>CP149053.1:2500000-5000000 GCA_038024825.1 Polylopha cassiicola | reverse complement strand
TCGTTTGTATGAAATGATTTTAATATCTCTCACATACAAAAAGTAAGGAATTGATTTAATGAAATTTTACAACAATAATATAATCGTACATCAGAATAGGACACGACTGGTAATTTATAAAGCCTTTGCATAAAGTACTAATTTTCGTTACTGTCCTATAATTTATCTATACAAAGTGATAGTTTGTCTGTCATTTTAAAAGATTTATACTCGACTGTTAAAGCCTAATTACAAGATAGTCTAATAAGGGGTAAAGTAGCCTTTTTTAATCTGTTGTAATATCATATTATCTTCTTCTTCTTCTTCTCTTATATATAAAATGAATCGCAAAATGTGTTGGTAAGCGCATAACTCGACAACGCTTGGACCAATTTGGCCAATTTTTTTTTTAAATGTTCGTTGAAGTCCAAGGATGGTTCTTACGGCGAGAAAAAATCGAATAATTGCCGGGAAAACCCTAAAAACAGCCCTTTTCTTTTCCCATACAAACGTTGTCTAACTAAGGTTACCTAATTTGAATTTCGAACGGGCAGGATGACGTCTGCCGGGACCGCTATGTATAATAAATACATACCTAAATACTAAGTTCTCAATTAACACTTTCTATCTTTTCTTATCTTAAACCAACAAAAATGATAAAGATAAGTGCTTCTAAAATTCGGAAACGGGGGCTTGTGACGTCACGTTATGATACAATTTATACCATAACCACGCAAGCCCTCACTTCCCATAATTTGAAGCAATTATTTTTATCATTTACTTAATTGAGAAAATAAAAAATACGTGTCCAATATTTATTGCTAACTAGCTTCTGCCCGCGACTTCGTCCGCGTGGAACTCCTCCTTTTTTGCAGTCGGCTAAAAAGTACCCTATGTCCTTTCTCAGGTTCCAGACTTTCTTTGTACCAAATTTCATTTAAATCGGTCCAGTAGTTTTAGCGTGAAAGCGTAACAGACAGACAGACAGAGTTACTTTCGCATTTATAATATTAGTAGGGATTATCTTCATAGGCAAAGAATAAAAAACAGTCGTCTATTAAGATATTTATTGCTAACTAGCTGACCCAGCTAACTTCGTACTGCATTTACCGTGTTTTTTCTTCTTTTATCCAAATTTTCTTACAACATTTCAAGACTAAAATCAGCCAAATCGGTTTATCCGTTCTTGAGTTTTAACCAGACTAGCGAACAGCAATTCATTTTTATTTATATAGATAAATGAGATAACAACGACGGATCACATTGATATACAAAACTCGTAGACAAAAAAGAATATTGGATTTGTACAACGACAGAAGCATTACGTACGGTCGCGAAAGAAATTCTTTCAATAACCTTTTGACAAAAACTGACAAGAACTGGAGGGACTGAATAACAAAAAAACCTACCAGACTAAAGGACCGGTTCTAATATAATTTGCTACCATTGTGGGCCCTACAATGTGTGTCAGCGAAGTAAACTATGGCCAGTCTTTGTGATGCTAGTGTTGGGAATTGGCGAGAAATTGCCCGGACAAAGCCTACGGACGATGTTCATAGTTAACTTACGGGTTTAAGTAGAGATACCTACTTACGATCTGAAATGTTTATTACACCTAGAAGACTACTCTGCGTTAGTAATATTTTTGTTAGCAGGACTTACTGACAATACGATAGGATAATAATTTCCGATGCCTTCGCGGTTATTACACATTGGAATGAAACAACTATGAACGGATTTAACTCGCGTATTTTTATTTTATTTTATTTGCTGACGATTCTTAACAGTTTTCATAATCGTAGCATGACTAAGCTGACAATAGTCTAACGCTAAATTGTCTAAAGCTAAATCCGTTAATAGTTAGTTCATTTCAAAATGCGATAGGATTTTTAGTTTGTTCAAAAAAATAAGAACCTATCCATACCTACTGGTTTATACTCTAGGTTCTGAAGAAATAAGCTATATTTTAGTGCTTTCTCGTTCACACTTTTAATTTAATTTTATTGTAAACTGTTTTCAAACATATTTACAGTTACGTGTTTTTGCTTTAGCTTCTTAACCATTCTTATAACTATAATGATATTTTTGTACAAAGACAAGAGTAGAAAAAATCTTAGACCCCCAGTGGGATTCGAACCCACGCTTATGCCTTTACTTTTTCTACTCTTGTCTTTGTAAAAAAATATCATTATATTTAAAAAACTAATGGTATTGAACCAAAAATATTAATCGAATTTCGATTGATAGATTGTAGTTAACATTGTTATAACTGAACAAAATAATAAATTTGGTACAAATTATGTTCATTCAAAAAAATAACCGCTTTTTAAAGTACGACATATTTCCTGAACAACGATACCTACGGATAATTTTGTTCCAATATCGTTTTCTTAAAGTATTCAATATTAAAAGTCAAACAAATGGACAGTTTAAAATAATTGCCAAATCGAGCATCTCTCTTTTGAATTTGCCAAAGTTAAATTCTTATACACTCAAAAGTACCTACTAGTATACCCACAGAAATGGATAGGTCGTTCATAAACTATAATCTTGCATACGATCTCAAACGATCCTGAAAGGGCCTTCAATTTAGTAAACTTTCAATAAAGATCTCCTCATTGATTTCAATAGCCTATAATGTACCCACGACTTTATCGTGTAGCCCTCTCATATTTCCTTCAATTTATAGAGGTACCTTTTGCGGTTTTCATACAGTCTCGTCGAATATGCTTATTGAATTTATATTCCATCGCCACTCTTGGTAACAATTCAGATTTGGAACTTTTTGAATTCTTAGTATTTCAGTAAATAGCTGTGCCAAAGTTTTTCAATTCATGCCTCATTTGCCAATTTAGAGACTTTGTGCACTTACTTAGATGATTTTTTTTTTAAACGCTATAGGTCTTGTAGAGGTTACACTCTATTGGTGTTACTGGCCGTTAAATTATTTGTTTTTTTTTTATTGTAATTGAAAAGGGAATAAGATTATAATTTCTGATGCCTTCGCGGTTATTACACATTGGAATGAAACAACTATTAACGGATTTTAACGGATTTCCCTTTAGCATTAGACTATAGGTAATATATTAAATATTCCTTTACCGTACTATAACAACATTGGTTTTGTTATACAACTGCTCTCAAAACATTTCACCGAAAACAAAACAATGCGTACAATAAAGAAAAATAAATAACCGGCAAGTCCTCAAAGTAAATATTATTGGATTCAGGAACGTTTTTTCTAAATAAGCCTTTCATGAAAGCCTTATATATTTCGTACTTTGTAACTTTACTTACTGTTCGTAATACATATTATTATAGCTTATGTATTTATGTAGACTACTCTAGGCATATGTTACGTTTATTATATACCTAGATCACTGCCAATATATTCGTTTATGGATGTATGATAGCATTTGTATGTACATATATTACGTGGTCGTAAATTGAGGTATGCAACAGGAATTTACAATGCTACATTGCTTGATTCACGTTTAAGAAATATATATAAGGCTAAAAGTATTTAAATTGTCACCTAGTATAAGAAGATGCAAGTAGAAATCTACTTGCATCTTCAATACTTTTAGCCTTATATATACATTTATAAAACGATGGGTCTCATACCTTATAACAAGGCGACTTGTTATAAGGTATGAGACCCATCGTTTTATAAATTTTCATAGTAGGGGAAAAAAAACAGCTGGAAACATTTTAGTCGATAATAATATTGGACAAATATATTACAGCATCTGCATTGACTTAATTTTACTAGTATCTATACAAATATAATAAAGAGGAAAAGTTTGTTTATTTGTTTGGATTGAATAGGCTCCTAAACAACTGGACGATTTGAAAAATTATTTCACTGTTGGAAAGCTACACTATTCCCGAGTGACGTAGGCTATAAAAAAAGGGATCCGGGTGAAGCCGGAGTGAGTCGCTAGTTTTAAATAACTAAAGAGATATGCATACGTCAAAAAAATATATAATCAACTAGCTTCTGCCCGCGACTTCGTCCGCGTGGAACTCCTCCTTTTTTGCAGTCGGTTAAAAAGTAGCCTATGTCCTTTCTCAGGCTCCAGACTTTCTTTGTACCAAATTTCATTTAAATCGGTCCAGTAGTTTTAGCGTGAAAGCATAACAGATAGACAGACAGACAGAGTTACTTTCGCATTTATAATATTAGTAAGGATAAGGATGAGATCGAGTTGAATGTCTAAAGATTTTGCTGCTTTACTAGAATAGTGAGACAACTCGGAATGTGTTATCATGTTAATTCAAATTTAAATATGACAACTAGAATCTTAAGTGGAATAACAACGAATTTCGCTTTGTATTCTAGTTAAGCAGCATTTATGTACATATGTACGCGAAAGATCCTTATGATTCTTTTGATCTCTTCATTACATTTTGCACTCTAAAAATATGTATAACTACAATAGCTTAGCGAACTTCATACTGCGTTTAAAAGGGGTTGTATGTAGGTATTTATCGATGCTGAATCATTTAAAAATCTAAAAAAAATGTCCAAAAATTAAAATCTTTGGGACCATCCTTAACATTTAGGCGTATGAAAAAAAAACGTTTGCTGATTATCAAATCTACCCGATTTGCACATAAAAATCCGCCCAGCCGTTTCGGATTAGTTTGGCAACAGACACGATAATTTTATATATTAGATACCTACAAAATAATCCACGAAAAACATTATAATATGAAGTAGCCAGTAATACCTCATAAAACTCATAAATATTAATCAAAATGGCGTCAGCATCGCTCGCAGTGTAAAGATACCGAGGACGAGAATGTCGAAGTCCAGAACGGGTGCAGACGATCGGAATGCTACTAACGGGTTACAGCCAGAGTTCTGTGCCACAGAATTCCCGGGATTTTTGCCTGTTGTGCTTGTAAAATGCTAATACCAGCCGAAGAACACTCGCAAGCGTGGCTTGTGAAATATGTAAACGAGCGATAAAACTTCATTTACAACGTTGCGGTGCGTTGTTTTGTTTCTTTATATAGGTACCTGCATAGGTAATAGTTGTGACCATTTCTTAGGCTGTATAAATAACGATACCGGAACCTATTGTTATTGTATGTACGATACTGGAACAACTTTTCTACAAATTTAGAGATATTCAACGAATACACATAATTAATGAATACAACGAGAAGGGTTCCCGAAACAATGCTATCCGACGTAGTTTTTTTCAAGGGATCTTTCCTTAAAAAAACTACGTTGAAACTACGTCGTTAGGAATAAGGGACGAAACCTCATCTTTTTTCGAAGAATCAGTTTAAATATATCTCCTGGAAACGTTGTATTAGCTTATTAGCAACGAACATTGTCAAGCAAGATCTTATTACCAAGACTATTTTTATTCTTATCAAGAAAAATATTTGTACTACAACCATCCTACACAATTATTACAATAGTCGATCAATAGTGCATAACCAAGTAATGGTACCGTAATGCGAGTTTCAACAGCTCCTATACTAAAATGATAATGGCAAAGTGAAGAGTAATTTGACAAAGGTGTCTTGGAACGCTACCAAATGGATAAGGCATGGCACCACACACTTCCCCACAACAGCTGTTGTGCAATTTACTTCGCGCATTATGTTCAGAGATAATCGAACGCTTTAGTGAATACTGCTGTCATTGCAAAAGCAAAGCAAAACTGAGCTCATACTGAGGAACTCGGCTCAACTCAACTAAGCAAAAACTGAGCAATTTGACTGAGCGTCATAGTTAATGTTAACTATGTAGCGGGTTCTGTAGTAATGGCGAACTATGAACACACGTAATAAAGTAAAATCATTGGAATTTAATGTAATCTTTGCAAGCGTATTATAAAAACTGCTCTATCCCTACTAATATTATAAATGCGCTAGCCAACTGCGCTTCAGTATTCAGTTCGAAAAAAAAAAAAAAAGTAACTCTGTCTTACTGTCAGTCTGTCTGTTACGCTTTCACGCTTAAAATACTGGACCGATTTAAATGAAATTTGGTACAAAGAAAGTCTGGAGCCTGAGAAAGAACATGGCTACTTTTTAACCGACTGCAAAAAATGAGTTCCACGCGGACGAAGTCGCGGGCAGCAGCTAGTCAAGAAATAAACATCAAAAATGACAATAATTTAAACATATAAAAATAGAACATTAAAAAAGTAATAAACAAAACATATCAAAAGCGGCCGTCTAAGGGCCAGTAGGCAGAGGCCAACAGTTTCCATCAAACAACTTTATCAACCTATCGAAAGTTAGTTTTAGAATTGACTTGGCTAGGCGTATCGTTTGTTTGTTAGACGACAATTTTGCGTCCCATAGACTATATCAGGGACACCGGGACTCGTAATTACGAAACGGGACGTGTCACGTTACGCATAACTGAAGTAGCAACTAACTCGAGTTGATTTTGTGTACAAAGTTACATGAAAACCTTGTACAATAGAACCAGAAATAATAACATTATCTTGTAATTATAACTTAATAGAAAAAGGTTCACGTAAGTGGCGTTCGACTTAGTTTTAGCTTAGTTCCTTTATTCGAAGTTATTGGAGCGAAAGAACTTATCCGATAATTCTAGAAGAAAATCAAATCAATTACCTACCAAGTATTTTGAAGATTTAGGAAATTTATTAGGAACAATGCAATTATTCTCTTAAATAGGGATGATGACTTTTTACGTTAGTTAAATGATTCAAAAATATTATGATATAAATTGTACCTTAACGTGACGTCACGTGCCCCCACTCCCGAACTTTAGAAGCCTTTAACTTTGTCATGTTTTATTTATTTACTTATAAAGGAAAAAATACGTGTCGAATAAATTTGGTAAGATTACCAAAAAATATTGTACAAAGAAACAAAAAACAGTCAAACCCGCTTGAAGGATAGATACTACGTAGGTATTTAAAAATATTTATGTTTTGCGTCCAATTATTCTTAACCAATCATAGTCTGATACGGGAAGCTGTAAAAGCACTTACATAATCTTTCCTTTGGTTTATAAACGTCTAAAAACATATACCTATATAAAATCCGATAATAATATATATTTTTTTTTACAAGGAGTATTCATAATATTCTAACTGACTACCAAAAATTGCGCACTTGTGAATTTTATAAGTTTATTTTGTTTGCGTATCGGACTATCAGGTTTGTGTACAAATCAAATAGGTTTAGTATAAGATATTAAACTATTCGATTTATATAATTCTAACGGTATATTAATGCCAAGAAATCCTCACTGCAATAATTATAAAGCATCATACGAGTTGAGCTATTTCTAGAAAATAGCGCCGGTTTTCCAGCGATCGCTTTAGGGCATTTACACACGATCGTTTTCAACTAAATTACGGGTACGAGCGGACGTGTGCCCCCTAATTTGTGTTTTACGACTGTTAGTTTTATCGGCCGAATTTAACAGCCTCTAGCCTTAAAATTTACTGTAACTGTGAATTTCATTTTGTTTTACAGTTCAAAGGTGTTTCGTTATTTATTGTTTAATGTTTTATCCGGTGCAGTATTTGTGCTGGTCGTTTCCTTGCATTATTTAACTGCTTTTAATATAAATATTTTTTCGTTTATTTCAAATAATGTGATTATTGGACAGCTTTTTTAAAATGAAAAACATTTAATTTTATTTATCTTCTTGTATGCTTTCTACTTATTTACTTATGACTCTATTTATAATTGGCCAAGCATACGGTTGCCATTCGTCCAGGTTTCCCCGGATTTGTCCTAGTTTAAATGGCGTCCGGGGAGCGTCCGGGCTAAACTTTTATTGCCCAGGCTCGATAGTTTTTGAGACTGAAAAAAAAGGTTTTTTTCAGTCTCAAAAACTATCAAGCCTGGTCTCCAAAATCCAGCAAATTCACGCCGCTTAACCAGGTCACCAAATTTTAAAGATGGCAATCTAATCGGGCACTAAATATAAGAAAGTGAAATATTATTCATATTTTACTTTATTCAAAAATTCTCCTAAAATCATTTCTACCACACTTTACCTTTATCTTAATTTGACACCAAAAGGCGGTCCAATGTCAACATAGTTATCTGAACCTTATTTCCGGATATAAAGATTTCAACCGGAAATGGAATACGGTAAATCAAAACCGGGTGCCGACATCACACTACGCCAATTGAATATTAATGTTTGCTTCCTCCTATTTAAAATGTAAGCCGCTACACTAATTAGGTGTAAGAAAGCATTTTATTTTTTTTCTTTGAATGCAACTTCAGTCTCAATTCGACACTAAAAAAGACGATAGTTAGGTACCTATCTATTGTGAACGTAATTCCGGATATAATGATTTCGCCCGGTAATGGAACACGGTAAATCAGAACCCGGTTATGATGCGAGGGCGAAATCATACAAAAGCAGGTAAATGTTAATTTTAGCAGCCTCCTATTAATATTTCGGTGTTAAAACATTGCATTTTATTTTTTGGTTTAATAGAAACTTCTGTCTACATTTGACACCAAAAATGACGATCTTGAGGATGTCAACATAGTTATCAACTGTGAACCTAATTTCCGGATATTATGATTTCGCCCGGTAATGGAACACGGTAAATCAAAACCGGGTTATGATCCGGTGGCGAAATCACACGAACGCAGGTAAATGTTAATTTTGGCAGCCTCCTATTTACATGATAAGCCTCTTTTACACCAAATTCGTGAAACAACACATTTCCTTGTTTCAGTGTTTTCTGATTTCTATATGCATATTTATTTGATATCGAAAATAACGACCCTGATAGTTATGTATGATGATTTCGACCAGTAATAGTGCACAGACATACATGAATGATAACAATGATGAATATTATTAATTCAGAAAGGGCTTACGCAAGATCCACTTTAACTTCAGTTTACGCGGTCCCTATCTGATAGATATATTTAAGATAGTTTATTCGGGACTTATTTGGACTTTTTGATATGAGCTTTTAGTCGAATTACTTCAACAAGAAAGTACTGGTCCTTATATTTTAAATACAGTTTGGACGCCGCGCTATCCGTAAATACGTCTGGAGAATATTTGGCACGGCGTTGCGTAATTATTAATAAGTGAATCACCAATTCATAAAACCGTAATGTACAAACTAATAATCATATTTCGTTAACAAGATATAAATTAGTGCTCTCGCTGAAAATCTTAATTATTTTCGTAAACATGGATCTAATAAAAAATATAGTGTTGATAAGCGAATAGGGACTCGAAAAGTTACAAAAAGTGACATAACTCGAAATGTGTCAGAGTAGTGACACAACTCGAAATGTGTCAGAATAGTGCCTCAACCAGAAATGTGTCAGTCTAGTGACACAACTTGAAATGTGTCAGAATAGTGACACAGCTCGAATGTGTCAGAATAGTGACACAACTCGAAGTGTGTCATAATATTGATACAACTCAATATGTGACAGAATAGTGCCACAACCAGAAATGTGTCAGACTAGTGACAAAACTCGAAAAGTGACAGAATAATGACACAACTCGAAATATGTCAGATTAGTGACACAATTCGAAATGCATCAGGATAGTGACACAACTAAAATGTGTCAGAGAAGCGACACAACTGGAAGTCATGCCACGTCACGTGTTCGTCAGTTCAACTTAAATGAGAATGAAGAATCCCTACTTCCCTACTAATATTATAAATGCGTAAGTAACTCTGTCTGTCTGTTACGCTTTCACGCTAAAACTACTCGACCGATTTAAATTAAATTTGGTACAAAGAAAGTCTGGAGCCTGAGAAAGGACATAGGCTACTTTTTAACCGACTGCAAAAAAGGAGGAGTTCCACATGGACGAAGTCGCGGGCAGAAGCTAGTGTTAAATAAAGGTTGAAAGGACGAGTAGGTATGTATAAAAATTTGAAAACTCAAAACGGTTTTCTATCTAATGGAAAAATATTTTTCTATCCAGATACGTTTTAAAACGAATCATGTAAGTTCTCAAATAAACGTTCTACATTCGTAGTTGCAAGTTACGTCACTGACGCGGATGCCAAAAAATGCCGAAAACGTTCCCGTCGTTAGAGCTACAAAGCAGTTTTAAAGTGCAGGCTATAAAAACGTTTTTGTCCCGACATACGATATTATTAAACATGTCCACTAAAATAAAAAGTAAGTATGTAATGTATTTGGATAGGTACTTTAACACTGACAGTTTAAGAGCAAAAGAGGTTAGGCACTTCAATACTCTGTTACATTTAAAAAATCGTACCATATATTATTTTTATATATAAAAGGAAAAGCTGACTTAATGACCGATAGGTAGGAACTTAAAATTTTGCACAAGGGCTCCTTTTAGAACGTAGGGGAGCAGAAAGGGTTTTTGAAAATTCACCCCCTAGCAGACGAAGTCGCGGGCAGAAGCTAGTATACTTACGTAGTATTATAGCTATTTGTTGCATAGTCAGTGTTCCACTGTTACATGATGTTTCATTTATTCGGGTTATCAAAATGGCCTCTGAATCAATAAAATGAGATAAAACGATGTCCCAATTATTATATAATAAATTTAATCATAACAGTAGGTAATCAATCAAACGTATTTATTCATTTGTATCAAATTAATTTTAGACAATTAAAGATAATTTATATTTAAGTAAGATAATTAAATATACAAAAACGGAAACCGACTGATAGTTGTCGCATCCGTAATGTCGGTCATTTAGTATTATTTATATTATTGTAATTATGTCGCGGCCAAATCCATAATCCGCCGTATTACATTACGGCTAGCCGTTTTACAAAACAGCATCCGTTTTGTAATTCGGCGGTTCAACGATTAACCGGATTTTCATTGCAATACTTTCTTCAAAATGGCGGCCCATGTTTAGCCGCTTCGTACCTATTATTATTTATATTGTAGGGTGACCGTAGTAAAATAAAATAATGTTTTTAAATGAAAATCAATTTCAATAAAAATAATTGAATAATTTTTTCGGACAGACACTCAAAACTGCACGTTTCTCTATATAATTTGTTTCTCTGTATTTTATTGACTACATAAGATTGAGCTGACGATAGTCTTACGCTAAACTTTAGCGTTCAGCAACTATCGTCAGATCATTCGTGAAACGACTATGGAAGCTGTAAAGTTTTCGAAACGTCAGTCAATAAAATATAATACGCGTTGGAATGATTATTATAATACGCGTGTTAAATCCGTACAGTTGTTTCATTCCTATATCTAAAAATCCTTTCAACTAATATTAAATTTAGTTTAGCTTTCATGATAAATACTTACCAAAACGTCCATTCTGTTATTGAATTAGACACATAAATTAAAATATATGTTAATTAATTCACCTACAAGATTTGCATACGACATACACGGAAAGACAATAGCAAACACTAAATCAAACCGCACCGTATTTGGTCAACATTGCGTCCTGACGAATACTGCATATCAATGATGCAGGCTGATTCCACTTTAATGAAAAAACGTACTGTATAGGAAAAAGGTTTTAGTCTTTTTATGCCTGGTTTCACTGACAGTATATGAACAAGAACAGTACAGTACATTACGCACCAAGGCCAGTTTTAGTTAAAAATCCATTCCATGCATACTTTGGGGTGCCAACGTTCAACGTTAACGTCAAACAAAAGACCAAAATGTATGGGATTGGGCGAACGTTTGTGACGAACGTGACAGTCGTTCGCGGGTGTCAATTTCATTTAGCGCAGCGGCCAGAAAGTTGGCGCTTTCCGGCCGGACGACAGAAAAATCCATTCCATGCATGCCTAACCTATCTATGATAGTCTAAGATCCAACTTTACATCGACCTTTACCGAGCTGATAATAAAATGAAACATACTTTACCATAAATTTAGTACCTAGTTAATAATAATAGTCTGTCCGGATTTTTTTTAGCAAAAAACTAAATTTATCGTAAAGTACCTATGTTTCATTCTATTATCAGGTCGCTGAACGTCTTCAACGGTAATTAAATCCTTTGTATAATAAAGGGGATATAATTTACTAAGAAAGAACGATAAAAATAGTACAAGTAATAATTCTATTAAAACGAAATCGCAAGCAAAAGTTAGTGCTATATTCAAGGTATCTATTACAATGACTAGCCATAATATACAAGTTTACAGATTTATAGTTTTCATATATATTTGCATGTTCTTAGCACAACAGCAACACTAATAATTTAGACTTGAGCGCATAAAGTCAATCTACAGCGTTTGCAAGTCGAACTCAGAGGCGGTGGAAACTTTGTAAGCTAAACTATTAAGCCAAATACTCTGATATCAATGTGTAACCGATTGAAAGTTGATAGTTTATGTAATACAAGTGCTAACTTTGTTTTTATCACAAATAATGATTCAACATAACTATATAATTGTTGTCTTAAAGAATTCTTATTTAAATCCTGGCAACACTTTTCTGAGGTACGAAAAACCGGCATATACTATAACTATAACTGATTTAACTCGCATCTTTGAGATCCATTTTTTGGGTAGCTTAAAAGCGTCTGACAAAAGTTCTGGTCAATCTAAAGTGTCCGACACTTATATACGGTATTATTATAACATAATATTCTTGTATGTTATTACATAATAATATAATTTATTCAGCCATGAGAAAATAAGTAAGATAACTTTTTAAACCTTTAGTATTCATCACCTGGTGTCACTCTGACAGTTTTCACAAGCCCGTAGATATTCAAGGCACTCTAGACGCTACTGAAATCTTAAGGTTTCATTCGTCAGAAAATGCGTTAGGTACGTCAGGTCGCTCTGGGATCTTACTCTAATAACTATAACAGATTTATTACGCATATTTTCAGTTTTTTGCTAAAACATTAGGTCATTTCCGTTGATTTGCTATACTTAATCCTTGTTGATTTGCTATATATAATTACTGTATTATTATTAAATGTTTCCGTAATTTTCTTGTATGTTATTACATTACGCACAACTGCGTTTGTTTCTATAATTTGTAAGTACTTATTAAAATAGGTAAATGCAAAATAATAAAGTTTCCAAATACTTTGAATAATCAACAAATAAAAAAATAATCAAATCATTGGAGGAGAAACGATTTTCCACCTTTCTAATCACCGTTAAGCAAACTTCGGTAATTGAAACAACATTTTTTTAGAAACGTATTTTTCAGCTCTCGAGACATAATTTCTATTTGCTCTGTGCAAATCGTTTAATACTCTTGAACTCTAATCGTTTCGCCGGTGTAACTGACTGTACTTAATTGTAAAAAATAACAAAATATCTCGGAGCTTTAATATTATACAGGAACTAGCGGCCCCGGCTGACGTCGTCCTGCCCGTCCGATTGTTTCGTCAAAGATCTGTCAAAGTCTTCTAACTGTCACTTAATGAATAGTAATAGTAATCCCTACTAATATTATAAATGCGTTAGTAACTCTGTCTGTCTGTCTGTCTGTCTGTCTGTCTGTCTGTCTGTTGCTCTTTCACGCCTAAACGGCTGAACGGATTTTGATGAAATTTAGTACAAAGAAAGTCTGGAGCCTGGGAAAGGACATAGGCTATATTATATTCCGAAATTCTATCCCTAAGGGGTTAAAAATGGGGTGCAAAGTTTGTATGCAACAACGTGATTCCTTGGTCCGATCTATTTCAAATTTTACATAAACATTCTTTAACAGAATTGATGGAGTACGTGTTTCGTATTTTATTGAAATTCACCCCCTAATGGGGTTAAAAAGGAGATTTTCTTCCAAATTGATATGAATACTACTTAGTGCTTTTGATTTTGACACATATTTAAAAAGTATAATGTAGGTATGCATAGCAACGGTTGCTAATGTCATTCCTGACATTAAATAAATACCCAAACTGTTACGTGTATGATTTCTTCAGTGTTAACGAAAATGGCATTATTATGTAATATCCCGTGGATCGTGTAATGAGGACTATTTAATAATATTCCTGAGTAAGCAGACCCCGTTTAACTTGCGAGGGGAAACTGGTGTTATTACGCAGAGAAATAGAAGTGTTCTTCGCGACCAAAGCTGACATATATAAAAAAGCCGTGATAACAGAGGTGACGGAATGAGACGAGACGGAGGTAAAGCAAGCTCGCGCGAGCTCCTGACTGAGAAAATGACCCTGAACATATTATGGGAAATGTTTTATTTCGTAACACCACTTATATTGTATGTAATCGGTATAAGGTTTTATTTTGTAGGATTGAATTGAATTGTAAAACTGTTTTGTTGTTTTGTTAGATCTTTGTAATAAGTGTGGTAATCAATCCTTAAATAAATAGCCGGCTAAACCTCACGTGTATGATTTCTTTAAAAACTTTGTCCGATTAAAAAAAAAATGTTGAACTCAGTGGTAGCTGTATTAATTATGCAATTTCGAAAGTAAGATAGGTAAGTACTTATGTACTTAGTTTGCATATTGTACATGTTAAACTATTGTTAGCTCCATTTATTACGAATATAAGGGAAGTGTTAGGAAGCGGCCGGCGAAGCGTCAGATCCGGTACTTTTAATAAAATTATATTTACGACATAACATTAACAAACCAGGTTTTGTCAGTATACTAATAATATACTAATTAATTGAACTGCGACCCAACAATGCACAAGCCGAGCGAGCGAAGCGAGCGTGCCGTGGTAGCGGCAAATGAAGGACTCCTTTAGGTACGACGACGAGCGAAGCGAGGAGGAGTGTTAGGTAGAATCCTGATCGTCCAGCACGCGATCCAAGCGAGCGAAGCGAGCATGCCGCGACAGCGGCCGGCGAAGCGTCAGAATTGGTACTTTCAATCAAAGTATATTTACGACATAACGTTAACAAACCAGGTTTTGTCAGTACACTAATTACTTGAACTGCGACCCTACAGGGCGAAAACCGAGCGAGCGTGCCGCGGCAGCGGCAAATGAAGGTCTCCTTTAGGTACGACGACGAGCGAAGCGAGGAGGAGTGTTAGGTAGAACCGTGAACATCCAGCACGCGATCCAAGCGAGCGAAGCGAGCATGCTGCGGCAGCGGCCGGTCAAGCGTCAGAATCGGTACTTTTAATGAAAGTATATTTACGACATAACGTTAACAAACCAGGTTTTGTCAGTATACTTATTAATTCAACTGCGACCCTACAGCGCGAAAGCCGAGCGAGCGAAGCTAGCGCGCCGCGGCAGCGGCAAATGAAAGACTCCTTTAGGAACGACGACGAGCGAAGCGAGGAGGAGTGTTAGGTAGAACTGAGACCGTCCAGCTTGCTATCCAAGCGAGCGAAGCGAGCATGCCGCGACAGCGGCCGGCGAAGCGTCAGAATCAGTACTTTTAATGAAAGTATATTTACGACATAACGTTAACAAACCAAGTTTTGTCAGTATACTAATTAATTAAACTGCCGTACCGCGCGAAAGCCGAGCGAGCGATACGAGCTTGCCGTGGCAGCGGCCGGCGAGGCGCCAAAACCGAATA
This sequence comes from Polylopha cassiicola, assembly GCA_038024825.1. Lineage (NCBI taxonomy): Eukaryota > Metazoa > Arthropoda > Insecta > Lepidoptera > Tortricidae > Polylopha > Polylopha cassiicola. The sequence continues at coordinate 4,984,579 of CP149053.1, read as the reverse complement.
GAATTAGGATGAATAATTAATATGGTAAGTGGGAAATACGTTAAGGAAATAAAACATTATGTGAAAAAAAAACATCCATATGATGTTAGGAAAACAAAAGATAGGTCATAAGAGTGTTAGTTAATAATCATTATGACATAAAACGCTATAAACATACGTTAGAGGTCATAAGAGTGTTAGTTAATAATCATTATGACATAAAACGCATTATGACATACGTTAGAGATTCAGATATAGATCCGTATTCTAATGAAGTTCACCCCATAACGGGGTTAAAAATTACGCGGACGAAGTCGCGGGCAAAAGCTAGTTCTTTATAAGGCTTCATATTTTCCCCGTTTTTTATACATTTTCCACTGTTTCTTCGCTCCTATTGGTCGCAGCGTGATGTTATATAGCCTAAAGCCTTCCTCGATAAATGGTCTATCCAACAAAAAAAAATTCTTTCAATTCGAATCAGTAGTTCCTGAGATTAACGCGTTCAAACAAACAAACAAACTCTTCAGCTTTATAATATTAGTATAGATAGTGTGTCATTGAGGTCTAGCTGTCGCCGTGACGTGACTGTGTGAAATCTTATTCTACACTAGTGGACTCAGTAGCTTGTCTTTTATTGGTGGAAAAATGCCTATGAGTTTGAATCTGAAGGTTATCGAGGTAACCCACTATACCATAGTGAGCATATTATAAATTGTAATAAATTTCAAATCAAGTGCTTTTTAATCAAGGGCAGACACACTTATATTCCCGTAAATTGTTGGTAAGTTGATCGACAGTTATACATCAATTATTTTTTTCCACTTATCATAGTGACGGACCAAAAAAATATACCTTCCTATGAACCGTGAAATTAACCTAAACGTATTAATCCCTCACCAGGGTTCCCTTCAGCAATGATTAATTAATTGCTCCACTTTTCACCATTATAATTGGCTGAGTAAGGGGTTCCCACAAATTACTTTTTCATCAGATACAAAAGATCCATTATACACTCAAATTAGTTTCGTAGGAAGTCGTTAATATTAATCTGTTTTAGAAAGATTGTGTGTAAAAGGTATCAAAAAGGAAACGACCGCTGAATTCAAAAATAAGCCTATTTATAAGAAAAAAACATGGTCAATTAGTCGTTACTCCTTCGTGGTTAAAACAATAATTCCCAATAATCTAATAAGATGCTATATTAAGACGAGGGACAGATTATTGTAGGTTAAAAAAAACGACGGTATGAAGTTCTAGTCAGCTAGTAAATTACAAAATTTGTAGTATCACACTTAAAAATAAATTACAATAGAGAATCAACCATAAATAAAAAATCTATATATTGTGCCCCAACATAGTATATTAATTACATAAGACTAACACATTTTCCGATCCTTAAATTATATCTGATCTACCTGCAGTAGGTGTGTAGTGTTTATCTAAGACCTAAGTATTGGGTCATTTACCATATTTGTAATGAGTTTTTGTGTAAAAGTGTATGTACTTCCTACATTAAAAAGACGCACTGTGTTGATGTTGATTCTCATTCTCATTCTCACTTGAAATAAAACCCGATCGTTACTTTGGAAGCACATTTAATAAATCTAAAGAGCCTATATATAAAAACTGAAGGAAATCTCGATAGCGCGATACAGAAAATCTCACTGACCGGTACAGCGCCATCTATCCGTCACTTCTGAACTAATACTACATACTACTAACCCCAAACAGAAGTGTAGCTGTCCATTAAACCACTCAATCTCTTACGAGCAACGTGCACAGTTGTGAAAATCTAATATATTTATTTAAAAGTAGCATAAACAAAACCCTTTACAATATCAACTCTGTTAGAATTTAATTGTAGGGTCACATCAGTTCTCCAGCGTTTCACTGGCCATGTACCAGGAAAGTTTGCATTTGGTATAGAAATGTTTCGAAAACTATACACTCCCTGCAAAATAAATATGAAAAAGGAATTTATAACCATTGTTTGAAACGCATCGAGAAAGTAGTTTATTGTACGATTTATAAAAACTACCATATGCAAAGTAAATGTCGTGAAAAATCGCAAGGTAAAGTTACAAGATGAAACTAACATCTTTGTAGTAGTCTTTGGAATTTTATTTTCAGGTGTTTTAGTATAGTTTAGTATTTGACCAATTGGTTACCAAAAACCTGACCAGCCCCCTTATTGTTTAGCGCAATTGGTTTGTAAGCGAACACAATTGAAAAGTTACAGTTCAATTGTTTTCAAACTTGGTCAATTGACTACATTTAAAAATGAGCCTAACGTCTTGAGTCATACTAATTGGGATTGCTTTTAAACCAATGCGTTTCACAGTCAGGGGACTGTCTCCTGATTATACATCGTACTTGGTTTGAAAGCGACCCGTGACTATTGGTTTGCACTTTCGCAATTTCACTATAATAGTTTTATTGAATTGGTTTGAGGACAATTTAGTTGTTATAAGAAGTGTATACAACCTTGTCGCGTTTTAAAGTACAAATTGGGATCGATTTTGAACCAATTAGACGATACCTACACAATAAGGGAGATATTTTTATATGGTCTATACTTACAGCAGGTGTAGGGCACGGCAAACCAAGTCTCTTGATCGCAATGGTGATAAAATCAAACATAGGTGGAGCTTTAGCTGATGTTATATCACATAACTTTAAATGCAATTCCAATAAACTTCGCCTATATTCCTTCTCCACATATTCATAAAATAGTATATGTACCTGAAGGAACATAAATAAGAAGCTTCTTAGAAATATTTATTTGGAATAGACCAATATTATATCATCCTACCACCTCGGAGCGCTCCCCATTTGTCCGGTGGAGCAGTGACGGCCCCAGGGCCAACTGCAAACAGTCACTCAGAAAAAAAAAAAATATCCATTTGGAATAGAGATATACACCAATATTATGCATATCATCCTACCATATAGCTGCATTTGGACTTAAAAAGATGGCGACCTGTAGATCTAGAATGATCGTATTTTAAGGCGTAGGTATGATTTAAGCGGTATTGTTAGCTAAGCGACGATACAATGGCCTGACACTCTTGATGTTAGAAAAAAAAATCACGTGACTAAGCGATAAATACTTCACCGTCTCGTTACGTCTACGTTTGGCCTATCATGTAAGTAACTGTGTAGGATAGTGGGATAGGTAAAAAAATAAAGGCTTAAGAGTCTCCTTTCAGGAATCTCGCCACCCGTCCGGTTTTGCAGTGAAGGCCCATTAGCTGGCCAACTGCGCTTCAGTATTCAGTTCGAAAAAAAAAAAAAAAAAAAAATATGGTGATTACCGTTATGTTATTTCCCCATGTATGTTTAGTTGTGCCTTCTACAGTAAGAAAGTAGCCACTTTTTCTGTCAAATCGCCTCACGTTCGCTGTGCCATTGGAAACGTATAAATTATTGAAGTACGTCACCCCAGCTCGCTCCAGTATAATTTGAAACCCCTTTAATAAAAAAAGTTTTACTATGTTAAATATTATGTCTTGACAAAATTTTCCCATTTTTTTTGTAACAGTACTTACTACGTATTTATGTTTAGGTATTTGTTATTTTTTGGTATGTTTAGATACCTATTAGGTAAATTGTTGTTTATGTAGTTACGATAAAGAAACTCTAGAAAGCTATTTCATTGTGAAGTTTTTTTTCTTCATCACAATTATTAAGAAAATATCCAAAAAGTATGATTATCTCAAAACATTTAACAACTACCTATTTAAAATTTAGGGTTTAAAAACATAAAATAAAACTTACTTCTGTATATAGATTATTAATTACAAAAACTGACAATAAAATAGGAATTGCAACAACACGTAAAGTAAAATACATTTTTGACGTTAATGAACTAAAACCATACGGGTCTAATATAATTATTTTATCCTACTGCTATTATTAGTAGCTTGCACTTAATGACTTTATAATGGATGCCATAAAATTTAATAATATAAACATACGTAATAATGCTTTTACTGCAATTGATATCAACTTCATTATCATTATATCTGATATTTTTTAGATTCAACCGTTTGATAATTTATTTTATTTATAGTTACATGCCTCTATATCTATTTTGTTTAGAAATGTACCACAAAAATACAAAAAGTCACATAATTATTGGTGTACCTACTGACTTTTAAAACGCATTTTTATGTTAAAATTATAGCTCGTTAAGTTTGTTAATAAACGTTTTTAACCAAGAAATGACGTCACAAGCCCTCCCAGTCCTAAACTTGGAAACTTTATTTTATTTTGTAAATTTTTGATTGATAAACCAATAAAAGTACGGGTTCCATTATATAAATATAAATATTTTGATAATGTAATCGATGGACTTTTTTTTTCTCCCATGTAATAGGCAGTTATTACACATTGGAATGGAACAAGTATTAACGGATTTAACTCGCGTATTTTTATTTTATTTTATTTGCTGACGTTTCATACATTTTGTCATCATACATGACAACTTTAACTGTTTTTAAATAAAATAACAATGCCAAGATAATATTATTTATTATTCTAACATTAGTCAACTATTCTTAAACAATTTATCAATTATGCAAAAGTCGATATAAGCATCTATTTACCAAGTTTTTGTTTAAATGTCACATATACAACTCCTTTAACAATAATATCCTTTGTTGGCAACTGTTGCAAGGTAATTTCCGTCTTACACCTTTCGAATGGCCACACATTGGGAAAATTGTCAGCAGGAATCGAAATATTACTTAAAGTGTAGACACCCTGAAAGGAAACATTACCTTTTTTACCGAATTCATATAACCTAACTTTACTTCAAATTATTCAAAGTAGGTATGTAACTATGTAAACTCGTTATTACACTATAATGCAGAGATTGAAGCGATTACAATACATATTATTATGTACACAAGCGTCAGAGATACCAGATCCCGTCTCATAACTGCATAGAACTGTATGTAAATTTCGCACGGTGCAGCTAGAACTGCAGTAGCCTGAATTCACATATACGGGGCCAAAAGTCGATTTATCAAAACAATAATACCTGTGCGATAGCAGCTATCTACATTGCATTGGAGGACATGGGCGTAGCGAGGTAGAAAGTAGAAGTAAATGAAACCTGTAGGTTTGATTCCCTTGCGAGTGTCGAAAATTACCTTGGATATATTGGATTGAAACAACTTTAAGCGGATTTTACTCGCGTATTTTATTTTACTTCTGCATATGACTATTGTCAGCTCAGTCGTGCTACGATTATAGAATCTGTAAAAACTCCGAAACGTCAATGCCAATAAAATAAAATACGAGGGTTTAACCCGAGGGGTTAAAGTTGTTTCATTCCTATGTACAATAACCGCGAAGGCATCAGAAATTTTATTTTATTACCTTGGATATATTCTCAGTTTATATACGCCCCGACACAGACTATTTTATATTTATCCCACTAATTCCTAAATGAAATACTTAGAATTAAAAAGATTTCTTACCGCTGGTGCCGGGCAGGGTATCCCATACTTCGCACTCATCTCGGCCATAGCTTTACCCAAATATGGATCCTTACGAATCATATCACATAGACTAAAATGAAATTCCACGAAACTACGCTTGTATTCGTTATGAAGGAATTCGTACATAATTAAATGAATCTGAAACAATAACAATTAAATTAGTAACAATTTATTACCGCTAGGCGATTTGAATCGCAGAACAACGTTTTCCGGGATAGCTAGTTTTATAAATTCGTTACAGTAAGCTTCTACCGTCGACTTTGTCTGGGCATAAGAGCACCCCCATTTTACCCTTAGGGGGTGAATTTTCAAATTCCTTTCTCAGTGTTCGACTACGTCATAAAGGAAGTCCTGTCCAAAGTATTACGTTACTAACTCTTTTAGTAGTAAGTTGTGAACGTTTACCGTTAACGTTAAACGAAACGACCAAAATGTATAGGATTTGGCATCGATGATGTCAAATCCCATACATTTTGGTGCCAACGTTCAACGTTAACGTCTAGGCCTCCTTATTGGTTTGTGAATTTTTTACCGTGACATTGTTGTCCCACGTGTGTTTAGTGGTCCCAGATATATTAACATAGTAACCACTCTTCCTCCCATAGCGTCTCACGTTTCCAGATGCATTGTACATATATGCTTCATTAAAGTAAGTCACAGACCCTCGCTCTGGTATTATTTGCAGGCACTATAAAAAAAATAGATAAATTTAAAAGAGTAAGTCTATTAGCATTTTAACCGCTCTTTTTACCTGCGAGCCTATGATGAATTGTCAAGTCGACATTTTTATTTATTTATTTATTTATTTATTTATTTTGTCATATTGATGTCATCTCGCGGTGATATGTCTAGAATCGGTAACGTTGTTGACAACGAGAAATCTTGTCATGTCGATGTCGTCTCTTACCTACTTCTTCATTTCGACAACGAAACGATATCGACACGACTTCTCCTTGTCGGCAACGTGCTCAATATTATGTCCTCAAAATATCGACTCGACAGTTGATCATATAGGCTCACTGGTCAGATAGTGGGAGCATTCCAGAGTCAGATTGACTGAAGAACGAAAGAGTTAGACATAAAATTTGTGTAATGAAAAGGTATCATAAGATTGAGAGAGAGGATATAATATAGTTGATGATAATTTGTAGGTATTTTATAATAGAATAAGTTACTTACTAAAGTAAATCTCTCATAAAATAATGTTACACAAAACAAATAAAAAAACATATTTACTGTCCACTTCATTTTGTGTTACAATGTTTAATATGTGAAATCTGAATAGCAAACGGTTCTAATATTTATTTAATGCATGTTATTACATTTAGAAAATAAACACATTTGCATGGCTTTCAATTGTTGTTCTTGGTAATGATATTTTAATATTTGACTATTTACCTATTTTTAGGGTTCCGTGCCTAATAGTAAAATGGGACCCTATTACTGAGACTCCACTGTCCATCCGTCCATCCATCTCTCATCTAATGAACCTTGATAGTTGGCCAGTTGAAATTTTTACAGATGATATGTTTTTTTTGCCGGTATAACAAAAATTTCTATGAAATAGAATAAAATATATATGGAAAGTATTTATGGAAGCCAACAAACGTAATTTTTTGCCGTTTTAAAGATTATACGGAACCTTTTGTGCACGAGTTCGATTCGAATTTGGCTGGTTTTTTGGTTCTTGTATTTGACCGGAAAATATTATATTAATGTACAAAGTACAAATATACACGTGCCTAGGTATATGATCGGGGATTGCCCCGAATATAATATAGACACGTGTATATTCGTACTAGAATAATAATATGTAGGTATTTTTACTTTTGTATATCAAACAATAAATAACAAAGGCAAAGCGTCATATCGGGTGTGACGTCACGAAGTACTCTAACGAGCTATATCTTCTTCAAAAATCGGTATCGAATATTTTTTGACAATTTAAATTACGGATGAGTAGGTATGCAATTTTTCATGTAGTAATATGAAATCTGTTAATAGTACCTAATTATTTCTAATGCCTGCATGGTTATTATACATTGGAATTAAAAAACTTTAACGGATTTAACTCGCGTATTTTATTTTTATTGGCTGACGTTTCGGAGCCTTTACAGATTCCATAATCGTAGCACGACTGAGCTGACAATAGTCTTATGCTTAAGTGATAAAAACAGCTATGCAAACTACCTTATTTATTAAATTACAATATTTTTAAGTACCTATCTGTTTTGTTTCATTCCTGTCTGTTAATAGTGTTCAGCGTTAATTACTCCAAATTTCAATTTTAACGAGGATTGTAACTGACTAACCTTAATTTGCTTAATATTTATTACCTATTTTACTACTCATAAATTTATTTGTTTTATTAATAAAGTTTTTATAGAGGCATTTAATATCTTATCTTATATTTACATGAATATCCTAAATTCGGCACATCGGGAATATTGTAGTTAATATCCTACTATTTTACAAATTGCTTAAACTTAAGTAATTAATTTTTTATCATTTTTTTGTACATTTGATAGGTATTAGAATAGGTTTTCACTCTTCTACCATGAACCCCTATGGTTTAATAAAAAATCTCAAAAAACGTGGTACGAAATTCGTTGGGTCAGCTAGTACATATAATATACTAGCAGTCCGCCCCGGCTTCGCACGGATCCCTTTTTTTTTCAAAATTTAATATAGCCACTCACGAATAGTATAGCTTCCCAACCATAGAGATATAAGACTAGAGTACGTGAGCCAGCCAGAAACGCGTTATAATGGTAGAAAGAGAAAAGAGCATTGGAATAGAGGTCGCGTCTTTGTCTGATTGCGACGTCAACGGTACCACAGCAACGGACGGCGCGCAGCATGTTGCCATTGCGCATGCGGCAAGACAAGGACAGTGCCTCTATTTAGAGTTTCAGTCTCTCTTTACCGTGATACGCTGCCACTTATAGACAGTCCTATGGCTCACGTACTCTAGTCTTATATCTCTATGTTCCCAACACTGAGAGAATTTTTCAAATCGGTCCAGTCCTTTAGGAGCCTATTCAATCCAAACAAATAAACAAAGAAACCTTTTCTCTTTATAATATTAGAATAGATATAGATATATACCTAAAATAATACTCATATACTTACGTAGAACCATCCGCTTCTCATTATTTAAACTTTAATATATTGGCAGCATTCCAAATTTCAACAAATACTATGTGGAAAGACATTGGGTAACTCAGGAAAGCTATGAATTAACATTTGGACCGAACTTTGGCTTTGGGTTTTACAAACATCAGCTAAGTTGTTTTTTGGTGTCGGATAAATTGACTAGTCAGTTACTGACTTGCTAAGAAGCTTTTTTTAATGTCTTGAAAGTCATTTCTATTGTTATTTCTATCTTATCAGTTCTTTGTTTGATGATTTAATTACTTTTAACTTGACGTAGTAATGATTTTATATTATATGACTATTGAGACATAAGTTAATTTAATCTAATCTATAGGTCTTTATCGTACCATGTACATTTCTACCTACATAATGTAAAAAAGGCATTTGCGAATCACAACTATTTTTTTACGCACCACTAAGTCTAGTACTTACACTACTACATGCGCAGCAGAGTGTAATGCCCATATAATTCTTCTATTTACGTATTAACGGTCACTCACACATTCCCATTGCAAACTCATGCCAAAACCACAGACAAAAAGAACGCTTACTGAGCGCGCTTATTCTCTTTATCGCATTAGTGTAAATATTAGATCTTTATAACTAAACTAGCACTTTAGTACAAAGGCATTTTTAAAATTTGAATTTAAACTTTCATGATAGTCTTTGCATTTTGAACACAGGTAAAAGAGTCCTATTTACGTAGAGTGCAAGCTGAAAGCAAGCAGTCTATTCGTCTTTGTGATGTAAACTCGGAATTTAAATTTACATCTTATAAATTGCCATTTATTCTTACTTATAACCTTATTGAAGATGTAACATTGTATAACGTCCATTGTTGCTACGCATTTTGTCAGTATGAGTCGCCTAATTTATAAATGAAAGTGAATAATAATTAAGAAGTGACAAACGGTTAGGAACATTTAATTTTATTTTCTGTGAGACTTTGTACTATACGTACTGATAACTTTCGACGTTGAAGCCAGAGTAATGATCGAGAGGTCACGGGTTCTAATCATGACAGTAAGTAAGTATGAAATAATAACAATAAACTTATTTCCGACTACCTAACTTTTCGGTGAAGGGAAGCGTTGTTAAAAACTATGGTGTTTGATTAATATTACTTAGGGTCGGAATGAAACAACCTTACCTGACTTAACTCGCGTATTTTATTTTATTGGCTGACGTTTCAGAGCCTTCACAGATTCTATAATGGTAGCACGACTGAGCTGACAATAGTCTTATGCTAAAGTGATTAGGTACTACAGCAAAACAAACTACCTTATTTATTCAATTACCAAATTTTAAATACTACCCTGTTTCATTCCAATGTATAATGACCGCTAAGGCATCACAAATTATTATTACTAAGGGTCGTTATAAAATTATGTAGAAGGAAGGGATCTTAGAGTATCCCGTTTATTTTCGTCTACATTTGTATAAAAAAAGTGTCAAGTGAAGACATGACACGATAGATGGTCGCAGTGATTGATGCCCTCCCACTGGACCAAGGGCTGATACGATTTCGAATCAATCACAATAGATAGGAATTTTTTATACCAAAACGTTATTATTTGATGTTGCATTTCTTGCATCGAGAATAGAATTGTTTGCAGTTTTTGTTATAGTTGTCATGTGAATGGATGCTGTTTGTGAGTCCGGTCTGTTCAGGTCTGCAAAAGGGACTTTAAAGATTTTTTTATTTAAATCTTCGGTTTTTTTATTTATTTAGTTTGTAAGGATAAATTGTATATAATTATGTTTTTCGAAATATTATATAATATGATTTATAATTAATTGTACCTCATTGAGTTTCTTATTGTTTCTTCTCAAGTGAGGTTTCTTTGGAAACAACTTTTCTAACCTTCATAAGAGCTTGTAAAAGCCTAAATTGAAAAAATATATTTTCGATTTTGATTTTTCATTTTGTTTGATGAACATATTCAATCATTCATATCTGATCGTATGGTTGTTCTACTTTGTGACGAAAAACATCAGATGTTAACAATCTTTATTTTGTACTAACATTTTGCTATTTGTCGTTGCATTTCTTGCATCAAGAGTAGAATTATTTGCAGTCAGTTGATTATATCAATCGTTACTGATGTAGTGATTGTTCTACTTTATTGCGAAAAACATTGGATGAATACAATCAAAATAGAATATATTTGTTTATACTCGATTAACACTGTGCTATTTAGGTCGTTCTTCTCTTTAACCTACAATAAACTTCTAATTAAAGTTTCCTTTTCGATAAAAAAAAACTATTGTGAGTTTTTTTTAATAGCGTGACAGAGTGGTCATTTTCAGCGAAGACCACATTTCGGTTTACTACTCTGTCACGGTGTTCTACGAAAAACAAACAAATAAAAATGAATGCTGGTTCCAGTAACTGAAAGGTTACATAATATTATTATTATAGATAAAACAAATATAGACGTTTATTCGAACACTATAAGACGGTAAGTAATTATCAATACTCTAATGAGATGCTATAATAAAAGGAAAGAAAGTATATTTCACTTGCTTGTTGCATTTCTTACACCTGTAGTAGAATTGTTTACATTCGTTGAATAACATATTCAATCAGCCGTCACTGATCCTGTGGTTTTTCCGCTTTGTGGTGAAAAGCACTATTCTAAAACGATCACAATAGATTAGAATTGTTTATGCTAACACTTCATTTCTTGCATCGAGGGAAGAATTAAAATGCACATTCAATACTGCCGCAACCGGTTCTCTGGTTTAGAAAATAGTTTGCATTGCTTCATTGTTCAGCTTTAGACAAAATCTAGATAATGCTTGAAAACTATTGACATAAAATAATAAATTTACCTACTTTGTTTAAGTTAGAACTTTATTTTGATTAGCGACTTTATTACAAAGTCCAGTCCGGTCATTAACCTTTGAAACCGTGCAATTAACGCTGTTGAACATCAAAAAGTCAAAAGAACCTTAAAAGTAAATTAACTTTTAAGGCGGTGTTGCCATAAACCGTAAAAACTAAATAGCTCCTTCCTCTACGGTAAGCTCTTAAAGTAAGATAGATGGAGCCATCGGACGCTTCCATAACACAATTTATTTTTAACTTCCTAGCTTAACTTGAAGTAACTCACTGAAATAAATCCAAGTTTAAAATATTCAACCTTATATGTCTGTAAATAATTAAAAGGATTGGAAATTGTTCTTCTGCTATTCTTTCGGGCAGTACTTTTGTTTCATAATCTGTGGCATTGTGACGTATACTTATTTACTTATCTTATCTTATTTATGGGTAAAAAGGTTTTAAAGTATTGGGAGCACAGGTCAATTCAGTAATAAGAACAAGTAGAAAAATTAAAGTCATGTCCTGAAATTATTTCTATTATGCTACTGTTTTTATTGTGAATGGGATACCTATTGATTATTTAAGAGCATGATTTGATTGTTAATTCACGTAAGATATTCAGGCATGAGTATATATATACTTATAACTATATATAACTTCATTCTTAAGTTACAGTTCAAAACCTAGACTATTCGAAACAAAAACTGCATACACATACAAATGAACCGCACCCTCGTTAGTTCCCAAACATAAATCCGACCCAGCATTTAAACTAAAGCGGTAATAAACTTCAATTCTTTTAAAAAAGGAATTCTAATCTATCGTTAAAGGTGCCAAGGATAAATTGCATCCACCGCCGGACTCACATTCAGGTTGCTTTCAACACCGCGCAGATTTCCCAGTTGCATCGTTTGTCCTCAGTTTAACTGCTAGCAGTGTAGCTGAGACACTAAAACCTCTCGTTTGTAAATCTTGGTACGGCATTTATTGTTCTACTTACGTTTACTGTGTTTCTGTTCGGCAACTGTTACCGCTCATTATCGGAAATTGGCGTACCTACTCCTACATGTTGATTATTGAGCGTTTTTGTAGCGGCTTTAATGTTACGATTTAAGAGCTGGGAGATTGTCGTTCAAAAACTTATTTTGTTTTCACCGAGAGCGTACCCTGTTTTATATATTTATTTAATTTCGTATTTAGAACTATTTGTATTTTGATTTATATGATAGTAATTTCTGATGCCTTCGCGGTTATTACACATTGGAATGAAACAACTATATGAAACAATTATATGATAGTTTTAATTTAATTGTACGAACCACTCGTCTTTAATTGTTAGTAAAGTAATTCAATCAAAAGTCACAATAAAATGTTGAATAAATGCTATTCTGTTACCCAGAAATGGCCTTAATGGTATATGCAACGTTATGTAAAGTCTAGAGTAACTATAATTTGTAATATACATTGAGGAATATTACAAATTGTAAATTCGTCAGCAAACAAAATAAAATACTCAAGTTAAATCCGTTCTAGTAATTAAATTGCAAGGCATTTTGTAATTTTTAATTTTAACGAATTGGTCATAGAAATAAATACAAATTTTAATCTAAATAGGTCAAAGTTCAAAGTACCTACTAACTACAAATAGCCAAAGGATTTGTGCCAGCATTGTTAAGTTCAGATTTCCAGTACTCAATGACCGACTGGTTATTCTCCGTTATAAAGGAAATGTACGAATCTCAGTTACTAATCCTAGTCAGCTTTATATTATACTAAATTCCCGCGATTTCGTCTGCGCACGATAAGTATATTACACAATAGCGTTATAAAATATAGTCCATATGTTATTCTTATGGGTAGGTAAGCTGTATTATTGTAAAGTGTCATCAAAATCCATTCAGTTTTTTTTTCGTGAAAGAAGAAAAAACATATATTCAGACATCCATACTTACATATATACATTCTTACAAACTTGGGGGTTTATTATGTTAATAAGATATTATTATGAATGTACATATATTGTAGTTACCTAAATACGATGTTTTGTTTACTATGTAGCGTTATATTTGTCTGGATTAATAAATTATGTTGTTATTTTTTAAACGATACACAAGCACCGCGTGTTCAAATCAATGTAACGTACATTTCTCATCCACATACAACTTCACTTCATACCTTAACACCAACACTCGCTTCTAATATTCCCTTAAACTCCCATTTCTATTCTTATAGTTTGTCCCACCCGTGTTTGTTAGGTGGAAAACGTAAGGCAACTGTAAAAGACAGTTTAATAATCGGCTTGTAGTCTACCAGTAACGTGTACGCGTGGTACCAAGTATTATTAGGTATTCTGGGGGAGCACGAAAATGGTCCATTGTATTAAGCTCTTTTATTTACTGTGTAATGGAATAGCGAGGTTGTGGAAAGTTACTATTGTATGATATACCTAAGGTTTGTTAGATGGTAACTTGATATAGAATTTTGAATTTGCAGGAATAATATTATTATAATTATTTAAAATAAATTTGTATTAGGTATGTATATAAAAAAGACCTGGAGGTTCATATATATTTAAACAATGAAAATGAAATATACAGAGTGCCTTAACGATATTTACGTAAAACTAAGTGGCATAATACTATTGTCAGCTCGTGCTATGATTATGGAATGTATAAAAGGCTCCGAAACGTCAGCCAATAAAATAAAATGCGCGAGTTAAATCCGTTTAAAGTTGTTTCATTCCCATGTACCTATAATAACCGTGAAGGCATCAGAAATTAAATAAGTGGCATTATACAATAACTAGGTCAGTTTAGATGTAACTAGCCCTTTAAGGTCCTCAAGAGAATTATTAAAAGGATCAATATAACAATTATTGTATGATTTAAATACTTGTTTGAAAAATGTATGTCGGGAATGGTTAGTAGTAGGTGATATGCTATTTATGATAATGCAGGCTCATAGATGCAGGCAGTTAGGTTTATTAACATTTCCGTCGTCACATTGCCATCGTAAGCCAATGCATAATTAATGGAGGCTGCGTAAGCGGTCGCGGCGCACTATACCGCAATAAGCTGAATACAGGCTCCATTATGAGAGAACGTAGCTTAACCGTTAAATCTTCCTACTCTCATTTAAGTATACTAATTCATAGGTATATTGCTGTAAGGAAAATACGTACTTGTTTTCTACGATGTATAAATTGGAATTCCATCGATATCTATAATTCAATACCATATTCGTAGCACGACTGATAGTCGAAGCACTTTAACGTTAGACAATCGTCAGCTCAGTCGTGCTACGAATATGGGAACTGTAAAGCCAAAACTTCTGCAAATAAAATAAAATACGCGAGTTAAATCCTAACTAATATTATAAATGCGAAAGTAACTCTGTCTGTCTGTTACGCTAAAACTACTGTACCGATTTAAATGAAATTTGGTGCAAAGAAAGACTGAAGCCCGAGAAAGAACATTACTTAGAACACACAAAGGCTACCTTTTAACCGACTTCAAAAAAGGAGGAGTTCCACGCGGACGAAGTCGCGGGCAGAAGCTAGTCCGTTATAATTGTTTCATTTCAACATTTATATATAGTTAAAAGATATATAGCCTAGTTATCATGACGAAAATATTAATAAAATTTCAAAAGATGAAGAAGTTAAAAGAATTTTAAAGAGGTGTACTGATTGCATTGAATTAATATGCATTAAGTGCAAACGCCCGCCGCATCGGTTCTTGATTGCAAATGCTGGGACCACGTACCTGACCGATGTTTTTAATCATAGTCACTGAAATACAGTCTTAGGTATACCCTCAGTACTACTTTTAACTAAAAGCGAGCAACTTATCATTAGATTTTAATTTGCCCTCTATTTCTAAAATGGTTCAAGATATAAAAAAGGTTAAAACAAATTTTGTAAAGAATTTAATTTTCCAAAATATCCTAACTTATCCTAACTAATATTATAAATGCTAAAGTAACTCTGTCTGTCTTTCTGTCTGTCTGTTACGCTTTCACGCTAAAACTACTGGACCGATTTAAATGAAATTTGGTACAAAGAAAGTCTGGAGCCTGAGAAAGGACATAGGCTACTTTTTAACCGACTTCAAAAAAAGGAGGAGTTCCGCGCGGACGAAGTCGCGGGCAGAAGCTAGTTTATAATAAATACAAATAGCATGAAGCCATATTTAACAAGATATTTGCAATATATCTTACATTCCGAGCTGAAACCTTAACATTCCTGGACTATTTTACGTTTAACGAATTAAGTAAACTCAAAAATTATGTACTATACAATTAGATATCAAGTATCAAGTCACTGATTGAGCTGCAAGCTTTTTATGAAAATACTAAACACCTACAAGCCATTTGTTTGAAATTCACCAAATTGTTACCATTAATTTTTTCATTACAGAATATCATATATCCTTGCAAACTTTAACATAATAATTAATTAGTATTCTCGTTTTACATCACAATATTTTTTCAAAGATCAAACGCTTTAAACTGGTATAAAAGCTATTTCATCGCCGTTTTCAACCATCCAGAGGCAAGAGGCATCATGTTTCAATTTAGAATTCATGTGAAAATACATCCTATTTGGAATTTCCATTGGGAGCTAGGAACAATGCTAACGAGAGCTTAAAATTGTCTTCGAATTATATGAGCAGCTTGCCAAGACTATCGTTCCATTTTAAAGATAATTTTCCTACCAAAACTTTTAAGTATCTTTTATTGTTATGTTTATATCTTAGCTTCTGCCCGCGACTTCGTCTGCGCACGATAAACACCCCGTTTTTCGCCTAAAGGGGAGAGTTTTTAAAAATATTTCTTAGTACTTACTTTAGGTTATAAAAGGACCTAAGTACTAAATCCTTATAGTTTAAAAACTGCGTTGTTATGTCAGTTATGAATTGGCTTCTCGTTTTATAAAACATAGATGTGGGTAGCTATGAAGCTCTAATTTCAATAGTTTATGAAAATAAAATGCTATTTTTGGAAAGGTAACCATTTGCCAAATTTATAATTTTCATCTAAAAGACGTTAGGTACATTAGGTATATTCTTAAGATAAATTTTGTAAGTATATAAAATAATTTCCATTTTATATTAGGTACTTATTAACATTTAAACAGACTTTACAAGAACTACAAACTTTCAACATAAAATGACATACAATATAGGTACATAGTAGGATGTTTACGTGTAAAAAAAGAGGAAGCGGTCTTCGAAAACAGCGAGACCACGTGTAACTAGCAAATGGGTCAAACGGATGCGTTACTGGATCTGAAATCCGGTTCTATTCCCATTTTTGCACTGCTTTTTCCTTTACCCATTTTTAATTTGAATGCATTTTGATTCTTAACTGCATAAAAATAAGGAAGACTACCGGTGTGAAGTTAGCGGCCTAAAGTTGGCGGCCTACTATAACCGAGCAAAATTAAGGAGGTCGGTTTTTTAAATATTTCTAAAAAATTCAAAACGACTCCAATAATAAAACAAATGATGCCAAACGGATCTGACGGGTCTTCTTTAAATTTAGAAATTTTAATATGAAAGAAAAATCAACAGGAAAGCCGGAAAATAGCATTTCATAAATAATATAGAGCAAGATTACCACTGCTTATAAAAGACATCAACGCGCGAGCCGAAAAAAAATGTGAACGCGACTTCAGAATCAAAAAATCGTGTTATTTAATGACTTATAAATATATGAAAACAATACCAAAGCATAAAATGTTGATAAAAAACCTTCTCATCAAACCTTTAGCTATAATATAAAATACGCTTCAAGTCCTTCATTCATTTCATTCTTACGTAGCGGCCACCGAAAGTAACACAACGTATCATCAGCGCCGTTGAAAAATCCGATCGCACTCTTTCGTGGAAATGAACATAACGTAAATGACGTACCTCAACCAAAAGCATATACAATGCTTGTCAACAAGCCAAGCTACCAGAAAAATGCATCAGAAAGTCCTTCACTCACGTAGATTAAGAACAACATCGATTTAAAAGTCGAATAGTACGTGGCCAAAACGAAAGTACGAAAAATAAAAAATAACAATTAAATTATAAACAACGCGTACTTCAATAAAATATTTGTAAGAACATAGTAAATGCAAAAAGGTGTATTTTAAACGATTACATACGTACTTCACTCACTCTAGTTAGGAGCAACCTCACTTGATAGTCGAAATTTACTTTAAAATTAAAATTAAATATATTTTCATGACCTGAAAAACTTCTAAACACTGGCGTACCTTTAAAAATTGTCAAAAACCCAACTCAATACACCATTAGCTATAATATAAAACACACTTCAAGTCCTTCATTCATTCCGTTCTGGAGCAGCGACTCACGAAGTGACACAACGTATCATCGGTCCTGAAGAAAAATCCGATCACAATCTTTCGCGATAATGAACATGATGTGAAAGACGTACCTCAACCGGAAGCATATAGAACGCTTGTCAACAAGCCAAGATACCAGAAAAATGCATCAAAAAGTCCTTCACTCACGTACATTAAGAACGACAACTATTTAGAAAGTGTGAAGTTAGCGGCCCAAAAGAGAGTTCGAAAAATAAAAAAAAATCAAAATCGAATGTTAACCAAGACGTACTTCAATGAAATGTTTGTAAGATCATAGTAAACGCAATTAGGTATATTTTAAACGATTTCATACGTACTTCACTCACTTTAGTTAGAAGCAACCTCACTTGATAGTCGAAATTTATTTTAAAAATTAAATAAAATATATTTTCATGACCTGAAAAAATTCTAAACACTGGCGTACCTTTCAAAATTGTCAAAAATCCTACTCAACACACCATTATCTATAATATAAAACACGCTTCAAGTCCTTCATTCATTCCGTCCTGGAGCAGCGATGCACGAAGTGACACAACGTATCATCGGTTCCGAAGAAAAATCCGATCAGACTCTTTCGCAAAAATGAACATAATGTAAAAGACGTACCTGAACCGATAGCATATAGAACGCTTGTCAACAAGCCAAGCTACCAGAAAAATGCATCAGAAAGTCCTTCACTCACGTACATTAAGAACGACAACTATTTAGAAAGTGTGAAGTTAGCGGCCCAAAAGAGAGTTCGAAAAATTAAAAAAAATCAAAATCGAATGTTAACCAAGACGTACTTCAATGAAATGTTTGTAAGATCATAGTAAACGCAATTAGGTATATTTTAAACGATTTCATACGTACTTCACTCACTTTAGTTAGAAGCAACCTCACTTGATAGTCGAAATTTATTTTAAAAATTAAATAAAATATCTTTTCATGACCTGAAAAAATTCTAAACACTGGCGTACCTTTCAAAATTGTCAAAAATCCTACTCAACACACCATTATCTATAATATAAAACACACTTCAAGTCCTTCATTCATTCCGTTCTGGAGCAGCGACTCACGAAGTGACACAACGTATCATCGGTTCTGAAGAAAAATCCGATCACAATCTTTCGCGATAATGAACATGATGTGAAAGACGTACCTCAACCGAAAGCATATAGAACGCTTTTCAACAAGCCAAGCTACCAGAAAAATGCATCAGAAAGTCCTTCACTCACGTACATTAAGAACGACAACTATTTAGAAAGTGTGAAGTTAGCGGCCCAAAAGAGAGTTCGAAAAATTAAAAAAAATCAAAATCGAATGTTAACCAAGACGTACTTCAATGAAATGTTTGTAAGATCATAGTAAACGCAATTAGGTATATTTTAAACGATTTCATACGTACTTCACTCACTTTAGTTAGAAGCAACCTCACTTGATAGTCGAAATTTATTTTAAAAATTAAATAAAATATCTTTTCATGACCTGAAAAAATTCTAAACACTGGCGTACCTTTCAAAATTGTCAAAAACCCAACTCAATACACCATTAGCTATAATATAAAACACACTTCAAGTCCTTCATTCATTCCGTTCTGGAGCAGCGACTCACGAAGTGACACAACGTATCATCGGTTCCGAAGAAAAATCCGATCACAATCTTTCGCGATAATGAACATGATGTAAAAGACGTACCTGAACCGAAAGCATATAGAACGCTTGTCAACAAGCCAAGCTACCAGAAAAATGCATCAGAAAGTCCTTCACTCACGTACATTAAGAACGACAACTATTTAGAAAGTGTGAAGTTAGCGGCCCAAAAGAGAGTTCGAAAAATTAAAAAAAATCAAAATCGAATGTTAACCAAGACGTACTTCAATGAAATGTTTGTAAGATCATAGTAAACGCAATTAGGTATATTTTAAACGATTTCATACGTACTTCACTCACTTTAGTTAGAAGCAACCTCACTTGATAGTCAGAATTTACTTTAAAAATTAAATAAAATATCTTTTCATGACCTGAAAAAATTCTAAACACTGGCGTACCTTCCAAAATTGTCAAAAATCCTACTCAACACACCATTATCTATAATATAAAACACGCTTCAAGTCCTTCATTCATTCCGTCCTGGAGCAGCGATGCACGAAGTGACACAACGTATCATCGGTTCCGAAGAAAAATCCGATCAGACTCTTTCGCAAAAATGAACATAATGTAAAAGACGTACCTGAACCGATAGCATATAGAACGCTTGTCAACAAGCCAAGCTACCAGAAAAATGCATCAGAAAGTCCTTCACTCACGTACATTAAGAACGACAACTATTTAGAAAGTGTGAAGTTAGCGGCCCAAAAGAGAGTTCGAAAAATTAAAAAAAATCAAAATCGAATGTTAACCAAGACGTACTTCAATGAAATGTTTGTAAGATCATAGTAAACGCAATTAGGTATATTTTAAACGATTTCATACGTACTTCACTCACTTTAGTTAGAAGCAACCTCACTTGATAGTCGAAATTTATTTTAAAAATTAAATAAAATATCTTTTCATGACCTGAAAAAATTCTAAACACTGGCGTACCTTTCAAAATTGTCAAAAACCCAACTCAATACACCATTAGCTATAATATAAAACACACTTCAAGTCCTTCATTCATTCCGTTCTGGAGCAGCGACTCACGAAGTGACACAACGTATCATCGGTCCTGAAGAAAAATCCGATCACAATCTTTCGCGATAATGAACATGATGTGAAAGACGTACCTCGACCGAAAGTATATAAAACGCTTGTCAACAAGCCAAACTACCAGAAAAATGCATCAGAAAGTCCTTCACTCACGTAGATTAAGAACGACAACTATTTAGAAAATGTGAAGTTAGCGGCCCAAAAGATAGTTCGAAAAATTAAAAAAATCAAAATCGAATGTTAACCAAGACGTACTTCAATGAAATGTTTGTAAGATCATAGTAAACACAATTAGGTATATTTTAAACGATTTCATACGTACTTCACTCACTTTAGTAAGAAGCAACCTCACTTGATAGTCGAAATTTACTTTAAAAATTAAATAAAATATATTTTCATGACCTGAAAAAATTCTAAACACTGGCGTACCTTTCAAAATTGTCAAAAACCCAACTCAATACACCATTAGCTATAATATAAAACACACTTCAAGTCCTTCATTCATTCCGTTCTGGAGCAGCGATGCACGAAGTGACACAACGTATCATCGGTTCCGAAGAAAAATCCGATCAGACTCTTTCGCAAAAATGAACATAATGTAAAAGACGTACCTGAACCGATAGCATATAGAACGCTTGTCAACAAGCCAAGCTACCAGAAAAATGCATCAGAAAGTCCTTCACTCACGTACATTAAGAACGACAACTATTTAGAAAGTGTGAAGTTAGCGGCCCAAAAGAGAGTTCGAAAAATTAACAAAATCAAAATCGAATGTTAACCAAGACGTACTTCAATGAAATGTTTGTAAGATCATAGTAAACGCAATTAGGTATATTTTAAACGATTTCATACGTACTTCACTCACTTTAGTTAGAAGCAACCTCACTTGATAGTCGAAATTTATTTTAAAAATTAAATAAAATATCATTTCATGACCTGAAAAAATTCTAAACACTGGCGTACCTTTCAAAATTGTCAAAAACCCAACTCAATACACCATTAGCTATAATATAAAACACACTTCAAGTCCTTCATTCATTCCGTTCTGGAGCAGCGACTCACGAAGTGACACAACGTATCATCGGTTCCGAAGAAAAATCCGATCACAATCTTTCGCGATAATGAACATGATGTAAAAGACGTACCTGAACCGAAAGCATATAGAACGCTTGTCAACAAGCCAAGCTACCAGAAAAATGCATCAGAAAGTCCTTCACTCACGTAGATTAAAAACGACAACTATTTAGAAAATGTGAAGTTAGCGGCCCAAAAGATAGTTCGAAAAATTAAAAAAAATCAAAATCGAATGTTAACCAAGACGTACTTCAATGAAATGTTTGTAAGATCATAGTAAACACAATTAGGTATATTTTAAACGATTTCATACGTACTTCACTCACTTTAGTAAGAAGCAACCTCACTTGATAGTCGAAATTTACTTTAAAAATTAAATAAAATATCTTTTCATGACCTGAAAAAATTCTAAACACTGGCGTACCTTTCAAAATTGTCAAAAATCCTACTCAACACACCATTATCTATAATATAAAACACACTTCAAGTCCTTCATTCATTCCGTTCTGGAGCAGCGACTCACGAAGTGACACAACGTATCATCGGTTCTGAAGAAAAATCCGATCACAATCTTTCGCGATAATGAACATGATGTGAAAGACGTACCTCAACCGAAAGCATATAGAACGCTTTTCAACAAGCCAAGCTACCAGAAAAATGCATCAGAAAGTCCTTCACTCACGTACATTAAGAACGACAACTATTTAGAAAGTGTGAAGTTAGCGGCCCAAAAGAGAGTTCGAAAAATTAAAAAAAATCAAAATCGAATGTTAACCAAGACGTACTTCAATGAAATGTTTGTAAGATCATAGTAAACGCAATTAGGTATATTTTAAACGATTTCATACGTACTTCACTCACTTTAGTTAGAAGCAACCTCACTTGATAGTCGAAATTTATTTTAAAAATTAAATAAAATATCATTTCATGAACTGAAAAAATTCTAAACACTGGCGTACCTTTCAAAATTGTCAAAAATCCTACTCAACACACCATTATCTATAATATAAAACACACTTCAAGTCCTTCATTCATTCCGTTCTGGAGCAGCGACTCACGAAGTGACACAACGTATCATCGGTTCTGAAGAAAAATCCGATCACAATCTTTCGCGATAATGAACATGATGTGAAAGACGTACCTCAACCGAAAGCATATAGAACGCTTTTCAACAAGCCAAGCTACCAGAAAAATGCATCAGAAAGTCCTTCACTCACGTACATTAAGAACGACAACTATTTAGAAAGTGTGAAGTTAGCGGCCCAAAAGAGAGTTCGAAAAATTAAAAAAAATCAAAATCGAATGTTAACCAAGACGTACTTCAATGAAATGTTTGTAAGATCATAGTAAACGCAATTAGGTATATTTTAAACGATTTCATACGTACTTCACTCACTTTAGTTAGAAGCAACCTCACTTGATAGTCAGAATTTACTTTAAAAATTAAATAAAATATCTTTTCATGACCTGAAAAAATTCTAAACACTGGCGTACCTTCCAAAATTGTCAAAAATCCTACTCAACACACTTTTATCTATAATATAAAACACACTTCAAGTCCTTCATTCATTCCGTTTTGGAGCAGCGACTCACGAAGTGACACAACGTATCATCGGTTCCGAAGAAAAATCCGATCACAATCTTTCGCGATAATGAACATGATGTGAAAGACGTACCTCAACCGAAAGCATATAGAACGCTTGTCAACAAGCCAAACTACTAGAAAAATGCATCAGAAAGTCCTTCACTCACGTACATTAAGAACGACAACTATTTAGAAAGTGTGAAGTTAGCGGCCCAAAAGAGCATTCAAAAATTAAAAAAAATCAAAACCAAATGTTAACCAAGACGTACTTCAATGAAATGTTTGTAAGATCATAGTAAACACAATTAGGTATATTTTAAACGATTTCATACGTACTTCACTCACTTTAGTAAGAAGCAACCTCACTTGATAGTCGAAATTTACTTTAAAAATTAAATAAAATATATTTTCATGACCTGAAAAAATTCTAAACACTGGCGTACCTTTCAAAATTGTCAAAAACCCAACTCAATACACCATTAGCTATAATATAAAACACACTTCAAGTCCTTCATTCATTCCGTTCTGGAGCAGCGATGCACGAAGTGACACAACGTATCATCGGTTCCGAAGAAAAATCCGATCAGACTCTTTCGCAAAAATGAACATAATGTAAAAGACGTACCTGAACCGATAGCATATAGAACGCTTGTCAACAAGCCAAGCTACCAGAAAAATGCATCAGAAAGTCCTTCACTCACGTACATTAAGAACGACAACTATTTAGAAAGTGTGAAGTTAGCGGCCCAAAAGAGAGTTCGAAAAATTAAAAAATCAAAATCGAATGTTAACCAAGACGTACTTCAATGAAATGTTTGTAAGATCATAGTAAACGCAATTAGGTATATTTTAAACGATTTCATACGTACTTCACTCACTTTAGTTAGAAGCAACCTCACTTGATAGTCGAAATTTATTTTAAAAATTAAATAAAATATCTTTTCATGACCTGAAAAAATTCTAAACACTGGCGTACCTTTCAAAATTGTCAAAAACCCAACTCAATACACCATTAGCTATAATATAAAACACACTTCAAGTCCTTCATTCATTCCGTTCTGGAGCAGCGACTCACGAAGTGACACAACGTATCATCGGTCCTGAAGAAAAATCCGATCACAATCTTTCGCGATAATGAACATGATGTGAAAGACGTACCTCGACCGAAAGTATATAAAACGCTTGTCAACAAGCCAAACTACCAGAAAAATGCATCAGAAAGTCCTTCACTCACGTAGATTAAGAACGACAACTATTTAGAAAATGTGAAGTTAGCGGCCCAAAAGATAGTTCGAAAAATTAAAAAAAATCAAAATCGAATGTTAACCAAGACGTACTTCAATGAAATGTTTGTAAGATCATAGTAAACACAATTAGGTATATTTTAAACGATTTCATACGTACTTCACTCACTTTAGTAAGAAGCAACCTCACTTGATAGTCGAAATTTACTTTAAAAATTAAATAAAATATATTTTCATGACCTGAAAAAATTCTAAACACTGGCGTACCTTTCAAAATTGTCAAAAACCCAACTCAATACACCATTAGCTATAATATAAAACACACTTCAAGTCCTTCATTCATTCCGTTCTGGAGCAGCGATGCACGAAGTGACACAACGTATCATCGGTTCCGAAGAAAAATCCGATCAGACTCTTTCGCAAAAATGAACATAATGTAAAAGACGTACCTGAACCGATAGCATATAGAACGCTTGTCAACAAGCCAAGCTACCAGAAAAATGCATCAGAAAGTCCTTCACTCACGTACATTAAGAACGACAACTATTTAGAAAGTGTGAAGTTAGCGGCCCAAAAGAGAGTTCGAAAAATTAAAAAAAATCAAAATCGAATGTTAACCAAGACGTACTTCAATGAAATGTTTGTAAGATCATAGTAAACGCAATTAGGTATATTTTAAACGATTTCATACGTACTTCACTCACTTTAGTTAGAAGCAACCTCACTTGATAGTCGAAATTTATTTTAAAAATTAAATAAAATATCTTTTCATGACCTGAAAAAATTCTAAACACTGGCGTACCTTTCAAAATTGTCAAAAATCCTACTCAACACACCATTATCTATAATATAAAACACACTTCAAGTCCTTCATTCATTCCGTTCTGGAGCAGCGACTCACGAAGTGACACAACGTATCATCGGTTCTGAAGAAAAATCCGATCACAATCTTTCGCGATAATGAACATGATGTGAAAGACGTACCTCAACCGAAAGCATATAGAACGCTTTTCAACAAGCCAAGCTACCAGAAAAATGCATCAGAAAGTCCTTCACTCACGTACATTAAGAACGACAACTATTTAGAAAGTGTGAAGTTAGCGGCCCAAAAGAGAGTTCGAAAAATTAAAAAAAATCAAAATCGAATGTTAACCAAGACGTACTTCAATGAAATGTTTGTAAGATCATAGTAAACGCAATTAGGTATATTTTAAACGATTTCATACGTACTTCACTCACTTTAGTTAGAAGCAACCTCACTTGATAGTCGAAATTTATTTTAAAAATTAAATAAAATATCATTTCATGACCTGAAAAAATTCTAAACACTGGCGTACCTTTCAAAATTGTCAAAAACCCAACTCAATACACCATTAGCTATAATATAAAACACACTTCAAGTCCTTCATTCATTCCGTTCTGGAGCAGCGACTCACGAAGTGACACAACGTATCATCGGTTCCGAAGAAAAATCCGATCACAATCTTTCGCGATAATGAACATCACAAATAATCAATTATGTATAATATTTGTGATCTGTGTTTTGTAAGGCATTTAGTTATTATAAGACATTTATGTCGGAGAATATGCATTTTTTTTAAATATTGATAAATGACAACATGCTCAGTCTGCCATCTATTGAGAGGTAAGCAAACTAATGAGGTTGTTTTAAGTGACGTCGCTTGGCGGCGCTGTGAATCAAAGTGAAGTTTGCATTACATTCCGTTGCAACTTCAGTCGGTCAGCAGTGCAAGCGATTATAAGTGTCATTCACTTTTTGCTGGATCGTTGCCTGCGCCGCACGTGCGCGCTGACTGCTAAAAGAATAAAGTTGGACAACATGGCGGATCAATTGCCGCCACCGTTGGATTGTATTTCTAATCCGTCTGAATCTCTCACAGCAGCGGAATACGACCCGTACTACACTAAGGAAACAATATTTCACGGCTCAACACTCTGAAAAAGAAACAGGTACTGATTTACCGCAAGAACAATTACCGGCCATGACACAAGACGCGTGGGGTAAATTATTTCAAAATATCGTCGAGCATCCTGTACCAAAGTTGAAACGTTTACGCTTGATGCACCTAAATCTTCAACATTTTTAGTTCCAACTGGAAGCAACACATTGGAGGTGTTGGTACTAGAGATGTTTAACAGAACTTTTGGAACTTTCTGAACCTTCGGAGAAACGTCTTTTTTTATAAAAACGTCGAGGCTATCTTGACTCAGGAGACTTTTTGGCAGAATCAGGATCTCCAAATTCTCCAGAGATAAAAGAAGTATTTTCAGGATCTTCGTCAAATGCTGGAGAGACGTCTTTTTTCAAATTAAAGTTATTAAATTCAGGAGAAACTACAGATGAATTTGCTGAGACACAAACTGGCTAAACAAAAGTGATAGATTTGTTTTCATGTTCGACATACGATGACGGGGAAATGAATTCCACAGGTTTTAATTTCAATTCAAGCGAGAGACTATTAACTGTTTGATTTTTCTTATATAATCTACTCCACATAACATAATTTTTTTTTCGGTTGGGATAGCTGCATTTTAAGTTAAAAAAGTGCAAATAACCTTAAACCTTATTTGCAATCAGTGTAAATAATTTGATATTTTGTAAATGTCTTATAATAACTAAGTGCATTACATTATTATAATTTGTGTATAAAAATTAACAATTCATAAATAAAATTGAAATAATTTTACATAATTATTGTAAATTTAATAAATAAATAATTAATGTAAATGTTAATTTGTAAAATTATTATTGCATTTATAAAATTGAATATTTGTGATTTGAATATACAATGAAATATTTTTGTAATTATGACGTATATTATACTATAAATGAATTACAATATATATTATGTGTATAATTTAATAAAATCTAATGCCTTTGTGGTTGCTACATATTGGAACAAAATAATTACAACGAATTTATCTCGCATATTTGCTTGCAGTCATTTTAAAAACTTTAAAGTTTCCATATTCGTAGCCGACAGACATTAACATGTAGATAATGGATAAACACAAACCCAGGATAGTTGCGTAGTCCGTTACCTACGTTGCAATGCGAGGCAATTGAAATTCCGAATTCCAAAACATCCGGATTTCAAAAGGGAAAATAGTTTCTCCGCAACAGCATCTTGGGATCCAGTAGTCGAAGTAGATATTATTATATAGTCCAAGTAGGTAATTAAATTCTAAGCCGACAGTAAGTATATTTCTTTTATCTGTCTGAATTGAAACCAAGAAACAAGTGGCTACAAGCTAAAGATAATTTAGGTATATATCAAATAGGTAGGAACTTGCCAACTATTTAAAGATGAAACCACCTCCTTATTGACTTCTGGGAAACCGAACAAACAAAGTTACTGTGTTCAATTCCGGCGATCTAAAAAAAGTGAATAATAAAAAATAAAAATCAAAGTGTAAGTAGGTAAATACATACAAGTGAAACCTGATTAACCCTTTCGACGCGAGAGCCTATATTTTATTTTATTTTTAAAGATAATTTCGACTATAAGGTGAGGTAGCTCCTAACATAAGTGAGTCAAGTACGTATGAAATTATTTAAAATATAACTTATTGCGTTTACTATGATCTTACAAACATTTCATTGAAGTACGTCTTGGTTAACATTCTATTTTGATTTTTTTTTATTTTTCGAACTCTATATATCTATATATCAAAAGATATTTTATTTTAATTTTATAGTAAATTTCGACGGAATGAATGAAGGACTTGAAGCGTGTTTTATATTATAGATAATGGTGTGTTGAGTAAGATTTTTGACAATTTTGAAAGGTACGCCAGTGTTTAGAATTTTTTCAGGTCATGAAAATATATTTTATTTAATTTTTAAAGTAAATTTCGACTATCAAGTGAGGTTGCTTCTTACTAAAGTGAGTGAAGTACGTATGAAATCGTTTAAAATATACCTAATTGCGTTTACTATGATCTTACAAACATTTCATTGAAGTACGTCTTGGTTAACATTCGATTTTGATTTTTTTTTATTTTTCGAACTCTCTTTTGGGCCGCTAACTTCACACTTTCTAAATAGTTGTCGTTCTTAATGTACGTGAGTGAAGGACTTTCTGATGCATTTTTCTGGTAGCTTGGCTTGTTGACAAGCGTTCTATATGCTATCGGTTCAGGTACGTCTTTTACATTATGTTCATTTTTGCGAAAGAGTCTGATCGGATTTTTCTTCGGAACCGATGATACGTTGTGTCACTTCGTGCATCGCTGCTCCAGGACGGAATGAATGAAGGACTTGAAGCGTGTTTTATATTATAGATAATGGTGTGTTGAGTAGGATTTTTGACAATTTTGAAAGGTACGCCAGTGTTTAGAATTTTTTCAGGTCATGAAAATATATTTTATTTAATTTTTAAAGTAAATTTCGACTATCAAGTGAGGTTGCTTCTTACTAAAGTGAGTGAAGTACGTATGAAATCGTTTAAAATATACCTAATTGCGTTTACTATGATCTTACAAACATTTCATTGAAGTACGTCTTGGTTAACATTCGATTTTGATTTTTTTTTATTTTTCGAACTCTCTTTTGGGCCGCTAACTTCACACTTTCTAAATAGTTGTCGTTCTTAATGTACGTGAGTGAAGGAGTTTCTGATGCATTTTTCTGGTAGCTTGGCTTGTTGAGAAGCGTTCTATATGCTTTCGGTTCAGGTACGTCTTTTACATCATGTTCATTATTGCGAAAGATTGTGATCGGATTTTTCTTCGGAACCGATGATACGTTGTGTCACTTCGTGAGTCGCTGCTCCAGAACGGAATAAATGAAGGACTTGAAGTGTGTTTTATATCATAGCTAATGGTGTATTGAGTTGGGTTTTTGACAATTTTGAAAGGTACGCCAGTGTTTAGAATTTTTTCAGGTCATGAAATGATATTTTATTTAATTTTTAAAGTAAATTCTGACTATCAAGTGAGGTTGCTTCTAACTAAAGTGAGTGAAGTACGTATGAAATCGTTTAAAATATACCTAATTGTGTTTACTATGATCTTACAAACATTTCATTGAAGTACGTCTTGGTTAACATTTGGTTTTGATTTTTTTTAATTTTTGAATGCTCTTTTGGGCCGCTAACTTCACACTTTCTAAATAGTTGTCGTTCTTAATGTACGTGAGTGAAGGACTTTCTGATGCATTTTTCTAGTAGTTTGGCTTGTTGACAAGCGTTCTATATGCTTTCGGTTGAGGTACGTCTTTCACATCATGTTCATTATCGCGAAAGATTGTGATCGGATTTTTCTTCGGAACCGATGATACGTTGTGTCACTTCGTGAATCGCTGATCCAAAACGGAATGAATGAAGGACTTGAAGTGTGTTTTATATTATAGATAAAGGTGTGTTGAGTAGGATTTTTGACAATTTTGGAAGGTACGCCAGTGTTTAGAATTTTTTCAGGTCATGAAAAGATATTTTATTTAATTTTTAAAGTAAATTCTGACTATCAAGTGAGGTTGCTTCTAACTAAAGTGAGTGAAGTACGTATGAAATCGTTTAAAATATACCTAAT
This sequence comes from Polylopha cassiicola, assembly GCA_038024825.1. Classification (NCBI taxonomy): domain Eukaryota; kingdom Metazoa; phylum Arthropoda; class Insecta; order Lepidoptera; family Tortricidae; genus Polylopha; species Polylopha cassiicola. The sequence continues at coordinate 4,954,609 of CP149053.1, read as the reverse complement.
TGCGTTTACTATGATCTTACAAACATTTCATTGAAGTACGTCTTGGTTAACATTCGATTTTGATTTTTTTTAATTTTTCGAACTCTCTTTTGGGCCGCTAACTTCACACTTTCTAAATAGTTGTCGTTCTTAATGTACGTGAGTGAAGGACTTTCTGATGCATTTTTCTGGTAGCTTGGCTTGTTGAGAAGCGTTCTATATGCTTTCGGTTAAGGTACGTCTTTTACATTATGTTCATTTTTGCGAAAGAGTCTGATCGGATTTTTCTTCGGAACCGATGATACGTTGTGTCACTTCGTGCATCGCTGCTCCAGAACGGAATGAATGAAGGACTTGAAGCGTGTTTTATATTATAGATAATGGTGTTTTGAGTAGGATTTTTGACAATTTTGAAAGGTACGCCAGTGTTTAGAATTTTTTCAGGTCATGAAAATATATTTTATTTAATTTTTAAAGTAAATTTCGACTATCAAGTGAGGTTGCTTCTTACTAAAGTGAGTGAAGTACGTATGAAATCATTTAAAATATACCTAATTGTGTTTACTATGATCTTACAAACATTTCATTGAAGTACGTCTTGGTTAACATTCGATTTTGATTTTTTTTAATTTTTCGAACTCTCTTTTGGGCCGCTAACTTCACACTTTCTAAATAGTTGTCGTTCTTAATGTACGTGAGTGAAGGACTTTCTGATGCATTTTTCTAGTAGTTTGGCTTGTTGACAAGCGTTCTATATGCTTTCGGTTCAGGTACGTCTTTCACATCATGTTCATTATCGCGAAAGATTGTGATCGGATTTTTCTTCGGAACCGATGATACGTTGTGTCACTTCGTGAATCGCTGATCCAAAACGGAATGAATGAAGGACTTGAAGTGTGTTTTATATTATAGATAAAGGTGTGTTGAGTAGGATTTTTGACAATTTTGGAAGGTACGCCAGTGTTTAGAATTTTTTCAGGTCATGAAAAGATATTTTATTTAATTTTTAAAGTAAATTCTGACTATCAAGTGAGGTTGCTTCTAACTAAAGTGAGTGAAGTACGTATGAAATCGTTTAAAATATACCTAATTGCGTTTACTATGATCTTACAAACATTTCATTGAAGTACGTCTTGGTTAACATTCGATTTTGATTTTTTTTAATTTTTCGAACTCTCTTTTGGGCCGCTAACTTCACACTTTCTAAATAGTTGTCGTTCTTAATGTACGTGAGTGAAGGACTTTCTGATGCATTTTTCTAGTAGTTTGGCTTGTTGACAAGCGTTCTATATGCTTTCGGTTCAGGTACGTCTTTCACATCATGTTCATTATCGCGAAAGATTGTGATCGGATTTTTCTTCGGAACCGATGATACGTTGTGTCACTTCGTGAATCGCTGATCCAAAACGGAATGAATGAAGGACTTGAAGTGTGTTTTATATTATAGATAAAGGTGTGTTGAGTAGGATTTTTGACAATTTTGGAAGGTACGCCAGTGTTTAGAATTTTTTCAGGTCATGAAAAGATATTTTATTTAATTTTTAAAGTAAATTCTGACTATCAAGTGAGGTTGCTTCTAACTAAAGTGAGTGAAGTACGTATGAAATCGTTTAAAATATACCTAATTGCGTTTACTATGATCTTACAAACATTTCATTGAAGTACGTCTTGGTTAACATTCGATTTTGATTTTTTTTAATTTTTCGAACTCTCTTTTGGGCCGCTAACTTCACACTTTCTAAATAGTTGTCGTTCTTAATGTACGTGAGTGAAGGACTTTCTGATGCATTTTTCTAGTAGTTTGGCTTGTTGACAAGCGTTCTATATGCTTTCGGTTGAGGTACGTCTTTCACATCATGTTCATTATCGCGAAAGATTGTGATCGGATTTTTCTTCAGGACCGATGATACGTTGTGTCATTTCGTGAGTCGCTGCTCCAGAACGGAATGAATGAAGGACTTGAAGTGTGTTTTATATTATAGCTAATGGTGTATTGAGTTGGGTTTTTGACAATTTTGAAAGGTACGCCAGTGTTTAGAATTTTTTCAGGTCATGAAAAGATATTTAATTTAATTTTCAAAGTAAATTTCGACTATCAAGTGAGGTTGCTCCTAACTAAAGTGAGTGAAGTACGTATGAAATCGTTTAAAATATACCTAATTGCGTTTACTATGATCTTACAAACATTTCATTGAAGTACGTCTTGGTTAACATTCGATTTTGATTTTTTTTAATTTTTCGAACTCTCTTTTGGGCCGCTAACTTCACACTTTCTAAATAGTTGTCGTTCTTAATGTACGTGAGTGAAGGACTCACTGATGCATTTTTCTGGTAGCTTGGCTTGTTGACAAGCGTTCTATATGCTTTCGGTTCAGGTACGTCTTTTACATCATGTTCATTATCGCGAAAGATTGTGATCGGATTTTTCTTCGGAACCGATGATACGTTGTGTCACTTCGTGAGTCGCTGCTCCAGAACGGAATGAATGAAGGACTTGAAGTGTGTTTTATATTATAGCTAATGGTGTATTGAGTTGGGTTTTTGACAATTTTGAAAGGTACGCCAGTGTTTAGAATTTTTTCAGGTCATGAAAAGATATTTTATTTAATTTTTAAAGTAAATTCTGACTATCAAGTGAGGTTGCTTCTAACTAAAGTGAGTGAAGTACGTATGAAATCGTTTAAAATATACCTAATTGCGGTTACTATGATCTTACAAACATTTTATTGAAGTACGTCTTGGTTAACATTCGATTTTGATTTTTTTTAATTTTTCGAACTCTTTTTTGGGCCGCTAACTTCACACTTTCTAAATAGTTGTCGTTCTTAATGTACGTGAGTGAAGGACTTTTTGATGCATTTTTCTGGTAGCTTGGCTTGTTAACAAGCGTTCTATATGCTTTCGGTTGAGGTACGTCTTTCACATCATGTTCATTATCGCGAAAGATTGTGATCGGATTTTTCTTCAGGACCGATGATACGTTGTGTCACTTCGTGAGTCGCTGCTCCAGAACGGAATGAATGAAGGACTTGAAGTGTGTTTTATATTATAGCTAATGGTGTGTTGAGTAGGGTTTTCGACAATTTTGAAAGGTACGCCAGTGTTTAGAATTTTTTCAGGTCATGAAAATATATTTTATTTAATTTTTAAAGTAAATTTCGACTATCAAGTGAGGTTGCTTCTTACTAAAGTGAGTGAAGTACGTATGAAATCGTTTAAAATATACCTAATTGTGTTTACTATGATCTTACAAACATTTCATTGAAGTACGTCTTGGTTAACATTCGATTTTGATTTTTTTTAATTTTTCGAACTATCTTTTGGGCCGCTAACTTCACATTTTCTAAATAGTTGTCGTTCTTAATCTACGTGAGTGAAGGACTTTCTGATGCATTTTTCTGGTAGCTTGGCTTGTTGACAAGCGTTCTATATGCTTTCGGTTGAGGTACGTCTTTCACATCATGTTCATTATCGCGAAAGATTGTGATCGGATTTTTCTTCAGGACCGATGATACGTTGTGTCACTTCGTGAGTCGCTGCTCCAGAACGGAATGAATGAAGGACTTGAAGTGTGTTTTATATTATAGCTAATGGTGTATTGAGTTGGGTTTTTGACAATTTTTAAAGGTACGCCAGTGTTTAGAAGTTTTTCAGGTCATGAAAATATATTTAATTTTAATTTTAAAGTAAATTTCGACTATCAAGTGAGGTTGCTCCTAACTAGAGTGAGTGAAGTACGTATGTAATCGTTTAAAATACACCTTTTTGCATTTACTATGTTCTTACAAATATTTTATTGAAGTACGCGTTGTTTATAATTTAATTGTTATTTTTTATTTTTCGTACTTTCGTTTTGGCCACGTACTATTCGACTTTTAAATCGATGTTGTTCTTAATCTACGTGAGTGAAGGACTTTCTGATGCATTTTTCTGGTAGCTTGGCTTGTTGACAAGCATTGTATATGCTTTTGGTTGAGGTACGTCATTTACGTTATGTTCATTTCCACGAAAGAGTGCGATCGGATTTTTCAACGGCGCTGATGATACGTTGTGTTACTTTCGGTGGCCGCTACGTAAGAATGAAATGAATGAAGGACTTGAAGCGTATTTTATATTATAGCTAAAGGTTTGATGAGAAGGTTTTTTATCAACATTTTATGCTTTGGTATTGTTTTCATATATTTATAAGTCATTAAATAACACGATTTTTTGATTCTGAAGTCGCGTTCACATTTTTTTTCGGCTCGCGCGTTGATGTCTTTTATAAGCAGTGGTAATATTGCTCTATATTATTTATGAAATGCTATTTTCCGGCTTTCCTGTTGATTTTTCTTTCATATTAAAATTTCTAAATTTAAAGAAGACCCGTCAGATCCGTTTGGCATCATTTGTTTTATTATTGGAGTCGTTTTGAATTTTTTAGAAATATTTAAAAAACCGACCTCCTTAATTTTGCTCGGTTATAGTAGGCCGCCAACTTTAGGCCGCTAACTTCACACCGGTAGGAAGACTTTTGTAGATTATGGTACCCAGGTAACACACAAACTTTGTGAAAACGGCGAAAAAATTTTTGGACATTGTAAATTATAGAAAAATATGGAATTAATGGATGTACTTAAACCTTACTAAAGTTGTCTCGATGTTTATTAATGAACCTTTACCTATATTTTAATTCGAATTATGTTATTTATCCTTAATGTTAAGACTCTACTCTACGACTCTAAAACGTCATAGACTGAATCCAGTAAAGAAATAAGCAAAAGTCAAATTGGAAACCTTTTTTAACCAATATCGAATACGATTATAGGTATAAAATAGTATATATAGATTTAATCCATACCTTTAATAAAGATGTAATAACGATATATTTTGTACCTTTGCTAGAGCATATACTATATAGATATTCACAAAGAATCACAATATATCCTCAGTAAGTAAATAAATTTAAGTATATATTTTTACATTCAGCAAATAGAAATGTCATATAACAATCTGCCAGATATAGTACAAGTTCCCTACACTTTCACCTTCGAAGATGTAGGAAACTTGTCACCTGTCAGATCAAGTTTATTAAGGGTCTTCCTTAAAAATAGCCTGTCACTGACAATACTTCGCCCGCATTGATTGGGTTTTGGGTAACTTAGGATTGTGGAACATATAATAATATGTGTATAGGTAGTACGAGGGATATTGTTGCAGAAGGTCGTTTGAAAATTATAGGCAGTCTAGTTTAAAATTTCTGGACTAAGAAATTACGTTTAACATCCTTACTAATATTATAAATGCGATAGTAACTCTGTCTGTCTGTCTGTTACGCTTTCACGCTAAAACTACTTGACCGATTTAAATGAAATTTGGTACAAAGAAAGTCTGGAGACTAGGAAAGGACATAGGCTACTTTTTAACCGACTGCAAAAAAGGAGGAGTTTCACGCGGACGAAGTCGCGGGCAGAAGCTAGTTAAAATATATGTTTATTTAAGACTCTTATAGTTTCCGATAGCTTATGCTTGCTTAATAGAACATGTCCTATTTATGATACTAGCTGTTTTGCTAATTAGTACAAAATATATTATTATCTTTTTTTAGGAAGATTTTTACTGTATGTAGATTGACAGACATCTCAACAGCTCACTCAACAAACTCGGGTCAACTTGACAGTTTTGATGGCCCTTTCTTCTTATCTTTTAGACAAATAAAAACATCTTAAGGCCCATAGACAAGTGTCAATCGATAAAAGCAACTGTTCGAGTGAACGAAACGAACGAAAACTCCCCACGTTTCAAATATTATGTCAATTCCTTGTAGTATTGTCAAAACATAACGTTTTAGGGTGGATCTTCGAGTATTTGAGACGCCGTCATTGCCCTCTACATCTATATCTATAATGTTTGCAAATAATCTTATTAAGTATCGATTGTAATAGTATTTGTAACAGTACTAGGGGATAATATCACTCACATTTTTGTTACTTATTCTGTTCTTAAATATAGACGTAGAGGACAATGACGGCGTCTTAAACGCTCGAAAATCCACCCTATAATAAGAGTCGCGTGATCTCACCAGATCAACGTTGTGCGACTTCACCCAAAGTTCTTACACGTATTACGGGACATGTCTTCAAATAAATCCGTGTCTATAAAACTAAATAAACCCTACATTCTTCTAGATATCTAAATAAGTAAGAGGGGAAATATTACAAAAGCAAAAGAGCATTGAAATACTCGTTTCATTTTTCATTGAAATCGCATCGACAAATGCAAATCAAAGTTGCCGACGGCTAAAACATTTTCCTACGGAGATATTTCATATTTCACTGTTCCATGAATTATTGATAATGAGGTGGTAACTATCATTTGAACGAGCTATATGACGGGATACAGATCATCACTCGAATACGTAGGGTTACTTCATAGACCGGTCAAATTAGGAATTCACCTCGGAATGCGAGATACCCGGCTGTAATTTTGTAAATAGTTGTATATTGATATCCTTAAAGTTGTCTCAAAACCTACATATGGTAGGGTGTGAGCGTCCATTAAATTTCAAGGTCAAAGTGTCAAAAAATCGTTATTTTTGTAAATTTCTCATTTCCTATGGGTTTTAGCTTTTTGTCTTTGTTGGCAATATTGTAGAATACAAAATTCTCTACAAATTTTGTTTAAAGAAAATTTTTATACGGTGAACCGTTTTTGAGGTAAAGGCCGTTAAGCGCGCCGTCACAGCCAACAGGTGCCACGGTCGAAATCACGCCAAATACAGTTGATGAACTACAAATATTATTAATTGTTGATGTTTACGCATGCTACTGTGTAATGCTTATACTTATATAGTTATATGGAAGTTTTTCACTATACATAAAATGAGAACATAATCATACTTACGTAATATTATAAAATCAAAAGCAAATGATCAATGTGCATAAAAAATGTTAATTTCTTTAATAAGGTTAATTGCACAGCACTAATTAAAGAAATTAACATTTTTTATGCACATTGATCATTTGCTTTTGATTTTATAATATTACGTAAGTATGATTATGTTCTCATTTTATATATAGTGAAAAACTTCCATATAACTATATAAGTATAAGCATTACACAGTAGCATGCGTAAACATCAACAATTAATAATATTTGTAGTTCATCAACTGTATTTGGCGTGATTTCGACCCCACACCTGTTGGCTGTGACGGCGCGCTTAACGGCCTTTACCTCAAAAACGGTTCACCGTATAAAAATTTTCTTTAAACAAAATTTGTAGAGAATTTTGTATTCTACAATATTGCCAACAAAGACAAAAAGCTAAAACCCATAGGAAATGAGAAATTTACAAAAATAACGATTTTTTGACACTTTGACCTTGAAATTTAATAGACGCTCACACCCTACCATATGTAGGTTTTGAGACAACTTTAAGGGTGTCAATATACAACTATTTACAAAATTACAGCCGGGTATCTCGAATTCCGTGATTCTTATCTAATATAAGCTAAAATGACCGGATTATCATTGGTATTGAATGATTAAATTAGATTTTCTTTTACATATTTCTCAATACCTGTATATATACCTGTAAACCTGTATACCTGTAAACAACTAGTTTCAGAACAAATCGCGCATTTTTTTTGGTTTTTTTTCTTACATTCAAAACTTCTATTTGTATATAATAGTCTCGTTTTTTTAGAAAATGGTACGGAACCCTTCGTAGGCGAGGCCGACTAGCACTTGGCAGTTTCTCTGAATCGTCAAAAAGTGCAATTTTAAAATGATTATGTAGGTATATAATTTAATAAAATGTCACATTAATATTATGATGCGCAATTTGCTATAGAAATGCGATAATTGATGCAACACCTAAGCTTCCAAAGTACCATTTCAACGCGGTCGAATTCGCGTGCAGAAACTAGCCAAATATAATGGCTTAAGATAGATCAAGTACAGAATACGGTAGTAAAACGGACATTTCTTCCAGGATCTATTGTCACTCATTCGGCCATCACATAATATATATTTTATTTCGTCCTTTTTACTATCGCCCAGTTTCCACATAAAAATATAGTAAAACCGTCTTATAACTTGATATAGAAAACAGAGATGATAAAAGAATTATGCTACCTCACTTTTCTGTTTGGCCAGTATATTGGCACTTATATCTGATGCTTTTGCGTTTATTACACACTAGCGGCCCCGGCAGACGTCGTCCTGCCCGTCCGATTGTTTCGTCATAGATCTGACAAAGTCTTCTGTCACTTCTTCATAAGGCTTCATATTTTCCCCGTTTTTTTACACATTTTCCACTGTTTCTTCGCTCCTATTGGTCGCAGCGTGATGTTATATAGCCTAAAGCCTTCCTCGATAAATGGTCTATCCAACAAAAAAAGAATTTTTGAATTCGAACCAGTAGTTCCTTAAATTCGCGCGCAAACAAACAAACAAACTCTTCAGCTTTATAATATTAGTATAGATTGGAATGAAACAGCTAGATAGATGTATAATTCAAAAACCCAACGTGTTATCTTTGTTTTGATTTTCTTAGTATTGTATTTACTATTTTGTTTGTTTTCGCAACATTATGTTATAATTTCTGAAGCTTTCGTGGTTATTATACATTAGAATAAAATAACTAACTCATTTGGATTTTCATATTTTAATTCAAGGGTAGAAATTTCGTAATTTCCAAAATAAGGCAGTCTGCGTAATGAAAAATAAGTTTAGTTTTAGACTGTCACCATAGTCAGGAGTGTAATATAAAAAATAATTTAAAAACGCGAATTAAATTCGTTATGGTTCCCATAAATAATGCGAAAGGAAATATTTAATGCAGTTTTGTTAGTTTAATGAAAAACTAGGATTATGTACAAACGCAACTAGTTCGTTCATTGGTAACGTTAAAGTGACATAGGTGTTTTAAGCATCTTCTATATAATAATTTCTGAAGCCTTCGCGGTTATTACACATTGGAATGAAACAACTGTTAACAGAGCTGTATAAATCACTTTAGCGTTAGACTATTTTCAGCTCAGTCGTGCTACGATTATGGAAACTGTAAAGAGTCCGAAACGTCAGATAATAGCTAATAAAATAAAATAAAAAATTCGCGAGTTAAATTCGTTAACAGTTTTTTCATTCCAACATCTTCTATATGTAAAAAGGTTACATCAGCCAGTGTCATATTCTAAAAAGATGCCGTTATAAAACTGAAGTGTGACTGATGAGAAAATCTCATTAAAGAAATCGCAGCGGTTCTTCGGAAACTGTTTAAAATTAGCATCTTTTAAAACTAAACATTAAATTTTCCTGCGATAAATGGCTTTAAAACGTAACAGCGCTTTAAGCAAAGCATTAGTGTCACTTAGAATGGTTTATTGAAAGCCGTAGCAGGCGCTGAGATGTTTTACTATCTCAATTTTATGAAATAATGTCTCAAACGATGTTTTATGACACTTAATATTTCCAACAAGCGCGAAGAACGGAGTTAAATATTACACAGCGGAATAATTTCTAATGTTTTCGCAGTTACACATTAGAATAAAATTGTAACAGTTCTCAAAACTTTAACATATCAACATAATAATGTAACAAAATCATATCCAAACCAAAAATACCTATTTAATTTAGACTTTCACAAGCTCTAATGAAGGTCAGAAGAGACCGTTTCCAAAAAACCTAACTCCTCACGAAGAAACGGCATGAAATTCGATGAGGTATCATTTTTCAAATATGTACATAATTATAATTTATCCTTACAAACTAAACAATCCCTACTAATAATATAAATGCGAAAGTAACTCTGTCCGTCTGTCTGTTACGCTTTCCCACTTAAATCTCTCAACCGATTTTGATGCAATTTGGCACAGACAATCTTTAGATCCCGAGAAAGGACATAGGCTATCTTTTATTGCGATTAATAGGGATCCGTGCAAAGCCGGGTCGGACTGCTAGTGATAAATATCGACGATATTTTTGTTATTTTACTTAAACAATTTGAAAACATCAGAAGTTATTCGTGCAGTTTTATTCCAACATTAACACTTTTCTGTGGAAGTGTTGTAGATTGAAAAATAATAGGAAGTAAAAAACCCGTTACACATTTGTAGGTGCCAGTCGTTCCCCGGTTATAAATTACACGGTAGCTTTGTTTGAAAATTGATTTGCAAATTGTTTGTGTTTTCATTCCGTAAGTGAATTGGAATCGATATTTGAAAGCGTGTTAAAGGAACCTTGTTAAAAATTTAACGACTTTACTGATATTCATTACAATACATAATTATTTTATGTGATCTTCTTTCATTTGATATCCCACTAATTGCCTACCTAATTTGATTTTAGGACGTCGCCACACAGTTACCATTGCATTGTCATCCAAACTGAAAGACCATCCAAAATTCCAACTCAATCGGTCAAAGATAATATCTGCTTAAAAATTGAGTTGCAAGATTCACCCGCACATATTTACATTGCAAGTAAAATAATAGCAAGTTAAATACATTGACGTTCAATAAGGAAGTTTTTGCACCAATATAATATGGGTTCTAAAATTAAATGACAAATAACAATAGAATCAACTATAGGTAGGTATAGTTGGTTTGCATAATGTAAAATTATTTTAGTCGCTTATCGCCAGCTCATTCGGCAACGAACATCGGAACCGGAAAGTCAAAAATAAAATACGCGAGTGGACCGCTATAGTTGTTTCATTCCAATGTGTAATTACCACGAACGCATCAGAAATTCTTACGTTCCGTTTTCCTTGTTACAGCTGCACACGAGGCGACTACCTAAAGGTGTACTGGGAAGTCCAAGGTCCTGGGCCACCTGGGGCAGTCAGCGAGCGTTCGGCATGGGCCAGGGAGCTATGCGGAAGCCGCGCTGACGCCCCTCCTGCTCTCTACTCACCAGGGTCTGCTCTTGTATTGGAGTTCCACACAGGACCTAGACAGAACAACGCTACCGGTTTTATCGGCACTTATAGCTTCATTGATAAACGTAAGTTAGACCTTATTACATTGTCTTGTATGCATTGTCTTGTATGTAATGTACTTATAATCCAGGAATATTAATCAAATATGCCATTATTTGATTCATATTCCTGGATTATAAGAATATCGGAATGAGAGATAGTCAGCTGTTAATTTGTATAAACCTTTATTATGGTACCCTAAAACTTGTCTCAAAACCTACCTGTCGTAGGGTGTCCGGGTCTTTAGATTTTCCAAGGTCAAACGTAAAAAAAAACGTTTTTTTACAAATATTTCGTTTCCTATGGGTTTTATGCTTTTTATACGTATTGAAATATTGTAGAGGATTAAATTAAATTTTTACTAAAACATTTTTGAACATCTTGAACCATTTTTAAGATAGAAGGCATAGTCCAAGAATGATGGGATTATTTAGGTGGTTTTTTAAGGTCTAAGCCAACTCGTATTCATTCGTGGTGGGTAACTTGGCATGCCGTGTTTAGTGCGTTGGATAATTATATCACGACTGATTGAAACCAGACCAGTACATTGTTCATACAGAACTAACGGCTGACGATAAATGTATCTACCTATCAGCTTTTACCATTGAACTTATTAGAAGCATGCTCAAACAAACTTTCTCGTAAGGACCAAGTCGCAAGGAAAAGCTAGTCAACTGAAACATAAAAGAAACACACTTTACACTACGCGTAATTAGAATCTCATCAGCGTTTGCAAAAACGTCTAGTGCTTTCAATGGCACGGAGAACAATTTTGCTGTTCAGGGATTATCTGTAATTCCGTTTGAGCCAGTCCGCTGCAGTACCAAAATGGCTTAACGCAAACGGTAATTCTAAGCCTTTATTACATATTCTGATAGATTGACCGCAATATTTGAGTAATACGATAATATTGCGGGTTTATGCGTTTTAGTACACGACTTCAGTCTATTTAGATTTGCGGATTGAAATATTAAATGAACAGATTACGTAGGTCTTTGAGTAGAACTTTGAGGTATATGTGAGGGATCAAATGGTTGCTTATGTAATTTGACGAATTAAATATTTCATATTCGCTTTCTGTTATATTTTCGATGTTAATACAACGGTGTTAAATTTATGTAAGAATAAAATAAGTTGGTGCTAAAAGCTTATTTTTTCACGTCAGTATCTTTATGAAGTTAAATATCATATTTTATTTCAACAGCTAATTATTATAATTGAAGTTAATATAATGCCATAATTAACAAGTAATTACGACAGTCTAGACAACTAGAAAAATTTAATTATTTTCTTACTGTACGTTTTTAATTTCAAAATTTTGTTAACCAAGTTTCATCTAAGGTTTTTTAAATAACACTACAGTTACTATGTAGTAATTAAGTACGATATTATATTTAAAAAAAAACGAAATCAAAAAATCTTCAGTACCTAGTTCAGGAACTATGATGGCAAAGACAGACAAACTCACTGGAAACGTCAAATTTATAACAGCCCAATATTTTTTACCTCCGCTCCAGTTGAAAATATACATAAATTGACATCCAAAAACTTAACCAATGGAATGCCACTTTCTAAATAAATGTTAACCCACTCGCGATTCTTTTACTATCACAAGTGAACGTTCAAAACGATTGAACAAAAAAACGGATACACGCGACTGATATACTCTATCATCAAACAAAACGTACCCGGGTTCACGCGTAAGCGACCGAGCGACCGATAAAATCACGAGAGGCAACACGTGAAATACCTATGTTAATTGGCAAAGCGAATCCCTTCACAGTTCGGCGTTTCCAACCCGGTTCATTAGAGCGAATGTGATGCAGTGGCTGCGAATGCGTTAATCCTTAAATAATGACGTTTAACCACAGAATATATAATAGTACAAGTACAGAAGGTTCACTGCTTTGATGTTCACAAATGCCGCCTTTTATGTGCCTACATAATTATTATTAGCAAACGGACCGCAAGCGAGCAGCCGACATTGAGCTCTCTGGCGCCGCGCGATGGTCGACATTATTCCGCACCTTGTCAGACGTTCTGAATAGGGTTGTCAGTGTCAGTACTTTCATTAAATAGGTACCTATTGTACTATCCGATTTAATGCTGTTTATAATATTATTTACTTAGCGGTTGTACTTTTATTTAGTCTATGGTGCGGGACCGAATATTATGTAAGAGTAAGAATAAGCTAGGTACCAGTCTAGAAACAAGATGTACTAGGTATCCGCTTCTATAATGCTACTTGTGTTGCATTCTTGTCGGTTATAACTTATCATGTAACTAACTTAAAAATTTTAGTTCATAAAATATGTGAATTACCTAAGTATTTTAAATAAGTATATAATCATAATAGAAGATTTGTATGCATATTTAATAGGTACAATGACAGTAGATATAAATGAGTAGGTAAGTAATGAATATCTCTTACCTTTCGCTGTCCGTCTGACCTGCCGGAACCGAGAAAAACTGACAGTTACTGTTTTTATTGTTATTCCGACAATTGGCTGCAATGCAGTATTTTTTTGGCAACATTTTGAGCCCGATTCATACGTAAGCGCGCGCGTGCGTCACGGGCCACTGCGTGGCAACCACTGACGATTCGCCCCAAGCATTGGGGCGGCGCCTAGCTCGGCGCCGGAATGGCGCGGCGGCGGAGTGACACCCCCCTGGTTTAACTGAGTTTGACGTTTACGTACGTTCACTGTACTGAATGTTACAGTGTTATAAATCAGACTAGCTGCTCGCCCCGGCTTCGCACGGATCCCTTTTTTGTAGTCTATGTCACTCGGGAATAGTACACTAGTGTACTTATTCTTTCACTGTTGTAGTGAAAGAATTTTTCAAATTGGATGTGTCGTTTTGGAGGCTATTCAACCCAAACAAACAAACCGGCTTTCCTCTTCATAATATCAGTATAGATATATAATAATTTCTGATGCCTTCGCGGTTATTACACATTGGAATGAAACAACTATTAACGGATTTAACTCGCGTATTTTTATTTTATTTTATTTGCTGACGTTTCGGATTCTTTACAGTTTCCATAATCGTAGCATGACTGAGCTGACAAAAGTCTAACGCTAAAGTCTAATATCTTTATATTGACATCATTTATTGTTCTTAAACTTTTTTCTATGTGCTAGTACATAGCTAAGGAGGTATCATGAAGACTGTTTGAGTTCATTCTAGTTTCGATATACAAGAGAATTTCCACTGCAAAATTTAGTGAGAACTCGGCGAGTAAATTATTACAATGCACTGCATTAATTTGCAAACTCATCGATTTCAATGAAGCTAAACTGCATATCCAGCCCGGCTCACCTGTAAATCATTACACGTTGCTTATATACTGATTGTACTGTAAATAAAATTGGTGTATTGGATAAAACTGAAAATACTGCGCTGACTGAGGAAAATCCTATTGAAAAATTAATTATTATAGAGAATGAGAAAAATCTGGTATAATTACTATAATTATTTGACATTCTTTTCATCATAAAATTCTATTAGCAGCATTAGCAGGCAATAAAATAAAATACGCGAGTTAAATCCGTTAAAGTTGTTTCATTCCAATGTGTAATAACCGCGAAGGCATCAGAAATAATCGTATTGTTTTGTTATATATTAATGTAATCATAATGTATGTCATTTGAGAGATAAATACATCTAATCTAATCTAATCTATAAGTTTGAAATTATATTGACCGAGTACTATTGGCTGCTAAGTGACTTGCCACCATCACAGAGCTGTACGTACTCTGCTGGATGTACGAAAAAGTATAACTATGTATCATACACATTGGAATGAAACAACTATTAACGGATTTAACTCGCGTATTTTTATTTTATTTTATTAGCTGACGTTTCGGATTCTTTACAGTTTCCATAATCGTAGCACGACTGAGCTGACAACGTCAGCTAATAAAATAAAATAAAAATACGCGAGTTAAATCCGTTAATAGATGTTTCATTCCAATGTGTAATAACCGCGAAGGCATCAGAAATTATTATGTATCATACACTTATATTATACGGTGCTATAAGAAAGTAGACGAAAGTCTAACCCTAAAGTGATTAAATAATGTGGGCAAATGAAATAGTATACGCGAATTTTACCCGTATAATTGTGTACTTGTAATTTCAATCTATACTAATATTATAAAGCTGAAGAGTTTGTTGAAAAAATCTTTTTTTTGTTGGATATACCATTTATCCAGGAAGGCTTTAGGCTATATAACATCACGCTGCGACCAATAGGAGCGAAGGAACAGTGGAAAATGTGTAAAAAACGGGGAAAATAACTATTCCACGCGGACGTAGTCGTGGGCACAGCTAGTGTGTAATAACTGCTAAAGCGTCAAAATTATAAATTAGTTTTTATATAATTTAAAACAATATTTTTATTTTGTTGGCTGACTTTAATAAATTTGGTACAGATATTTATTACCAGCCTTCTAAAATGTTTATCACAGACGAAAGGGATCAAGGAAGTTGGCCATAAAGCCTGGCTTAGCTTAACTTTTCCCTTGACGTTGCGTTTCGTAAAAGGATACGCCGAGATATGTCCATTTATTTTTGACTCGTATCTGATCTTATAGAGTTTATTTACAACCAAAACAAAACGTAGACTAACTAAGTTAAAAAACAATATTTATTTAAAGCCAAGGGCGTGCATTCACTACAGGCTCTGTGTCTCTAATATAGGAGTGCCTACTCTGGCGCCATACTTTTGCTCCCCCCACTGCACGCGCCTGTTGAATTCTGGCTGACCCAGCGAATTTCGTAACCCGCTTTTTGAGATTTTTTATTAAAAAATGGGGTTGATGGTACAAGGGTAAAAATTTGTTGTTTTGTAGGTACGTATTTTACAATGTTGAATCATAAAATAATTAAAAAAAACTTTCGGGACAATCTTAACATATGGCATGGAAAGGATGTACGCCGATTCTTAGACCCTATAGGTATGTACTTACACAAAATTTCGGCCCGCTATTGTTATATGTTTTTGATATTATTAGTATCCTTCAGAATATATTGTTAGTCGTTGAAAAATTACGAGCGTAAGCAAAGTTACGAATAAGTTTCAAGCCAAATTGAAACTCGTAAATTATTCTACAAGTAAAACAGTCCTTTTGCAAAATTGCAACTATTGAAGAAAGTTCATGTCTTTTAGGGAATTAGGTTTCAATTGAATAACACCTTAATCGGTTTAATTTGTTTTGTAAACTTTCAACCGCTTTCTTTTGTTATTTTAAGGTTATCTGAATGTATTAGAACCCTTATTGAGTCACTCATGTATATATTTGTATGTCCATATATCAACTAGTTTTCTCTGAAACTATTAAAGCAATTAAGTTGAAATTTTGACATAATGTGGGTACGTCTTTGCCCCAATTTTTTTTTTTAATTATTTATTATTTAGATTAAATATATTAGACTAAAAGTAATTTGAGAAAATGCTTGAAAAATGTAACTAAGGCCCAAAGTACAGGTACCAAGATTATGTAACCCCTTAAGCTAAAAAACTAAATAAGTTATTTTCGTACGAAACCCCCTACATGTAAGAGAACGCGCTTGACCGCTTTTCAAACCTTTTTCACTTGTCTCCCATACCTTTCAACTTTTCAATTCGCTCGCGTTAATGAGCGAAGCATGATTCGATTTCTTAGAACTCGGTTTGCTTTCACGTTTTTAGTTCGATCCTTTCATTCTGGATGAAACTAATTAATTAAGACTGAGCATTTACTAGAGATGCGACGTTACGATTTTTCGCTAAAACGTAACATAACAAGTTCTTTTTGAAGAGTAACTGATCCTAAGACTATATCTCTTTGATATGGTTTGGATTTGATTTGTAAGCTAGATTGACTGAAGCCAAGTTTCTGACATGTTTTAATCTGTGCTGTTTTTACGTCAGGCGTGCAGTAAAATATTTATGACACGATGCCTGTATGGAATGAAAAGCCAGAGATAGTATCAAACCGTGCGAGGAGCATACTATAGAGCTGCTGTGGTACATGAGCATGCATTCCATACTGGAACAATGTCAAAATGTAGGCACTGCCTACCCTGGCGCACCCCACACTGCACGCACCTGCTGAGGCAATAATCAAACAATCGGTACACACTGTAGTTTTTAGGTAAATAAATAACTGTTACTCCGTTACTAGATAAGTACCTGTTACTCGAAACGGTTCCAGACTCTCCTCGCCCACCTCTAATATTCGCGCAGTGCCTTACGTCTTGAGTAAAATGTTCTTTAATTAAGTAAAGAAATAATTAATGAAAAATAAGCTAATATCTGCTAGTTAATTAAAAGCAATCTTACAACTATCCAAGTTGGAAATTTTATGTAAAAAAAGGTATGAAAATAAATGAAGACCACACGGGAAAAACAATGAATGTCACCTTTTTTGAAACTGACGTTTTAAAGCCATCTGTTAGCTTTTTAGGGAAACATTCTATTAACTATTTTTCTCTTAATTGTTATTTATTTGACATTCTTTGTTTTTCCCGTGTGGTCTTCAAATATGGCAGACTAAAGATAGTGTATGAGATTTTTTTTTTCTGATGCCTTCGCGGTTATTACACATTGGAATGAAACAACTATTAACGGATTTAACTCGCGTATTTTTATTTTATTTTATTAGCTGACCTTTCGGATTCTTTACAGTTTCCATAATCGTAGCACGACTGAGCTGACAATAGTCTAACGCTAAAGCTGCTCACTTTAGCGACGAAGTCGCTGGCACAGCTAGTAAAATATACGAGTCCAATAATTTTCAATAATATAACAGACGAACTGAACAGAATTTAACTATCTTTACCCAGTCGTCATCTCTATCAATGTAGTGTGTTTTAATTTAAGTTCATTACTAAAACCGAATTCCTCTATACATAGTCACAAGTCATATAACTTCTAATGAAAAGCTCAACGCAAACTTCAACGTCTTGTAAATGGATACAGATCTAATTCCTTACAAAGTCGTCTCATACTGTAACTTCGTTAAGATTCGCTGAAGTGAGCAGAGCTGAAAGAAATGGCTTAACTGTTTAAAACAATTTGTCGGAGGCTAATGAACGTGTTCCTCTGTACCAGATAATTAAGGGTGGCAGGTCAAAGCGATTCGCAGATAACAAATAAGGTAATTACCTTGAGGAAATCTTTAGTTTTAGTCGTTAAAAAAACGTTAATTTTATTGAAAATGTCATCTTTATTAGGATATGATTTATTTTTGTAGTCTAATTATTTAATATTATAAATAACTAACAAACAATCGCAATGTCAAATATTTTAAATAAATAAAGGCGAAACAATTATTTCTACTATAGAAAAGTTTTCATAATGATTATCTAATTATTAAAGTGTTTAAAAAATTAAAACAATAAATAATAGTACATTACGCACCTAGGCCAGTAAAATAAAAAATGTCTCAGACCACATGCAATTGTCGTCCGAGGCGAAGCCGAGGTTGACAAAAATGTGATGTGAGGCTTTTTTATTTTACTGGCCGAGGTCAGTATACTATTTTTCTGTTCGACGAAAGCCAGAAAGCAGCAATTTCATTTAGCGCAGCGGCCAAAAAGAGGGCGCTTTGTGGCCGGAGAACAGAAAAATAAATAAATAAAAAAAATATCTTCTACCAATTTCATCAGTTCACGATGAGTATTTTACACAATATATATAATATATTATAGTCTATATCATTATATTTTCATCCAAATCCATTTAGTAGTTTTTACATGAAAACATATATATCCATCAATCCAACCATACTTACAAACTTTCGCTTTTCTAATATTAATAGGATTGTGTTTCCTAGGGCCCTAGACAAGTGCCCAACGTTCAACGTTAACGTTAAACGTTAGGACCGAAATGTATGGGATTTGACATCCGCGAACGACTGTCACGTACGTCACAAATGTCAAATCCCATACATTTTGGTGCTAACGTTTAACGTTAACGTTGAACGTTGGGCACTTGTCTAGCCCCCCT
Source organism: Polylopha cassiicola (assembly GCA_038024825.1). Classification (NCBI taxonomy): domain Eukaryota; kingdom Metazoa; phylum Arthropoda; class Insecta; order Lepidoptera; family Tortricidae; genus Polylopha; species Polylopha cassiicola. Next base: position 4,935,672 of record CP149053.1, on the reverse strand, counting down.
TGTTACCAATAACCTTAGAAAGAGGACTGTTTTAGTATAATAAAGTAGTATACGAAACTTGATTTTCATATTAGTTTTGCCTTCCGAATGTGAGCCCAGTGTGCACCGATTGTTTGATTATCATATAGATACATTGTTTCTCTAGGGAGCATTACATTTGTTCTGCAAGAAAACAAAGCGACGCGGTACAGATTTCCATATAAATATATTATGCTGAATCTCGTATACATTAAGTATTGGGATGCAAACTAGTAATATATTGAATAAAGTGTTTTGACGACCCTGATGTAAAGTACTGGAATCAGATCAAACATGATCAAAAATGATTTGGCCAGGAATGACTCATTCTCAAGAAGGCATATTAGCGATTAAATATTATAATACACAAAGGTTGTACAACACACGTGATTTTTCCACAAATTACCCATTCTCTAGTAGACATAGTAGCGATCAAATATTATATTATACTAGCTTCTGCCCGCGACTTCGTCTGCGTATGATTAGTATTTTACACTATATCGTTATGAAATATAGCCTATATGTTATTCTGATGTATAAGCTATATTGTGGTAAAGTTTCATTCAAATCCATTCAGTAGTTTTTACGTGAAAGAGTAACAAACATCCATACATCCATACATCCATACATACAAACTTTCGCCTTTATAATATGTAGTAGTAGGATTATACATACGATGCACAACGTGATATAGCTAGGAATGACTCATTATCTAATAGACATAGAAGCGATCAAATATTATATTGTACTTAGGTTATACTACGTGATTTGTCAGGAATGACCATGTAGCAGACATAGTAGCGATCAAATATAACATTATAATAATATATGGACTGTATAACGTGATTTAGCCAAGAATAACCCATTGTCAAATAGACATAGCAGCGATCAATTATTATATTAAATATGATTGCTTGTACTATAGGTACATACAACGTGATTTTTATAAAAAAACTTTATTGAGACTTCAACGTCAATTCAATGTTGCACACTTACTTCAAAGTTATTTTTGTAATCCAAAGAAGTGATTCCAGTAGAAAAAGGATTTTCCCTAACCCACTTATCCCAGACTACATGCATAGAAAATGCTTGTGACTGTCTTATATGGACCTATCTAAGTGAAATATTTAAAACAACAGCTGTATATATAAAATGTAAAATAAATATCACACTTGACTCTATCATTGTATTATTTGTACGTACGCGTACACGTACATTTTATTTTAAACTAGCGGCCCACCCCGGCTTTGCCCGATCCCTTTTTTTATAGCCCATGTCACTCGGGAATAGTGTAGCTTTCTAACAGTGAAATAATTATTCAAATCGGTCCAGTAGTTTAGGAGCCCATTCAATCCAAACAAACGAACAAACTTTTCGTCTTTATTATAGTATCACAAGTTGCTAATAACTTAACTAGGAGTCACTCGGACACTAAAAATTCTTACCTAAAAATAGATCCACTTCTCAACTTATGTGCGATGATATGACGCAAGCCACATTATGCGTCATTGGAACACTGACAAAAGGTTTGGTGTAAGCCCCGGCGCCTCGCAGACGGTTCGAGACGCTCAAATGGGATCAGGGAAGGCTTTGCAGGGGAGGCTTATCGGGCAGCTTGCGTCATGCATATTAAAGCCACCTGCAGTCCACAACTTGGCGACTGGGAATTTTCTATTAGGTAAAAAGAAACTTGACATCGTACAGTGGTTCTTGCGATCGTGAAGTTGATTATTCGAATCCGGTTAAGGACAATATCGATGGTCAATAAGTTTGACTATTTTAAAGCATGATAATACCTGATGCTTTCGTGGTTATTGTATATTGGAATAAAACAACTTTTAACGGATTTAACTCGCGTATTTTGTTATGGAATCTGTAAAGGCTCCGAAACGTCAGCTAATAAAAAAAAAATCCGCTAGTTAAGTCCGTTTAAAGTTGTTTCATTCCAATATTGTAAAGCATTAAGGGTGTAGTTCTTTTTTGGAAATCGTATGTTGTGTTTGCATAAGTGAAGTGGTTTTGGCATCAGACAGATGCTGGATACAATAGTGATAGCGAAAACTATAAATCCCTGTTTTTTTCTGTCCGGATACTCACCGTCATGTCAGCAGCCGGTAGTAGAAGAGCTATATATTGACGTCCTGTTGGTCTAGTGGTCAGAGCTTCTGACTACAAAACCGGAGGTTGCGGATACAAATCCTTCTAGGGTCCGATGTCAATGTGATGAGCACTGGTATCTGAACCTGAGTCTTGGATGTCTTATATGTATTTATGTATGTTTATCCGTTGTCAAGTACCCATAGTACAAGCTTTGCTTAGTTTGGGACTAGATTAATTGGTGTGAATTGTCCAAAGATATTATTTATTTATTATACCTACCTATATATGACAAGTTTTCAGCTTGCCTCAAATACCTACCCAAAAATTGATGCCAGCTCTCACTTTGATCTTATTTAGTTATGCACTTCTAATATGTACATTTATGTATGTTTATTTGTTGTCTGGTGTTGGACAATCAATTAGTGTGAATTTTTCTAAGATATTTATATATCTTATTATTAAATTGAGAGGGTAAAATGGTTTAGTTACATGCTTTATTGAACTGTACAATCACTACAAGTATAACATTCTGTATTTTTAATCACTTCTAATGTTATGTTCTTCAACCTTCTTTGGTTTACTTCTTCGGAGCTTCCTCTTTAGGCTTCATACCATCAAGCTGAAAAAAAACGATCGCTAATACATCTTACATTTGAAAAAACCTTAAACTTTAGAACATGTGTTTATGACTTTGTATTATCACATTGTCTCTTGCAAGTGGAATGTATTTAGCTATGGAACGGGTTTAGCTCGCATATTTTATTTTATTTAGTGACGTTTCGGAAAATTTACAGTTGCTACATCCATAGTATACCCGAATTGCGTACCATCACGAGATCAGCTCAAATAAAATTTCACTTCTACGCGGACAAAGTCATGAGCAAAAGCTAGTTATATATGTATTACGAACTCAAGGGCAACTGTACTTTTTTTTAGTACTACTAAAAAGGATTAACTATTCATCCAACAATTGAGTTTTATTGCCAGCAACTTATCTCTACTAATATATAAATGTAACTCTGTCTGTCTGTGTGTCTGTCTGTGTGTATGTGTGTCTGTCTGTTACGCTTTCACGCTAAAACTACTAGACCGCTTTAAATGAAATTTGGTTCAAAGAAAGTCTGGATCCTGAGAAAGGACATATGCTACTTTTTAACCAACTGCAAAAAAGGAGGAGTTTTACGTCGACGAAGTCGCGGGCAGAAGCTAGTAAGAAATATAATGAAGTTTTATTTGCGTTAGTGATAGATATTCTTGAGTAATAATAATAAATAACGTTATCGATGCTACGCATGTGACCAGGTCTAAGTTCAAATCAATAACGAGGCGAAGTACTATCAATTCAAGATAATTATATAATATAATATGAGCAAATTTACAACTAGAAGTTTAGAAAATTTCAACAGTCACATTTAAAAACCTTTATAAAAATAAGCTTTTATGGTGATAATTCTTAAATCACATAACCGATTTTTACTATAGTATATATTTAATTTTACAATCTACGTGTTATCTTCTTCCATTTGATACTCGGTTTTATTCGTAGACATTTGATTTTTTATCCCTTCATGTAACCCTCTTAATTAAGTTTTAGTATGACGTCTTATAATTGCATTGTCAGCCAAACTGAACGTGTGTACAAAGTTTCCGCTCAATTGGCTAAAGATATCTGCTTCAAAATTGACTTGCAAGATTTCACCGCACCCACTGACATATTTACATTGCAAGCTAAATAAAAACTTGTAAAACATACTAACCGCTTTATTTATATTATCAAGAGCCTCGCCGAACTGCTGTTTGATCTTTTCGGGGTCGAAAGCCTTCTTCAGCGAGTCACCAGCGTTATCGGCCCAATCTTGAAGGTTTTTTCCCAAGTCACCTAAAGCATTTTGGTCATTCGGAGCAGGCGTATCCCGTTTGACGAAAGCGTGGACCTTGGAAACAAAAGAACGTCAACCGAGAAATAACAGACCTTGGGGCCTAGACAAGCTTAGCTTTCAGCGTTGACGTTGAGCGTTGGCACCAAAATGTATGGGATTTGACATCCGCGAGCGACTGTCACGTACGTCACAAACGTTCGGGGATGTCAAATCCCATACATTTTGGTGGTTTAGTTTAACGTTAACGTTAAACGTTGTCACCTTGTCTACGCCCCAAGCTCGCCTGTATTTGGTGGCAGCTGAAATTGATACAACCAAAGAGAAGATATGCTAGTGTTATGCAAACAATATGTTGAGTAGACAATTATCAATAAAGATTTTATTGTGTCCGAAAAATTTAAGTACCTAATAAATAAAACAACGTGTTGTTAAATAGGAATAGTACTTATTAAAATTAATTCCATTATCGGTAACTGAGTTTGAATCTGAACTGCGTCAGAATTTTGAAGGTACTTAGGTTTGCAGAAACATGTCATCAGTATCCTTACTAATATTATAAATGCGAAAGTAACTCTGTCTGTCTGTCTGTTTGTTACGCTTTCATAAGATTTAAATAAAATTTGGCACATAGAAAGTCTGGAGCCTGAGAAAGGATATAGGCTACTTTTTGACCGACTGCAAAAAAGGAGGAGTTCTACGCGGACGAAGTTGCGGGCTAAAGCTAGTAATACATATTTTTTTGTTTTAAAGATATGGCAGTACAGTTAAAAAATAAAGTAGTACTTACGCTTACTAAGCAAATCGCCAAAGTAATGATTAGCAGTTTGTTCATTTTGTTATTTGAAAAGACTGGTCGATGCAAAAACTAAACAGATACTGGCCTGTATTGTGCCACAGACTTGCAGTTATGCATTTATCATTGAAATATCGTTTGCGACCTAACATCTTATCACTTGCAGAAAGTGCACTTGGAACCGATAAAATTCTAACTAATATTATAAATGCGAAAGTAACTCTGTCTGTCGTTCTGTTACGCTTTCACGATAAAACTACTGGATTTAAATGAAATTTGGTACAAAGAAAGTCTGGAGCCTGAGAAAGAACATAGGCTACTTTTTAACCGACTGCAAAAAAGGAAGAATTCCACGTGGTTGAAGTCGCGGGCAGAAGCTAGTAAACTATATTTATTATTCCTGTTTGTTTATGCTTTATTACACAGGGGTTATAAGTGTCATGGATGATGGATTGGATATTTGGAGATTTATGTAAACTATTACTGAGTAATAATTTCTGATGCCATTGATATCCACTTATCAGTCGACTTGGTACAAAAATAGGACGACACTCGACGTGATAAATTTTATATGGATTTCGCATATTATTAAAATAAGTATTATCAAATTGTCAAAAATAAAAAATTGACAACTTTCAGTACACATTGGAATGTAACAACTATGACGGGTGTAACTTTACTGTTACCATATTAGCATTAATGTTTATTTCAAACTAGCTTCTCCGCGACTTCGTCCGCGAGGAACTCCTTTTTTGCAGTCGGTTAAAAAGTAGCCTATGTCCTTTCTCCGGCTCCAAACTGTACCAAATTTCATTTAAATCGGTCCAGTAGTTTTAGCGTGAAAGCATAACAGACAGACAGAGTTACTTTCACATTTATAATAATTATTAGAAGGGATAGTGAAGTTAGTAGGGATTTAATAATAAAAATTATATTACAAGTGTTTCCTCTACTTTCTACGCTAACACTCGGAGGAAGCAAACATCTCAGTTCTCAGTAATACTCGTTATCGTGTAATTGACGATTGGCTCTTTGACCCAGCGTTTATCAATGTTATCGTTCAGTTCCGGCACAATGTTCTGGACTATGCTACATACATCGCACACCTAGATCTAAAGGCAACTAATTCAAAAAAGTTACTTTTTCAGGAGAGGTGAAAAACCGATTAACATGTCCATATGCACGCATGAGTTTTATGTATAGATTTATGTTTTTTACTTTTTTATAATGAAGCTAGCAGAGTTATATTAGCTTAAATCTGTTTTAGTGGTAGGTGGATTTTACTGGAATCCAAAGGTGTGCATAACTAAAATCTTCAGGTTTTTGAGTAAGCTCCCTTTAGATCTATGTGTGCGACATATTAAGTGTAATTAAATATTTGAAGAACGAATTTGATAAATTGAAATAACCTAAAATCATCCAACGGTACGCCGTACAAACATATAACCTATCCGTGAACTGTTTTTTATTTGAAAATTTGTTTCTTTTTTTAAATCTGTTTTGTCTTAGACCAAATAAACTTTAAAAGAATGTTTATTAGCATAACAAAGTCGAAAGTAAGTGAAAATCTGTTTATTGCCTCTGTACAAATTAAAAGTGATCGTTGATCGTGAAATAATCGTTTCGTTCACCGTTAACGTTCAACGTTAACGTTAATGTTGAACGTTGGCACCTTGTTTAGCCCCCCTAATTGTGTATCGTACTAGTTTGAATGGGATCCCAATTGATATACTTCAAAACTATCACTATCGCAAAAGTAATTTTTCTGGACACTAAATATATTAAAAACTAGCGGTTCGCCCCGGCTTCGCACGGATCCCTAATTTTTTTCAAAATATTCTATAGCCTATGTTACTCAGGGTGAACGTAGCTTCCCAACAGTGAAAGAATTATTAAAATCGGTCCAGTAGTTTTTCATTACAATTACATTCATTACAAACATACAAAAATAGGTACAAATCTTTCCTCTTTATAATATTAGTGTAGATGATATACAGGAAGTTTTTATATCTGTGTGAATAAAACTACGACTAGTAACATTGTTGTCGATTTATTGATTACATAATGAATCATTATCAATGATTTCTATATTTCATTGTGTTTTTCATGTTTTTTTCTTAATTCTTCGGTGCGTCCGTCTTTGGTTTCATTCCATCGAGCTGCAAAATAAAAATCATCATTAACTTCATTCACAAACCAGAATAAGTTTTGGTTGTCTTATGATCCCTGACTATGAAACTAGAGGTTACTGCTTTGAATCCTGCTAGGATCAGATTTTAGAGCCCCCGCAAACCTACATATGCCGATACCAAATCGTTGTAGTATGCGGACTTCCATACATCTTCATACTGATTATAAAGCCCGACCAAACTATCGGCCGATAGAAAGTCTGTGGTTTGCGGGGGCTCTTAGTGTGATAAGCACGAACATTTGTATCTCCATCTTGCCTGTATTATTATATTTAACAATATATCTGATGCCTTCGCAGTTATTACACATTGGAATGAAACAACTATAACGGATTTAAATCGCGTATTTTGTTTTGTTTGCTAACATTTCGAAGTTTACTGTTCTTATATTCGCAGCATAACTGAGCTGACGATAGTGTAATGCTCAACGTCAGCAAATAAAATAAAATTCGTCATAAATATATTTATTCCGTCAGCTAGATTATTAAAGATACACGAAAGGTACTACACATATTTTTTTCTCAATCAAACAAACAATAAGAAAGATAAGTGCTTCTGAAGACCCGTGACGTCACGTTATGAGACAATTCGAACCATACCGTGACGTCACAAGCACCCACTAGCTTGTGAAGCGCTTATCATTGTCATTGCTTGTACAATTGAAATAAAAAAAATAACTACGCGTGTCCATTGTCCAGTCATTTTCGGTTCTCTACTTGTTAGACAAAGAAAAAAAACACTCAGTCATGCCTATAGAACGTAAAAGGGCCTAGACAAGCGTTAACGTTGAACGTTGGCACCAAAATGTATGGGATTTGACATCCGCGAACGACTGTCACGTACGTCACAAACGCGAATGTCAAATCCCATACATGGCCGTTTCGTTTAACGTTAACGTTGAACGTTGGCACCTTGTCTAGGCCCCAAGGTGAATTAAAACCGCTTACCGCTTTATTCAAACCAGCAAGGGCATCATTTATATTTTTTTTAATGGTTTCTGGGTCTAGAACTTTCTTTATCGCATCGCCGGCGCCTTTGCCCCAATCTTCGATGTTTTGTCCGAGTTTCTCCAAAACGTTTGAATCCTTTACGGCGGGCGCTGGGGCTTCACGTTTCACGAAAGCGTGAACCTGTTGAATAAAGGACACAAATTATATCCAACTCTAATACTATTATCGTAGAGTCTATTATAATATCTACTCTTATATTTTCTTCACATTCATGTATTGCTATATTAATAAAATAATTATAAACATATTCATCTACGAGTAAGTTTAAGAAATAGGCTTAACGAACAGTTTTCATTTATTATTATTCTAAACAGACAAAAATAGAATGACTTATTTGTATTTTTAGTTTTGACCTTTATATGACCTACAGAAAAGACTTCAACTAGCTCGTTTGATCAGATCTTTTAATTGAGTTTTTTATTCATTAATAAATATTTATAATATTCTCTCTTTAGTATTTCTTCTTATACCGGCAACAACATAAAAATTTCAACGGGCTAATTATCACGGTTTCATCTTACAAGAAAAAAAAGTTACCGACTTGTTTAAATTTTAGGATGAAAAAACATCTCAATTATTTCCGATGCATTCGCGGTTATTACACATTGGAATAAAATAACTTTTAACGTATTTAACTCGCGTGTTCTAATTTATTGGCTGATCGAAAATTTTACAGTTCCCTTATTCGTAGTCTAACGTTAGACTATTGTCGGCTCAGTCGTGCTACGATTATGGAAACTGTAAAGAATCCGAAACGTCAGCAAATAAAATAAAATAAAATACGCGAGTTAAATCCGTTAATAGGTGTTTCATTCCAAAAATAATAATCGTTAAAAGCATATAAAATTTAAATACTCACGCTTACTAGGCAGACAGCCAATACCATAATAAGAACCTTATTCATTTTAAATTAACCAATTTTAACTTATACAAGTTAACGAGTCACTTCTACAACGTACACTAAATCTGTTATCTATTTTTTTGCTTTATAAATAGCATTGAACCCTTATCAGCAAAATTAGTGTTAATTATGTTTACTTATTCGTGGTATGAAGTTAGTTTTGTTATTATAATGAGCTTACACTATACAAAGTCCGACTATTAAATAAACAAAAGATATTATATTGTTGATATTGATTTGTTTTCTGGCAAATATAGTTAGTTAATTTTATCGTGACGTCATGCCCTGCAGTGCTTACCACGTATATCTATATATATATAATAAAGAGGAGACGTTTGTTTGTCTGGATTGAATAGGTTCCAAAACGATTGGACCAATTTGAAAAATTCTTTCACTGTTGGGTAGCCACACTTTTTAGGAGCCTATTCAATGAAAAACAAACAAAGTTTTCCTCTTTATTATATTAGTATAGACTAGCGACTCGTTTTAGCTGCACAAGAGTGCTATATACCTTCCTCTTTAATCACTTACTTTGTTTTATACTAGGTATGTAGTGATATAACCATTTGACATTATATTAAGCATAATGAAATTTATTGTAATAAAATTATAATTTTTGCTGATACTGTAAATGTAGTTAAATCTGTATTGACGATCTCAATATGAGTGAATATAATTTGACATAGTAATGTATTTTTTTTTATAATGTTATAATGTAATTTGTTTATATTATTTATTCTTTATTTTTGTTCTGACGATCTCAATATGAGTGCATATAATTCGACATAATAGTGTAATTGTACTGTATGAATTTTGAGAAATAAATATATCTAATCTAATCTAATCTATAAGTTATGTTCACATTATTTATGTCCATATATTTCGAGTGTGTAAAGTACATACAATCACAACATAGTTTATAATATAACATGATTTATATTAACTGTAAATAAATTCGATGACCTGTCAGTGGTCCCCTATGCCCCTATAGTGTAATGGATGAGCACGCTGCCACCTGTAAAGGCATAGGCGTGGGTTCGAATCCCACTGGGAGTCTAAAAAAAATGTTTTTCACTCTTGTCCTTTGTACAAAAATATCATTATAACATGATTTATTAGAATAACACTGGATTACGTAACAATAATATTAACATTGTACATAGGTATATCAATTCAATAATTTATTAGCAAGAATACAAATAATCAATTAAGTCATTACAAATCAATATTCTGGTGGAAGCTCATTTAGTTCCGGGACTCTTTGTCGCTGTCAAGTCATCAAACTGTAACAAATAAATATAAAATTGATTCTTTATTATTATACTCTTTACTCCTTCGCAATTATTACACATTGGAAAGAAACAACTATAGCGTAATAAATTTCTGATGCCTTCGCGGTTATTACACATTGGAGTGAAACAACTATTAACGGATTTAACTCGCGTATTTTTATTTTATTTTATTAGCTGACGTTTCGGTCAGCTAATAAAATAAAATAAAAATACGCGAGTTAAATCCGTTAATAGTTGTTTCATTCCAACTATAGCGTATTTAATCGGTCAAGTGCGAGTCAAACTTGCGCATGACGTGAGCACCATTAGGTATCTTTAAAAACGGCAATAAAATGAGCCTGCTTAAATATCTATTTTATTCTGTTTTTTAGTATTTGTTCATATAGCGAAAACAAAAGTACCTACATCTTTTGTGATTTCACTTGGTTAACTACAGTTCATTTATTTATTTTCAAATAAAATTTTACAGTAGGTATAACAGTCTTAAACTCATTACAAAATTCAAAATACAAAGCAGTTAAAGTACCCAATTACAATATTACTGACGTTTCTCTCACATCTAACGCCTCACAAAGAGTCATGAGACAGACGGACGGACATACTGACGGATTATCTTATCTTATCTTATCAATAACTAGCTGTGCCCGCGACTTCGTCCCCGTGGAATAGTAATTCTTCATAAGGCTTCATATTTTCCCCGTTTTTTACACATTTTACACTGTTTCTTCGCTCCTTTTGGTCGTAGCGTGATGTTATATAGCCTAAAGCCTTCCTCGATAAATGGTCTATCCAACAAAAAAATTTTTGAATTCGAACCAGTAGTTCCTGACATTAGCGCGTTCAAACAAACAAATAAACTCTTCAGCTTTATAATATTAGTATAGATAGGGTGCCATTTACCCTTTGGCTACTGGAACCATAGACGCGAAGTGAAAACGTCCCTTTTAGATCTCAATTAAAAAACCTACTCACCGCTTTAGATACTTTATTCAAATGTTCACCCAGGACTTCGAAAACCGGTTGCACTTGTTTCACGTTGACGTCATCAACAGTCTTGGCAAGGCTTTGATCTATGCAGTTTTTGAACTGTTCCACATTTTTCTGGAAGGAATCGAAGGCGTTCGGAGTCGATGGCGCTGTAGAAACCTCGCGCCTCACAAAGGCTTCCGACTAAAAAAAAAAATTAACTCACTATAGGTAATAATTTCAGATGCCTACGCGGTTATTAGGTACACATTGGAATGAAACAACTATTAACTTTAGCATTAAACTATTGTCAGCTCAGTCGTGCTACGATTATGGAAACTGTAAATAATCCGAAACGTCAGCATTTAAAATAAAATAAAAATACGCGAGTTAAATCCGTTAATAGTTATTTCATTCCAATTAATTCACTACTTAGGTTCAAAGATCTTTATTTCTCATAAGAATACATTAATATTCACTTACATGAGAATTTTACTACTTAAGTTTTCGATTGCTATAGATTAGATTAGACTAATTTATTTCTTAATGATCACATATTTTAATTACATTGTTATGTCTAATTACATGTAGGTATTTATACCGAGATCGTCAATACAAATAGTAATAAGATTAGTCGTCTAACTTTTTGTCTACCTACAAAAATCGTCGAATATTTCTGTGAATCGCCCTTAAGAACTTAGGGCTGGACAAATATGTACAAAATTATTATTTGACAAAACAAGACAACACTTACGTCAATTATCGCCAAAACCGCACAAAATAATATTAATTTTAAATCCATCATGACTTGTTCCACCTCACAATATCAAAGTGTTATGTTTGGTTAAAATAGCATCACCTATTTATGTACCTGTCAAGTATTGTACATAAGCAAACAAGCAATTAACGTTACTTAGCTGAAGTGTTGTTTTTGAGAACTAATGTAATAATATTAGCCTCTGACATAAGTAAAAAACAGATTACCTAAATCCAATCCAATTTTATTAATCCGTTCCAAAACCACGCTGAAGAGCTATCAAAATAGCATCTTTTCTAACTCTCTGCAACGTTTGTGCCAAGCTTAGCGAAATTATGAATTGGAGTATTTTGAGAAAATGCTCATGGATAAAGAATGTACTCAAATTATTTTATGATAACTGATCTGAACAAGTAATAACAAAAATAAAAATAATAATCATTCATTGCGTATCACATAGGTAGTTTAAAGGTGAGTAGATACAATTTAATGCAGTTTTACATTTGACGCCCTGCAAAGGGCACAGCAGTATGAGAGGTATTTCTATAAATGAAACGTACCTTGTCACGCCTCTTTTCCATATGGCTAGGTATGTACAATTCACATGCTACGATTCTGATTGACCTCTTCAATTCTTTAGCTTTTACTAACGTACATTTTTGGTACAAAATTGCCATTCCATAGGGTTCAATTTGCTCGTTGAATCCGATTATTCCCGAAGAAGTAATTGAAAAAGTATTTTTAGATTGATATATATATAATATCTTAATGCTAATTTTTAGTAACCATTAAATATGAATAGGATGTACCTTCTTATTAGCTATATTAGCAACTTGTTACAAGTGTCGTAATTCTAAAAGGATTGACATCACAGATGTATGTTTGTTTATTAAGCAAATGTACCTAACTTGTTTGTTTCCCCAGCAATCTATAAAGCAAACGTTAAAGTCTACGTCATTTGAAATGATTCTATACTTAATACTTATTTTGAATTGTTAACGATATGTCAGTTTTAATAATAGATAACTATGTAAATAAGCAATATTTCTGAGAATTATTTACATTTGCTGACATAGGAAAATGATTAGACAAAGATATCTATGGATAGCGTAATAGATACATTTTTATGCTACCTAATTATAATAATAATTACACTGGTCTAACACCACAGTTTAAAACCACAGTTTTATTGCCCTTTAAGAAAAAATCATAAAACTATCAATAAACGATGATTTTGTAGAATTTAATCTGCTTTTTTTTATTTCTAACGAGCCGATTAACTTTCATGAATGTACTCTTAACCTGGGTACTTGAAAACATAAATTTGCGATGATATCTAGGGAACAGAAAATAGTTTGTTTTTGTAGATTTCTCATGATTTTGTATGACGGGAATCCATTATAATTGCAGATGTATTAGACGGACAAAGAGATGTATCTGGTCTACTTAAAGAAATAATAAATACTTACTTAGATATCTTTAGAAAATTCACACCAATTGATATAGTCATACCTAAGACATCCAAGACACAGATAAAATAAAATGCTCGTGTTCACACTGACAATTCGAACCCGCAACCTCCGGTTTCGTAGTCTCGGACCACTAGACCAACAAGACCTACATAAAACAATTGAGGCAGTTATTTTATAAGGTGCGCATAAAATGTTAAGAGCGAGATAGTACACGCGCCACTTACAAAAATAAACCGTTTTAATATTTCAGCAGGGTCGTTATTTGTTTAGGATGCGAAATGTGTACCAAAGGCTTTCGCCAGCCTTACACTCATCGAGTTTATGCCGTGCTTAAAAATATTGGTCTTAGAAATTATAATGCGTAAATATCGAGAAGATAAATATAAAATAATCGAAGCCGTAATTAATTTCTATGATACTCCCACTGCTCACAGGCCTTTCTAGAAATACTTATTAAGAGATTTGTGGATTACAAGACCCAAAATTGTATGCAGGAATACCTATTTTCTCAAAAGATTAACTGACAATATAATTACATTATTACGTCAAATTACATGCACTCATATTGATATTGTCAAAACTAGAACAATAAAATATTTAACAATAAATAATACCAAATTTACAATATGATTACAATACCTGCAATTTTATGATGCATAGAATGTCGAATGTTATATTAATTACAAAAAAAAATCCTTGTCGACAACGTTCTCAATATTATGTCGACAAAATTTCCACTCAACAGTACATCATAGGCTCGCGGATGTGTAGAAGTATTTTTAAAGTCTTAAGTAATAAATTATTTATTTAACATGATAGACGTCCATAGCTCAGTGCCACGTTTATGAGAAAACTAGCGACGAAGTCCCGAATTTAGATCCTGTTGGTGATGACTAATACTCTCAAGTAGAAAATTATTTGCACATTCCTAATACCTTATTGACTATAGTATATGTTAATTAGAGATTATAGTTAAGTATATACGTATATCATTGTAATCTGCGTTCCGCTACTCATCAGTAAAACCAACACGTTTCCAATAAAGCCTTAGAGTGGTAGAATAATGGATACAATATCAGGAGACACTCGTTAGTTCTCGCCGGAAGCTGCCGTGTCTTAAATGGATAACACATACCTCTCCAAAATACAGAAACTGGTAACACCGTAAATAATTGGATAAAAAGACAAATAAATTGGAATAAAAACTTTTAACGGATTTAACTCGAGTATTTTTATTTCATTTTATTTGCTGACATTTCTGATTCTTTACAGTTTCCATAATCTTTTCTTTAGCGTTAGACTATTGTCGGTTCAGTCGTGCTGCGATTTTGGAAACTGTAAAGAAACCGAAACGTCAGCAAATAATATAAAATAAAAATACGCAGTTAAATCCGTTAGTAGGTAGTTGTTTCATTCCAATGTGTAAAAACTGCGAAGACATCAGAAATTATTAAGACAAATTAATGCTTTAGTGCCTAGGCAGCGCAGAGATTACCTATTTAAGCTTTTGAACATAAGGTGTTTATGTGGCGGTCGCATCATATACAGGGCTGTTTTATAAAACAGCTAGTCGTAACATAATTCAGCAGTTTATAGGTACGATCCGGCTGCGACATTTGCATATGTTTCTTAGTATTTTTATAACCTGTTTTGACAAATTGTGTCTAACTAAAAATTATAAACGGCCTTTTAAATCGGTATAATGTAAACAGTGATAAAGTCACATTATGAAATTCTCAGAACATTAACCTAATGCAAAGTTACATAAATTATAATGTGTATTTATTTAACTGTATGATAATATTATAGTAGGTATCTACCTATTGCTCATGCCATCAGTCTATTCTCATTATAAGGTATTACGAGAATTTACTACTTTGTATAAGTACAGTATTTATACCTACTGTAAATTGAGTAGTGTGGATTAATCTTTTGTTACTTGATCCATCTAGCATCAGCAATTATTATTTTTTTATTACATCACATATTTGAATTACATAAAATTGTGTAAGTTTATGGTATAAAATGATGAGAAATAAATTAATCTAATCTAATCATGGCCTACCATAGGATCTAATCGTGGTCACCATATGACTTCTCAAATATTTAAGTCACGTAATCGCCAACTCTGATACCATATTCCAGAACAAAGGACGTCGAGCAAACCTAGTTAATATGTATTTATTTATTTATTTATTTACACTTTATTGCACAATAAAAAACAAAATGTACAAAAGGCGGACTTAATGCCATACGGCATTCTCTACCAGACAACCTTAAAGCAAACAGAGAGCATGTGTAGGCGCAAAAAGAATAATACATATAATATAATAGATACAATATATAACAGGAATACATTACATAAATACAATACATAAATATACTAAAATATATATATATACAAAAATACATAAATAACTACAATGATAGATGATAAAAACTAAAGGTTTAAAAAGTGCTTACGTAACAAACGCTTGAATGCTATCTTACTCGGTGCTTGCCTGATAGATAGATAATATGTAGTTGGTACTGGAGACATAAAATTTCATGAAATCTTCTTTAAAATTGAATATCCTTCAACAAAAGACCAGCATCTATTACTAAATATTTCAATTATAGCAAAACGGATTTAAAAGTCTTCTATACTAATATTATAAGGAGGAAAGGTTTGTTTGGATTAAATTGGCTCCAGAACGGTTAGACCGATTTCAAAAATTCTTTCACTGTTGGGAAACTACATTATTCCCGAGTGACATAGGCTATAAAGAAAAGATAATCCGTGCAAAGCCGGGGCGGACAGCTAGTATTTTAATAATTACCTACTTACTACGTTGTGTGATTCAAAATTAGATATCTCTGGTCTAATACCATTTAATTAATGAAAATGATATTTGTACCAACACAAGTAGAAAAAACAAATCAAAGTTTGTATGGAGCAATGTGATTCCTTGATCTATTTCAAATTTTGCAGAAAAAATTAACAGAATTAATGCAAGATGTGTTTCTTATTTTATTAAAATTCATCCCCTAATGAGGTTAAAAAGTACGCAAATCAAGTCGCAGCCAAAAGCTAGTATTGAATAAAATAGTTTCAACATTTACATAGGAATTTAAGAAATATGTCGAGTGGTAGGAAAATATAAATTGGAGTAACAAATACTCTCGAGACAGGATGAGTGCGGAGGTACTTGTTTTTAAATGAAACACCTGTGTCTGATAGGAAAATAATTAACGATTGGATCGAACTAGTAGATACTTTCAGTAATTACTAATGCGGATAACGTTAATAAATTGCTTTTCTATAATAATTTCTGATGGGATCTCTAAAGGCTCCTAAACGTCAGCGAATAAAATAAAATACGCGAGTTAAATCCGTTTAAAGTTGTTTCATTCCAATGTATAATAACCGCGAAGGCATCAGAAATTAAAACTTCTTTATCATGGATATGACGTCTTCATTCCGAGTTGAGTTTGTCGATTCAGAACACTACATTTTTATAATAAATGACTCAAGACCCGGGTACTGTAAGCTGTGCAGCGCATCGAGGCAAACAATCCGAAGTGTCTGATACACAGGTGTGTTTGCGTTTCATTACCTCGAAGTACTGAACATAGTCCCTGTTTACTGTCGTCGATATTCAACATTTTTTCAGCGAAATTGAAATAGTCCACGTTTTTGCTTTAGGTACTGTGTATTGCGCTTACGGAAACGCTGTTACATTTTAATTAAAATTTAAT
The DNA here is from genome assembly GCA_038024825.1 of Polylopha cassiicola. Taxonomy (NCBI): domain Eukaryota; kingdom Metazoa; phylum Arthropoda; class Insecta; order Lepidoptera; family Tortricidae; genus Polylopha; species Polylopha cassiicola. The sequence continues at coordinate 4,918,556 of CP149053.1, read as the reverse complement.
CTAGATAAACATTGTTGATATTTTTTCCCGGTTCATAGATTTTAATTAAAAATTATGAAACAGTTATGTTTTTACTATGGTTCTCATGTTTGCCTGCAAGTTCGCCCGCAATACCATACTTTCAATTCCAAAAGTTTTCATTATATTTTAAGGACAAGGAATTGTTGGAAGCAATAAGACTACGTAATATTTTGGTCGGAAGAAGGTCAATGGCGGTCATATTGAAAAAGTAATGAAAAACTCAGACCGCTGCGCTGAAAACTCTGCGCTTTATTGAAAAACTATTTCATTTCGAGCGGAGTTTATAAAAACTTCCAAGTCTCTTGAGAATTTCCGATTGGGTGTTAACGTTTAATATTTAGAATTTACATTATCCCACAATAATAGTACATTACGCACCTAGGCTAGTAACATAAAAAATGTTTCAGATTACATGTAATTGTCGTCCGAGGCGAAGCCGAAGTTGACAAAAATGTGATCTGAGGCTTTTTTATTTACTGACCGAGGTCAGTATACTATTTTTCTGTTCGATGAAGCCAGAAAGCGGCAATTTCATTTAGCGCAGCGACCCGAAAGTTGGCGCTTTCTGACCGGAGGACAGAAAAAATATTTTTATAAAAAATAAATAAATCTGGAATTACTAATAACGTCCTTATGAGGCTTATTAAGGCGAAGGAATCGATCCTACCTACTAAGTCAATAACTCTGATCATCTAGATATTTCTATATTATACATAGATGAGTAAAATATTCTTATAAGTGAAATTCCTTTATCCACTTTCGAAGGATATATTTTACGTGAAACCGCTATGTGCCGCGAGAGCTCTAGCTGAAGCATACTCGATATTTGAAGATCTCTACGACATCGTTCAATGATCGTACATGAACAAATATTCTAGACTGTGAAATTGACAAGTGTAAACGATGTTAATCTATTGGAATGAAACAATTATTAACGGATTTAACTCGCGTATTTTTATTTTATTTTATTAACTGACGTTAAGTTAAGACTTTAGCGTTAGAGTTTAGACTATTGTCAGCTCAGTCGTGCTACGATTATGGAAACTGTGAAGAATCCGAAACGTCAGCTAATAAAATAAAATAAAAATACGCGAGTTAAATCCGTTAATAGTTGTTTCATTCCAATGTGCAATAACCGCGAAGGCATCAGAAATTATGATGTTAATCTATTCAAGTGCAACTATTTAAAGTACAATTAATCAACAATCATTTTATTTAAATATGGTGAGTTACTAATTCTCCGTAGTCACTTCTCACGCATTTATTTACCTAAAGCTGCGTCCACATCTGTAGCATTTCTGTGTATTATACCTCCGTTGCGTGACCTCAGCGCGTATCATAATCGCTAGTTTGGATGGTATCATCTTGTGTCCAAATTAGCGATCATGATACGGCGTATCAGGCGCGTGCAGTAGGGGGAGCAGAAGTATGGCGACAGGGTAGGCACTTCATACATTAGTGACATTGTGCCTATATGGAATGCACGCCCTTGATATGCGATACACAGAAATGCTACAAAATTAAATGTGGATGCGTTTTATGACTAAGCATAAATATGCGTAAACAGTGGTTTCTAGCAAATTCGCGATGAACATAATGATTCTGCAGCCGAATCTTAGATCACTAACCAAACGCATACAAAAAGACATTGAAATCAGTCCAGCTGATTAGGAGTTCAGTGACATATAAAATTTTATATATACAGTGTCTGTGTCTATCAGTAGGTCTACCAGGATTTGATGGAAAAAAGAAATTGAAGCTATCGATGCTGAGGAAATTGGAGTAAACTTTTAAACCTTTTTTTTTGCCATCAGAACCTGGTAGACATATAAAAAGTACACTATATAAGTATACTATATCGACCTCACTAAATAAACTAGGTATATGAATTTACTTCAAAAGGTGCGTACGTGGTTTAATATTCAGTAAGGCATGGAGGCTTCCAGATAAGCCTCCAAGAAACATCTCTAATCCAACACAATATTGGAAAACCCTCTTATATTATGACAACGTAAGGCTATTTCACGAAATAAATCTGTCTTACAAGTATAAGTGGTATAAGGTAGTGCGTGTTGTGACTTTCATAGCGTGAAGGATAATTGTAAGGAGCGGTTCTTTTGAAGATTGGACCTTTCTTGTATATGTACCCAACAAGCAAATTAAATTATAAATCTGGAATTACTAATATCGTTTTTATAATGGTACTAGCGGCCCGCCCCGGCTTCACCCGTATCACTTTTATTATAGCCTATGGCACTCGGGAATAGTGTAGCTTTCCAATAGTGAAAGAATTTTTCAAATCGGACCATTCGTTTTGGAGCCTATTCAATCCAAACAAAACTTTCCTCTTTATAATATTAGTATAGATTGCGGTAAACTTCTCCCTTCACGTAAGTTATAAGGCTTTTTAGCATGTTATAAGGTATAGGTATAATATTCGTAGTAGTGCCTCGATAAAGTGACGGGGGACCCTCCATCCGCAAGAGGCCTACTAGACTGATGGGTGCCACTTCATCTGGGTACCCAAAATGTCTGACGGCCTGTACATACAGGCTTTCTTTCGGGACACCACAGTCGAATACGCGAGTTATCCTGTGGTGTCCCATAATGACGGTGAGGGTAGACGCTGGATTTTAGTAGGTACAATGTTTTGTTCAAATAAGTTAACAAATAGTAAGGTCATTATCAAAAGTTTTATAGAAATGCGAGAGTGAAAATAACCCCATTTGGGCGAATTAACCCAGAAACAAGTAAATGCCCATAATTTAATACTACTAAAGTAGATTTTATAGCCCGAGGGCGGTAAAAGTTACGATGCAATGAATAAAGATTACTAAGCAAAGTTAGGTGGGAATACATTTTGTAATGTTACTTTGATAACGAACTCTAATTGTATTTACGTGTATTGTTTTTAAGAGTTCTAATAGAATAGTTTCCGATGCTTTCGCGATTATTACCGACCACTGGGTAAATAACACGAAATTCTATATAATCTGTCAGTTAAGTTTTTCTTCTCTCAAACAAATAAAACTGTCAAAGACAAGTTCTTTCTAAATTCGGGAGTGGGGGTTTGTGACGTCACGTTATAGAACGATTTATACTATACCGTTACGTCACGAGCCCTTGTCTTTGTATTGTTCGATTAGAAAATAATAAAATACGCGTCCAATATTTTCTAGTAATCTATTTATTGGGCAAAAAAAATCGTTATGTTTATGAAATATAATCGATTCTAAAGTGTTAAGATTTCGAATCGTTTGTATAAAATTAATAGTTATTAGTGTATCACATTAAAATAAAACAACTATAGACGGATTTTGCTCGCGTATTTTATTTTATTGGCTGACGTTTTGGAACCCTTACAGATTCCATAACCGTAGCACGACTGAGCTAACAAAAGTCTAACGCAAGTCCGTTTATAGTTGTTTCATTCCAATATGTGACCGTGAAGGCATCAGAAGTTATTATGTATCTTCTATGTTCGTTGTAACTATGTATAGCACTAAATAAAAGTTTCTTATTCTAATATTGCCTACAGGCTTGTTCGAGACGGATGGCGTACACCTACCAGGCACTGAGTGTGACTATCAATTCGGGCGGTCTGGTAACCGGCCCACGCATGGCCGCCTCTACAGCCCGCGCTACCCGTCCACTTATCCTAACAATGTGCGGTGCTCCTATCATTTCTATGGAAGGTATGCTATAATCCACTATGTATCTTAGTTCCTACATTGTTAGAAATAATGTAATTTTCATACAAGGAACCTGTACAGCGGGAATTTCACATAAATTAATTTAATTACTTGTCAAAACTATTAAGTACATTTTTGTTTTCTTTTTTTCTTCCAGACAGGGGGTCAAACTATTACACACCATGACGTGTGTGTAATAGTTTGACCCCCTGTCTGGACAGGTGACACCGACTTTCTTTTTCATGTTTTGTGGTTTTTATTACTCCTACTAATTTAAAAGTATTACCACAGCCGAATTATATATCGCATGTAAACAAGTCGAGACGGACGCAGCAGCAGCCCGAACTAGGTATATACAAAGATTAGTAAGCAGTTCGGGACTACTTTAGTATTTATCGCCAAGTCTCGTTTTTTGCAAAAATCAAAGACGTCGGGCCACTGTGTGTATCTCAACTGTGCTGTGGTAATGTAATATTAGGGCTAATTAGTAGTCACTAAGTCTAATTATCGAGTGCTAAATTTTAATATGCAGCGACAAAATGCCATTCTAGTTTGGTATTACCATTTTAACTGGTGCTAATCAGTTTAATTTCATTATACGCAGTCACGTATCGCACTGGTCTTCTCAAATATAAGGGAGCGCTGTTGCACATTAAACTCGCACTTATGCCGTTGACAATAGGGGCGTGTTTATATGAGAACTTTTTCTGCCCTAACATCCTAATTTTGATATTAGGGATATTTTAGGTTTCTTCAATAAACATATTTATTATAAATTTACAAATTAATATATTTGACTGCTACGATACAATTAGATTAATGGTAACAAACAAAATAGGTGTTACTCGTTCGGCGGTCGAATAGCAATGGTCGTTGATCTTTGAATTTCATATGACAGCGGCCGTTGTGACGTCATTGCCGTCGATGTTATGAAGAGGCGTTCTTGAACAAGAACCTAGGTCGCCTTTTACTTCTGATGCTAACTTTACTAAGGGGCCATTCAAATATTCATGTTCAATGATTCATAAGACAATCAAGGACTAGCTATAATGTATCCGACAGAATTTGGTTCCGTTAGTACGTTTTTAAATAAAAAAAATAAACATCAGTCTTGACGTTACTCATTTTTTTTACAGACCAAAGGAACGTGTGAAAGTAGTATTTGAAGAGGTGTCTCTTCAAAAAGGTGATATCAGGTATGTAAAATAAATTTTATTCAATTCATTCAAATTACATCTATTACCATTACATAATTTAGGGTGGTTATCCGGAGTCCAATAACATTTTACTAAATAAAACATATACGTACGCACGTACATAGTTTATATTTTTTCATGAGAATAATAAATAGTACCTTTATAAGAATACTTACATGCGTAGTCAAAAAACGTACCCATTTCCGTATAATAAAATATATGACTGTACATAAGCAGTAATGAAACAAAAATGCTACAAACAATCTTACCCAAAATATGGTATTATCAATTAAGCTGGTCAGGTTCACGTGAAGTGGGTTGATTATATCAATGTAAATGGCCTAATTAATTACTTGAAAATAATACATAATTAAGATGGATTTCAATTAGAAAATGCATTATCCGCAAGGCATCACCATTTGTCATCCCTCAAATCTACTGATACTATGATACGACAAGATATCTTGTACTCTCACAAACTATTCAACCGTAAATCTTAAAAGCATTTTACAGCAGACATCAATAAAAGTGACCCATATTATCGTAATCGCATCCAAAGTATTGAATGTAACCTTGCGACAAGCACTCCGCTCAACGGCGCTATAAAATAACTCGTAAAAATGGTTACGCGCGCTAACTTACAGTAACGAGCGCTGAAATGTGGATTATGCACCGTTATGCGCTCAAACTGGAAATTTCAATGTTGACACGAAAAATTACGGAAATTAACTTACGCGCAGCCATTTTGGAAATGGGTTTTTATACGCTCCGTTACGCTTGGCAGTGAAATGGGAGGTGAGGTTTTGTCAACTCGAAATCTTGGAGATGTTATTACTTAACCTAATATATAAAATTGTAATATGTTATAATGTGCCACCGAGGATACGCCGATAATAAAACCCAGGAATGCTATCTCGGGTTTTTTAATGAGTTTATTATATGCATTATGTAAAATGAAAGAGAAAAAAAGCGTGACAGTCAAAACCATTTTGGGATCGAGCTTAACTAATCGGATTTTTTTTGTAGTTCTACGTCCTGCTATGCTAATCGTACCACACTCTTTTAGACATGAAGACTGATTTTTTCTTGATCCATAAATGAGTTTACCAAAAATTATTGGACACTTATTTTTTCTTTTGTCAATAGAAAAATAAATTACAAAGATAAGCGCTACAACAGTTCCCTCTCCCACTCTCTTCATCTTCAGAAGCACTTATCTTTGTAATTTTTTGTTTGTCAAAAGGATGAGAAAAAAAAATACGTCTCTAATAATTTTCAATAATCTAACGGACAAAAATTTCGTTTTCTTTACCCAGTCTTCATCACTATTATTATAATATAGGTAATAACTAGTAATAAGCATACCTCAAAGTATACTCGTACCTCTCTAATGTTGTTCAAAACTGATAACAAAAGAAAAGACTTATTCAACAAACGCGAGATAAATCAACAAAAACCCTCCCTTATTCATTCCTATCATTATCACTAATAGGTCGACTGTGTCGGCATCGTTATCGATATCCCCAATTTTATTTGCAACATTTAACCAAGTAATTATGTCATTTATATTATTGATGAACAGAACTTTCATATCGACTCGTTTAGGTACCGTCAGCTCATTATACGCAAATTGTTTTTCGGCATTGTTTGTTTTTGCGATGTATGCATCATTATTTACGGTTAATGACATAAAAACATTGAGTGTTGATAACGATCATCTTTTTTTGTTTGTAATGAATTTTGTAGTTTAATAACCAGCTAAGTGAGAGTCGGGTTTGCGCACGAAGGGTTCCGTACCAAATCAAGCAAAAAATATAAAAAAAGATGTTTTATGGGATCTCCTTTAAATTATATTCGGTAATTATTTATTCTTATATTGGCACCAGAAATATATTATCAACTGTGAAAATTTCAACTGGCTACCTTTTGCTTTGGAACAAAATCCGTCTGGAGATATCATAGTGTCTTATGTGTTGCATTTTATGTATGCATGTAGTATGTACTTATATAAGACTAGCTTCTGCCAGCGACTTCGTCCGAGTGGAATAGTTATTTTTCCCGTTTTTTACACATTTTCAATTGTTTCTTTACTCACATTGGTCGCAGCGTGACGTTATATAGCCTAAAACCTTCCTCGATAAATGGTCTATTCAACAAAAAAAGTTTATTTCAATTCGAACCAGTAGTTCCTGAAATAAGCGCGTTCAAACAAACAAACAAACTCTTCAGCTTTATAATATTAGTATGTAGGCTCAAATCGTATATATAGATTTTGAAAAAAGGTTATTTGTTAAGTTTATTACGGCATTTTTTCTCAGCTTAATGAATGCAATGATGTTCTTTCCGAAGCGCTACCTCTAGCGATGATCGCGTGACGTATAAAACACCTTTATATGATTTACTTACTTACTAATAAGTGATTAGATTGGGTTGGAACAATTCAGTTATGATCAAGTGTAAGCTCGAAATAACAATTGACTTCAGAGCTTAGTTCACAATATGCGAGGAATGTCAATACATCTTAGAACTATTGAACCGGACTTGCACAACTTCAAAGACGGGAGACGCTACATTGATGGTATTTAGTACACCAGGGAGTATATATGTTACAGTAATACCAATGTACAGTATCTATTTTTTATCATAGAATAGTAACTATACACCTTCCGTTTTATTAATGAAAGAACACTGTAAATGATAAATAACTACGATCTATCAATCAAAATTCGATCGATATTTTGTACAAAGACAAGATTAAAAAAATTGAGTTAACTTGAAAACCTGAAGTTTTGAGTTATGTTCACCATCGAATTCCTTACAGCAAAACCTACCTACCACTAAAACAGATTTAAGTTTAAGGATTAGAAACTTAAAATTCAGCACAAGGCTTCCTTTTATAAGGAAGAGGAGGACTTTTAAAGGATATGTGAAAATCCACCCCCTAAGGGGATAAAACAGGGGTGCAAAGTTAGTATGAAACTTTGCCGTTTTTGAAGTGACCAATAGAAGCGGAGCAGTACACGTGGACAAAGTCGCGGGCAGAAGCTATATTGTCTATTTGTAAGCTTATTGCAATATCAATGATATTGTTGACCAATTCTGAACATATTTCGAATATGACGAGATGACCTAAATGCGTTATTGAATAAACTAGTTTGAGCGTCTGTTATAATTTATGATAATATAATAAAGAGGAAAGGTTTGTTTGTTTGTTTGTTTGTTTACTTGGATTGAGTAGGCTCCAAAACGACTGGACTGATTTGAAAAAATCTTTTACAGTTGGGAGGCTACACTATTCCCGAGTAATATTCTATAGAATATTTTGAAAAAAAATAGGGATCCGTGCGAAGCCGGGGCGAAACGCTAGTTTAGAATATGACGAGATGACCTATATGCGTTATTGAATAAACTAGTTTGAGCGTCTGCTATAATTGGTAGTAACACAGTCTAGGCCTAACGTCTAGCGTATCGGCTGCACTATAGACTATAGTAAGGATAATTGACTTATGAATTAACTAGCTTTTGCCCGCGACTTCGTTCGCGTGGACTTCAGGTTCGTCCCGTCTAGTCTAGTGTCAAAAATTATAGCCTATGTGTTATTCTGATGAATAAGCTATATTGTGGTAAAGTTTCATTCAAATCTATTCAGTAGTTTTTACGTGAAAGAGTAACAAACATCCATACTTACATCAATACTTACAAACTTTCGCCTTTATAATAGTAGTAGGATAGAGAATCCACCAGTAATGAGCTTCAATAAACTATGTACTAGTACAATTAACTCGATGATGCATGGACGCGGTGTAATTAAACAATTCGCTTGACGATAATTGTGCTTATCGCATTCTGATATATTGTGAATTTTTGTTTTGGGAATACCGGTTTTATCGCATTGTTTATATGTTACGTTCTTGATAATAATGTTTATAATTTGATATAAAATGTTATGCCTACACTGAAAAATATTTGTCGCGTAATCTATACCTTTATACTAATATAATAAAGAGGAAAGGTTTGTTTGTTTGGATTGAAGGCTCCAAAACTACTGGACCTTTTCAAAAATTGTTTCAATGTTAGAAAACTAAACTATTCGTGGCTTTATTTAATTTCCGTGCGAAACCGGGGCGTACGCTAGTATTATAATATACCTAGGTATATACAAAAAACTTATTTTTGAAATTAAAAAACGATCTAGATTCTAGGGCGGATCCAGCTTTGTAGTCAGGCTTTGGGGGGGAGGCAGAGGCGGTAAAATTAAAATCTATAAGTTAAGAAAGCCCTTGTACTAACCAGCCTATATAGTTACTTAAACAAAGCGAAGCAAAGCTTTTATTTATATTATTACATACTTATCCGAGTGGGTATGTACTTATTACACGCTACATCACACATTTAGCTACAGTAGTGAATATTTAGACAATATACCTACCTACTTACAGTAGACTGTCCGCACCGGCTTCGCACGGATCATTTTTTTATAGCCTATGTCACTCGGGAATAGTGTAGCTTCCCAACAGTGAAAGAATTTTTGAAATCGGTCCAGCCGTTCTTGAGCCTATTTAATACAAACAAATAAACCTTTCCTCTTTATTATTTTAATATAAAAAACGCAGAAAAAATAATCCAAGCCAAATTGATTGGACATATAATATTATTTTCAAATAACTTTTACTAGATATCTAATAAAATAATCTTGTTTCAATTATTTTCCCATTTATAATTTATGTCAATATACCTATAAATACCTTCAGACTGAAGTTATAAAGGTGCATTCAATATCCTCCCAGAAAAGCGAGTGGTTACATACAGGTAACGAAGATTTTAATTGGATAATATTTGGAATCTACATATAAATATCTGATATGTTTATAATAACTTTGGGTGTACTTTGTGCACTCATGATAAACGACAGTGCAGCTTTTAATTTACTGAGTGAGGGAAATGACGTTGCACCACCTGTAGCGATGGACGAGGTCCAGAGACTTACTGATGATCTAACTATGACTGCAGTGGAAAATACCCGAAGAAATATGCCCCAAAGCCAAGTCTGCCGTCCGGGTACTATGCAAGACCATAGAGGAATATGTAGGCCGAAAGCTAACATCCCGACGAATTGATAACCTCCTCCTTTTTTGAAGTCGGTTAAAAAGGGATCCAAGCAAACCAATCACATTTTAATAAACGTATTTTATATGTTACCATAAGTAATACATGAAGTACTTTAATTATTCTTTGATATTGTGTTTTCAGATAAAATTTAATATTCATACACACCTGTTCAAAATATATATTAAATATTGATTTCCAAAATGATAATGCGTTTATTTACCGATTCTTCCTATCGACGTGACGTTTTCTTTAGTGTCGTGTATATTGTATAATATTAATCATAGAAGACTTGCCTTTATTCCAAAATTATAAGAAAAGTAGGTTAGGTTAGGTTAAAACTGCGACACTTGCAGGATCGATTTGCTACCAGAAAAGAAGATCAGTTTAAACATATTTTTTCGTTTTATTGGCCCCAATAATATTTTTTTTTTTCTAATATTGAATATTGAAAATTTGGTATACATTATGCAGTTATGCACACAAAAAAATTCAATCTAATAGAACTAGCGAGCAGCACCGCATGTTACACGAACTATTTAGAGCCACTTTAGACCCACTCTTAATTTTCACATAAATAAACATTGGAATGAAACAACTATTAACGGATTTAACTCGCGTATTTTTATTTTATTTTATTTGCTGACGTTTCGGATTCTTTAGTTTCCATAATCGTAGCACGACTGAGCTGACAATAGTCTAACGCTAAAGTGATTTATACAATTATGCAAACTACCTTATAATTAAATTACAAATTTTGAAAAAACTACCCTATTCTGAATTATGAAATACTTATGTTACATTTTTCGCAATTTTTTTTAATGTTATGCTTACTTACAATTATGCTTAGAATTGTTATGCTACTTTAAATGATGACGATTTATTTTATGCGTTTTAATATAGACCCACTTACAGTAGACTGTCCGCACCGGCTTCGCACGGATCATTTTTTTTATAGCCTATGTCACTCGGGAATAGTGTAGCTTCCCAACAGTGAAAGAACTTTTGAAATCTGTCCAGCCGTTCTGGAGCCTATTCAATCCAAACAAACAAACCTTTCTTCTTTATTATATTAATATAGAAAACGCAGAAAAAATAATCCAAGCCAAATTGATTGGACATATAATATTATTTTCAAACAACTTTTACTAGGTACCTAATAAAATAATCTTGTTTCAATTATTTTCCCATTTATAGTTTATGTCAATTTACCTATAAATACCTTCAGACTGGATTATAAAGGTGCATTTAATATCCTCCCAGAAAAGCGTGTGGTTACATACAGGTAACGAAGATTTCAGTTGAATAATTTTTGGTATTTACATATAAATATTTTAAATATGTTTATAGTAACTCTGGGTGTACTTTGTGCACTCATGATAAACGACACTGCAGCTTTTAATTTACTGAGTGTGGAAAATGACGTTGCACCACCTGTAGCGATGGACGAGGTCCAGAGACCTACTGATGATCTAACTGAGACTGCAGTGGAAAATACCCGAAGAAATATGCCCCAAAGCCAAGTCTGCCGTCCGGGTACTATGCAAGACCATAGAGGAATATGTAGGCCGAAAGCTAACATCCCGACGAATTGATAACCTCCTCCTTTTTTGAAGTGGGTTAAAAAGGGATACAAGCAAACCAATCACATTTTAATAAACGAATTTTATATGTTACCATAAGTAATATATGAAGTCCTTTAATTATTCTTTGATATTGTGTTTTCAGGTAAAATTTAATATTCATGCACACCTGTTCAAAATATATATTAAATATTGATTTCCAAAATTATATTGCGTTTATTTATCGATTCTTCCTATCCACGTGACGTTTTCTTTATAGAAATATTTCTTTGGTAATATTAAGTTTTAAAGATATTATTATTACAATATTTATTTATGACTTCGCGGTTATTTGACATTGGAATGAAACAACTATAAACGGATTTAACTCGCATATTTTATTTTTATTGACTGAAGTTTCACAACCTTTACAGTTTCCATAACTAATATTAGTAATGCCCCGCTATTTTAGAACTAGGTACTTAAATTTTGTAATAAAAATACTTTTAAACTTATATAATAATATACCAAATTTTCGACACTCGCAAGGGAATGAAAACCTACAGAGCCCAAACCCATGAACTTAGAATCTTTAAATTTGGGTACGAAGCAAAGGCTTTAAAGTGCCTACAGATTAAAAAAAACATGACTTCGTTTATTAATTTTAGAGATAAACAAGCAGCTTCATCGAGACTTGGCTAGTTTTCTACAGAATATTTTTGGTAGGATTATACTTTACAACGCACCTTACTACTGTGGTACAAGAGTACCTACCTACCATTTGGTTTTCTAACTTCATGATACATCACTGATTTTCATATACAAACTAGTAAGATTAGATGGTCCGTGTTTAGCATTAGTGTTTCAACCCACACCAAGCTAGTTTTGAGATATCGGCGCTTAAAGTTTTTTGAGAACATTCTTCTTTTTCCGCTTATTTTAAGCAAAAAAATATTTTTATGTGGTATCATTTTTTTTGTTGAAGTGCATAGATTAAGGATATAAATGTATTTATTTCAATAAATTCATAATTAAATAGAAAATGCAGAAAAATGGTTAATGCTTATCGGCTATAAGGTTTATTACATTTAGCATTTATGTGCTAAGCCACATAACACTATGCAAAATTCTAATTTGTTCTTTTATAATGAATATATTTTACACTATTTTTTTGAAAATGTAAAATAATAAACAACTAACGTATTAAAACTTTAATGTAAGTACTTATTTATTTAGTTTTTATTGTTATAACATGTTTTAAATAACATTACAAGTTCTGCTAAAAATGAGAAATAGAATAGGTACAACAAGTTAACACTTATATTATTTCAATTACTTAAAAGCTCAACCAAATTGATTTATTATTATTATTTTATCATATTGAATTAAACCAATAATATATACTTCCGTACCTAAAAAGTTAATAAACCACCTAAAAACCATTTTTCGAAGAGTTGATAAATTGTGGCGACAATTCGTACATTCTTTAATATTATTATTTAATATAATATTCTAATTTTTATCACACACGTTTAAATCTAATGATGTATATTATAAAAAAATATCGGTTAAGTGCGAGTTAGTCTCGCGCACCAAGGGTTCCGTACTATAAATAACCTGTAGGTATATTTTTTTTAATGATGTCATTTAAAATGTATGGTTTTCGTATTTTTTTCTTTATCCGTGCTATATGACGTTACCTCGGACCTACTAAATTAATTCAAGATCTTGAGTTCACGAGGAGTACCCTATAGGTTTTGATTCGCTAGCGAGTGTTAAAAACTTTTATCAATCGCGGCATAAACGGCGGCTCTTTTGATTGCGTCGGCGATTTTTTGTAATTATGTTACAATTTCAAGGGACGGTAGTCCTGAGTATTTGATATTACTATGAATTTTTGTTTGATACCTACCTCCACGCGTTACTGAGGTAAAGGATCACACAGACAACAAAGTAATCCTGTAAGGGTTAATTTTTTTTCCTTTTAAGATACGGAACCCTAAAATATTTTATTTAATATGATAAAAATAATAATAAGTTTTAAAAAAATAAGTTAGTGTTAACTTGTACCTATTTCTCATTTTTAGCAGAACTTATAATGTTATTTGATACATGTTATACAACAATAAAAACTTTAAAGAAATAAGTATTTACATTAAAGTTTTAATGCGTTAGTTGTTTATTTTATTACATTTTCTAAAAATTAGTGCATAATATGTATAGGTACCTATTCGTTTTAAAACAACAAATTAGAATTTTGCATTAATGTGATAGGTATGTGGCTTAACACATTAATGCAAAAATACAAATCTGACATGGGAAATAAGCAATAATGTGTTATATGTGGCTTAACACATTAATGCAAAAATACAAATCTGACATAGGAAAAAAGCAATAACCAATTTTGTGCTCTAGAATATTCTACGATTTTTTTTTAACAAAATGGATTGCACTGCCGTATTCCTCATGATCTATTTAATAAAACTGCATTCATAACTCAAAACCCGATTTTTTGTGGGTTAACATACGAATGTTAAACACGGTCCAGATAGTCAATTGACTACAACTTACTTCCACATGCGAAGACCTCAAACACTAAATGATTTACTTACACTAAACTAGAGCAAAGCCGCAAAGGAATTTACTTAGGGCAGGCCTGTTGAAGGAGAAACTACTAACTAAATTAACCTAGCGTAACAAGGAAACTATTCAGTACGCGCCAGCGATAATATCGTTACGTCGCTGGACAAAATATATTCTAATATATACACGTGAAATGAGAAAATATATTGCATTAAGGTCGGGACGCGCATATAAGTAAATATAATGGACTGTCATTCTACCAAATTGGACGGCTGCATTGTTAACGTAACGAGCTTTGCTCAGGTTTACAACATTTCAGGACACTTGCGAATTTAATATTTAAAATTGAGTATAAAGAATGGAATTCACAGATTTTTATTTGCGTTCATTTACACTTTGGTAATGTTGAAATTGTTTTCAGTTGTCTACGGAGGGCTGATATTATCAAAATATTCGACGGGAAGGATGCCAGCGCGCCGGCCATAGCGATGTTGTGCAATGAGCTTACAGGTAAGTTTAATTCTTAACTAATATAATAATCACTAGCGACCCGCCCCGGCTTCACACGGGTACTATAAACCTTCCTCATGAATCACTCTATCTATTAAAAAAAACCGCATCTAAATCCGTTGCGTAATTTTAAAGATTTAAGCGTATATAGGGATATAGTAACAGCGACTTTGTTTTATACTATGTAGTGATATATTATATGTCGCAGCCGGACAGTTTTGTAATATGGCGGTTCAACTACTAGCCGGGTTGTCACAGTTTTAACCTAACCAACTGTTCTGGTAGCATTTCGAATTTCACGAGGATCGCAGTCTTAACCTACCTAACCTTCTTTTCTTTTGTTATTTTCTCATTCATTATTGAAAAATGTATTGCAATTGGAATGAAACAACTTAAGACAAATTTAACTCGCGTATTTAATTTTTATTGGCTACGTTTCGGAGCTTTTACAGATTCCATAATCGTAGCACGACTGAGCTGACAATAGTCTCATGCTAAAGTACTTCAGCTTAAGACTATTGTCGGCAGGACGGAGCATCATTCCTATTATATCTTCGTCTTCAGGTTACGAGGTACTGTCAACGGGACCAACACTAGTCCTGCAGTTCACCGCCAACTCTGCGACTCCTGGTCAGGGCTTCGCAGCCACCTTCCATTTTCAACCGCCTCCGGACTCCACGGCAGCTGGTAAATCGCTTTAACTATAGTGACGCAAATCTAATTAAGAATACGAACTTTGGTGTATTTACTTTTGGACCAAAATCACAACTTAGAACTAGGAGATGGACATTGAATACTTTTATCCAGTTAAAAAAAATAACATGTTTTACCATTCCATTGATACCTGCTAGCTGTAAATTGATCCCGGTTATAGCTTGGCGAGTACCTATCTATTCTTTTCTAAGTTTTTTATACTTTCAGTCCTATTATTTAGGTATCTACTATACTAATCGTAAAGATTTCATCTTTCCTAAAATCACATAAAGACTTATGTGATTTTGGGGGTGACTCGGATCTCACTCTATTTGGTGATAAAAGAACTATTTAAAAGTTCTATTTTTAAAATGAAAATACATAATACGGGTGATGAAATTTATTCAATTCTCATTCCGTTTCGTTGGAAGCGTCTTGTAATAAATGCGACCGATCCGGTTAAATTTGCGAGCAAAGCCAGCAAGGTATGAATAGGAATGTTGGCCGAAGTCCAGACGGCCTCCAGTGCTTATTTGAGTAACACTCGGAATAGCACCCAAGTTTCTACCACAAATTCAGCGAAATATTAATAGGTGCTCTTTGAATAGACAGCGAAGCGCACCCAGACCTAGGCAACTAGGAAACTCGCTTATTTCGTTTTGAATGAATATACCTACTCGCCTAAAATATATTTTACGAATTACCTATTGTCGTGTCGACAATAGTAAACAAAATGTAGTTAGGACCTATGGTCGCGTCGGCATCGGTATCCTTTCGGAATAAGTCGTGAAACACACGCGTAAACATTTTTAGTTTAGCGCCATCTATCGGAATTTTCCTGAACTACATGCTCTGTGAAATTGAACTTACCGTGACGAGCCGCTAGTGCAAATTTTCCACCACCTGTTTTCGTTTAACGCTAGATGGCGCTGTTAAGCTTAATTCATATTTTCACCTCGTTTGTTTCAGATTCGGACCGCCTGCTAAAATTGAGTTTCGGAAAGGTGTTCGAGTCTCTGGGGCCCGAAGTCAGCGCAACAAGTAAGTTCAACAAGCTATTTATATTTAATTGATTCATAACAGCTGGAGATTACTGTGTCAGTTTACCTACCTACTGTAATAAGATTAGGTAAACAATAAGTATATATTTACGGTTTTAATTTAGAAAGACTGGTCAACAATTAAACCTCAACTGTCATTCTAATCGTCGCCAACCCAGCGTTCGGTGTTACGTCACTTCACAAGGGTTGTCCGTTCGGAAATCACCAATCGTCATAAGCGACATCCAATTGATACTTACGATACGTCGTTATAGATATAACAATGAAAACAATAACAATAACGCTTTTTAGACTCGGTTATGTAAGTAGGGAACTAATAAAGTAGGTACCTAACTACGTAAATGAAACAAAGAAAGTGTGTCAATGGGTAAAGCTACTTACAAACTTTCTTTGTCTTATTTATGTTTCCACTTACTTTACTTGTGCATTATTTCCTGTTATTAATCACCTTTAATACAAATAAAATAACTTCAACAATTCAGGAGCTATGATACGGCAGACAGAATTAATGACACT
Organism: Polylopha cassiicola; assembly: GCA_038024825.1. Lineage (NCBI taxonomy): Eukaryota > Metazoa > Arthropoda > Insecta > Lepidoptera > Tortricidae > Polylopha > Polylopha cassiicola. The sequence goes on along the minus strand of CP149053.1, from coordinate 4,901,616 downwards.
AGTAGTCAGATGCTAAAAGCTTTGAACAAAATGATTGCTTTAGAATGAAACAACTATTAACGGGTTTAACTCGCGTTTTATTTTATTGGCTGACATTTCGAAAACTTTAGTTCCATATTTGTAGCACGACTGAGCTGACGATAGTCTAACGCTAAAGTCTACTATCTACCTACGATCTGCTTCACCAGCTAGGCTACCTAAATCCGTTTAAAGTTGTTTCATTAAAATATGTACTAACCGCGAAAGCATCAGAAATTCAAATGAAAGCTTTTATACATCGATAAAAGTTCAAAAGCTGCGGAGGTATCGAGAGCTTCCGTAGCGCTATATTGTTCTAATAACAATAGTGTAGCGCCCAGCGTCTGTTTGCGATAGCTAATGCAATCCCACTGTTTGTTCAAGAGACAATCGATACTGACGAATAATGTAGTAGATAGTAGATACCAAGGTCTTGGCCGAGGGATCGCAATCTAGAATTACTGGGATACAAAACAGTGTGAGAAATAAAACGGCCGTAAAGGAAGTTTGGGAGATTTGTCGAGACTTTCACGCCAAGAGATGGGTCTTAGAATGTTGCATGTTCATTTGGTACTTACTTTTATTTCTTTAATAGACACACCAACAATATACATAGCTAAACAATTGTGGAAAACATTTTAATAGATATCCTATCCTAGCCTTTATATCAATGACAGATGTGCAACAGCATTCACAGTTAAAAATTATGTAGACAGTACTTTTGAATAAATATGTTAAGCGTGAAGTAATATAAAAATAGAAATAGATAATAAAAAAAAAAATTCGGAGTAAGTATAATTGTACTAGGGACCGAGTTCAATGTTTATCTCAGCATGATATCAATTTAAAATTTCTTTAGTCTTACGGCATGGTGGGATTTTACCACTTGGCTATAGGTAATTACGTTAATATTACGTTAATATTAATTAAATAAGCAAGATATTTAATTCGAATGTTATGACCTGAGTGGCCATAAGGTTCAATTTTTTCTAGGCGTTTAATCATTACACCTAGGTATTATGTTTAGTTAAAACGAGTACCTATTGTGAGAACGAATATGTAGGAATAATAAAATTAGGTACCTAATTAGCTTTCATTTAAAGGTAAGACATTTGTAGCTGAGGATATGTAAACACTACCAGGGGGTTGGTTAAGGGGGTCATGAACATGTCCCTGGGCCTATGCCAATACCAGTAGATATTTGTCAAATTACTCTTTGAAAATAATTTAATTGTCTTATTCGCCCTTGGTAAACACATTCTACCTAATTTGTGATTCATATCAATCTGCACACTTACATCTCAAATACACCTTTTTACTTCCAACAACCCTCCTACCTCAGCATCAAATACTTACAAATAAATAAATCACATTTGTATTTCTACTTTACACCGTGTCGCTTCGGGTGCACCTCGGCAGTTGCAACGAATAAAACTCGCCGCTCTGTAAATAAATGAACAAACAAGTGCTGGCTCGGCAGTAGGCAATACATTGCGGCTGGGTCAAGGATTTAAAAGAAAAATGTTTTTTGAACTCCAATTTAGAACATTTTAAAAGAATTCAGGTGCTCTTTAACTGTTATGTTCTGTTGTTGCTATTTTGGTAATATTAACATGCAATTGGTCATTTCCAAATTTTGCACAGTTACTTGGATTTCCATCTTTTGTAATAACAAAGTCAACGAGTCAAGCTCGAATAAAATTCTATGTCCAATACATAATACCTATATCGCAAATATCCATGAAAAAACAAAGATCTAGTAGATAGGTATGCTAAAAGAATAAAATCAAAAATTGTCCTGGGAAAAATTTCAATCGCGTAATTTATCTTGTTTGCTGACGTTCCAAAAACTTTACCTTAATCGTAGCAACACTTAAGTACTTCAGATTTTTAAAAAAATACGCGAATTATATCCGTTATAGATGTTTCATTCCAAAATATAGATAAATCAAACACCAACTTAAATACCAGGTATTCATTGCCGTTCGCGTGGTAATTGTAGATAGACAAAGCCAACCAATATAAATTCAATGTTATCAAAACACACCTTTACAAACACACGGAGTCTTCTAAAAATAACCAACCAGGCGACACATAAAGGCTCTGTGTTCCCGCTGTTTTCTTTACAATATGCAAATGTCTCTCAATTTCTCTGCCTCTGGATGTTTTACAATATAAATTGTGTTTTCCATCTGTAATTTTAAATGTGCCTTTTTACGGCCAAGGGCGTTTTGTTCAGCTCTTTTATCTTAACACAACTAGCGGTGAATAATGTAACACTTTTTCATTTTCATATTTCTCAGATAATTCCCTGAGCTCCTAGACTTTTTAGATCCACTATGCCAATAGGTACTTGTAGAAAAGATGCTTGTCTGGTAACTAAATAAAAATTAGGTTTAGTAAAGCTACTATAGGTACCTACCTACCATGTTGCTTCATTTGATAGCTAAGTTTTTTTTTGAGACTGAGAAAAGGAACGTTTAGAAAAAATATACGAACTAAGTCCTGAAGCCTGAAGTAACATTTAACTCAAGACAAATTAGCTCACTTAGCTACTTGTCTAGATAAAGTACCTACTTAGGTGCTTTTTTTGTTATTTTATTTTCTAGATCTTTCAGTTGCAGATATACACGTACTAACCAAACATTAAACTATCCGTTTATGCCTAACACGACATATTGAGACCGGTGATTAAAAATTAAAATCAATTTCCATTTTAAATTATTAACAAGTTGATCATTCAGCAGTGTTTTAAAGGTTCAAGTTTATATCCCTAACGGGCACAATCAGGTGCTTTATATCAAAAATTCATTCTGCACAATCAAATCAACTGAAACGCGGTAACTGCGAGCGAACTAATAAAATATGGAACAGGCCGCTGTGTGAAAGCGCCTGCCAGTTTTAACTAGCAAAAACTAGCCGCAAAGCAATCAGTTGCTCAGAAATGTTGACAAACGCGCTCCGTTGAACAGAAGTTGGTATTTGTAACTAGCCTAAAGGGAGTTTGTCGACAAACCGAACCTGCATTAAATTTTATTTATTTATTAGTTGGTATTGACAGATATTGTAAGTAAGTATATTTTTAAGTTACAGATGAAACAACATGTGTCTGACGTGGTGTCCGTATATATAGGTACTTATACTAGCTTCTGCCCGCGACTTCGTCCGCGTGGAGCTCCTCCTTTTTTGCAGTCGGTTAAAAAGTTGCCTATGTCCTTTCTCAGGCTCCAGACTTTCTTTGTACCAAATTTCATTTAAATCGGTCCAGTAGTTTTAGCGTGAAAGCGCAACAGACAGACAGACAGAGTTACTTTCGCATTTATAATATTAGTAGGGATTTCATATTTTTAGGTAAGTACAAGTAAGTATATAAAAGAAGAAGCTGACTTAATGGCTGACATATCAACGCAGGGCCCTTACTAAAAGGGTTAGAAACTTTAAGTTTTGCACAGTAGTTCCAAAACGGATACGCTTATCGTGCGTAGACGAAGTCTAGCATAATCTAGTGTATAATAATCTTAAATCAATTTCCTGCTACTTGTGATGAAAGTCCATAATGCAAAATACGAAACAAATATGCAGGTATCTATAACTGTAGGTAGGTATATTGATAGTATAAACTAGGTAGGTAGATACATAGAGAAAAGATAATCAAGATCCTACTTTGTTTTTTTCTTTCGCGGGGAAAAGCTTTTCAATTAGCATTCAATCGGAACATCCCAGTATCCGGTATTTCATAGATCTATCTACTTATAATATACGTAGTAACTACGTAACCACCGCTTATAATCCTTACTTCCTTACTTAATATTATAAATGCGAAAGTAGCTCTGTCTGTCTGTCTGTCTGTTACGCTTTCACGCTAAAACTACTGTACCGATTTAAATGAAATTTAGTACAAAGAAAGTCTGGATCCTGAGAAAGGACATAGGCTACTTTATAACCGACTGCAAAAAGGAGAAGTTCCAGGCAGACGAAGTCGCGGGCAGAAGCTAGTGATTTATAAATACCAACTGCGCACACTTCATTATTAACTGGTTGTGAATTTAACTGGGCTAAGTCCGCTTTGCATGGTATGAAATATTTAATTTTATTAGTGCGGGCGCTGTGGGAGATGCATGCCATTACTGGATGCCTCTAGTGGCCTCGGCGTGAGTGCTAGCTCTCTTATGCAACATTTTTACAACTAAAACACTAGAGGTATGCTTTAATAGAACACGGTCCAATTTACTTGAGCTCTCGTAAATTCGCGCGTTTATCGTGAATTGGTGACAAACGACATTAGTGATGGATAGAGTTTTGATATGAGTGTGTTTAGGTACTCATATTGTATTATTCATAATAACTATATTTATAAAAAAAAGAATTTTATTATCAAAATCGAACCACTCTGTAAAAAGTTATGCGTGGTCACATACACAAAAAAAAGTATACACGTCGACTTGAGAACCTCTGTTTTTTTCGTCGGTTGAAAAGGACTTATAATCAGTAGAATATGAGCAAAAATAATTTTTCAGATTTTTCTAAATATTCATGTAGGTAAGTTAAGCTTTAACTCACGTATTTTGTTTTATTTACTGTCGTTTCAAAACTCTTGCCGTGTCCAAATTTTTTATCATTTAAAAATATATCCAGGTATATTACACCTACACCATGATACAGAGGTTGGAAAAAAGCCTATTTATTAACTTTATTTACCTTTCCCTACCTTATATAACCTCTTCAACTCACCGAGTCGAGAATTCAACGAGTTTACATAATTATTGTGCTTACTGTACGCGCCACACGCCTCTTATCACAACCCAGGCCAAAATGACCTCTAAACTATTTATCTGAAGACCTATAACCGCATAAACCTATACACCTGACCCTGTACGCTACTGTGCTAATGAGGAGTAGAGATGGGCATTTTTATCGTCATCTGCAATTGCATATTTAGTTTTCATATTACCCACGTATTCATAAAATACTACCTACTTATCTACAGAGGCATTAACTTAAGAGTTTAAACTGCCAGAAGTTACTATTGATGTTAGCGTTCAATTTTCAACCCTCAACGCAAAAATGACGTTGAATGAAGGGTGTTATAAGTTTGACGCGTATGTGTCTATATGTGTGTGTGTGTGTGTGTGTGTGTGTGTGTGTGTGTGTGTGTGTATGTCTGACTGTGACTTAGCTCCCAAACGGATTATACTCATGATAGAACCTAAAAAGTAAAAATTATAATGGTCTTTTACTGGTCACCTTAGTGCTACACTATCGTCAGCTCAGCCGTGCTAGGAATATGAAAACTGTTTTCAAAATGTCAGCAAATAAAATAAAAATACGCAATCCATCATAATTCTTTAATTCCAAGGTCTTCTAGTCGCTTGCCAAATATTAATAACGATCTACTGCTTTCGCTGTATCGAACAAAACTTGAATAAGTAGTCGAATTATTATCCTCATCAGAACACCTATAATTCCTATTCGCTGTATCGAACAAAACTGTAATAAGTAGTCAAATTATAATCCTCATCAAAACACCTGTAACGTACTCATTCGCAGGTGCAACACTGTTACAAACTAACCGAGGCTTGTTTACACACATGTTAATGGGCACAGGTTTGTACGAAGCGTACCTAACTAACGAAGAAGCCCGTTTACTGACGCAGCTGCGCACAACTTGACTGTGGACGCTTTGTAACGTTCATTTATTTAATTTAAAGTTAGCAAGCTGGGCTTTGCATGTTTGTTGAGTTATGAAAAGGTGGCAAGTGCCTATATAAATATCTGTATATATTTAAGAAGAAGCTGACTTCACTACATAGTATGAAACAAAGACGATTTTTCTGCCCCTATATCCCTATGTACGTTTAAATCTTTAAAACTACACAACGGATTTTGATGTGGTATTTTCAATAGATAGAGTGATTCAAGAGGAAGGTTTATAGCACCCATGTGAAGCCGGGCGTGTCGCTAGTAATAAATTAAATTAATCAAAAACCAAACTAAGAAAACCTTGTATAATACAAGGGTACTAGACAAGGGATAAACATACTATTAAATACATCCTAACCCTAGTATACCACTAATAGATCCGACCTTAACATTAAGACATAAAACACAAATTACAATGATAGCTATCGCAAACTCCAGCCAGATTTCTTGCAAGTGCCTGAATTTCAATAAGATACGTATTGACAAAGTAAGGCCTTGAGCTGAGAAAACTGCAACCGACCATTACAAATTTAACCGTGGACTTTGAGACATAAGATTCAAATTTCATTGGCCACTATGATAAACTCCGGTCAACCTATTATATTAATATTGCCTATAAACGCGAAAGATTGTAAGAATGTATGAATGTCTGGATGTCTAGATGTACCTATGTTAGTTCCTCTTTTACGCAAAAACTGCTTAATGGATTCTGATGATATAGCTTATAGGTACAATAATATAGCTTACTAGGCTACGGATCCCTACTAATATTAAAATATTCTATAGCCTATGTTATTCAGGGTGAACGTAACTTCCTAACAGTGAAAGAATTATTAAAATCGGTCCAGTAGTTTTTGAGCCTATTCATTACAAACATACAAATATACAAAAATAGGTACTTACAAATCTTTCCTCTTTATAATATTAGTATAGATATAGATAGGTACATCAGAATATATTTTAACGACTCTGTGTAAGTACTAAGCTAGTTTCTAATAAATGCTAGAATTACAATAGGTACCTACAGGTATGCCAACAACCTGGAAAATTATTGTTGCATACTTGATGTTGACTGAATGTTGTCGAGTAGATAGATTCGATTGCAACAGACAATCAGGTATTTAGGTCACCTGCCGCAGATACGGGTTAAATAATTGAAATCGTTAGCTATGTCACCAGGCTATAGGTAATATAGTTTCACCTATCTTTGATAAGTGACGTCAGCGCTAAGGTTGATGGCAGACTAGCGGTTTAAAAGCGATCGGAAAAATGTTTTTAAGATTTTAACATAATATTTTAAAGGCTTTGCCGTATTTTGCTGGGGTTGGATGACTGAGTTTTGTTCTATATCAGGTAGCGCTAATAGAATAGAAAATACTCGTAGTTTATCAGTTTAATAGTTTTTATTACCTACTCAAAGATGAATTGGAAAAAATCCCTTCAAGGACTACAAGAATGAGTTCGCTTTTGTACTTGTTGCATCTAGGTACTGTTTTATTTGTATAACCTTATAGGTATTATATACCTACTGTGCAATGAAGCGTTTACATGCGTGTAGGTACCTATATATTATTGTATAAGTAGTAAAGAAAAGTATACATTTTCTTAAAATATACCTACTTAGTTATTTGACCTACATATTTTCTCTTCAATTAAGTACCTAATAGAGTTGATGTTTACGCTCCACTATAATATAATTCCTATTTCTTCTTCAATTAGGTAAAAAGACGGTCGATGTTTCTATTTTGAAATTACATAACATTCATTACGTACGAAACATGATGGAGTTAAAAATGTAATTTACGGAACGAAGGACCGCAGAACTCAAATGAAACAAAAGGTATTTTTTCCGGCTTTATACCGTAATAGTACCGGAAAATTCTATTACCCCGAATTGTTCCTTATGTTTAGTTTGTCCGTTGTTTTGAAATATGCGAATTATTCGCCAGTATTTTTCTTTTATCATTCATTTTCGCTGTTAAAATCTTCATTAACTATCTGCAAGAGTTTCAATTTGGAACACGATGTTTTTCGAAAGGCATTGAAATTGCAAAAAAGAACCTAAACATAACGTTATCATTTTGGTCAGTTTTTCTGTTCCAACTTCAAAAAGTCCAGTTTAGCTATCTAGTCTGTAATAGAAGATACAGCGTGTCAAAAATCTGCTAGACGCGTTAGTGTAAAATGAGGTCCAACTGTCATGTTCCATGAATAACAGGCTTTTAACTTGTTCTTTCTACTTGCTCATTGGCGTAACATGATGGCTAGACCTCATTCTACACTAAGACTTTCAACACGCTGGAGGCATGGTACCAAATCCGAAGTACAAGTAGATACAGTCTGTATGCAATAAGTAGGTATATAGAAGCAGCGAAAGTGTTCAAATATATCAGAAAAACGAAATTGCGTTTCACAATCACCTTCATACGAGTAGGTATAATATATATTATTACAACTATGTACAATAAAGAAGACTATACATTTTCTTAAAATATATTTAATAGAGTTGATGTACCATATTTACTGCCTGCCACCTATTTTAAAATGCCGATCTTCCAATGACCACAACAATATATAATGACAATGTATTACTAAGTTAGTTATATACCTGACAGTATCCGACGTAAAGCTGAATAAAATCTCGCTACAAAAGCTTCGGTAGTTGTAAGAAAGACGTGTTGCGTGTGAAATGTAGACATGTGTAAGATACCTTCCTTTTTCGGTACGTGCCTTTGAAATTTGTACATTTGTAAGGGTGATTTAGTTTTATCGCTTACTTTGTAACATTCTATGGACTACCGGCTTACTAAATTCTTATTTTTAGCACCTGTATAATACTGAAGTCCTAGTGAAAGTGTACCTACTGCATGTAAAGGAATTATACTTTTTTTCACAAGCACCCCTAAGTTAAAAAATCCTTGCTTTGCAACCGAGTGTATTTATAAGCAAAAGTTCTACAAATATGTTGGTAGCCGAACATCTGCCGACCTTTCCTATATAGGACTGGTTAGTTTTTACAAAGCAAATATTCGATAACATTTTCGGGATAACACCGGATGAGTTATGTGTCTACTAACCGTGTTTTTTGGATTCTCCTTAGGTCATTCGGTCGAAAGTTCATAAATGTCTCTATTGAGAGTTATGTCTCTATTCAATTCAGAATGTCCACTAAGCCCGGCTTTCTGAATTAGAAATGCCCATAAATAATTTTTGTCCTAGTATTTGCTATTCGTTTTCACATGACTTACAGTGCTGTGACATAGTTGCGTTTTTTTCATCCTATACAGAGTGAATGTTTTTATCCAATTGCCTTAGTAGATAGGTAATATTACTATCATTTTCCTTTTTTATAAACACCCTTTTTGCGAACAATGTTATCGAATCTTGAAAGTTCATTTCTGATGATCGTTGGAACTGTCTACGTCCAATACATAATTTGCTGAAACCTACATAATATCTCTTGGTGTCGACAGTGTAAGAGTTTTTTGATTAGCTGTTACCCGTGTCAGTTATATACATATAAAAGGAGAAGCTGATTGAATGACTTGCATATCCAAGCAGGACCTAAACTATAAAGATAAGAAAAGTTTCAAGTACCAAGAGAGGATTTTTGAAAATTAAAAACCGTAAACTGAATTTGCTTACCGAGTGCAGACAAAGTCGTCGACAGGAGCTCGTATAATATATTATTATGTACTATCCTTACTAATATTATAAATGCGAAAGTAACTCTGTCTGTCTGTCTGTCTGTTACGCTTTCACGCTAAAACTACTGGACCGATTTAAATGAAATTTGGTACAAAGAAAGTCTGGAGCCTGAGAAAGGACATAGGCTACTCTTTAACCGACTGCAAAAAAGGAGGAGTTCCACGCGGACGAAGTCGCGGGCAGAAGCTAGTTTATTATATAACACTTCCATCTAGTCAATGACCCGATCCAACTCTTCCTAAAACTAATACTCGAATTAGACCAAATTGTAACACAATTTAGGCTAAAGGGAATTGCTTCAACATCTTGACCCCTAAAGGAAGCGTTTGCCTTTGTTAACTCAATTTGTGACTTTAGTATGTACTGTGACTGCGATCTTTGAAGTTCTAGAGCTTTCTCATGCCAATTTGTAGTTTAGGTACAATTTGACAGCTTGTTGGTATATATCTGGGGACATTTAACATCTGCAGTAAGAAAACTATATTCTATATTGTAGATGCTCTTAATTTTTTTTTTATTTATTAAATTTGAAACGATAAATCGTAATGATGTATTTTGAACTTAATTAATTAATTTATAGCAGATAAATGTCATGTATGTATTAATTACAAATAAAATCATATTACATTAATTATTCTCATGTAAAAAGCTTATGGAAAAAAGCTTTGACGCAAAAAGTTCAAAGAAAAGCTATTAAAATAAAAGTCACGACATTCCGTTTTTGTTGTTTTATACGTTTCAAAGGGTTTTGTTGCCTATTCCTCCCACAATCGCAGACTAACACATTAAACTATTCAATGTTATGTTTAATTCTAGATGCCTGACTGAAACATTTGTTGTGCCAAAAATGTTAAAAAAATGCAACATAAATTCAACGTTAAGTCTCGACTTACTGCGCAGTCGGTCCATTCCTCTCCCGGTACGTAGGTATCTAAGCGGGCCGTGCTGCAGTCTACTCTCATGTTCTGAGTCGAGAGCACTCGACCTCCAAGCCCGGAATCGACACGGTTCTGCAAGTGACTGTAAAGCCGCTTTTTCTTTAGAATAAATGTGTGTGATGATTGATTTGGTCCGAAGTGATGGCCGGTTGAAGTGACGATAAGAAACAAGTGAGGAGCGATGATCAACAAAACTTATCATGGATTGTTTTTAAGTTTTGTATCTATCGCGTTCTGTTGCCAACTTAATGAGACTATGGCGAAGAGCGCCAGTCGGTTCATAGGTAAGATTATTTTTACCTATTATTTTTTTTAATTGTGGTCGGTATATATTACCTCGTTAAAAATCTTGACTTAAAATCTCAAGTTACCCTACTTATTTTAATATTGAATGGCGTCTTTGGCGGTCGATGCTTATGTATAAGATTGTTTTATGATTTGATATGATTGTGAAAATCGTGTATGAAGGTAAATATTAATTTTAAACTTCTTTACGTTACCCCATACCGGTGAGACCTTAAAGCAACTGTTTTGTGACAGTTTTAAAATACATATGTTTAAATTTTTAATAGAAACGGTTTTGGAAACGCGTACAAAACTAGCGTGCGAGAGTTTGCACTCGATTTGTTTATCTTTAAAGTCCTATTATTGAAGTAGACCCTTTATTTATCTTAATAATCTTATATAGGTGTCATAATATATATTTTGTAAAAATGTTACATCTACCCGAACATTGTAGATCAAATCAATTAAATCGAAGACTAAAATTATATTTCAAAATATCAAGTAATTTCATCTCACTCGTTAAAATTAATTTGTAGATTCCTGTACATTTAATGTACCCGACTTTATTATAATAAAGGAAACGTAACCACATAACAAAGTAATAAAAGGACACTGCAATGCATCCCGCATTGAATACAATTTAATGCAATAACATTTCAGAAAAGTGCATCAGGTTTCAGCTTTGCATAAACTAACGACACATCATAATAAGACGCAATAAAATCGTATGAAACGTTACATTTTAAAAATGAAACACTTACAACGCGTTTTATTTACTTTACTGACGTTTCGACAGTTTTACAGTTTCCATATGCGCTTTGGGAAGAGTTGTAACGGTAACTCGCTTATAACCGAAGAAAGCGGAGGCACTACAAATTATTGGAATAATGGGTTGTAATTATATTAAATACTAGCGGTCCGCCCCGGCTTCGCACGGATCCCTTTTAATTATAGCCCATGTCACTCGGGAATAATGTAGCTATTCAACAGTGAAAGAAAATTTCTTAAATCGTCCAGTTGTTTTGCAATCATTCAATCAAACAAACAAACAAAGTGTTCCTCTTTTTATATTAGTATAGATTATATTTGTCCAAAACAAAGATACCTATGTGGTTATCTCTAGTCATTATCTACCGTACCTCTTTGTTATGATATATAGAGTTAATAGAACATCTAATACAGTTTATAGCTGTAAAATATCCCTCTAAAAGGCGTGTAACATTCGGAACTGCTGCGGTTGTGAGCAGGCTCGGAACAAGCCGGGCCGTGCGACACCAACCAAATCGTAACGCTGAAATTAACTAACTGTGAAAATAATTTAATCGTATTACCATTACAGATTTTAGGCCGAAATATTTTTGTATTAATATTATGTAATTTGGTATTTCTACTAGTGTTTTAATCGACTTTCATGATCGGATTGTTAAGCATGTGTTTGTAAGAACGATTTTTTTTTAGTAACTAGCTTCTACCCGCAACTTTGTCTGCGCACGATATGCTCCAAGTTTTAAGCCTTGACGGGGTGAATTTTCAAAAATCCTTGGTGATTCCCTGTGTAATAAAGGGAACTCCCTGCAAAATTTAGAGTTTGTAACCCTTACAATGAAAATTGAAAATATGTTTATTTCAATTAGGATTTTACAAGCTCTTATGAAGGTCAGAAAATACAGTTTCCGAAAAAAAACCTCGAAAACAAGAAGAAACGTCAGAAACATATTATTATAGTTAAGGCTCTGCGTTGATATTATTACGTCAGTCATTAAGTCAGCATATCTATATTAATATTATAAAGAGGAAAGGTTTGTTTGTTTGTTTGGATTGAATAGGCTCCAGAACGGCTAAACCGATTTCAAAAATTCTTTCACTGTTGGGATACATACAATGTTTAATTAGTACTCTTCTTAACTCTCAACGGTTGGATCGGATTTTTCTATGTAGACTTAGGACCTATAATTTACTAACTATACTGTACTTTGAAATGTCCTACTGTCAAATATTTTAAGCTACCTAATTACATTAATAAAGCGGACCCTTTTCCATAAGATTGAAGGTGGCAGTCAAATCCAACTAAAATCTGCAAACAACGCTTCTCAGACCTGCAATAAAATTAAATTTGAATATTGGAATGAAACAACTATAAAGGAATTAAAGAACTTGTATATTAGCTGAAGTAATACGACTGAGTTGATGATAGTCTAAAGCTAAAGTCTTCAATCGTTAGCTTATTTGTAATCCGTTACAGTTGTTTCATCCAATGTATAATAACCGCCAAAGCGTCAGAAGTTATTGGAATATTTTTTCCAAATCGGCCCCGCCGGCGGGGTCGTAGACGTCCACATACACCCGGCGCGCGTCGGACTTATCCACAGGGACCTTCTGTTCCCTTGCAACAAAATAGTCGTGTCAACAAACCTCCTGACGGCCCGAGCCGAGGTGCGACCCCCACCTTGGGGGGCCCTCGGGTCGGTCAGGGCTAAAAACCCTAAACCCAACCCAAAAGGCTTAAGAGTCTCCTTCCAGGAGTCTCGCCACCCGTCCGGTTTTGCAGTGAAGGCCCATTAGCTGGCCAAATGCGCTTCAGTATTCAGTTCGAAAAAAAAAAATTTTTTTTTCCAAAATGGAAAAATATTGAAAACAACGCAAGATAAAAGTTACAAGATTTCTTTTAATAACATAAAACCAGTTGTTTTGAATAAGTTTTGTAAATGTTAAGTGCAACACATCAGTTCCTTCTAATTTTCCACTAATTATAACACTTTACTCAGTAACTTACTACTTTACTGTAGCTATATCTACTAATATTGAAATTATGCACATAGGTTATTTTTATAATGAAGGAGAGCGCTAAGTAAGGCATTTCGAAAATTCACCCCCTAAGGGGATAAAACGGGGGTGTCTATCGCGAGCAGCTGGTAAATTATAATTAAATGAGTAACAACTTATTATCGTCTAAACAAGATCCGACATCTCGATATTTCCTAAAACCTACAAACAAAATTAAACTAAGTACTCTCAATAGTTAAGTATAAAGTTAGGAGATATGATGTTCATAACACATTGAGTGCAAAAGTTTTACCGCCGTAACTTTCGCTTCCTCACCATATTACAAGTCATTAATAAACGTTACGCTATGTGAATACTGGACGCGATAAAATTTCGTAACCACTTTATATCTACTAAAACGGGGACTTATGTTTTCCTAAGAACCTCATTACCATTTAATTAATAATTAACTTTTATAAGCACTTCATTGACAATGCATTACCTAATCTAGAATTTATTTTTTACTAGCGCCCCGCCCCCGGTTCGCACAAATCCCTACTTTTTTAAAATATAATATAGCCTATGTCACTCGGGAATAGTGTAGCTTACCAACAGTGAAATAATTTTACAAAACGATCCAGTCGTTTTGGTGCCTATTCAATCCGAACAATCAACTTTTTCGGAAATATTGTTGTATTTTTTTTTCTATGTAGGTAATCTACGTATTGATTGACGTATCTATTAAAACATTTCATATTTTCTCTAGAATTTACTTTTTACGAATTGACAAATTAATTTAAAAAAATAAATTAGAGACAAAAATAATATATTTCCGAATGTATTTTTTATAAGCTTTGAATTTCTGCCGTGGTTTGTATTGATTGACGTCTATTGAAAGTTTACGGTAATCAGTCAATCATGTTTCAAAGAATTGACTCAAGCAAAATTTATCGTTTAATAAGTTCACGTCTTTGCTGTAAGCACACGACATTTAATTCAGACAATATAAATTAAATAACAATGTAGTTTACAAAATTATTTTTCTACCCTCCGGCCAGAAAGCGCCAACTTTTTGGCCGCTGCGCTAAATGAAATTGCCGCTTTCTGGCTTCGTCAAACAGAAAAATAGTATACTGACCTCGGCCAGTAAAATAAAAAAGCCTCAGATCACATTTTTGTCAACGTCGGCTTCGCCTCGGACAACAATTACATGTGATCTTAGACATTTTTTATTTTACTGGCCTTGGTGCGTAATGTACTATTACATAGGATACATTATACGAGTACCTACCTACATTATATATGGGAATGTCTTTAATATTATGCTGTCTAACTAACTAGTACCAACGCCACTGTTTGATTGTCATTAACATAATTATCTATTCGATCTAACCTACGGAACTTCGTACCTACCGCGATTTTTTATTAAAAAATAGGAGTTGTCGGTAGAAGGGTGAAAATTTAGATTTATGTATTTATTTATTTAATCATAAAAAAATGTTTTGTCAAGAAAATGGACCACCCTCAACATTTAGGGATATAAAAATAGATTCTGGCGAATTCTCCGACCTACCCGATGCAACGAAATTTCATAAAATCGGTCCAGTGTAAACCAGAACACGTTCTATAGCATACCAATTACTTTTTTTAGACTAACTTAGTCATGTTAAATAAGTCTTCACCCATCATAGGTACACTTAGCGTGCAAATTACCGCTGCACCCGCAATTAGCGTTGTCATTAGCAGAATCCTTTGCATAATTATCTAACTCCTAGTTAAACTAGACAGCTTCCTTGCTTCCGTACACTAACTTAAGAAATTACCCGAAACATTAGATAACGAGCTGCCACGAGATGCTCGCTAGTCGGGATGTTATCTCCGCAAGAGCGAACTAATCCTACAGACATGAATTAAATCCAGTTTCAAATTTGTTTTGATTAAAGTCTTTATATAACAGTTTTAACTGAAATGTACACGGTTTGATGAAGTCCTGAAGGACGTAAAGGAAGCGTGTTAAAATATTATAGACAAGCGGCCCGCACCCGCTTCGCACGCATCTCTATTACCTACTTTAAAACATAACTAGCTGTCACGGATCATCTTTTTTTATAGCCTATGTCACTCGGGAATAGTGTAGCTTCCCAACAGTGAAAGAATTTTTGAAATCGGTCCAGCCGTTCTGGAGCCTATTCAATCCAAACAAACAAACAAACCTTTCCTCTTTATAATATTAGTATAGAGTACCTATAGATATAAACCTATCTACGTCACTAGGGAATAGTGTAGCTTCCCAACAGTGAAAGAATTTTTGAAATCCATTAAGTAGTTTTGAAGCTTATTCAATCTAAACGAATAAAAAAACAAACCTTTCAATTTTATTATATTAGTAAGTGAGGGTGAAGTTAGTCACATACTTCACGCTAAAACTACTAGACCGTTTAAATGAAATTAGGTACAAAGAAAGTCTGGAGCCTGAGATATGATATAAGCTACTTTTTAACCGACTCCAAAAAAGAAGGAGTTCCACGCGGAAGAAGTCGCGGGCAGAAGTTAGTGTTAAATAAGTCTTCACCCGTCATAGGTACACTTAGCGTGCAAATTACCGCTGCACCCGCAATTAGCGTTGTCATTAGCAGAATCCTTTGCATAATTATCCAACTCCTACCTACCGAACCCTACCGAAGAAGACAAGTAAATACTCTACGATACATTCCATAGTTTTGATAAGCAGCGTTACACCAAGGAATATAATACAGTACCGGCACAGTTTTCATTTTAATCCCCCGTTATGACGCTATGTAGGCTTCACCTCACTGACATCCCTTTGTATTTTGTCCCAACGGCACCGCACAATCTTTTTTGCCTCTCAAATACTCTCAATATGCCAAGGCTACTTGGATACAGACCTAATTTACTACACCGTTTCTTTTCATTCGCCATTCCAGCCAAGATGTGTTAAGAATTATTTGATCTGATGTAATCAAGATGAATAAACTGTCTGAGATTTAGTGCCCTGCTTTAATTAAATTACTGAAGTATTTACTTAATCATCTGATTAAGCGCTCAAAGAGGATCTCATTCATAATCAGAGCTGGCGCAAGTCGGCTAAAGGTCAACTATCTCTTACATAAAATCTATACTAATATTATAAAGCTAAAGAGTTTGTTTGTTTGTTTGAACGCGCTAATCTCAGGAACTACTGGTTCGAATTCAATAATTTTTTTTTTGTTGGATAGACCATTTATCGAGGAAGGCTTTAGGCTATATAACATCATGCTGCGACCAATAGGAGCGAAGAAACAGGAAAATGTGTAAAAATCGGGGAAAATATGAAGCCTTATTAAGAAGTGACAGTTAGAAGACTTTGACATATCTTTGACGAAACAATCGGACGGGCAGGACGACGTCTGCCGGGGCCGCTAGTGAGATATAAATGCGCAAGACAAGAAACCGTAGTAAGGGTTGAAATGAAACAACTATCGCGCGCTTTTATTTTATTGGCTGACGTTTCGAAAACTTTACAATTACAATATTAGTATAGATAGATAGTCCAACGCTAAAATTAAGTTCTGGACACAAAGGCATCAGAAATTATTACGTAGTAAGGGTTTGAAACTATGAAACGGTTACTGCGTCACTGTAACACACTCGCCAGATGGGAACAAATGGTTTAGGTCCATTTGATACTTCCCAAGAAGTATCTTGACACACACATTCTAAGTTATAAGCTGCATAAATTCCGTACAATGGTGTTCTTATGCAGCCCTTGTACATCTAATTTAGATCTTATTTGCTACTTGAGTTGGAAGAAGACAAGAAACAAAATACTCTTTTTGAAAGCTTTTGGAATTTCGATAAGGAAGACCTGGAATAGATATTTTAAGCAGTACTATTCTAAATCTTCCTTGTAGAAAAAATGAAATATATAACACAGGTCAAGATGCCTTAACAAGATTAATAATAAAATAAGTGATGAAACATAAATATGAATGTTAGCCAAATTTAAACCAAGACTATACAATTCGATCAATTATTATATTTCATTATAAATAGCGTCGTTAAATAATCTTAAATTTATGTTAGTTTTCCCTAAAGAACGCGGGGAGGCTTTTAAATAATGATGACGGAGACGTTGACTGTTATTTATTATTTTAGAGTTGACCCCGTTATGGCATATTTCATCAAGGTTTAATTACGGCCCTCGTCCCATTATGAAGACCCCACTAAAATAATTACGTTAGTTCACTTGTGTACTAAAGACTTCGTTAGGGTAATGAATGTTGCTACAACGGGGGTTTGACAACAATTTGCCTGTTTGATTTTAGACTATGGGCCCATGTTAAAAAAATGATGGGTCATTTGAACCACCAGATGACCTATGTAGAACGATATAAGAGCATAAAATAATAAGATTTAGCATTGTGCCGTCACTTATAAGCTGTCCAACTGAGTGCAGGTGAGAATTCAAAAGTACAGGTAGAGTGAGTACATTTTGGTCATATATTTTTGAACGGCATTGTTACCATCGATAGATCCATGAAAAATAATACTAAAACGCGTAGTGCCGTAAAAAAATGGTGATCCAAAAAGTCGGAATTTTTTTTTGATTTTCCGACAATTTCCAGGGTGAATTTGGTCATTTGATACAGTACGGCATCAGTTTCATACTATTTCAATACTGCTTCTAATCCATCATTCCGCAACGCCGTAAAAAATCAAGCGACAAGGGGAAAAAACCGAAGGTTGCAGCCCCTCTCTTTCCGTGGTCCAGGGGTGATTTGATAAAGTACGGCTTCGGTTCCAAAACATTATCTAGCACTTAAAAGTACTATTAAAAATAATGCCGTCAAGAAATGATTGTTCATTTGAATGTATATCAATAATTATCTTAATTTCATCGTATTCTTGATTTATAAAGCTGTAAAATCATTTGATCCTGTACGGGAACTATTTTTCTAACATAATATTGTAAAATACAATTGTTATATAGTATTTCCGTTCAAAAGAAACTGTTCTGAAAAAAATTATGGAGAAATACAAAAACTGAAATTTTGCAAATTATTGCAGTAATTTAAATATCATATATTAATGAAATATAGCAGTTTTCTACATTGTATCCCATGTTTTAAATAGTATTAACATAAATAAATTAGGAAAAAATGATGCCGTAAGTACATTTTAATGCAGACCATATCTTTTAGGTTCATGAAAATGACGCTACCATTTTAAGGGTACTTTATGGCCATCTGATACAGTACGGCATTAACATATTTTTGAAGAGAACAATTGATAATATGATAAAATCACTATGACGTCTAACTGAAGTGAAACGGTTCCTCATCCGGTGCCGTTATGTCACAGACTTTTTGAACCAACGAAAATGTACGGCATATAAAAAAATATTATCTATGCATAAAATACTTTCGAAATAAATTAATTTGACGTTGTGTCAAATCACCCCCTGGACCACGGAAAGAGAGGGGGTTGCAACCTTCGGTTTTTTCCCCTTGTCGCTTGATTTTTTTACGGCGTTGCGGAATGATGGATTAGAAGCAGTATTGAAATAGTATGAAACTGATGCCGTACTGTATCAAATGACCAAATTCACCCTGGAAATTGTCGGAAAATCAAAAAAACATTCCGACTTTTTGGATCACCATTTTTTTACGGCACTACGCGTTTTAGTATTATTTTTCATGGATCTATCGATGGTAACAATGCCGTTCAAAAATATATGACCAAAATGTACTCACTCTACCTGTACTTTTGAATTCTCACCTGCACTCAGTTGGACAGCTTACAAGTGACGGCACAATGCTAAATCTTATTATTTTATGCTCTTATATCGTTCTACATAGGTCATCTGGTGGTTCAAATGACCCATAATTTTTTTAACATGGGCCCATAGTCTATTTTGTTTAAGCCTGGGAGCACGATCATTAGGATAGTAGGAATGACATTGGAATGAAAGAACTATAGACAGATTTAACTCGCGTATTTTATTTTAATTGCTGGCGTTTCGAAAATTTTACAGCTCTCATAAATTCTCATAATATTCGTAGCGAATTAACAATACTGAGCACAATTATAATTGTAACGCAAACTAAAAAGTGTTTATTCTGTAAATTGTTTTTAAATGTGTCTTGTTTGTATTATGTTATTACTGCCTTGTCAAATAAAAATAAAAATATAATAACCTTACGTATGTAGGTATACATGATAATATTTCTATGACAATCCAAATTCTAATGTTTTTTCACGAGTATACTCGTCTTGTGGATTTTTTTTCAGTAGGTATTTTGACAAATTATACAACCTACTTTCTTTTTTTTAATATTTTTTTTTTTGAAAAGTAGACAAAATTTCGCAATGTAAAAGGTGGATATTATTGATATTATATGCATCAATACCTTAAGGTGCCAGGTGGAACCTTAAGGTGCATCTGGATCAATTTTGAAAAAACCCTCTATTGAAATATAAAGATAAACTCACAGACGCAAACTGTCAAACTCAAAATGCCTCCTAAAATATTCTGACGATGTGAAATAATTCATCAGTTTCTGTTCACGCGTGTTGGGATACAAAGCCACAGCGCGAGCAATAATCGGCTTAGTGGCGGTAATCCTGCTTTTCTGGTTAGATGCACAGAATACACGTTTTCAACAAATATAGTACATTACGCACCAAGGCCAGTAAAATAAAAAATGTCTCAGATCACATGTAATTGTCGTCCGAGGCGAAGCCGAGGTTGACAAAAATGTGATCTGAGGCTTTTTTATTTTACTGGCCGAGGTCAGTATACTATTTTTCTGTTCGACGAAGCCAGAAAGCGGAAATTTCATTTAGCGCAGCGGCCACAAAGTTGGCGCTTTCCGGCCGGAGGACTGAAAAATAAATACTTTGAAATAAAATAAAATACGCCTGCTAAATCTATACTAATATAATAAAGAGAAAAAGTTTGTTTGTTTGGATTGAATAGGCTCCTAAACGACTGGACCGATTTGAAAAATTCTTTCACTGTTGGGAAGCTACACTATTCCCGAGTGACATAGGCTATAAAAAAAGGGAATCGGGTGAAGCAGGGGCGGGCCGCTAGTCTGTTATACTTAAGTCTCGATATCCTTAAAAATATATTTAGTACTAGCGGTCCCGGCAGACGTCATTCTATCCGTTCGGAGTTCAAATTGACTTTACATTTTAGTTACAAAACGTTTGTATGGCAAAAGGAAATAGGGGCTGTTTTTAGTATATTCCCGGCAGTTATTCGATATTTTCTCGTTGCATCATCCTTGGACTTCAACATTTAATAAAGAATTGACCAAATTTTCAGGCGTTTTTGAGCTATACGCTTACCAACATATTTTGCGATTTATTTTTGTATACATAGATTAATTTAATTTTCGAAACGTTATCAAAAGAAAGAGTTGAATCCGTTATAGTATTTCATTCCAATGTGGAATAACCGCGAAGGCATTAGATATTATTAAATAAATACTTATTAAATGCATTCACAAACAGATATTGAAAATTACTTGTATATTTTGAACGGCACAATCTAACGGTAATTATATGTGTCAAAATCATCATAGGTACCGTACATTGTACTGTTATACGCTTCAGTTTTAATTGAAAACAAAGTGGAATAAATCGATAATTAATTATATGAATTTTACTTGCAACCAACGTCGAAAAGCGGCTGATGATTAATCAATGATCGTGCGCTATGTGACTTTATAAATTAATGTGTTTCATCAATTCCCAACATTATGTCATAAATATTTACTGCATTGTTTATATTTCAATAACGTTTTAATAATAATGATATTTTAAGCAAGACAAGAGTAGAAAAAATCGAAGCCCCCAATGGGACTTGAACCCACACATAGCCTTTACGCGCGGCAGCGTGCTTCCATTTACACTACGGGCGTTGCTGATTGAGTCGACGAAATTTTCCACTACTATATTCTGTCTTTATACTTCCTAGGTTCTTAACCTTTCGGTAATTACCCCCGCAGGGGAAACCATATGGTAATTGAGTAGTAGTAGTAGTAGACCATATGTTAGTAGAGAAGTCCGAGCACAACGTAGTGCCAACTAGCGCGCAACTTCGTCTTTGAGAGGAGGGGTAAAATCAGTGACCCTAGTTAGGTCATAAGGGTAACGGGCCCAAAAAGGTTAAGAACTACTGTTGTGCTTTCTTGTTTACAAGCGAATATGTCGCTTCACCGGACTAGTCTAGATAGGTTTTAGTCTAGTCCCAATGGGGGTCTCAATTTTTTCTACACTTGTTTTGGTACAAATATCATTATGATATCATAAATTATTAGTAGGTAAGTATATTTTTTTCACTTTGTCATTTTGTTATTAACGCAATAAAGTGACTTTAAGTTCCTCTCGATCATAGCCGTCGGAAAACATCACCGCCCTGGGAATATTTTAATCAAACGAAAAGTAAAGGTTCCCCAATAGTGTTGTAAGTCAAGACAAAATCAATAGTAAGGGCCGTTATTTATTCATCATCATGATTAGAGATGCTCGGCTGGATAAATAAATCTCTTTGTTTCTTACTACGATCTACTTATATTAAGTGACTCAATTAGTGATAAGGTATCTTTTAGGGATTTCCAGGTATATGCTTACTAACATAATTTTCACTTTAAGAAGATACAAATAAAATATTAAGCTGAGCTCCAAGTAATTAGGTAATTTTATAGATGATTTATAAATTAATTTACTATTTGTAGTTTAAAATGTAATTTATCCGCTATACCATGGCATACAATTCGTGAAAACATAGCTGTTTGGATATATTATTCTGTAAAACGAACTATATTAATAGTATGGATTTTTAAATGAGTTTTACAAAAGAGATCTTACATTTTGAAATAGTTTAAAAAAATTGATCCAGAGCTAAGTTTCGTCTAAGAAAAACATTTTCTGTTCTTTCAAAGATTAGGAGAAATAACTCAGGATTTAGGTGATAGTTAGTCCCAATTTTCGGGTAAAAACTCACAACAATAAAAACTATTTTCAAACAAACTTTATCTGTTAGGTGACAATCTATTTAGAAGTTAGACTAATGGCGTACTGAAGGAGCCACAAATCCCGACCTTGTTTATAGTTGGGGGGAGAACTTGAAAGCGATAGACTAGAAGCGACAGAACCTAATTTTAATAGACATTCGAGAAACTCTAGACCAAGTAGACTAAGTTGCCTTTATACAGCTGAACACTCAAAGCTGTGCGGGATACTATTCATTACGAAATTTAGCGTCTAAAACATGAACTTTGTGTTAAATTGGTTGGATGAGGTATATTAGTAAATATCACACTAGCTACTCTTATTTGATGCTTCTCCATTTTTGTTTTATGTGTGAGCTAGTTTTTTTGTTTATATGTGGTGTTTCAGTCACCATTTATGCAACTAACTAGACTGATGAAAATTTCAGACAAAACAAGATAGATACAATTGTAAGTGTTTGTCACATTTAAATCTGCCCACTAAGGGATTTTAACATGGAATCCTCTACTTATAAGCAGTGGTAGGCTTGTGTAAAAGTTATAAATACCTACAGCTATACGTTTTTGTCAAAATGATACATCATATTGATATTAGATTATGAAGGTGGACATTTCGCAAACTAGCTTATGTATTTAGGTTCGCAAGCAGATCAGTACCTAAGTATAAACATTGTACCTACCTACCTGAAAACCGTTTCGCAAACAGACTTCTCGACAATATCGTAAAAAGTATTGTTAACACAGAGATACCTGGAATGGTAGAACCGTGACCATTGAACAGGACCTTGGAATATTTAGATAGTAGTGTTTATTCAGGCCTTCTATTTTAATTTAAAAGTCTCATCTTAGTGGCTCGAGTCAGGTGAAATTAGTTTAGCATCGATTGGTTGGAAATGCATGCGATATAGTCACGTCTGCTATGGCCGTAAGAATTTTGAAATTGTGAATAATTTCGATGAAAACTTTGTTTTGCTCTTTGGCGAGTTAGTGAAATATTAACTGGGTTTTTTAAATAAAACGAGGTCGTGGCTAATTGGAAAACGCAAGTCAAAGAGGTAAGGGATAACTGAATCTTTTATTTGAAACTCTAAACTGATTACAGGTTTTAGATTTATAGTTTATAATGCTTAGTGAAATTAAATTAAGTGTAGCAATTAATGTTTTCACTCGTCATTCCTTTAAATTAAAATGTATCTGTATTGTTACTACTGTTTTCATTATTTATATTAGTTACTGTTTTCATTATTTATATTAGTTGATTTAAATATTCTTACTTTTCGAGCACTTTGTGTGCTTCCAAACATGATCATAATTGAATTACCTATATCATTATGTTTTCGTTTTTTTTTTCATTTAAATAAATTGTAGGCAATTTTAACCATTACTATTTTGATCGCTTTTGATATTATGAGGCTGGAATAAAAAATATATATTATCTGCTTATCCCAGTCATTTTAAAATCAGGAAAGTCGACGTTTCACTGTGCTAGCGAAATATTAAACCTTGGAATTGGATGCTGAGTAATTGTAAATACAAATAGACAAAGATAGCAAAAAAAAAGTTATAACGAGCCCATCAGGAAAGCGTTTGTCCATTGTGAAAAAAAATAATGGAAAAACCATTCGGAGAACTTTTAATCAAATATGAAAATACTATTTGCATTTGAATACTCGTACGGTTTAGGTTTAAATATAATAATATATATATATATATATTAATTTCTGATGCTTTTACGGTTATTGTATACTAGCTTTTGCCTGCGACTTCATCCGCGTGGAACTCCTCCTTATTTGCAGTCGGTTAAAAAGTAGCCTATGTCCTTTCTCAGGTTCCAGATTTTCTTTGTACCAATTTTCATTTAAATCGGTCCAGTAGTTTAAGCGTGAAAGCGTAACAGACAGAGTTGCTATAGCATTTATATTAGTTAGGATTAGAATGAAATAACTGTAGACGGATTTAACTCGCGTATTTTATTTTACTGACTGACGTTTCGGAACCTCTACAGATTACATAATCGTAGCACGACTAACCTTACAATAGTCTACCTGATTTTAGTTTTAGGTTATTCTAGATGGAATCTATTTCAAGTCGTATAGATAAATCCGTAGTTTACGCAGGTCCCATTTTGGGGTCTTGCCTTTTGTTTAGTTATGCATGAAATCGAGTCCAGAGCCCCGTTAATTATGATGTTGGATACATTTTATATGGACTGGAATATTTTATTGAAAATAGAATATCTTTTTTGTCCAATAATGGGCACGGCACATAGATGCGATCAATATTGGCAAGTATAAGAGACAATAAAATGAAAAAACCTTTTTAAAAAAAAGCTTTTTTTAAGGTAGTTTTAGAACGATTTAATTTTCATTATGCATCATATTTTACAATACATGTGATCGTCTTTCATTTGTTACCCCACTGAGGTATATTTGTAGACATTTAGTTTTCCTTCACACCTTGTACCCCATTTAACTTAGTTATAATGACGTCACATAGTCAACCATGCATTGTTATCCAAACTGAACGTGTGTACAAAAATTCAGCCCAATCGATTAAAGATATCTGAACACAAGGGCAGAGAGATTCCACAATGCGTTGCTCGGTCTTTAATAAAATAATTTAATTAAAAAAATTTAAAGCTTGTAAATCCTAATCCTAACTAGTCCTAACTAATATTATAAATGCGAAAGTAACTCTGTCTGTCTGTCTGTCTGTCTGTTACGCTTTCACGCTAAAACTACTGGACAGATTTAAATGAAATTTGGTACAAAGAAAGTCTGGAGCCTGAGAAAGAACATAGGCTACCTTTTAACCGACTTCAAAAAAGGAGGAGTTCCACGCGGACGAAGTCGCGGGCAGAAGCTAGTATATTATATCCTTTTAGCAACCAAATATTATTTACTAGTATAAATAACCGCTCTGCTTAGACTACATACTACAATATAGTACTATTCATAAAAATATGCAAGCCACGATTTACTCGGTAACAAGATAAATTAGAACATCGGGGCTTCAGATTCAAATGAAAGCTCAGGATTGTTATCTTTTAATCAAAAATTGGTATTTAATTTACCATAAAAAAATTGCATTCATTAGAAGTGAAAAATGTAGAGCAATAAGACGTTTCTTAAGTACACAATCCGTAGCTGTATTTTCAGCAAATTCATAGCTTAAGTTTAATTTTATCTATAAAAGGAGAACCAAAGAGTTTTCCGAGAAAACTTCTGTTCGCAGCTTTTCATTTTGCTTCAAGTTGAAAACTAATTGAATAGAATGTTTGTAATTTACAGTAGTAACTATTCCACGTAGAAAGGAAAATATACTTCTATGTTGGGTACTTAATGAATGGGTCCTAATTAAAAGTATATTTTGCAGAGAACAAATAATCCTTGGAATTATATTGGTTTGCTTCGTAATTATATAAGATTTAACCAAAATTCACACTTAAGGGCGGAAAAGATTTAAAATGACATTTATATATATACGCTCCCGGATCTTTTTTTTATAGCCTATGTCACTCGGAATAGTGTAGCTTTCCAACAGTGAAAGAATTTTTCAAATCGGTCCAGTCATTTAGGAGCTTATTAAATCCAAATAAACAAACAAACTTTTCCTCTTTATTACATTAGTATATATAATAGTACCTA
The DNA here is from genome assembly GCA_038024825.1 of Polylopha cassiicola. Classification (NCBI taxonomy): domain Eukaryota; kingdom Metazoa; phylum Arthropoda; class Insecta; order Lepidoptera; family Tortricidae; genus Polylopha; species Polylopha cassiicola. Next base: position 4,875,537 of record CP149053.1, on the reverse strand, counting down.
ACAGTAGATGTCACAACGAACTTTTTACTGCATTTTTTGAGAATACGAACAGCTGCGCTATTTGCCGGGCTGATTTGTGAATCTAAACCAATCAGCCCAAAATCATTTAGATCGGTCCAGCCGTTTATGATTTAATGACATACATGCGTACAGTAGAATCCCTACTAATAATATTATAAATGCGAAAGTAACTCTGTCTGTCTGTCTGTCTGTCTGTTACGCTTTCACGATAATACTACTGGACCGATTTAAATGAAATTTGGTACAAAGAAAGTCTGGAGCCTGAGAAAGGACATAGGCTACTTTTTAACCGACTGCAAAAAAGGAGGAGTTTCACGCGGACGAAGTTGCGGGCAGAAGCTAGTTATATATAAAGAAGATATGAAAGACGGAAATGTTTACATTAACCGCCTAAGTATGTTTTAAAGCCAGGCTCACTTAGAAAGTCATATCTCACATGCAATAAAACGTCTCAGTGGAACTAGCCTAAAAACCACAATTAGGTAACTTTGTTCCGAATATTGTCATAGTCTGGCTGCACGAAACTTGTGCCAAACTTCAGTTTCAAACCTCGTTTGCGCCAATTGTAGAATTGAAGCAGAACATTTCAGAAATTAGATTTCGTTGAATTACGGTCGGGACGTGATCGCTGGGCCCATTAGAGGATTTTATTTTGTCTCCGCCATGGCAATATTAATTTAACTATCGTCTAAGTAGCTTCTGCCCGCGACTTCGTCTGCGCACGCTGAGTACACAATATCGTTATAAAATATTATAACCTATGCGCTATTTTGATGTATATTATTGTAAAATATCATGAAAATCCATTCGGTAGTTTTTGCGTGAAAGTGTAACAAACTTACATCCATACATTCTCACAAACTTTCTCGTTTATAATATTAGTAAGGATAAACATTTACATCTCTAGCGGTTTTGGCAGCGCATGCCAGAATAGCTCGCAGATGGTAGAATTTTTCCTACTTACTTACATGACACTTATCGCCATATTTTAAACAATTCCAACAATATCTTTATAAATTGTAACTTATGTGCTATTCTGATTTATAAGTTATATTATTGTAAAGTTTCATTAAAATCCATTTAATAGTTTTTACATGAAAGAGTAACAAACATCCATCCTTACTTACAAATTTTCGCGTTTATAATATTAGTTTATATACTACAAAGATTGTCTTTAACAGTTTAAGCAAGAACGTACGTTAAGTGAGCCTGTACGACATATTCCCCAAGATGACTTTATCACTGGCAAGCAGATGTGATAGTGATCGCCCTAAAGAAGTTTTCGGTGGCATAAAGGAAGTCAATAATGACTTGGCCTTCCGCCAAATGGCGTTTGAGTATGCATGGCAATTTACAAGGTGATATAAGAGCAGTATCAGAAATCCGTGCCCGTGTGCACCAGCTTTATAATATAACCGAAAAAGTTACACAAGCCAGCAAGGTTTTTGAATGTTTAAGCAGTAAGTCAATTTAAAGTTGCTAACGACCGAATTAATTGCGCGATTACTGATAACGATGTTCTCGAACTTTCGTTCAATACCGAGTAGGTACCTATTTATCAGGTGTATTTTTTTTTTTTTCGAACTGAATACTGAAGCGCAGTTGGCCAGCTAATGGGCCTTCACTGCAAAACCGGACGGGTGGCGAGACTCCTGAAAGGAGACTCTTAAGCCTTTTGGGTTGGGTTTAGGGTTTCTAGCCCTGACCGACCCGAGGGCCCCCCAAGGTGGGGGTCGCACCTCGGCGCGGGCCGTCAGGAGGTGTGTTGACACGACTATTTTGTTGCAAGGGAACAGAAGGTCCCTGCGGAAGGGTCCGACGCGCGCCGAGTGTATGTGGACGTCTTCGACCCCGCCGGCGGGGCCGTTGTAACACTATCGAGTATGCTAGGTGTGGGTGAGGCCGCATGCCGCGCGGCAGCTGCCTGTGTGTCGGTGTACGGTTTGTGTCCGTGGAAGGGGGCGCGGCGGCCGCTATGGCAGCCGTGATCGAATCGGGTCAGGTGTATTACTTTTAAGAGCTTACTTAGAAGTATATAGGTATTAGTAATGGCGTGCATTCCATATAGGCAATGTGTCACTAATGTATGAAGTGCCTACCCTGGCGCCATACTGACGCTACCCCCACTGCACGCGCCTGTATTAGTAAGAATCTGCTATTGATATTTTCATATCAATTAATCTACTACTATGTATCTAGTACTATGGGTAGTAGACAATGGATAAACATACATAAATATGACGGTCTGATGGTCAGAGCTCCTGACTACGAAGCCGGAGGTCGCAGGTTCGAATTCTAATAGGGGCAAATGTCAGTGTGAGCACTGGCATCTATACCTGAGTCTTGGATGTCTTATGTATATTTATCCGTTGTCTAGTACCCATAGTACAAGTTTTGATTAGTTTGTGACTAGAGTAATTAGTGTGAATTGTCTGAAGATAATTATTTTTATTTTATTTTATGTAGATCATCCAAGACTCAGGTACAGATTCTAGTGCTTATAGTGTTCAATGGAAAAAGTTTATTGGTTAAATAGTTATTATAAGTGCTTACTTCTTTTAAAAAATAAATGTCGCTGTGGAAAATGGGTTCTGGATAGGAAAGCATTCTCTTGGGAGAATATGGGGATGATATCTTCTCTCGAATATGAAACTTTAATGGATTTTATTTTAAAGTGAGATGAAACATTATTGTTTGAGTCATATAGGTCATATACATAGTTACTAAATTACCTTTACTCCCCAATGCAAGGGCGTGCATTCCATATAGGTACAACGGTATTAATATATGGAGTGCCTACCCTGATACAGTACATACGCGACTGTCTTTGCACGCGCCTACCCCAATGACAGTCTCCTCTAAAGGCTAACTATATCATTTTTTTATGAAAACTTATTTCCTTAACTTGACTACGTCGTAAGCTACGGGTTATGTAATAATTTCGGTTATTACGTGACGTTTTTTTTATTTAACGTCGATCTCGTATCGTTGCCATCGGTTTTTACGCATATCGATCTTGGCATAAACCCTTTGCTAATTGTTATATATACATACCTATATATAATTATATAGTTACGACGAAGTAAGTATAGTATCATAGCCCACCTGTCCCCGATTAGAGACCGCAGGCCATATAAGGAATACTTAATTCTGACTACAAAGGGTAATCCTTGTGAAAAGTAATTTATTCACAAACAGTCCATTGTTAGATAATTACCATAATAATGCAATAAGTGTAAGGGAAAAAAATACTTGTATGAACGTACAACATTTTAATATAGCGTAGCAAGTAAAAAAAATACCTATTAGTTTTTTTTTTGACAATTTCCATCTGTTGCTTTACACGGAAAATCATCTTTCTGATATATAGCCACTAAAGAAGTAGATATCATGTAGTATTTAATTAGTCAATATAGAATAAGAGACACGAAAATAATTCACACATCCCTAATAATATTATAAATGCGAAAGTAACACTGTCTGTCTGTCTGTCTGTCTGTCTGTCTGTTACGCTTTCACGCTAAAACTACTGGACCGATTTAAATGAAATTTGGTACAAAGAAAGTCTGGAGCCTGAGAAAGAACATAGACTACTTATTAACTAACTTAAACAAAAGGAGGAGTTCGACGCGGACGAGGTCGCGGGCAGAAGCTAGTATGTTATATCTCAAAAAAGTTATTTTTTCAGAAAAGGCGAAAAACTGAATAATACCTAAGTCCATATGCATTGAAGGAGTTTTCTGTATATAATGTATATATACATAATATATATATATATATATATATATACTAGCTTCTGCCCGCGACTTCGTCCGTGTGGAACTCCTCCTTTTTTGCAGTCGGTTAAAAAGTAGCCTATGTTCTTTCTCAGGCTCCAGACTTTCTTTGTACCAAATTTAATTTAAATCGGTCCAGTAGTTTTAGCGTGAAAGTGTAACAGACATACAGACAGAGTTACTTTCGCATTTATAATATTAGTAGGGATTGATGCTTTATATTCATGTAGGTTTTGCTGAATTTCCACGGTGTACATAACTCAAACCAAGGTTTTTGTTAACTACCTTTATACCTAAGTGTGCGATATGCGATATGAAAATGAATAGCCGCAACGATAAAGCTTACCATTGATTGATTGAAACCTGCTCCGCTGTACGCGCAGGTATATGTCAACTACGAGCGATGGTGCGGGTAATCCAATTTGAAAGTTGTGCTCGACGAAGCACGCTCCCGTCATAATTAACTGTTGGTCGGGGACTCCGCTCGTGAATAAGTAAGCCCCTCCGACGTTAGCCTGAAACAACTGCGAAAACACTACTGTATACCCCGTTCCATGCAGATTTTAAACTTTAAACACAATTGCATGTGCATAAAAGAACTCCAATTGTAACTCAAGATGACAAACGTAAAGACAATGTGAAATGGAAAATGTTTTGATATTTTTATGTGCGTTGCAATTTGTTTGTTGTAAAGTTGGTAATAAAAAGTTTCTTTCTCTGTAAATTGACTTTTAATTCGCTAGTCGCAGTGCGCTATGTTTCAGAGATAGGTAGCGAGAAATATTGTAGAATAAGTATATTTAAAAACAAAGGTTAACTGAAATAAAATAAAATAAAAATATTGGAGTTAAATCCGTTAATAGTTGTTTAATTCCAATGTGAAAGGGGACCGTTAAAAGAATTACTCCACGTTTGTGCATTCTTTCTGTATGTAGCAATTTGTATTTTTTTGTCATACAAGATATAATTTACATAATTTACACACCTAGTCATAAATTAAACTGATTACCTATATCTCTATTACGCAATGATATACTTAGGTAGCTTATAAGTATGAATCTAGGTGCAAATGGGAAAATAGTAAGCAACTTCAGCGTCAATCTTTTATACTAATTTCTGCCCGCGACTTCCTCCGCGTGGAACTCCTCCTTTTTTGCAGTTGGTTAAAAAGTGGCCTATGTCCTTTCTCAGGCTCCAGATTCTCATTGTACCAAATTTCATTTAAATCGGTACAGTAGTTTTAGCGTGAAAGCGTAACAGACAGACAGACAGAGTTACTTTAGCATTTATAATATTAGTAGGGATTTGAACTGTTAGCCACATAATATATTGTAATGCATGTAGGGCTGGTTATATAGGTAACTCTAGAGAAGACTGTAGACTGTACCTACTTATTGAAATGCAATTTCAGCCAGATCAGAGCCATTAAGGTATACATATAGCTATTAAAGAATACATAAAAGTCACATAACATATCTACTTATCACATAATATACTCGTATTGTATTGCATGTAGTATCCCTACTAATATTATAAATGCGAAAGTAACTCTGTCTGTCTGTCTGTCTGTCTGTTATGCTTTCACGCTAAAACTACTGGACCGATTTAAAAGAAATTTGGTACAAAGAAAGTCTGGAGCCTAAGAAAGAACATAGGCTTCTTTTTAACCGACTGCAAAAAAGGAGTTCCACGCGAATGGAGTCGCGGGCAGAAGCTAGTATTGTATATTGCAATTTCCGCCAGATAGCCATTAAAGAATACATAAAAATACATAAAATCTAACGACGTTTTACTAAATACAACGATTACAGACTATCCGAAACAAAATGCTTTGGCTTTTAACAAAAGGGCAAAACAAAAGGCTGTAGATAAGGAAGATATTATTACACCCGCAAAGCCACTCGACGTGCGTGCGGGCTTGTGGGAATACAGCCTCCCACCCTCGGAAGGTGTCCATTAAATTACCTATTACTAAATACTTAATGAACGTTACAAATTTAAGTTGCAGTTGAATTGCTGAAAGCACATAAAGTATAAAGTTGGTTGATTTGTTTTTTTATGTAGTGATATACCCAGGTAGTATTCCTCGTACAATGACATGACGTATTCGAGGAGTGTTGGCTCAAATGTGTATAGTAGGTATAATATAATTCGATAATATTGAAGAAAAAAAATCTAGAAACTTTTTTCTAGTTAGTTCTATTTAAACTACTAGCTGTGCCCGCGACTTCGTTCCCAATAATTTCCCCGTTTTTTACACATTTTCCGCTGTTTCTTCGCTCCTATTGCTCGCATCGTGATGTTATATAGCCTAAAGCCTTCCTCGATAAATGGTCTATCCAACAAAAAAAGTTTTGAATTTCAACCTGTAGTTCCTGAGATTAGCGCGTTCAAACAAACAAACAAACACACTCTTCTACTTTATAATATTAGTATAGATTAGCAGCCCGTCACTGCTTCGCACGGATCCCTAATTATTGTAAAATTATTTTGCCTATATTACTCAGGGTGAATGTAGATTTCCAATAGCAGTTTTTTTTTTAAATGGCACAGTACCTTTTAAGTTTATTCGTTACAAACATACACACACAAAAATACACATTTTTCCTGTTTATAATAGTAGTTTAGACAAACACCGTAAAAGAGCGAACAGTATCTAGAAACATACATAAAACCGCTTAAATTATATTTAAAAAGAACATAGCATATTTAAAATGCACGTCAAAAGGTTAACGGAAGTAAAAAGGCTCTGTTATCTAGACAGATAGACACACAATAGATTTCAGATGGTCGTTCAGTGCCAAGCAGGAAGCTGTAGCACGGTTGAATACCGATTTCGGAAGATAAATGGCTGGAGCAAACATTATATTTCAATCACGAAGTATCGACTGATTCGAGTACGTTTTTCCTTCAAACAAATTGAGTATTGAGTAGGAATTCAGGTTGGTTTCAGGCAACATAGTACTGGATTTATTGTGATGTCAATGTGGTTATCGATTTAAAATATATAGATTGTGGACAGAAATTGGAAGCAGGTATGAACTCCAATGTTATTATTAAAACACCGTAAGACAGTCAGATAAAAAAAATAGCACTCCGGGAGTGCCGGCAGAAGTGAAAACTTCAATATGAACGTTGTGTTTAAATATAAGTACAATAGTACTATCATTTATGAGGTAGAATGCAATGTTTATTTATTGCGCTATCGTACACAAATATGACAATTTGTCACCATCCTTGGATACGCGTGGCACGCTGTACATAAACACACACGACATTCACGCAAGCGCCCTGTGCCACTTAAACGGAGCAGCACACTCAGACACGGTAGAAAGAGTGGGAGATACTAGTTCCTCTCCCTTCCCCTCGATCTTACGCTTTTTCGATCAGCATCACGTGACCCTGACGCGAGTTTGAAAGTTTTTACCCATACAAAAAAAAGTGCTCAGCGCCGCTAAAGAAGTTTTCACTTCAAAAACATCGTTAATTAAGTACACAATTTAAGTTTACATACCTACTAAAAAAATGTCATAGCGTAGCTTTTATTTTACCTTCTTCATTATTTTGACAAGGTCCCCAATTAACTTTGATATCCCAGAATGTTCTAAGAGAAATAAAAAAAATGTTCTCTCCTATATTAAAAGTTGGCTTCTTGTTAAGTAAACTAATTAATAACCTTGTTGCGGAAAGAGTAACTTTTTGCTTCTTCAGCTTTGTGTCACTAAATATTTAAAATAATGTTAGTATTATTTTTATGCATATTTTTATGGTTATTAGAATTTACCTATTTTTTGTTCGTTATGTATTATGAACATACCTTTAGGTTACTTTTCTTCTCATTAAAACATAACCACGAAGTTTTTATTAAAACTTTGTAGAGTCAATGTTGCAGTAAATAATTTCATAAAAAATATCTCGCAACTTTAAAAAAATACTTACTTAAGTTATGTTATGTAAGTTACTAGTAGCCAAGCAGTGCCATCTACCGGGTGCAATTGTGTTTTAATTTTATCCAAGGGCCAATTCAAATTTAGAGACAAAATTTCATCTAAATCGGTCCAGCTGTTTAGGGGGGGTGACAAACAAAAATAATATAAGCGCTTCAAAAGGTCGGGAGTGGGGGCTCGCGACGTCACGGTTACTATACCTTTACGATTTTGACGTTGTTATAAAACATATATCTTTGTAATTTTTTGGTTTGTTTGAGAAAAGAAAAAATACTTATGCAATATATTTTTTTAATTTATTTGATGGACAAAGTACTTATCTTGTTAAGATTATCTCATAAAGCTTACTCGATGAACCCTTATATCTTGGTACCAACTGACTGATATTGAAGTAGGAACATTACGCCATACTTGCTCTTTTTCAAGTCGCACTGTAGTTTAAAAAATTGGTTTATCGTATACACAAGACGTGAACTGGAATCTCTTATAAATATTAAATCACCTCGAGCCTGGATATTTGCCTTTGGTACGTATACTACGTCTCGAGGCAATATCGTTGAAATTTTAAAACTATACCTAATAGAAATTTCACTGAGACCGCTGAATGGCACGTAAAAGAGAACACTAAGTTTTAGTGTAGAGCACGCGTCAAATGTGGGAAATTGACTGACCTATTTCCACGACGTGCTTCAGTAAACAGACATTGAATAAAAATCAATTTACCGATATTAAAAGACTTCTCGAGAGGCACATAGAATTTCACTTCGCGAAATTCAGTTGGGCTAACGTGAAACCGGGAAAAGAACCTTTGCGACTCGGTTTGTGTGTAGTGCACTTATTCTGATTGTCTTTTATTTTGAAGGCCAGGTTGTGTACTGGGTTTTATTAAAATATACCTTCAGGCTCGTGCGAGGAGAGCATAAGTATGGCGCCAGGATAGGCACTTCATACATTTGTGACACTGTGCCTGTATGGAATCCACGCTCTTGCTACCTATAAGAAAGCATACAAGTACCTAGAAAAGTTGCTAGGCTCACAAAAGCATAGGTATACAGTCCAACATTTAATGGGTATTTAAATGATAGAGTATATATAATATGTATGGATCGGATTTTTATTTCAAATGGCGCGGCGTGTCGAAGTAACCGCCTTGTTCACATACAGTCAGCGCCTACAAGGTACAATTGACAGACTGCACACTCACACACTCCACTATGGCAACACTAAAACTACCATATAGTTTCGAGCAGTGTTGCAATTTAAAACCTGTAAAGTTCTAACTTTATAAAACACGTTGATCTTGCTAGTAGTGAGAGTCCCTAAATGATAGAAATATTACGTGATAAGTTCAAAGTTGAATTTGATAGCCAATGTGTTAGCACTTAGCCAAGGTATAGGATATCACTTAGCGAACATGCCAAGAGCCTTTGTGAAAGATAAAAACTATTCTGATGCCTTCGCGGTTATTACCTACACATTAGAATGAAACAACTATATTATAACGGATTTAAGTATAGCGTTAGACTATCGTCAGCTACGAATATGGGAACTGTAAAGCTTTCGAAACGTCAGCAAATAAAGTAAAATACGCGAGTTAAATCCGTTATATAGAACGAATTGTCTGCGATGACACTGTTATGATGCGAATCACTTTTAGACGAAATTAAGAATGAATTTAAAATACAAACGCTTTGTTTTGCTTCAACAATGCCTAATAATTAAACAGCGTAAATCAAAGAGATTAACAAATCGAATTGGAGCGTAATTGACATTGGTTGAGAGTTGGCATTGATGAAGGCACCTAGTTAAAATCCTATTAGCCAATGATCGCACTAGCGTCCTACGCTGATGCTAATAAGGTCTAAATTCCCCCGGGGAATTGTTTCCGAAATATGCAAAGGCTGTAGGCTTAGTTCATTTGCGAGGCTGTGTGCCGAGCTAAATAATTAATTTGCTTGCTCATACAAGTGGGTACTCGCGGGTATAGTAAGGCTGTTGAAAATTTAAAACGGAACACACGATCGCGGGCTGAAGGCGTTCTCGGCGGTTACGGGGCGTGTTTACGCGATGTGTAAAGAAGGTTCTGGAACCTTCACACTGAAATGTAATTTGGAATTTTGAAAATCGAAACAATTCATATTATATACTAGCGGTCCCGGCAGACGTCATCCTGCCCGTTCGAAATTCAAATTAGGTAACTTTAGTTAGACAACGTTTGTATGGGAAAAGAAAAGGGCTGTTTTTAGGGTTTTCCGGGCAATTATTCGATTGTTTCTCGTCGTAAGAACCATCCTTGGACTTCAACGAACTTTTAAAAAAAAAAATTGGCCAAATTGGTCCAGGCGTTGTCGAGTTATGCGCTTACCAACACATTTTGCGATTCATTTTTATATATAAGAAGACTAATTACCTACTCACACAATATATGATAAAGGCGAAAGTTTGTAAGTGCGTGTGTGTGTGTGTTGGTATATTTGTTACCCTTTCACGCTAAAGCTGCTGATGAACCATTGATGAAATTTTACAATAATAAAAAAAATGGTTAGTTACACTATTTATGGTAACATAAGTATGGCTAAAATGACGGCTGGCGTGGCAGATTTACTTGCATCATTTTGCAATACTCTAAAATAAGGAAAAACTTTGCCTAAGTCTCAAATAAGATATTATTATATTTCCTAAGATTTTAAGGAAAATCTACCATTTCCCTAGTTAACCTAGGTACTGTTCTTACAGTAGCCATTAGGTACCTACCTAATGGAATAAATTGATTATTTCTAAAATGGGTATCTTACATACCTATGTAAGATACCCATTTTAGAAATAATATTCTATACGAAACGGTGTAATAGCAGTCTTATAGCCCTCTCAAATACGGGATGGGAATTAAATCTGCTCGTTAGATTTTACGCGACGTTTGTACGACTGGTCTTTGTAAGAGAATAACATTATAATATTATATTACTTTACGTTTTATTGTAGTTTTTTTTATATCTACCTAATTGGTTTTTATAACGTAATGGTATTTAGTAAGTAAGTTATTTATTGACAATTCTTTTACTGTAGGTAGGTACTATGTTTAGGCTAGGTATAGGTACCTACTTAACTAGTGTGCTGTCTTTGTAAAAGTTTTTTTTTATTATTTCGAAAAATATATACTTACCTCGTTAATTCACGTTTGGTAGGCAGGTACTTTCTATTCGGGTAAGTACACAGACCATTTAGGTACTTATTCAACTGAAAATAGTCAATAGGCAACAAGTAATGGTCTTAAATGAAGTGTGAAAAGTACAAAGAATTTTTCACGTATGATTCAATTTTAGTTGAAACAAACGAAGCGTAAATAAATGAAATATATAAAACAAATACCGAACACAAATAACGAGTCGATCGAGTGATAAATCAACTCATCGGTCATACTAACAAAATGGAGTGCCAACTCAGTTTGGAGTCTGGACCGAAATCAAAGGTCTTTGGGGGTTATCAAGTCGTATTTATAATCTACACATATATAGGTGTATCTTGTAAACGTGCCTGCAATGCAGGATAGGTAGAAGAGTGCTCGCAAACTTCTAATATGTTGCCTTGCTGCCAACAACGCATTGCGCCTAGAATATGTTACAAGTTTGTGTAAATTTTTGGATTATAAAATATTTTTTGGGTGACGTCGCTTTTACGTCCATCATGTGTTCTCTCACCTCTGCCCGCGACGCGGCTCTATCTGCGTAGAACTAAAGCTACTGTTACACATGCTGATTACTAGCAAGAAAGCATGCCACTATTGCGCAATTGCTACTTAGTAGTATGTGTGTCGAAACATTGCTAATATTGAGCATGCTCATTTTGAGTTTGCTCAAAAATCAACGGTCGTGCGATTTTTGGGCATGCTACCCGCAGCGTGGGTGGAGGCGTGCTTTTAGCGCGTGTAAACAGGTTTTCTTATTAATCATGCTAGTATCGTATAGAACTAACATGCCTATTGCTAGCAAATGTAAACTGCTCATAAGCATGCTCTTATTGAGCATACTTACTCAATAGCATGCTATTTTAGAGCATGACGTGTAAGTTGTAACTGTAGCATAATACTTCGAATACCTTATTACTGCACTTGCATTGTATAGACAGGTATTCCATCCCCCTTTGTCATCCCTTCTAAGGATGATTTCAGTAAAGAAATCCTGTCTGTTTTCGGGGTCCGGGTAACAGATGGACTCACTTTCGCCTTTATAATAATTATCACCTAGTAGGTAGGTCTCTATTAGGGATTTTAGATGATTAAGACTAACTACAAGTACTTACATAACATAAATTTAGTGTTAAAATTGCGTAATTTTTATTTAAATAATAAATCAGTTAAAATCAGAGGCTGTCTAAACTTTCCTTTTAACTTTTCCAAACGGTTGAATATTTTATCAATATCTAAGTAGATAGTTTAAAAATACATGTCCGTGATTACAGCGTTATACTTTATAGTAGGTATAATTTATACGTGTGTAAATAATACATAGGTACGTGTTGATGCTGTCGCGGTTTTTAAACAATGGTATATAAACGGATTTATTCGAGTAAGTATATTCATTTTATGCAGAGTTAAATCCTTAATAACTGTTTATTCCAAATTATCCAAATATATTTATTTATTTATAAAGGCGTGAAACCGTCATTGGAATTTCTAGTCTATCTACATTAGATTAGTTACGCTTCAGTTAGCTCAAAGTACTAAAATGCATTCTAAAATTCACACCTTCACACAAAGCGTTCAATTTATTTCAAAAATGTGGCTAAAGCAAGATCCTTGCACAAAATAGCCGGCGGAAGATAGGTTCATAAGATATCAATTTTCATTGAATGCTCCCAATAGAATATACTGAGCATGAAAGGAAATTATTTCTAAAATAGATACCCATTGTATTGACTAAGTTTTAAGGATTGGAATGAAACAACTGTTAACGGATTTAACTCGCGTATTTTTATTTTATTTTATTAGCTGACGTTTGTCACAATATTTTTTTCATTGTAAATATAGAAGTGTCCTAAAAAAGCGACTTTCTACTGAGTTTCTTGCGGCGTTTCTTCTCAGTAATGATGGTCTTTCCGAAGCGCTAGTAACGCCCCCTATTAGGTTTTAATTGTAATGTATAATAGTAAATTTTTTTGCGTAAAATGTAACATTAGTATTTCATAATTCAGAATAGGGTAGTTTTTCAAAATTTGTAATTTAAATATAAGGTAGTTTGCATAACTGTATAAATCACTTTAGCGTTAGACTATTGTCAGCTCAGTCGTGCTACGATTATGGAAACTGTAAAGAATCCGAAACGTCAGCTAATAAAATAAAATAAAAATACGCGAGTTAAATCCGTTAACAGTTGTTTGATTCCAATGTGTAATAACCGCGAAGGCATCAGAAATTATTAAGTTTTAATGTTCAAAGTACATCATAATAATAATACCTTATTATGTCAGATAACTAGTGATAAAGTTAATATTTTCTGATGCCTTTGCGGTTATTACACATTGGAATGAAACTTCTATGAACGGATTGAACTCATGATTGTTATTGTTATTTTATTTGCTGACGTTTTTTATGGAAACTGTAAAGTCCGAATAGTGATAAAGTTATATTATAAGTAAGTACGGTGTAAATGATCCTATGTAGTTACCAGTTTTCTGACCGTCTAAATAATGATTAATTAGTGATATACAAACTACGAAAGGTTCTTACATGATTTAGCAATAGGGACAACCGAAGGAGGTAATTAAAGAAATCGTCATTAACAGTAAACATTATTTATTGTAAAGACAAATAAATACAAATTATTCCGTAATTTCATCATGATTTCAATACAACCTAATTATTCAGTACATTAGTAGGTACGTTACGCACCGAGGCCAGTAAAATAAAAAATGTCTCAGAGCACATGTAATTGTCGTCCGAGGCGAAGCCGAGGTTGACAAAAATGTGATCTGAGGCTTTTTTATTATCTGACCGAGGTCAGTACACTATTTTTCTGTTCGATGAAACCAGAAAGCGGAAATTTCATTTAGCGAAGCGGCCACAAAGTAGGCGCTTTCTGGCCGGAGGACGAAAAAATATAATTACAGGCTTTTATTGTATTATTAACAAATGTTAATAATAAAATGAAAATAGTGTAGTGTATAGTTGACTTAAATTGAATCTGTCATTTTCCACCAATGAAAGACAAGCAGCGCTATGATTGGTGGAACATGACAGCAGGATTTCATTCTACATTAGTAACCTAAACGTTTTTTTTAACAATTAGCTGCCATCAATATAATACAATAAGCGGTTTTTTAACAATTAGCTGCCATCAATATAATACAATAAGCGTTTTTTTAACAATTAGCTGCCATCAAAATGATACAATAAACGTTTTTTTAACAATTAGCTGCCATCAAAATGATACAATAAACGTTTTTTTAACAATTAGCGGCCATCAAAATGATACAATAAACGTTTTTTTAACAATTAGCGGCCATCAAAATAATACAATAAGCGTTTTTTTAACAATTAGCTGCCATCAAAATAATACAATAAGGGAAAACGAAATTCTATTTAACCCTTCAGTTACTTAGATTATTAAAAATTATAGGACATGTATTTTTTCATTTTTCAATCAAACAATAGACGCGTCAAAAGTTCGCCAGTGGTACCTCGTAAGGTCTTGTTTGAGTATGGTGTAAATTGTACCATAACGTGACGTCACGGAGCCCCCAGTCCTGAATTTTAAAAGGCACTTATCTTTGTCATTTTCTGTTCGTTTGAGAGAAGAAAAAGTATGTGCCCAATAATTTCTGGTAATCTACTATATAAAAAAAAAACAGTCGTATACCCTATTCTAAGGCTCAACAACTACAGCATACGGAGTCGTATCACACAATGCGACATCATTTATACATTTAATCAACCAACTCTTGGTTACATGCCGCGCGTTAGTCTCAATTCTGTTCCTCAACTTTTGCATCTTCCTAAATTCTATACAATCTTTGTTATGTACAACAAAATCAACATCCATAGCACGAATGGACTTCACTACGCTACCGCCGTACGCAATCCAGTGTCTCTCGAAATGTCTCCTCTCTTTTTCAGGTATACTTATAAAATCTGGATAGAAACCTACCTTTTTACCTTCAAACACATCTGGCAAAGGATTTTCAGGCTGCGTTTGAAATTTTACTTCACTTTTGACTACCAGTTCCTCTATATCACTAGTTTCGATAGTAGCGTCTGATGAATCAGAATTCTTACTCTCTCTCTTTGGTGTTTGTTTAGGTGATACATTATCTTTCTTCAGAAAACTGTCTATTTTAGTCAATTTAGGACTTTCTTTCATCTTCTTTTTCGGTGGTTCGTAGGAATCGTTAGCATCTGATGATTCAGAATTCTTACTTTCTCTCTTTAGTGTTTGTTTAGGTGATACTTTATCTTTCGTTAGAAAACTGTCTATTTTAGTCAATTTAGGACTTTCTTTCATCTTCTTTTTCGGTGGTTCGTAGGAATCGTTAGCATCTGATGATTCAGAATTCTTACTTTCTCTCTTTAGTGTTTGTTTAGGTGATACTTTGTCTTTCTCAAGAAAACTGTCTATTTTAGTCAATTTTGGACTTTCTTTCATCTTTTTCGGTGGTTCGTAAGAATCATTAGCGGTCGCGGCTAATTTATTTAATAATGACACGTCTGTTTTTTCCTTCGATGTTTTATACAGGTGTTTGAGTTCATCTAAATTTGTTGCACTTTTCCAGTCCTTGTCGTTTCTTATTTTGGTAACCCTTGGAAATCTGACCGATATACCATCTGCTGTATGGATGTTTGCTTTTGTAAACTCTGTGCCTGTATATATAAAAAATAGGTATGTTAGTAAATTAAGCATATTAAAAAGGAGCTATAATCAGCCACAAATATATTGTATCAGTTCAATTGGTCAAAAAAAGGTAAGTATATATAAAATTGTCAATGACATCTGAGAGTGTTTCAATATATTTGCTCATTTTGCCTCCCACTTACTACATAATGATCTATGATGCTGACAACATACCTACTCAAAAAAACATGTCAAAGAATTGTTATCACTAAATATGCTCTAGTGGTCATTAATACATTTAAATTAAATAATATACTTACTTACTTTGAACAGTTTGTAACTAAATCATAATATTATATTGTATTATTATTATGATTTAATAATATTTAAATACATTTTGACAAAATATGCCGAGATAACTTCAATAATAAGTTTTTACCATAGAAGGGAAAAACTTACTATTAAACATTAAAAAAGTAAGTAGGTACCTACCTACCAATGACACAATCAGATACTCATATCCCTACTAATATTATAAATGCGAAAGTAACTCTGTCTGTCTATCTGTCTGTTACGCTTTCACGCTAAAACTACTGGACCGATTTAAATTAAATTTGGTACAAAGAAAGTCTGGAGCCTGAGAAAGGACATAGGCTACTTTTTAACCGACTGCAAAAAAGGAGGAGTTCCACGCGGATGAATTCGCGGGCAGAAGCTATATTCAAATAAAGTACAGTTCACACTAACCAGTAATCTCCCACACTGGTTGCTTCTCAGGGTCCTTCGCCACAAAATCAGGCACCAGACCTTTATTACAGTCCAACCACGTAGGCACTTTGTTACTATCCTGTGATATCTTGGACATTAAGGGCCCTAGCTCTTTCTGCAGTCTTTCTAAGGTAGCGTCGTCGTGACCAGTGTGTACTTTCGTGACCGTCACCCATTTGTTCCGACGTTTGTCCAAACAACCCATTAGGAATACTGACATCATTCCACCCTTTTTCCCCGTGCCTGTAAAGAAATAGAATATCAGTAATGAATGCCGCTTTATTTTAAATATTCAAGATTAAACAAGAATATTTTTTTTTAATTACTTAGTAAAACCGAAATAGTAAAAAAAAATAGCACTCCGGGAGTGCCGACAGAAGTGAAAACTTCAATATGAACGTTGTGTTTAATTATAAGTACAAAAGTATTATCATTTATGAGGTAGAATACAATGTTTATTTATTGCGCTATCGTACACAAATATGACAATTCGTCACCATCCTTGGATACGCGTGGCACGCTGTACATAAACACACACAACATTCGCGCAAGCGCCCTGTGCCACCTAAACGGAGTAGCACACTCAGGCACGGTAGAAAGAGTGGGAGATACTAGTTCCTCTCCCTTCCCCATCTTACGCATTTTTGATCAGCATCACGTGACCCTGACGCGAGTTTGAAAGTTTTTACCCATACAAAAAAGTGCTCAGCGCCGCTAAAGAAGTTTTCACTTCAAAAATTAAAAGTAGGTACTTAATAGAAGTCATGTGACTACTTTAAATAAATAATGGACAATTGGAATGAAACGATTATTAACGGACTTAAATCGCGAATTTAATTTTATTATCTGGTGTTTCGAAAACATCATAGTTCCCATATTCGTAGCAAAAGTCACTCTCGTGACGTTCATCAACTCGGTTGTGTTACAAATATGGGATCAGTCAATTTTTCAATATGTCAGAAAATCAAAAATATATTTATTCAATTTAGGTTTTACAAACTCAAATAAAATAAAATACGCGAGTTAAATTTCAGAGATAGCATGTGGGAAAAATATGATAGTGTTGAACTTGTCCTTGCAATAACATTTCTCTCATTAAAGTAACACACAGAGATGATATGAATTTTTGTGTAAAATTTATATAAAAATTTAAACTAACCAAACCAAGCTCCGAGTACCACCAAATCAGCTGTATCGGCCATTGCACCGTCAAATAAGTAATCCTTCTTAACTTTGAGCCAATGCCTCTTCCCAGGTTCATAGGTAGACTCTAAGTCTTTGAGCACTAGACCTTCTAGACCTAATTGAAGGACCTGGAAATTATCAAATAAATAATGTTAAAACAAGAATCAATAGGAAAGAAATAATATAGGAAGTCAGTAATATCTTCTAAATTGATACTAATACATATTATAAATGTGAAAGTTTGTAAAAATGTATAGATATGTAAGGATAAATGTTTGCCTTTTACGAAAAAAACAATGAATTGATTTTAATGAAACTTCACAATAATATAACTTACCTACACATCAGAAAAATAATATTTTGACTATAGGCTATATTTTATAAGAATATTGTATATCATGCGCAGACAAAGTGGCAGGCAAAATCTAGTTGCAAAATAATTTAATTAGAAAACTATATAAATGTATGTATATTTATTAACCAACTCTTACGCATGAAATAAAAATACAACAATTTGTTTGTAATGAAAAAAAATGGCTTTACAAAATTACTAACCTTAGCAATCATTTTAGCCAAGTCTGAGGGTTTCTTGATTAATTCTTGCTCCGAAAACATGACATGATTAGTGACTTCCACCATGTGCTCATGTAATATTTCCCTTCTCTTTCTTATAGGCATATCTATTAAAACTTTCCCATTATAGTAGAGACAGTCAAAAACATACAAACAGACTTGTGCCTCCTTGAATTCGGACTGTTTGTGAATCCCTAAAGTACCAAATGGTAGAGGTTTGCCAGTGTTCACATCTACCATTAACACTTCAGCATCCAAAATCATATCTACACCCTTAGGAAAAGCTTGCGGTAGATAGTCTTTGAAATGGCTCACTTTATGAGGCATTACGGGTTTAAGAGCTCTAGAAAAATATTTAAACTCATTCCCTTTCTTATGTACCTGAACTCTCTCACCGTCATATTTAATTTCGGAAAACATTCCATTTGGACATTTCTTCATTGCCATTTCTACGGATTTACAAGCTTCTGCCAACATCGGTAGTACAGGAGTCATCAACGTAAGCTGAGCACTGACACCTTTCTGCATTACATCCTTATGTTTAACTCCACTGCTTTCCGATAAAATTCTATCGATAACCATGCCAATGTCCCGTGAAGTTTGAAACACGTTGTATGCATCTGGATGGACACCTTCTAATATATGTTTGGGTCCTGCATTTATTCTCAAATCGCCCTTTATTAATCGGATTAGCATCTTCATGTTGTTTAAAGTGCATTTTTTAACTATGGTTTTGAAATGATAAATCTGCTCGTCCTCTTTGGTTAATTTTGAAAGATCATTTAGAAAGTTTTCTATGTCATGGATTGTTAATGTACTTTCTTTGGCTGGTTTTTGGGACATAGATTTAGAAAAAAAATGCTGAATAGTGTCTGCGACATCCCCGTTTTCTAAATGTGTGAGCATATCGTCTTGATCTTCATTCAGTATTCTTGAAAATAATTTGACAAGTTGCTTACTTTTTAAGTTGTATACTCTTTTTGTAACTTGTGGCAGGAGTAATTTGCACCAAAGTGCGAGGTCTCCCTTAAAACTAGTACCATCTAAACCATTTCTAAAAAAGTTATTTACGGCTGCTGTTTTGTCAGTGTAAGCATCAACTTTCGCAATTTTCATGCACAAGCCAAAAAACGTCGAAAACTTATTGTCTTCAGTATTAACCTGTTGTTTTTCATTTTTAGGACTATTTGAACTTGTTGAAGCAATAGAATCATTTTTAATTGCAGACTCATTTATAAGTACCTTCGCAGTGTACTTTCCACTGTTTTTATCTGCATACAGCTTTTCCATGTCGTTAATTTTTTTCAGCAGAAATTCTTGATCATCTTTGCTCATATTTGTCCAGTTGCCGATGTCGTCGATTGAATCTATTCTCTTCGTTGCAGGCCGTTGCTTTATTAAGGCATTCATGAAGCAATCGACGTGGTACCATGATTTCATCTGTTGGTTCTCACCGTATGGACTAGCTACCACTTTAGCCATGCGTATCTCACCGCTCGGACAATTTCCTTTGCAACCTTTACACGATGCTCGCCCGCCTTTTGCGCGGTCTACGAAAAACGGAGTCGAGTCCGACATATTAAGTCAGAAAAAGTCAATTTAGTAAAAATATTTAGGAGTAAAACATTATTCACTCCACTGTTGTTGACTGTTGTGGCATGGACCATGGTATATATATTGCCGTTTTGACAATGACAGATTATGGGTGTTGCTAGGATATGTCAACATTTTACCAAGAAACCGTAACGTGACATGTCAACAAAAGTGACATAATTATGTAGTATTGTAAAGACAAAAGATACTTTTATTACAACTTGGATTATTTATGTATAGTTATTTTGGTATGTGTGTTTTAGTTTGTTTAAATAAAATTTCTTTGTTTCATTTTTACGATAAATACTAATAATATTATGGTACATGCTTTATTTAGTTTGATGTTAGTTCCATGGTGAGAACTTAGAGATTATTGTAAAGATTTTTTTTATACACATTTCTTCTATTAATGTAAAGCTTTAAATGGCTGCTATATTTAAAACATTATTATAATATTATACGCAAGTACACAACACGAATATTCACAAATATAGCAAATTCTTCCAGTGCTGGCAACTGGAACGAGCCTACTGACAGAAACGTTCCAATCGACGTAGAACAAAATCAGACATGCGCAGAACTTCGAACGTTTTCACTTAAATAAAATGAATCGACCGCGGCGACTTGTCGAAACTCGTTAGAATGACATAATAATATATAGTGGTTATGAATTTTAACACCATCACTGCACAGTGCACACAGTTTATAATTAGGTTAACGATTCAGTTGATTAGTTATTGCTTTTGTGGTTATTAAACCTAAAATTGGAATAAGAATTTTTAGCTTACAACGTTTCGGGAACTTTTTATTTCACATAGTTATTGGATAGGTACCTAGGTACCTAATGATAGGTAGGTAAATAATGATTAAGTTGTAAGTACCTACTTATAGTAAGAAGTGGGTTTGCTATGTATAATAATATTGAGATTTAACGAATTTTGTCTCGAAAAGTTTTTTCACTTCTTGTAAAAAATATTAATTTAATTATAAAAGACGGCTGCCATAACTATAAAAATATTTTGTGTTGGGTATTTTATATTAAATTTATTGGGCTGAGTTTTGACTGGCCGTTATAGATTTGCAATTTTTTTTTTTTATCTCATGATTTTTTGTTTCATTGTTTCAGCTTCTTCATGCCATCAAGAATTCAACAGCGACGGTTCTAAGCATGGCACCTTTACGTCACCGCACTATCCATCTCCGTATCCGCCAAATACGCACTGCCATTACGAATTCTTTGGACGCGGGAAAGAGCGAGTCAGATTAATATTTCAGGACTTTTATTTGCATAAATCTGCCGGCGGTTCTTTGGAGTACGTATTAATTAATTATACTTAGATACTGAAATGCTATTACGTTTGTTTCTTTAAGTTTTGAACATTTTACTACCTACTGATTAGTTATTCGTTAAGTTTTAACGCTTTTATGATAACTTTGTCAAAGAATTAAAAAAACTTTTTTTTAAATTCTTTGAGCGTCATTAATTTATTTGTATAACCATGTTAAATTATAGCTTAGTTAATAAAATCTGAGTAAAGACAGCACGCAGACAGATAAACATGATAAAACTACTTGTTAGCTCTCTACGAAACCTTAAAAAGTTTAAATAAAAATGTTTTGTGTTACAAATTATGACGTTATTATATATTTGTTACAGTTGTTCAAACGTCGATTCCTTACAAGCATTCGTAAATGTAGACGGAAGATTAGAGAAAGTGGACACATTTTGTGGCACCGACCTCCCAAAACCAATAATGTCCAACGGACCGAAGCTAATGCTAGAATTCAGGGGAACACACTCATCCAGATACGCCAGGGGATTCAAAATATCATATTCATTCGTAGAAAGTAAGTACCCCACAGACGAGAACCAAATAATGATTCTTTGCGTTTTTTTGGCTGATCTTGTTATTTAATGAAATCGGTTAAAAATAGAAAGGACTAGCTGATCCGGCGAACTTCATACCGTCATATTTTTTTTTCAAAAAAACTTTTAATTTTGTTCTATACAAACCTTCTCCTGTTTATAACTATGTATCCAATTTGGAACAATAGTTTTTAGTTTATCGATGTCGTACCTATATACAAACATCCTTTTATTTATTAAGAAATAGAAAAGTTTACTAGATTTTTCTATCGACTGTGCCGAACGTCGACTTAACGGTATATGATTACTAAAGTTCTTAAATCTTCAGCATAAAGTACACAAGTTAAATACATTACAATTGTTTCATTTCCAATCAACATATCATTGTCGAGTCGTATAGATGTTCTTCTTAGACCTCCAGACAATAAAAACTACTCAACACTAATAAATAATTTATTATTTTTCAGATTTCGGTATTAGTACAGGAAGACAGCTTAAAGAATTCCCATGCGCCTTCGTTTATAACAGTAGTGACTCTCGCAATGGCACCTTTGCCTCGCCTAACTCCCCTGGACCCTACCCCAGAGACACTGAATGTACATATTTCTTCCACGGCACCGACTCTGAAAAAGTGCATCTACATTTTACAAACTTCGACGTTGAAGGAGTTTTACCGTGAGTACTTTTTTTAATATGTATTAAATAGCACCCCTGCTTCACACGGGTGAAATGCTGACAATGATTATCAGTGTTTCTTCACGATATATTATAATATACATACAGACCTTCCTCTTAAAAATAAACCAAATAGATAATTTAAATATTTCTTACTAATTAGCCATATCGTTTTTTTATTATACATTTTTTTTTAATTTCAAGCAAAAAAAGACAATAACTTTGAAAGTTAAGTCCATACAATGTTATATTTCCTTAATTTCAGATGTGAAGCCGTATCGGCAAGTGATTACGTCGAATTTTCGAATCAAATGACTGAAGACAATAGATATGGTAGATATTGCGGGCAGATGAAGGAATTCCACGTGGAGTCCGAGAGGAACTTCTTCAAAGTCACGTTTCGGTCCAATGACAGGCTAGACGGCGCGGGCTTTAAGGCTATATATCAGTTCTTAGAGATCACAGACGAATATCGGGCACCGATCTTCGATACTGGCTCGAATTCTGCACGTAAGTCCAGCTATTGATTTCAAGAGTTTAGATTGCAAGTCAATTTTTACTGGAGTTTTGTACATAGTTGTTAATGTAATTTCAAATTATTGTTTAAGGAGGGTGTATTATAATAATTTTTGATGCCGTTGCGGTTATTACACTTTAGGTTATTACTATAATCTAACACCTCAGTTGGCTACGTATATGGAAACAGTTTAGTTTTCGATTCGTCTGCAAATAAAATAAAAAACGCGAGTTTTATCCGTTATAATTGTTTTATTTTAATTGGTATATTGTTTTTAGTAATGAAAACTAACCTAGGAGATATTTTTAACTGTCAAAGAAATTTAACTAATTAATCTAATGACTCTTTTTACTTTAAAGTTACAATGTGGGAAACGTTATCAAATATATTGAGAAAAGTGTGAAATCGTTTAATATTAAAGAATAAAATTACCATTTTGTTTTACAGGTATTCTGGGTCACCTGCTGTTGCTGATCACCTCAGCTGTAGTACACTTTCGCCATCAACTATATCATTAACCAAAGTGATATTAGATTAAATCTTCCTAGTCTGTAATCCTGTATATTTTGTATGATAGCATGTGCCATACACCTGTAAATTACTGTAGGAAGCAATATTTTCTATTAAAATATATTTTAAGTTCGACCTGTCCTACCGAAGCAATAATACACAGTTAAATATATTCACAAAGGCACTTCGTAACACGAATTAAATAATTATGAATTAAAAAGTTTTTTATTTTGTAGCTCTTAATCTGTCCTTCCGTTAGTTAATGTTTAAATCACTAAAAAGTAGATACATTTCAGTGAAAATAGACCAGAATAAGTTTTTAAGTATGCTTTGTTAAGTACTTATACTAAAAAATGGGTTTTGTGATCGTAAACTATTTTTTTTTATTCATACCGGTATTAAAATAAAAAAAATAGGATTACATTATCCCATTTATGGCAAATAGGAGTGATGAAAAATATGAATTTAGAAGAAATTAAAAACATTTTTTTTTAAATAGGTACCTAAAGACATGACTGCCTTTGAAGAAAATAATTACATTTTTTATATTTTTGACAGACACCGCGCGAGCTATAAGCAACCTATAAGTTAATTGCATTTAATACAAAATTATTACAACTTAAGTAGAAATTTGAAAACACAATGAAGATAAATGTGCAATAATTAATTATTAGTTATGTAGGTAATTCATTACTTAGGTACTTTTAACATTGGCATGTGGATTTGTAAAGTTCCAGATGAATAGCTAAGTAAATAGGTATTTATCTATTGTATAACAGCTGATTTATGAATACCGCATTCAGAATTAAGCAGCAATTCATAAGGAATTCCAATTAACGCTTTGTAAACGCATAATCGCGTCGACATTTTCTTCCTGCCCGCACCCGGTTAAACTTTACCGCGTTGCATAATACGAGAATTGAATGTTGTTGCTCGCTTCATTGCTCGGCACGGCATCGACGGGTTGAGTTGTACGCCCTCGCGCCGACAGGTGTGGTGGCGCTACTATCGCATCCTAGTTCCCTCGCTCCACTCACCCCTCCACTTTGTCGCACGTCAGTTTGAGTTCGTTCGCCGCTCTCTGTAGTGCTGTCCATATTTTATCTGTGAACGCGCGAAACTTTTTCTGCGAATTCGGGACGTTGATCTTGAAAGAAACAATAACTTTGTTGTTTAACAGTGTATTGGAAGTGTAGGAACGAGTAGTAAACTCAAGTGTTGTAGGTCGTTGTGTTACCGTGAGTGTTGTGGTCACAGGTGTCGCATTCCAACCGGGACGCCGACGCAGCCTCCGCTTGAACCCGGTACGGGCAGGTGGACCGCTACTCGAATACCTATTTTAAACTATTTAGGTAAGGTAAATTCATTTATTTTGCTATGAATAATCGATGAGAGTGCAAATAGAGGACTAATAGACACAGCGAGTTTGTTTACCTATAGATGAGGCTATGTGCGGCATGTAGTAGGTAACTACGCGGGTATGAGTATAAAATTATGTTTTTTTTGAATAAGACCCTACCCTATATGTGGGTACATTAGATAGATAGATATTTAGATTTACGGAGACTTCCTAAAATAAGTAAAGCTATTTTAAGGTTATGACTAGAAACATCACAATCTTTCAGTCGGTCCGTGCTAAATACTTATTAGGTAGGTAGGTAAATACCTATATCCAATTAGATTTATAAATCAATCCTTTATCAACTTTAAGACGAGATTTGCAAATAAGGGACTGACGGTGACGTAGGTTTCGTAATTAACTTAGATGTTAATTAAATCTGTTTATAATTAGTAAGAGTAATCATTTTTATTAACAGGTAGGGGTGTTCTTTTCGTAAATTTGAATGCTGTTAGTGTTTTCTACAAGGCTTTTCTTATTAATAGACGTTGTTATTTATGCTTAGGTAGGTAAGTACTTATCGTCGGCGTCAGTGCAGGACCTTCTAACTACAAGTTTTTATATATCACAAAAAAAGTTACATTAATTAGTTCGTATTGCTTTTAGGACAGTTTTTATTGTCTACTGTAAAATTTACTTTTTTTGCATTTAGAAGGTCCTGCACTGACGGCGACGTTATGCAGGAATTTAATGTTTATAATAGTCTGATGTCGGTTTGTGTCCTGCTGTTTGTAAACAAGATACGTACCTATAACTAGATATCTACATTTCTGTACTTTATAGGTATAACTAGGTACACAAGTAAGTAGGTACCTACATAACAATAAGCATGCGAAATCATGTAGGTAGGTACCTGCATACATTTAGAGACCAAGACTGGTATCAGTGGTATCCATTTTCTTCTTGTCAGCACCCAGGCTGAATAGGTAGTAAGCAGAAAGGTTTTGTGCATTGTTGGCAAAGGTTGAAAGGTCTATTTTAATTTCTAATAGGTAGGTAAGTACTTTATTATTATGCAGGTAGGTACCTACCCAGGTAAAGATTGAGTTCTTTAGTTAAATCTGTGCTCTTAATCAACAATAAACAATGGCTAGACATTACCATCATCCCATACAATAATTGTCATTTCGTGGGAAGCAGGCAAAGTGTCATAATTTTTGTTGACAGCTAGATAGTTAGGTGTTTTATTTAAGTAGGTAATGACCTCAATTTACCGTTACTTCATAATGAGTAAAATAAAATTCCTACTACGTTCATGGAACGCTAATAATACTTTATGGATATAACATGTTGACTGATAAAAAATCTATTACGAGGTAGGTAGATGTCTAATTTAAATATCTACCTACTTATCCGCTTATAAGTAAGCATAATATCGAAATAGTTCATCTACCTACCTACCTACTTACGTATACCGTAGCCTGTCTACCTATAGATAGTCCATCATATTAGTAATCATCCTATCACTAAGTAGGTAGGTAGACCTGCCTATCTAGGTAACTTCCTTAGTATTGCGTTTTTAAGCAAATACATAATCACCTTAAAAGTTGGTAAAAATATCGTAAGTTGTACATACCTACCTACCTACCGCTATAAGTATTTTAACTTATTACCTACCTAATAATTATTCTAGTAGGTGAGGTAGGTACCTACCTACGTACCTGCGTAGGTACCTCAGCTACTAGTAAACTATCTACCTATAAAGTTTTGAGAATTTTTTACCTTTAGAACTTACTTAACTAACAATCTACTGACTATATAGGTACTTACACACATAAACACATCATCCGGCACCTGTTTGTTGCATACCAATAACATTAATTATTTTCAGTTTCGACGTTTTGACCTTTAAAAAGATAACTATGACAGTCACCTGCGTTGCTGAATAGTGTGTAATTGCATATTTAAATATTTTTTCTACTTTTATTTACCTACTAAATTAAGAAGATGTGTACTTAAGTAAATACGAAGCGACGTTTTTGTCTTTCAACGCGGTAAAAATACCTACAATACATAAATAGCTAATGAGAACTTGTGGAAATATTTACTTGAATTGGTAATTTTTTTCCCTTTGGTTACTACCTACCTACCTACTTACTGAATATTAAGTTGGATACGATAGTGATTTTTTACTATGAAAGTAAATACAATGTCGAAACGTGATCAGTTGTTGGTCAAAAATAGATAATGTAAGCATAGAATAAGTACTTACCTACTTCAATCTAAGACGGAAGTAGTGGAGAGGTTAGTGACCCTGAGAAGTAGTAAGTACCTATATTAAGTGTTAGGTACGTACCTACTAGGCATTAGGTTCGAATCCTGGATCTTTATGTAGGTACCTGGCAACCCTAGACAGAGGCGAGAATTTTATTTATTTGCGAATTTTATTAAAGATCTGTTTGCTTTAAACGTTGTCTGGTAGAGAATGCCGTATGGCATTAAGTCCGCCTTTTGTACATTTGGTTTTTTGTGCAATAAAGTGTCAATCCCTACTAATATTATGAATGCGAAAGTAACTGTCTGTCTGTTACGCTTTCACGCTAAAACTACTGGACCGATTTAAACGAAATTTGGTACAAAGAAAGTCTGACCGACTGCAAAAAAGGAGTTCCACGCGGACGAAGTCGCGGGTAGAAGCTAGTAAATCAATAAAAAAAGAAGATAAGTACTTACATTATATGTACTGGCTTCGGACAAAATCGCAGTCTACAATAAAATGTGTGGTTTTGTTAGTCTGTGCCCTTGCACTCATTTGGACTATCTTCGTAAGTAATACCTACCTACATGTCGTGCTAAATAACAATGTGGGTGATTAAATTTGTTTCTAACACTTGTAACGTTAGTCACGCATCGCTTGGAAACGACAATGATTTAGAAAGGAACAGGTTTTTAGATTTTTCTATGGCAGTTATAAATGGTATGGAAAGAAACCTACAATTTAGCAGAAATAATTAATGTGCCATGTACCTATATTAATAATATCTCGCTGCTTTTCTAGAATAGTATCACAACTCGAAATGTGTCACCATTTTGAATTGAAATTTATATGTGACGGTTTACAGTCTTAAATGGAGTAACAAATGATTTCGAGTTGTGACACTATTCTAGAAAAGCAGCGTGCAGCGATCTATTGATTGACTTTAGCATTAGACTTTCGGAAGTCCAGTCTTGCTACGAATATGAGAACAATTAGGTACTTGTAGGAATAACGATTATAACGGATTTAAACTCTCGTATCGAAAATTTTACAGTTCCCATATTCGTAGCATGACTGAGCTCACGATAGTCTAACGCTAAAGAAAACAAAACAAAGATGAACCTTAAGAACGTATTTTTCGGCCCGCAAAAGTTGATAATAAATTGGCGACATTTAAACTATTCCAAACCGTTCTGTTCCAAAGGAACTTAAGAGGATTGTGAACCTGTTAATTTTCATACAAAAGACGATAACGTTTTACACCCAGTAAATATAGTTAGATTTTTATAATTTTTGGATATGTTGTAGATATAATGAGAAACTACGTCTGTACGTTTTGATTTTTAAGAAATATTGCTTAAATAATATAGATTTTTATGATTATAAATCTATATATAGATTTTTAGATGCTAATAAATTTTAGCGTAAGCAATATTTCTTAAAAATCAAAACGTACAGACGTAGTTTCTCATTATATCTACAACATATCCAAAAATTATAAAAATCTAACTATATTTACTGGGTGTAAAACGTTATCGCCTTTTGTATGAAAATTAACAGGTTCACAATCCTCTTAACGTACCGTATTTACATTTAACGTAAGCTAATGTTACGCAGAATCATAGCATAATAATTCATACGATTAATATCAAGGGGCAGCGAGCCCACAAATCTCCATTTACGTCGGTAACCGGGGCCCAGATAGTATCAATATGCCCAGTCAAAGCAAAAGAACTAACCCTTTTTGTGTATGGCAAGACCACGATAAAAATACATACGGCCGGATTATCTAAATTGTTATTGTAGCCTACATAGACTATAAGGTCGATATTCCTTTGGCGTTTTTTTTATAATAGTAGGTACATGACTATCGGAACTATGATAGTTAAGATACCTCTTATTACCTCGTATGACCTTAGAAAGAAATCTTGAAATGGAAACGGTATTTCTCGTCACATTCAAATGTTGTACAACATTTTACTAAAAGCAAAAAGAAATAACTAGTCTATTAAAATCGTTGAAGTGCTGGTAAGAATTTTTATTGCACGGTCATTTTGACTATAATACTGGCGCCTCTACTGTGATTTAACTTTACTCGAGCTTACTGCTAAGTACTCATTTGGATCAGTAAGTAACCCAACCCTTTGCAATTCAAATATACTTCAATCGTCAATACGCCTGTACCGGTTGTCGCTTTAAATATTAACCTCAATGTAAGTAAGTACCTTATTTACTAGAAACGTTAATGGGCTCCCTTCGATTGACGGAATTCGAATTACTGTAGAAATAGAGAGATCATGTATTGTCGCAATCGCTTTGTTAGATCTAACCTAAACTGCTCTAACCTGTTAAGGAATGCAGCTAAGGCCGAATGCAACAGCCTTTGTAGGTGGGACGAGGGGCTTAATTTATCCAATGTGACAGCTTGAGAATTTAGCGTAGCCTTGGTGCAATTATCCGTAATATATCCGGGGCTCGCGGTTCCTTATTATCGCATTCCTGGAAGAGTTATAACGCGCTGACGGTTGTGGGACTAACTGGAGCTTCCTGCTATTGTGGGATGGTTGTGGAGTCAAGCGAATTTTGCATTTAGCGGGTACGGCATTAGATTTATTTTTGGTTAAGCGGCGACGTGTATTTTATATTATTTTAGTCACCTACTGAAAGTATATATTATGTCCTGGCTGATTTGCCTTAGACATGAGCCTAGAGTGGTCAGGATATTAGAGGACAATCGTAGAAAATAATGTAAATTTTATTAATGAGTTGAGAAGCTGGGGCGGTTGGTGCTACACGGCCTAGGGTAGCCTAGATTATAAAATTTAATGTATATCTAGATTCTAGTCGGATAGCTTAGACATTAGAGTCTACGTTGAATCTATAAGGATTTTGGTTTGACTATCACTAGAATATTGAAGGTTAAAACATATTTTTGATATTTATAACGCAACACACGATTTTAACCTCACCAATATGTGATGTTACGATTTGTATCTAGTCAATACTGTAGATTTTAAATGAATTGATTAGTTGTATAATTAGAATGAAATCTATGTCGATCATATTTCCGTTTATACGTGATTGAGAGTGTACCTACACATTTATAATAGAACCTTACAAACTGTAATAAATTGACGTAGACATAGCCTTTACAGATAATCAGCTATTTAGTTGTTTATGTTACTTACTTGCTTCAAATGAGAATTAATTTAAAAGTCTAAAAGCGTATGATTTATCGTTTGAAACATTAAGTTACTATTTTCATTTTAATATAGTTGTTAGGTTTGTGTTTATATTTGTTACCTTAACTCGACGTTTACATAATATATATAATTCATATTACATATGTATCTGAATTTATTTAATTAAAAGATAATTAGAACAAAGTGTAAAACGTTATATCTATTTGTTTATAAACAAATAATTACTGAAAAGTATAATGTACTTACGCGTATAACTTCCGATCGACTTCACCAAATTGGATAATTCTTTTTGTTTTGGTTTTGGTCAGGACAAGGTTAATTATAGGAAATTAAAACTTATTTATAAATTTAGAAAATGTTCATAAAATAAAAATTATGGTGGTACAAAGTTTGCCGGGTCAGCTAGTTTAAAATAATATAAATACCCTTTAGTTATAATTCAAAATTATCCAACAAAGTAGCTTAAACTAACAAAGTAAGTTAAGTTGTACCTTGTTAAACTGATACAAATAGATCAATAATAATCATACAAGAATTCCATGACACGGCTAAGTATAAAATTACATACTAAATACGTAGATAAAATTAATACTTCTTGAGGCATTACGGAAAATCGAGTCAAATGCTATGCAACAAGCATTACAGGTATTAAGTTTAGTACAGAAATTACCATAGCAGAGATGGGCATTAATCGATTA
This sequence comes from Polylopha cassiicola, assembly GCA_038024825.1. Taxonomy (NCBI): domain Eukaryota; kingdom Metazoa; phylum Arthropoda; class Insecta; order Lepidoptera; family Tortricidae; genus Polylopha; species Polylopha cassiicola. The sequence continues at coordinate 4,844,785 of CP149053.1, read as the reverse complement.
TTTTTTTAATCAACTAATTAATCGACTAAACAATCAATCGTCACAAAACTAATCGCGATTAATTTAATTAAGATTAACTTAATCGTCGCAGAATTCGATTAACGATTGGTCAATCGTCATTTTAATCGACTAAATTTCTCGATTATATTTTGAAACACAGTGCATAAAAAAAAAATATATGTACATATTATCATTCAATATGTTCTATGAAATAATTCTAGAGCAGGGCAAAAAATGGTTAGGCAGTATATGAGTTAGGTAAATTTATTTATTATGGATAAATATTTCATTTTAACAGGTATCTCCTCGTCCATCAAAAGACCCGTAATAGCCTATGTCTTATATCAGCGTACCCCGAAACTTAGACTTACAATTTTTTTTTCTGATATTAATCGAAAGAAAATTAATCTAATTAATCAATCGATTATAGATTTAATCGATCGTATTTAATCGACGATTAACTTAATCGTGATTAAGTTATTCGAACATCTTACGATTAAGATTGATTAATCGTCACTTTTAATCGTTAATCGATTACTTTTAGGTTAATCTTAATTGTTAATCGTTAGTCGATTACATTTTGCCCATCACTGTACCATAGCATAGTTCATAAGCTGAGAATAATGCTATGTATCTGAATTTAACAGCACGACCCGACTTCTGGATTCGATTGTACTCGATAAATCTTACGTAGAAAACAGCACGAATTTGTTCTTAATGGGAGCGGCTGTACTGACGAGGTCGAATATTAACAAATGTCAGTTATGATATAATTTAGGGTTTTGTGACGTAATCGTTGTACCTGCTTAGATTAATATTATTTCTTTTTCTCGTGACCAGGTGTTATGTAAGTGCGAAATAAGGTGGAATTCTTAACTGTTTTTTATTATTTATTATTGAAAATTGGATTTATACTTGAGGTTCAATACCTCGCTCATACGTTGTTTGTATATTGTATGCCTACTATGACAATTAGTCAAAAAATTCGTCATCTTGATAATATAGAAATCTCACTGAAACCTTGATTTTTTTCTTAGTATTTTACAAACATTGCATATTTTGTTCTTGTCTTTGTATATTATTTACGAATGAAAAGCAACGGCAACTTTATTCAATATGTTTAAAATCTACAAGAAAGGAAATGGACTGTATAAAATATTAGACTTACATATAATATTTAAAAGGTCTTAAAAATTTGATCGCACAATGTATAATAAAAGAATACATGAAAAATAACTATCAAAAATATAAACGGTATAACAATAATAATAGTATTATTGTACAAAGAATAATAAGTACCTATTACCAAAAAGGTTCAGTCGTCAACACTGTTAGTCAGTTAGTATTATAATATACACGATGTTGTTATAGGTATCACAGATATTAAACGATTTCTTAAAATCTTTGTGATATGTTAATGACATTTCCAAAGTCATTGTGATCCCGTTCTTGACTGTAGGATCACAATGTCTTTGGAATCTCATTAACACAACCCAAAATTCGTCCGAATAAGCGCTAAATGTAAACCAATAACCATGACAATTCTTTCCCAAATATACAAAGTTCAACGCACTTTGAACTGCATAAACATTGTCTCACATATAAAAAAATCTCGTAACTGCATTAAGTGCAGTTTAGAATTGCCATTGCAATTGCAGTGCTAAAATGCAACAGCGTCACTGATATTTGCGGGCTCGCGTGACTTACACCGTGTAATATTGTTGACGTAATCTAAACTATACCATATAGACAATGGCTAGACGTAGTTAGCAAAATTATTTTCGACTTATAGGGTCATAATATAAATATTTCACGTAGGTGGCACGGCATCGAGTTTATGTCAGTTATGAAACGCATTTCGCTTGTCGTTTGCGAGATCTCTTTGGGTATAATAGAAAAGTAAATTAGGGACTGGTTTGTTGCTCAAGCCCCTCTCGATTTATGTTTAGAGAGATCAAAGTGTACGCTGCACGTGAGAGATTAATAATGCTTCAAAACTTTATTATGATATTATCTTATATTAAAAATTGTATTTAATGCTATCCTTAAATAACAAGATAATTTCTGATACCTTCACGGTTTTTATACACTGGAATGAAATAAATAGAACGGATTTAACAAGCGTATTTTTTTTATTTTCTGAAGTTTTGAAAACTTTACAGTTCCCATGATCGTAGCACTACTGAGCTTTAGCGTTAGACTATCGTCAGCTCAGTCATTTTAAATAGCACATTTTGCTAAATTATTCAAATAGTCCATTATATTCGATAATGATGTTAGACATAAAATTTGTGTTCTTAATTACATCTTTTAAGTTTGTAAAAGAAAATTCTGAACGGATTTACGGTGCAGTTAAGCCTATTATGACATAACTGTGTTGATTACAAAACTACCAACCTGTCTTTTCAATACATATGCACCCTTGGGCATAAATTTTATGTGCTACCTTATAAGTATGATTCGTACGAGACGTTATATCCAAGAAAGCGGAAACATAAAAGTATTTTTTTTAAATAAAGTTACTACGCTTATAGCTGTAAATGTAATTTGCGGATGCCAGTACTTATGTGCAGTTTTCTCACGCCAATTGCTTGTTAGAGGAGACTTTGACAACTTATTTATAAACAAACATTTTTTTAATGAGTTTAGTTAATATCTATCTTGAGATTTCATAAAATAATCTTATCTAGATTTAATCTTTATTTTTAACTTGCTGACCCGGCGATTTTTGTAAAATCTCCTTATTTTCTTCTTTAGGTATATTTTTCCCTGGACATAAAATCACATCAAAATAACAGAAAATCAATTAAGTCCAATCGATTAAAGATAGACATGAGACATATATTTTTATATTATAATTCTTAATACGTAAAAAAATTCACGTCTAAACAGCTGAAATTATCACGAATTTTCATACAGATATTGAAGTTACTTTAAAAGATTACACGGGATAATCCAAGAAAAAAAAAATCATGTATTAATAATTAAACCTTAAAAATATTTTTTAATACGTCAAATAAGTCTTCTAAAAATAAACGCAAGAAAACGAGTCTTATAATGCTTCGAAAACTAAGAACGCCGCAAGAAACTCAAGTAAGTATTCGTAAAGTCAAAATTATTGTTTCTCCAACACACTATCTTGTGCTTTATGCACAGACAAAGCCCAGATAGGTGTTGATAGATAGTTGTCGACCTTTACCGGGGCGAGGACAAAAACCAGAGTGAGGACGCACTTTTACTCAATGAAACTAGGCGGGCTTAGCTTTTGTATAATATATGTAGGATTTTATGAAAGTTAATATATAATAATTTCCGATGCCTTTGCGGTTATTATACACTAGCTGTGCACGCAACTTCGTCCCCGTGGAATAGTAATTCTTCATAAGGCTTCATATTTTCCCCGTTTTTTACACATTTTCCACTGTTTCTTCGCTCCTATTGGTCGCAGCGTGATGTTATATAGCCTAAAGCCTTCCTCGATAAATGGTCTATTCAACAAAAAGATTTTTTGAATTCGATCCAGTAGTTCCTGAGATTAGCGCGTTCAAACAAACAAACAAACTTCAGCTTTATAATATTAGTATAGATTGGAATGAAACAACTTCTAACGGATTTTATTTTATTGGATGACGTTTCGGAGGCTAATAATTACAATCACCATTTCAATATAATATTTCTATTATATCAGCCTCGTGAAATACTTCATTCGCGAGAACTGCTTTGAACGTAGCCAAAAAGTACAAGTTATAAAATGCTCAAAAGTTTAATCAAATTAATTTATTCTGGTCTACTAATACAAAAGAAACAGCATCCGCTTTGTTCTACTGTGCCCTTGTCACTCGTAGACAGGCTCAAATGTTGATGTGTTATTGAAGTTTGACAAATGAAGTGATCAAATATCATTGAGAAAGGAGTGGCGAATTTTGATCAAGTTATTTTGAACAAAGGATTTATCCAATTGGAATGACAAGTAAATAATTAAGAAATTAAATATGTAAAGTCCTGGATAACTAACCAAGGGCGTGCAGTCCATTAAGGCACAATGTGATGTCTACCCGCTGTACCCTAGCGCAATACTTTTGCACATGCTTAGTTAACACGGTAATTGCGTGCTATAAGTTTTCTTTTATATTGTGATCTAATAAAATATGATAAATAAACCAAAATAACACTTTTATTTCATAAATAAAAGTATTCTATGTTTTATAATCCAGTAATGGTTGATTCGCAAAGATAAATAAATATAAACATAGAAAAACGATTAACTGTGTAGAAAAAAGTTACACCTAAAAACTGTGTAGTACTTTTATATTAGATCATCATCGCCTTATTAAATAAAATCCGTTATTAATTTTGTATCAACGTCAACAATGAATAAATTAATCGGTTCTTACCTCCGCCCATTAGTTTTTGTATGTTTTTTTTTGTCTCTATATTTGACTGGTATAACATTACCAAATTAATAGTTAACACCCACTGCTATTTATTGATCGTTCTATTTTAAGAACCAAAATAATCCTTAAGATATTTTTAAGTGATGATGAATTTTGCTTTAATAAAAATTCATTATGTAGAAGTAGACAAATAATATCGCATATCGATATAAATTTGTTCAATGGACCAATCTGTTTTCAGTTTACAGTACCGGAAATAATAGTCAAAGAGAGTCTTGAAACTACCGTATTTATTGTCTTAAACTTATTAACTATTTAAATACATATGTAAATTCTAATCAAATTCACGTAAATAAATATAACTTACGATGTAATAACGTTCTTTATTGTCATTTTATTTGTATTGTATTATATTATGAATCACAAAATACTTAAATGGAGATTCAAGTTGCTGTCGACATAGCTATTTTGTTGCCTAACAGAAGTGGTAGTAGAACGATACAATGTTTTACGTAATAAATTTAATATATTAGTAGATGTAATAAATATCTACACTTATTACCGATTATGACCTAAAACTGGTTATTTTATGTGAAAATGCATATGAGTAAATCTCCCGTACCATATTATACTAATAGGTATTAACGCTAAGGAAAGGTATTAAACTGAAATTGAATGGTTCAAAAATATACTTAAGTGCCTATTAATAATGAATAGTGAAGAAAAACGTATTAACGAAGCTTTTAAGACATGTTGGTTGAATGAACGAACGGACGTCGGCGTCGCAAATATATGTTGGAAGATTTATCGTTGTCATAAGTTGCTATACAAGAAAGTAATTTAGTTTACTTTAACGTAAAACCTTATTTCATTTATATTTATTTGATTCAAAAACTTACATTTATAAGCTTGATGGAAATGGCATTGGACGTGATTCAACGCCGTCCGTCTCTTTCTAACCAATTGTGATTATCAGTTTGTCCTTTTCCTATTTCTTTCAAATGGGGCACGTATCTTGATTGGTACATCAACCTGTCCAAGTTTTTCTACTATGCGAACTAAGTGACACTGTATTGGAAATATAGGAATTTATACCAAAACGCTATGGTAGTAAAGTTGATTTTTAGAAAAATTCTTGAGATTTACTTATTGGTCATCTTCTGAGACTTGACTAGTTTATGTGGAATGCAGTGTCCCCTAGTTCAGCTAATAGTGTTGATTTTATCTCAAATATCACTCGAGAGTTAGTTCTTACTGTATGTGCGCTATGGTACATACAACATTTAACAGGTGCGTGCAGTGAGCGTGTTAGAACCAGGGTAGGCACTTTATACATTTTTAACATTGAACCTCCACGGAATGCATATTCATTTATAAACATAAACATAACATATATTATCTACTAAATAAACTAGCTTCAATACTCTATATGTAGTAATTTTTAGATTAGTATATTATTATGGACTCTGGTAAGGTATTCCATATAGTTCAGAGTATATAATTATGACTAATTCAAAAAATTCAAACCACATCCGCCATCTAACTTACATTCTAGGAAATCATTGTATGACGTAATTTTTTAAACCATCTTTATTTACTTTGTATAAAATAGTACAATTCGTATAACAAATTGGGATTCAAGCAGTAATGAGAGATGCAGTAATATAATTATGAATCACTACGTCCCCTAACTCTAGTAACTGCGCTGTGGGAAACCATTACACGTGTCCTTGTAGCTTAATTAATGTGAGGCTATCTATAACAGGTGAGTGCCTTTCCTGTTCCCATCCAACTTACTTTATTGTTCATTTTGGTTTGTGCTACTTTGCTACTACCTTCTTGGAATGAAACAACTGTTAACGGATTTAATTCTCGTATTTTTATTTTATTTTACTGACAACACTTACTGACAATAGTTTAACGCTAAAGTGACTTTAGCGTTAGACTATTGTCAGCTCAGTCGTGCTACGATTATGGAAACTGTAAAGAATCCGAAACGTCAGCTAATAAAATAAAATAAAAATACGCGAGTTAAATCCGTTAACAGTTGTTTTATTCCAATGTGTAATAACCGCGAAGGCATCAGAAATTATTACTACCTTCTTGTCTACACTATAATAAAGAGGAAAGATTTGTTTGTTTTATAATTTCTGATGCTTTCGCGGTTATTACACATTGGAATGAAACAACTATAAACGGAATTAGCTCACGTATTTTATTTTATTTGCTGACGTTTCGGATTCTTTACAATTTCCATAATGGTAGCACGACTGAGCTTAGACTAGTCTAAAGCTAAAGAAAATCAGAAATAAATAATGAATCGTAAACGCAGGCGCGTGCAGTGAGTGTCGCGCATGTACTACTTCAGGGTAGGCACTCCATACATTTATACCATTATGTCTATATGGAATGCACGCCCTTGCCGAAACGTTAGTACATAAAGTTAAATAAATCCGTTCATAGTTGTCTCATTCCAAAGCATTAGTGGTTCAAAGAGGAGTAAACTTCTATCTCGCAGTTCCAATGGCTAACAATGTCCATTGCAAGCTGTCATTATAAGTACACACAATTATGTTTTATTAACTTTTGTACTTACTCACTGACTATTAGAGACGTAGTCAGTGAATAATAAAGGTTATTAAAGGGCTCACAAGACCCAGTACCGGAGTAGCAAAATATTGAAAAGATTGGTTTAATGAAATTGAAATAATGTTCAAAGGTTAGCTCTAAACGCACCAGGAAAATCTGTTATATAAATTATAATAAATTACCTATTAATAGTCGCATTCACTACATTAAAAATCCAGGATGCTAATTAAAAAACTATCCAGGACGCCCAGGTGCGTGCAGTAGGTATAGCGCCAGGGTAGGCAGTCCATACATTAGTGACATTGTGCCTATATGGAATACACGCCCTTGCTAAAACCCCCAGGATAACCCAAAAAGCAGGAAATACTAGTTTAATTTTATAAGCAATCCATATTTTATAAGTATTTTTGTTGGTTTTCTATCAATAGTTTAGCTCTAGAGACGCTGTGTGCTGTATTAGACATCAACGTGCGCGTGTATTCATTAAAGACGAGACGAATAGGTTCTATAAATCATAAAATTCAATATTTTCTCTTTATTGACCCGCCCCGGCCTTGCCCGGGTCCCTTTTTTATAGCCCATGTCACTCGGGAATAGAGCTTTCCAACAGTGAAAGATTTTTTCAAATCGGACCAGTCGTTTAGGGGCCTATTCAATTTAAACAAACAAACCTTTCCTGTTTATAATATTAGTATAGATCAAATACACAAAATATAATAATATGTATTTCGCTTCTTTAGTATCGTAGTGGAGTGTATCTATATATTTATTTTCCTTATTAAACAAGGGTAGTATCAAATCAAAGAGGATCATATGCACATTGTAAAATTATAAAAAACCTAGCAAATAAAATTTTAAAAAATATACATGAGTTAAATCCGTTAATAGTTGTTTCATTCCAATGTGTAATAACCGCGAAGGCATCAGAAATTATTATATAAATTTGTTTTTAAAAAAGTTTTATTTTAATCTTATAAGCTAAATAGGTGAACAAATGTTAAGTGGCTAAATGATGCGGCGCCATGTTTTTTTGCATGACATCATCCAAGTTTTAAAGCAATTATTGCACTATTGAGTCACATCTTTTTTGATATCTATTAGGTCACTAAGCGATATTTAAAACTAGTCATTTGACTAATAAGGATTCATTAAACGTATTTCTTGTTTAATTAACGAATAATTAACAAATACCTTCTTTAGCTAATGGTAATTAGCATATTCATTAATGCACCTAACATTTTAAAGAAATATACTTGTATATAAAAATATAAGATTTCAGAAAGCATAAATAAAATGTATATTGTGTTGTGCCTAACAAAGGTGTTATTTTCTGATGCCTTCGCGGTTATTACACATTGGAACGAAACAAGACGGATTTGACTTGTGTATTTTATTTTATTGTCTGACGTTTCGGTTAAATGGATAAATGTATAAATCACATTGGAATGAAACAACTTTAACGGATTTAACTCGCGTATTTTATTCAGTCGTGCTACGATTATGGAATCTGTAAATACGCGAGTTAAATCCGTTGAAGTTGTTTCATTCCAATGCATAATAAATAAATAACCGCGAAGGCATCAGAAATTATTGTAAACCACTTTAGCATATGACAATTGTCAGCTCGGTCATGCTACGATTATGGAATCAGTAAAGGCTTCGAAACGTCAGCCAATAAAATAAAATAGGCAAGTTAAAGCCGTCTATAGTTGTTTCATTTCAAAGGTGTTAGTTTCTAAAATCAAACTATATAGTTTGTCTATTGAATTTTTAGTAAAATATGAATATTTTTTTATTAGACTTAACACGCTGACGCGGACGTGTAAAGATTTCTTACAACTGTGACATTTACCTAATCCCTTTAAATCACTTCGCTTGGCACAACGATAAACCTCAAATATCTTCATCTGTGGTCTACTTTAATCGGCTTTCCAATTGATCCTACAATAAAGGCATAAGTCAAAAACATGAACTGTACAAAATCAAACTTCCTTTGCGTACTTTGACAAAGGTACGCGGCTTCTTTGACTATACTAACACCGTGTCGCTTGGAACTATGGCCAATCGTCTTTTGTTTGTTAAACGGACATATAACACATTGAATTTTAAACCTTATCGGATTCTAATAGAGTTTAATATTGTAATTATTAACCATTCTTTCCCTATTTAGAAGCTTATAGAATGAGTTCTATTGCGTTAGCAATAAAGTTCACAATTAGTGTGTTTTTGTGCTTTGGGAGGTTTTTTGTGAACTGTAAGGTAACGTCGTGTAGGGAAGATGTTATCGTACAAACAAATAAAGCGTGTTCTACATGGTTGCATTCTGATAACTTATTATACAATTGTTTGTTTTTTGCTTTTTTTGGATTTTTATTTAGTCATCATTTAGTTCTTCGTTGTGGAAAGTTTGTATTACGAGTTTTAGGCAGTTGTTAATTAAATAACGGAGAAATAATTTTATGTTCTAATAGTTATTTAGTAATGTGTTGCTAAGAAAAAAAATAATTACATACTTAAGTAAATAAGTAGATAAATAATTTTGGACTATACGCATCAATTGATCTAGTCCTTAACTAAGCAAAACTATAACTATATATAAGTTCATATGAATTCTAGACATTGGATAAACATAAATTAATACATGTAAAACATCCCTGACTTATGTACGGACGTTGGTACTCATCACACTAACATCTGCCCTTATCCGGATTTGAAGCCACAACCTCCGGTTTTGAAGTACGCTCTGACCACTAGACCAACCGACCGTCATAAAATGCACCTGTCGATGAACTGCTGCAATCTAGCTGAAAATAAGGCACTAAAACACACAAAAACAAAACTTATTTTCAAAGGCGTAATGTTTAAAATAAAATGACCACTCAAAATACATTAACCAATTTTCTTACGTAAACAAGGATATTCGTTATAAATCAACACACGTCCCCAGATTGATCTTTTGTCGCTTTCATTAGCATATTGCAATGTAGGGTTGTTAGAAGGAACGAGTTTGGGACTTTGGTCAGGAGAAACAAAGGCTTTGAACGTGGAAATAGTCTTAAGAGCCAAAAAACAGCCGTCGACACAATTTATGAAAGACTAGCGGCCCCGGCAGACGTCGTCCTGCCCGTCCGATTGTTTCGTCATAGATCTGTCAAAGTCTTCTGTCACTTCTTCATAAGGCTTCATATTTTCCCCGTTTTTTTTACACATTTTCCACTGTATCTTCGCTCCTATTGGTCGCAGCGTGATGTTATATAGCCTAAAGCCTTCCTCGATAAATGGTCTATCCAACAAAAAAATATTTTTTGAATTCGAACCAGTAGTTCCTGAGATTAGCGCGTTCAAACAAACAAACAAACTCTTCAGCTTTATAATATTAGTATAGAAGTATAGATTAAAATTTCCTCAGTGAGTGAGTTGTACTACATGAGACTGGATATGATAAAAGCGCTGTCAGCGCTCTTCAGCGTCGATCAGGTGTCACAGATGTGTAAATTTTGTGAACTAATAAAGTAGTCTAGTAAGGCTGCCGTTTTGGTATGTCAAAATATACTATAATAGCTGTCCTTGTGGTTTCACACGGATTATCTTTTTTTTATAGCCTATGTCATTCGGGAATAGTGTAGCTTCCCAACAGTAAAAGAATTTTTCAAATTTGGAGATTATTCAATCCAAACAAACAAACCTTTCCTCTTTATTATATTGGTATAGATATAGAAGAAGTACTCAATAACAAAATGGCTGACGATTCCCGCCGTTTGAACTTCGTGGCAGTTCATTTTACAAATTAAAATCCTATTGGACGACCTCCGGTCGTTGAATCGCAACGTTTCGCTTGACGAAAATTCGGAACTTGATGGAGACAGTATAATAGTTTTTTGTTTTTTTTTACTTTGTCGACAGTCACACAAATTTGAGAGAATCCCGCCAATTCCAGACTATGGGGCAACCCTAACTGTATGGTACATGATACCTACTCTTTACCTGTTTGTTTGTGCAAACATCGTCGCCCTTTGTTGTTGAATGAGACTAAGTACTTTGCATATTCTTTAACAAGCTACTCACTTACTTATAGAAAAAAAATATACTACCTACATAAATTGGAATGAAACAACTTTTTTTTATTGGCTGACGTTTCGGAGCCATTTACAGATTCCATAATCGTAGCACGACTGAGCTGACAATAGGCCTTATGCTAAGTCATGTCAGCCAATAAAATAAAATACGCGAGTTAAATCCGTCCAAAGTTGTTTCATTCCAATGTATAATAACCGCAAAGAAATTATTGTACTACATAAGTTTTACAAATTAAAAAAGAAAACTGATTAGATAAAAATATAAGCCATTTAAAAGATCAAAAATATGTTTTATCCAGTTACTTGACTTTTATTTCTAGTTGTTAATTAATAAGAATATGTACTTGATTTACATTACGAAGATTCAACCACTACGTGTGAAAATTCTTTAACCATAAAATAATTATAACGGTGTTTCAATAATCGATTCCTTGATTTACTTCGGTTCCATCAATATTATGAAGTCATTAGAAAATTTACAAGCCCGTAAAGATTTAAATAAAACTAATTTTCACTTAGTTAATTACAAAAAGCGACGAAGCGAATCTCTGAAGTGGATTGAAGAGGTTTTTTGCACCTGATTGGGTTCTTAATCTTGGTGTACTTTTCCCGTTAACCGATTTTGCTTTGGGGTTTGTTTACTGAAGTATAAAAACATGATTTTGTACGCTTTTTTATTCCTAAGCTAGATAATTAACATGATGCATATTTGCTTCTACCGGGAGTCCCTGATTTTTTTGTTATTTTATTACGCTTTACTACTATGATAATAGTTTGAGCTACTATTTTCATTGAAACAGTTCTTGTTCAGTGATAGTTTAATGGTAACTTAGGTAAACACAAAAATAATATAAAACTACAAACCAATAATAATAATAAAAAACCGATCTTCGTACTTTACTACGTTTTTGTGAAAATTCTCCTTTTTCTTGCATTTTTTCATTATATTGCCAGGTATATTTGAATATCAAATTTAGTTTAATCGGTTAAGCTGTTCTCTGTGAGCTTTTGGAGTGACTAACAGCTATTCATAGATTCATAGATAATAGATATTTACTGTACTATGTAAACATACTGACCGCATAGTTAAATACATAGCTTGTATCGCATTCATTTTTAATTATTTATCATCATAAAAGTGCAAAGAACTTTACAATAATTTTCAAACTAAAAATATGACTGAAGAATGGTCGCGGAGCACAGCGAAAAACGGTCGTTGCTCTTTTTCTATTTGTCTCTGTCGCACGCGAGATACCCAGTAGCCAAGCCTACGATATATAACTGCATAAATTCCTTTAACATAACTGTTGTATAATCATTTATTAAGCGGAAGAATTCTAAATCCACGGTCGCCTTGCATGTTCAGATGCACTTGTAACAAGTTTTTCCAGGGGCTAATTGCATCCTTACTGCATCCTCTTATGGAGATGAGTCTATAAATAAATATTACTGTACTGTGATTTAATTATAATAGCTTGTATGTACTGAGTACTTTAGAATTACAGCTTAAATAATTGAAGAAATATGAGGGGTAAGTTCTAAACAAACATGGTTTGGAAAACAATTCTCTTATTACTTAAAAAAGACAACTTAAGTGTCATTTGTCATTGACATCTTAACCGAAAACATCCACAGTATCAAAGTAAGTACATGGGCAGGTACCATTCACGTATTTTTTGATAGGTACTCTTAATAAAATATATGTAAGAATTGCAATGAAACTTAATAATAATTCTAGATGACCCACGAACTTCGTACCGCGTTTTTTGAGAATCTTTTTTTTTGTAGGTGTTTTCTCCAAATTTCTTCAACGTATAAACCTTCTATGGACTTTCACCAATATTTCAAAACTAAATGTGACCAAATCGGTTCAGTCATTTTAAAGATTTAGCGAGACAAACAAACATTTCATTTTTATATATCTGATAACTCATTCATTACAATAAAACATAGGCTGTAATTTATAAAGATGTAAAATACTATTCCACCACTGACTAAGTCTCAAGCAAGTTTAAAGAATATATTTAAATGATTAGGAGGTATTATATCATTTACGTCTGGTCTGAAGCTCGCTTTATTTCCAACATCATTTCGAGCTCGTAAAACTGGTAAAACTCGTGAAGCATCTTCAATTAAATAGATTGAGTTTGCTTTAACGATTGTAATCCAACTTGATTATCCTAGACATGTGTTCTGAGGTGAACGGACATGGCAAATCGATGTTTTAAATCATATAGTCTATTGACTACAGAGATAAGGTATTTAGTGAAGTAAATGCTTAAATATCTTAAACCGTTAAATCAATGATGTCAGAACAGGTAATGACTATTAATTGCCTGACACAAACTTCCGGAACTAATAAGGATAGACGAAATGATATTCAAATCGTACTCACCCGACGTGTCATGCGAAACACCTGCAGATTGACCGTGTTTCTCTAATGAAAGAAGATGACATCACTCGGAATGCCTGCTTTCACGGACCACGCCTTGGAGTGGGCGCATTATTTAATAGCGAGGTAATTGCTTAGATCCCTATCATTATTGCGCGGACGCGGTGGGATGGCTCCCGGCTATAGACCTCATCTGCGTGGATTTTTTTTTTGTTTTTTTTTGATGGAAAAAACTGACGCTCCTTAGGTGTTAGAACTCGAAGGGTTCTCTATCCATCAAGATATTAGAAAATTACTCCAGTGGAATACACTCTTGGAATTCCGAGAGTAACTTTACAATCAGTAACTTCACACGCAAGTAAACATTGCTTCCATGACTAAGTCTAGTTCGTAATTCGTGTTGTATTGCTGTTATATTAGATGTTTGAGTGTTTTCTGAAGGAATATTTACTTGATACATTTTATAATATTCGTACCGAATCCCAAAATTTAGGCAAATTTAGTACAGGCTGACAACAGCAACCTACCAAAGATAGATGCATTTATGGTAGCACTTTTCTTTAAAAATTATGCTGATTACTATGCTGCGGAACTTAAAAATGTTAAAACAGCAGTGTAAGTACCCCATACAAATTATTTATTTTGTATTAAGTATAATAAGTTTGGAAGTTTTTTAAGAGCAAATTTTAGGTTATGTTGATGAAAATTCCTTTTGTCATGATTTTTGCTTTTGTTTTACAGGTCTGCACGATAATCATAATATGGCGACGAAGCGATTGGTTATGTTCGTGGAATTTGTACAGTTGAGTGTAAGATGTGCCCTAAGCACAAAGTACGAGCCAAAGGATACAATTTTACTATAATTGTAAATGAAAGCGACTGCGAAATTATCAGCTGTCAGTGCCATGACTGTGCGGCTTCAGCTGGAGGGTGCAAGCATACATTGCTTTTTTAATGTGGGCCCATCGTCGTTCTGAGGATCCTTCATGCACTTCAGTGGAGTGTTATTGGAAAAAATCTACTTTGTCTAGAGTAGGGACTACTCTAAAATATATCAAATTTTTCCTATTTTATATCAGAACACCAGTGTGTAATAATTAAATAAAAAATAATTTCGAGCTTTATTATTTCTTTTATTTTACATTATTTAAGGGTATTATCAGTGTAGCTTCTAAAGAAGAGAACTTTAGTTGCTGCACTTACAATTTACATATAAAATAGGTGGCTGATTTTATACATACAATAAATACTCTTATTAGAAGGCACAAAGTTCTGTTAAATAGAGAATTCTGCAAATTTGTAAGGGTACTTGCAATGATGATGACATGATCAAGAACACGAAGTATGTTAGTATTCATCACTGAATGTTGCTTAAGCATATGAAATTCTCTTACACGCCTTTGGTGTGCAGGATATTAAATACTTTGAAGTATTCCCTTTTTTGTACTCCGACCATGTCAGTGCCTGATGAACAGCTTTTGAAGGTTTTTGTATGTCAATTTCCAAACAATCTATAATACAGCTTGCGATCCTCTTGACAGTGAAATTGAGTTGGCACAGCCTCATCCGTGAGAAATATCTTCTGACTGAAGCCCATTTTGTACTTCATGTAGTCAATTGTGTCTTTTTCCATCTGAAATTTAATAGAGTGAAGTGTACAATGTAGCGTTTAAAATTAAGGATCTTCTAAGAAATCTAAGTCCACATTTTAGAGGTTAGGAATGAAAGATGTTATTTTGTTTTATCCATTACAGATATTTTACTATCTGCCATCTGGTATACTGTATAAAGTTAAGTGATACTTACATCAAAGTGATCTTCGCACATAAAGACATTTGAGTGTGGTTGAATGGCATTTGGATCTCTTCGAGCTAGTTGTAGAAACATTTTTCGCCTTTTGCGATTGGTTGGTACAGAAATAAACACTTTCTCTGGACTTTTTATCGAAGTATTTGTACATTGTGGCACTACACACCACTTATAGACCATTGTATTCAATAAATTTGAAGAAAGTCGATGAAATATACTGATTCACAAATGTTATTAACTCTGTTTACTTGTATGTGACGTCACGCCTGTCACGAGACCGGCGCCATTACAGAAACAGCGTTTTTGCCGGGGTTCTCGCAATTTAAACTTAAATATTGATTTTTACTCATAATACAGATGATTTCCCGGAAATATTAATGACAATAAGCTTATTATGCTATAAAGAATAATTTAAAACAATTATTAAAAAATAGTCAAAAACCCTACTCCGGATGTGGATTGTAATTCCATACAGAACCAGTTTCATGACTAAGATTTTTTGTTTCATTCTCGACGCATTTGTTTGTGATCTGACGGCTAAGGCCATTAGTGGCTCTTGAGTTGTCTCTGATATACCCAGTCTAATATAGCTGACCTTCACTATTTCTTAGAATTTTTGTCTGATTTGACTGCATTTTTTCTGGCCATCGCAATTATCAAAAGAAGCGACGGATTATGCATTCTTCGCTTTTGGAAGGCCAAAATTAATTAACCACCAACTGTGCTAAAAGATAGCGTGATTAGATTCCTAGTCAAGAAATCGCCGACAGAAGCTAGTATTTTTATATAATAACTAGCTTCTGCCCGCGACTTCGTCCGCGTGGAACTCCTCCTTTTTTGCAGTCGGTTAAAAAGTAGCCTATGTCCTTTCTCAGGCTCCAGACTTTCTTTGTACCAAATTTCATTTAAATCGGTCCAGTAGTTTTAGCGTGAAAGCGTAACAGATAGACAGACAGACAGACAGAGTTACTTTCGCATTTATAATATTAGTAAGGAAAAAAAAATTGTACACGTGGCAATACCACCAAACCTATTTCACGATTTCTCTTCCTTTGAATATCTAAATGCTCATCCCAAATGAGGTTCTTCAAAACTAAAGTTTCTCATGTTCTATATTCTATTTCTCCCACGACTCCTCTCATTGTCAGCACGCGATGTACAATGGGCAACCAAAGTAAGATCAGTACTTCGGCTGTATTTCTATGTGGCATAAGGTTCATATTGTCAAATTTAAAATCAGTTCCTCGCCGTATATTCTCATCAATCTAGCACCGGAACAATGTGTTTCGTGTTGCGTTCCGTTTAACACTGTATTATTTGTACCATTTCGATTTTACAAGCCATATAGAGCTGTAAAAAGGCCGTTTGGAATCGCTGATGTATGACTTTCGATTTTGTCGATTATGTATTCGTCACAATGGAGCGTGAAAGCTTTCGTTTAAATGGACTTTCTTATCATTTTGTACACCATAATGACTTATAAATAAATTCAAATACTGTTAACAAGTATTTTGGTATAGAAATGGATTATAAAGTTATAGTTAATCAGTTTTATTGATCAAATTTTCTTTAAACGATTGTTCAGTCGATTGTAATGTATTCTTCAACATGTCTGCTACCAAGAATCCAGAGTAGAGTATGTCAATAGTAAAAGCTTTGAAGCTAATACTATGCTAATAAAACATCCATTCATGAGTATGTTTGAATAGAACCAGTGCTTTTGTTTAGATCTCCCACGCGTATAACGGAACAGGTAAATGGTATTTAAATCTCGGCTTAATACGTCACATGTGTATGCTATAACTTGTATGTTGGACGTGCGAAAATCTGACGAAACTGTGCCATAAATATTCACAAAACCTGAAGCGTTATGTAAGGATTTTTCATGTTTCGAAAATCTGGTATCGTTATGCAATTAATCAAGGATAAAGTTTTACTAAACCTTACCCTGTGTTTAATTTATTAATTCTTTGGAGGATAATTTAATCTAATTTATTTCTCGATAACATAAGCGATAGTGGATATTATTAATTATTAACTATCTGGAGATTTAGTGCCATTTTAGTTGATTTTAGTCACCTAGAAGTTACAAATAGCTTACCCTAATTGGATATTGTGATTTGTGACATACTTAATTAAATTTATTGTCTACTATTCAGATTTGAAATTGATGAGCATTTCCGCAGATTTCAGGGTAGATAACAAGCCCTAGTCTAACTTTTATTGTGAACCTATTGTAATATTCAAATCACGACTACTAAACAATAGAAGGCAGTTAAATTGGGCGGTGCGAGATAAATCACCGCTTTGATTGTATCAGACCTTTTAACAATTAATAGCTTTATAGCAACTATAAAAATGCAATCTTCAGAAGTAAAGGTGAAAGTTTAATCTTTTGTATCGAGCGAAGTGGATTTTAAACTGTCACAAAAGATATAAATAATGAAGATTGGCGACATCAGAGAAAGAATAAATTAAATGACGAAGTGTTGTCACACGGGCGTAAAGTACCTAGTTGTGTAATGAAGTAGCTTGAAAGTTACTCCGACCTTTAAATTAAGGATTTTTATAAACCGTAACTTTCATAAAAGTATGTTAAATAAAATGTATGACCATGATATACTGGCGTGTGCGTGAATAAATATTGACACGGATGAAATGAAGACTATAATTATTGAGAAGTTAATTTTGTGAATTTTTGACACCCTTCGTGACTTTTAATGTCATGTACTAAATAAGGCTGTTCGAATTTTGGTAGGACTTGGCAGACCTTAATGTTTACTGCAAAGATAAAGTTTTAAACAAAGTTTCATGGCGGTACGTATTTCGTCGCGCAAAATAAGCTATGTTTCCTGTACAAATTTCAAATTCACTTCAATTGGTCAATTTCTAAACTAAGAAAAGCTTGAATTCGTACCAGACAATGGATAAACATACACAAATAAGTAGGACCTCCGGTTCTGTAGTTCTCTGACCACTTGACCAGGCTGTCATAATCATCATACATTATATGTCGTAATTAAACACGTGCGTTTATAACTTACTAATGTCTTAATAACAAAATACAACAATTAAATCTTATTGATTTCCGATTAGATGTTATTAAATACAAAGCCAACATCTACGTGCATTATTGCGTCAATGTAATAACACGTCGCTCCTTCAAAATAATCGATCTGTTGATGTGTTTCATAATCTCCTACCATGGAAATTGTATGTCATTTGAGCTACCTTTGTGATTTTCTCATGTGGAACTTCAGCTTTATTTTTCCTAATTATAGACTTGGATGTGGTAAAGTTAGTCTCTTTCATAATAGGAACGTCGCTTGCATAAACTTGTAGCATCATCATAATGTCGATATTGTACGAAGACAAACATAGTGTCTCTTTGGACTATACAATAAAATAAAAAAAAAACAGTTTCAATATTCGTAGTCAAATGAGCTGTGACGTTTTAGACTATCGTCAGCTCACTCGGCTACGAACATGGGAATTGCAAGTTAAATCCAACATCCCATGAATTTCGTGCCCAGTATTTTAGTTCGTTGTTTACTAAACAGTAGGTACTATTTTCTTTCCTCTGGCAAGAAAAAGTGTAACCCAGTATGTTATTACAGAGTTTTTTGACACAATATACTTACTCGTAAATAATATATTATCTCCTTTTATATGCTTATGTAGATAGGTACCACTTAAACATACAGCAGTATACATTTAATTCTTGTTATCTACGTAAGAACAATGAGTAGTACTTACGCGTAACCATGTCGTAATTCATGTTTTTCTTGATAAAACTTGCCAAATCGTGGATTTCTCCCATCGTCATTGTTAAAAATGTGTCTGTAACTCGAATTTTATTTCATTGAGTCATTGTTCGAGGTAATAAAATTTAATGCTACATTGCCTTTTCGTTCATTCTGCTTACGTAAAGCAATGTGAGTATAATGAACCATTTAATTTTTAACCTTTTTCAGGCTGACCAATATTTTGTTGCATTGGTATTATTGCGATCTACCTTATTTCTTTCTGTTAAAACCGAGTTTGTAAATCGTGCTTACGGGAAATGGTTAAATTTTTCAATGCGTCTTTGACTTGTAAATTTTCTCTACCTTAACCTTACGAATCTATTTTATGAATAACCCTCCGGTATGAGGCACCAAAAGCGGCTACTTACAAACATGGTAAATTAACCTTACGTTTACCACCTCGATTATTCAATACTGCCACTTGCGGCCTATTCTGTGCCAATATATCGCAGCGACGCCAATAATCTGATCGCCTCACGGCTGGTAAGTTTATCACTTCCGCCTCTTAGGACTTCCATGGAATACTGCAGTAAGTGCACTTACGTATTAAATGTTACACAACGCACTATTCTGTGACATATTGTCATCATTTAGATGAATAGATTGCAAGAAATCTTAACACGGCAATTTTTGTGAGAGAATTTTGATAATCTTTTTACCCGGTCACTAAAGATAATAAAGCACAGGCAGACGAAGATAAAAATAAAGCTTAGGTTTCTATCACTGTAAACAGACTTTCCGTACACGATAAATATTTTTTTACGTTCAAGAACAATACTCCAATCTAATCAGGTGAACTAGCTTTTTATTAGCAAAATGAACAGACTAAGTGCGATAAGCTGTGGCTAGGGTAAGACGGCGCCGCAAATGCAAGTAATAGCGGCTTTATCTTGGACAAAAGGGCCGACGCGGTCGCTGTGTGATGCATATACCTGGTTTATTCATACCGTAAATACTGCCTGCATTTTACTTGTCAGATATAACTGTAGTTAACGTTTTAGCGAGGAAGCTTCGGGAATGAACAGCACGTGTGAAACTGAGCTGGGTATCATGCTCGCAGGATAGTGGTTAAGTTATGCGCGAAGTGTGATAACGGTTTTATGGTTAGTTGATTTTCTTTTGTTTTTTTTTTCAGGTGAGGCATTGCAGCGTTTTGGCCCAGTCCGTTGATTTGTTTTTGGTAAGCTTTAGGATTAAAATGACGAGTGAGTTTGAATTCAGAATTAGTATCATGAAGGTTGGCGCGTAAGGTTTTTGTCGCGCGAGAAAGCATCCGTTTCTTTCGCTCTTTTACGAAAGGTGTATATTGTCTGACAGATACTTTCATGCGCTGCAAAAACTTAACTTACTAACCATGGAGGTTATAGTTTGTAAGTTAAAGATCAATTTCTGTATGAAAACACCTAATCCTACTGCAGCATGTAAAACGACCTAGACATTGCACTAAACAGCTTTGCGTCGCATATTCGTCTAATGCCTTATAATCTTGTCAATCGCGCATGCGTCGCACGTGTCTCGCCGTGTTGACATGCATGCCACGCTTTGACGATAATATCGCGATGTATTTCGCCCTTGATGTATCTATTATGTAGTGACGTATTGCTGGAAAACCTATAATCTATGCCGTAAATCGAAAGGGGTTGAAGTCTTGTGAGAGTTGTAAGATTTATAAAGTGACACGGTGTTTCGCTATTGTTAATATGACTTACTGCAATCTCCTATTGACTTTCATTTTGTCTTGGTTCTTTTTTGTTGATAAAATCTTTTGGTAAAATATTGTTAACCAAGTTACCAATTTTAATATTTGTCTTAAATATATTAGCCTCTCACGACTCATAGGAATATTTGACACTTCTGAAATTGTGCAATCAAGTGTGAAACGGTATGATGTATTCCATTCGAATTAGAATGCACTGTAGAGATGCTCACACGCGATTTACAAGAATTCTTGGCAAGACACACCTTATTATATTCTAGAATCTTCATGCACTATCAGATCGCTTGAATCATCACGAGCTTTGTGAATTCAAAATCTTTAAGGTCTTTTTTGTTGTAGTGTCTATAAATTTTAGAGAATGTTTCTGTTTGGAAATTCCCGTCATCGTCTGTCAGTCATGTTTACGTCTCGTTTTTCTTGAAACTCTATGGAACGTGAAGCCTTGAAGGTGTATCCACGCGTTACCATCACGACACACGATCTCGATGAGATAGAACTGGACCGTCACGCTGGCTGACCGGCCGGGTCGATGCCCGTGAACTCATGTGCATTTCCTCTTTACGGTGTAGTATGACATGGCTTATTTGGGGCGTGAATTCTTTTATAACTTTACGTTTAATTCCTAAGCCAAGGAAATTAAAGAATAATTGATTAAATGCTTTTTAGTGCTGTTACTACATCTTAAGTATGTTTGTTGTATTACTTTATTTTACGTTGCTGTATATTTTAACGAAGAAGGGATGGCATCTGAATTAAGTATAGTTTACTTTTTGCCAAATTTTATTGAAGCTATCTTGTGAAATAAATTAGGACTTCTGTCGTGAATCAAGGTGGATAGTTTTGACGTAAGCTTAGGTAGGTAAGATATATGATTGTAAATAATTCATATACTATTATCACGATGGTATGCGGATGAATTAGACGCGAGAAGTATCGTGCACGGAATCACCCAGTGTTTGTTTGCGGAGAAACCAACGCGCGCGCATGACCTCTGACTCTAAATCCAAGATGGCCGCGCTGTCAAACTAAATACTCTTACTTTCCTTATCCATTAACGAATCACATTTACCGTTTGTTACTGCGGATGAGCCATTGTGGGCGGTTTGATTCACAGATATTGTTGCGAAATCTTTTTAAAGAGAATTAGTTCTTTTTGTTGAGAAGTAAGTGACTACTGATTTCGTTGACGTCTAACGTTGATTCACGATGGTCACAATGCTAGTAGAGAAGTTCACGCTGGGTTACCGTTAATAATATCTACAAGCAATTTGCGGAAGAACGTACACAAATCTGAAGAGGTTTTCATTGTATTATTATATAAGTCAAATTCCTTTTGCACTTTTTTTTTAGACCAAATTAAAAGCAGTCCGTAACGGTATTAAAAATCTAATGCTTAATTCTACATTACTTATTTAAATTGATGTTTGCATGTCTATCAAGTAATCTAACGTAAATAAATTTAAGATAATTTCGGTAGATATTACAGCATGCAAATTCGTAAATAATGCCTTGCCAACTTACCATTGTTTGAGGCTGTTTCAATAAAGATAAAGCATGTTATTTGCTCAAGTATTTAGGAACATGCAAATTACCTGCACTCAATCTTGGAATTGCTAATATCCTTATGATGGAATTCCAGTTTGATGTCTTATCATGATATTGCATAAACGACATTACGCGGAAATAAGCATCTTCGTTACGTGACGTTATTAGAATCTCTACTACTATAATAAGATAGATTCCCTAATCCTTGTTTATATTCAAGCACATCGATTTTACTGAATAATGTTTCATATAGATCTTTCCTATAGCCTCCTAAGTTTTCTATTTCTTTTGTTTTGTTATATTTATCTTTGCAAGGCTTTCTCTTTGATCGTTTTTATTACATAGAAGCCTTAATTCTATTCCGCTATTCCTATTCGTATGTCGTCCTTATTTTTAAGATTCAAGGTCTTCATCCTTTCTTACTCTGTAACTTATAAGAACACCTTTCTCATCAGTTATTATTTTTTTTCCCCTCAGTTATTATTTTATTTACGAAATTGTTCAATAGTTTATGAAAAGCAATTCATACTGCTTATATCACATATTGGTATGGACAAACAATACTGTTGTTTTCTTTTGTTTCACCTCTTGGTCTTAATTTGAGTACATTTTCACAACAGATGTGTTGCGATCAATCGTCAAGATCTGCTGACGAATGCTTAGCTTTTTATTTTTGTTGAACTTAATGAGTTTGAGGTTTCTAACACGTTGTTTTTTTCTTGCACAATGCGTAATGATTGTGTAGTGTATATTGATGATGAGGTATTACGAGTACTTATAACAATGTATTATCATTTCCTCGTAGAGGTGATTGAAGACAATTCATTACTATTCTTTAGTGAGTAATTAACGAGATCTCTAAACTAGAACGATACGACTTTAACAACGCAGAACTGAGCAAAACAGTGAATGCTCAGAGTTTCCTAAAGACCAATCTTATTTGCCTTAAACGAGTTTTATACAAAGATGCATGAAGGTTCTTTGAATTGCAATGAGGAAACAATATTGGACGATTTATGTTAATCTTCTACGAGACAGCGTGCGTAGTCCATTTTGATATCGACCTAAAACCAGGTTGGTCGTGTGCCTAAACAGCTATTACAGGCCTAGTTTACATTTACTAGGGCTAAGCAGTTGTTATATTGCCTACCTGGACTTTCAAGTACAAGTAGGGAAAATACTAGAGCCATTGACCAGGTTTCTTAATGTTTACTGACTCTGGTAATAGGAAGTAATAATTTCTATGCAGTTTTATATTCCGTAATGAATAAGTATTTTAATGCTTATTACGATGATTAATTTTAAACGTATAAAAAGATTGTTCTAGCTTCTACTAGAAGATGATAAAGGTAGCGAATGTTGGGTGTCATAAAACGAAGTGATAGTGATAAAAACATTTTTATAAAGGGTTTGGCGGGTAAATGAAAAAAGCCTTTAAATGCGATTTTGTTAAAAAAAACATTTGGGGGATTCATATTTAGTGATAGCTCAATTATCATAATATTTAAAATGTTTTTTTTTTTATAGATGGTAGTTATTCGGCCAAATCTTTTAAAATAACTTTATACTTAGTTATTATGGTAGCATATTACGCATAGCTAGTGTTAGACAGTTTAAATAAAAATAAAAAAGTGTTTGGTGCGGACAAAAGCGGAATAGCCAACAAGGTGAAAATATTGAACTGAATGGCAAAAAAACGTTTCCAAATTCGACCTACGTATAATGTTGTAAACATTTCTATTATTCCAGTTAAGGCTCCA
This sequence comes from Polylopha cassiicola, assembly GCA_038024825.1. Lineage (NCBI taxonomy): Eukaryota > Metazoa > Arthropoda > Insecta > Lepidoptera > Tortricidae > Polylopha > Polylopha cassiicola. The sequence continues at coordinate 4,820,697 of CP149053.1, read as the reverse complement.
TTGTAAGAGTTCCGAAGAAAGCAAAATTTATTGCTCAAGTTGCGTGGTACAGTCGCATCCCAAAGATTTACTAGATGTCTGACCGGAAGATACTTTAGTGTAGCCGCCCGGAACGGTCAAGAACTGGGTTCACTTTCTACGTTAATAGCGGCCAACGACCATGGTTGTAAAATATTGATGTGTTTGGGTGATATATGGTCTGTTAACCACATAATGGAAATTTCGTCTACATTTGGAGCGTCATGGTTTGCTTCTCTATATTGATAGTTTATGATTGCTATGACCGATTTTTAACAAGAGTAAAGAAAACGTCGCAGTACAAGAAATGATATAAAATCGGTATATGATAATGCGGTACCAAGGTAATGGCAAAAAAACCAAGTTTACCCAAGTAGTTACGTACTCATATTATCGTACCCACATTATCGTACATAAGTACATGCGAGTATGTTTTGAAGCTTCTCATCTGGATGCTCGCCAACCGTTCGGTTTTGCAGTAAAGACCCACCAGCTGTCTAACTGCACTTCAGCAAAAGAAATACGTAAGTAAAACAAAACGGTAAACCAAAGCATTAAACTTTTTAAATTTAACATAAGCAATTAAGGAAGCCAATTAAATCACGTCACTGCAATTTCAACGTTGATTGAGCGTTCGTTAAATGTTATAATTTAATATGCAAAATACCACTTTCATGTCGCGTCCACGGATCAGCTAAATCACTGTTTACGATTGGAGTGAAGTCAATAATATTGCAATATGGGCAGATTGATTTACTTGTCAGGTTTAGTGGGTTAGCTGTAAATAATACTGATAAGCTTGCGGCATTTTGTTCCTTGTTACGCTTAGAACGCATTTGCTTTGGTCATTAGAAATAAGCGGTGCATTACCGTCTTTAAGTATATAATACTTACTAGATTAGTAGAGCTTATAGTCAGTGGAGCCAAAATGGGCGACCGATTTAACCAGTAGCCTAGCCCGGGAAGCATCGGTAGGCTATGAGGGACAGACTACCCAGACTACCCAGACTACCCACTAAAAATCAGCATCTACCTTTACCGTCATTATGGGACACCATAGGGTAACTCGCGCATTCGACTGTGGTATTCCGACGCCTGTTTGTACAAGCCATCAGACTTTTAGTGGCACCGTCTATCTAGTAGGCCTTTTGCGGATGAAGGGACCTCGACCCTTCATCAATTCACTACTATGGTGGGGGTAGAAGATGACAGCTCGGGTCCTAGCCTGACGGTCGAGAACCTTATGAAAGTCACTGGAATCTACTGGAGCGGCGCGGGACCGGTCGCTGTGGAAGTCATTAGGGTTTGCCGCCGTCCAGAAGTAGATATTAGTAATGATGGTGATGTGTAAATATAATCTATACATTAATATATAATATTACTATGTTATGCAACATTATTAGACACTCGTTTGAAATTAATAGGTACTACCTAGTGTATACACGTACTAATTTGCATGTTCACGCAAAATCTGTCATATTCATGTAACAATCATGTTTAAGATGTAATTAATAATTTTAACACTATCTGGCTCATTTCGCATATTATCGATAACATGATGAAGAGATTCCGTCAAGAAACTAGATCAGACATGGCTGTTAATAGTCTTTACACCTTAATAAGTTAGTAAATTTGAGTGTCTGTTGGTCTAGTGCATAGTGGTCAGAACCCTGACTACGAAACAGGAGGTTGCGGGTTTGATTCCTGCTAGGGGTAGATGTCAGTGTGATGAGCAGTGGCATCATGAATGTTTATCCGTTGTCTAGTACCCATAATAAAAGCTTTGCTTAGTTTGTTAACTCACTTTCTGTTTGACGCTATTTTTAAGGCAATTGTAGTTCCCGGCATCTCAAAGCCACACAGAGAAATAATATTAGGAAGCCTGTGGTCGAGAAGGACATGGTTGGAAACGCTGGTATTTATGTTGGGCGAGAAACAAGTGACTGGCCCGAGGCAAAACGGGAGGGGAACAACTATGTTCGAATAGTATTAGGGATGGCAAAAATCTTGACTTGTCTTTTATCTCTCTTAAACTATTGTATCAAAGTCTCTAAATACACAATTATAATTTATTTTCAGCTGGGGCTATTACTTCGTATCCGTGACTCCTATATAGTCTTATTATATATTATATTTACTAAAATGCCTGATTAGAGTTCGTTCCTTACCTATTTACGGCGGTTGAGTGGCACTACGTTACGCATATAAAAGGCTGTAAGCAGAATTTCATAGATCATAAAAGTTGACACGCATCTCACTGTTTTACCTCTGCCTAGACGAGGTAACCTCAGGAGATGACAGTATGAAGACAAACATTCAAGACTTAATTGGTCGGCTTAGTGTTGTGTTCTACGTCATTGGATCATATTGGCGGATATAAACAAGTAGTAATCTATACTATCTATACTAATATTATAAAGAGGAAGGGTTTGTTTGTTTGGATTGAATAGGCTCCAGAACGGCTGGGACCGATTTCAAAAAGTCTTTCACTGTTGGGAAGCTACACTATTCCCGAGTGACATAGGCTATATAAAAAGATGATCCGTGCGAAGCCGGGGCCGGCAGCTAGTAGCAGTATATTTGTCTTGCGAAGTAGTTAACTGTGCAAAATATAAACAATCTCGCAACCCTATTGGATACGTGCACCGTGTGATTTACTAAAAGACACGCCGCCTCTAGCGACACAGTTTCCGAGAAGATCTTGAGATTACGCAGCCTCACAATACATTTAGTTAACCTTATTGTATTTATTTACCTAATACAGCCTGAGAACGGCGGGTGTATACTATTTTGATAATGTAATTGGCGATTGTTCGAGCGTAATTGAATTTGATATCACGATTAAAGTACATGATTTAGTGCGATTTAGTTATTTTATGTTCAAGTCCCCTTAAATAGTAATTTAATGTTTTTGGACCTAACTTTACTGTCAAGAAGTTAACATCTTACTGTAAATTAAGCGAAAATTAAATCGAAATAGTCCCGTATTTCTTTCCATCAAATGAGAATTTCACTTATAAAGATTTTTATCTGTCTCCTCTGTAAAATGTCTAGTATGTGCTAACATAGAATCCGGTGTTTATCGACCATTAGTCGAGCCGTTTACGTCCTGATGTCCGCATATATCACTGTTCGGACATGAAGATTGTTATCAGAGTCGTTTTATTTGATGGACTTGCATCGCGGACTGCGTACGCGCAGCTACCCACGTCATTTGTAAATCCGATCAGCTAGTGTCTGAGATTTCTATCTTACGGTAAATGTATCTGGAATCCAGTATTAATAACATCCTTACTTAACCTGTACTCGTACTACCATAGAAAATTGAATTGATTCAGAGAACCGTCATCAAACTGGAGGCAAAACGTGTATTTAAGCAAAAAATAAACAAGAAAAGCAAACATGCTATAAGATGTCGAGAATAAGAAAACCAAATCCAAAACACCTTTTTGCTTGTCGACAGCTGCTAAACACCATTTTGTGCCCATCTCGAGTCCTCTCCCATAAATTATCCCCTTGCTTCCATACAGTGTCGGTTGCGTTTGCGCCTATGTTTTGTTTGGTACAAAGACAATCATATAAGAAGAAAAGTTGTAACAGTGAAATAATACCTGTTGTAGACCATAACTCAGATAAGCATAACAATGACAGTTCAAGCGTAGGTCATATTCGTACTTTGTCTGTTAAAGATTTTGGCGCAATAGATATTTCAGCCTTCTGAGAGTGGTCGTAATAAGTTTTTGTAACAATTTGTTATAATGTAATATTTTCATGTAGTTCAATGCGAAAGAGATCCATAAAATTGCAATAATTTATATGTTACGATGCTTATAAATAACTCTGCCTGTTTCTCACGCCTATGCGGTTCAATAAAATGGTTTATGGGATCACAATATTTATGTTTCTCAGGATTAAGGAAGATGAACCTTTGAATTCTCCATGTTGACAAGTCCTTGCAAAAAACCCATTGTCCTCGCTCCCAACTCCTCCCTTATACCGTCAGTCGTACTATTCCACGCCCATTCGCTGTCAAGCTACATTGCAAAGGTGTGCGGATATCCAAGACAGGTTTTACTGTACAGGAACATCAAACTATACCTACTGAGAATAAAAAAAATACATGCGATCAAGGAAGCGGTCAGTTGAGCAATTTGGTATTTTACAACAAGCAATTTTGCGATCATTCAAAATGATGCGATTTATAAATATTCATTTGTTGTGTAACTAATTAATCTTATGATTGCTCATATCAACAGGCTTATTATATTTGACGTTTAAATGTTACGTTTCTGATTGAGATTCCACAACTTTGAATGCTTGAAATAGTGTTTGGAATGCTGATTTATAAAAGCTTAACAAGGTCATGCTTAAAATTGGAGGGTTGAAAATTTAAAAATTTAAGATATTACAATTTAGTGGGAAAGAAAGTCCTCCCTACCTAATAGAACATGATACTGTAGATTTAAATGATATAGAAGTTACATCACAAGATATATTATCGAGGTGTGAACGTATATAATGGAAAATCGACGATTTTACTCCTAATCTATGGCGCAATTTATAACGTTGGTTACGATCTTACGATTTAGGATTCATGAGATGTGCTGGGACGTATTGAATCTGGACTGGGTTCCATATTAAACCATTAAAGAAAATATATAGTTTCGCCAAGTTCGTATCTTTCTGCGGTTTAACTTTGAATCCGTAATTTGGTATGATTTTATTTCGTCCAATCCAACACTAGAACCGGTCCTGAAGATATGTGAATTCTCAGTTTCGAGAATTACAGCACAATTACGTTACAAGATGACTCGCAAATGTTGCTGATGCATTTTCATGTTGGAAATTGTGAACACAATACTGTGACCTTTTCTTGTGGCACAGAAACATGTACAGAATGCACCAAGAAGCACGAATGAATATCTGGGGGATTATATTGGCATTTACTGAATTTGAACTTTAAGGATTTTAGTACGTTTTTGTGTTCTGTGATTAGTATGGTTGCTTGTGATTACGAGAGTGCAGAAAGGAAGATAAGGTGAACATATAAAGCGTATTTATAACCGTAATAACTTAGAAGTTAATCGTGAAAGACTTAAGAAATGTTACTTTTGCAGTTCTATGACTCTCAAGTTCTTAGTATCTAATAGCAATTACTTCTCAATGCGAAGGGCAGTTGAAATTGAAATAAGCTTTTTCGAAGCCTTCGTTTTATAGTTATCTTTTTGTAACGCGACTCTTAAGTGTTAGTTCGTATAATCTTTGAATGCGTTCCATAATTCACTTGACTTACCAAAAGGATAAGTGTAAATAATAATTTATGTTTTAGCTTTGAAATTCCTATATTCTTCGTCAATGCTTTTCGTAATAAGATCGTAAACTTAGTTACGGTGACTTACATGACATTACGATATATAACCGCTTCTACGCTCACTTTCGAGATCACGAGTTTTGCTTTCAGAATTGCCTTCACATAGCGATGTATAGTTATGCTATCTCAATCTTTTGTTAACACTTACATAGTCGGCTGGCGTGAAATTGCACATACTTTATACCGTCACGCTAGCGTAATAAGCAAATTGAGTGTTTTGACTTTACTAGGTCAGTAGGAGAGCTGATAATGAGGTTGTTTCTTATGAGAGTTGTAATATCGATCATCATTCGGTTTATCCGAATAGATGTGTTAAGCGCTTGGTTTAAAATAAATAAACGCAATTGACTTTGTGAATTCTACTTCAATTGATGTTATTTACATCTATTTCTATTTTATTGGACATTCAACTAATTTATTGACTATTTAAAATATTCATAGAATTCCAGTTTTATGATTTAGATTCGTTCTCGAATACCAAAGACCATTCGTCTTGTTTGTACCTTTCATTTGGCAATATCTATAAAATAAATCATGTTACGTCCTCGCTAACCAAACCTAAAGAACTTTTTGTTCTGCGAGATATATCAGTAAGCAATAAACATACAATTTATAGTGATGCGTTAATCTGTTTGACACACAGCGGCGTGCTGTCTCGGCGCAAACTGAACTTACGAATAAATTACTAAAGCGACTTGTGAGCTTATCATAGCGATCTAAAGTAGTTTCTGTAATATTAGTCGTAGAGTTGAATTTGTAATGGTGCTCAGTTGAAGATGTGTCGTCGATAGGCGCATGCGCGGTTCCGTTAGCCGCTCACCTGCGCCCGCGCTTCTCTAGTTATGCTAATGGTCGAACGCGGCTAACTCTTGGTATTCTGTGCTCGGCTCACGGATATATAGACATTGCGGGAATTAGTTATTTGTTATTATCATTTGATTATGACGTTTCAGAACGGTAAATGCTTTTGGCGTGTAAGTAGCCTCTACATTGCCGCAACGCTATTATATTTGATTATAAGTATTTTTTATCTTTTTGGAGTGTTGTATTGTGATGACAGGTTGTTATTAGTTCATGGTGCTTCAGTTAATGCAAGTCATGAATTATCTAGCTTGTAATAGCAGTGATGAGCCAAATCGCTGTTGCGATTGAATTTAAACATAGTTCTTGCAAAAATACACTGTCAGATATTATACCTCTATTAATGCCTTTACAGTTTTAGTAATTTATCTGGCCTTATCTAGTAATCATATATTTTAAATCCATGTCCTTACATATGGAAATATTCGCTTCGCTGTATTCGCTTTAAACGTGGGTGGACTCGAAACCATAACGGAAATCGATTAGGGAACTCTGTATAGAATCCCCGACACTGAGGTTAAGTGCTGTTGGTTGTTGTCTAGAATAAGATGTTTTATACCGCCAAGTTACGGCATCTGGAATGTCTTAGCTTTTAGATCACCTTTGGATCTACTTTGATGACCTGATACTTGCTCAGAAATTTCTACCATATTATTACGAGTTTCAAAGATTAATGTAAATCAAAATCCGAATAATAAGTAACATCGTATCATGAAATCAATGACGATACAAATTAAAAGGTTTAGATTTTTAAAGGCTGGATGTTACAACATCTAATTGACTGGTGTTGCCGAATTGGACATAGTAATGAACGGTTCTAAGCAGTCAGAGGAATTCATTAAATCTTACAAAGCGTGCTATTGTGTGGTAGCTACCGATGCAAACGTGAGACATCTTAATGGATCGCCATCGATTATTGTCGTACGACGAGATCCCACATCTACTCGTGAAATCGATCACGGGCACACAATAAAGCTATTTGAATCGTGACGTAATAATACAATTTGCGGTTTTGTTAAGAGTTCTCTAAGTTTGATTGATTGTTGTGTTACAGATAGTGTTACAACGTTTGATTCACGCGTGTGGTTATCTATCGTAATAGCGAACTGACATGTTTAGAGTGTTAGAGTTTGTAAAAATATATGTAGGATTTCTAATAATTTAGTATTAGGTTTTTTTTAAAGTAAAAGAGTAATTTGTACTTTATTGAAGTCCTAGTTTTGAGATTACTCAGTATACCAAAATGCTTTAAACTAGTTATGGTGAGAAATTATTTGTAATATTTTTTGTTTGTTCAATCGTTGCACGTTCTTTTTTTTTTGTTTTATTTCGCTACGTGAAAATCGACCTATTACACGGTGTTACGAATCAAATTTTGTCGATAGGCTGGTTGAATTTTTCTGCCAATAACCTTGCTAAAGGAATATTGAAATTGATTCGATGAATTCTCCACAATGATTCGCTTCAATGTTAACATTATTCACTTTCGTTTGATGCTTTCGTTGGTAATTCGATTAGATGTCATAGTATCAGTCAACGGCCGGAACACGCGAATTCACGCGATACAATTGTCGATCAATTTCCACTTTTTTTTAAATTCGTGCTTATCGTATATTACTTTAACGAGGTGTCAATTTTCTGAAGAATTGTCCATGACTTTGCGTTATGTGCGACGACTTTCAGGTCTGGTTTTGATACAATTCGTGAAATCGTGATGTGGGTCACAATTACTTCTTTTTATAACGAGATCACAAGCGAATGTATATAAATAGTGTTTCAATACTAACTGTGGTTCAATAACTCGGAAGATAGATGGATCCAGAAGGGTTTTGTTAGATTACTTGTGGGAGAATTTCTTAAACAGGCAGTAAATCCTTCGATGTAGTATTCATACGCAAATGGTCAGTTTCCAGTGCTAGTTTAACTCTTTTGGACTTAAGTGGAATGTCTTTTCACACCTTTTCAATAAACATGTGCAATAGGAAACTAAGATTCTAGTTTTTGCTTGTACGTTACGGTTCCCCGTCGCGTGGTGTCAGGTAACTCCTAATCCATCATTTGAAAGTAGCGGATAGTTTTTGGTATGATCAATTAATTATCTTGGTTACTCCTCGATAAAGGCCTTGGATTTATTAATTAAAAATCTTTCGGAACTATTGTTAATACATTGAAGTAACCATCCAATCAGTTTTCACCAAAAACGGCGGTAGTTAAAAATGTTGGTTAAACTTAGACCAATGTTGATAGGTACCTACGTAATTTGTGTTGCTTGTGTACTTAACTGTATACAAGAAGAAAAAAGAGTTTAATTGAATACGATATAAACGTAAATTTTGATAGGTAGTCTTTTTACTTGATTTAATATATCATTTGAGAAGCATGAATAAAAGTAGTTTGTGTTGTTTATATCCTTTTCTGCTCTACAGTAACACGAATAAAACGAGTAGAGGACGATAAAGCCTTAAAAGGCCAAGGCGGCTGGCAGCGTTCTAGTTGCTGAAGAGTAAATTATTACTTAAAAAAGAATACTGATGACTGAATAAATTCGAATATTTTTCGTACCATGTTAATAATTTTACATTCAGAAAATACTTCTAAAAACGATTCCGAAGCCTGCTTCTACAATTGGGCAGTTTTTAAGAAGTTTGAGATAGATTGTTATATTTTTCTAAACGTCATCAATGTAAAACAAGCGTGCAAACAACCCTGTTGACGGAAACTCTTGTCAGACAAGCAGTCGGCGATGTCCGGCAGGTAGTCGTCAATCTCCGTGACTCGTTCGGGTGACGTCGTGAGCCCACCCAACCGGCGGCGCTGGCGCATAACAGTATCACTGTGTTCAGCTGGTACAAGTAATTTACACTTGAGAACCAAATGAAAAATCTCTTAAAATTTATTTTGACACATCAATTTTTTCTCGCGTTCCACAACGAAAAGTTCGTGCTGTTGTAAATGAAATATTAGTGGTAATATTAAAGTTGGCGTTAATTTATTTTTTATAGAAATCTTGATGACTCCTATTTGTTTCCCACAAAAAGAGTAGTGTGATATTTTTTTTGTAAAGGCTTACACGTTCCTTGCTTTACAGTTTTGTTCAACTCTAATGTATTCTGTGGTTCTGTGTCAATTATTCCTACTTCCAACAAACAATAACCGAGACCGTTCGACTTGTTCGTCATGACATCCTTACCACCTACTCAAGTATTCCACTCGCAACACCAATATATCACTCTTTGATATACCCTTCTTCGTTCGAGGTTAGTTTTAACAAGCAGTTCGTTCGAGACTTACACCAGCCATCTACAGTTTTATAGTTGAGCCCTTAGGACCGGTCGAGTCTGGCCCGGTTTCGATTCACGAACGCGTGAGCGGGAACAAAACACTATGACGGATTGGTAAGGAACGAATTTCATATTTATAGAGTTTAACAGTGTTTCTGGCTCTATTGCTTATTTAGTGCTCATTTGAATAATACAATTGTATGATTCATGTTGATGTTGATATTTGAATTGGCGATTAACATTGTGTTCTGTCCCGCTGTCTGTTCGATATGTATTTATTTTCTTGATGAAAATTTCTTATAAATAGTAATATTATTTCTACTTACGTTAAGTACTTTGATTCCAATTGGATCAAAAATCGCCTAGCAAATTGTTGTCTTCTTGTTTTGTTTATTAATTTTGTTGCAATATTTACTTCTGTCTGATGGTTATCTACTTCTTCACCCTTTGATGTATTCATCTCAATTTGTAAAATGGACGTGGCATCACGTACCTTATCTCGCAAAAATAAACAATTTATCTCCCAACCGCCACGTGCTCGCACGCTTTCTTCCATTCAAAAGAGTCGTCTGTCACCGGTTCCGCGAACAATTAAAAAGATTTCGGTAAAAGACTTTCCGTACCTATTTAAACACTGAGGTTCCGTTCAATTTAAATAATGTTATTTTTTATTTACTTTCGCATATTTGTAAGTTTTCTTATTTACAAAATTAACTTCTTTTTCGTTTTTCTATTTGAATTTTCTTTGCGTCTTTGACCCTAGGTTGCATTTGAACTCGAAACTAAGCAAGTGTCTAATGACATATTTTCTTTTTCTAAAATGAACTTTTTAGCTTCTTTTCTTTCTTGAATTACGAACTCTTTCAATTCAAGCAATTTTTGTAATTTTAATTGATTTCTTAGTTTACTGCCAGTGATATCAAAATAACTAGAAAATTAGATAAGTAGTCTTCGTATTGTAAAGAAAGATATACTCTTGGATCTCTAAAAAAGAAGACTGAGCATGTCCCAATATGCCGGGGACACGTCTTAGCGCGGCTTGTGCCATTGACCCACTGCAGGTTTTTGTTCGTATAACGGAACGGCACACTTGATGTTTTATTGATACTAAACCTAATGATTCTGAACTATTGATTTTTCATCACACCGCGCTGTAACGAATCCGCCTTGGAAATTGAGCCTACGCAAAAATCACTAAATGCAACGCGTCGGCGGGAATCGTTAGATGAATTGGAATGAAACAACTATAACGGATTTAACGTATTTTATTTTATTTTATGACGTTTTGAAAACTTCACAGTTCCCATATTTGTAGCACATCAAAGCTGACGATAGTCGAACGCTGAAGTTGTTAGAAGAAATTTTGGTAATCTATTTTTTTTTTCGAACTGAATACTGAAGCGCAGTTGGCCAGCTAATGGGCCTTCACTGCAAAACCGGACGGGTGACGAGCCTCCTGAAAGGAGGATCATTAGCCTTTTGGGTTCGGTTTAGGGTTTTTAGCCCTGACCGACCCGAGGTCGCACCTCGGCTTGGGCCTTGAGGAGGTGTGTTGACACGACTAAAGGTAATCTATAAGTTCCTAACGTTAACCTAGATGGAATGAAATCTATCTAGAGTAAAAAAATCTATTTAATTTGATAATTCGCTTTGCTGATTTAAATAAATAGTAACGACCTATAGTACTGAGAATTCCATTTTAACACTTTGAATCGAGAATTCATGATGATGAATGATGATCCGTAGATAATTCGTAAAATCAGCATTTGAAATCGAAACGGTGTGACTAGCGGCCCGTATTCAAAGTTATTACCATATCAGCATTGAAGATTGGCCATTTCCCCCACAAATTGGTCGACTGTCATTTTTGGATTTAATTATGCCTTTGACCGATGAAACCAATAATTTGTAGTAATTTTAGAACCGTAATGTAGGAGTTTTGTGGTACGGTTACCGTCATTATACTATAGATTGGTTATTTAAACCGAAATGATTGAGTGATTCTCTATGAAGAAATCACTCAGTATATTTTTATGTAGCCGATTACAATGTTTTAATGCACTCCTAATGTTATAAACGAAGACTGCAATTTTGTCTTACAATATAGCCTTACGTAACACACAATTCATGCTTTTGTCGCAATATTTTACTTACTAATTATGTGTAATGTAGAATCTGTTGCGCAGAGGTAACCTGACCGCAGTAGGCAATAGTGCCGGTATCAAAACAAAGCATCTATTTACTAATTTAAAACCAGGCGAAATTAATCTTTATTACGTTTGTCTAAAGTTGTTTTGCAATTTATCGACGTCACTAGCTTAGAGCTACTGTTCTGTCGTTAGAAATTAACATTTCAGCTAACGAAATAGGATACGTTTTTGTTTGTTATTTCTATAGTTAATGCGATAAAGGAGACCTGTGAGAACGAGACGCTCTGAAAACTGTGGTTTTGCGTCCACAATCGTAGAGAGCCACAGCATAAAAAACTATAAAAGAAATGGTCTGTTTAGCTGGGTCATTGCATGAAAATTAAACCTTTGGGAATTTCTATTGTTCCAGACGATTAGCTAGTGTTTCCCTGAAGCAACTACCGCGTTTGTACAATAAACAATTAGCTATCCACGTTTTTTTAAATGTAGCGTTTTCGGAATTCCGCAAAGAGAATTTTATCCATGGTATTTGAAAATTATATGCAATTCTGGTAACTATTGTTGTTACATATTTAAAGTTCATAAAGCATTATGGAAACCAATGAAACAGAACAGTTGTCGGCACTACAATGTAAAATAAGCCGTTTTCTAGGTAACAAAATTCTTTAAAGTTCCAAATAGTTAGCAACGAATATTTTCAAGTCTCGAGTATCGAGTTTTTGACAGTGAGTCAACTTACCCCTATAGTCAACCATCCCCGGTCTCCCCTATGTAATAACAATACAAGAGTAATTTTCACCAAAGATTGTAATTTTTGTGGTTAAAAAATTTCAACCTGTAGGATATCCAGTATGAATTATTTGGTGTTACCGATAGCGCTTAAACTATCTTTTTATCAGCAAGAAAACTTACTCAAGACTTATTTCAACAATGAAATAATCCCTTAAAATACTTTTTAATATATAAAATATTACACGTCACTAATGTTTGACGTGATACAAGTGTAAGTTGTTCCGCACCTGTTGTACATATATACAGCCTCTATGGCTGATGTTTGTTTCCTTGTTGACTTTTTAAAAAAATAAATTCCTTCTTCTTCTGATTTTGAACTTTAATGGTTGTTTTAATTATTTATGTTATTTAATAATTAATATTAAATAACATAACATGGCGCAGTCGATTCCAGTTAAAGTAATTTTAAAATAGTTGGTTATCGTGTCTTAGTGAAGAGCGCAGTGATTTCAAAGAAGCAAAAGTTTGTGATTTGTATTTAAATTTCGTGTTGAAATTTTTTGAAAAGATGGCGGCTAACGCTAATGCTGGTGCTTGTGTTCCATCAGAATTGCCATGGTTAGGCAATATGGCGGAGAATTGGAGATTTTTTAAACAAAAATTTGAGATTTATCTAATTGCATCAGAAAATGTAGAGAAAGCATCAGGAACAAAAGTTGCTCTTCTTTTGAATTGTATTGGTGATCGAGCTATAAAATTGTACAATACATTTGAGTATGAGAAGGCGTCTGACGAAAATGATTATGATAAGGTGATTAAAAAATTTGAAGATCATTTTAATCCTTTAAAGAATGTGACATATGAGCGGTACAAATTTTTTTCAAGAGATCAAAAGCCAGGAGAAACGTATGAAGACTACATTGTAGAACTGCGGGATTTGAGTGGATCGTGTGAATTTGGTAGTCTCACAGATAGTCTAATAAAGGATAGACTGGTTTGCGGAATTTTAGACATTGCGTAAAAGATCGTCTCTTAAGAACAACAGAGCTTTCATTGGCTAAGGCTATGGAAGTTTGTCGTACATCTCAATGTACTAAAGAGCGGATAAGAGACATTTGTTCTGCTTCGAAGAGTGATAATATTTTAATTGATGACAGTGACCGAATTGATAAGATGAATTTGCAAGCATCCACGTCGTCAGGGCACAGGCAACACCGATTATCTACAAGCCGCGCTATTGGCGGATCAAGTATGGACAAACGTCAGTGTCAGGCGCCGGCTTCGAATAATATGAGTGTAAATAAAACGATTTCGTGTAAAAAGTGTGGCTATAATCATATTATCAACAAATGTCCGGCTTATAATAGGAAGTGTTTTCGGTGTAATAAGTTTGGTCATTTCGCTCATTTGTGTCCGAGTGCGTACATACGTGAATTAGAGGAAAATTTAAGTTCAAGTGATGATGAGAAGTCTGTGAAGTTTGGTGTGATTTCTGTGGACTCTGTTAAAAAGATATCTAGGGACTGGTCGGTTACAGTAGGTGTTGATAATGTTCCTCTTCAGCTGAAGGTAGATACGGGTGCGCAGGCTAATGTATTAGTGGCTGGTTGTTTACCACAACTTGGTCACGATAAGCACAACTTGATTCCGAGTAAGACAAAGCTTTCTACTTATACAGGACAGAATATAAAATGTTTAGGTAAGTTGATTTTACCTTGTAAATATGAAGGTCAGATTTTCAATATGAATTTTTACGTTGTTGATTCAAAGGCTGCTGTCAACATATTAGGGTTGCAATCAGCTATACAGTTACAGTTAGTACGACCAGTGTCTAGTGTGAATAAAGATAAGAGTTTTGTTGATGAGTATGATGATTTATTTCATGGTTTAGGATGTATGCAAGGTGAATATGACATAAAAATTAAAGAGAATGCAAATCCTGTAGTTCATGCGTGCAGAAAAGTTCCTTTGGCTATACAAGGACGTTTAAAGGAGAAATTAGATGAGATGGAACAATTAGGTGTTGTGACTCGGGTAACTCACCCGACTGATTGGGTTAATTCATTGGTAATTGTTCACAAACCCAATGGTGATTTAAGATTGTGTATAGATCCGAAAGATTTAAACAAGGCAATTCAGAGACAGCATTTTGAGTTGCCTACTTTTGAAGAGGTTACATGTAAGTTAGCTGGTGCAACAGTGTTCAGCACATTGGATATAAAAAATGGTTTTTGGAATATTCAATTATCAGAGGCTAGTTCAGATTTATGTTGTTTTAATACTCCTTTTGGCCGATATAAGTTTTTAAGAATGCCATTTGGCTTGTGTAGTGCTTCTGAAGTGTATCAACAGAAAATGCGGCAGTTGTTAGAGCGTATGGAAGGAGTAGAAGTTTATATCGACGATATTCTTATTTATGGAAAGTCACAGGAAGAGCATGATAGGAGGCTGAAGGCAGTGTTAGATAAGTTGAGAAATGAGAATGTAAAGTTAAATAAGGAGAAATGTAAGATAAGTGTATCGGAAGTGAAGTATCTAGGGCATGTCATTAGTAAAGCCGGTTTGAAGTTAGATGATAGCAGGATAAATTCTATAATTTCAATGAAAAGTCCAAAGGATAGAAAAGAATTGGAGAGGTTTTTGGGAGTTATAAATTATGTTTCAAAGTTTATTCCAAATTTTTCTACTATGAATTCACCTTTAAGAAGTTTGTTAAAAAGATGTTGAGTTTTCATGGCTCAGTGAACATGAAAAGTATTTCAAGAATTAAAAAAGCAGCTAATTTCCAAACCTGTCTTACAATTTTTTGATGAGAAATTACCTGTTACTTTATCTGTGGATGCATCAAAAGATGGCTTAGGAGCTGTGATACTTCAAAATAATTTGCCAGTAGCATATGCCTCAAAGGCATTAAATGATTGTCAGAAGAACTATGCTCAGATTGAGAAGGAGCTGTTAGCTATATTGTTTGGTTGTGAGAAGTTTAATCAGTATATCTATGGTAGAAATATTATTATTGAAACTGATCATGCTCCTTTGGTGGGTGTTGTTAAAAAACCATTGAATTCTTGTTCTGCACGTATACAAAGAATGTTGCTTAAATTACAAAAGTATCAGTTTGATTTGATATATAAGCGTGGTAAAGAATTGTACTTGGCTGATACTTTGTCTAGGTCATTTGATGAAAGGGATTCAACAGAGATTGATTTAGAATCCGATGCCATTGAGGCACAAATAAATAGTATTATTTCTAATTTTAGTGCTAGTGAGAAACAAAAACAAAATATTAAGAACTTGACTAATGATGATATGGAGCTGCAATTAGTGATAAAATATATCTTGAATGGGTGGCCTGACCACAAAAATTTGTTGCCTGAAATATTAAAAAACTATTGGTCTGTTAGGAATGATTTAACTTGTAAGTCTGATATTATTTTTAAAAATGATTGTATACTAATTCTCGGGAATTAAGAAAAGAAATGTTAAATCGATTACATTACCCACATTTAGGAGTAACAAAAACTTTGCTCAGGGCACAGGATGCTATATATTGGCCTGGCATTTATAATGATATTTACAATATGGTGTCTAGTTGTGAAACATGTAAACTGTACAGTAATAATAATAGAAAAGAAACTTTGAGACCTCATGATGTTCCACAATTGCCATGGCAAAAAATTGCAGTGGATTTATTTGAATTGAAGGGTAAAAATTACTTACTTGTAGTCGATTATTTTACTAAATTTCCAGAACTTGTGTTGTTGAGTAGTACCACTAGTGATTGTGTAATAATTCATTTAAAACAAATTTTTAGTAGATATGGTATTCCAGAGACATTGGTGAGTGATGGTGGGCCACAGTTTACAAGTAGAAATTTTCAATGTTTTATTAATGAATGGGACTTTAAACATGTACGTTCTAGCCCTGAATACCCACAATCAAATGGTATGGTTGAAAGAACAATTCAGTCAATTAAAAAATTATTAAAGAAATGTTTATATGAAAATAATGATCCATATTTTGCTTTGCTAGAATTTAGAAACACTCCTATCTCTAAGGACATTCCATCACCTGCTGAAAATATGTTTCGTAGGAAAATAAGGGGAATGCTACCAGTTTCACAAAATACACCTCGGTGTTTTAAAACACTGCGGAGTCAGTTAGTAAGGAATCAGTTACATGTTAAAGATTTATATGATAGAAATAAGAGAAACTTAAGGGAATTACAGGTAGGAGAGAATGTGTTATTTAGGGTTGGTAATGATTGGAGAAAAGGTGTTATTAAAAATATAATAAATGAAAGATCGTATGAAATTGAAAGCAATGGTAGAGCATTTATTAGAAATAGGTTTCTTATAAAGCCTACTTCATTTGTACCATATTATATACCAGATGAACCTATTAGTGTTCATAGTGATAGTGTGATGCAGCCAAGACGTAACAATGATGGATTAGTAGTCACATCATCTGGAAGGGTAGTGCGTCCCCCGAGACGTTTTCGTGATTTATAATTACTTAAGTACTTATAAGAAATAATTATTTTAAAATTTTGTAAGGGAGATGTTGTACATATATACAGCCTCTATGGCTGATGTTTGTTTCCTTGTTGACTTTTTAAAAAAATAAATTCCTTCTTCTTCTGATTTTGAACTTTAATGGTTGTTTTAATTATTTATGTTATTTAATAATTAATATTAAATAACATAACAGCACCCGACCTCTGATCTTAAAGCAAGTGAGAAACCGACTCACGCGCACACGGAATTATGACATCTCCCAATGAAATATGATGATCGACTGTCGAAATGTTTAGCTTGCTCTGATCGACAACAGAATCGACTATTTGGTTGAGTGGTTTACGCTTTTTTCGTCTTTTAAATGGTTTCTAATTATTTATTTTCGATTATTAAGCGTAAGATGTGGTGGGTGCTATCTTCTGTGGTAGCCAAGGTATTTAAAATCCGAAATATATTGCATCATTGTTTCTTACCGCAATGTTATATTTGCGTCTCGAGCGAAGCGACTGTATATAGGATCCTGAAGTGATCTTTGCATTTCGACAGTTTTTAATAAAATTGTTTTTGAGCTCATTTACGCATATAGAAACAGGTTTTATATTTTCAAGTTTTTTTGTACTTCCTGTAACAAACAGGTCAACGACCTTACCTTAATAGTAGTGAAGTTAGAGTAATTGTAAATTACTAGTTCCCACGAACTCCTAAATGTACATTTTGCACAAAGAGCGAAATTGTCATGACTTTGCTATTAGAATCATAGCAGCATTTACTTAGGAAAATAAAGGAAGCACGAATGCACGTCACGTCATACATTTATTTGAGGAGGTCTCTTTACTCATCTAGCGAAACAAACAATTATAATGCAGTGAGAATTTGTTACTTAGATTACCTACGTTTGTTTAGTCAACTTGAGTAGGTACTTTACAGATAATGGTTTCTCAAAATAATAGTTACTAGCTACTTAATAGTAATTGCTTCTATAAATGGCCAATTTATGTCTATTGTACCTGGAGAGCCAATCAACAACAAACGTTTGCGTTGTTTTAGTTACCAATCACACGTTTTACGACGTTAAGTAAAGGTATACTTGAATCCTTACAAATAACTGTATTCAATGCGATTGTTAACATAGGTCCTGTCTAAGTCACGTAATTGTGTGATCACGAATCCGCGATCAGTCTAGTCTTTAATCTGATTTTATAAGATAAAGTTATAGATTTTGCGACCAATAAATTTTCGTTTTATGGGCACTGGCTTTAATATTACCACAATGATATTAATATATGCCTATTAACACGTATACAGTGTCATATATTCTTATGGGACACGACTTTGTGTAGTGTTGTTAAATAAGCTATGAACAAGGTTTTAGCATAACGCGACAAAAGATGCAGGTTCGGGAATGAGGTTTTGTAACTTTGTGTTTTTATCAACACACATTGTTGGTAAAAAATCTAAAATATTTTTGGCTGAGTAATCTCTCTATTTTCTCATTGGCTCATGTATTCAGTATAACCGCGTAGCTAAAGACTACGACATCTTTTGACATTAAAATTGCTAAAGTTGATTTGTAGATAAAGCTTTACACGTGCAGCAAAAACGTAATTTTAGTGCTGTCGACCTAAAGAATGACGTTTGATTTATTCTAAACGCATCTGACTGCGTTCTAAGCATTCATCGTACTTTTATAGCGTAAGCCAACTAATACCTATATTAGGAAAAGCCATATGAGTTGTATTGCTGCAATAAATTTGCGGATCTCGGAATCTGCCCGTAATGTTTGGTTTCTGTGAAATGCACGCAATTACTTCACATGAATTAATCTTAACCTGAGATTTACAATCATGAACATAATTATTTAATTTCAATAGGTAATCGTTATGATGCTCAGTAAATTTATCTTTTAGCGATTACGTTTGGTTGCTCACAATAAATAGTTTTGTATAACTATGAAGAATGTTTGCCATTAGTGCATTGAAATAATTTATAGATTTAACTTTAATTAATGGCTACCATTTATAGACCGGTCAAATTAGGAATTCACCTCGGAATTCGAGATACCCGGCTGTAATTTTGTAAATAGTTGTATATTGACATCCTTAAAGTTGTCTCAAAACCTACATATGGTAGGGTGTGAGCGTCCATTAAATTTCAAGGTCAAAGTGTCAAAAAATCGTTATTTTTGTAAATTTCTCATTTCCTATGGGTTTTAGCTTTTTGTCTTTGTTGGCAATATTGTAGAATACAAAATTCTCTACAAATTTTGTTTAAAAAATTTTTTTATACGGTGAACCGTTTTTGAGGTAAAGGCCGTTAAGCGCGCCGTCACAGCCAACAGGTGCCACGGTCGAAATCACGCCATATACAGTTGATGAACTACAAATATTATTAATTGTTGATGTTTACGCATGCTACTGTGTAATGCTTATACTTATATAGTTATATGGAAGTTTTTCACTATATATAAAATGAGAACATAATCATACTTACGTAATATTATAAAATCAAAAGCAAATGATCAATGTGCATAAAAAATGTTAATTTCTTTAATAAGGTTAATTGCACAGCACTAATTAAAGAAATTAACATTTTTTATGCACATTGATCATTTGCTTTTGAATTTATAATATTACGTAAGTATGATTATGTTCTCATTTTATATAGTGAAAAACTTCCATATAACTATATAAGTATAAGCATTACACAGTAGCATGCGTAAACATCAACAATTAATAATATTTGTAGTTCATCAACTGTATATGGCGTGATTTCGACCGTGGCACCTGTTGGCTGTGACGGCGCGCTTAACGGCCTTTACCTCAAAAACGGTTCACCGTATAAAAAAATTTTTTAAACAAAATTTGTAGAGAATTTTGTATTCTACAATATTGCCAACAAAGACAAAAAGCTAAAACCCATAGGAAATGAGAAATTTACAAAAATAACGATTTTTTGACACTTTGACCTTGAAATTTAATGGACGCTCACACCCTACCATATGTAGGTTTTGAGACAACTTTAAGGATGTCAATATACAACTATTTACAAAATTACAGCCGGGTATCTCGAATTCCGTGATTCTTATCTAATATAAGCTAAAATGACCGGATTATTAATTGTCCGCAGATTCAAAGATGGCGGTGCGATTGTAAGACTCCGCTAGCTGCTTCTAGGTGAGTCCGGATAAATGTATTGCGATCTAACATATTTATGTCATAAGAGTATAATGGTCTATTCTGGCATTTAATAGTCTATCTATATGGATGAATGCCCGGTTGGCAAAGCGTAGGGTGTGGCAGCGAGTCGAAAGCATGAGGAATTGGACTACCTACGCTTCACTGGTGACAAAATAAAGTCATTAAATTATTTTGTCGTGGCGGGCATTGACGATGATTTAGAACGGGACCGACTACCGCATAAGGAAACGCGAGTTATTCGCTCCAGAGTGCTTTATGTGCCGATTCTGTTGTGAGTGTTGACGTGCATTCATCGTTGATTTATGTCTATCTATCGGAAAGCTGAAATGCTCTTTCGCAAATTCTGTCACGACTCGCGTACTGGCACTTGCACCTTTGTCGCTAGCGTTTATCAAATTCGTTTTATAATCCGTTGTAAACGTGAGAAACCGACCGGCGTCAAAACGGTTAAAGTTTAAGCGGCCTGATCTAATCAAATATTTATAACAGGAGATTGATTTCTTACATCGACTATGTAATTTAATTTCATCATGTACAAACAAGTAGCCCATTCGAGTAATAAAGGTACAGTTTCCCAGTTACAGAAGGTGTTACAAATTGTGCCTGCAGGTCTTAACGATACGTTTTGTTTAAGCCTATAGACTAAAGTATACTGGGCCAATTGGTTGCGGCAACATGTACTTACGACTAGTTACGACGGTGGAATTGCTAATACAAAGTAGCGTCAATGCTGTTACGGAATTCGCAAATACCGCTGATCTGAATGTAACTGTAAACAAGAAGTCATTGAATGTCCGTTTGTTTACATATAAGGCGAAATGTATGCAAACACCGCGTTTCATTTTGAAATACGTTAGAAAAATATCTATGTGGTTTAACTGTGTTGAGAGTTATTAGGCGGTGTTCTCACGACATTTGAATATGTAATGTTCTGAGCTTTTGAAAAATTATAGAAAATTATGCATACGTAATCCGCTATCGATCACAACGCAAAGTCAAAGATCATTTGAGACATTAAAATGTTGAAAAACTAGACTGCATATTACTCGTACCATTTGGTTAATGCAACTTAAAATTGTGTAACTTTATTCTTGATTGACTGCCACGCGAGTGACTGGATAATTTAGCCTTGTTTATTGAAATACAAAAAGTGGTTAGACATAAAGTACCTAAGCAGGTTAATAAAACAATGTGATATTTATATTAGTCAGATATCTATTTAAAGATTATATTATTAAAGACAATTATGTAAATCCATTTATATAAAATAAAACTAAAGGTATAAGATTGAAATATGAAATATTAAAAAAAAGATTAAAAATTATAATACACACATGGTGCATCCCTCATAATTATATTATTTCAACGCTTTTCTTAATTTAAGTAATATCGATGAAATCATAGGAAAATTCAAAGTACTCCACTATTCTTCAATCGAACACACCTCTATTCATCATTCATCAATTTACCAACGTCAATTATAAGCTGATACAACAGTCAATAGTCTCATTATAATAGCTTAGAAAATACTGCTATTTTACTTCAAGAGTAATTCCACCTTACTTTAAAATCACATTAAGTAAATCTTTCAACTGCAACACGGGCCTTTTAAGAGCTAATAGGGCCTTTTACTATGACTTCTCTAGAACTGAACGTCTGTGGTACAGAACACACGGGTATCTGTTCGTTTAATTCTGTTCGAATTGGAATGAAACTATAACGGATTTAACTCACGTACAGATTTAATTTGATTTGCTGACGTTTCGAAAACTTTACAGTTTCTATATTCGTACACGACTGAGCTGACGATTGTCTAACCCTATATCGCTTAATCGCTTGTTCGAATAGTTTATTTGAATAGAATAACAGTCTTTTATTCTATAGGTATATTAAAAGAAGAAGCTGACGTCAACGCAGGACCTAAGCTATAAGGGTTAGACACTTGAGGGTACCTAAGAAATATATTTTGGAAATTCATCCCCTAAGTAGGTAAAACGGGGGAGCTTATCGTGCGCAGACGAAGTCGCAGGCAGAAGTTATACACGTACCAGCAATACAATATATAACAATAAACAGAAAGTAAATAAAATGCATGAAGCCCAAAAATAAAACAAAGCTATTAATAAAAGAAATACATACACATAAGGTATGTTATGGTCTGAGTTTTTACCAATATCGCAATCTACCTTAAAACCCGAAAGTGCACATAAGATAAAAAAAGGCAATAAAATATTTAATTGCATTAAAGGGATTTCCGAATTTGTATATTATAATATCATTGAGTGCTTGATAATAAAATGCCATCTCTTTATGATTAAGGCACGTAAAAGTATTTTTTTTTTCGCCATTTATTGAAGAGAAGCAGATTTATAAACAAGTTTTCTGCTCGAGGCTGTGTTTACAGATTTCTAATTTTCTGTGTTAAATACTAGTGCGAAGTTTTCACTAAATCCACGAAAGATTAAAAAAAATCTTCATTATTTCCGGGTTAGGTTATTTCCAAAACTCATTAAGTTTTCACTCACACCATAATAATATAAGAGACACACACATAATCCTAAGAATTCATTAAAATAATTTTAAACCTTAACACAATTAAACCGAATCCAATTACAAACTCCATTTTGGCACGTCCAGCAACCGGTTTCCTTCAAAACGTTGCCTCTTGCGGTCTCCAGGTTCTCAGGTAACGGTAACATTGCCCTGGTTTTGAGTGATAATGCTTCTGTAACAGATTCCCACTGTTGCCGTGCTAAGGGAATGCTTAATGAAGTTGAATTACGATATTCGATTGTAATGCTAATCTTTGGAAGCCGGTTGCCTTAGGCTAGGTCATTATGCATATTTGCGCTATCTACGTATACTGGGATATGAACTTGTCTGTTAGGTCTAGAATAGGTGCTGTTTAATCATGCTTTTTTCCCAGATCTTTTGTCCATATTTTTAGCGTTGAATTTAAAACTTTGCTTAGTAATCCGACCTACCTATTAGGTCATAGTTTGGACCAATGCCCACCACTAAATCTACTTAGTTAAGTGTGTGAAAGTAAATAAGTCTATTTCAGTTTATTGTAAGGAGTGAAGGGTCAAAAACTTTACGAAGAAATCAGTTCATCACCAAAACATCAAAATTTTTGTTTATAGTGATAGCATCAACATATAATTGTCTTTATAAAAGTATAGGGACATCAAATACGGGCACGAGATCGTGTCTGCCACATATCTATCTAACAGGCTATAGAAACACAACGACATTTGTTAGCGTACCTCGTACCTCCCTTTTGTCTACGTCAGAACCGCTATCATCAATTTCTAACCTGCCGCTCTATATCCGCTTCTCCTCGAGCTAACGGTTCACTTATTCACATTTATACACTGCTTTTGGAATTGATTTAAAAGTATTATTTGTTCGTGCTTTAAATAGTTGATTCAATTGACGTTTCCTTCTCAGTTTATTCTAATGGAGCGCGATATGCTCTTATTTGGTTATAATTGGTGATCTGGTTTTTTATCGGTTTTTTGTTTATTGTGTTACGTTTGAAATTCTATAATGAGCCAAACCCTTATAAAGTCAATTTGAAATTGTGACCAGCGGAACAGAAAAAAGCAAGCTTATTTTTTATCTTTTTGCAAGCACATTAATTTTTCACAGCTGTGCTTTTAATAAGATTATCGGATCCCGATTCGATCACGGCTGCCATAGCGGCCGCCGCGCCCCCTCCCACGGACACAAACCGTACACCGATACACAGGCAGCTGCCGCGCGGCATGCGGCCTCACCCACACCTAGCATACTCGATAGTGTTACAGCGGCCCCGCCGGCGGGGTCGAAGACGTCCACATACACCCGGCGCGCGTCGGACTTATCCGCAGGGACCTTCTGTTCCCTTGCAACAAAATAGTCGTGTCAACACACCTCCTGACGGCCCGAGCCGAGGTGCGACCCCCACCTTGGGGGGCCCTCGGGTCGGTCAGGGCTAAAAACCCTAAACCAACCCAAAAGGCTTAAGAGTCTCCTTTCAGGAGTCTCGCCACCCGTCCGGTTTTGCAGTGAAGGCCCATTAGCTGGCCAACTGCGCTTCAGTATTCAGTTCGAAAAAAAAAAAAAAAAAACAAAAAAAAAAAAAAAAAAGATTATCGGTGAGGTTTTCTTACAGGGATCTAAATTAAAATCATCGCTAATGCCACTATGATTTATCGATACGCATCAATAATTGCCCAGGTGGTGTAATTGACGTGAAAATCGGACGTAATAGCCCCAATAGACGTACGTTACACAACTTTCTTCGCGGATATCAATCTAAATTGTATTCCGAAGAATAATGCAACGGCACTCTGCATTCAGTTTCATTTGCTGATTAAAATTAGACTGACGTAATATTATGTTATTATTGACCACGTCTTTCTTTAATGATCTTTCTTTGTACAACATTCTCGTTTTGAGCTAAATAATTTCATTTTAATTGGCTTTGACTGCTGGTTGACATAAATGAAATAGTGCTTTAAAATTAAATTTATTTATATGTTACCTATGTTGACTTCCAAACATGGTCACCATTAATCTAGTCCGATAAAATAATCATCAATTATAATTTCTAATGTCATAACATAGTGTTGGTAAAATGTATCCAATAAGCTTAAATAATCTTGTTTTAGCAACCTAGTTCACTGCTGATTAATTCGCTTGTCCATCTATAGCTAAGCCTTTAATTTATTCTCTAACCTACTAGACATAGTTTTAATTAATTAAGTACCTATTTGTATCGATACTCCGTAGTCAACTTTTTGTCTTCTCCCAAATTTGGTACAACATGTGTTCGTCGTACAACCATAACAGCTTCTTCAGCCTGTACAGCCATTTCTGTATAAAGTATAATGTTTTTATTGGCATGTTTACTTTCATAATGATTGCTTTTTTACACTGCGTGTTTAATTTCAGGTATAACTGTTTTTGGATTGTCATGTTACTCAATATCGATTCTTACATCCAATTTACGATGTTGCAAATTAATTAGTTAAATAAATACATCTTTATAGTACTTCTTTTTGTATTGGTTTTCGATTTAGTGTTTGACAATGAAACGGTAGATTGCATATTAGATTGTTTTAAACTATCTAAAGAATGTAACGGTATAGCATCGACAGATTCAATCCACTATGCTAATGTTAGACCCCATTGTTATTTGCCGAAGCAAATATCTCTATCAAGCCCTTTGATGCGCTGCATAGATTGTCCGACTGGAAGATACGACCTTAAATTCCAATCGTGGCGATTCTCGATAAGCGATACACAAACGATCGATATTCGAGACCCGTTCTCGTTAAATTATCGCTCACGTTTCGCTACCGAGCTGGCGCCGAACGATTACGGGATTGCTCGAAATTACGGCGTTTTGAGACCCATCGTCACACTATCGCAAACGTGACTAGCGCTAAGTGAGAGCTCGAAGGATTAAAAATAGATGGTAAATGTTCCATACGATCACTCACGAATTTCAATTGTTGCTGTTTTTGTTTCCTCTTCGCTTATTAGGCTATTGAAAGTTTTGTTTAACGTTATTTTATTTTCAGGCCTTTCTATGTATTGATTTATAGTTCGTGCTAAATTACCTGTTACAATTTTAACGAAGCGTGTACGGTCAGTTATTTTAGATTGACGTGTGGTCAGGATGATGAACTATATTGTTGGATAAGTGGCAGTTTTCTGTGGGCGTTTGCTTTTCAAATTGGTCGGTGCAAACGAACCGTTACATTTGTTGCGATAAAACTAATAGTGTTCAGTTTGAAACTAGAATTTTTCGCTTAGTGATGGTTTTTTTGAAAACAGTTTTTAAAGTCAGAATCGTTACTCGATATTTTACGAGTGTGTTAATAGAAATAAATACTTAAGTAGAAAACATTAATACAAAAACGTCGAATGAAAACGATAGATTAAACACTACCAATAATGTATAACTTGACAGAATCTATTATAATGCAGTTGAAAAAATTGAGGATCTCAGATATTGCGGTGTCGAATTGCCAATTTAAAATGATATAACTTTTTTTTCATTTGAATGACTGGTTCGTCGTTATAACTTGCCAATTGAACCAATTTGGCGTTTGCGCTCTAGTGAATTCTGTTTCTGGTAGTTGTTTTAATCCACTTTTTATTTAATTGAATTTTCATAATTCACCTAATTCTAAATAACCATTGTACCTTATCCAATATCCAATCGATTTGTATTCTTTTGTAGTTATTGCGTAAATGCGTCATTTCTCTATTTGTCTCTTATTTTTATAAAAGCACCGATTAAACTGTCTCGAATAGGCTTGTTTACAATATTACTCACAACTCGCCTATTAACATTCGTTATAACAGCGAAAATGTGAAAACCGCTGCAAATATTGACTTCACTCTCGTAATAACCCCGCGACTCGCGAGACCATCTTCGCTTTCAAAGTACTTAGTTACCCCGGCACAGTCCACGCGGTAGCGTGCCAGCGCACACGGCTTTGTGCCCAACGTGTTAATGTAAATACGCGATCTATCCAGTAAAAGATACCGTGTACCGTTTTGCATATCGGAAGGCTATCTACGGGTTAATCAAATATCTAATGAATCAATTCTATTCGATACCTGTGTCCTTTTGTGAAGTGGAACTTGAGTGAGGTTTTGGATTTGGCACAGTTTATGGTAAGCTTTTGTTTATGTATTTATGTTTATTTGCATGTTTATGTCGCGGTATTGTATGAGTACTATTGAAATTATGACGCAAAACTGCTATTGAATTGGTTTTCAGTAAGCTTACCGATTGTAGTGTCTGATGTTTTATGTTTTTGACATTTAGTTGCTAGTTGAGTATGAAATAATGAATTTATTTTAAATAATTCTTTCATCTTGAGCATAATTTATAAAGGTTGTGTTGATGCTTACGCTGCAAAAATATAAAGGACAATATTTTTTCTTGACTATAAATATTTTGTTTTACACAATTGCAATTGTTTTTTAAAATAAATTACTCCCGAAAAGTCGGAGTAAATTTTACGCGTTTAGGGTTAGTTTTGATATATTTTTATATGTATTCATAATGCTCATAATCATAAACACCTATAACTGACCAACACTGACCAAATCTCATAACAAACTTAAACTACCATAACTACTCGTAACTTGAAGTACTAAAAGTACATCTGCAGCCGTCAACGGTAAATGTCGTAGCATAAACTTAGCTTTAAATACACAATCAACAGCATTTCAGACCAGTTTTCATTTAAAGTTTTCTCGCAATCCTCTGGTTAACAGACAGTGGACATTTGCGTTGGCCGAACCGGGGGAGATAAAGATTCTGTCGCCAATAAAACCATTAACCGTTTTATATGAATGAATATTGTTATTTCACATCGTCGGGCCGATATAATAACTTTAATGTTTTACTGTATTCGCGATTTCGAAACTTAGTCATCGTATTATACCTATAAGCTTTAATACCGTAAGCATACTGTGAATCTAGGGTTGCCATCTCTAAAATTTGGCGATCCGGACCATTCCGGATATCCCCGAATTTTAAAGGCCAAAAACCGGACAAGTCAACAAAATAACCAGGATCAATAGTTTTGAAAACGAAATAAAAGTTATTAAAATAACATTTTCAAACCCGGATGACAATTAAAGTCCCGCCCGTACGATCCCCGGACGTCCTCCAATCTAGGACAAATCCAGGGAAACCCTGTTATGGTGTTGATGGCAACCCTACGTTAAACTAGCATCAGGTAATAATAGAAACCTGTACAGAGAAAATCTTACCCAATCTAACAATTTCCTTTTTAGAAATTAACAAGAAAACTGTAACTACTGGTATTGTGAACGAGACTCGATATCGAAATAATCATTCCGAGAAATGAAAACGGCTGAGATTGACATAGTCGATAACAATAGGAAAGAAATAGGTGAACCTTAATGTCAACGAAAGCTACTGTTCGCGAGAGTTATTGCTGTCGTAAATCTACCGTAGCAGTTTGAAATGATTCAGTAATCATTTTGTCTTCTCCGTTATGAACAAATAACATGAGACTTGGCTTGATATTTCCTGTCACAGCATTCATAATAAGGTACCGGTGTGGTAACGTTCTATCCACGCGATAACATAGCGATGTCCCGACTCCAGTACGCCTACGGTTTGCACCGCTCTATAAATTGTACTTCGTTATGCAGAGCCGGCAGGTGGCCCTTCAACTCGGGGACGCTTTCCTGTTCGTATGAAGCCTTATGTTCGACAGCCGGTGTTTTTGCTGTCATGCTTTTTGTTATTTCTAAACCTTATGTTATGTTGGCTTCTCTGATAGGTCCTTAAATACTGTCTGCTGAGTTTTGTTCGTTTTAACCTACCTATATAGTTGAAGACGTAGAGATTGTTGATGCAGTTCTGGTTTTGTGAATTATAATATCACTATCACTCACTATCACTCGTTGCAAAAGTATGACAATAGAAGATGTTTTTCTAACTTTAGGTGCTAAAAGTGTTGATAATAATTTTGTAATTAAGTATGTTATATAATATAGTTGATAAAATAGCGTGTTCAGAGTAAATACCACTAAGTCCAAATCGTTAATAATGTTGATATCGTAAGTTATAAATTTAATGTGTAACAGATCTAGTAAGTATCTTGATATGCCAGCCTAATTGTCAGGGGTTGATAGCCTTTTGAAAGGTGAACACAACTAAATACCATTCCTTGCAATAGAAACGTGCGCGAGCGAACCGCATAGCTTTGGTTTGTTACTTGATATTTTAAGGGTTACGTCAGTTGGTAACCTTATCTTTCCTACTTCTGTCTCGTAAAAAGTACCATCTATAACATTATTTCATTAAATTTGGTCGTTCATTACGACTTGAGTTGAAAACTACTTCAGACCTTTAGCTCGCTCGGTTTGATAAATTTTCTTTACCGTTCAGATTTATTTTGCTATACCAGAAGTCTGGGAAGCACCAGATGGATCGTAATATTGTCAACCAGACCTTTTTCACTTAGTAAATATTTATTGATGTTTCTAAAGCAATCATCGCGATTTACGACATCGTTTGTCTAGACCAATAAGAACGGGTTCCCTTGGTACAAAACGTACCGTAGTCATCTATAGTCCCCGGCTAAATAATGTTGCTTATTTATTGCGTATTTATTCTACTATTTGTGATAGGCCGTGGGCGCAACAACTTCTCACGATTGTGATATGTAATATTGTATCCGGATTAG
This sequence comes from Polylopha cassiicola, assembly GCA_038024825.1. NCBI lineage: Eukaryota > Metazoa > Arthropoda > Insecta > Lepidoptera > Tortricidae > Polylopha > Polylopha cassiicola. The sequence continues at coordinate 4,791,337 of CP149053.1, read as the reverse complement.
GTATTTGAGGATAATTAATAGCATCTTCTTGTTTACTTTCTACGCAATGCCCACTTGCCTAGTCTTAATAAATTCACCAGACCATTTCATTATCAGAAAACTGTCCCAAGCAAGAATTTAAACCGTTGCAGAATTATCTCTGTTTACAATTTCAAACTGCGCTCTGACAGTTTAAGTAGATATCATAATTTACATGTTCATTATGAACTACGTCTTTCAGTTACCTGTACACTTTCCTCTTTTCATATTTAAATAGTTCCTCTGCGAGTTTTTCATTTAAACTTTACTTTTTCCTGAGTGCCAAGCTTCGTAAGTTATGCATTTATGCGCGTCCGTTCTAGGTTAGTTTTATGATTTATATTGTGTCCAGCTTACCTTGTTTGGCTATCGTTCTCGATTCCAAACCGTCTTTGATTTAGTGCTATTGTGTAACTGTTATCTCATTACCATAGGTTCCTCTTAGACAATGCTTAACTAGAATCACAATTTCACATTTACCGTAAGCATTCCTAACCTTATGGGTACTGAATTGTGAGAGATTTTGTTCTCTCACACATTTTAAAGTCATGTGCTGTTCAATTTTTTAATTATCGAACACAATACTCTACTGTTGTGTTTGTTTCATATTACTCGATACTAAGTTTATTGTTGCTTGGTTCTGATAAAAGAGTAATGACTTCATACAATATTGATTTAGCCCACGTTATGTTAACGTAACGGTTCATTAATTTATAATACTTGTATTATAACAAATGTATTACCTCTTAATAGAAATAAAATCAATAGAATTAGGTTACCAGCGATTTGCACACTTTCATTTTGTGCAAAATGACCAACAAAACATAGTACTAGACAGAACCTATTTTTTATAACGTCGATTACTCTAAGATTAGAACTCGCAACAATTGATTGCAAAGCGATTTGTTTATTAAAAGAACGGAACAACGGGTCGTTTTTTTGTTGTATCGATATCAGTTTTGTTTATCTACATCACTGTTGGTGCCAAGCTATTTAAAAACATTCACAATGCTTGTAAAGAGTGTTAATGGTCTCTTAGATTAGGTACTTATAGTTTTGATCAAAAGTAAGTTCCCGACTTTACAATATCCTCGTAATATAGAAATCCTATACAAATTAAACAATTTATAAATGTTGTCGTTTCTATAGACAAATACGCCTTAACTGGCCTTAAGCGATACAAGCCACCTAATTTCTTACCTAATCAGTGATAGAAAATTACTTATATTTATCAAAATAATATGAATTTTACTGCTTCCTTTCGAGATTGCAATCTCAGCTACCACTACCCGTTTAATTTTGTTCTACATTTGATAAGTAGTAGGAAGCAAGCGTTGGTGGTAATGGAACCAAGTTGCGAGAAACACAACGGGTGGCGAAAGGAATTGCTTGTAGAATCCATCAAGGAATAATATTAAAAGGGACCCTAAATAATAATAAACGGAGTGTGACTTAAAAGCTAACGCATATTACAAGTTTTAATAAACGTCGTCTTGTAAGGAAAAACGCTAATGAGAAGAACCAGTAAGTAACTCGGCGTAGTTATTTTTTTAATGCAGTTCAGCGTCTTAATTACTAAACTAGAAACGACTAACGGAGTTCAAATTGTCGTAGAAAATGAAATAAAACGATTTTAAATCATTTGGTGTTTTATGTAAGTTTACTTTGAAGAATGTATCATTGATTGAATGCTTTGAGGTACTTATGATATCGTTATCTCGCATTTAATTAAATAGGTTATAAAATACGGTCATTTTTAAAAGGCAACTTGAACTTTTGTCATGTCGATACCGACTGACCACGAAAGCGTGAACTCGAAAGTGAATGGTCATCTGTCAGGTAATTACTTATAGTGACATCCAATTACAACTTAGTGATATGAGACTTTCTAATTTAATAACTCTCTTGTTCAATGATTTCGTGATATCCACTGTAAATGCCGTGTGCTGTGCAGGAATAAATAGTGATGCAAGACCGATTATGTTTTGTTCTTGGAATAAAATGAACTCATTAAGTAAGTGTCTTAAGTTATGAAATATACTATACTATAAAAGAGTGCAAAGTAGGCTGCTTGACTTGTGAATTGAGCCCTAAACTGTTGCTCTATTATCAGTTACTCCACTCTGCCCTTTGACATGAAAGGATCAAGGCCGGAAACCAAACCTTTCACTTTTTCAATAGATAATCGGTATTACCAAAGCGGTAAGTTGTACGCACTCCGACCTCAAACCAACACGAACACGATAGCGAAATTGTAACAAAAAACAAAAGTAAAAACAGCCTGATTCTTTCCGCCGTTTCGTCATGAGATAAATTGTGGCGAGCAAAATTATGCGGCGAATTTTCGACGTTTTTGCACTCGAATGTGATTTAGAACAAGGCGCGTGACTTTCGCAATCTGTGACATTATCGTTTCGTGTCTGGCCGAAACGAAAACTGTTTGACCTGGCCCGAGACGTAGTTTTGCTCTTTTCAATGAAATACAAATCAGGCGTGTCATTGTTGTGTTACTAACAGTTTTAGCTACCAACATATACATCTATATCTATTCTCCTTACGAACGTTTATTCAGTTACTGATTGCTCTATTATTTGTATACCGGTGAAATCTATCTCACGACAACTGACAACAGTCTAATCGTCACAGCCCAAAAAGGCTACAAGCAATCCTACAACCACTTCGATTTCATTTAAAAGAGATCCTAATCGGAAACCATTATCGTCTGTATTCCTCCATGTAAGGCTATCGGATCTAAACAGACTTTATTTGGTAAGTAAAATCGAAACCGACGCAGTGCACTAAGACCTCCACGCTTTTGCAAACATTCCACGAACTGGTCATTATTTCGCTAAAAATCCTTGCAGTATTTTCAAATTTGATTAGCGTGGATGTTCTGGATTAAGGATTTCTTGCAAAGTTCGACTTACTAATGCATCGAGAGTCCGAGAGATCTTATAAATAGCCGTCTTAATTAGCGTAAAGTTAATTAGCGCTTCCTTTAAGACGTTGGCCAGTTGTCCCAATTCATTTGCCAGTCTAGCTACCCCAGTCACGAGAATCATGAGACAGTTACGGACTCTTTGCTTCGCTTCGGGATAATAAGTAAAGTGCGGTTCGTGAGTTGCCAGCGTTCATTTCCATTTGTGCACGAGCCATTGTACCCTTGACAGGCTAGATAACGCAATTGCCTGATGAAAACTTTATTGCGAGACCAGTCAGTCTCGTGGCTTTTCTTCATTTGAGTTTAATTGCTTTCATCTTGGATTTAAGAAAGGTCGTGCATTACTAGATTCGAATCATGATTAGAAGGGATACAGATGATGAGTTTTTTTACGTTCATCACGAACATTTTGAAATGTGCTATCAAGCAAGTTAATTATTTAATTTAGCCAATCATAATCTTTAGATATTAATAAGCAGTATGGTATGGTATATTATATAGCTATTATTGATTACAAATGAGCAAATAGCGGATGAAGCAAAGTTTGTATTGTACAATATTGTTTATGTTCCGAATACCGTTAGTCGAACATAAATAAATGCTAACGGTGTAATATTGAAGAGGTATCATTAAGTCTTACTGTCTAATGAGCCATTATAGTAGTATACATAAACCTTTTGAAATAATAATTTAGCTTGGAAGGTCAAAGTTTAAGACGACCATACATATGTTTCGAAAACCATTTCGAGTAATAGATGGATTATTGAAAGTTCGAATTGAAAGACAAACTAAGTTTGCTCTTGTGATAACTAGAAATGATTGTATAAGCTAATTGCTCATTAAATAGGTGCTAAAACATACAGTACTAAATTTATTACCGAGCAAACATTTAAATTTACAACATACATTGGTGACGGATGTAAGAAAAGGGGCATTCCGAGTCAGCTTCGTTGTGCGGTGAGCCAATAAAACGAGACATTTAATTTAAATGCAGCACATTTAATAGACGAGGTTATTCAAGCAGCATGTTGAACTTCAATCGTACCTAACTTATATGCTTAAGTTGACGTTACAATGGAAACTCGCTGAACCGTGCCACAAAAGGCACTCCAGACGGTACGCCCATCTCGTGACGTCGCTGTACCGATAACGGAATCATCGAGACCTTGACTAGTGGTTTGAACTTTCGGCGAGTGAATCATGCGCAGTGATTTAAGAAACTGGGACGGTGTAGGGTTGTGCTTGGAGATTAGGTGCTTCTTTAACTAAGAGCTTACTGAGATTTAAAAGAGCATTAACATGTTACTTCAAACTAGCATCAATGTCTTTCTAGGCTACGTGAGGATTAGTGCGAAAGCCGCTTTTAAGATTCTCTTTAATCTGGATTATGAATTGTTTATTATAGAATGATTTTCTTCGTCGATCCGCACAGACACGTCTTCTGCCCACCATTATAGTGTCTATGGGTCGGCGCGAATATCCAGACGATTGTCTTTGGCTTTCAAATGTCACTGCGGCAGGTCGAAGCGACGTGGGAGATTCACATTTTACCTCCAATCACGTTTGCTGTAAACTTAATACCTTAGCGAAACAAAATGATTGTTTCCCCTTTATTGGCCTTTTGAACCTTGAACCAGCATTTTTGTAGTTTGTTGAATGTTTTATTGTGCAGGAGAGCTGTAAAATATTTGTAGAAATTAGTTGCAAGACAGTTATAGAGAAATCACGTTTCGAGAAATTCTTCATTGTAATATTACAATATACATACATGAAACAGGGCTTTTAATTTTATTCTTCTCTTCAAGGCTTGCCAATAAATAATCGCGCGTTTATTCTTTATGAACAATATAATTTCTTAAAATGCATCCGTCATTTTAATAAGGTGTTGTAAGTGAACGAGGCACGTGTTATGTTATATGGCAAAAAGTGAGCGTACGTAGGTCGATCAGGTTTCTGAGTTCGATATTTATGTATTTTTTTTTGTCTTTGCCAAGCCGCCGTCGGTAACTTTGCGCAATTCGAACTGTATGTCGTTAAGAGTTTTTTTATCATTTTATAATAGGTACATGTAAGCATTTTGCTTTGTATAGGGTTATAACTTAAATTAAATCTTTAATGATTGACATGTGCTTTTATGTAATCATTTGTAAATTTATAAAATAATAATATTATATAAAGAGATTTAAAAAAATACTGGAATATTTATCTTTATTATTCCTTAGTTTTTCTGTACGATTACATTTCTTCATCGCTTCTTTATGTACATAAAACTTATTGTAAATATATTTACTTCGCTCACGTAAAGCAGCTCCATTGTTTCTTCAAAATAAAATAAGCACCTAAATAAAACAGACAAAATTGTGAGCAATTTTATGCGCGTGTATAGTTCAAGCAGGTTAAACGGCTTGTTAAAAACCGCCCATGACTACTTGTTAAAGAAACCACGAGACGAGAGAATGGTACGATAAAATTCCTATTTAAGGAAAATGTCAATACGAAGACCCGAGTGCGATTCAATTTTTTACTACCGAGAATTGAGCAGAAATGCGATCCATAGCAACAATTTAATTATAGGTGCTTTGACTTAGAGAGACTCTAGCTGAAAAATACAGATAGAAAAGGCGCTGGAAGCATGTGTATTACCGCTAGTGTGAATGGTTTCATATTAGAAGTCATAGAAACATAATAATATATTGATTTACTAACTTGTAAAAGTTAAGTTTTTGTGCAATGACATTATATCTGTTATTGAATTATTGATGAGACTAATGAAACACAATTAACAATAACTTTCGATACTGAAGGTACAAGAGAAAGTTGTTTCGAAGGAATATTAACTAGTAATGTTATTAACTACGATGAAAATGATTCTGCAGCATTTGTAGATGAATAAATTATACAAGACCGTAATGGTCACGTCTTTATTAAAATATACGATTTCACCCAGCTGTATTTACACATAGAGCACTGAGACAGGTTAGATGATAAAATCACTCGGTAGCCAAACACGCGATGCCTATTGAACCATATTTACGAATGACTGGGAGGTAAAGCAAATATTAAACTATTGATAATATTAATAAATTTATACAAAATGGCACGGAACAGCTGGACTTTATTGATATTGCTTCAGATTTTCTTTAAGGCAAGGCGTTGATTACAGAACGAGTGTGGTAATAAAAGTTTTATGAAATTTCCTGGTTGCGATGTTTTATTGTAACGCATAAAAAGTACCCGGGAAGAAGATAACAAACAGAAGATCTGTTGATAATTTAATGTTTAAAACTGCAGTAAATAGCTTATGCATTTATCGAGTTTGCTCGTTACCTGTTAATTACTTATTTAAAGGTAATAAACGACAGGTTGCGTGTGCGATGAGCATAATTCGTGTTTTAATGCTTATTGAGCACATACGCCATAAATTCATTAATCTTGATTACGGGCATTAATTTTTGTCGCTGCACAATTTATAAAACTTCTCACCATCAACCTTTTCTCCTCACACATTTTGTTTTCCACTGCTCCTCCTTTCACATATTTTAGTTGCGTTGTAACTGTGTTCACTATAGTAAGGTTCTTTGTCTCACACCTAAGTAGGTCATTTAGCAACGCCGCGACAACTGTTTCGAATACAATAACGATAACTAGATTCGTGTCACACTATCTTCTGCTTGTTATGTTTTGCTCAATGCTGTCAGGCGTACCAACCTTGCATTAACAAATGTCTCTTAAAAGGTTTCTTATGGGTGTTGGCGGTTTTTTCTGTATGTAGGTATATGGTTTAAACCACGAAATATTCTTCAATAGTACCTAATTATAAATTTAGGGTACATTGGAATGAAACAACTTTAACGGATTTAACTCGCGTATTTTATTTTATTGGCTGATGTTTCGGAGCTTATAGAGATTCCATAATCGTAGCACGACTGAGCTGACAATAGTCTTATGCTTACCGCGATGTATAATAACCGCGAAGGATTCAGAAATTATTAAATTTAAGGTAGTTATTTATATATTGTGTCTTTTTTTGGGTTCACAAGAAATTTAGAGAGACAGTATCTGTACCAAATTATATCACACATAAATAAACGCATAGAAATCTTGTACAGACTATAAAATAAGGTCACAATTGGAATATAATTGCGAAATACAATAAGTAAATGCACTTTATATAACAGCTACTAGCTAATAAAGAATGGGTTGTTTATTTAGTCAACCTGTTCGGTGTTTGTATGACTGATTTGGGTGCACGTCACTCCCATCTGCCCACGCGTCGGCGAAAGTGGAACTTTGGAGTAGTTTTTTATGTTCTTTTTGTTTCAAAAACAATTTGTCCACTAACGCGATGTTTGATCTTGTAACGATCGAATTTATTTTCAGTTACGAAATATTGTTATTGATGAGTTTCGATTCTGAGAATATGTCCCGTCAGTTTTGATACGGATTAAGAACTTAAGAAGCAAATAAAAGTTGTGTCAGAAAGGGATAATGTCACGCCTTTCCTATTAATATCTATTAAGCTCTATCTGTCACCTTACACCATGCTCATTTCAATCGATGTTCTTATCTCACCCAATCTGGTCTTTTGCTTCATTGGCCTTTCCATGCGACCACCTCTGTTTAATCGAATAAATCGATCCGTTTCTTAACGAACACCGCTGGTCTACCAAAATTATGGTCCCAATGAAATGAGTCATGTAAGAGACCGGTTCCCACACCTACTTGCGCCTACGCACTTTCAGATCGCTGGTCAACTTTGTAAAAGGGTGCTAGTTAATTTATTCCACTTTAATTACGGATTGGCCAAAAAATATGATAGCGAACATCCTTTCAGAGTTAAAACAATTCTAACAGTAGATATATTTTTGTTTACTATTCACACGTTTTATATGCTAACAGTATTTAGAGCCTATACAGATTATAAATTACAATGATAGTTCTTTAGTGACTAACGGTCAACGAACTTTGCTATTTGCAAAAGCAACATTTTTATCGTGCAAATTGTAAATAGTATACAGTAATCAATTAGTTGTTTTAAATTTCTCCGCCGCGTCTCGATTGTTTTCTTCTAATTGTATCAACCAAACAATGTATTTATCGATCTTCAACAAATATTTAATTGGTATTGCTAATTGCTGAGTGGTCCATTGTTTTGTTAGTTCTTTCACACAATTGCCATTGTGGTTGGACAATGTTGGGAGCTGACCTCAGTGGTCCGTGATGCAACGCCTTTTTGCCGGTTCAGGAAATGATCAGATCTTAAAGGATTTTAATCGTAAATTAAAAACGTGGTATTGCAAAGGTATTGTTCGAAATTGCCTACCTAAGTGAACCATAAAAAACACTGTTAAGACTGTTTGTCACTAAAACTTGCATGTGTTTTATTTATGTTGTTTAATTGTTGTTCTATTGTTTCAGATGGAACACTGGAAGAGATAATCCAAGGAATGCGACTGCATTGGTCTACAATTTGCTGGGTGAGTAGTTAAAAATAGAAAACTTATAAAATATGACCCCTATAAAAAACATATAATATACTAGATAAGCCAGTGAACTTCGTACCGCGTTTTTTGACAATTTTTGCAGCGCCAACTACCAGGCTGATTTCTGAATTTAAACCATCCACCAGGCCTACACCCAAACGCATACAAAAAAATCGTAACAATCGTTGAATGAAAAGTTTGGTGATATAAACACGTACAGTAGAATTATACCTATAGGCTATACCTATATATAAAGACTACCGGCATACCCCAGGTTCGCCCGGATCCCTTTTTTTTATAGTCTATGTCACTCGGGAATAGTGTAGCTTTCCAACAGTGAAAGCCTATTCAATTCAAACAAAAAAACTTTTTCTCTTTATAATACTAATATAGATACATATTACGAGATTTTAAAAACTATTAAATCTTAAAATATTAACAAGATAGAACACGAGATACTTATATAAAAGTTGAATGAATATCTTTTACTACATTCTCGTCGCGTACGGTCACTTGACCCATTAATTCATCTTAGTTATTTTTTCCGTGAATAATTTTTAGTACCGAACGTGATATGTGTCTAATAGCAGACACTAAACGACTGCTTAATTCGATACGCGTATTTAGCACTAAATTACCTGCTAACGGTCGCAAAAAACACTTGTAAAACCACATAGACAGCTATTAAGTGATTGCGTTGAAGAATTGCCGTACATTTGGGAAATTACTAGAGTATATAAATATGTACTATTTAATATGTACGTCTCTATTTATGTACCGGTTTATTTAATTACTAGCTTCTGCCCGCGACTTCGTCCGCGTGGAACTCCTTTTTTGCAGTCGGTTAAAAAGTAGCCCATGTCCTCACTCAGGCTCCAGACTTTCTTTGTACCAAATTTCATTTAAAGCGGTCCAGTAGTTTTAGCGTGAAAGCGTAACAGACAGACAGACAGACAGAGTTACTTTCGCATTTATAATATTAGTAGAGATTCCATGTTTATTGTTCGCTTTTAGCGGTTTTAAATATCCACTTAGTCCGACTATTTTTCTTTACTGTAAGAATAGTGGATTTTTATTAGTAGTTAAATCTATTAGCTATTTCAGATCTTCTCAGAGCGTGTCTTTTTTATTACATTTAATGAAGGTCCTAAGCGTATTTGTTGTTTTTATTATATTCTTAAGGTATCTAATTATGGGGTAAGAACTAATTCTAGTAAAAAGTTATGTAATAGAAAAGTGCAGTACAACATGTAGAAGGGTATAATTATTTATGGAAATACTCATTACACATATATCCTTTTTAAATCTCATTCCATTATAATGTACGATATAGGTACGTAGAATATATTACTAGCTGGTTGTCTTGTCATTAAATAAATAAATAAATATCTTTGGACAATTCACATCAATTATCTAGTCCCATTTTAAGCAAAGCTTGTGTTATGGGTACTAGACAACGGATAAATATACATAAATACATATAAGACATCCAAGACTCAGGTACAGATGCCAGTGCTCATCACATTGACATCTGCCCCTAGCGGGATTCGAACCCGCAACCTCCGGTTTCGTAGTCAGGGCCTCTGACCACTAGACCAACAGGCCGTTAAAAGACTGTCATTGTTTGTAAAGTTGACAGATGAAATGTGAGCATAATATATAATAATATATACATGTAGCATAGTCTTCAGTCACATTTTTGTGCTAGGTATTCCGTGGAAAAAGATATCAAGTACCTATTTATAAAATACTAGCGATTCGCCCCGGCTTCGCACGGAATCCTAATATATATGTCACACGAATTTTTCAAATTGGTCAAATCGCTTTGGAGCCTATTCAATCCAAACAAACAAACAAACCTTTCCTCTCTATTATATTAGTATAGAAATATTATTGTTATTAGTATTACCTGGCTTACGCCATTACGATGGTTTGAGCTGACATTATAAAAAAAGTGTGAGATAACGAAACTTGATTAAAAAAAGCCTTAATCTGACGTGACAAGTTGATGTGGATATCTTAATGGAATGTCAATGTTGTATTTGGTTAATCGAACGAATAAACTACGTAATATTAAATTGTTAACTATATTTCATGGGGAATATTTGAAAATTATGTTGTCACTAGGTTAATTAAGAAGAAGAGACATTCGTTTTGGATTATTAAAATGTGATGTAATGTTAAGAAACTTATATTCTTAAATAACATGTATTCTGGCGTTAGACAAATTTTAAATTACGTCAAAGTTTAGGTTTTGCAATAGAGCAAAAATATTTTTTAAAAAGATATGATTATGTAGTGTTCGCACGCTTCACACTTATTTATGTTTCCTTTTTATTATAATGCATACTAATATTATAAAGCTGAAGAGTTTGTTTGTTTGAACGCGCTAATCTCAGGAACTACTGGTTCGAATTCAAAAATTTTTTTTTTGTTGGATAGACCATTTATCGAGGAATATAGGCTATATAATTTAGGCTATACTTATATGTAACATCACGCTGCGACCAATAGGAGCGAAAAAACAGTGGAAAATGTGTAAAAAACGGGGAAAATATGAAGCCTTATGAAGAAGTGACAGAAGACTTTGACAGATCTTTGACGAAACAATCGGACGGACAGGACGACGTCTGCCGGGACCGCTAGTAATGCATATTTTTAAAATTCTAATGCTCCTTCTAATATTGACACTGTGTGTCATAGTCAATTATGCTTCTCCTATAATATATATAGTAGGTATTCATCCGTCAGAAGTGCTATCATTCATATGTACAGTAATAGTTAACTCACTGTAAATATTGAAGTTACTGTACCACGAGATTCCGTCCAGTGTTTTTACAATCTATAAAAACAGTCCATCTAATTAAAGCCTTTTAATAGTGTGTTAATGTCACATTCTCAAGGCACATGTAGTAATCATTGACAATAAACTACTTTTATGTGCGAAGCTCGATTGAAGACTGTAAGCGTCAGTGTTAAACACGTGCATGGTATAAGGATGTATGTTCTCATTAAGGAGTCTGCACACTACACCGTATCATACCATGACCGTGCTATGAACGTGTCAGGCAAAAAAATATTCTTTGTATAGAAAAGCATGATACTATGTCCACTAGACCGTTCCGTCACCGACTCGTACCGCCTTACGTATTACCTTCCGTGCTTGATACGTTCATAGCACGGTCATGGTATGATACGGTGTAGTGGGCAGACTCTTTTATATGTTTAACATGAACATGTATAGTAAAACACTTATTTTATCCACATTTTCATAGTCACGTGGAAGAATGTTATTGGTCGAAAGGCATCGTTGCAATATATATATATATATATAAATATATATAATCAAAAATCATTACTAATATATATATATATATATATTTTTATACGTTTTGTGTGTCAAATCAACTTAAAAATGAATATACGTATATATAACTGAGTAAAGACTTCAAGATATAAAATTATCAGTGGGTACTTAATACAAACCAGCGTAATAGTAACGAAGTATTAAAAAATAAATATATTCTGTCGAATAAGAAAAAGGAATATTAATTCCTATAACATTTACTAGTCTTCCTGCAACTAATCAAGATTTCCAATTTAAGTTTATAGTAAATCGTTAATGTTAATTGCACATTGAATTAAGATAAATTTGCATTTTGATATACCAAAACGGTCAATCAACTTTATGATTAAGGTCTACAAAGACTCCCTTTAAGATTAACTATAGTGATCGATTTTGAAATCGATTGAACTTTGTCGCCCACGAACCAGATAGCAAATTACTAATCGAACGGCAATATTGCAATTAAGATAATTTTACCTAACTTACGACTTGTTGAACAAAGTTTTGATAAATATTCATTACTTATGCTTAGAAAATCTAAGCAAATTAGATACGGTCGAAGCCTACGCCCAATAATTAAATGTGGGTAAGATAAAGTTTTCTTTTAAACGATAAAGGTAAACAAAGGTATTTCAACATTAGTTTTATAATTAATAATTAGGGACACCCAGATTAATTTAATTTTAATCTGTTACCAACCTTAACTAATAAATTGCTAGATTTAATCCGACAATTTGTTACGACTTAATAGTTTCAACGTGCTAGCGGGTATAGAGTTTATTATAAATGTGGGTTACCCTATTATCATTAATGTCATAATTTCTACATTCAGCAAAAGTTAACAGTAACCTTTTCACCAAGTAAAAAACACTTGAAATGACACACCCTAAGATTACACAACCTGGGGGGCTAGACAAGTGCCCAACGTTCAACGTTAACGTTAAACGTTAGCACCAAAATGTATGGGATTTGACATTTGTGACGTACGTGACAGTCGTTCGCGGATGTCAAATCCCATACATTTCGGTCCTAAAGTTTAACGTTAACGTTGAACGTTGGGCACTTGTCTAGGGTCCCTGCTCTAGTTATCTGATACCGATTAATACAGTTTAGATGTGTATCTGAATAAATACTTATAATTTAAATACCTTCACGGTACAGGACATGCCTAACGGCCCCAAGTTTCGACATGCCGATGCAGAGCCACATTCCGTTTGTTCCGACGATATTGTCGACTTCTCTTACTTCACTATTATTACACCTATTAGTACAAAGCTGTGTTTACTCTAAACGTTCTGTAATCACTTTATTTTATGGCAGAATGTTTGCTCTTTTGTTTTCTGCAGAGTTCATTGACTTGTGTTACGTGACTTCCTTTATTAAAGTTTTTTTTTTATAAATATACCTAGCCTATGTCAGTCATGAACAGTGTAGTTTCCTAACAGTAAAATATTTTTTCAAATCAGTCCAGTCGTTTTGGAGAATATTCAATCCAAACAAGCAAGCCTGTTCTCTTTATTATATTAGTATAGAAGTATAGACTTTGACCCGGCGAACTTCGTACCTCCATATTCTGATTTAAATAAAAAAAATCCTTATATGCCTACCAACCTTGCCCTGACAATAACAAACACATAACAAAAATAACTATCCAAATTGATGCAGTTGATCTATCATCTAAAGTTGCACGTACAAACATTTCAGTGATATTTTTTTATTTATTTAGAAGATTATGTGTCGTACTTCAAATAAATACTATTAAAATGTATGAATGATATGATGGTTTATGTATTTAGTAGGTATAAGTATATTCATTCTGACGAAGCTTGTTGCTAATTTAATGTTGTCTCAACCTATATTTTTGACGAAGCCTGCGTGTGGATTACATCTATTGATATGATTGCTAATAATTTCAACAAATAAATTAATTTTTAGATTGATAAAAAAAAAAAAAATTACATGTTGTAAATTATGTCAAAATTTAGCAACGCGTTTCAAATTTACATTCAACATAAAGCTTTCAAAGATACCTACCATAAAATGCTTTCAAGCAAAGTCGTTAGAAAACGATTTTATTTTTACAAATCACGCGAAGCCAAATGTTGAATACATAAACGCTTTAAATTGGTCAATCGAATCACGGTTCTAATAAGTCTCAAAATAAAACTCTTTTTATAGAAATCTCAGGTTATTTACCCGCTCTTTAGTTAAGGTTTTTAACTTTACTGTAAACATAAAGTTTCATGGTCACGTTTAAACCAGTATTGCCAACTCCTAGAAATTCGAGTCGCTAAACTCAAAGTCAAAAGTCGCCAGAAAGTCGCTAAAACAAAACATAACCATAAAAAGTTCGGGGACACCCCCCCCCCCCCATAATGATATACAAATGGAACTTCAATAAAATTTGGTGCGCTATCGCGTTTGTCGTTTTCCATATTATGTATCCTTGGCATTGAATAATTCTGTGTCGATTTGACAAAAAAAATATGTATTATTGGCTCTAGAACTGTTTTAATTTGTACTCCAAAAGTCACCAGATAAGTCGCTAAACTATTTTTGTTGTCAAAACTTTTTTTTGGTCGCTAAGCCTTAAGCAAAAGTCGCTAGTTCTAGCGACAAAATCGCTAAATTGGCAACACTGGTTTAAACAAAAGTCCTCACTCTCGCTCTATTTATCGTCAGTATTGGACGAAACGAAAGCATTTTCGACGGGCGATCTACCGCGTATCGATAATGACCTTTTACTTCAAATCTCTGTAACAACTTCCGTATACTCAAGTTTATATACGCCTCTTTAAAGTTGAAGTGTTTTCATTCGTAACTTAAGTCCCATCAAGTGTGAGTACAGATGTCGCTGTCATATTGAGAAGTTAGTTCAAAAGGATGTGCCCGTAAAAGGTGTTTTTTATCCAATCGAAATTGTCAAATTTCACAAAGTTGATGTGCTCCCAAAATACCGCCTCGAATAGATATCATAGCATCAATAGACGATTCATGACACTTGTACAATTTCGTGCTCAGTGATCGTAAAATAACGTTGCTTCACGGTATAAACTCTATTTCAAATTTAATAGTATTTTTATCACTGGACAACCGACAGCTATGCTTTGTTATACATTGTCAGGTATTCACAAGTTTTTTTACACTTTATAAAAATGTCGATATCTACGCCCACCACTACAGGTTTACGTATTTGAATTACGTAGCAAATATTTTTATTGTTGTTGAAAATATTTTTATTGGTCACGAAATATTTTTTGCGCATTTATCACCTTGATTATGTGAGTCAAATAAAATAACGTGACCTTTACATTTTATAAACACCTGTTTCTTAACAGGACCTTCTGCTGGTTAATTTATAGGAATATTATAATTCATAAATAGCCCATTCAAATAGGCAGTGAAGACGTGTAGATAAAAAAGCCACTCGTTAGTCTTGCGTGCACGAGGTCGAACAATCTACTGGTTCTCACGAACCCAGTGTAAGGAAAAATTCCAAGTGAATCTTAACAATTAAGTTTCGGAATTCAACGGGTTCGCAACTATTTGTTTTGACAGGACGCGTCAAAGTTTAAATAAGTAGTCTAAAGTTTTCGAAGTAAGTTATTTTGTGAAGGAGTTCAAAATTAATTTGAAATTATTATTAAGAATGAATTCTTGTTGGTGATGTATAGGTATTATGAATTGTTAAAAAATTAAATTTTGTTATATTTTCTAACAACATTTACATTTTGTCCTGGATTATGTTATACTAGCTTCTGCCCGCGACTTCGTCCGCGTGGAACTCCTCTTTTTTTGCAGTCGGTTAAAAAGTAGCCTATGTCCTTTCTCAGGCTCCAGACTTTCTACGTACTTACCAAATTTCATTTAAATTCAAGGGATATTCAAACAAAAAATTAATCCGCAACACGCTTCGTCAATCCATATATATATATCCTAGATTATGTTATATGTTGAATATTATCAATAGAAAATTTGAGCTCGTTTTTTAATGTAAATATTTACCTAATTGTATATAACTCGAAACCAAAAGTTGAATTTATGTATGTATAAAACATCGAAGTTATTTATTTCGTCGTAAATTTATTCAGTGTCAAATTCTTGCAAATCTTCGCATGTCAAAAGTTACTAGTAATTTGCAAAATTTTATGTGTTGATTGTTTATTTTAACAGCCAAGATAGAATGTTTTTCACATCCATACGTATCTATTGGGGTCAAATATTTTAGCACTTATTATTGCTTGCTGCTACACACATATCGTTTCCTGTAGAAAGTTTAAGTAAACATCGCAAACGTAAACACTAAAAGCATGGAGTTTTGTATAATTAATGATTACAATTCATTTGCATTTTGAAGCGTTTTGTTCAATTCACGATGAGTTTTCGTTAGAGGAGCGCACTTCAGATATGTCATGATTTTTAAAAAGTATTGGGTTAGGCGGCTTAGGTGATATATTTAAGTTACGAATGGCAACATTCGCGCTGATCTATGATTGGCTATTGTATATTTTGACCATTGGCGGACGAGCGAGCGTGGCCAATCAGCGGCGAGCCTCGGGCTGTGATGGGAGAAGACGCGGGAACGAGAATGGAGATGGCGGTTTTTAGACAAAGTTTGTAAAATAAATTTGTAATGTTTGGAGGTTGAAGGTTAACAGCCTGTCAAGACTTATACGCTATTACAATTGATAACTAGAAGTTGTTAAGTAAAAGGAATTTACTAGTACATGTTAGAAGTTGTGATTCTCAAGAACGGAATAAAGTAATCAAGTTGTATTTGGTATTTAATACATCACAGATAGAAACTGTATCATAGATCTTTGTAATTTCAAATGCTTTCGCGGTTATTGCACATTGGAATGAAATAACCATAGCGGATTTATTTCATTTGCTAAGGTTTCGAAAACTTTATATCACTCATATTCGTAGCCGACTGAACTGTCAATTACTGACTAGTGTTGGACTATCGTCACTATAGTCTACACATATGATAAACTGTAAACGTATGCATCTAATCTCGAATTAAAGAAATATTGTACTATGGGTGAATAAATTTCTTATATATATACCTACATATTATGAAATCCAGGACTCGGGTACAAATACTTGTGTTCACCACAATAACATTTGCCCCTAGTAAGGATTCTCCAAGCATCGGTTTTGACCTCTATACTACAGGCCCTCTATCATTATATATCGTTATGTAATTCTAGTCATTTAATAAGTGTTCTGTCATAAAATATTTAATTGTTAATAAAAAAGATCGGAGTTCCCGCAATCTCTTATATCTTTTAATTTTAAACAACATTATAATAGTGGTAGCAATTTAATAACAGCGATTCAGTTTAGGTTCATAGTCTGCTTTAAAAAAAACTCAGAATCTCGAGTATGATACAGCTGTCTTTAGTATTGCCAAGTCATAGAAATTGGCATATTTGACATATCTCGGGATCTTTATCGAGTCGAGATATATCTATTAGCCTAACCGACTGTTTTATAATTTTCTAGTAAGTTTTAATGTTTAAAATAGTTACCTACCAAATAAGATAAGCAATGTTTTTACCCACTAGAATAAAAACAATTACTTATAACGGATTTATCTATATTTTATAGTGACGGTTCAAACACTTTTTATTTCCCATATGCGTAGCAGACTAAGCAGATGATAGTCTAATACTAGTCAGTATATTATTAATACACGAGAGTTTATAATCTAAAATGTAACTACCACTAAAGCATCAGAGATTATAAACTTGTTACATCTGGGTAAGTTACCAATAACTTAACCGGGACTTAATTATACATTTAAAATAGACCCTTAATGTCCAGTGTTAACTGAATGCGTTATTGACCTTATGTATACCTATTCATCTGATTTTCCTTAATTGCCTTCTGCAACATTCATAGAAGTGAGTGGGCTATTTGCCGGTAACCACATCGCAACATAACCAATAGTCCCCATTGCGAAATAAATGACTCCGCTAGGAAGTTATTTGTACATGTTTATTTAAACCTCGTCAGAAAACGAGTAGAACAAACATCTGATAATTAATACAGCGCACGGGCAGACATTTCCAACTCTCAAACAGACAGATACCGATCTTTCAATCAGTTGTCCGAATATTTCTCTTATAATTTAGTAAGTGTAGGCGATGTTGAACCAATTTGATCGAGATACGAAGTCTTACGCAAGTGAAGACCATGACCAGAAAACTGCTGTCCGAAGCTGTAATGACGGTAATAGGTCGTTACTCTGTAATACTGATTAATTGACTCGCAATTACGGGCAAGAAATTATCGTTTCAGTCGAGGTTGTTTTATTCAAATATGCTAAGAGCGAGGTTATTATTTTGTGTTATAATTGTGATTATTATATTAAATACACGACGAAGGTCGAGATGCTAAATCTATTGATACACTTTTGAAAGTATTATCCTTGCTTTAAAAGTTGCGTCGATACAAACTTATTGAAATCATTAATTAATGCCGTTATCTCCTTATCTGTTGCGAAACTGTCTACTACGATTTAAATAGGCATTACATCATCAACAATCACAATGAAGTTGTTGTTCTTCTAATGAGCCTATCGAACAAGATTGTTTAGTTCAACAATAAACGATTTATTGTTATAATGTCTGATGCATATACTCATTAGCATGCAATCGGCGGCTTCATTTGCATTTAATGACGTGTTAAAATCGATATGCTTTTACTTTAAATTATTGCTACAACGGAGTAAAAAGAAACATAATTAATGCCGTGTTGTCGATGCAAAAGTTCTTGTCTCTTTTTTACGTGCTCAATTTATCTTAGTACATTATCGGTCTTAAGTTGTACTTGTAAGGTTGTGTAAGCGTCGTTTTTGGCGTTGAGCACTTATCCCTTATCCTTATAAATCGTATTCTAACAAAGAGGCACTGTTATCCGAATGTTCACTGCGCATAATTTCTCCAAAGTGTCTTATTGCAAAAGGATGGTTAATCGATAAAGTGGTCGGGTGGAGTTATTTAGTTACAGTCGCCGGTTGGGACGTAGGTGCAGTAACAATATACTAGCTATTCAGTCTCGAGATTAACGATATACTCGCGACACTGGTTACAATTCTCGAACAGTCTGTTTTTGGAACTATAATTAATCCATTGTACTGAAATGTGATACAAGTTTGTAGTTATAAAAGTAATGCCGTAATTTGATGACTTTCATTGAGTTATCTTATGTGAGTGATATAATTGTAAACGTTTTATGTTTATTAGTTCTACTATTAGAATAGTTCGCCTTGAAGATCCATAATTAGTATTAGTCTTGGTTAAATTAAATTGCTTTTCCGGGCGTAATTTTGGTTCAATATATTGAACCACTAAATGTTCCGTTATATAAGTTTATTATATGAAGTTTCTTTGAACTTACGGTTCTAATAAAATTTTACTACTACTATCTTCATTTAGCTGTTACAGAGGTTTTAATGTAGTACATTTGTTTTCATTTAATGTACATTTGATTTCGGAAGTATGTGGAATTAAAACTTAATTGTCTAACGTAATTTCAGTAAGGTTTGTTCAAAATTGTTTAATTATGTCTGTTGCTATTTTTCTGTATAAGCCATTAAATATTTGGTTACTACAACTAGCATGATATTTAACCATTCCCGATAACACAGTATCTCGATCAAAACTGGTTCTTGCATATTATGAGTTCCAGCCGCATGGTCTTCTTCTCAATAATTTATAACGTAATGCTTTCTAAACCCTAGGGTTACTTGAATGGCTTAAAGTCAGACACGTTTCCAATGTATGTTTGTGATTAGTGTAACATTATCGTCAGCAAAACTGCTTCAGTAGAATACGAGAAATAATTAAATTCAAAGATCGACATTTAAGGCATTAACAACAAAATACCTGCCATATGTTCTTACTAGATACTTTTATCTTGTTTTCTTTCCTTTTCTGGATGTACGAAATTCATATTCTTGTGTTACACCTCTTTGATTTCAACTCCAAAAATGTCTTATGCACTGTTTCCTCATATCCAACCTAAAATTATCGAAAGTCAATGGAACCACATTCTAAGCGCTAGAACAAAATTGCACGACGATCAAGCAGGCAATAACGGCGTATCTGCTACCTGTACCAAGGTATAATGAGTACTAACTGGGGCTTTGTGCCTAGGAATGCATTTACACGGCCTCTGAGGACACTGATCTCAGATGCACTTTGGTTTTATGCTGGCTGATCTTTCGAACTGATGTATGTAACAAGCAGTTTGAACTTCATTCCACTAGGTCAAAACTTACGAGTATAATTGTACGATAACATTTATTAACTATTTGTGATATTGAATTTAACCGCCTCGTCTTGGCCTTTTGACATAAAGGAATACCGATTGGTTGTTTAAAGACGATTTCATGTGATTGCATATCTTCAACTCCAGTGGACATAAGATTTGTCTTCATTTCCTTTTCACCAAATTCCACAACTGCTTCAATACAGAATTAAAAATACTGAATATTTTCTTAATGGTTGTCTTCCTTAATTCTACCGTCGTTGCATACATTTAGATACTTTTCGAGCTCCACAGAATTAAATCCATTGCGAACCTAAGAATGTTTAATCGTATCTGAATTGCTTTACATTTAGCCTATGCGTTGAATACGTAGTTAGAGGTAAAATGTTAATGGATTATTTCCTTAAAGGGTGCCTGAGTTTCTTAGAGCATGGGAAATCGCCATGTTCGTATCGCGATCTTGTAAGACATTTGCCATTTTTAAATGCTTCTGGGATTCTGTTGTGTTGTTTAGACATTTGTTACCGTAAAAGGGTATTTTTTGTATTAACTATGATAAATTAAGTACATAATTTATCATAGTAAAAATATTCTTTCCAAAGCTAAACTCATTCGTCACCAGAGATCGGAACAGGTAGAACCTATTTACCTAACCTGTGTGGTGGAAGTAACTAAAAGTAATACAACCACCAGTGTTACAATTGTGTTTTTAAATTTTTGATCTTTTCGTCCAATCATTTGTTACATGATTTTCAAAATCACTTGTTATTTTAAGAACTTATGCAATCAAAATCAAATTAACGGCGCGTTGTCGCACCGTTTCCTATTCTATAAATCTAAGATTATCCTGTTTGGTTACTATGGAGCTATTATTACCTATTTTCTATGGTAGGTCATTATTTAAATGTCTCTCTGACATTTGGCATCGCTTAACACGCTCTCTATACAATATTATCTCTATCTTTGCGAAACTCGTCTGTGATTATTTCCAGGCTTATTTTAAGGTAATAAGGCTCTTTCGTGATGGCAATTTAAATTTACATTGGCAATACTCTTGGTTTATCTTCTATCTATGAAGTAAAGTGTCTGACAGATGGTTATCCGATCTCCATAAGAAGGCATGCAGAATCATCCGTGTAGTTATACACTGATGTGTTATTTAGTTTTATCGTTTTGAACATTATTTTATTTCCCACGAATATAAAATCCATGTCATGAAGTACGAGTAAAATTGCTTTCCTGTTTTCAGTCATCTGGACATAATTTCAGCTCACTCGGTTTCTTTATCTGCTTCAAAATTGAGTTGCAAGATTACACCCGTACATACTTACGTAAGTTAAATAAAAGCTTTTAAAAATTGTCTTCGTATAACTTCGCAGCAGCAAATCTAAGGTCCGCAAGCCAAGTTCTGGTCAGCCTTGTAAAAAAAATCAAATGGCTATTATAAGCAATACAAACGAAAGCAAAGGAAGTTGAATTTATCCGAAAGGGTTTCGGTGGCGATGTCGCGAGATAGAATCTAGATCGAATCTTCTTCGCGTGCCGATCGCATCTGTGGGTTGTAATGAGGCTCATTCTTGCAGCGTTTGTTGTGTGGGAGGACGTTTAAGGTTTCGTAGGCTTTTTATATTTCATCAGTTCTTTTGCAAAACACTTGGCTACTGCAGTAGCAACTTCTTTCGACTGGTTTTGTACAGTAACTTTGCGATTTATGCGTTTAGTTTGTTATAAATTTTAATATGCGTTATTTAGTCTAACTTGATTTATTAAATGATTTCTAAGCTTGTTCTCTTAACAAGCAGTTATACATTCCTGTCGGAGTAAAAAGTTGTTTGATAAACAATGTGAAACAGCAGTTGTAATAAATTTACTGGATCCTTAACTCCTTATATAACTCCTTATTATCCATTTACAGTGCCTTTTGTTTAATGCCTTATTGTTTATTTTTTATATAAAACAGCAATTCACAAAATAAATATAAATATTTCTGATGCTGTCGCGGTTATTACTTATTCCAAAATTAATGCTTTCAAATCAGTAACTTTATCTAAGCAGGACGTTGAGTAATATAGTCTTTGATTAGTATTTTGACACTAATATGCCTACACTAATTTATCAACGTAACATAATTAATGTCCATCGATGTGAAGTTTGAACACGTGAAAGCGGAGCCCAAGACCAGACTTCGGCGCGGGCGCATCTTCGGCGCATTTGCATAAGTTTACGTAACAACTTCATCTCTATAGTTCAATAGGTCAAAACTGCACTTGTTCGTGAGCTAATGTACGGTGATGGCAAATAAAAACTGGTATTTTATACC
Source organism: Polylopha cassiicola (assembly GCA_038024825.1). Lineage (NCBI taxonomy): Eukaryota > Metazoa > Arthropoda > Insecta > Lepidoptera > Tortricidae > Polylopha > Polylopha cassiicola. The sequence continues at coordinate 4,768,949 of CP149053.1, read as the reverse complement.
TATTTGTGTTGCTCGTTGATTATTGCCTAGGTTATTCGATTGCGTTTATTGTTATTACTTATGCTAATACAGCGGGTTTATATTTGCGGTGATAATTAAACGACTCATTAAATTATAGGTGATGTAATAATGAGTAGATATATTGAAAGTGGGTTTGATTACCAATTTCTACTGTTTATGGTAGTTTAAGAAAATGCATTCGAATTCTGATGATTATGAGAAACAGTAATTTCCCAAAAAATATAAATTGTAAAGTTTAGGCAACAAATAAAAAATAGATTGACACATAATATGATTTTAATAAGTTTAATGATATACCTACAATAAGAAAAACTCCTCTTATCGTATGGAGTATTTTGAATAGCTCACATACAGGTACCTATAGCAAAACACTAACTTTAACTTGCGCATTTTATTTCAATTGCTTACGTTTCGAAAACTTTACAGTTCCCATATTCGTAGCACGACTGAGCTGACGATATTCTCAGTGTCAATGTGTAATAACCGCGAAGGCTTCAGTAATTTGGCTTATATTATGCCCCATAAAGATACCATACCTACGTGGTTTTAAATGTTTCACTTAACAAATAGTTTGTTTTGCAAACGTTAATCGTAATCACTGAATTAAAATGAAGACACTATCACATTCAATACGCGATACTCCATAGGATTTTATAGCGTGTACATGTCAAGTATGCATGCAGCTTGTCGCACTGACGATAGTATCAGAGTCAAGTCATGAGATCGTTGCATCTCCGGGACATAGATAACCTGAGTCGAGGCTCTAGATATTTATTGGTATCCTCTCTTATTGGGTGGCCTCGTATCTAGGAGCGATATCGGGAATGTGAAGTCTAGGATTGCTTCAAACGCCGGTTGGTGGAAATGCAAATTGTGTTCGATTTGCTTTGAGCTAGGAAATGGGGAAATCTTAGTGTGTCGATTTAGTTTATCTGTGGCACACACAATTTAGAAATACAGTTCTTAGCCTTGACGGTTAATTAAAGCAGTGGAATGAGGGGTGTGATGGGTTTTCTGTTACATAAATTAAAGCTGTGATATCGCAAACGTAGATTGAAAGGGAGCTAATTCAAAAACTTGAAGGTCTGAAGGCATATATTCGAATTTCTTCTAGCTTCATGTAAAAAAGCATAAATCTATACAGAAAACTCCTGCAGTGCACATTAGTCAATTAATCGCATTTAGATCTATGTACTATCAACTGTGCTGGCGATGTTACACCTTTAAGGCAATAATCGCTTGAACGACCCTGGTACCTGGCGGCTGTGTGTGAAGCAACGAGTGCAAGCAATTTTTTTCTAAAATGGCGTACCCCGAAAGCATCCGATAGTACGTTATTATCTATGTATTTTGAAATATACCTACCTATTTTTAAAATAGATTGTACATTTTAATTTTACAAGTTGAGTAAAAATGTTCCGTAATATAAAATTAGTACATTAAGCGAGTATATGCCATTTCCAAGATATTGCTTTTTGTTGGCAAAAAAGCACTCTCGTCGTGTCTTAGCAACTTAGTGTCGAAATTGCAGTGAAGTTAGCTAATAAAAGGAACTTAAATCATGTCACGTTGTTTTAGAACAAAATAGCACTTTAGCAACTTGGATGAAGGTTGAAATTCTATTGCAATTTATAAGCGGGTTTTACACCTGTCTCTCGCGAAGGATCAAGAAACTTTAATCTGGCTCATGACTTCACACTTACCGCGAAAAGAGCTTATGTTACGTCAACATTCAGTCCACTTACTATGTTATTCCGATAAATTAATTAGATCGTTAAGATAAAACTAAATGCCGCGCTCGATACCCGTATTTCCACATCCAAGGAGATTTACTGAATCGTTTTTTTAAGTAAAACGCTTTGTGCTATCTATAGTGGTTTTAATTTCTTTAATGCGGTTTTGTTGGTAGACTTTTTTATTCGGACATGGGAAGTGATTTACAGCTTCGTCTACGAAATGTCATCATTAACAGATGCATTGAAAATCAATTTAACTTTGTTATTGATACGGTTTTATGGGAGTGCAATCCGTTGTAGCCTGGGCCGCTATTCGGGAACAAACAGTCGTTCAAGAGATTTAACCGATAACTCCTGAAGATTGAAATCCGTTTTTGATTTATCTATCAATATTTGATGTGGTTGCTAATGTATCTATCGTCACATTGCATTCGGAATTCTATATTTAGACTGTCTACAACTTGGTTAAAATTTCACACATTGCAAAACAAAACAGTCGACACATCTCAAATAACTTATTCAATACAAGCGTGAAAACTATGGCTTGCTCCAGGCTAAATAATCTATTAATTCCTACTCACGTGCTCTATTGTAAGATGTTTATGCGTGTGGGCTATTGTAATAAAACATCGATCTTTCGAGTGCGCGTGCGCATCGCCGTTAGCTAAGCAAATCGAGGGGTGGATACGGAACTCCGATAACATAGATCTAACGGGCTTAGGCTAATAATGTTCTATAGGCATTTGTCTGTGTTTACATCTCGGTATAAAGGGCAGAGATTGGGAAATCGCTGTTCAGGTGAGTTGTTCCCGCGTTTTAATTATCAAAGTCATACAGAGCGCTTTTCTACGGTTAGAGTATGTGACCATTGTTATTTTAATTATAATTTAGTTAGCCCTGCTTTTATGTAGTAATAAAACTGATTAAACTTGAACCTAGCAATAAAATTAAGACATTCGGAACTTTATTGGCTATTCAATACACTGAACCCGATTTTATTCGCTCGGCAACGATTTCATAAGAATCAGCAGGGCATTTATTGCTCATCAGCATTGTGGCCAGGTCGTGCAGGAGTGCACAACATCGGGTCCTCTAAACAATGGCCAATGGAGAATCAATGCAATACAATACGAATTCCTAACGAAAACGTTTAGTTTTCCACACCTGTCTATTGCTCCTTTTTCATTGCCGCATGCAAATTGCAGGCTGCGTTTGTTTAGGGCATAAGCCTGTATGTTAATTTGTAAGCGTATTGTTAAAGGTTTTCAAGCGTATGTAAAATAAAGTACAGGTTTTACAACTCCCTTTGTTGTGTAGTGTTAATTGTTATTGGAACTTGTGCCTTTTATGGGGTGCATGTTGAATCTTTAGATGTCTTCATAAATCGTATGATGGATAGAGTGGTGTGCAGCAAAAACTGGTTCGTTCAACAAAGTTGCTGAGGGCTATAGATTCTTCCGTCGCTTTATTGGTTTTGATTTTCTCACGGAACCTTTTTTTGTATCGAAGGAAGACCTACGACTATTACATTCTCGATACACTTAACAACATTCTACGAAGTAATTGTTTTGTAACTGTAAATGTTTCTCTTAACCATATTAACACTTATCATAATGTAGATATACCTTTTCCATTCAGTTAGGTGTTTTTTTTTTTGGTGGTATACTAACTGAATCTGGTATCTCACCAATCCTAGGTTAGCTTGTTTTTGATTGGTGAAGTCCGACAGATAGGTAAACTTAAATAGTTTTTTAACAGACATTAGTATCCCCTTCATGTAGAGATCAAAATTGCTCAATTTGCGACCGTGGTGACCATACGTATCGTAAATAGTTTTTAGTCTTATAAGGTGATCCGACGACTGGGGTAGGTCCGTGGAATCCATTGTACGGGCAGCTTAAAACCTGTCGTTATTTCTCAGTGGAAGACTTTTGGAAGACCTATTTCCAGCAGTCGACGTTTTTCGGTTGAATTGATAATGATTAAGAAAATATACAGCTAAAAAAATATTCGAGAAGTCTTCCAATTTAAGACAAAATTATGAATTCAAATGTTAAGTCATAATTATTACTGTCCTTACCTCATTTATGTAGATTACTTCTTTAAGTCTCCCCGGGCATATCGTAAAGACGTAAGCTCGCAATAGACTTCGATTTGTGTTGCACCGCTCGTTAAATATGTAAAAACCGAGGCTGGCAATAAACTATTAAATGATGCATTAAAATACCGCTGTACAAGTCTGCTGTAAGTCCTATATTTGTCTACGAGTATTTATGAGTTATAATTTAAACTATTTCCGTTGAAGTCTCGCCTTCATTTGTTAAGCCTAGGTGTGTGTCGATAGGAGTGGTTTAGTTAGTAATTTAGTATTTCGTCATTCTAATTAATTTGTTATACGACCTAAATCACAATGTCCCAATAAAGTTCCAATTGGACTTGACGCCAGTAAAAAAACCGACTGATAAAAACGCAGTAAGTACATTAGAGTTTTATACGTACTTACTGCATTTGTTGGTACGGCAGCACTGTCGATTGGAGTCTTGCTGTCATGTTCCACTAATGAGATACAAGCTTCTGGCCTGTGATTCGTGGAATATGACAGATGAACCTCACTCAATACTAGCGTATTTAGTGTTTTCTTTTATTTTTAGCAATGTCAAATAGGTACTTAAATGTGTACTTGTTTTTGTGTTTTACGAATGTCATCAGAGTGACAGATGTAATGACAGCTTCTTAGTGTTACGTTGGTTTTTAAAACTTACCCACTGAAATTACTGTATAGGCAGTGTTGAAGACTGATTACAATTGTAACATTAAAAAAGGAACTGCTTACATAAATCTGATTCCAAATACAACTATCAAGATGTAAGTACTGATAAATTGAATACTTATTTATTAATTGTAATATATAATATACTAGCTTCTGCCCGCGACTTCGTCCGCGTGGAACTCCTCCTTTTTTTCAGTCGGTTAAAAAGTAACCTATGTTCTTTCTCAGGTTCCGGACATTCTTTGTACCAAATTTCATTTAAATCGGTCCAGCAGTTTTAGCGTGAAAGCGTAACAGACAGACAGAGTTACTTTCGCATTTATAATATTAGTAGGGGGGTACCTACTCGTAGAAGCATTATTTTGAACATGTCGTTAAACGCGAATAATTGAAATATTATGAATTAATTAATCGACTTAGATAACGCTAGTCGTACCTGGCCACACGGCGATGTTTTACAGCTATATCACAATATTCTAATATGACATGCATGGTAGCTTAGAGCCAGTCGCAAAAATGTATGCAGCTCGGTGCAACAGTACAGCATCGAGACTGCTGCGACAGACACGCGACTGCATAGATAAGTCTTTACAAAAAGTCGCTATGGCTTTTTCAGCTATGTCACAAAGAACAACCAAGGTGCCTATTCATTACAAGCGAGCAAAAAGTACAATGGTTTAAAAGAATAGCGTGCGCGCAGCGGGTCTTAAAAGATGTATTAAAAAGTACCTTCACTCCATGTACCAAGAACATTTTATTATAGTGTGCGTCAGTAATAAACCCAATTATACAAGTGTCTAATAAATAAACATGACTTATAAACAACAAAAACTAGCAATGTTTTCATGTTGATTGGTACGTCAAACTAACACTTTGGTTTTAATAAAGCTTTGAATAGTTTTTATGGGGGCATGGGAATCTTTTGAATGGACTGCATTTGTGATAGCTCGTTAAAACAAACGTAGCACTAAAATTGTTGAAATATTTTTATAGTAAAGTGTATATTTTAAATGACCATTAAGGTTTTTATGGGTGTACTGTAATTGGAATAAAAGTCAAAACATCAACATTTAATTATGTTCTATGTGCTGCAAAGCATTTCACGCAGATGGCGCTGAAGTTAAATATAAGCTTGTAAACAATAAAATACAGGACCGTGGCACCCAAAGTATACCTACTAATGAGGGCCACCGCGTGTCAGAAATCCGCTAGATGCGCTAGTGTAGAATGAGGTCCAGCTGTCATGTTGCGGTGGCCCTCATTGGAAGGACGGAGTCTTTCGTAAAGGCTTAGGTGTGGGTCAGGCCACTGGGAGATTCGATTTTTTCTACTCCTGTTTTCATAGTGTTTTTAATAGTTGTTCTATTCCAATGTGTAATAACCGCGAAGACATCGGATATTATTAGATAAATGTTATGTTTAAGTTTTAATAATTAACTAATATTATTCTGTATCGGTTTTGCGATAAGTCTATAATTTACATAATTAGTTAAGTTAATAAAGTCTAAGTGATGTTTTTCTGCTAGAAAAGTGGAAAGCAACTTCCTTCGCGTTTGCGAATCCGGTCGGAAATTAAATTTGTATGAAGCTTGGCGAGTAATGCTTATGTTAGTATGATTAAAGAAAGTATTTATCTCTTATAGCTACTTAAATTTAACTATTCAATAAATTTTATACAATGTTATTACTATTTATGCCTACGTTATTTGCATTAGTTGGTTAGTAATCGCTATTATTTAGTTAAAGGAAGGCTTGCATATTTGCTTGTTCCTGTTTAAATTTAATAGATTTTGAATAAGATACACTTTTTATAAAGCCTTTGTCTAAAAAATACGTAATAGTATCCGGCGTTGGATGCGATTATTTCTTATTGTACGTTTCGAGAACTATACAGTACCTACCTATATTAGTATAATACTGAAAATAGTTTAGCATGTACCTACTCTGGCATAAATACTGAATTGAATCTAAAATACTTTTGTTAGTAATATTTAAAAATGTTAAACATGAGTATTTTTATGCTAAATTAAACCATGTCTATGTGTGTAATAATTTTATTTACTTATTGTAATTATCCTTTACCCGTATATTAAAATTACACACAGCGCTTAAGATTCAAAGTGTGTTAATACTTCAATCAATTTCTATACCAGACGTTCCATACAACTCTAAGAATCATACTAATAGGATTATGGACGACTGTTAAGGTGTCCCAGTTAGTAATGCCTGGTAATATTGTTACCGGATTATTTAGACAATCGAGGTTAATTTTTGGTATTAAACACTGAGAGCTGAGTTATAAGTTAGTTGACATTACTGCATACCTACTGAATGTTGTGGTTTAAGATTTTTATTTCCCAAAAGAATTTACAATTCACTTATATGAGAAACTTAAGTATTATAAAATGTAAATAACATGCAAAATTAAATATTTTTTTATACAAATATTTTGTGGGTAGATAAGAACTTCGACTCGACCGCTCGGCCGGCAAGATGTGCCGTTTGGAGTTCATAATGAGCAATTCGTTTGTTACTTACCTACTACGCACGATTCTAGTTAATGGATGCTTGATCAAGCGCAGCTGGAAGTGGCATTATGAGTGCGTTTGTTTATTATTGTAGTTGTCGGCCTAATTTTGTGTTAAGACTAATGAATTAAACATAGATTTTGTTTATTTATGTATTTAATTTATCTATATTTTATTTAATTATGTATATATATTACTTTTTTTTTTTTTTTTTATGTTGTTACTTTATATTTTACTTGATATTTTAGTGTGTATTTTATTATTATTTATTTATTTTAAATAGATTGTAGGATTATAATCTTGCTAGACTATAATTTAAAACTATTTTACTAATTAATCATTTGTATTCTTACATAAGTAATAATATTATTCATATAACTAACACTTTTTATGAAATATAGTTTACTTAAAACATTTTCATTAATTTAACATTTGTAGTTTAAAACACTGTAATGGGTCATTCTAAGTTAAGAGGTACTTTCGACGGCCAGGACAAAAAAGTACCTTTTTTTTATACTAACTTCTTAATTAACCTATTTATTACTTAAAACATTTTTTTTTCTAAATGCACACTTAAATTTATTACAGAAATGTACATAGTTTAGTCACAATAAATTCAAATATAAGGAAAAAGTCTCTTCCCTGGGCTGTCCCTTACCTGAATTTATTTGTAAACTAATTATTATGTATGTATTAAAATTCAATAATTACTCTATCATCGTTATTACCATACAGAACAATAACTTAGTAACAATGTCTTATAAGTCAAATTACTTGTATTCCAATTTTTCATAAATAATATGAACTCTAAAATTTGTCCTCCGTGTTTCGTGTCTCCTCCCCTGGCTTTTTGTTTTCGGTCAAAAATCAGTTATTTTTTTGCTAGACTGTGGAAGTTGTGACCTTGAGTACATAGGTTTTAATGTGAAGGTAGCAGCAAGCAGCGCATAAGCCAACTGCGTAGCCATTTTAACGGCCATTTTTGCTTCGCCACTCGCTGAGTGTGGAAGTGTCGAGTGAATGCAGTCTTTCCTCTGGTAAGTTTTATTTTGCTATTATTTGTTAAACTATTAACGTAACCTTAAATATTAGCTATGAATAGTGCATACTTTGTTATGCTTGGTTGTGAATTGCATACGAGAAACACTTTTACTGCTATATTAAAAATAAATCGAAAATGTATCTCCCCTGGCGTATTTCCCCTGGCTCTTTTGATACTTAATGTCCAGGGGAGGTACATTTGTATTCGTTGTCATAAATACTTCTGCATTTTTCGCTGAACCTTTACTAAGTATTATATACATATCTTAGCTTTACAATTTAATGTCTTTTTTACAGAAAAAATGGCACCTACAAAAAAAATGATGCTCGAAGAACGTACATATGTTTTGTACGTAACGCTTAAAAAAATTAAAAAAAAACTTTCTATAAACAAAGACTGAGCTGCTAAGAAATGAAAGTCTGATTATAAATAATTTATAATTAACATAAAAATAAATAAATAAAGTTGATTTTTAATAATAATCTCTTTTTTCATATGTCTATGTCTCTCCCCTGTGCATCCTGTCTCTACCCTGTACCGAGTATCTACCCTGGTCACTTATAAAACGAGATAAAACCAACAAATTGACTGGCCACTTTGTAAACATTTTCATATTAAAGGTTTCTATAAAAAAAATGTATACTAATGTAAAAATATTAAAAAAAATGCCGTGCCATCATTTCATACAACACATTACCTCTTAACTTAGAATGACCCTAATATCACTCGTATAATGTATAAAAAGATCTCCAACCCATTTATATATTAGGTATTATAATGGCTTTGTTTTATCATATTATTATTAACTATCTGTGATTTTTGATTACATAATTATGTAGTATGATGTATTTATGAGATTTAAGTACCGATAAAGAGTTAAGTTAATATAATAACAATAACAATGTAATAACGAGGTAAGGTTTGTTTGTAATTAGTCTAGTGTCAGGTAGATGATCGTAATTTTAATGGTTAATTTATAATTAATTAATTTGATTTAGTATTCTGCAGTGATTTTGCCATTATAAATATTATATTTAAGCAATTTTTTAAATGTGGGTGTGGATTTTGCAGCTATTACGTCTTTTGGCAGTTTATTATACAGTTTTGCTCCGTCATGCATAATCGTCCTTTTACCATAATTTGTTCTTGATTTGTAAAGTAGTATTCCGCTCTGTCGTAACCTGAGTCTCTGTATTTGTTGCTTTTTACTGAAAGTTATCTGTGTGTGCATGTCCTTTTGTAGTATTTTTCTTATTAATAAACATGTGTTATATATATAAGACTGTTCTATGTTCATTAATCTAGTTTCCTTGTATAATTTAACTGTAGGTGTCAGGAAGTCATAGCGGAATAACACCTTGACAAGCTTGTTTTGGGATCTTTGTATGACACTCAAATTGGTTTTTGCAGCTGAGCCCCATAGTTGGATAAGGTAATCAATATGTGGCTTAACCAGAGTGTTATATATTAAGTATCGGACTTTTCTGGGCATGCAATTTGTAATCCCACGTAGTGCTCCTGTCAAGGAAGAAAGTTTACTTTTTATTTTCGCTATGTGCGGTTTCCAAGTCATATGTTTATCTAAGATCAAGCCTAGGTATTTCTCGTTGTCTACATGTCTCAAAGGCTGCCCCTGTATTGATAGTGGTGTATGATGGGGTACTTTTTTATTTTTGGGTGTGAATATAATGTACGGTTTAAGACATTTATTTCTCAAAAGATTTACATAAATCACTTACAGAGAAAACAATATTCTTTTTTGCTTAAATCTAGAAAGGAGAGGGTAGTTTGCAAAAATAATCAACGACCAAAGTACAAAAGCGCTTAGTTCTAACACACAATGTAATGGTGTGCGACTGTGCGTAATGGCCAGTTAAACTGCACTGACCGTTGGTTAATTATGACATGCATACCTACGTGGTTTATCTCAACCGACAAAGTTTATTTGACTGCATTTATTATTATTATTATTTTTTTTTTTTTATCATTTCTTTTTAATTTAAATTTTACTATAAATATGTATAATAAATTAGAATATACAAGTTTCATATGAATTTACATTTCACATAATTACAATATTACACAAGCCATTAAATACTTATTATTATTAATTTTATGGACAAGCAAGCAAACGGCCTACCTAGTTTTATTATTTAATAGGTATTGTTTTAGTGCTCTTTTAAAAACTATCATTGATTTGGCATCTTTGACATCCTTCGGTAGTTTGTTGTACAATTGAGCTCCTTCATGTATTATGTTCCTTTTGCCGTACAATGTTCTGGGTGGTCGCAACAGTAAGTTATTGGCTTGCCGCGTCAGTTTTTTGTGTATCTCTGATCTTTTAGTGAACGTTATATGGCTATGTATTTCTTTATTTAAAATTTTTCTTATTAGGATGCATGTATTGTATATATAAGTTTGGTGAATATTAAGTATTTTCGTCTCACTATACACAGTGTTCGTAGATGTGAGTCGCTTATAGTTAAATAGCACCTTTAATATTTTATTTTGCGATATTTGTAGTGTTTTTAAGTTTGATTTGGAGGCAGAACCCCATATTTCTATTAGATATTCTAGTTTAGGTTTAATCAGTGAATTATAAATAGTATAACGTACCCTTATTGGCAGACATCGGACAATTCGTCGCAATGCACCTGTTAATGCTATTATTTTGACGCGAAGGGAATCAATATGTGGTTTCCATGAGAGCTTATTATCCAAGATAAGGCCAAGATATTTCTCGCGATCTACGGTTTGCAGTTTTACATCATTTATTACTAGGGGCTCGTGACTTCGAATAACTTTATTTTTGGCGGCAAATATAATGTACTTAGTTTTAGACTCGTTAATTGTTAATAGGTTGCGGAGGAACCAACTCTGGAGTAAAATTAAATCAGTTTGTGCTTCCTCTATTAGGGTTTCTATTTTTGAGCCAAAGTAAAACAAACAAGTATCATCTGCGTATAATGTTAAGTGCGCCTTTAATCCAATATTATGCATGTCATTTATGTAGATCAAGAACAGTAATGGACCCAAGATAGATCCTTGTGGGATTCCGCATTTAATTTCCAAGGGATTACTTTTTACTTTTCCTATCTTTGTAATTTGTGTCCGGTTATTAAGATATGATTCCAAGATGTTAAGTGCTTTTCCAATTATTCCTATGGAGCTTAGTTTTGATAGCAATAGTGTATGGCTTACTGTATCGAATGCCTTTTTTAAGTCAATAAAAATACCAAGAGCAATGTTTTTTTTGTCTAGGTTAACTTTAATTTCTGTAAGTAGATCTGATGTTGCCGAGAGGGTGTTCGACTTTGAGCGAAACCCGTATTGTTTGTCAGATAGAAAATTATTATTATTAAGGTATTCTGATAGTCGCTGATGTATAACCTTTTCAAATATTTTCGATATGACTGGTAGAACCGATATGGGCCTGTAATTGCCGGGGTCTGATTTATCACCCGATTTAAATATGGGCCTAACTTTAGCTATTTTTAACGAGTCAGGGAAAGCTCCAACATCTAGACATCCATTGATACCGTTTGCAAGCCTGTCACATATAAAATGTTTAATGCATTTAAGAATTTTTACAGTGACACCGTCCAATCCTGAACTAGTGTTTTGATTTAGGTGATCGATTATTTTCCCAATTTCATTAGCGGTTGTAAATTCAAAATCAGTGAGTTTATACTTTAAATATGCAAGGCTGGTTGGTGTAATATTGTGGTATTCCTGTGGTATTTTATTTGCTAATGTAGACCCTATGTTAGCGAAATAATTATTGAAACATTCACAGACATCTTTGATATCTGAACGTATTTCCGATCCTATTTTTAACTTCATTTGAATGCAGTCAGATTTAACTTTGTTATTTGAGAGATTATTAATAAGCTCCCACATCTTTAAAGGCTTCCCCTTACACATACTAAATGCTTTGTGGTAATATTCACTTTTTGTTTCCTGTATCAGATTGAAAACTTTATTTCTTTCTATACGTCGTTCTTCCCTTAGATTCTGTCCATTCGTTTTTAGGTAGCTCTTCTTCCATAAAGTATTTCGGTAGTTTATCGCTTCAATTATATCTTTGTTAATCCAGTCATTTTTGGGAGGGTTGAGAATTTTCGTTTTTATTGATTTATTTTCATTAATTTTGCTAATAAGAACATTCTCTAGATTGTCGTAATTGTTAAATATATCATTTTCTTTTATGACTTGCATAGATTTATATAAACTAGTGTAGTTAAGTGATTCATATTCCACTTTTCGTTTTGGAATTTGTGGGCATCCTTTCATTTCGAGGAAAATTTGTTTGTGGTCAGACATATTAGAATCAATTACAGCAATGTGATATTCATGACCCTTGACATTAGACCATATGTGGTCCAGGATAGAATTTGTCTCTAGAGTTTCTCGTGTACAATACTTTTTGCTTATTTTGTTTAGAATAGTATATCCATGTTCACTCATCAGTAGTTTGTATTCTTCTGTATTCCTTGTTTTCTCTAATAGATTGTAATTAAAATCCCCGAACACGAGAGTTCTCCTTTTGTGTTGTAATTGTTCTGACAGAGATGTTAGGAAATTATCCGTGCTCGTGCGTCCTGGTTTATAGATGACCCCGATGTCCAAGCTAAACTTCTTAATGTATATCCAGAGAAAGTGGTTATCGTCTTCAGATTTTTCTTCGACAATATGGTGCTGTATGTCATTTTTTACAAACATAGACACACCTCCTCCCCTTGAATGCTTCCGAATATTGTAGTAGTGGGTATAGTTTGCTAGATTAAGTGAAGCTGCTTCAGTTTCATTTTTTATCCATGTTTCGGTTAGAGCTATGATGTGTACCTTCCCTATGGCTTGTATTATGCATTTAAGTTCATCCATTCTTCCAGCAGACGTCAAGCTACGAACGTTTATATATAAAATAGAGAGAGATTTTTTGGTTTTAATGAGGTCATCGTAATTACTCACTAGTTGGTACGTTATTTCTTTTGTCACACTAGCGCTATTTTGTACTTTTGTAATTAGTTTTTTGACTCCAGTTTTATAATTTTTGGAACGCCTTTAATATACTTTATCCCAATATTTGTTTCTCCCCTACTTAGTCGGGCTTTCAGTTCTTCTTTTAGATTTCTCAGGTGTTTCTGCTGACATGGCGTTTTGTCGGAGTACAGTTGTATATCATTTCGGTCGATTTTGGTTCGATTCTTAAGAATGTTTTTTACAGTGGACACATCGTTAAAAGTGGCTCTAATTGGTCTTACCTTCCCCGGTAAATATTTACCTATGCGCACGTTAGTTTTTGGACGAGGACAGTCTGCATTAATCATTTTGATTAGCTTTTCAACTTCTATAGCGTCAGAGGCAGTTCGTTCGCCGTGGTCTTTAGACTGTGGTTCTGGTATCCCAATAATTATTAAATTTTTCTCTCGCATACTGCGCTCACTGATTTCCTGCAGCATGTCATCGCACGTAATGGCCATCTCCGGTGGAGCTAACAATCCTGCCGTTGTAGACGTCTGCAGATCACGTACGTTGGATTCTAGTGAGGCGACCTTTAATGCTGTATCATTAGCATTGCTTCTCAGCTCCGCGACTTCCGTTTTCAGACTGTCGTGTTCCAATATGAGTTGATCTGTCTTATGTTGAATATTGTTTATTTGGGCTTTAATAGTTGAAATATCTTCTGCGATACTATCCATTTTAGCAGTTTGCTTTTGACTAAATTCCGATAGTATGGAGATAATTTCTTTGCGAAAGTCTTGGAAATCAGTTCTCAGACTATCATCATTTTGTGAACGCTTCCTCTTGCGGATAGTTATATTCTCTGATTTCTCTGCTTCTATCTCAATGGTATCGATTTTCGATAGATCAGGTTGAGACCGTGTTAATGGAGGGCTCCTCTGGACATTCATTTTATGTTCGTTGTGCGTCGGTGATTAACTATTGGTTAAACCTCTGTCCAACCGGACTAAAACTTGCTGCGCACTGATAAGGGAGCCGCACCTGATGATCCTGCTTCAGTTACAATACGACGTATAGCTCGTTTAGCTTATTCTTGATTATAGCTTTTATGACACTGGTCGTAGGGTCTGTTATCACTTAAAGTATTAATTTTTATTTTTGAAATAAATCGCTAACACGTCCACACTACGCGCTCTCCACCTCCGAACTCCCTGTAATTTGTCTTATCGATGTTTATTGTTAAAAGATTGTTTTGGAACCATGTATTTAGCAGAAGCAAATCTTTCTGTGCATCCTCTACAACATCCTGAACTGAGTCACCAAAATAAAACAAACAGGTGTCATCAGCATAAAGGGATATGTCACCTTTGAGGCCAATTTTGTGAATATCGTTTATATAAATAAGAAACAGCAGTGGTCCCATAATCGATCCTTGTGGCACGCCATATGTGATTAAACGCGGTTTGCTTACACTTGAGCCAATTTTGACCACCTGATACCGGTTTGACATATAAGAATCGAATATGTCATATGCTTTAGCGCATATTCCTATACTTTTTAGTTTAGTTTAATGTTAACAAAAATAATAAAAAAACGGAGTGACACGGTAATTAAATAATCAGTAGGTATCGATCCTGCCTACATAAGAAAAAATAGTATATTACGCACATTTTGTCAACCTCCACTTCGCCTCGGATGACAATTACATATGGGTGGTTCCATGAAAGTTGGGTAAATTTCACACATATTTTGCCATAAGTGTAATTAAATAGTAATTACAATTGTTTTTGGTAAATACAAATATTTTAATAATATACTTTTTGTATCCAAAGAGGCCGGTCACTTTACTTTGTATTTATGGAGAAAATGGTGTTTTTTTGAAATTTGTGCTCTAGGGACTGACGGGCTGTGCTAGGGACTGATGACCTTCATTGTTAGTACAATAAAATTACATTATTATCTTCTATAATGAGTATTTATTTAGTAATTCTTATCATTATCTTATTAATTGATACATTTCTAGCAAAATCCAATCAAACTATAGATAAAGCAGTCTTTCGAGATACTTCCTGTCTCTCCCTTACCAACAAGAATAACAGTACTTATAATACTTTAAATGACGTACTTGAGATCACATAACTAAAAATATTATAATAATAAGAGTTTCTTTTTCCTTTTTCTTTTTTTTTTTGAGGTATTTTAATCTTTCTTTCTCTTTGTACTCCGCTAATAAAACTGGATCATTCGTTATTTTTTCTAAACGTTTTTTTTCTTGTTCAGACTTTTTTTTTGCTTTTTCTTCTTTAGATAATGGTATTATCTTTTAGGCGGCATATTCTAAAACCAACAACCGTTTCTTAGATTGAAAAATATATTTCAACGTGTCTGATCGTCAGTCCCTGGCCTTCCCTAGTACATTTACGGCCAGGGCCTGATGGTCTAGGGACTGACGAATCAGGACAAAATCACTCTTAGTTTACTCTCAAAATGAAATGCCTTAAGTTGTAGATAATTACAACATCGGCACCAATAAAGCACATATACTCACATACAAAAGAGAATATTAACTATTCAACTTTTTAATAAACAACTCATCTAGGGACTGACAGATTGACTGGCACAGCACGTGTTTGCTCATCGGGGAGGCCGACCGCACTGACACCAAGATGGCTGCTATTGGCTGGCCCACGTGTGTGGCTAACTTCATGTTATTACTTTGGAACGCTTCGGTTTTAAAATGCTCGTTTCGTTCGATTGCCGCGCATTTTCAAATTTACTGAGTGGCTAGGGCCTGACCATAAATATCGATGACACTTTTTGTTTAAAAAAATAACATGTAAAATAATGAATATTGTTTACTAAATTGTTTCGGTAAATAAGATGATCTAATTTATAGTGTGTTTATGTTAAATAAAGTTCAAATATCATCTGGGTATGTTCAAAACCGACAAACGGAAACATTATTTCGGAGATGTGACATGGCTAGGGACTGATATTAGGGAGCTAAAACGTCATTTTTCTGACAAAAAACAAATACGATCATCGCAAAAGTGAGTGACATGATTAAAAATAGTTTATTTTATTACCAGACGTTTTTATATTGGGTACATACTATAAACTTATGAAAATAATCACTGGAACACAAAGTTACCCAACTTTCATGGAATCACCCATATGATCTGAGACATTTTTTATTTTACTGGCCGGGGTCAGTATACTATTTTTCTGTTCGACGAAGCTAGAAAGCGGCAATTTCATTTAGCGCACCGGCCAGAAAGCCGGCGCTTTCCGGCCGGAGGACAGAAAATTAAATTATCAGTATCGATCCTGCCTACATAAGAAAAAAAGACATTTAAGCGAAATGGTACCTATCATATTTTTTTATGTGGTTATTACACATTGGAATAAAATAACTATAACGGATTTAACTCGCGTACTCGTATTAAGATCAGTAAAAAGTCTTCTGTCACATACCGTCAATTACTTTTTGTACTAGATGTAAAAAAAAAATATATTAAATCTACATTTTCTTATAACATCGTCCTGATAATAAGTAACACATAAAAAGAAACAACCAATTTGATGTAGTTCTTCGGAAGTTTTGTGCGTACATACCTACATGCATTTCAAGGACCCAAATTTTTGTTCATGGACGCTGGCTTTTTGAAAATTACAGTTCCCATATTCGTAGCCTGAGTTGACGATATTCTAACACTAAACTGATTTGCAAAGTAAACTTAAATCTAGTTAGGCCCAGCCTCATAAATGCAAAGTCCACATAGGATTGTTAAACCGTTGAAACCGAACGTTATAGCCTATTTGACAAGCTTTCAATATACAAATAGTCTATTAAAATAAAATACTATCAATAAACTTTACACAACACGGATTCAATTCATTTACCCGTGTATACTAACTGGCTATGAAATATTCTGATAGAATTTCATTTTGAAACCTAATCAGTATTCTAGCTTAGTCCTAAACATCCCCTGGGCGTGGATAAACTAACGTTTCATAAAACGCGTTAACTTTTATGTCGCTGTATCGCTAGGGGGGCCGCAAAGTTGTCGGATTAACGATGTGGTAAAAGCTGGCAGCGGTAGCGGGCAAAGGCATTATAAACAACTAGCTTCCGCCCGCGACTTCGTCCGCGTAGAACTCCTCCTTTTTTGCAGTCGGTTAAAAAGTAGCCTATGTTCTTTCTCAGGCTCCAGACTTTCTTTGTACCAAATTTCATTAAAATCGGCCCAGTAGTTTTAGCGTGAAAGCGTAACAGACAGACAGACAGACAGACAGAGTTACTTTCGCATTTATAATATTAAGTAGGGATTAGTAGGGATGTCATAGATGAAAGCATCTTGTGCCTTTTGCGTACTTTAAGCGTCTGGTAAAGTGGCAATATGAGCTGCAGCGATTTTGTTGACATCACGTGGTCTTATTTCAAAATGACCAAAATTTTTCATACTTTTCTAGAATATTCGATGTGTCACTTTATTGTTGGTTGTAAAAGTGTCACAATGTCCAGATAGGTAATATTTTGATAGTTTTCTAGCAGGATCTATAGTTGATTTAGTGGTGGTCTTGACTATAAATCTGGGAGTTGCATGTTCGATTTCGGCTAAGGACAGTGTGATAAACACGAGAATATAATTATACCTAAGTCTTGTATGTGTCTAGTACCCCATAGCTTTGCTTAGTTTCAGATTACATATTTATTTAAAAAAATCATTAAATATCGTTAAACTAAAACAAAAGAAAAATGGTGATAAGCGATACTGAATAATACTTACTTTAAAGTTGTAGATAACTTACTGAAAACTTACATACCAAAGACAAAGACAAAGTTACAAATTGTCTTACAAAAAATTCTTCCGCCTAACACTTGTACTCGACAGTTTAACAGCAAGAAAATCCTTTCGAATGCTAATGCAAAGCGTGACATATTAATGCTACATGGTGCTCCACCATTACTCAGCATAATTTTAAAGCCTAATCTTTAGTTCGGCTCATACCTGAACTCGACTGGTTCCAATAAGGCATCATACTGTATCATAAATGAATGTTCTTGTAAAAGACTGTATTAGAATGCTTGATGTAGTAGTTTTTAGGGTTTATATTTATGACTAGCGGTCCCGGCAGACGTCGTCCTGCCCGTACGATTGTTTCGTCAAAGATCTGTCAAAGTCTTCTGTCACTTCTTCATAAGGCTTCATATTTTCCCCGTTTTTTACACATTTTCCACTGTTTCTTCGCTCCTATTGGTCGCAGCGTGATGTTATATAGCCTAAAGCCTTCCTCGATAAATGGTCTATCCAACAAAAAAAGAATTTTTGAATTCAAACCAGTAGTTCCTGAGATTAGCGCGTTCAAACAAACAAACAAACAAACAAACAAACAAACTCTTCAGCTTTATAATATTAGTATAGATAGTATAGATATGATAACAGATGAAATGTTATATTTGTATTTCTGATGCTTTGCGGTTATTATACATTAAAATGAAACAATTATAACGGTCTTTTTAATAAGTTTGTTTACATAGGATGCCGTAACAGAGTCGTAAACCGAAACGTGATCTCCGCTGAAAAAATCCACTGTCACATTATTTAAAACATGATTAAAATAAGATACGATACTTATTTGCCGAAAAGAAAACGAATTATTCCTTATTAAAAGCAAATGCATTTTTTTTAATCGTACACCGTAACTACCACATTAATCAATAGTTCAATAAACCAAAAAAAAAACAGGAAAACATCAGTTCATTGTCAATGGAAAAGAACGACACATATATTCTATCCCTACTAATATTATGGATAATATTATAAATGCGAAAGTAACTCTGTCTGTCTGTCTGTCTGTTACGCTTTCACGCTAAAACTACTGGACCGATTTAAATGAAATTTGGTACAAAGAAAGTCTGGAGCCTGAGAAAGGACATAGGCTACTTTTTAACCGACTGCAAAAAAGGAGGAGTTCCACACGGATGAAGTCGCGGGCAGAAACTAGTTCTATATATATATCTCAGATTATAAAGTTCGGTAGAATAATTAGTACAATTACGACACGCGCAAGATTGCCTTAATAAAACGTAACACACTGAACATATTAATCTAATCTAATCTATTCGTCAATCTCGTTTCCCCGATTAAGCAAGAACAACTATCGACTTCATTCAGCTATTAGTGCGGATTTATTGGGGAACCTCCTACTTGGTGTTGACTTTGTATCTGTCTCGAGGCGAGTGGTTACTGAGACACGACTCTTTATGATTTACTGCCAACGGATAATAGGAAACGGATTATCCAATTCGAAATCAATTTAAATGTCAATCTATGAAATAACGTCGCTTTCGGCGAGATACCTACGCTGCAGTTATCCTTGAGATTTTTGTACCAAGGGGCTGGAATAGTGGTTGCGAACCTTGCAGGGGTAAATCAACTATTCTATAAAGGTAACGATGGACCTAATAACTATCATAAAAAGACTAGTATCTACTTACTGTTTGTATTTTAAGGTCAGGGTGAGATCAGTTTTCCTGAGGGTTTATGAAACATTTTTTTTTTAAAGAAGACTAGTAATAATTACTGATGCCTTCGCGGCTATTCAACATTGGAATGAAACATACTTCATCATTAGACTATCTTTAGCTCAGTCCTGTCGAATATGGGAACTGTCAGCAAATAAAAAAAAATCGTCAGTCAGACAATGAAAATATGTCAAGGCAAATTTGCTCCTTAGGGTTAAAGTAACCCAACTTTCCACAATAAACCGAATTTTTTATGCAAGATGGCGTCGTGACGTCGATAAAACTGTACTTATGCATTTTTTTTACAATTTCATTTAATGTTTTTGAGCATGCTGGTTTTCCAACGAATTCTGATTAAAGCACGATACGGGTCCCTTTGTACCTATGTTCAACTTATGCTTGACCAGTTTTTACTGTTTACATAGAAAGCTAATTCAACTAGGGCCAGTTTTTGCTACCACTTGGTCCACTTTAACCGGTCAGAGGAGTATCTAGACTTCACTAGATTATAAACGCTTGCTCAACCCACATACAAATACCTTAATCGAATTAAAAAGTGAAACTTTACTGTGGTAAAAGTTGATATTAAAATTTTAGGTCTAAATGATCCAATGTTCCTTTAATTATTTTTAACCTATGAAAAAACGGAGGAGGCTCTCAAGAGGACGCGTATTTTTTTTTAATAAAAAAAAACTTAAGTTGTAATTAACAATCATTAACCAATCAGAGTTATAGATATATTACCTATACATTTTATTTAAAGTAAGCTGGTAGGTACTTATTATTATTGGATGTCTATTTGTAAATAAATAATTTGCATACAGTTGATGTCATAGATCTATGACACCACTTACCTATATGTAAATTAGTTATATTTTAAATGTATTTAAAACTTAATGTCCAAAAAATTACTTATTGACCATTTTATTAAAATGGTACGGCACTGTTCGAGAGCATTTGACATCTTCTTATATATATAAAAATGAATCGCAAAATGTGTTGGTAAGCGCATAACGCGACAACGCCTGGACCGATTTGGCCAATTTTGTTTTTAAATGTTCGTTGAAGTCCAAGGATGGTTCTTACGGCGAGAAAAAATCGAGTAATTGCCGGGAAAACCCTAAAACAGCCCTTTTCTTTTCCCATACAAACGTTGTCTAACTATTAAAGTCAATTTGAACTTCGAACGGGCAGGATGACGTCTGCCGGGACCGCTAGTAGACAATATAAATTAATATAACTTCAGCCAGCATTCTATTGCTTCTAGATTTTAGCAAATCCATTTATCACAAATTTACGTCATCACAAATGGATTTGTACAAAATCCCATTCAGCGAAGGTTATTTTGTCTGTAGATAATACGATACAAATCAGTGTTGTTTTTTGTATTTTCTCTAATCTGAGTGTAATCCTGTTAATACAAATCCGTATCTATTACATTAGTCTGGCGCGTCAGTGTCATTTTAAGTCCTAACACGAGTTCACAATAATCAACATTTTTCTTTAGTAAAAGTTACAACTGTGTGAATTATTGTTTGAATGCTAAATAAAGGTGTGACGACTTAATGTAACTTACGGTTAAAATATTATTAGTTTAATTGTATAATACATCAGGCGCGTGCAGTGGGAGATGCGCATGTACCTATATATCAAGGTAGGCACACAGTAGGCACTTTATTTTATTGTGCCTATATCGTATGCAATGTGAATTGATGACGACTGGGTAAAGAAAAATGAAATCCTGTTGAATCCGGTTAGATTATTAAAAAAATATTTAACACGTGTTCTTTTCTCATACAAATAAAAAATGCCAAAGACAAGTGCTTCTAAAGTTCGGAAGTGGGGACTTGTGACGTCACGGCTGGGTATAAATTGTACCTAGCCGTGACGTCACAAGACCCTACTCCCGTATTTTACAAACACTTATCTTTGGCATTTATTGATCGATTGATAAAAGAAGAAATACGTGTCCAATATTTTATGCAAATCTACTTGATGCAAGAAAAAAAATTGTCATGCCTATTGTCCATGTTAATTAATTTTATTGTTTTTTTTTGTTACAGTGAGATGGCGCGGGGGGTCGCGCTGCTCCGGCATGGGCATCCCATTTGGCTTCTCGTCTTCTTCTTACTACATCTGGCACAATCGACACCCGGTAAGCTTTTAGTACCTACCAACCTCAACATGCTTAGTGAGTAGGTACAGTGGCCTGCGTTCGGGGTGTTCCATTTAAGAAAAAAATTGCTTGTTCGTTGCTATGAGCTTAACTCCGTGCTATCGACTGACGCCATGCGAAACGTTCAAGCGAATTTCGCGCTAAGGGTGTAACACCGCGAACGCGGGCCTCTGTACCTATTCACTTATGAATATACAAGATTAAGTTTAAGGAGAGGAGTAATAGATCCTTTCGCGGTTATTATACAC
Organism: Polylopha cassiicola; assembly: GCA_038024825.1. Classification (NCBI taxonomy): domain Eukaryota; kingdom Metazoa; phylum Arthropoda; class Insecta; order Lepidoptera; family Tortricidae; genus Polylopha; species Polylopha cassiicola. The sequence goes on along the minus strand of CP149053.1, from coordinate 4,746,934 downwards.
TGGAATAAAGGAATATAACTGATTTAACTCTCTTCTATATTACATTTTTTTTTAGAACATTTTATAATAATCATATTCTTAGCTAACTATAGTATAACCTTGAATGTGTTTTTTTTATTATAAGCTACGCGAATTATATTTTTTTACTCTAAATAATGTGATGTAGTAAGTGAATATGTCAGGACCATACAAATGATGAATAAATCATTATTGTGAGAATAGTAGGTGTCATTTTTGTTTGGCACTGGCACTGACATACCCATATTGCGTAATAAAGCGATAAAAAAATAAATAAGCGTTTATTACCATAATCTACAAATGAGAAAGATAGATGGCGTTCTAATTAATAGGTTGAGATAAGAAACGAATTATTGAACTTTAATTGAGATGTTGTAAGTGTGTTTAAAAATAAAATCATTATTATTGCTTTGGAATGAAACAACATTTCGTAGCACAAGTCACAACTGACCTGTCGGTAGTCTAATGTGAAAGCCTAAAGCTTTCGAAACGTCGGCAAATAAAATAAAATACGCGAGTGAAATCCGTTATAATTGCTTTATACCAATTTATAATAACCGTTCATCAATTTTTTTTTTGTTTTGAAAATAAATATTGGAATGAAACGACTATTAACGGATTTATCTTGCGTATTTTTATTTTAATTTTTTATTTAGCGTTAGACTATTGTCAGCTCAGTCGAGCTACGATAATGGAAACAGTAAAGAATCCGAAACGTCAGCAAATAAAATAAAATAAAAATACTCGCAAAGGCATCACAAATTATTAAAAAAATATTGTAGATAGTAGGAACATCAACTTGATCATAAAATATTGACATAAGGTTTATAACAAAAAACGTGTACCGTATGTAGGTATCGGCTCATTAGATCAATCATTGGTAAAGTACACGCCACTACTAAATGCAACGTAAAAGGAACAGGCAATATATGATAGAAAATTATCAATCGCTAACTAATGATGAAAACTATGTACTGGTATTTACAACATTCAATATACTTACCAAAAGAAGTAAACATTGGTACTTTTTGATTGGAACAAACGCTTATAAGGCTGTGACGGTGTAACTATTCTCGGAACTTAAAATCATGCACTTTTTTAAGTGCATACGTACTAATTAACACTGTCTTTTAAGGGAAAATGTCTGTTTTGACGTATATTAATAGAATGCGTGCGATAACAAAACGTTATAATTAGTGGTTCCCAAGACACGCCTCTCCTAGGAATTCGTTTTGATAAATGGGATAGTGGATTGGTTGTATTAATTACCGTATTTTATGATTACTCTATTCGCTTGGCTGTTCGAATTAAATACTACAATTATTTTGTAATCTCCGAACATTCAACAGAGTACCTGTTGGTCTAGTGGTTTCATTTCCGACTGTAAATCTGGGTGTTGCGAGTTCGAATCCTGCGGCAGATGTCAGTTTTATGTGGCCGAGTATTCATACCCGTTTTGGATGTTTTATATTGTTTTATTATAGCACTAGCTGTGCCCGCGACTTCGTCCGCGTGGAATTTAAGTACTGGGACATAAGTATGGATAATTAAAGATTTTTTCTAAAATGAGTTACTCTTTATTACATAAGCTATCTGCCAGTGAAAGTCCCGTCCAAATCAGTCCAGCTGTTCCATAGATTAGCCGGAACACACAGACTCCCTATCTGGAAAAGACTCCAAGGCGCGAGATAGCGAATGACGTTCACGATCAGTATTTAGTCGAGACTCCCTTTGAGAGGAACTTTCCGAGAGGCGATTAAGTGAATTTTTTTCTCGATTAACACTAAGTCGTGCCTGTCTTTCGTCATTCGATTCTTGGGATCTACTCATCCGCTGTCTTTTCGCTTGTCTACTGTTCTGAGACAGATTCGACTTTCTTCTGGGCATTTTTAAAATCAAAGCAAATACATACAATAATACATATATTTATTTCAATAAAAATCTACGTAGGCAATATTTTTTTAGATTATATCCGATATTTTTCAACCAATTCACAAAGCAAGTTCAGAGTCCGTATTTTCATATCCAAGTATAACATCAAAATCATCAACTAACCGAATCGCAAGACAAACAAAATTAAATAGTTTTAAACGTAGAGAAACAACCAGTTTGTATTTATACTTTTCAGAGAAAAAGCTATAGCGCGTTTTAAATGCCTTGAGGCGCCATCTAGTACTATATTATGTAACTATAAAATCTCCTATAGAAAAATTTCCTTTAAACTTTAAAAGACGATATCTTTTTTATTTGACATCCGATTTCGATGAAACAAAGCCTATATGTTGCTCAGGGAAGAGCTTAATCTATTAGTGAAAGCCGCGTCAAAATCTGTTCAGTAGTTTTCAAGATTAGCGAATACATACAGACAGACAGACAGACAGACAGACAGACAGACAGACAGATAAGAAAATCTAAAAAATCATTTTTGTGTTCTGTTACTCTTTTATTATTGCCCACACCCATTTTTTGTTAAAAATTTCAATTGTACAGACACGCGGTTTCTACTGTTTTATTATATGTATAGATATAGATATAGATATAGAAGATTTTATTATATGTATAGATTATGAGTGTTATTTACCGAAATGCAACCTTATTGCAATAATAATTGGATATGCAATCAGAAATAAGTAAAAAAAAACAGCAAATTTTATAGTTTTACACAATAATGTCAGAAAGTTCACTGTGATACCTACCAATTGCGATACATAATTAATTACCTCTCGGTCTCAAATAGGTTTGAAATTCGCCAGATTCTCAAGTATTTTTTTCGATCTAATAAGTTTACTTTATTATAGAAAAAGGAACCTATAAGTCAATATCCATTCGCACAAGAAATTTAAGGTACAAATCCGGAACACGCTTTGTCAATGTAATAATTAGGTAGTTACCTACATAGAAATAAGTATCTGTAACAACCTTCATCTCAATTTATAAAAAAAGAGTAGTTAAATCTTAAGATACGCGTGAATCGACCGTGACAGTAGTAAACGATAAATTGTCACATTAATTTACTCCCTTAGAAATTCCACGCTTGAAATTTAAGAGCGACTTGAAGCGATAAATTGACAGAAATATTAGAAATCGACCGGCTAGTTTATTGCCTGTTATATTTTGTCCTTTGAAATCCCGTTACTGATATGAGTCGAAGTGAAATCACTTGGTAACAATAATTTAACGACTCTTCTTACTTCCTCTAAGCGACACTTAATAAATTTAAGAATTATGGATGATTTTATGTCTCGGTTTAATATGGAAATGCTTAATGCTTATGTACGTTAATAAAAGTTGGACACTTATATCTAGATATAAGACTTGTTGGAATTAAACAACTATTAACGGGTTTAACACGCGTGTTTTTATTTAATTTTATTTTATTTGTTGACGTTTCGGATTCTTTACAGTTTCTATTATCGTAGCACGACTGAGCTGACAATAGTCTAACGCTAAAGTGATTTATACAATTATGCAAACTACCTTATATATTAATTATTAGGTGTTTTCATTCCAATGTGGAATAACCGCGAAGGCATCAGAAATTATTGTATACGACTTGTGTTCATACAATACCTACTTACGAGTTTGACGACCTCGTCTAGTGGTTAGAGCACCTGACTACGAAACCGGAGGTTGCTGGTTCGAATTCTGCTAGGGGCAGATGTTAGTGTGATGTGTTATAATGTATTTTGTATGTTTATCTGTTGTCTGTTCATAGCACAAGCTTGGTTTAGTTTGGGACTAGATCAATTGTAATCGTATGTTATTTTCGCATAATTATAATACTTATCTGCTTTTTATTATACAAATGCAATACTAATTAACCAAACAATATTTGTATTGTATAATGCAATTAAAATGCAGCTGAGCTTTAATTACTGGCGCTGTACTCTAATGAACGAAACTGCGAAATTTCACAGAATCTTATTCTGGCGATGATAAATATTTTTTTAAAATTAAGGTTGATATTAGAATTACGTGTATGGAAATTTTAAAGTCACGATGTCCGTTTTAATTCGCTTATTTCAATTCCTTAATTTTTTCATTTAGTTTTGTTCGCATTCGCAATCGTAGTGTCACTTGTATAGGAGGCTGATTAGTGATTAGTTTATTTTTAACTAATGTACCTATACGAGTAACCAGTACTTGCCAAATCATTCAGCAGTATTTTTTGTTGTCATATAACATCATCAGATCTTATCTAAATGATAAATGCTTCACTGTCAACATAAAATGTATCGTAACATCGAAAGAGTAGAAATTAAATTTCAATACATTACACCGCCTTGGCGGTTACGTTTTTTGAGAATAGCGCCATCTGCCGGGTTGATTTGTGAATCTAAATCATTCAAAGCGCCACCCAAACACATACAAAGAAAAACATTCAGTGCAGCCCTTAAGGAGTAGTTCATTGACCTACACAACTACTAGTATTACACACGTACAATACATTTAATGCTGACTGAACTCTAGAATAATCCTACACTCCCGTCGATTAAGTTATTTACGATCGTTTGTTAATTTTAATGTAACTAAGTCTATGCATTTCTCGCTGTCTCTAACTTCCGTATGGCTTTGTATTGTAAAGTAATTAGTAGTCAGGCATGAAATATGAACTACACGTAATGATGAAACGAGCGCACTGCAGTGCTAGTAGGCAAGGTGTATACCATATAGACACAATGGTATAAATACATGGAGTGCCTACCCTGACGTGGTACATGCGCGACCCTCACTGCACGCGCCTGATTATGCACTAGCTTTTGCCCGCGAGTCTGTTCGAATGGAATTAAGTACAACATTTCATCCCCCCTTTTTAACCCTCTTTTTGCAATTAAAAGTAGCCTACGAGTATGTCCTTTCTTTGACTTTAGACTGTTTGTGTACCAAATTACGCTTAAATCGGCTCAATAATTTTAGCATGAAATCTAGACAGACAGACAGTTAGGTACTTTCGCATTTATAATATGTATTATAGTTAGGATTAGGATTGGAAATTGAATTTACGATAATTTTCTACCTTCCCTAGAAGTAAAATCAATACTTAGGTATAGATTTCTCAAGTCAATTTTTTATTATAATTTTTGGGTCATATTGCATCCATGGAGTTGTAAAAATAACTAGGATAATGAGTAAGTACCTACGGTTGAAACGCTAGTTGAACTTTTGCAAACATACGTAATCCAGCAAGGAAAACCAGGCGGGCAAGCAATGTAGTGCTACTTAACGAGATTTTTTTTTTAATGCAAACTGTCTCAAACTCCCATGCTTCTGTTATGTGGTCGTAGATTCGTTCGAAACAATTAATCCTTTTTTTTTGTTCCAGGACCATGCGAAGTGGAAACCGGTCAATCAAGCATTATTGTCGATATCGAAGAGAGCAGAGGAGATCGTAAGTTTTTATTCGTGTTTTACGCAATGAAAATTGATCAGAACATAAAGAAGGGTTGTTTTATTGCTAAACTTAGGTTATAGTGTGCTTATATATATAGTACACATTAAGTAAGACTAAATATGGTCGTTTGGCGGCATAATGATTACCGCCATGGCGCTTTGCTTATAACTTTATCTTAGAACTACCTCCTACCTCTCAGGGGGTAAGGTAGGAGGGAAATGAAAAAGAATGCAAATTTTACAAAATAGGGGAGTGAGGTGTCATTTTCTATGTAGGTATTTCTTTTATGTATGGGTGAAATATTGCAACTCAATTTCAAAACAATATTTTTACCGGTTGAACTGAAATTTTGTATACACCGTTTGTTTGAATGACAACGCATAGTTTCCAACCATTATGCGAAATATCAGTTTAGAATTACTAAATTTTATACTACAAACTATTTAGCTTCAATTCCATAGAAACCTAGCTAACATATTACTTTCAACTATTTACACACGTAAAAACACAAGCCGCTGTTTTTTTTTAATTGCAGAAGTAAACCAAAGCACGATACCAGCTGAATTGCCAATAGTCGGCGATCCAGATGTAGATGTAGTACTGTCGACGGTGTTCCCCAAGGGACCCACGCTGTTCCAGCTGGACGGCAAGAGGCTGCAGCTCTTGCAGCCGTTGGACAGGGATGCTGATAATCTGTCGCATATGGTGTTCCAGGTAAGATAATAAATCAGATTCGAATTCAGATTCGGACTATGATTCAGATTCGGATTCAGATTCGAATTCGGATTCAGATTCGAATTACCTAGTTTATTTCTCACTAGCTTCTGCCCGCGACTTCGTCCGCATGGAACTCCTCCTTTTTTGCAGTCGGTTAAAAAGTAGCCTATGTCCTTTCTCAGGCTCCAGACTTTCTTTGTACCAAATTTCATTAAAATCGGTCCAGTAGTTTTAGCGTGAAAGCGTAACAGACAGACAGACAGAGTTACTTTCGCATTTATAATATTAGTAGGGATTATATTATACATTTATAATGTACTAGCGGTTTGCTCCGGCTTCGCACGGATCATCTTTTTTTATAGCCTATGTCACTCGGGAATAGTGTAGCTTCCCAACAGTAAAAGAATATTTCAAATCGGTCCAGTCGTTGTCGTTTAAGAGTCTATTGAATACAAACAAACAAACTTTTCCTCTTTATTATATTAGCACCTATAGATAATATTAGTATAGACTAGCGGTTCGCCCCGGCTTCGAACGGATCCCTATTTTTTCAAAATATGCTATATCCTATGTTACTCAGGGTGAACGTAGCTTCCCACCAGTGAAAGAATTTTTCAAATCGGACCAGTCATTTTGGAACTTATTCAATCCAAACAAACAAACTTTTCCTCTTTATAGTATTAGTATAGATTAGTATAGACTAGCGGTCCACCCCTGCTTCGCACGGATGCCTTTTGTTATTTCTTTTAAATTTTGAAGTGTGCCTAATTTCAATAAATTTTAATTATCTTCTTAATATTGAATCCAAAATGATGGATGATATAATACATCACGATTATAATCGAGACCACCGTCCGATCTAACAACAAATTGTCATTTTTTAACACCAATCACGTAACATAACTTTCTACAACTGATTTAAATACGTGTGAATAGTCAACTTAATTAACCTACGGATGATATCCATCATCTAAACAGAAGTATAAGGTTGGATGTACGCATCCGACAAAGTTCAAACTTCAACCTTATTTAAGTAGTACAAAGTCTAATGTTGAAAGTTGATGTAATTTCGTCTATATGCCACCGTTCTGTTTGTGAATGAGGTCCACGCGTCTATAAATATTAAGATTTCGTCTCCCACACAATAGCTTAATTGGGTTAAAAATATTATTTCATTTATCAAAAGAAGATTCATCGTATATGCATATTGATGTCGATATAACCCGTTAAGAAGTTAATTAATGACTATCGGTTGGTATCGGCACAGTTTATGATATCCGCGATACTTGCTTGACCAGAATAACTGCAATCACGCCCTTTTCTACTTTATACTCTATACCGTTTTTTGCTCTATAGAGATTGAAAAAAAGTTATATATTTTTTACCGGTTAAAGTAGCCAATCTATTCTAAGTAGGAATTCGGGAGTATGTTTGATATCGATACTGGTTCTAATTATAAATTTAGTTGTTGGCAAAATTAAACATGATATTTGAATTACAAAATATACGACATTTATAATGAAGTGATTTAAATAAAAGCGAATTTTATTGTATCATCGATTTTTCTTCTCAAATCTGTGCTTTTTTAGCTCAATTTCCAAATTGACAATTGATCTATGAAAAATAAAAGACTTTTTCGTTTCATCTTTTCCGTTACACTTTACACTGTATTTATTATCTGTGTGTGGCTTATTTGTTGACTGGTAGAGAATAGTATAGGGCATTTATTTCTCCAATAGTACCTATACCTAAATAAAAAATAAAAATGGTGTAACTAAAAACCTTGCGATAATAATCCATAAAGACGCTAATTCTTATCAAGATCCAGAATCCCTAAAAATCGGGTCATATATATTGTTAACTTAAATACAACAAATTTATATATTATTTTCTTACCCCTCTTTCTAGATTGTATATTTTAATTACATAGTTCCAATCACAACGTTAAACAAGTAAGTCTAACAAGATTTTCGTTTGCAGCTGGTCTGTCAGGTGAAAGCTACGAAGAAGCGGCGGACGATACCGGTGATTGTACGAGTATCGGATATCAATGACAACGCACCTGTTTTTCAGGGAGTGCCGTATGAAGCGAGCGTGTCTGAGGTGAGTTTAATTAACTAGCTTCTGCCCGCGACTTCTTCTGTACACGATGAGTACCTACTTTACGCAATATCGTTATAAAATATAGCCTACATGTTATCCTGCGAGCCTATGATGAATTGTCGAATCGACATTTTGTTGACATAATATTAAGAACGATGTCGACAAGGTTTGTCGTGTCGATATTGTTTCGTTGTCGACTTGAAAGCCTCCTCTCAGGAGGCTCGCCACCTGTCCGGTTTTGCAGTAAAGGCCCATAGTTGGCCAACTGTGCTTCAGAATTCAGTTCGAAAAAAAAGTTGTCTACATTAAAAAATAAGAGACGACACCAACATGACAAGATTTTCTCAAAAGCAAAAGCTCTAAAATTTTCTCGTTTCCGACAATGTTACCGAATTTAGACTTATCACGGCGAGAATAAGTCAACATAGACATGATACAATGTCGACGTGACAATTCGTCATGAGCTCGCTGATGGATGGATTTTCGAGCGTTTAAGACGCCGTCATTGTCCTCTACGTCTATATTTAAGAACAGAGGCAATAAGTAACAAAAATGTGAGTGATATTATCCCCCGGTATTGTTACAAATACTATTTCAATCGATACTTAATAAGATTATTTGCAAACATTATAGATATAGATGTAGAGGGCAATGACGGCGTCTCAAACGCTCGAAGATACACCCTGATGCATAAGCTATATGTCTACTCGATACTTTAATTTGATAATAACAGAAAGAGTAAACGATGTCTTCAATAGGTAACAAGTGCTGCTTACTTAGTAAGCTGACATTTGTATGTTAAATGCACTTATGTACCCTACAGTAATGTCTAGGGTATAAGGTTAGATGAAGTGCCGATTGGGCCTTTAGAAAGTAAATTATGATAATTGGATAATCATTGTGAGAGCCGGCCGTTTATGGTTTTCTATGGGTACCTTTATAAGGCAGTATTAATAAGTAGAAGTTAACATTGATTTTCCCTTTTATTAGTTTTGTTAGACTGGGGAATAATTGAAATTGTGCGTTACTTAATTAGAAACAAATACTAATTTAAATGGGACTTTCGACCAGTGTCAATCGATAAGCAACTGAGTGAAACGATTGGAATGAAACCACTATTAACGGATTTAACTCGCGTATTTTTATTTTATTAGCTGACGTTTCGGATTCTTTACAATTTTCATAATCGTAGCATGACTTAGCTGACGATAGTCTTCTTCTGTTACTAATATCGATTGGCACTTGTCTAAGATCCATGACGTTTAAATTGTTTTCCTTTCTTTTCTCTTCCTATAAGCTATATTATTGTCAACTGTCATTAAAATCCTTTCAGTAGTTTTTAACCGACTTCAAAAAAGGAGGAGTTTATCAATTCGTCGGGATGTTTTATTTTTTTTTATGTATGTTCACGAATTACTCGAAGACGGTTGGACCGATTTCCAAAATTTTTGCGTTAAAGAGTAACCAACATAAACACACACACTTCTGCCATTATATATATAAGTGTGATAGTATGATTATAACGTGGCGTCTGTCATATATATCATTGTATAGGTCAGTAGGCTTGTGTATGCGTACCTACTAGAAAATGTTACATCAAATTATCAAAAATTTGGACACGAATTTTTTATCACAAGTTTTCACCCTTATAATATTAGTGTGATTAATTAAGGATTTCTTTACAGCTCGTACCAATAGGCACAACAGTCTTCGACAAAATAAAGGCCGTAGACATAGACGCTGGCGTCAATGGCCTGTCGGAATACTTCATAATACCAGGAGATAATAAGACGTTAGAGGGTACCAACGCGGCGGATGGATACGGGTACTTCTCGATACCGCTGCCCCACCAGGGCGTGGTCACAGTCAACAGGAGTTTGGATTACGAGCGCACTCAGCAGTATCTAGTCACTATTGTAGCTTCTGTAAGTATTTATTATTATGTAAGTAAGCATTATGGGGGGGGGGGTTAAGTTATTTACTTGCCTATTAATTATTATTATTGAAGTTTCTTACCTCCTCGATTCTATTTACTATGATGTATGAATCGAAATTCGGTTGAGATGTATGGTTCAATACCATTCGTTTTAATGATAATAATATGTGTATCAAGATAATAGTAGTATTTTTGTATTTATATTTTTCTTTAGGTAATATTTTTTAAACGTAAAACAAGATAATTTCGAAAAAAATAACTAAAAATTGTCTGTTCAGGAAATATTTGGCCAACCCATTTTTATTAACACTAATTATTACTAAAATATGTCTCATTCTATTATCAACCCGATATAGGTTCGGATCTTCTACTATAATTGCTATAATTGCTCGTTTTTTTGATAACCCCCTATTCTTTTTTTAAATATCAGAACACTTCTAAACTTTTTATGCGGCCAGCTTCTACTGGATCGCAACCTCTACAGTCCTCTTTTTATACATATTGGCATGTTTTTTTTAGGATCGTGCGCGAGATAATAAAAAGCGAATGTCGAGTACTACCGTTCTTACTGTCAACGTCCAAGACGACGACGATCAAGACCCGTCGTTTATCTACAAAGGATGCACTTTACACGAAGGAGCTTGCTTCAATCCAGAGTACTCTAGTTATGTAAGTACCACTGTAATTCACTTTCATTTATAGTGCTGGCACGCTCGCACAGTTACCTTGAATGGTTACTGTGCGAGCGTGAGGGCACTATTACTACGCGCGTGCGACAGAGACAAATAAAATAAAGGATTTTAAAAAACCACTGAATACTTACCTAGTTCCTAAGGCTTTTCTATAAATGAATTTGATAATGACAGATCTTAAACCTTTTTGTACATAACCTCTCGTTTAGTTTAATATAACAACATGGTGCATTACTAGCTATTTGTATACTTAATGGCCCAAATTTCGTATAGGAACACTTAATAATGAATAAAAGGGACCTTTTCTTAAATTTTTCACAGGTAAACTTCTCACACATTTTTTTATTTTTGATAGTGTCAATGGTTTTAACAGATTTTACATAGGATTCATATATTGTTTTTCTCTATTTTTTAATGGAAAGTTTACCACTCTGTTACGAAAGTTAACCAGTATACACATTGCACAATTGGGGAGGGTCAATACTAAATTTACGTTTTCATGGATGCTTGCTATATATTATGCATTGGACATATTTAGGAGCTTGGAAACATAGAAATAATCACCTAAGCAAAATTTTAAAATGACCCATCTAACATCTTTCTAACTCTATATTTTCAGGTAAATAGCGGCGTCCTAGCCGGAATATTATCCATCGAGCCTGAAAAGATACAAGCAGTGGATATGGATACGTTGGATGCTAGGATCCGGTACAGCATTGAGTCTGGTGACCCTGATTCCTGGTCTACATACTTCACTATAGATCCTAACACAGGCGCAGTGAGGCAGTTACAACCAGTCGACACTAGCAACGCTAAGAAGTTCCAATTGGTTATTAAGGTATGTTGATAACTTAGTACTGTAAGCATAGCTGACTAGCTTATGCCCGCGAGTCTGCGCACGATACGTATAAAACAATTAAGTTATAAAATATAGTCTACTAGCTTCTGCCCGCGACTTCGTCCGCGTGGAACTCCTCCTTTTTTGCAGTCGGTTAAAAAGTAGCCTATGTACTTTCTCAGGCTCCAGACTTTCTTTGTACCAAATTTCATTTAAATCGGTCCAGTAGTTTTAGCGTGAAAGCGTAACAGACAGACAGACAGAGTTACTTTCGCATTTATAATATTAGTAGGGATTATAATATTAGTAGGGATAGTCTATGTTATTCTAATGTATAAGTCATGTTGTGAAGTTTCATTAAAATCCATTTAGTCGTTTTTGCGTGAAAGAGTAACAAACATACATCCATTCTTAGAACATTCTTGTTTATAATATTACTGGGATTAAAAACAAAAATACGCGAGTTGAATCCGTTAATAGTTGTTTCATTTAGCGAAGCGGCCACAAAGTTGCCTCTTTCGGCGGAAAAATTACTTTTGAGGTTATCGGGGTTAGTTCAGACTTAGGACTAATTAGTTGCTTTGGAATAATTTAGTGATCATTATGTTTTAATATCATTAATTGAAATGATAAGGATATTCGTATATAATAAAATTTGTTTTAACTCTTGTCTTGGTGTAAATATCATTATCGCTTAAAAATCCTTATAAAAGACTTTATACAGTGAACCTTTGAGCTTTGTTTCCTAATTGTAATAAACACATTTCTAATACCTACTTGTGATATACACATTTGTTTATACCTTTTTACAGGCTGAAGAAGTGTCAGAGGCGCGTCGCTACACTACAGCCAAGTTAACGATCACAGTCAGGCCAGTAGATGCGAATCCACCGGTCGTAGAAGCCAGTTCAGACGATGGACAAGTGGAAGAAAATTCACCAAAAGGCACCAAAGTACTGGATTTGGATGGAGAGCCTATACGGTTGACAGTTTCTGACCCAGACTTGGTAAGATAATATTTAGTGATTAAGTGAAATATTGGATTTCACTCGCGTTTTGTTTTTGTGCTGACGTTTTTGTTGCGAACTATTTATTAGCAACCTTTTTACATACATTTATGTTTCTTTTGTATTGATGTTTATTTCGATATTTTATTGTTTCCTTAACTTTTTGTCACAGTGCTCTATTAATAATATATATTCGCTATCTTTTATGCAAGTGATTTCATTAACATTATTATACAGTTCTCATTAATAGTTTTATAGAAATTGTCAGTTTTCGTTTTCTTAGCAGACTTGAATTGACCAATAGGGATGACTGCTGTGTTAAAAAAAAACATTTTAGTCTGTCGGTTAAGAAGCATTTATCTTGTTTTTTATGTCTGTTTGAGAAAAGATAAAATACGTGTGTGTTGTTAAATTCTTTCTATTTATATCTATGTAGGTATAAATTTATGTTTTGATTTTTTTATATCTATGTATTTATGTTTTGTTTTTTTTTCGTGAAACAATGATAATAATGTTGGATATAAACAACTACAGCGGATCTATTTCGCGTATTTTATTTTATTTGCTGACGTTTTGAAAACAGTTCCCATATTCGTAACACTATTGAGCTGACTATGGTCTAACGTTAGAAGTGATTTTTGTTTTTTAGCTCAGTCGTGTAAAGTTTTCGAATCGTTAGCAAATAAAGTACAATACGCGAGTTAAAGTCGTTCTAGTTGTTTCATTCCAATGCGTAATTGATAACAATGTTTGTTAATAATTTCTGATGCCTTCGCGGTTATTACACATTGGAATGAAACAACTATTAACGGATTTAACTCGCGTATTTTAATTTTATTTTATTAGCTGACGTTTCGGATTCTTTACAGTTTCCATAATCGTAGCACGACTGAGCTGACAATAGTTAGACTATTCATTCCAATTAACAATGTTTGTTTTTTTTTACAGGGCCCCGGAGACCCGATACCTAAATACACTTTCGAGCTTACCACCAGCTTCTTTGACATTGACGCTAACGGCATACTCGTGGTCAATGATGAGAGACTGGATCGAGATCTACCGAACAATGGCAAATTTAGGTTCCAGGTAAATCTAATTTTATTCTTAAAACAGTCTAAGTTTAGCGTGTGTTTTGGTGGATTGTTTTACTATACTAAACAGCCTTTTTCTTTGAAGTTTATTGGTAATTTAGTCAAAAAACTAAATCTATATAAGACAACAAATTATAAATAAAAAAAAACAATAATGCATAGAGGTTTGTGAGATGTCTTAAAATAGTTTTTTATAAGAGTGATATTGATTGGAATACCTATGAACAGAAAAGAGAGTATATTTAAAATTATATTATCGAACCAAGTCTCAAATAGTGCCTAGAAAGATAATTAGTATATTTTTAATGCCCTGATTGATATGATTAAGTTTCAAGCGAGCGTTTTTAATTATTATTTTCACATTTAAAATTGGGTTCCGTCCCCAAAGTGTAATACGGAATTCTATTACTGAGACTCCGTCCGCCTGTCTGTCAGTCACTAGGCCAGTTGAAATTTTCACAGATGATGTACTTCTATTACCGATAAAACAACAAAACTAAAATAACAATAAAATAAATATTAAGAGTGCTCCCATCCATACAGCAGACACATTTTTTGCCGTTTTCATAGATAATACAGAACCCTTCATGCTTCATGTCCGACTCACACTTGGCCGGTATTAAAACGATTTTAATTTTCCAGGTTGTAGCCAGAGAAGCGAATGGCGGCGCGTCGTCTGCACCTCTCTCCTTGGCAGTGCAGTTATTAGATCAAAACGACAACGCTCCTGTAATTCCAAAGACACAGCCTATTAACGTGCCAGCTAGTTTAGAACCTACGGCTGTTTATAAGGTGACCATATTCACTACATAGTATAAAACAAAGTCGCTTTTTCTCAAAGGCTTAAGAGCCTCCTTTCAGGAGTCTCGCCAGCCGTCCGGTTTTGCAGTGAAGGCCCATTAGCTGGCCAACTGCGCTTCAGTATTCAGTTCGAAAAAAAAAAAGCTTTTTCTGTCCCTATGTACGCTTAAATCTTTAAAACTACGCAACGGATTTTTATGCGTTTTTTTTAAATAGATAAGAGTGATTCAAAAGGAAGGTTTATAGCAGGTAGAGTAATTCAAGAGGAAGGTTTATAACACCCGTGCGAAGCCGGGGCGGGTCGCTAGTTAGTATTAAAAAAAAAATACAGTCAGTATGGTATCACTCCTATATGCACCGATAGACAAAGAGAGCTGATCTTGTAATACGAAGCTGACTGTAACTTTCAAGCATATATTTTTAAACATACTACTTGTATCATGCTGAAATACAATTCTATATCACATATGTTTCTACGAAATTGGAGTAAGCGAGTTCAAGTCCTGTTAGAGGCAGTATCTATGTCATGAGCATCAGTACATGAGTCTTGGATGTCTTATATGTGTTTATGTATATTAATATGTTATTTTTTTCTTACCATAAACTTTAATTTCAGGTTGAGGCAACAGATATTGATGAAGGCGAAAATGCAAAAATAACATACAGCATTTATCACATATCAAATAATGGTGGCAACAAATTCACCATAGACCCTGATACTGGAGTTATTTGTGAGTATTCTTTAATTTTACTAAAGTATCTATTTACTCATATACAATCTTTATTGCATACCTAACATTTACTAAAACTGTTTAGTAGAGGTCAGTAAATTCCTTTACTTAACAACTTCTAATTATCAATCGGTGTAGCGTATAAGTCTTGAACAGGCCGTTAACCTCCAGCATCGAAACATTTTACAATATTTGTCCAAAGAACAGCCATCTCCTTTTTCGTTCCCGCGTCTTCTGTCATGACAGCCCAAGGCTCGCCGCTGATTGGCCACGCTCGCTCGTCCGCCATTGGTCTAAATATACAATAGCCAATCATAGATCAGAGCGAATGTTGCCATTCGTAATTTAAATATACCACTAAAACTAAACAAATAACAATACTTTTTAAAAATCATGACATGAGTATGACGTGGTATCACATGTGACGTAACATTATTTAATATCACACATTTTTAATTTACATTCCAGCAAGCACGGGCCATCTTCAAGCCGGCGAGCAATACAGCGTGACGGTGCGAGCCACGGACGCCAAAGGGTTGTCATCTCAAGGCATAGTGGAACTGTCAGTCGCGCCAGGACCTAACACTAGACCGCCGCAGTTCTCAGCAAGAGATTACCAAGCACCCGTGTCTGAAGGAGCTGCTATCAATTCTACTGTCACTACGGTCACTGTGAGTAGATTACTGTCATAGAAGTTATGGTCAGCAATATAGAGTGACGGTGATGTCTATTGTCTAGGTTATTCTCTCATAGTATTTAGTCACGTTGTAATTCCACACTCCACTGTCATTTTAAGCTATGTGCTTTCATTGTGTGTTTTGTCGCTGTAAGTAAACTACAGCTACTAAAAATAATACATATTAGGTATATACCAGGTATGTACTTGTATGTACAGTCGCGTGTAGTTGAGTGTGCAAATAGGGCCAGGGTGGGCACTCTATACATTTATTACATTGTGCCTATATGGAATGCACGCCCTTGTGTATGTACTATTTTTAGTACCACTATATTATTATGGTGAAACCGAGACCTAAAATTATTAAGTAATCTTAATATATTGCTTTAAATTCAAACAGTTATAAAGGATCTTATTATACGGATTATCTATAAGGATTTGTGTTCATAAAATACGCTAGGTAGTTTGTTATAATGTATAATAACCGCAAAGACATCAGAAATTAATACATAATTCTTTTATTTTTTAGGCTAAAGATCCGGAAAACGAACCCGTAACATACTCCATAGTGTCCGGCAATGATTTACGGCAGTTTTCTATTGGCTCTACTACTGGGATCATCACAGTCATCAGGAGGTTGGATCGAGAAGTGCTCACGAGATATCAACTGGTATGTACCCATGTGTTTTTAAATAGGGCTTGTTTTATGTCTAACTAGCTTCTGCCCGCGACTTCGTCCGCGTGGAACTCCTCCTTTTTTGCAGTCGGTTAAAAAGTAGCCTATGTCCTTTCTCAGGCTCCAGACTTTCTTTGTACCAAATTTCATTTAAATCAGTCCAGTAGTTTTAGCGTGAAAGCGTAACAGACAGACAGACAGGCAGAGTTATTTTCGCATTTATAATATTAAGTAGGTAGGGATTAAGTCGCGAGTGAGCTGTCCTAGCAATTAAAAATGTTTAAATTCTTAATTATTCTTTTGCGTTTGCAATTTTCGATGTGACATATTCTCATGTCGATATCGTTTCCTTCTCGCGGTGATCTGTCATATATCGGTTACGTTGTCGACTTAATTTGTATTTGACGACTATACATCATAGACTTGCTGCTAGTTTCGGCATGCTGTAACCTCTTAGTTTCTTAGTATTTTTTATTTGTGGCTATCACTGAATTGCAATTTACTATATTAGTTTGTGCTCATTTGAAAATAGTCAGCGTAAACTTGAAAAATTTCATAACACATTTCTTAACGTCACCTTCCTAATAAAGAGTTCAAGTAAAAACAAGATGGAACCCGTTATGAGTCTATGTCAAAGCTAATAAGGTTCCAAGTCATTCATGTGCTTGATAATTATTTCTCAGGTGGTGAGAGCCGAGGACCCCGGCAAGCTGTCTAGCACGGCCACCGTCAATATAAAAGTGACTGATATTAATGATAACAATCCAGAATTCGACGAAGAATCATATAATTTCCAAGTCAAAGAAGGTATTTGACATTTTTTAACATACTTTGCCAGGTTTAGGGGCCATTCAATAAGTACGTTACACGATAAGGGTCGTCGAAGTGTGACATTTTGTGACAAGGGGTGGGGAGGTTTCCTAAGTTTCGTGAGGTTACTTTTTCAAAATCTAATTGCACGTTCTCGGGTTAACCCTGTGTTAGTGGCTAACCCGAGAACGTGCTTGGCCCTAATAGGTATTAATAAAGTGATAAAATCCTAAATTTGAACTATAATATTAACGAAAAACTTGAAAATATCACCATCCCTATCTATATCGACATAAAGTTTAATTTGTTTTGTTGGCGAGTTCACACTCGCTCGCACAAAGTATGTGACGTCACAGTAAGGAGGAGGGGGTCTCACAATTGGAACCGTCGGCGACAAGGAGGGAGGGAGAAATTCATAAAATTTGTATGACGTACTTTATGAATGGCTTCTTATATAACTTTAAATGAAATATAGTAATACACAATACATATTAACGTCTGTCTTAACTGAACAATAATTTACATTAAAAAATGAGCCTTAAGTCCATCGTATATGGTCTAATTTTGCTTATATTTTCAGGTCTAACAGGAGAAATCGTAGGCCACGTTCACGCCACCGATATCGATGAGGGAATCAATGCAATGATCAGTTACAGCCTCCCGCCACATCTACCGTTTAGCATAGACAACTCTACTGGAAAGATTAGTACTAGAACTGCTTTGGACTATGAGCAAACTAAGGTAAGTGATTTTATAACGGTCTACTAGTCTAGCAGGTGCGTGCGGTGTTGTAAGCCAGGGTAGGCATAGCGTAGGCATTCTCATTTCTATGTTATTTACCCAGAGATTTTTAACACACAAGACTTTAATTGTTTATAGGACTGAGCGATTTTTTTCGAATTATTTCTGATGCCTTCGCGGTTATTACACACTGGAATGAAATGACTTAAACGAATTTAACTCGCGTAGTTTATTTTATTTGTTGACGTATCAAAAACTCTCATAATATCTAAAAGTGACATACTCGTGTATAGGAACTATAAAGTTTTAGATACGTCAGCAAATCAAATAAAAAAGCACTACTGAACTGACGATAGTCTAACGTTCTAACGCTTATAGTTGACTAGCGGCCCCGGCAGACGTGGTCCTGCCCGTCCGATTGTTTCGTCAAAGATCTGTCAAAGTCTTCTGTCACTTCTTCATAAGGCTTCATATTTTCCCCGTTTTTTCACACATTTTCCACTGTTTCTTCGCTTCTTTTGGTCGCAGCGTGATGTTATATAGCCTAAAGCCTTCCTCGATAAATGGTCTATCCAACAAAAAAAGAATTTTTGAATTCGAACCAGTAGTTCCTGAGATTAGCGCGTTCAAACAAACAAACAAACTCGTCAGCTTTATAATATTAGTATAGATTAATTGCAAGGAGTAATAACCGCGAAGGCATCAGAAATTAAAATCAACAAAATTAACATGCAAATCGATTTTTCAGGAATATGCTTTCGTAGTCACGGCGACAGATGGCGCTATCGACAAGAGATTCGGCACCGCGTCCGTCACTGTACAAGTGCAAGACGTACCGGACGAGACGCCAGTGTTCCCGCAGACTGTATACTCGGTGCATGTACCCGAAAATGCACCTAACTACCCTGTCGTTAAGGTTCAGGTTAGTATATCGTTTTAAGATGTTGTTAACGCCAACCTGCATGGGACCCGTTCTTCTTTTGTTTTATTATTAACCTCTTCTCACGGCGGCGATGAGATGCGCATTTTATTAAGACTAATAATTATATTATTTTAAATATTTAAAGTAAATGTTTTCACTAAGATCTACATGATTTCATTAAGTACATAATATGCTTATCTCGCTGCATTGCAAATCCTTTGGAACATTCTATCCGATTTTTTTTATTTCATTTCTTGATACGGTGTTATTACCCCCAAAGGTCTTGTGAATTTGCCTAATAGTCTCTGAGACCCTATTATAAATTTGCAGATCGTAGGTTCGAATCTTGCCTCTTGTTAATGTGATAAGTTTGTGCTGACTCATAAACTTTCTATTTTGATGTAACATAATATGTATTAGTCTCAAATTCCTATTTAATCAAATGATAAAGTTTAGTAATCAATATTATTCTAAAGGCACATATACGTGTTTTAAATAAATAATCGATTTTTTACAGGCCGAAGATCCAGACACGGTACCAGAGATCACCTACACAATTATCCGAGGTGATATGGATTTGTTTTCAATAGATCGCAAGTCCGGTATGATCAGGACTCTCAGAGAGTTAGATAGAGAGACGGCCGCTCGTCACGAGATCGTGGTCGGTACTGAGGAGAATAATGATGATAAACCTGGCGCTACGGCTACCGTTGAAGTGTTAGTTGATGTGAGTATTTGGAAGTTCAAACATAGTAGTCTATACTAATATAATAAAGGTTTATTTATTTGTTTATATTGAATAGGCTTCAAAACGACTGGACCAATTTGAAAAATTCACTGTTGGGAAGCTACACTATTCCCAAGTGACATAGGTTATATAAAAATAGAGATCCGTGCGATGCCAGGGCGGACAGCTAGTCCTTTATATAGCTTAATTGGACACTAAGAATGGATTTTTGGAATTTCACCGCATACAATTTTTTAACGGATTTACTTCGAAATAAAGTTTTTGGAGAATGTAAGGGTTGAAATTGGGTGTGAAAGTAAACTTTGTATTACTTTAGATTTCTTTCACAATGTTATCAAACTTGATTTGGAAATTCATCTTTAGCTAGCAGACAAACAAATCAGACCATATTTGATAAATATTTCAAATGGCTATTTTACAAATTTTACTTTTATGTAAATCACTTTAGTGTTAGACTAACGTCAGCTCAGGCATATTAAATTAATATAGCTACATTTTTTACAATGTAATTTTTATATTACAACTAGCCTCTGCCCGCGACTTCGTTTGCGCACGATGAGTACTTTACACAATATCGTTTCAATATAGCCTATATATTATTCTGATGTATAAACTGCATTATTGTAAACTCTCATCAAAATCCATACAGTTTTTGCGTGAAAGAGTTACAAACATACACACACAAACTTTCGCCTTTATAACGTGTGATTTCATTTTTCAGGACAAAAACGACAATGCTCCTATATTCACGTCAGTAGTTCGTCCAGTGACGATAGAAGACTTCTCACCGATTGGAAGTTTGGTACAAACTGTGACAGCCGTGGATGGAGATTCTACGGCGCCTAACAATAGGGTTCGGTACAGAGTGGTCGGTAGAGGAAAAGCTACGAAATATTTCAATGTAGAATCAGATACTGGAGCGTTGAGAGTCCGTGATGATTTGAGGAAGGAGACTGATAGTGAATATACTGTGAGTATACTTTAATATGCTTTAAGTATGTAATCTTGGCGTTAAAAATTAACTAGTTAGCTTTTGAAATGGTACTGAAGGAAAAATAATATTCAATGTAATTGTGGTTAGTTGACGAGGTATGAATAAAGTGGCATAATCACTTTGTCAAATGAATAAACATTGGACTTTATTTACACCAATTGATTTAGAACAAAGCTTATACCATGCAATTACATGATATCGCACACCTAGATCTAAAGAGAGCTAACTCAAAAAAGGTACTTTTTCAGGCGAGATACTGATTAATATGTCCATATGCACGCATGAGTTTTCTGTATAAATTTATACTTTTTATAATAAAGCTAGCAGCGTTATATTAGCTGAAATCTGTTTTAGTGTAGGTGGGTTTTGCTGGAATCCGATGGTGTGCATAACTCAAATCTTCCGGTTTTTGAGTTAGATTCCTTTAGATCTAGGTGTGCGATATATAACTGCTATAAGCTTTGCTTTGTATATTTGTCCTAAATGTTGTGCCGACAATGGAAAATTATTCAAACTTTACATGAACACTTATAAGCTAAGATGGATGTTGTAATGCAATAATGTGTTAACCCACAAAATTACCTAAACTTAGATTTTGATACCATTCGCTTCTACTATCGCATAGTTTCAAAATAAATGCAACATAGATTTGTTCTGAATGTTTTTTTTTTTTTTTATTCAGGTGGACGTCCAAGCTTACGACCAAGGGGAGCCGATGCTGTCCTCAGTGTCCAGTCTAACTGTATACGTCAGTCATTCCGCGACTGTGCCTCCAGATGTAAGTGACATTATCATTGAAACAAAAACAATTTTGGTGTTTAGCTAATTCGATAAACTGGAAAAGTTTTTTCTAAATTTATCACTGCTTGCAGTTTGGCTTATAATCTATATTATCTATATCTTATATCTTTATAAAAGAAAGTCGTGTTAGTTACTCCGTTTATAACTCGAGAACGGCTGAACCGATTTGGCTGAAAATTGCTGGGGATGTAGCTTAGAGCCAGGAAAAGGACATAGGATACTTTGTATCCCGTTCCAGTAGAAAAAAAATCTGCTCAAATTTTAATAATAGTTTAACAAAACGCAACAATGACAGCTGTCAAATCGATTGCCGGGCAGGACGAAGTCTGCCGGGACCACTAGTATCTGATAAATCTATTTGCTAGTAATAATTTCTGATGCATTTGCGGTTATTACGCATTGGAATAAAACAACTATACCTAACGGATTTAACTCGCGTTTCGATTTTACTTTTTTTTGCTGACGTTTCGAAACTTTTACAGTTTGTCGACTGAGCTGTCGATTGCTTAGCATTATCTACATAGTGTCTTATTCCAATATGTCTTTAAATCCTTTAAGATTTCTTAATAACTAACATTAGATTTTAGATATTGTTAAGCTAAAGTTTTTCCTTATGATTCCAGGACGGCCTAGGTTTCGCAGATACGGTATATACAGAACACATAGCCGAGAACTCTCCGAATGGGACTCTAGTCAGAGTATTGCCGCTTCTGAACAAGAAACAACACTCACCAGACACCCCGCTCAAATGTAAACTCACTGACACAACGCAAAAAGGTACCTTATTTGCTTACATATAGAGCTTATTATTGATTGAACTAAAACTATAATGTATACACATTTTGATCTTTGAAGCCGAGAGGCTGAGGTGAGAATCTAGAGGTTCGCGAACCATTCGGTTTTGTAGCAAAGACCCGCCATGGCCAACTGCGCACGACGAATTGATAACCTCCTCCTTTTTTTAAGTCGGTTAAAAAGTCATGTTCACAAAACTTTGATGTTGGTGACAACCTGATAGTTGGCAATTTTATTAATAAATTAAATCTTGATACAAATTCTAGAAATATCTAGAGGTTCAAATAGAATCTACCACGCTCGTGTAGTGCAGTTTAGTAAATTACACAACGATTATGGCGAAGAGGATTCATATATTTTTTTCTACATTGAAATTTTACGACCTCTTTTTTATAAAAAAAAGTCATGGCTCGTTTCGAGTAACGAGAAACTAAACTTTAATCGGTCAGTATTAAAGTCCATTTTAGACAAATTGCATGTTCTTTTTGTTTCAGGAGTGTTCTATGTAAAATTAACCGAGGACCGAGACTGCGCTATATACTTAAACACCAGCTCTCTAGACTACGAAACAATCAAAGAATATTCGTTAGAAATCCAACTGGAATCAATACAAGGCTTAATCAACCCTGAAAACAGCAAAGCAAATGTAAAAGTCCACGTGACTGACGTAAACGACAATAAACCCGTTTTTGTCTTTCCCGACCAATCTACTATAACTGGGGCAAAAGATAAATACTTTGCTATCGTTACAAAGGACACGCTTTTGGGAACCAACGTGTTGCAAGTACAGGTATGTTAAATAAGCTATATTTACAAGCAATACAGTAATCATTATAAATATCATAGCAGCTTAGGTGCTTAAATATAGTACAAATATCTATTGTTAAGGATATTACGTGTTCCGATTTATTTGACTATCTTGGATTTAATAATTTCTGATACCTTCGCGGTTATTATTTTGGAATGAAAAAACTTTAAACGGATTTAACTCGCGTATTTTATTTTATTGGAAGACGTTTCGGAGCTTTTACATATTCCATAACCGTAGCACGACTGAGCTGACAATAGTCTTATCTTGGATTTGTTTGACTACATCGAGTGTTCGATATATTTAATGCTGATTATACCTATGTATATTTGGGAATTAGTTCGTATGGTAAATATTGTTTTATACTGCTACAAAACTGACAAAAAGCTTACATACTAACGTCAACTGTCTATAACGAATAACGATTTTAATGTTCACAAAACATAAGCATTTGATTAATATACACGAATTAAATCATCAGGAATTCAGAAGGCGTCAATAATTAAGTTTGAGATATTCCAATATAAGCCGTAAACACAAATAATAGAGTTAAAAATTACAGGCCAAAGACAGCGACAGCGGTAACTTTGGAGAGATAGAATACCAGCCAAATTCCTGGACTGCTGCTGCTTCGGAATATTTCAGTTTGAACGCCGATACAGGGGTGATAAGAAATATAAAGACCTTCGAGAATGTGCCACAAGATGTACTGCCTTTTAGGTTCAGTGTCACAGCGAGAGACAACCCTAAGATGAACCAGGATTATAATAATGTTAGAGCCTCGATTGTGGTAAGTTGAATACAATACAATCTAAAAAAAATACAATTAGGGGCCGTTCAAGTATTACGTAAGCACTATAGGGCGAGGGGTGGGGGGTCTTTGTTTTGCTTTGCTTATTTTTGATGACTTGGATAAATGTGAAAATGTTTCTTTATCTAAAAACGAACTTTAAGTAGTTTACATAAAATTAAAACATCACGTCTCCATCAATTTGCATATTATATGTTACGGGCAGTGACGTCACGGGCCCCTGAATCCCGAACTTTTGACGCGTTTATCTTTGTTTAATATTTTATATAGAAAAACAAGTACATACAAGATATTCTACATATAAAAACAGTACTTAATTAGCTTCGTTAAGTCATATGTGATTAAAAAAAAAACAGTCAAACTGTCAAACGTATTACAAGACAATGTCCTAATGATTTCTTCTATTCCAGATAAATCTTCTCCAAAAAGAAAATCAATTAGTGGTAGAAGTCTCCGATATAAATTCTGAAGCGTTACGTCGACGTTCCCGCAGCTTACTCACCGCCATAGAGGAAAAAAGCGGACTTATAGCTGGTTTAGAGAAAGTCACAGCTAGACATTATTTAGGGGAAAATGGCACTTTGGAAAGCGACACCAAAGGAACTGATGTGTGGTTGTACTTACTTGATCCGAGGACTGGCCAGATACTGACCAGGGATTCGAAGGCTGTGAAAAAGTAAGTATTTTGATAATATCTGGAAATATAGTGAAGGATTACCAAATGAAGCAAGTATTGTTATATCCGCAATGGATAATAGTGTTAATGTAATCTTTATTTTGTATAGGTTTTCATTGTGTATGAGCATTATGTTTTGATTTGATGGGAATGCTCCTTAAAATACATAATTATATTATACTAGCTTCTGCCCGCGACTTCGTCCGCGTGGAACTCCTCCTTTTTTGCAGTCGGTTAAAAAGTAGCCTATGTCCTTTCTCAGGCTCCAATCTTTCTTAGTGCCAAATTTCATTTAAATCGGTCCAGTAGTTTTAGCGTGAAAGCGTAACAGACAGACAGACAGACAGATAGAGTTACTTTCGCATTTATAATATTAGTAGGATATATAAAAACACACATACATAATAATAATTGTGGTGTCCCGGTTGGAATGGACGAAATTTGCTACCACTATTATTATTGTCTTGCTACTTTCTAGTCTACAAGTGAAATTGTCGCTTTAGCGCCATCTGTATGAAGTGCTTTGCAGCACTTAGCTCACACGTATGGATAACTTTGCAGTTACCACTGATCGTTGAGAATATCATCATTAAAATTAATGGTATTAAGCCATAGATATCAATTGACTTACGATTGATAGATCGTAGTTAAAAAAACTTATTATAATGGAATGAAACAACTATTAACGGATTTAACTCGCGTATTTTTATTTT
Source organism: Polylopha cassiicola (assembly GCA_038024825.1). NCBI lineage: Eukaryota > Metazoa > Arthropoda > Insecta > Lepidoptera > Tortricidae > Polylopha > Polylopha cassiicola. The sequence goes on along the minus strand of CP149053.1, from coordinate 4,721,437 downwards.
ATTTTATTTGCTGACGTTTCGGATTCTTTACAGTTTCCATAATCGTAGCACGACTGAGCTGACAACAGTCTAACGCTAAAGTGAGTCAGTCGTGCTACGATTATGGAAACTGTAAAGAATCCGAAACGTCAGCAAATAAAATAAAATAAAAATACGCGAGTTAAATCCGTTAATAGTTGTTTCATTCCAATGTGTAATAACCGCGAAGGCATCAGAAATTATTAACTTATTATAATATTTTTTTAGGGCAATAGAAAACGGGGTCCACAAGGCAGTGGCAGCACGTCTCCAGTCGCCAGTAAGTCCGGTGCGAGCTCCTCTCCAGCCTGCCGAGATCCCCCGCAAGCCTCAGGTCGCCGCCGCGCCGCTCGCCACCGCACTACCGGCCGCGCTGCTAGCCCTCGCCGCTGTCGTACTGGTGGCTGCCACCGCTGCTACCATATATATATGCGCTTCGTGGAATAGGTGAGGTTTTGTATAGGAAACTAGCGCTTCGAACGGATTCCTATTTTTTTTGTTTTATACTTATACTTCGTCCGCATGGAACTCCTCCTTTTTTGCAACAGGTTAAAAAGTAGCCTATGTCATTTCTAATACTCCAGACTTTCTTTGTACCAAAATTCATTTAAATCGGTCCAGTAGTTTTAGCGTGAAAGCGTAACAGACAGACAGACAGAGTTACTTTCGCATGTATAATATTAGTAGGGATGTCATGAGGTAATAGTGTCTTTCCAACAGTGAAAGTATTCAATCCAAATAAACAAACCTTTCCTCTTTATTATATTAGTGTTCATGACACGATGTTAATGATATCTGTACTATCAACTGTGCTGGCGATGTTACACCTTTAAGGCAATAATCGCTTGAACGACCCTGGTACCTGGCGGCTGTGTGTGAAGCAACAAGTGCAAGCAATTTTTTTCTAAAATGGCGTACCCCGAAAGCATCCGATAGTACCTACGAAGATTGTAGTAGAAAAAAAATATCAACATGGTATCGAATTATATAAAGACTTACAGCATATTATTATATTTTAGTGGTCTCTTATTCAATTAGGTTAAATCTTTTTGTATAGTAATCGGTTAAAATTGAATTTTAGATTCATCTCTCTGTAGTCGTTCCCTCATTTCTGAGGATCGTGATCACGGGATCTCGTAGCCTTGATGATTTGCCTCCAACGGTCTCTATCCATTGTCGCCCTCACCGCTTGATGGAATTTGCTTGACGACCAGTTTTTCCAAATTCTCATCTCCTCTTCGCATTACGTGACCAAAGTATGAGAGCAACCGTTGTCGGCAGATGGTAGACAGACGTGTTTCAATACCGAGCTGGGTTTTTAGATTCATAAACTGAAGCTATTTTGTATTCTAGATACAAGAAACATAAGGAACAAGCCATACAGCAATATGGAACGTTAAGTATGAGCATGCCGCCGCCGCGGCCGCCGTCGGGATATGAGTCTAGTGAAGACGAACCGGCACCCAGATATGAAACACAGGTATGTAATTGATAGTTAAGTGGATAAGTTTACATAATATTCAGTTTAATTTGATCTATTTATACTTATAAAGAAACACTACCTAACATTTAAAAAAAAAAAAACAAATATACGCGTCGAATTGAGAACCTCCTCCGTTTTTTTCGTCGGTTGAAAAACAATAATAACTAGACTTAAGCACAAGACTATTATTGTCAGCTCAGTTGTGCTATGATTATGGAATCTGTAAAGGCTGCGAAACGTCAGCCAATAAAATAAAATACGCAAGTTAAATCCGTTAAAATTGTTTCATTCCAATGTATAATAAGTACGAAGGCATCAGAAATGAATAATAACTAATTAAATTGCTGAAGTTTTCGAAAACGTTTACCTCAGTCGTCAGTCTATCGTCAGCTCAGTCGTGCTACAAATATGGGAATTATAAAGTTATCAAATAAAATAAAATATGCGTGTTAGGGTGAGTTTTGGTAAGATCGGACACGGTTAACACCTATGTGAATTTACCTACACCTAATCTAGAAGATTTTTTTAGTACTGGCAACATGACATTTTCATGGCACTATAAAATTTCGCGTTATGTCTGACACAGTTAACAAACCGTGTCCGACCTTAGGGAGCGTTCAAGTATTACGTAGCGCAATTTTTGAACATTTTTGACCCCCCCTCTCCCCTATGTAACGCGCCGTAACGTTTTTCTGGACCCCCCCCCTCCCCCTCCCTTAACGTTACGTAACACCCAAATAGACCATCGTTAGTTGTTTCATTCCTTTTTTCCTATTCATGTTCTTACATATATTACGATTTTATTTGAAAATTACGTGAATGCCATAAAATATTAGGCCTTACAGAGAATAAAGACCATTTTTGTGCGGGTGCACTGTATGTTTTCGTATAAAGGTTTACTAATTTGGGAGATCTTAATTTTTTAGTTTTTTTCTTAGTATAAAAAACTGTTACGTAACGCGTTGTTTGATCCCTCCTACCCCCCGCGCAACGCATCGTAACGTTTTACGAGACCCCCCCCCTCCCCCCAGAATTGCGTTACGTAATACTTGAACGCTCCCTTACCAGAACTCACCCTGTATCCGTTATAGTAAATAACTGGTTACATAAAACGTCCAGCACGAATAACAACATGGTCATTAAACTAAGCTTAATTGCAAATGTTCGGTACGTAAAATATTTGAGCGCGTGCCAAATATACTACTTACACCATCTCTTCTAGTTTATCTCCCCTCTGGTATTTTAACTACCGTGTCTAATGTGTAGTTATTTTTTTAGGTTTTGAATATGGCGGTCGACGACGCAGACTTGCAGTTGGACTTCAGTTCAAACAATCACGCCTTTAATATACATAGTGTGCAATACTTGTCGAAGGATAACGGTGAGTAATTTTTTTTTAGTCCTCCGGCCGGAAAGCGCCAACTTTGTGGCCGCTGCGCTAAATGAAATTGCCGCTTTCTGGCTTCGTCGAACAGAAAAATAATATACTGACCTCGGCCAGTAAAATAAAAAGCCTCAGATCACATTTTTGTCAACCCCGGCTTCGCCTCGGACGACAATTAAGTGTGATCTGAGACATTTTTTATTTTACTGGCCTTGGTGCGTAATGTACTATTATTTTTATTATGTTATTACATTTCTAGCGATTAAATCAAATATTATAATAACGCTAATTGTGAGCAAGAATTCACGAAGCGATTATCATACATGCGAAAATATCATAATTTATGTATTCTTGATTTTTTTATGTTCATAGGACATTTTTCATCAATTTACACTATTATGTTTAATTCTTACATTAAACTATTTACCCATTTTAATCAAACTACCAATGTAGAAACATATTTACTTATGTTATCCACTTATTCATTAAAATCGATATACCCAATTAAATCAAACTACCCAATTGCCAATTATAATCCATTTAACCATTTTAATCCAATTACACAATTAAACCTAATTAAGTACCATTTTTTTTTTTATCCGTTTGCTCTTCTTTATTTTTTAATTCAACTACCCAATCGTCAATTTTAATACAATTACCCAATTGATAAAACATTTACCCAATTGCCAATTTTAATCCATTTACCCATTTTCAGGCGAACGCAGCCCAACCCTCTCCGAAACAGCGACCACGGCGCGAGCGTCAAGCGTCAACGACAACACGCTAAACAACCACAATCACCACCATTTCGACTCGTTAGCGAATAACGCAACTATCGCTCGTAACACACAGACGCTTAACCGCAGAGTACCAAACAACCACCCGTTGAATAACGCTCTAGGAACTTTGCCTAGAGTAAACAATAATAATGTAGGTGGTGGGTTACTGGCTACTACGCTTGGGAGGAAAATAAATGGTGGAAACAACCATAAGAAGAAAGCGACGCAGCCTATAATGGCGTATGATGAAATACCAGGGTTACAGAGGTGAGTTGGTAGTTCTTATTGATTTGAAGCAAATGTTTAGCAGGTACTCGTTAGAGATTTGTGTTATACTGGCTTTAAAGCATCGTGCGTGACAGAAACGTGACTTTATTAAAATGTTGGTATACCTAAAAAGTTCCCTTAATTTATATTTTAATAGCGTCCCGGTGTCTCTCTATCTATAAAATTGCTTCAAAATCCGTTGCGTAGTCTTAAAGATTTAAGCATACATAGGGACAGACAGCGACTTTGTTTTGTACTATGTATTAATAAAATAATAATATAAGCTTGAATACTCAGCAATTTATCTAGTCATAAGCCACTTAGATTAGTCAAGCGCGTAAAAATGTATCTATAAACATATTATGAAGCTCAATTTAAAATATTAAGGTATTTTTATGACATGCAAAAATACAAACACTCGTGTTCATTACTATTATCAGCCAAGTATCACTATCAAGGCTTCTAGTTTCTTGAATAGTCAGAAATTAAATTAAGTAATGTATTTTAATTCTTAAAATCCTAATAAATTAAGCCCAAGAATAGAAAACTCAAATTTCCCCTAATTCGTTATATATAAATTGTATATTTTTTTAATTCCAAGACCTCATTACTCATTCAGAAACCTGACCCGTCCCAGATTCACAAGTAAAAGTGGGCTGTTAAAACTACAATACGTTATGCGGACATTTGCCGTACTTTACATTACCCTCTCAAATAACAATGTTCTGTATTTGCTTGGGACCTCCACATTTCGCTAACGTAAATTAATTCCGCTTTTAATTTTAGGCTTCTAGAGATGTTAATTTAGTTTTAACGTGGCTATTATATTTTATACCAGAGTTGTGTTAAAATTTATGACAAATTAATTAACGAGGTTTTACTTAATATTTATTCATTGTTATTTACGTATGATATTGCAAATATTCGTTTTTAATATTATACTTTTAATATTGCAAAATACACAATGCGCCGAGTAGGTACCAATTTACAAGTGCCCTACGCTTATAATATTTTGGATTTTTTGTCGACTAGATAAATATAATAAACTTTATCTACGACATACAATCAATGTTCGTATTACTATTTACCTGCTAAATCAAGCCGTGCTCGAGAACAGTAAATTAAATAAAAAACAATAGTTAAAATTATTTAAAAAAAGTTTGCTTACAATTTAAGCCAACCCCAAAAAATACTAGCTCATATTATAATTCATGGAATAACATTTCGCCATGGCGCCATCTTGTATCGTACTAAATGTAATTGTCAACCAATTATATCGTAATATTTATTATTGATGGATATAAAACCTATTGTAATTTAATCTATATTATCAAAATGTATCTTGAAAGTTTAGTGAATATTGGCTGTCGATCTTAGCATCCTCAGACATACAAAATTTTATTGCTCAAATAAGATTTACTAATTTTATATACTTTCCAGGGCATCAGACAATGACAACGTAACCTTCGGCAAAAGAAACGTCATTGGTTTCACATATGACCAATCACCCGTGGAAACTACGACTGAACTGTAAGAGAAATATCTATGGACTATAACCAATTTCTTCGAGTGACTAAAACACTTAGTGACTTTATAGTGAATCTTACGCAAAAACAAAGTGATAAAAGATCCGTCCAAAAATGGAAAAATACGTAGATTTAAACTGTGTTCAACGAATAATTTAAGTAATGGATACGACTGAGAAAGCTTCAATTTAGCGTTTACGAATAACGAATTTTTAGATATTTTTTTTATGTGAACTTATTGAGTACTTACTTAGCGAAGGCTAGTCTTTTCTATTGATGAAGAAATTGTGCATAATAGGTAACATAATTTGATGTGTGTAAATAATGAGGCATTACTCGATGATGTATTTTTTAAGATTTTTAGACCACAATGTCTTTTCAGTGCAACAAACAACCTGCTTAATTCATTAGAAGTTTGCATAGTTAATAATAGTTCAAATCACTTTGATTTTAACGTTTTTGTGTTTAAAACATTTTACTTAATTCAAAATGATTTTTATTTCTTAATTGGAACGATTAGACATTGTGTTCTAAAACCATTTTTAGGTACCTGATATGAATTTTTTCAGGTGTACATTGTAAAAATCTCCCTTTCAGTCGCCTTAATTTTGGCCCGTGCCATTTCTTGATAATGATGGGTAAAACTTTTCCTTCCTTCCTTAATCACTCGTTTTGTGATATTTTTTGCCAGTTTTAAATATCTGTCCTTTCCAAATTTCACATTGTTTCATTTTTATTCTAATTTCTACGAATTTTTGTGCCAGTTACTGTTAACTGTAGAAATGTAACCGGTATTTTTAAGTACTTACTGTTTCACAGTATCCAAGTAAGTAAGGTTTAACCTCCAAATATTTCACTAAGTAGGTGGTTTAATAAATTGGCTACTAGCATAGTATCATGTAATGATTTTGTCGCGCGAGAAATTTGTCACTGTCATTAAAGGAGCATAGAAAGAGAGACAGATATTCTATGTCGCGCGTCAAAAACCTTACATGCTAAACGTTACTGGATAATATTAGTGCTATTTGGAATTTAAACACTTATATAGGATTTTGGTATTGTGAAATAGGCTCTTAGCATAATAAATTGTAAATGCTCAGTTTTTTATATAAAAATGGCTCCTAAATGTGCTTTGTGCCAAATGAATGAACAGATTTTGATTGAATTTTTAATACAAGCCGTATTTATTTTATTGGCTAAGAACTTGTTACCTATAATTCCTTTGTATAAATTTGTACATTTTATATTGAAATAATATTTTTGTTTTGAATAATGAAATGAAAATATTTGTATGATAATTCCGTGGAATAGATTGTTAATATAATTTTTTGAATAAATTAATTCTATTTTCATTGTTTTTTTATTTATTAATAATTTTTGTCCTATTGAAGAACGGAAACCCTAAAAAAGCAGAAGTTATTTAAGTATCAGAATCAACGTTATAATTTTACTAAATAAATAAAATATTATTTATTTAATAAAATATTATATATATGAATAGAATTATAAACACTAAAATTTGTATGGATGGACGTTTTTTACTCTTTCACGACAAACTACTGAATAGATTTTAATTCAACTTAAACTTAATATAAACTAAATTGGAATAACACATAGGGAATAATTTATAAAGATTCTACGTAAAGTGTGCGCGGGCATAAGCTGGTATAAATAATCGACTTCTACAGTAGGTTCTTTATTCAAGTCACAGTATGTATTCATAACCAGTGGTACAATTTATTTCACGATGCAATGTACTTGTCCTTAATTCTGTATCTTCACCGACGATTTCGAATAAGAATAGGAAGAAGTCTTGGTGCCAGATTTGCCCTTTTTTTCTTCACATGGATTTCCTAAAAAAATATATTGTTTTAACTTGAAAATTAAGGCACAGACTACAGGTAGCGCACCTACTCTACAGTCCGCACCAAAAACATCGTAGTAGTCATGGTTGAGTTTTATATATTTGACGCTGACCGTACTTTGGTGATTGAATAAAAAAAAATAGTCTTTTATTTTACTGCCAAGATAACTCACAATTGTAAATTTTTGGTCAATTTTGTTTACTTATTCAAATTTTTGTGACTTTAAAACTGTGCTTGTGTAAGTAGGTATCGACATTATTTTTATTCTGCTAACGTTTCAACGACATTCTAACGCCTAACTTGACTAGCGTAAAACTATCGTCGGCTCAGTCATGCTCCAGATTAGGCAACTAAACTTTTCAAAAAATCAGCAAATAAAAAAATACGCGAGTTATATCCGTTATAGTTCATTGTGTAATAACCGTGAAGAAAGGCTTAAGAGTCTCCTTTCAGGAGTCTCGCCACCCGTCCTGTTTTGCAGTCAAGGCCCATTAGCTGGCCAACTGCGCTTCAGTATTCAGTTCGAAAAAAAAAAAAAAAACCGTAAAGACATTACCTTTGCCACCGGCTTTGACGCACTCATTATTACTATTCCTGTAGTATCCACTGATGCAACTGCATTTAGGTTCGCAGCCATCGGTGCATTTCTCGTTAGGGTTGTCACAGCTTGGCGAGCACTTTGGACACTGTTCGAGTACTTCGTTTGGCCCGCATTTTTGCTTGGCTATAATTATGAGAGGCAACCCTGTTAGTTCCCTTTATCAGCGAGTAATATTTTCTTTATATACCTACATTAAGTATTTAGGTATGTCAAAATTTGTCTCTATAAGTTAATTAAAAGTAAGCCTTGTAGTACGTATGCCTATATAGTAACTATAGTACCCATTTAGAATACGATGACGAATGGATAAAGAAAACAAAAATTTTACTTAGTCCTTAAGTTAGATTATTAAAAAATATCGGACACGTATTTTTTCTTTTCTCCATCCAATAATAAATGGCAATTATAGTCGCTTAAAGGTCAAGTCACGGTACAAATTGTATCTCAAACCTTGATTGTTTGATAAAAGAAAAAATACTTATCAAATATTTTTTTTGTAATCACATTTGTCGATAGTCACTTGATGAATGTAGAAAAAAATACAGTCGTCATGTCTATTGCCCGTTTATAGTATTTACCTATAGTGCAAATAAATATATTAAGCTATAGTTATAATATGCAACTCGTATAAAATAATATTTACCTATTTAGTAGGTAACCTGAGAATTGTTCTGAAATTTCGCGGAACAAATATCACCTGTTTAATACTGTCCCAAGTGAAATATCTAAATAACAAGTATGAAATAGAATTTCATATTGTGACAGTGAAAAATAACCGTCTTTGTAGCTAGAATTTCAAGACAATGACAGATGCTGTGTTGTGTCGAGTTAGTAGTACCTATACAAGTAAATAATAATATTATTACTGGTTCATAGCAAAATTAATATAGTTTCAACTTAGTAAAACTTTATTAGTTAGACTATTGTCAGCTCAGTCGTGCTACGATTATGGAAACTATAAAGAATCCGAAACGTCAGCTAATAAAATAAAATAAAAATACGCGAGTTAAATCCGTTAACAGTTGTTTCATTCCAATGTGTAATAACCGCGAAGACATCAGAAATTATTTATTAGTTAATCTTATATTATTTGCCGAAAAAGTCTAAATTTACTTTTAAAAAGGTATATAGGTACTTAACTAATCGTAAAGTAATTGGTAAAAAAAAATGTTTCTAAAAACTTAAACAAACACATGAAAAATCACATCACATCCCACACACCTACTTATCTATACTAATATTATAAAGAGAAAACTTTGTATCTTTGGTTGTAATGAATAGGCTCAAAAACTACTGGACCGTTTTTAAAATTATTTCACCATTCGAAAGCTACATAATCCATGAGAAACATAGGCTATAGAAAATTTTGAAAAAAAATAGGGTTCCGTGCGAAAAGTAACCAGGTAAAATACTTACGACAATCTTTAGGCGCCACACAGGATCCGTCCGGCGCTCGAATAGTATTATTAGCGCAAAAGCAACCCCGGACACACTGCCTCGTACAAATCACATTTCTTCCTCTATTCTCGCACGTCGGTGGACAAGCCGAACCACATTCATTGTAAACCTCCCCTTGTTTACACACAGGAGCTACAAATAATATCAATTACTTAAATAACTTACTACGTAATACAATATATCAATCGAAATTCGAACAATATTTTTAGTTCAACACCTTTACTTTTTTCTACTCTTGTCTTGGTACAAATTAGTGTCCGACCGAAATTTCGGTTTCGGTTTCGGTTTCGGCCAGTTTCGGCCCAAAAAACAAGTTTCGGCTCGAGTTTCGGTTTCGGCCAAAAACGGCCGAACCTTTCGGCCGCGCCGAAACTTACTACATCGTACCTTTGGTACCTCTAAATCAGTGCGCTTTGCTCGTGTAGACGTGTCAATACCTGTTGTGTTTGTTCCGCGAATAAAAGAGGAGATATGTCAGATCAAAGTGGTCAGTACGACAAAACGCTAATTTCATATATGTAAGGACCTAATACTTACCATTATTCGCGGAACAAACACAAATTCAACAAACAAATTCGCCAAACTACTTATAAATATAGTAAGTAGTTTGATCAAGTATTTTAGTTTGGTTTGTTGTGAATTCGTCATGTCATAGTTAATATTTAACGCTTTATTTTAATAGTTTGCTAACCTAATGACAAATATATTTAATTATAGCATAGCAGAGCATCATATTTTAATAATAAATTTGTTTTATTTTATACCACCATTAAAAAATCGTTCACTTTGTGTTACAAATGATGTATTTTTTCACTTTATGGGTAGTTAAATTTTCAAACAGAACCTCTGTAACTGTGCTGAAATTTCATTGTGAATCTTTGAAAGTAGAAACCTGTTATTATAGGTCGGCACCATATTAATTTTAGAAAAAAACGGGTAAGCCCGTAACATTTTTTCGACTTTTTAAGGACTTTTTTCTTTATTTATAAAAGGTTCGGTTTCGGCCGAAACTACAATCAAACCGAACCTTCGGTTTCGGTTTCGGCAAAAAAACATGTTTCGGTCGGTCACTAGTACAAATATAATTAAAACTTATAACGTTCTTAATAATTTCTGATGTAACAGCTATAAACGGTCCTAACTCGCGTATTTTATTTTATTGACTGACTTTTCGAAAAGTACCTACACTTTTCATAATCATAGCACAACTGATCTAAACATAGTCTAACACTACTGATTTATACAATTATGCAAGCTACCTTATTTTTTAAATTGCGAAATTCTAAAATATTAAATATTTATGTTTCATTCTATTTACAATCCAAATAAAACAAATAGGGTGCGTTACTAGCGCATCGGAAAGACCATCATTACTTCTCAGGTGGTCTTTCCGAAGCGTCACAAGAAACTCAGTAGAATATCATTTTTTGGAACTATTATGTACAATGAGAAAAATATTTTAGCCAATAAAATAAAATACACGAGTTAAGTATAGCTAATTATAGAAAACTTACGACAGTCGCTTGGTTCCACGCAGGACCCGTCTGGAGCTCGGATGGTAGTGTTAGCGCAGTAGCAACCGGGAACGCATTGCGCTGTACAAATCAGATCTTGTCCTCTATTGTCGCATGTTGGTGGACAGGCTGAGCCACATTCATTGTAAACCTCTCCTTCCTTACACTCCGGTGGTGCTAGAAATATTTTTTTCTTCCGAAACAGAAACCGAATACTAAAGTACGGTTCGTTTACAGTTTCAGCCGAAACCGAACCCAAAATCGAACTTCGATTGGACTATAATTTTTCCATGTTTCTTATTTTTATAATTAAAGTAAAATCACTTACGACATTTTTCTGGTTCCACGCAGGATCCGTCTGGAGCTCGGATGGTAGTGTTAGCGCAGTAGCAACCGGGAACGCATTGCAGTGTACAAATCAGATCTTGTCCTCTATTCTCGCATGTTGGTGGACAGGCAGATCCACATGCATTGTAAACCTCTCCTTCCTTACATTCAGGTGGTGCTAGGAATTAAGTAATCACAATTGTAAGTACATAATTTTGAAAATAATAGTTGGGTAGCTACCTACCTCTGCGCACTCTAGTATAACTATACCTAGCCAGTGCTCAGAGTAAATCAAGCTCTTATTTATTTAAGTGACCGACCGAAAAAAGAAACGTAATTACGGTTCTTTTTTATAATATTTTTTTTTTCAGCGCGACTGAAATGTTTGTCTGTTTTTAACCGAAACCGAACCTCTAGCCGAAATAAGATTTTAAGGTCGAGACCGAATCTGAAACTTCGGTCGGTCACATGTTTCTTGTATTTAAAATTTAAGTAAAATTACTTACGACAGTCTTCTGGTTCCACGCAGGATCCGTCTGGAGCTCGGATGGTAGTGTTAGCGCAGTAGCAACCGGGAACGCATTGAAGTGTACAAATCAGATCTTGTCCTCTATTCTCGCATGTTGGTGGACAGGCAGATCCACATGCATTGTAAACCTCTCCTTCCTTACATTCAGGTGGTGCTAGGAATTAAGTAATCACAATTGTAAGTACATAATTTTGAAAATAATAGTTGGGTAGCTACCTACCTCTAAGCAGTAGGTATTCAAAATGATCAACCCAGCTCTTATATAACATACAGAAATTTAAACCGAAAGTTCTTATTTATTTAAGTGACCGACCGAAAAAAGAAACGTAATTACGGTTCTTTTTTATAATATTTTTTTTTTCAGCGCGACTGAAATGTTTGTCTGTTTTTAACCGAAACCGAACCTCCAGCGGAAACAAGATTTTAAGGTCGAAACCGAATCTGAAACTTCGGTCGGTCACATTTTTTTCCATGTTTCTTGTTTTTAAAATTGAAGTAAAATTACTTACGACAGTCTTTTGGTTCCACGCAGGATCCGTCTGGAGCTCGGATGGTAGTGTTAGCGCAGTAGCAACCGGGAACGCATTGCGCTGTACAAATCAGATTCTGACCTCTATTCTCGCATGTCGGTGGACACGCCGATCCACATTCATTGTAAACCTCTCCTTCCTTACATTCGGGTGGAGCTAGAAAACAGTAAAAATTGGTCATAATATGAAAATAACACGTAGATAGCCTAACTTAAGCAGTAGGTTATCAAAATGAACATTTAATCAGGCTTTTATAATATACTAGCGGTCCCGGCAGACTTCGTCCCGCCCGGCAAAGAATCGATTTAAGTATCCTATGTCCTTCTCCTGGTTTTGAACTATATCCCCAGCAATTTTCAGCCAAATCGGTTCAGACGTTCTTAAGTTATAAACGGAGTAACTAACACGACTTTCTTTTATATAATAGAAGAAGATGTATATTTTTTTAGTGTATATCTTCTACCGAAGCATGTTTTTTATAAGATAGGTACTTAATATTTTCGGCGTGGACGAAATGTTTGGCTGTTTTTTGGCCGAAACTGAACCACCAGCATGATTTTTAGTCTGAAACCGACCTTAGAAATTATTATTCTCGTCCAATTTAACTTAATGTGGATTTGTAAAAAACGTGATAGGTGTTAGTTTAAACGTCATTAGGTATAGGGGCGTCCCTCGCGGGGGTTCACGGAGGAAACTCGTGCGCAGACGTGTATGTTATTATGTAAAAATCGTGAAGTTATTAATTTTTTTACAATTATTTAATATCTTCGTGATATGTTTAATGATTACCCGCTACATAATAATATTTACATTCTGAGTTCATAATAATATTTATAGGCGTTGAGTCATATTTTAATCCTACTACTATTATAAAGGCGAAAGTTTGTAAGTATGGATGTATGGATGTTTGTTACTCTTTCACGTAAAAACTACTGAATGGATTTGAATGAAACTTTACCACAATATAGCTTATACATCAGAATAACATATAGACTATATTTTATAACGATATAGTGTAAAATACTAATCATACGCAGACGAAGTCGCGGGCAGAAGCTAGTTTCTTTATAATCTAGAATCTAAAAGTGTTTTACTTGTTGTTGTACTTTGATGGGATATATTTAATAGAAACGTAGGCAAGGAGTTTGGTCAGGAGATTAAAAAAGGATTAAAATAGTTTTAATAAAACTTAATACCTACTCTTCTCCTAGTGAATGTACTATCAACTGTGCTGGCGATGTTACACCTTTAAGGCAATAATCGCTTGAACGACCCTGGTACCTGGCGGCTGTGTGTGAGGCAACAAGTGCAAGCAATTTTTTTCTAAAATGGCGTACCCCGAAAGCATCCGATAGTACCTACCTACTAACAATAACCTAATTTAATTTAAACAATTAATGATCTTTTCTGTCCTCCGGCCAGAAAGTGCCAACTTTCGGGCCGTTGCGCTAAATGAAATTGCTGTTTTCTGGCTTCGTCGAACAGAAAAATAGTATACTGACCTCGGCCAGTAAATAAAAAAGCCTCAGATCACATTTTTGTCAACCTCGGCTTCGCCTCGGACGATAATTGCATGTGATCTGAGACATTTCTTATTTTACTGGCCTAGGTGCGTAATGTACTAGTACTTATTTAATCAAATATATATTTTTTTGGCCTATTATTTTGTCCTTTACGATTAGGTAAAAAAACGGCCTTGCTCTGATTAAAATATTTAAAACGGGTGTGCATATAACATTGACTCCTAATCTCTTATAGAACTTTGCCTCACTAGAAAATTTTATATTTTTTAACATTAGACATTTCAGTTTTAATCCTATAATCTTATTGTTTTTGTATTGATGACCCCGTTACCTACATGTTATTTGAAATTTCAATGTTATTATAAGTGTTTTTAAGAAATAAATAAATCGAATCTAATCTAATCTTAACTTACCAAATGAACATTGACTACTAGGTATACAAGGGTCATTTTCCGTCCCGTTCCTTAAGAATTCTGGTAAACAGTCACACCCCGGTTCACATACTTCGTTATCAGGAGCGCTACAGTCATATGTGGTAAACGTAGAATCACAGGTTTGTGGCGGGCATTTGATGCGACAAGTTGATAGCACTTCATTTGTTCCGCATGTTTTGGGGCCTACAAGGTGCCAATGTTCAACGTTAACTATTTTACGTATGGGATTTCACATCCGCGACGTCACGTACCTACGTGACAGTCGTTCGCAACATGTTAAATCACATACTTTTTGGTCGTTTCGTTTAATGTTAACGTTGAACGTTGGCACCTTGTCTACGCTCCCTTATGTTTTTTACCTAAGCGTTGTTGATGACTTTTATTTTTTTAACTTGATAATCGTTTATGGTAAGTATTAAAAAAAATATATACTTATACCTATTGAATTTAAAAAGTTAAAGGCTATATTATATATATATATATACACTGGTAATACACGACGCAGGTTTTGACTACTAATTATGTGTTATTATATACCACCTACATAATATTAATAATAATATACATGTATTATTACAACCGTCATGATTTTCACCGCTGTTTAGTAAAAATAAAGATACAATCGAGCGATATGGTTTAATATGATGGCATACTGTATACTTAACGCTTTATTTTTGTATTTCAATTCATCGTTGTAAATTTTAATAGCTACTTATTTAAAAAACTTTAAATTAAAATTATGGGTTCAGATATATATATATAAATTATACAAGTTAATATGTACTTAAGTACAATTTTCTCTATAATTATTTTGTGTCTCATCTACAAGTCAGATCACAATAAAAAATCTAGGTAATATTAATCTCTTACCTGTAGAACAGAACAAAAAAGCACTTTGCAAAATGACCAAAGTAAATATGAACTTGTGCATTTTGACAAGACTGCACTGATTGAGTTGCAAGATGCAACTGCAATAGTAAATTGCGTGCTAAACTATTTGTTCCATAGTTTACGTGGTTGTTATCATTACACGCCTATTTAATGACTGTTATTAAATTCAGTTATATAAATAGAATGACTATAGTTATAAGTAGAAATTAGTTCTAAACGTGAGGTCACAACTATTTTCCTAATTTAAGTACATTTATTTAACTGCATTTCGCTCAAATATTTGATTTAAAATGAAAGAAAGATATTATGTGTAAGTATCATTTATTTCAAACTGAATTATACGCAACATTGGATATTAAATTCGCTAAGAATTTGGTATACCTACATAGGTATTATTGCGGTAAACAAATATGAGTGATATATATTAAATTATTAGTGATATATTTCAAATTTTGAATTCTCATAATAAGTGAATTGTAAATTTTTAATGAGAATAAATGATCTTTAAACCTATATCAACCACTGCCTTTTCTATACTAACCTATAAAGAGGAAAAATTTGTTTGTTTGTATTGAATAGGCTCCAAAACGACTGAACCGATTTGAAAATTCTTTCACTGTTGGAAAGCTACACTATTCCCGAGTGACATAGGCTATAAAAAAAGGATCCGGGCGGACAGCTAGTAATGTAGAACGTAAATTTACTTATGATATCTGAATCTGTATGAAAGTGGTTTGAAAATAAAGTCATCCTTTTGATTGTATAATTAAAATTTGATTAAGACAGTTCCTATGTTTAAAAAATGAGTCTCTGGATTGATTTCAGGGTCACCTAATTTTCTTGATAATGAAAATAGAGCACGACACGAAGGTACGCACGTAAAGAAATCCACATTTTGATCGATAGTCCATTGTTATATCTAATTTAAAAAAAAATACAATCATCTAATACAAATTAGTAATTGGTGTCGTGGTCAGGTGACAATTCTTATCCTGACAGCGGTTGCATTAAATTATAAATAGTAATTATATAATAGCTGGGGAATTAAAGTTATTTTTCCTTATGTAAGAACTGAAAATCCTTGGACCATCTCAAAGAATATGTTTAATTTCAGATAACAGCAAAAGGTACCAACAACTGTAATTTTTTAACTAATTTTACGCAAATAAATTTATTATTATTACAATAGCAAGGTTACAAAAGTACATTAAAACTCATTTAGGCATTACTGTGATATTTATTGTTACGATAGAAAAAGTTTTAAAGGTGTAAAAAAACAATTAAGTTTTTAGTACAAATACATTGGAATGTTTAGAAAATAATTATCTTCATAAAAAAATCATAATAAGTAACATTAATTATTTAACATGTAGGAAAAGATATTTTTTTTTGATATAATTTTTTTAAATAAAATAAAAATACTCGAGTTAAATCCGGTAATAATAATAGTTGTTTCATTCCAAAGTGTAATAACCGCGAAGGCTTCAGAAATTATTAAAATTATTAATATTAATAAAAAATATTTTTTATAGACTAATATGCTTCGGCATGTGCATCGGCCTGTGCAGATGCATAGTTTGGTCCCGAGGCTTCTGCATATGCGTACGCGTTGGCGTTAGCTGTAGGATATGTTTTCCCTGGAACAAAAATAATAATGACATATTTTGGAATGAAACTTTAGCGTTCGACTATTGTCAGCTCCGTCGTGTTACGACTATGGAAACTGTAAAGAATCCGAAACGTCAGCTAATAAAATAAAATAAAAATACGCGAGTTAAATCCGTTAACAGTTGTTTCATTCCAATGTGTAATAACCGCGAAGGCATCAGAAATTATTAATGACACATATATAACACACTAGCGGTTCGCCCCGGCTTCGCACGGATTCCTAATTATTTAGTTAAAATAATATATTATATGGCCTACGTCACTCTGGGTGAACGTAGCTTCCCAACAGTGAAAGAATTTTTAAAATCGGTCCAGCCGTTTTGGAGCCTATTCAATTCAAACAAACAAACAAACCTTTCCTCTTTATAATATTAGTATAAGTACAGAATTATTACTAAAGACACCCCTCTTGTCACCACCTTTTCTCTATGTATGACTCATTGGTAGATCAGTACAAAACACCGTTAGACAATATGTCTGCAAATATTGTTGCATCAGTTTTGTGCAATAAAGTTGAAAAACTTGAGCTCACGTAACAATACTTACTGCAATCCCTTTCAGAAATGCACACGTTGTTCTTGTTTCTATAGTATCCTTTTTTGCATCTGCATTGTGGAGCACAACACCTAATAGCTTTGCTGCAGTCATAGCTGGACCATAAGTTTGAGCAGTTCTGAGTCGGGGGGCACGTTGGAGGGCAATTCACGAATATTTCGTTAACTCCTTTGCATATCCGTGGTGCTATGGGTAATTTGATGGATTATTAATAACAATAGGTAAACCATAGATAGTCTTCGACTAGTAGATATTATGATAGTAAAAAGATAGAACAACCTAGAAATTCTTTCAAGAAAGATTTTTCTTGGGGTATTCCTTACTGACTATCAAAATTTCAGCAAAACCCATCTTTCTTGAAAAATATTCTAGTGAAAAATCGTCATTTATCGTATTATAGTGATTACCTACAAAACACTTCCTAAATGCAATTAAAAGAAGTGTTCAGATTGTAAATCAATAGCAATACCACAAATGTAAATCACTAGTTGGTTTAATCTTTATTGTTGCTTAAAGATCATAATAATTAATAAGACTTTTTTATCTAAGGAACACATTAGAGACAAACTTTAGTCAAAGGGCACGAGTCTCAATTAAATGATAAATTGAGATATAAAATAGGACCCTAAATTGATTTTTATCAGATTCTGCAAGAAGCGCATAAAATAATATATCCAGATTTTTTTCGAAATGACCTTTACAGTTGGTCCTAAGACCGTAACTGTTCCACCGGATGTTGAAGTTACTGACTAGTATTAGCTATAATGATATTTTTGTACAAAGACAAAAAAACTAATGGTATTGAACCAAGATTATCAATCGAATCTTGATTGATAGATCGTAGTTAATATTAAGTAGTATTAGCTACTTAAGTTTTCCTAAAAAATGGTAACTCAAGGTTGCTTCATAAAAATTACTTACGGCAGTCTCGAGGGGCAATACAGGAACCGTCTGGTCCTCGGATCGTATTTGGGGCACAGAAGCAGCCTTCAACACATTGTGCTGTACACACCATGCACGTGTTTCCTCTGTTCTCACATGTGGCGGGACACGAGGATCCACATTCATTATATACTTCTCCTTCAGGACAATCGGGTGGTGCTGAAAGATAAAGTACGTTACAAAATAATTTCTGATGACTTCGCGGTTATTATTAAATACATTGGAATGAAACTTTAACGGATTTAACTCGCGTATTTTATTTTATTGAGCACTTTAGCATAAGACTTGTCAGCTCAGTCGTGCTACGATCATGGAATCTGTAAAGGATCCGAAACTTCAGCCAATAAAATAAATACGCTAGTTAAATCCGTTAAAGTCGTTTTATTCCAAAGTTTTTTGAAGTCTTTAGGAACCTTAAGAAGCGAAATTGATGTGAATAGGTACGATTTTTTTTCCATGATTTGTAATAAATATCTAGTGATTTTGATAGACTAACGATAAGAAACCATTAAGAAAAATTCAAAGAGCTTACATTAAACTTGCATTAGAAAGTAACAGATCTGGATTTTGGTCAAAAATAAAAGTATATCCTTGACTTTTGTTAAAATGTTGGGTGTGGGATTTGTCTACTTACAGCATTGGTCTACAGTAACGCAGGAACCGTTATCATGCCTGTAATACCCCTCTTCACAGATACAGCCAGTTTTACCGCACTCCTGTGTACACACTCTGTCGCTACCTGTGATTCTTTCTTTGCATGTATCGTCGATGCATAAATTAAAACAGTCTGTGTACACTTCATGTTTTCCACATAATGGGTATTGTGCTGCAAGTATTAAGGTAGTCAGTAGCAAAATCAATATGATGGTAAAATCTACGAATGAGCTCTAATTAATGTGACGATGTATCAATCGAAATTAGATCGATATGTGTAGAAAAAATCGAGACACCCAATGGCACTTGACCCCAGACTTTACTTGCGGCACCGTGTTTTCAACTACACTATAGGCTGTAAAATCGACTAAATTCTGGTATTATAAAACACACTGTATTTCCATTCCCATGGATGAATCAAGCTTGAATAGCTAAAAGGTTAAATTTAAGCTTATACAGTATTTTTACTTTAAATATTTTGAATTAAATGATATTGATTTATAATTATCTGTTTCCATTATGGATGTCCATCTATAAACAAAACCCATTGCCAAGTCAATTTGAAACGCATTTAGACTGTTACAGACTGTTATCTTTATTTAATTAGAAAATTTTACGTAAATTGAAAACTGAAGCTCGGGTACTTACAACATTCGTTTCTCTTTATGCAAACACCTATTCTAGGTGCTCTTACATAGCCTCTAGGACAGAAGCATCCACTTGTAGGTGGGCAAGGACCTTTCGGTACATCGTTGCAATATATTTGACATCTTGTCGTTTTCACTTCGTATATCTCATTACCGGGGCATATTGGTGTTCGTGGCGCTATCAAAGAATATATAAATGTGAATGCTAGGCAAATCGAAACGAATTAACGTCATAGTAATCAATTATTCAATAAGCCAAAAAGCAACATTATAAAGACATTTTGATTAATGATGACCTGGGGGCCTAGTCAAGGTGCCAACGTTCAATGTTAACGTTAAACGAAACGACCAAAATGTATGGGATTTGACATCCGCGAACGTTTGTGACGTACGTGACAGTCGTTCGCGGATGTCAAATCCCATACATTTTGGTGCCAACGTTTAACGTTAACGTTGAACGTTGGCACTTTGTCTAGGCCCCCTGATAGCTTAAGATCTTTTCTTTGAAAGAAATAAAACAGGGTAGCTAATAATCAGTAGATCACACGTAGTGACGTAAATACTGACGATCGCAATCTTCTCTCAAAATGCAGACCCCTTTATCGTTTTTTCTTACGTAGCCATTGTTGCAGAAACAAGCGCTTGATATTTGACAAGGACCCATAACAGGTTCAATTGGAATCAAGTCGCAGGTGATTTGACACTTGCCGGTGTCTCTTTCATAGTGTTCGTTATCGGGGCACAATAATTCGTAAGGCGCTAAGAAACAAAAGCAAGAATAAATTACAGTTATTAATAAACAATATTCATCAAACGACAGCTGATGGAGTTTCTATTTTTAAATTCATTGCAATGATTTTAATCGCAATAATCCCTGATATCAACAAATTTCTTCTCAGTAAACTCATCAATCCAATTTTGAGTATGACTATATAATTTGCCTACTCATGACGTAGCTTATAACTTCGAGTTGCAGTAGGTACTGTATGTCTTACACTATAAACCATATTATTAAGTTTTTGGCTGTAATACCCTGAAATTCGTGCTTGTTGGTTAACCACGAGTATAAGAGTTACAGAAATTACATCTCGAGCGGCTTTTACGGTTTCCGTTGGAAGATATATTTGTACCGCACAATAAAACTTAAAAATAATTTAAAACAATCTTACGTGGCCATCCTGCATCGATGGACTGAATTACAATAAAAGTAACAAAAACAATAAAATTAAACATTTTGTAGAACTCCTTATCGATGTAGATACTGGATCCGACTGTAGTTATATACTGTGTGCTGCCTTTTATGTTACTCAATGCACTTGTTTAAGGTTCTTGTTTTTGTTGTGCATTTATTTACATTACCTACAGAATAAATAAAGAGTGTGAATGACAAATAAAACAATATAATAATTATTTATAGCGCTTTTCTTCAATAATTCTCTTAAGGGTATTATGATATCATTCTTTCTAACTGAGACGGCCTGTTGGTCTAGTGGTCAGAGCCCCTGACTACGAAACCGGAGGTTGCGGGTTTAAATCCTGTTAGGGGCAGATGACAATGTGATGAGCATTGGCATCTGTGTCTTGGATGTCTTATATGTATTTATGTATGTTTATCCATTGTCTAGTACCTATAGTACAAGCTTTGCTTAGTTTGGGACTGAATCAATTGGTGTGAATTGTCCAAAGATGAATATTGTATATTTATAAACAAAGTATTAAAACAATTTCTGAATAATATGTTAAGAAGCTTAGTGTTAACGTACCGACAAATATTTTTTTAGAAAATAACATTTTAAATAAGCCATTGCAGTTGCGTAAATATGTCGATGAATAAAACAGTATTTTTATTGAAATTTACAACAAAAGATTTATATAGATACCTACCCAGCGATTACGTCTAACGCTTTCTTGATTCAGGTGTAATATTTTTTCTAAAACAATTATGTATTTTTAATGGCGATGTCATATTGTATTTACAAATAAAAAAAATAATTATAATATAAATGGTCATTACCACCAGTGACTCAAATGTTTTGATAGGCAATGTACCTACTGTAGAGCTTATGGTTTATTCAAGATTAGATTAGGTGTATTTAATTAATTTTTTTTTTGAATAATCACACATTATATGTAATAAAATTTCTATATCAAACAACAACCCAGATCGTCAATACAAAGAAGATATTAATTATGTATATTTAAAAATATACTTTCGAATAATTGTATATTCAAAAGAATGAAAGGTGGAAAGAAATTCTGATGCCTCTGCAGTTATTACTCAATCCAATGTCTTCAGTGGCAAGAAAGAGACGTACCTATATCTTTTAATATAAATAGAGAATTATATAAAGGCTTAAGAGCCTCCATTCAGGAGTCTCGCCACCCGTCCGGTTATGCAGTGAAGGCCCATTAGCCGGCCAACTGCGCAAAATAAAACTACGCAACGAATTTTGATGCGGTTTTTTTAATAGATAGATTCAAGAGGAAGGTTTATAGCACCCGTGTGAAGCCGGGTCGGGTCGCTAGTAATATATAAGAGGTAAAGGAATGTTATTAAGTAAAAAATAATCACATGGTATTATGAACACTTTTATTGATTTCACTGAAGTAATTGGTATCCAGTTTTTGTAGGACGGTATACAATATAGAGATAAGTAGGTACAGTTTTATAGTTCTTTCACCTTTTGTTGTTGGAATGCTGCTGAAGAAATTGTTGAACCTCACTTGTTTCATTCGACTGTAATATGAAAGAAGGTACATGACATGAGAAGAATTGATATAAATGCGATAATTATAATAACTTTAACCAATCATGTAATATTAAAAAAGGTACATCACTATGTACTAAAACCAGGGTATATAAAAGGTATCAATTGGGTCCTAAGACTTTAGTCCTACGGAGACAAACGAAGTGTTGGCACGTTTGCCAACTCTTCTTCTTCGTTTGTTTCTGCGTTGTGCCGTTTTTGTACCAATTACTTATAGGTACCTATGTTACAGCCAAAATCATCCCTGAACTACCTACAATATGCTAGTAGGTACTGTTTTTAGATAATTATTGAAAAACAAATCAAATATTTTGATCTTTGCACCAGACAATGTCCAAGGGTGACAGAAAATGCCCAAGTTTGAAGCTTTATTGCATGGTGCACTTAGTATGCCATCTTGCTTACGTCCAAGGCAATTCCAACATGTATATTATCTACCTCTTTTAATCTTACATCATTGACTTTAACTTACAGCATTCTCCAGCAGGTTTACAGATCCCTTCAGGGTTTCTGAAGAAGCCAGGCTTGCACCAACACTGAGGATTACAGCATTGTAAAGTTTCCTTACAATCTTCTGTAGATCCTAACCAAGTTGCAGAACAGATCTGATCCAAGTTGTCACAGCAGATCTTCGGACATTCGTCGAAATACTCATTTTGACCAGTGCAGTTGCGTGGAGCTGGCGAGAATATAAACATTTGAAAGCCAAATTAAAAGCAAGTGCATTTCAAAAAAATAAACAGTTCAGGTGTTTTTTTGATTAGTACTTGTATTATCGTTTTCGTATTTACCAAAAATACTCAAGCTATTTTTAAAATAAGTATAGCTTTCATGTTCTCCCATCACAGTAAGACTTTGATGTCCTGTCGAGCCGACGCCATTTCATGTCGATCTCGTCTCTTATTTATTTAAGTAGACAACGTTCTGAATGTCGACTCGACAGTTCATCATTAGCCAGTAGTTTGTCTCTGAATAGTGAACTGGCAGAACATGATTCATGATAGACTTGTAGAATTACTCGTGTTAGAATCAATTGCAAGTCCCTGACGATGTCCTTATCTAGAGGTCAAAAACTAAGATACTTACGGCAAAGTTCCTCGGTAACGCAGTTGCCGTCGGCATCTCGGAATGTCCCTTTTTTACAGAAGCAGCCTTCGACACATTGCAAAGAGCATACGTCGCAGGTGTTTCCTCTTTCTTCACATGTGTCTAAGCACGAACTGCCGCAATCGTCGAATACTTCATTAGAGCTACATTCAGGAGGAGCTGATGACAGAAATGTTCCAATTACCTTTAAAAACCTTGATTGTGTTTAAGAAGATATTTTAAGATGCAATGACTGAAAAACGGTTGGATTCGCGGAAAGATTCACTTTTTTAAACAACGACGTTAATGATTAAAATCTACAATCTTAATCTAAACTAAACTATAGTTTCTGCTGAAACACAATATAGCAGAAACTTTCCTTGTTACTAGATCTGTAACAAAATGAAGTACCTACCTACCTAACAAAAAAAATTGAATACCTATTTAATCGAAAACTTTCTTTATAAATAAACTCCAACAATAAGGTCACAGATTATTAATAAGAAGGTACAGAATTCCTTATGGAGCGATTACTGTCGAAATCAAAAACACAATAAAAGTAAATGTTGTTAACGTTCTACTTACAGCATTCGTTTTTAAGTACACAGGTACCATTATCGTGGCGATAGTGTTCAGGGAGACAGATGCAACCCCCCTTCTCGCAAGATTGTTTACAGGCTATGTCATAACCTTTTATTCTATTCTTGCAAGTTAATTGACACTCATTAAAGCACTCTGTCCAAACTTCATTTGTGCCGCAGAGTAGCTCAGCTGAAATAAAGTTACCTAACGTAAGTACTGGTGATTCCACGGGCGTTTCAACCGCCGTCAGTACCTTGCTCTTTATATTGAAATGATAAGCTACAATAAGATTAAAACTCAATAGATTCTGGCAACATGTACGAGCGCTTGCCGTTGCATCAAAAAGCTATTCTTGATGTAGCTCATTTCCTCAATATTTAAAATTAGGCTTTTTATAAATCTATCTAAGAATATTTAGTTTTTAAATAGTAATCAGAAATCACTTACGTGCTGGCACTGCCAGAATTCTGGTTGATTCTAAAATGGTCAGGCAAGTTGCTAGAAATAGAAACATATTGCCTAATTTACCCACCCACCCAGCACTTTAGTTCGCTTAATTTTTTTGACTGTGATCATTTCTTACATGTCCTTCCTTTTGTTGTCAAGGATTTCATACTCGTCACAAAAACTTGTACAAACATCCCAATTTTATTTCAATGCAATATTCGCAAGCGAATCAAATTGTGATGTTATACTTTGGTACCTAATTAATATTGAGTGGTGGTAAGTAGGTAAGTGAAAATTAACGTGGAATATAATATTTTTCCACCTGCTTAATTTTGATATTAGTTGAACCCACATTCAAGATATTTAGACCTGCGACGTAATTGTGAAACGCAATCTGGGTGCATTTGTATTAACAGAGAGATTAGGTACTAAATCAAAATTAAATGAAGATAGAGTTGGTTTATATTTTTTTCGAAATATCTATTAATAATAATTTATTCTAACGAATTTTTCAAACATTTTGTTTGAATTAAGGTTTTGGAAGGAATTAGTCGATAGAAATAAAACTAACATTTATAAACAGAAAACTTTATTATTATTTTGTCATATAAAATGGTTAGAAATGATGACGAATGAAAAATTAGACTATAAGGTAAGTAAATATAAAATTGAATAGACAGGTAAAATGTACGCCATAAATAGAAGATCAAGTCGCGAACAAAAACTAGTTTAACATAAATAAATGCATTCGCAGTTTGTTATTAACGACGTACCTATACATGGGATATTGGTTCAGACAAATATTCCTTTATTTATAAAGTGTGTTTCTGTGTTATATTCGATGTATCTACGTCATGTTATGTATAATTATGTTATGTAAAAAATTCTGAAAACTAATATAATAATGGCATTGTTTTTTTTTTCATATTCATTTCTAAATTATTTTAATGGTTTGCTAATAGGATATTAAAAACAGATCCCATATTCTTAAGTCAATATACGAGTAGAAGTCAATCAACATTTTTAAATGTAGAGTTTAGGATTAGGATTAGGATCATTTAGGATTTTTCAATGTAAAGCTTACTTACTCTTATTTTTTACATGTTTTATATACCTACCAATAATTTTAAAACAATAATAATAATATATTAACTACGATCTATCAATCGAAATTATCAATTTTTCTACTCTTGTCTTTGTACAAAAATATCATTATAATAAAAAAAAAATAAAAGAAGTAGATTATTCGAAAAAGTTCTTTAATTTGATAAGCCAAAAAACACTGAAATTAAAATGGATGCATAAGTTATGAAAACACTTTTTGTACTTGATTAACAATAATTAGGTACGCAATTAGAAAAAAGTCAGATTGTTATTTAGTTAATTTGTATTCATTTTAATCTTGAGGATTTGCAGGTGACTCCTACCCGGTGGCGCACTTTTTCACTAAAAATAAAAAGTACATGAATTAAAACACCTTTTCAATGCCAAATCATGAAAAAATAAATATTAAAAAAGCCCAAAAATTAAAAAAAAGAATACGTTAGGGTGGAACACCCTTGACAATTAGCAGTATAAAAAATAGATATTGGCCGATTCTCATACCAATCCGATATGCTCACAAAATGTCATAAAAAGATTCTTATAAAATTTTATTTGCACACAAGATTTTTATGAAATTTTGTGTGCACAATAATAGGTCTACTTTTATCAATCAATGGATGCTCATACTATGCACTATGAATCCTATGCTAAATCTGTTAGAACGCGTGACGCTACAAACAATCAAAATTAAAAATTGTTTTTACTTATCAGTTTATCATGGTTTCACTACGATTACTTACTAAATGAATACTTGGAGCCTAGCCAAGTTGCCAACGTTCAAGTATTTTGACAACCGCGAATGACATGAATTTGAAAATGACTTATCGGTTTGTCATGGTTTTTGGCACCTAAACATCATTTGATAATCAAACAAACAAGTGTTTTTCGAAGTATGGAACCATAAAAACCAAAAGTTTTTTATATATACCTCGGAATATATAATTAAGATGAAAAGCTAATAGAACTTACAGCATTCCTTTTTTTTGATACAGACTCCATCTTTATTTCTTACGTATCCATCATCACAGAAACAAGCGCTGGTTGTTTCACAGGCGCCCATGCAAGACTCTTGGCCCATATTTTCGCAAGTTATTTGGCATTTATTGGTGTTAGTCTCATAATGCTCGTTGGATCCGCAAACCGGTTGTGCTGATTAAAAAGAATATTATTAAACCGACCGTTCTTTATTAGTAAAAAAGATAATGCTGAGTAGGTACTTCATAACATTCCTCTTTACTGAAGTCTTTATTTACACAAAGAGTACCTAATAGTATGCATATATGTTAATATTTTAAACTCTTTATTGCATAACAACATGAATACAGACGTCGAAGCGATAAGAATACAGATGTGTAGAGGCTAATTTCTCCATTTCATGGATCTCTTTCAGTTAACCTTAACTAAAGTTTTAGCGTAGGTAAGACAAACATATATATACAACTTAAAAAAGTAGAAAATATAAGTTAAAATCAGGTACAATTATCTGTAATGAAATATAAATCAATATCAACGTATCATTTAACGACAAATGTAATTTATATGTATAAATAGGTACGTTATAGGTATGTGTATGGTTTGCGAAAGGGTTGAATTTACATGTTATTACATTTAATAATTGTATTATATATTTGTTATTTAATATATAATTATATATATTAAAATGATATTGCTGTGCACTTGTAAGGCTCAAACTGAAATTAAAAACGATCTCTAATTCTACATCACGAAATGGAATAATGATTGAATTTAATGAAAAACATATTATTATGTACTTACGGCCTGGACATTGGCTACTGGGTATGCATTCATCGTCAACTGTACCGTTTCTTAAGTATTCAGAGATACAATCGCATCCTGGCACACATTTAGGATTAGTGGGACACGCGTAGTCGGTATAAGGAGATGAGCAAAGCTGCGGCGGACACGTTATTTTGCATTTACTGTATACTTCATTCTTTTTGCACTTAATGGGTGGCTTGTTGGCTAGAAGAATTAAAATGTGTACGATTGAAGAGAATATATAGACATTGGGATGAAACAGCTCAGTCGAGCTAGCAACAAATTTTCATAATCATTTTTATAGGTCCTATTCAGATATAGACAGCAAAGAATAAGAATATTAATAATTTCTGATGCCTTCGCGGTTATTACACATAGGAATGAAACAAGTGTTAAGGGATTTAACTCGCGTATTTTAATTTATTTATTTATTTTACTTTAGCACTATTGACTATTGTCAGCTCAGTCGTGCTACGATTATGGAAACTGTAAATAATCCGAAACGTCGTCAAATAAAATAAAACAAAATACGCGAGCTAAATCAATGAATAGTTGTTTTATTACAAAGCAAAATATTCTTTAAAAATGTACTAAAACGGCGATATGCAAAATATCATAAGTAATCATTTTGTATACTCAGATGTAGACAGCGAAGAAGAATAAAGTGAAACATTCAAAATATGTGGTTAGGTACTTACGACATTGGTTGGCAGGAACGCAGAGTCCATCGTCGTTTCTAAAATGATTCTTCTTACAGATGCATTTAGGTTGACAGTTCAGTAGCAGAGTGTTGCAAACTACAGGGTGAGCATTTACGTCTGAGCAGTCTTCCGCTAGGCAGGCCGAAGGGCATGGAGACCAAACTTCGTTTTGTCGAGTACATTTCACTGGCGCTAAAAATATTTTGTTGATTTTTATAACACATTTTGTCAAAAATAAAGTTATCAGCGAACCTATGATGAACAGTCGAGTCGACATAATATTGAAAACGTTGTCGAAAAGAGAAGGTATTTTAAAGAAATAAGAGATGACTTCTACGATTATAAGATTTGTCGTTATCGATTTTTGACAGATGCCCGCGAGAATAAGACGATGTCGACTCAACAATTCAACATAGGCTCGCTGAAACTTATACAATGAATTTATAGCAAACCTAGCTTTATTTATGCTAATCTTAAGATTAAATCTATGTACAAAACAGTATTTTTTAGATAATTTCTAAAATCTGAGGTGCATTCCTTCTATTATGTACCTACCTATTGAAAACAATTAAGAGCGTAAGTACACTCGCTTTGTCAATGAATTCAGATTCTAAAGTAAAACAAATACGGAGAACGGTTTTCACATTAGCAAAGTAAACAGGACGGAATTGTAATCTCGAGAATTGTCTCTTATATACATCGATGAACGTTGTCGCAACACGTGTTGTTCGGTTTAAATGATTATTTTGAAGAAGATGCAATTTGACATGTGTACAAAGTCAGAAAGTAAGATCATTTTATATAAAGATACAGTAACTAATATGATTTTCAATATTTACAACGACGTATCAATCGAAATTCGATTTATATCTGATCTATGGTTCAAAATGATCAATTCAAATGATATAATGTATTTGAATCAAGGCTAAATTGAGACCCTGAAGAACTTAAATCCACACCTATACAATTAAGTCAAATTTTTCTACTACTTCAATTCTGTCTTTGTCCTTTTTTTACAAACTAGATGGCGCTGTAGCCACATTTCGTTTACTTACGACATTCAGATGCATAGATGCACTGTCTATCTGTTGCACTGCGCCTTCTATAGTTGATTTTACAGACGCAGCCGGGGTAGCAAGGCGATGGGGTCTCACAATTCACAGTATTTGGACTGTCGTTGATTGGACAGTTATCGCTTGGGCAATTGACCCTGCATGATACGAAGGTTTCATTTCTACCACATGGGTTTCCTCCTAGAAACAGAAAGTTAAATTTTAGGATTTCGGTTCTGGTTCGGCGATTTTACTTTGAGCTTTTTTGGGACTCATTTTATATCTAGTGCCAATAAGCTAGAGCATTTTCCAGGTATCCTAACTTCTGTGCTATTTTCATTACTTACTCTATTAAATTTCAGCCGTAACCCATAAATAGTATCATTGGAATAACCTGACCCAAAAGTATATTTTTATTACACTATTCCTTTTCAATACCAACTCATAAAGAGTATCTATCATTGGAATAACTGGACCCAAAAGTACCTTCACATTGATCAGGCCGAATACATTTTTCACGACTTTCAGAGAGTATATATCCGTCTTTGCACTGACAGCCGACCGGCTGGCATGCCCTCCTGCAAGGGACGGCATTTGGTGCTTTGCAGGTTGCAGGACAAGGTAGAGGACATTCTTTGATGACTGCGTTTTGATCGCCATTGCAAGATTCTTGTACTGAAATTAGAGGAAATGATCAGAACACTGAAGAAGGTACCAATTGTCTGACCTTTAAGCCACTGGGCAATAATTTTATGATAAAAATATAACGGTAATAAAGTCATAGTTTCTCACTTGGACATTGATCTGGTTTAATACAGGTTCCATCCTTTTTGGATAACACGTAACCACTTTTGCAGACACATTCGTTCAGTTCGCATTGTAGAGTACAGGGACCAGGATTTGGATTAGCGCATGTTGGACGACAGCTGGCTACCGGAGCACACTCAACTCTTTCTGCATTAGGGTCACTACAAGGTGAGGTTTGTCCTACGATAAAAATTAGAAATAAGTTAGACACTTATGGCACCTCTTAATCACCTTAAGCAGGGGGGTGTCACACCGCCGTTCCGCCGCCGAGCTAACAATGCGTATCGAGCCTCCCTCAGCTGAGGGCGAATCGTCAGTGGTTGCAGTGGCCCGTGACGCACGCGCGCGCTTCTTACGCAGGCCGCAGCTACAGTACTGACAACCCTATTCAGAACGTCTGACAAGGTGCGGAGTAATGTCGACCTTCGCGCGGCGCCAGAGAGCTCAATCTCGGCTGCTCGCTTGCGGTCCGTTTGCTAATAATAATTATGTAGGCACATAAAAAGGCGGCATTTGTGAACATCAAAGCAGTTAATCTTCTGTACTTGTACTATTATCTATTCTGTGCCTTAAGCCAAATGTAATAAAGTATTTACCTGTGCATTCGCCACTAGTGACGCAAATTCCTTTATCATTCCTGAAATATTCACTTTTGCATCGACATTGAGGCTTGCAGCAGTCTGGTGCACCGGTGCAATTGAACTTAGACCATATGTTAGAGCAGCCATCAGTCGGAGGACAAGTTGGTGGACATTCTACGAACTCTTCATTTTGGCCACTGCACGTTCTTGGGGCTACCAGGAACAAAAAGGGAAATTTATTTAATTCTAATAGGTACTCATTTAGAATTTTTAGCTAGTGGAAGATCCATCTGACACATTTTATTAGAATAATTATATAAGAAGAAATGATAGAGGTATTATAACCAGATAAAATGATTGTTTATTAGAATCTATACACACTTACGGCAGTCTTTAGGTTTTATGCAAGATCCATCAGCGGCCCTGACTAGTCCGGGACTACAGAAGCAGACGGGGACGCACTGCTCGGTGCAGGCGGTGCAAGTATCTCCTCTATTGTCGCAGGTCGCTGGACATGCCGTTCCACAATCAGTGTAGACTTCATTTTTTTTGCATTGCTGAGAGGCTATAATATATTTTCTTATTGTAATTGCAGAGTTAAGTAATTTATTACGACGATATTTTTTTTCGTCATGTTTGATTCATGCTAGTAGGAGGCATGATTACTGTATACTAATAGCTACAAAATTTTAGGGTTATCACAACTAGTACTTACGACATTCTTTTAGTTTGACACATTTTCCATCTTTCCTTCTGACTAGTCCGTCGGCGCATTTACACCCTGGCTTACAGATGGCCGTACATATTCGATTGGGGCCATGATTTTCGCATGTAGGTTCACAATGTGCTGAACACGGATCATATACTTCTAAAGGAGGACAGGTTGGTTCTGGTTCTAAAAATAATTTTGAAATAATTATTTTCATCTGAGAATATTTACATACAATTTGGGAATGGTAAGTTAAAGTGAATTATTAAACTAGTATAACTAATTATTTCATTGGTGAGATTTTGTACAATTAACTTTAAGTAGGTAGGTAGTTTACCACACTAATAAAACTATTTCTTACCAGTGCACTCTTTGCCAGTAACACATATGCCTTTGTCATTCCTAAAATATTCACTTTTGCATCGACATTGTGGCTTGCAGCATTTAGGGGCATTAGTGCAGTTGAATTTTGACCACATATTAGAGCAGCCATCAGTTGGAGGACAAGTTGGTGGACATTCCACAAACTCCTCGTTCGGGCCACTACATGTTCTTGGTGCTGCGAATAAATACGTTTTAAAAGATGCTGACGTAACAATAGACCAGTGAAGTGATTTATTTATGTGCAATAAAAGACATTAACTTATTGTGTTATTATCAGAAGATTATAGAGGTATTAAAACCAGACGAAATGATAGTCTTTAGATAAGATGCTTACGGCAGTCTTTAGGTTTTATGCAGGATCCATCAGCGGCCCTGACTAGTCCGGGACTACAGAAGCAGCCGGGGACGCACTGCTCGGTGCAGGCGGTGCAAGTATCTCCTCTATTGTCGCAGGTCGCTGGACACGCCGTTCCACAGTCAGTGTAGACTTCATTCTTTTTGCATTGTTTTGATGCTGAATATACATTTTAATTTACATTACGGGAAGAAGTGAATCAACTACTTTGTTTACATTTGATGAGTTGAAATTTTACATAATTTGATGGTTATTACAACCAATACTTACGACATTCTTCCAATTTGACACATTTTCCATCTTTTCGTCTGACTAATCCATCAGCGCATTTACACCCTGGCTTACAGATGGCTGTACATACTCGATTAGGACCGTGGTTCTCACATGTAGGTTCACAGTGTGCTGAACACGGATCAAATACCTCTAAAGGAGGGCAAGTTTGTTGGTTAGCTAGAAAAAAATATATGTATTATGATAGTTATTATTAACACTGAAAGCAACAGGATCAAGAAAGTAGTATTTTTTTTGATTAGGCACACGAGTCGTTAAAACACTTGTAAGTAGGAGCTATACTCTACAATGAACGAACACCTGAAATTTCTGTGATGTGATGAACTTACGGCACTGTTTTGCAGGAACGCAAATTCCTTTGTCGTCTCTAAAGTGTCCCTTCTTGCAGATGCATTGTGGTTGACAGTTGAGGACTAGAGTATTGCATGTGGTCGGTTGGTCGTTGATATCCTCACAGTTTTCTCGGAGACAGGCCGATGGACATGGCGACCACACCTCGTTAGGTCGAGTACAAGTAACCGGCGCTAAATCATGGGAAAGTGATTAATATTGTGCTTGGTAACTTAACGAGCTGTGCCTTGAAGTAATTAGGCAGTCAGCCTTACTGGATGTCATCCATTCACTTAATAATTTTTATGAAAACAATAATACACACTAGTTTTATCTTTAAAGAAAGTGTATAAAAGATCACTTACGACATTCGGAAGCTAAAATGCATCTATCTTCTTCGTAACTCAGACGACGATAGTTAAGTTTGCAGGAACAACCGCCGTAGCATGGGTACGGAGGATCACAAGCAATGATACCACGGTCATCATTGACAGGGCAATTGTTAGTTGGACAACCCACTTTGCATGCTACATACGTAGCATTTTGCCCACAAGGATCTCCACCTATAATTTATAAAGGAACCCATAATTATGAAAAATATTCAGTTATGACGTAACGGTATTGTTTATTACATTTTTGTTCATTTCTTACCCTTGCAATCGCCAGGACGGATGCATTTACCGTTTTCTTTAGATAAAAGATACCCTGGTTTACATTCACAGCCTACTGGAGGACCCAATTTCTTACATCCTGGTAGACCGTTTGGAATTTCACAAGTAGATGGACATGGTCTTGGGTTGGAAACTATCTCAGCGTTTGGATCTCCATTGCACGATGTATCTTCTTATGAGGAAAACATAGAAATTAGTAATAGAATTCAGGAAAATAAAGAGCTTATTGTATTAGTATATAGAGCTTACTTGGACACTCTTCTGGTCTAATGCATGTTCCATCCTTTTTGGATAGAACAAAACCACTTTTGCAGACACATTCGTTTAGTTCGCATTGTAGAGTACAGGGACCAGGGTTAGGATTGGCGCATGTTGGACGACAGCTGGCTACCGGAGCACACTCAACTCTTTCTGCGTTTGGATCGCTACAAGGTGAGGTTTGTCCTACAAAAAAAGTTAGAAAGAGTCAAGTTCTCCACTTTTTTTCTTAAGGACCTCAAGCATATTATAATCAAGTTATTACCTGTACATTCATCACCAGTGACACAAATTCCCTTATTGTTCCTTAGGTAGTTTTCTTTGCATCGGCATTGTGGTTTGCAGCATTTAGGGGCATTAGTGCAGTTGAATTTTGACCACATATTAGAGCAGCCATCAGTTGGAGGACAAGTTGGTGGACATTCCACAAACTCCTCGTTCGGGCCACTACATGTTCTTGGTGCTGCGAGTAAATACGTTTTAATAGATGCTCATTAACAATAGACCAGTGAAGTGATTTATTTATGTGCAATAAAAGACATTAACTTATTGTGTTATTGCCAGCATATTATAGTTCAAGGAGTATTATAGTCTTTAGATAAGATGCTTACGGCAGTCTTTAGGTTTTATGCAGGATCCATCAGCGGCCCTGACTAGTCCGGGACTACAGAAGCAGCCGGGGACGCACTGCTCGGTGCAGGCGGTGCAAGTATCTCCTCTATTGTCGCAGGTCGCTGGACACGCCGTCCCACAGTCAGTGTAGACTTCATTCTTTTTGCATTGTTGAGAGGCTACAATATTTTCAAAGGCTAATAACGGCTATTGTTATTAATAATAGGGATGTAAAGGGGTAAAGAAAACCAACTTCTATTTTGTCCGTCAGTTACTTAATTTAAATATTTTTGGAAATGTATTTTTTCTTTTCACCAACTAACAAAAAAAGGATAAAGTTCGTGAGTAATTTGTACCTACCATATCGTGACTTCGCGAGCCACTATTAGCTAAAGAATATTCACCAATTATTCAGCGAGTACTTACAACATTCTTCTAATTTTACACATCGGCCATCTTGTCTTCTGACTAATCCGTCAATGCATTTACATCCTGGCAGGCAAATGGCTGCACATGGTCGATTGGGACTGTGATTCTCACATGTAGGTTCACAATGCGCTGAGCACGGATCGTATACTTCCAAAGCAGAACAAGTTGGTTTTGTTGCTAAAAAAAATCGATAAACAGAATAGCCAAAAATAGTGATATTTGTACCATGACAAGAGTAGAAAAAATGAAGACACCAGTGGGATTTGAACCCACACCTATGCTTCTACGCGCGGCACTGTGTCCCAATTTGCTAACGCTATATATTATTGCCTTGGTACTTGATAATTCTTGTTTACAAGTGATATAGTCGCTTCAGCGCCAACTGATTATATTTGAATACACCTTACGACATTGTTTTGCAGGAACACATAATCCTTTATCGTTTCTGAAGTGTCCTTTCTTG
The DNA here is from genome assembly GCA_038024825.1 of Polylopha cassiicola. Taxonomy (NCBI): domain Eukaryota; kingdom Metazoa; phylum Arthropoda; class Insecta; order Lepidoptera; family Tortricidae; genus Polylopha; species Polylopha cassiicola. The sequence goes on along the minus strand of CP149053.1, from coordinate 4,686,433 downwards.
CAGATGCACTGTGGTTGACAGTTTAGGACTAGAGTATTGCATGTGGTCGGTTGATTGTCGATATCTTCACAGTTTTCACGGAGACAAGCGGATGGACAAGGTGACCATACTTCGTTCTGTCGAGTACACTTTACAGGAGCTGGAACACAAATATAATTAATTTACGGAACATTAACATTATAAACGGTACGCAGAATAAAGTAAAAAAGGAACTTAACACAAAACCGATGACTTATGTCCACAAGGATACAAAACCAAAAAAAAATCTGCATGGAAACCTTTTTAAAATATTTTAAGTAATTAAAAGTAATTTAAGAGTTTTCGTCACAAAACACTGTTAATAATTGATGGGGTGTATGTGTACAGATGGGTGTGTGTGTATATATATAAATTGGTATAGAAAATATCAATCATATGAGCTAATAAGCGATGAAATTATTTAACATAGGTACTTACGGTATTCTAAATGATTCAATGATACAATGAATGAACAATGTTATTTAGATATATACTTACGACATTCTGAAGCTAATATACATCTTTCTTCTGCAGAACTCACACGTCGGTAATTGAGTTTACACGCACATCCACCGTAACATGGGTAAGGCATAGAACATGCGATGACGCCTCGATTGTCGTTAACAGGACAATTGTTGTTAGGACAACTCACTTTGCATGGTACAAATGTGGCGTTTCTTCCACATGGATCGCCACCTAGTTTAATAATTTTATGATGATTACAGATGTTTTGAGTTTATTACAATATGTTTATACAATCGGATAAAACAATTAAGTACCTATAATGGATTTGACTCGTGTAAATATATTAAAGTAAGTTGAAGACTGAGCTAACGATGGTCTATAACAAGTTATTTAACATTCTGCAAACCTATTATCGAAATGATGTTTTCGAATTGTTTGCATAAAATTTAGGTAAGTACGCGACATATAAATCAGATTTACTTAAGGCTGGGCAACAGAATATAGGCATTTTTGTTTTATTTGCACACGTTTCGAAAAATGTACAATTCCTATAATATATTCTAAGTACGACTGAGCTGACGATAGTAAAATTAATTTTGTTTGGTTACATTGTGGCAAGTTTTTGGGAATAGAAGTTAGCAATTGGGAGTTAAAAATGTTACTTACCCTTGCAGTCTCCTGGCAAAATACATTTACCATTGTCCTCAGACAGTAGGTAACCGGGTTTACATTCACAGCCTATAAGAGGGCCCAACTTCTTACACCCTGGCTGGCCATTAGGGATCTCACATGTCGATGGGCAAGGTCTGGGGTTCGATCTTATTAACGCATTTGGATCACCGTTGCAGGTTGAATTATCTTTAAAGATAAAACAAGATATTACACATAATAATGGATTCTACGATAGTTTAGTAATATTCAAAAGAATACTCACGGGGACATTCTTCAGGCTTTATACATTTACCACCCTTCTTTGATAAGACGAAACCTGGTTTGCATTCACAACCGTTGACGATGCAAATTTTTGGACATACTCCTGGGGTTGGCTGGGTGCAGGTGGGTCTACATTGTTCAGCTGAAGCGCATTTTTTCCTTATTGCATTTGGATCAGAACATGGTTCATCGCATTCTGTGAAAATAAAGATAATTTTTGGTAGAATGTGATAGAATACCTACACCGTTAGTAATTTATAATGAAAATAGTTATTACAGCGCTATAATAGCGCTGTAATAACTATAAATAACCGTGAGTGTTCAAGTCTTTAGTTGTAAGAATCTTACTTTCAGTTTCATCTTTATTATTATCTGGAGGAGGTATGCAATCAGTACTTCGTGTGACTCTAGTAATTTTTTTACTAGACGATTGATGACTTGAAGATGAGCTTTGTGATGATGCTGATGAAGTTTTTTCCGAAGAAGTGATCGTTGAATGACCGTCTGATACAGTTTTAGACTTTGATGCTAAATTACTAGACGCTGACTGTTGATTTGAGGCGGATGATGAAGACTTGGTGATTATTGTAGTAATACCTAAAATTGCAATCACTGAATTAAACTTTGATGTCCTATTGAGTACACAGTTGGTAAGTCTGATTAAATAGAAGTGTGACGTACCACATTCTTCTGGCTTAATGCATTTTCCTTTCTTTGATAGAACAAAACCGGGTTTGCATTCGCATCCTATTTCTAAACAGATCGCTGGACATGGTCGTGGTCCTCTTTGTTCGCAAGTTTCTTGACAAGGATTGGGGCAAGTTCTCACGATTGCATTCTTATCACCATTACATCCCAGGTCAGCTATAATTAAAATTTCGTTTTACATGGTGCGCACTTGTAAAAATTAACTAATCAAATTAATGTGCTAAAATACATAGGCTTCTAATTTCTTAACTTTATAAAAGTACGTTTTGTTTCTCATAGGTAAAGTCTGCTGACCATTTCTATGCTAGCTCAAATCAATTCAGAAATACAATAAAGAAAGAGCTTAGAAAATAATATAGGTATCATTACTGATTTTTAAATAAAGTTTTTACGTGATGAATTTCACATTTAATTTTAATTGACTTACCAGGGCAGTTTTCTGGTTTTACGCATTTTCCGTTGGGTCCTAGTATATAGCCTTGTCGACATTGGCATCCTCCTTTAAGGCACATTTTATTGCATACTCCTGGATTTGGTTTTGCGCAAGTTTTTGGACATGGATTGGGACATTCCACCCACTCAGCATAAATATCACCATTGCAAGGTTTAGCTACAAAAAAGCATTACAATATTAATTTATTTGTGTATAGCAATAATCTAAACAAACTAACAAACAAACATCAATAAAATAAGAAATTTGAAGATGTAGATAGTATTCAAATACTTACGACAGTCGCAAGGCAAAATGCATTTTTCTGTAAGCTCATCGAAAACGTATCCTTCTTTACAATCACACCCATTGAACTTGCAGAACAGTGGAAGTGTAGCACAGTCATTTGGCTTATCATAGTTAGAACATAATCGTCCACAATTTATACCACAGCCTTTAGTCGCATTGAAGTCACCACCACAACTTGCTATAAAGAGTAACTATAATTAGAATCTACCCAATAGTCTTTGGTCGAATTTAGCGGATTTTGAATGGATTTTATCTAATAGTCAAAGATCAACGGGGACAACTGTGTGTCAACAATGTTTAGATGCACTAGTGGCAGAATGAGGTTCAGTTGTCATGTTCCACTAATGAGAGAAAAGCTATTAGCCTGTGATTGGTAGAACATGGCAGTTGGACCTCATTATACACAGGCTCATTAAGCGGTTTTTGAACTAATTGGTTCAATCTAGATTATTTAAAAACAATTCTATCAAAAGGTCTTAACTACATCTGAACTTAAATCAACACGATATTAATGACTTTGAAAGATATAGGTACTTACGACATTCGCTATCTGGTATACAAACGCCCTGACTGTTTCTGACTTCATTCTCTTTACATATGCAGCCACCGGCGCAAGGCCAGGCAATGTCTGGGCAAGCGATTGGATATCCAAGCTCATCACAAGTTTTAGGGGAACAGAAGCCTAGTAGACATTCGATCCACCTCTCGTTGGAGGGGCATTGAGCTGAAACATTTAAAAAGAACTGCCGTGATTACTTATTTTTAATTAATTATAATAATAATGTTTATTTAAAAAATAATTTTACTCATTATCTTATAAAGCTATTGACTTTTGAGCTAGGTTTATGCCTGTATAACAGAGGTCAATCATAAAAAAATATACGTGACATATTATAGTCAACTTCATGACGACAAAAAAGAGTTCCAATAGTTACTTTTAACTGATCCCGTGAGATACACTATATGAATATAAAATATGTGGTGAAGCACTTTTTTTGGTAAACTCACTAATGGGTGGTACACCTGATCAACAATAACAAAATTACGTGTAAATTACATCATTGTTGATTAGGTTTACAAACTTAAAATTCAAAGATAAGAAAAAAAACTTACGACATGTATCTGGCTTAACACACTCTCCATTAGGGCCTCTGACAGTGCCTTTATTACAGACGCACCCGGGTTGGCACTGATAGGTGCAGATCCTATTGGGATTCTTGTAGTTGTCACAAGTATCTTGACAATGGGCTGAACATTCGTCAAAGGTTTCACCAGGGGGACATGTAGGTTCTGTTTAATGATGTAGTTTTATTAAGTTTTAGGTTATGAAGAAGAACGAAGGATATGAAGAAGAACGAAGGTAAAAAGGTATGTATTGCAGAATCGTAGAGATTTAAAAAAACTACTTATTGTATTTTTGGCTAGGTAAGTATGTCTTGAGGACGTTTGGTATACAAAGATAAACACAATAAAGATCGGCGGAAAAATGGCAGTAGTTTTAGTATTCATCTCAATACTTCAATGCAATTTCTACCGTTGTAATTCCATTAACTGGTGTATTAAACTGTGGTTCATTATATACATAGTTATTAATCTAGCTATCCGACGTTTCTTTTGAGCAATTCAGATACAAAATACATTTTATAATAAAAAAACTAACAATTTTGGTCCAGTCCTCGTCTTTTGGACTAAGACGTCAATAAAATTACTGATACACATTTTCCAAAGATATTCTCCTTATTTTATGACTTACTGCATTGCTCCGGCTTCACACACTGTCCATTATTTGCTCTGACGGTGCCTGCTTCACAGACGCACCCGGACTGACACTGCCGCGTGCAAATTCTATTGGGATCGCCGTAGTTGTCGCATGTGTCTTGACAATGAGCTGAACAAGGGCTGTATTTCTCGCCAGGTGGACAAATGGGTTCTGTAGCAAACAATTGAAGAAGAATAAACACCATAGTCTTAAAAATTTAGGCAATTCCCATTATAATGAAAAGTAAAACCATAGATAGCCTACTCCTTTAGTAGAAGTGTGATGTTACGTATTGCAAAAAGAACTGTAACTTTGATGAGATGGGCTTGTAAATGAGCTACTTTATAAAATTAGTACTTTAATCTCGTTATTAGTACCTACTTAAAAAAGTACTAAGTGCGAGTTCTAAAAAGAAACTGATATAAATGAAAAAGGTCGACTTAGGTCCCGTTTCTAAAAAAATAATTTGCGATTCATAAACCGGTGGACAATTTATTAAATAAGGAACTATTTGAAGATTCGTTTTACAATCGGTTATATCTTTTTCCGCGAGGGAAGTTGCAAATGGCTAACTAGGGACTTGCACATGCATCTCAGTAGCAAATTAAAATCTTACCACATTCGGAAGGTTTAACGCATCTCCAGTTTCTGTCTCTCACATAACCTTCCTCGCAGAAGCAGTCCTCAATGCACTGATCTGTGCATACTTGAGGAGGGTTGTTGATGTTCTCACAAGTTAACGGGCAAGCGGTACCGCAGTTTTGGTACCTCTCATTTTGTCTACACACAGGCGGTGCTGAAATATAAGAAGGCTATATTATCTCTTACAGTACAGCGAGGATTCATGTTGATATTTTTAGGTATACCAGATATGATATGGATTCAAACTAAATACATAATAGGTAATAACAAAATTTTGAATGCTGATATCATAGGTCAATATTAAATTTCAATAGGTTTTCTCTCGATTATTAATAACATTCAATACAACACTCACGCTAGGTGGGCTGATATATTTATAACCACAGAACAAAATCTGACCAAACCACATCATAAATGGGTTAGATAATTATAATTAACCAGTATTTATTTTACTTATGTTTAATTTCGAATAAGGCTCAATTTCAAACATACAAAAAGTATGATAATCATTCAGTGATAGAATACAACAATTAAGTGTTCTAACAATTTTGTAGAGATTGCTGCGAGTCTATGATGAACTGAATTGAGTCGATATTTTGTCGACATAATATTGAGAACGTTGTCGACCAGGAGAAGGTTTGTCGAATATTTACCGATATAAAGAAATATGAGACGACATCGACATAACAAGATGTCGACAACGTTACCAATTTTAAACAGATCACAGCGTGAATAAGACGACTTCGACATGACAAGATGTAGACTCGACAATTCATCATAACCCCGCTGAAATGGTTTGGATGCGTTGTGGTTATTTCAGATGCTGTGAGTCTGGCAGGGATTATTTCAGTAGATATCTCATTAAAATCTACAATACTTACTGCATTCTTCCGTAGGCACACAGACGCCTGTGTCATTCCTCAAAGTCCCAGGGATACAGTCGCATCCAATACGGCATACAGTGGCACACGCCATGTCACCTTGTGTGAAGCGGTTGGCGCAAGTCACAGGGCAGTAAGACGCGCAATAGTTCAAAGCCTCGTTTAGACCTGTGCATTCTTTGCTAGCTGTAATAAAAATATATTTGCTTAGGTTTTATGAATGTTTTGTTTTGCAGATGTAGATTACAGATGCGAAAGTAACATTCATAATTGAAACCAGAGAGAAAGCTATTTCATCACAGGAGACATTAAAGTTCTATGTAAGCTGTTTAAAGGTGGTCTTTGTACAGCATAAAATATAGGAATGTTGTGTTGCCTTGTTATGCTATGTTACTTAACCGAAAACACAGTCGCAGATTTAACAACGAGTACAGTAAATATACCCATCATAAGCATCGACAGATTTGTACGACTCTCAAAAAATATAAACACAGGTAAATTATAATTTGTGACAAATATAGGACTGAAAGTACTCGTTATAACAATAAACAAATTAATTTTATGCTTCAATAAATATTAGTCCATAAATTACAAATATCAAATATTTATTTTAATAGCAAGTTGCGATATTATTTATAAACTTAAATTATGTTTAATGAACCGCTAACATAATGTTTTATGACATGAATAATGTATTTACATTATTTAACGCAACCAGCCATTTGAAAACAAGTAAAGCAAATATTGACAATACTTTTATTGTATTATAATTATGACTAATATATTGTGCATTACTTGTTGCTAAACGAAAGTGATACGAATGTTTTCTTCAAAGTAAAGAAAAATATAATTTCTAATAGGTGTACCTAATAATGTGCAAAGTTCGCGTACTTTTTAACCCCGTTTGGGAATGAATATTAATAAAATACGAAACACATCTTCTGTGAATTCTATTACAGAATGGTTAGGTACCAACGCAAAATGAAATAGATGAAATAGATCGGACCAATTGAAAGAATTGTCCCATACAAACTTTCGAGTATAAGTAGTATAACCCTTTTTCACCCCTTTAGGGGTAGAATTTCGGAAAAATCCTTTCCTATCGGACGCCTACCTCATACAAACAACATACCCCGGGTTTCAGGTCTCTACGATCAGCGGTGTAAGCCGTGCGCGTATCCGTCAGTCATCCAGGACAAAATATATAAGATGACACTTACGACATTCCTCCGGCAGAACGCAGCGCTTATCTTCGAGTCGTCTGACGTAGCCCGGCTTGCAGTTGCAGCCCGCGACGCACTGCATCGTGCAAATACGACTCGTGTCCAAATAGTTGTTGCAGTTGTCGGGACAGCTCGAGCCGCACGACTGATACTCCTCGTTTTCTTGGAGACATACTGGTTCAACGGCTGAAATAACATTTAGAAATAGATAATGTACTCGATGCCATATTTTGAGAGCAAATGCCAAAAATATTGCCAAAAGCTTCAGAACACAATTGTTTACTGCGGCAAAGATTAAATTTCTAAGATAGACTCCCAGTTTCGGTTCCTCTGACCGTCTTTTAACGTCACTTTCACGTAAGAAATTGACTATCTCAACTAGTTACTATTTTCACCAGTTACTTTACTTTGTGGACTAATCTCACCAAAAACTCGAATGACTTTAATTGGTAAACTTAGTTCACCGAAATTCAGAGAGTTAAAAGTATAAAAAAGAGATGGCTGGGAGCTTAAAGAAGAACTCTTCTGTATAAATATAGTAAGTTCAATAGTAAATCTAAACAGTTATGACTTTGACATTAAAAATTATAACACTTACGGCAATCTTCTGGCAGTACACAAACGCCGTAAGCATTCCGAACGTATCCATCAAAGCAGAAACAGCCGCGAACGCAAACGGCTGGACACACGATATCAGTACGATTCTGATCGTCACATGTTTTGACATCACAGTACGACCCGCATTCTAAGGCCACTTCGTTTGGACCAGTGCATTCAGGTAGAGCTGTTAGAAAAGTGAAACAAGTCTATAGGCCATAACGAATTAGGAGAAATTGGAATAAAAAGGACCATTAAAGAAGAAAGAAAGAAATAAAGAAAACCATATGCCATGTGAAGTAGGAACAATCCGAAATTGGAAACATAATTTTTTGATTTATATGGGAAATATTCTCGATTGAAACTATTGTTTAATACAAAACGTATGAAAAAAAGTTTCCAAGAACTGTCCATCCCTAGACAATCGTGACGTATTTTCCTCCTTATTTGTGTTACAAACTCAAACTCAAACTCAAATAATCATTTATTCAGTCTAGGCTCTTACAGGCACTTGTGAATGTTGAGATTAATATAGGAACTTTTTCATGTATTTATCGCTAAAAATTAATTTCTTTTCTAAAAGCTAAATGTAAGAAATTATACGCGCATAGATGGTCATTGATAGTCTTAATAAAAATAAACTTTAAAAGAGCGGGATGGGATTATTAATAACTTAAAATTAAGAAAATATACAACTTACGACATTCTCCAGGTGGAACACAATTTCCTTCCTCATCCATATAATATCCATCGTTGCAGAAACACCCTTCAACACATTGGTCTGTACAGGCTTGTCTCGGATCATTCAAATCATTGCAACTTGTACCGCAGCTACTACCACATTCTTTGTACACTTGATTTGGTCCACATTCTTGGGGAGGACCTATATTTTGGGAATAATAAACCAATTAGATCATACATTACGCAGCAATTTTATTTGCATTTTAGCTGTCCGCCCCGGATTCGCACGGAAAAGGGGTTTTTACTATCTCACTCGGGAATAGTGTAGCTTGCCAACAGTGAAAGATTTTTTTAAATCGGTCTAGTCGTTTTGGAGCCTATTCAATCCAAATAAACAAACAAACCTTTCCTCTTTATTATTATTATTAGTATAGATAATGTAAATTCTATTAATCAAAGAAAAAAATGTGGAATGGGATTGAGGCCAATTAGGTACAACACGAACGACCTAATTAGATCTAACAAATTGTCGATATAATATATCATTGATCTCATTCTGTAACTTTTCCTGATAATCACATGACATAATATTATGATATCAAACTGACCAACTGGACAATATTCAGATGGTACGCATGTTCCAAGCTTATTCCTTAAATATCCTTTTCGACAATCGCATCCAGGTTTCACTTCTATGTTCTCAAGACATCTGTACAATGTGTAAATAGATTCGCAAGTTTGTGGTGGGCATACTGTAGCATTTGGTACTGCAATTTCGTTGATGCCACATCTCGATTTTTCGGCTGCAAAAACTCATCAATTTCATATATGATTTCAAATATATCATGTCTTTATTATGCTGTGTGATAAAATTTAGATTTAATGTGAAAATAACTATGATATTTGGCTTGCTTATTCTTAATAGGTCTGAAGCGGCAAACGAAAGAAATTTTCTGTTAAAAATGATACTTAGATATTATGTACCTAATACTTTAGAAGTAAGATTGATTTGTGTATTATTGTTTCTATACTCGAAAAATTACATACTATTATTAATTACATATTACATATTATTACAATTATTCATGCAGCAGGACGTTTAGATCCTACTTATTTGCTGGTGGTCACATAGTTTTGGATGTCTTCTATTTAATGTAAGTACATTATCTTTCCCTCATTTCTATCATTCCTTAGTATAAGGGATTCCTTGGATACTTACGACAAAGATCTTCAGGCACGCATACTCCTGTATCATCCCTTAAGTATCCAGAGACACATTCGCAAGCAGGAACACAAACAGAGGACGGCGCTCCCGGAGAACACTCGAATGTAGGTTGATGACTTGCGCAAGAGTCTCTCGCGCATAGTGAAGAACATCGCCATACTTCGTTAATTGGACATGACTTGATAGCTGTTAGGAATAGAAGCAATAAGTTACTGCACTATTATAACATTTGTGTGATTTAGATTATTTTCAGAATGTGATAATTAATATGGTCAGAAGTCTATAAGATCATCTTTAAAAACATATTAGTTTACTCACATGTCGTGTAGATTTTGTCAGAATTGAGAATCATCTATATATATTTAGTAGGTACTTACTGCAATGATTTTCTGGAATACAGTTCCCGTATTCATCCCTCAAGTAGCCATCATCGCAAATGCATCGAGGCTTGCAAGGTAAAGGTATTGCTGGCAAAAGACACTGGAAATCTGGACTCTTGGATATACAAGTCTCTTTCAAGCAGACGCTGGGACAGTCATTCCAATGCTCATTGACTGGACACTGGCGAGGTGCTGAAAAGAACACTTCGTTATAATTGGATAAAATCACGGATTTTTTTACATAGATGAACCTAGATAGATACATTATTTCTGAAGAGTCCCAGTAAATGTTTCAGTAATTAATTACTGAGACTCTTCTACTACTTGAATGGTATTTCAAGGCTATAGTATCAGCTAAATCTAATGTGTTGCTGTCGAGTTTATGTCCACGTTTAGATTCGTGCTGGAGAATAAGGAGTCCTCTAGTGATGAGTTACTGAAATGTTTATTACTCATACAACGTCAATGTCACATCAATAACATTTTTGTTGTAATATGTTCTTATCTGTATTTATGTATGATGTATTTCATGAAGCTACTCACGACATAGCTCGGGGAGTATACAGTCACCGGTGCCGTCATCGTTGACTCTCACTCGTCCATCATTGCAGACGCATCCAGTATAAGGCTTGCACATGCTTTCTGGACAAGTGACTTTGTAGTTGGCACAAGTCTTCTGACAATTAGTGCTACCCGTTACATAATGTTGATTCGGGCCGCATGGAGCCACTGCAGAAAGTATTATTGTTAGGCTGGTATGTTATCTACCTCGACGGTGTCAATTTTAATTAAAAAGTTAAAAATTATTTCATCAAAATTGTAAATGTAGTTTTCTGAATTTTGAAGAGCAAAAATATCAACAACAAAAATTGCACGTTTGCCGGAACAATGTGACATATCGAAATATTTTGTTACTCTATTTAAGACTCTAAAGTCTGCACATTTAAATTTGAATTCACGCGGTAAAACATATGTATGTCACGTTGTTCCGGTAAACGTGCGATTAATATAAAAAAAATACGTATGTTGCTCTCGTACAATGTAATAATTCATTAATATTTGTAAAAATTGCAACTGGATAACTATATCTATATCTCATAAATAGTATGAGATACAGCCTGGTGATAGACGAACGCACAGCTAATAGTAATTGGGCACCGTTTTACCCTTTGGGTAAACCTTTAAAAATATTTGACTGTTATTTTACATAGGTACTTATGACCATTTATTGTGCGATACGATTATGGATGATTCACCATAATCGTGCGCAGTTACAAATAATAATCTGAATCGTGAATATAAAAACTTTAATAATTTCTGATGCCTTGGCGGTTATTATACATTGGAATTAAACAACTTCAACGGATTTATTATATAAATAGTCTTATGCTAAAGTGATTAATCACTAAAATACGCGACTTAAACCCGTTAAAGTTGTTTCATTCCAAAATATAAAAACTATATCTATTGACTTTACTTACAGCATTCGTCTCTCTTGATGCATCGACCGGTTACGTCATCTCTGAGATATCCATCGATGCATCGGCATGCAGGCTTGCAGCAGGTTTCGGGGCATTTTTTATACCTAGTCCATAAAGTTGAACAATTCTGAGGCGGGCATGGATTAGAGCATAACTCAAAATATGCATTTTCACCGCAGTTTCGAATAGATGGTTCTGGAAAATGATCGTAAATGTTGAAAGCAAAGTGTGTTTGTGTTATATCGCATTGAAGCATATTAATTAAGCATTTCTGTATATGTTATAAGGTAATTTCTGTTATAAGCTAAGGCTGTATAAAGCATAATATTGTTGTGTTATTAACTTTGAGGACAGCTATTATTTTACAAGCTTAGTTACGTATAGATCATGATAATTTTTGATATAGACTCAGAACCCCAGAATTAGACCTTAAAAAAACTATATTTTTGAAGGTTGCCTATAAACACAACGTGTTTTTTAATTCAAGTGTAAGTACCTGTCGGTTTTGGACATTTACGAGGTATCTTAGCCGTCACTTCCGCCGCAGCCAACAATACTATAATGAACAACATCGCGCATGCGCGTCGACTGAACCTTCGTGATCATCCAACTACTTTATAACCTCGCAATTCCAACAAACACCACAATATGAGGAAAATAAATGTTTATTTAAAAAAACAAAAGAAAGCTGTTTCATAACAATGCTAGCACGTTTTATATCCAATGGGTTGTCAAACGATACAGGTGGCTTGATCATACCTGAGAATTTGATTATTAATTAAAGTTGTTTTTTTTATAGACTATAAATTTAATTATATATGGTTGTCACCTTTCTTTATGTCGAGATACGTAAGCAGTGTGTATTGAAGTAATTAATGACATATTTCAGGTCGTTAATTTGTTTCGATATCGGTAGGTACAGGTATGTGTTGAACTGATGCGTTTTGCTTGCAACATAGCAACTGTCGTATATTTGCAATTAACATAATTAAGGTATTAATCGATTTTGGGGTTCAATGACTCACAGAAGACTAGTTGCTCGAAAGTGTAATTTTGTTAAGTTCATTTTTTTAAAACCTTTCCGTATTAAGATTTTTTTATAATAATTGAAGCAGCTTTTTTATAAATTAATTTTGGGGGATTTTATTGGCTCTAATGAAATTTAATTCGAGTCTTTCATAAATAATTGCGTTTCCTATTACATTAGGTAAAATAATTATTGAATCTTTTTTTTTTAATTATGTGAATCATAATATAGATACTTGACTTGTGTTATTCTCAAATCGGGAATTCCCCATAGAACGATGTTTCCGGTTGGGAAAATCTAATGTAAACGATGACTAAATAAGAAACTAACTGCTTATATTATCATTCTTTTATCCATTATAGATATTTAATTTATATTTGTTTATTTCGCGGTTATTAGTACACATTGGAATAAAATAACTATAACGGATTAATTTATTTTATTTTATTTGTTGACGTTTCAAGCTTTATCCTGTATATGAATATAATTAAGGGGCGTAGACAAGGTGCCGACGTTCAACGTTAACGCTGAACGTTGGCACCAAAATGTATGGAATTTGACATCCGCTAACGACTGTCACGCACGTCACAAACGATCGCGGATGTCAAATCCCATACATTTTGGTCGTTTCTTTTAAAGTTAACGTTGAACGTTGGCACCTTGTCTACGCCCCCTAGGTACCTACTTATTTTCTACATGAATAAGTACGTCATGTAGGTACTTGTTACGTTATCAGAAATCAAGTAAATAAAAACTAATATTTACTATGTTTTATTAATGTGTAGGCACTGTAGTTACTCAATGTGAAAAATAAAAAAAAAACTTATTTTTTACTGTCGGTTATATTTTTACAGCAAATAAAGTTTAGCTACCTACTTACTTACTTAATATGCATCCGCGTATGGTAATTAAGGTAATTACTAATTAACTTTTAAATTTACTTATAATTTTTGTTTTTTTGTTTGCGTTTTGTGCATTATTTTTTGTTTAAATATTGCATTGCCGTCGCTTTTTGCTATTGGTATATATTTTATTTAATGAAGTGTTATGATTAATTGGAATGAAACAACTATTAACGGATTTAACTCGCATATTTTTATTTTATTTTATTTGCTGACGTTTCGGATTGTTTACAGTTTCCATAATCGTAGCACGACTGAGCTGACAATAGTCTAACGCTAAAGATGTTATGATTAAGTTCTAGTGTTAGTAGTAGGTACGGGAATAAGGTTTAACGGGTAAAAGTTAAGAAGATTTTCTTTACTTAATAATAGTTTATTTCCAAAAATAAAAATCATGCACATTTTATTTGAACATTTTTTTATATGATTTTAATAATGTTAACTTTCCAGTTATAAATTATTAAAACAAAATTATTTTTCAAAATTACGATAAGTTAATATTAGACTTTTTGATTTCTAAAACTAATTTCTCATGGATTTAAATCATCAGGGCTGGTCACGCCATCGCCATTTGCTGTAAATAAAAAAAATATTAAAATACAAGTATTCATTATAAAATGATGATAATCAGGTACATAATAATTAATGAGACACTTTATTTATAGTCAATAGTAATTAGGAATACCTATAACCATGTTATTACGTCATGGTAGCTTCTTATGTACCACATTGATTTATTTTTCAAATATCTTTAAAACCTTTTTAATTCTGTCATATTATTAAAATAATATATTCCACCAATGACAGCTGGACCAGTTTCTTCAAGTACGAAGACAAGTACCTTAAGTATATAGACACATAATAATTATTACGTAGCCGAGGTTTGACTGCCATACATTTCTTATTATCTAAAAAACGTCACTTATATAAAGGCAGGATCTCCTACTTACGGCACTCTGTTGCTAGGATACATCGTTCATCTTGTTTACTTAGTCTCTTGTAGCCCTTCTTACAAATACATCCAGCATAGCAAGGGGACGGTGTCTCACAGATTGCTCTCCCTGAACAATAATTATTTGGGCAACTACCCACTTTGCATGATGCAAAGGTTTCATTTCTGCCACATGGATTTCCACCTAAAAATATACCCCTTTGTTAAAACATATTGTATTATATTTTTAATATGTGTATTAAACCATATTGGCATGTAGGTATTTTATAAAGAGATAATACAACCTCAAGATTGACTCGACAGATGTTTATCAAATATATAACAAAAATATGATTAAAAGTACTACGAAGTTTAAATTGTAACAGATTTTGTCTGCAATTAAAAAATATTGGGGAATAATCGATTGAATTTTACAACCATTTGCTGAACTTTTTGATTACCTAGTAGGTAATTATATTTTTCTGTCCTCCGGCCAGAAAGCACCAACTTTGTGGCCGCTGCGCTAAATGAAATTGCCGCTCTCTGGCTTCGTCCAACAGAAAAATAGTATACTGACCTCGGCCACTAAAACAAAAAGATCACATTTTTGTCAACCTCGGCTCCGCCTCGGACGACAATTACATGTGATCTGAGACATTTTTTATTTTACTGGCCTAGGTGCGTAATGTACTATTAATCAGCGCATCCATTCAACAGTTTATTTTTTTTTAATCTTATGCGACATTTCTTTAGAAATAATTGTTTATCATGACGGTCTTTAATTTAGCAAAAATTATAACAAGAAGAAATAGAAACATTTCTACCTAACATAATAAAAACAATAAATGAAACAAGAATTTTCATTACGCCTAATAGAGTACATCAACGTCGAAATCTTATATTAGGTACCTATTTATCCTACTACTATTATAAAGGCGAAAGTTTGTAAGTATGGATGTATGGATGTTTGTTACTCTTTCACGTAAAAACTACTGAATGGATTTGAATGAAACTTTACCACAATATAGCTTATACATCAGAATAACATATAGGCTATATTTTATAACGATATTGTGTGAAGTACTCATCGTGCGCAGACGAAGTCGCGGGCAGAAGCTAGTCTTTTCATATGTCTCGAACATAGCCATAGCGGACGACTATATCCGAGGCAAAATATATTCAGGCTTTTCCTTTATAAGCGCTTTGTAACAACAGAACTGGCCTTAGTCCTAAATACACAATTTAAACCACTTATCATGCGTACATCATGCATCTTTGCATGGCGAAGTAATGTTGACATGAAAATATTTTGACGGGGCACCTACCTGTCTAAATATTTTTATGAGTCGCGCGTTATGCTGCTGAAAAACTTTGGTGCTTTAAAAAACATCTCACGATTTATACGTACGTACCTACTTAATAAGTACGTGCGTGCAGTGAAGTGTGCAAATATATGGCGCCAGGGTAGGCACTCCATACATTCATGACATTGTGCCTATATGGAATGAACGCCCTTGCCTACTTTGGAATAATAAATAATAAATAAATAAATATCTTTGGACAATTCACACCAATTATCTAGTCCCATTTTAAGCAAAGCTTGTGTTATGGGTACTAGACAACGGATAAATACACATAAATACATATAAGACATCCAAGACTCAGGTACAGATGCCAGTGCTCATCACATTGACATCTGCCCTTAGCGGGATTCGAACCCGCAACCTCCGGTTTCGTAGTCAGGGCCTCTGACCACTAGACCAACAGGCCGTCAAATAGTAACTAGGTAGGTACCTATTAATTGATACATAATAATATAAGTATGATAAGGTCTGGTATTATTAGCAATCGTTAGTTACGATACCTTAAATATAAAAGGAGAAGCTGGCTTAATGACTGTCATATTAACGCAGGGCCGAAAATATAAGGAATAGAAATTTGTAATTTTGGATTGGGATTTCTTTTAGCTTTGAGCACAAAGAAAGGACTTTTGAAAATTCATCCCCCAAGAAGGTAAAACGGGGATGCTTATCGTGCGCCGAAGTCGCAGGCAGAAGCTAGTTTTACAAAATAAGCATGTTGAGTTTACCTATAATTAGTTATGCACCTAGATCTTTGTTTTTCTCTTGTAACATATTATTATTTAAATCAAGTTTTGGTATAATAACTTTTGACCTCATGTATCTAAAACTTAACTAAATTCAACTTCACATTTAACTTCATTGCTATTATGACATATCAGTTCCTATAATGATTAATATTGTTTTAAGATAATCAATAAACTATACCTTCACAGTGTCCCGGCTGAATACATATCCCATTGCTTTCAGACAGTATGTATCCGTCTTTGCAGGCACAGCCGACAGGCTCGCATGCCTTCCTGCACGGTCCAGCATTTGGTGCCTGACACGTAGCCGGACAACTTATAGGACATTCCTCGACAACTGCGTTTGGATCGCCGTTACATGATTTCTGAACTGAAATTAGGGAAAACATTGACAGTGAATGATACATCATTTCTGATAATTATATCTAGATAATTATCTGGGGGCCGTTACTGCTCAAACTTATTACAGGAATTAAATCCGTTTAACAAACAATGTTTTATTCCTATGTGTAATAACCGCGAAATCATTAGAAAATCTTACATATTATGTAATTTAACTTTAACTCTCAAGGTCGATACTGTTTCATTGGCGATATGACATTAAAGACGACATCGACATGACAAAATGTCGACTCAACAATTCATCATAGGCTCGCAGGCTTTTATTCTTTAAGGTAACTTACTCTTGCATTGATCTGGTTTGATACACTTTCCGTTCTTTTCCGATAGTACATAGCCTTTCTTGCATCTACATGAGTTTTTAACACATGGCAGAGTGCAGACAGGGTTGGGTTCGAGACAGGTTGGACGACATTCTGTTGGAGGGGCACATTCAATTCTTTCTGCATTTGGATCACTGCAAGGAGTCTCTAAGCCTAAAAATAATACAGAATAGTAATCAGTGTTGATTGATAGCATTAGTTGGAAAACAAATTCTTGAATAAGGTTATTTAAAATTGTGACAATGTTAATCGATGTGTCAAATAAGGTAAGGCTGGTCTATGGTAATCTATGGAACTTTTCCATAAATTATAACCGTCGCCGAAACCGTTAATCCATCTTGAATTGTACCAAATTATATTTTTAAACATCTACAGTTAAGTAAATCATTTCCTATGTGCGTTAGCGCACGATGATAAATTTAGACAATATCGTGATTAAATATAGCTTCAAGTATATGTTATTCTGTTGTATAAGCTACATTATTGTAAAGTTTCACCAAAATCCATTCAGTACTTTTTTGCATGAAAGAGTAATAAACATGAATTATGCCTCAAAAAATACACATGACATAAAACAATGTTTTACATGATCGATATTGATTCAAAACAACGCTCTTTGAAAAGTGTACTTACGACATTCCTTTGCAGGAATGCATATTCCTTTGTTGTTTCTAAAATGTCCCTTTTTGCAAATGCACCGTGGTTGACAATTAAGAATTAGTGTTTCGCATGTTGTCGGTTGATTGTCGATATCTTCACAGTTTTCACGGAGACATGCGGATGGACAAGATGACCATACTTCGTTTGGCCGAGTACATTTAACAGGTGCTAAAACAACAAATTGCTTTAGCTAAGTCATTTTATGGAACAAAATCCGAAACTGACATTTAAAAAAATTGTTTGATCCTACTATAAATTTCAGTTGATATGCACTATAATCTACAAAACCAAAATATTCGTATATAGTTAAAACGGTAGGAAAAAAAATGGCTGTAGTAAATGTCAATACCCTTGACGAATTGTACTTACGACAGTCTGCAGCGAAGATACACCGGTCATCGTCAGTGCTTACATGAAGATGGTTGAATATACAGGAACAACCACCATAACAAGGCATCGGGGGAGGTGGACAAGGTACCAACCCTCTATTGTCATTAATCGGACAATTGAAGTTTGGACAATTTGTCACTTTACAGGCTGTATAGGTGGCATTCCTTCCACATGGATCTCCGCCTAAATAAATATTTGGTGTGTGATTTATTTTTTATGTTAAAATGAGAAAAGCCGGTCAAGTAAGCGTCAGACTCGTGCACGAAGGGAACCGCATCATTGTAAATATACACTGCACAAAAAATCACGCTTTGTCTTTTGTGCATTGTATAGGTATTTATAATAATAACTTTCTTGATTTTTATTACGAGTATTATGATAGAGCGGCAACAGACATGATGTCTGTGAAAATTTTAATTGGTTACCTATTACGGTTTACGAGAATCAGTCTCAGTAAAAGGCTAAAACGATACCCTACGTTTTAGCTTTTGGGTTCGGAATCTTAAAATCCACAATTGTGCCAAAATTACTGGTACACTCCAAGATTTGTATGGTTTGATTTAGATAATTCTATGATCGCATGGATTATCTTTATGTATTTGTAGTATTTTTCCTTACCTTTGCAGTCACCAGGGAGAATGCATTTACCATTATCATCAGATAGTAAATACCCTGATTTACATTCGCAGCCTACATCCAGGCCTAATTTTAAACACCCTGGTATGCCGTTTGGTATTTCACAGGTAGATGGACACGCTCTTGGGCTGGATCTAATTTCAGCATTTGGATCACCATTGCAAGATGTGTTACCTTCAAAAACAAACAAGCATAAGAAAATACTGCTTCTACAAAATACAAATTTTATGTTAACATAATATTTGTAATTATTTCAAAGTTCTTACTTGGACATTGTTCCGGTATGATACATTTACCGCCCTTTTCTGATAATACGTAGCCTGGTTTGCATTCACACCCATTGATTATGCAAATTTTAGGACATATCTTTGAGTTAGGCACGGCGCAGGTGGCTCGGCATTGTTCGTGAGATGCACATTTTTTTCTTATAGCATTTGGATCAGAGCAAGGCTTCTCAGCATCTAAAAGAATAATGTTATTTTAAATATCAAGTGTTATGTTATAAACTATTGTAAGACTTATAAGTAATTTGGTGTAACTTATGTGATGATTGAAATATCTCTTACCACATTCATCTGGACTTATACATTTTCCTTCTTTAGATCGTACAAATCCTTCTTTGCACTCGCATCCTATTGCAAGACACATCGCGGGGCATGGTCGAGGACCTCTCTTCTCACAAGTGTCAGGACATGGATTAGGACAAACTTTCACAATTGCGTTGGGATCTCCGTTACATCCTAGATCAACTAAAAATATTTTTTTATTAGAAAAATAACGTTAATATTTAGTCATTTTTAAGTGGGAAGCTCTCATACCGGGACACTGTTCAGGCTTGACACATTTTCCGTTGGGAGCTAGAATGTAACCTTGTCTACATTGACACCCTTTCTTAACACACAATTTTTTGCATGGTCCTGGGTTTGGATCTGCGCAAGTTGGAGGACATGGATTTGGACAAGTAGTCAATTCAGCAAATACATCCCCTTTGCATGGTACGGCTAGAAAAAAAAAAAAACAGATTTTTAGACCATTGAAGCTTAATAAAATACAAGGATAAGAAGATTTAAATACTAACGACAGTCGCATGGTGAAACGCATTTCTCTGTTACTACGTCATAGAAATAACCATCTCTGCAGTCGCATCCATTATATTGGCACCCAATCCTGCCTGTACAGTTGACGGGTTTGTTGTAGTCAGTACATAATTTTCCACAATTTGTCCCACAGCCTACAGTGGCATTGAAATCACCTCCGCAGCTAGCTGTGAAATAAGTAGTTTCATTAGTTAACATAATACATTGTAGGTATTGGCAGTCTTTGTATTATACCGCTATTGGCAGAGTTTACTTACGACAGTTCTCGCTAGGGATACAAATTCCTTTCTTATTTCTGACAAGTCCTCCATCACAAACGCATCCGCCAGCACACGGTCCGATAATGTCGGGGCAAGCAATTGGATATCCCAAATCGTCACAAGTTTTGGGAGCGCAGAATCCTAATAGACAATCAGTCCAGCGTTCGTTTGGAGGACATTGAGGTGCTACAAATATACAGGAAATAATTAAAATAGTTTATAGTACAATAGTCTACTCTTAAACACATACTTATTACAATAAAAAAAAATATTTCTTCAAATATCATGAACGTATTATGTTCAAATTATTTAACGATAAATGAATTGGAGAAAGTCTATTCAAACTAAACGGTAATTCATAAAGAATATATTTTATCTTAAGTTATTTCTAAATTTATATTTAGTATCAATTATGATGTCTTACGGCATTCATCTGGTTTTATACATTTTCCTTCTTTAGATCGTACAAATCCTTCTTTGCACTCGCATCCTATTGCAAGACACATCGCGGGGCATGGTCGAGGACCTCTCTTCTCACAAGTGTCAGGACATGGATTAGGACAAACTTTCACAATTGCGTTGGGATCTCCGTTACATCCTAAATCAACTAAAAATATTTTTTTTTATTAGAAAAATAACGTTAATATTTAGTAATTTTTAAGTGGGAAGCTCTCATACCGGGACACTGTTCAGGCTTGACACATTTTCCGTTGGGAGCTAGAATGTAACCTTGTCTACATTGACATCCTTTCTTAACACACAATTTTTTGCATGGTCCTGGGTTTGGATCTGCGCAAGTTGGAGGACATGGATTTGGACAAGTAGTCAATTCAGCAAATACATCCCCTTTGCATGGTACAGCTAGAAAAAAAAAACAGATTTTTAGACCATTGAAGCTTAATAAAATTCAAGGATAAGAAGATTTAAATACTAACGACAGTCGCATGGTGAAACGCATTTCTCTGTTACTACGTCATAGAAATAACCGTCTCTGCAGTCGCATCCATTATATTGGCACCCAATCCTGCCTGTACAGTTGACGGGTTTGTTGTAGTCAGTACATAATTTTCCACAATTTGTCCCACAGCCTACAGTGGCATTGAAATCACCTCCGCAGCTAGCTGTGAATTTAGTACTTTCATTAGTTAACATAATACATAGTATTGGCAGTCTTTGAATGGTCCAGATACCGCTATTGATAGAGTTTACTTACGACAGTTCTCGCTAGGGATACAAATTCCTTTCCTATTTCTGACAAGTCCTCCATCACAAACGCATCCGCCAGCACACGGTCCGATAATGTCGGGGCAAGCAATTGGATATCCCAAATCGTCACAAGTTTTGGGAGCGCAGAATCCTAATAGGCAATCAGCCCAGCGTTCGTTACGAGGACATTGTGGTGCTAGAAATAAGGTAAGTTTGATAAGGATAAAAAAGCACTTTAAATAACGCATTATAAAAAAATCCTTAACGTGTTTAAATATAAATTGCATAAGTTAACTCACGACATTGTTTTACAGGAATGCAAACATCGTCACCATTTCTTAAATAACCGGGTTTGCAAATACACCCTCCCGGACATGGATTCGTTACTTGTTTGGTTTTAAGTTTCTTGTTTTGGTCCCTACAGTATTGAGGTTTACAGTATTCAGCTTTGCAGTCTATCCAGACCTCATTCATGGGACACAAAATAAGGCGCTCTGAAAATTAAATGTTGTTAAATTTTAAAATAATATCATTCTGTTGTTTAAGCTTTTATATTTAAAAAAAGAACTTAATAGGTGCTTACTTGAATCTTCAATTTCGCTGCTATTTCCAGGTGGTACAGTATCTGGAGTACGTTTAACTCTTGTTGTTTTTTTAACAGATGAACTGTCTTTTGAGGTTGATGAACTTTCGGAGGAAGACCATTCTCTATTTTCTAATGAAGTTTTTGTCGACTGACCATCAGTTTCGGTTTGAGAGCTTGAGTCTGAATTTCTAGAAGATGATTGTTGGTTGGACTTAGAAGACGATGTTGACTTCGTGATTACTGTTGTAACATCTAAAATCATAACAAGAATAGCTTTAAGTCTAGAATGTCCAAATACAGTTTTAGTGTTTATTGAACCAATTTTTTTCAAAGTAAGATTAAAAACCGAAAACAATTCGAAAAACAAAGTAAACGGTTACAACACTGATGTTTTAATAAGATTTTATTATAAACAATGATAACTCACTACATTGTTCTGGCTTAATACATTTCCCTTCATCTGATAGAACAAATCCGTATTTGCATTCGCATCCTGTTTCTAAACAGATCGCTGGACAAGGTCTTGGGCCTCTGAGTTTGCAGGTCTCGGGGCAAGGATTGGGACAATTCCTTATAATTGCGTTAGGGTCACCATTACACCCCAGGTTATCTAAAATTACAAATATACTTGAGACCAAATCTTAATACATCATTGTTAACAAATCAAATATTGTAGAATAAAATAACGACGCGACGGATCTATTCGTTTTGTTCAAGTTGGTTTATGTTTTATTTTTCTTATTATACTATTATTCAGACATACCTGGACAATTTTCTACTTTGACACATTTTCCATTGGGATCAAGAATAAAGCCTTGTCGACATTGGCAGCCTCCTTTGAGGCACATTTTGTTGCATACTCCTGGATTAGGTTTTGCGCAAGTTTTTGGACATGGATTGGGACATTTCACCCATTCAGCATAAATATCACCATTGCAAGGTACAGCTTTGGATGAATATTACAATATGCTTAGTGGTTTTAATAAAAGAAAAAAATAACAAATAAATAAAACAAAAGAGAAACTTACGACAGTCACATGTTAAAACGCATCGTTCTCTTACTTCATCATATACATAACCATCTTTGCAGTCACAGGCATTAAATTGGCAGAAAAGTGGAATATTACAGTCAACGTTTTTATCATAGTTCGAACATAATCTTCCACAATTTATACCACATCCTGTAGTTGCGTTAAAGTCACCGCCACAACTTGCTAAAAATAAAAAAAAAACACACAATTTGAATTGTTGTTGTAAGACCGAACAATAAAAGGGCTACCTATTTTTAAATGTACTTACGACATTCCTTTTCTGGTATACAGATTCCCAAACTATTCCTAACTTCGTTTTCGTTACATATACAGCCTCCAGGGCATGGTCCGATAATTCCTGGACAAGCTATTGGATATCCAAGCTCATCACATGTTTTTGGAGCGCAATAACCAGCCTCACAGTCAATCCATCTTTCATTTGGAGGACATTGTTTTAGGGGAGCTAGAAAAAATATTTTGATAATTATACCATGCCATATTTCCTATCCAAAAGATTCATATTTGACAAAGTGTACATAAAAAACACAATTTGAGGCGATTCCTATAGAATATGATATTCATGAACAGACCGACCTGACTACCGCGGATCAAGTGTGGAAAAGTGAACCTATCACCAATACCCATGAACAGACGTCGTTAAAAGTAAACTGTAGACATTGATAGTTTTAAAGAAATAGTCATCCAAAAACTTACGACATTGGCTAGCAGGAACACAAATTCCTTGTTCATTTCTAAAGTGTCCCTTTTTGCAAATGCATTGGGGTTGACAGTTCAGCACTAATGTTCTGCACGTGATCGGCTGTTTGTTTCTATCTTCACAGTTTTCACTGATGCAGGGTGATGGGCACGGTGACCATACCTCATTAGGTCTGGTGCATGTTACAGGTGCTGAAGAAAATTATTTAGGAAGAATTTGTACTATCTCTGAACTTTAGAGGAAAAATAAGAATGTGATATCATATGCTGTGACAATAGAACATTTTCTTTTCTGACGAAAACAGGTACTTACGACATTGTGAAGCTAAAATACATTTATCTTCTTTGTTACTTAATCGACGGTGGTTCAGTCTGCAGACACAACCACCGTAGCAAGGGTACGGAGGATCACAAGCAATGATACCACGGTCATCATTAATAGGGCAGAAGTCGTTTGGACAATTTACTTTGCATGCAACGTATGTACTATTGACTCCACATGGATCTCCACCTAAAGCGGGACAAAAATAATAAATATTTATAATATCATTACAAATTTCTTCTATCATTACAATTAATATCATTTATTACAAACTTCTGGATCTTGTAAATTGCAAACCGCTCCATAAGTAGGTATTTATTGTAATGAACAAATTTCAAATAATTATGTCGTTATGCCATTAAAGATTCTAAGTCAAATTCAAAATCACGTGATATAATTACAAGTTGGGTTACTACAGTAATAAAGGAGTGACAGTGATTTTGTGTTTGGCTATTGATAAAGAGTATTTGTACATACTATGGATTTTGATTTGTGGATTTTATCAAAATAATAGATATTAAAAAGTTACTATTTACCTTTGCATTCTTCGGGAAGGATACATTTGCCATTGTCTTCGGAGAGTAGGTACCCAGATTTACATTCGCAGCCTACTGGTAGACCTCTCCTTTTACATCCTGGTTGGCTGTCAGGGACTTCACAAGTCGATGGACACGGTCTTGGATTAGACACTATTTCGGCATTTGGATCACCATTACAAGATCCATCTCCTTTAAATGAAAAGATATTAGGACTAAATACGAAGTCTATAAACAATTTTGTACCAAACGCAACGAGGCTTTAGTTTCGGCTAGGATAGTAGAACAGATGAGTATTTATGTTTGTTAGATGATACTTTGAGTGTCTTTGATACGATCTTTCCAATCTATAAACAGGCACAATCAGCTAGGGGTTAAGAATACACAAGAGTTAAAAAATGTATTTCTGAAAACATGGGTGAGTGAGGTAACAAAAGAAAGAGGAGAAAATTGTGAGTGTAGAAATACAAATAATGTTCCAGGCGAGATCTCCATTTTGGGTAAAACTAGTTAATTATTGTACAACCTTTTCATCGTCCATGTCTAGAGCTACCGATAATGAGCCATTGCACATAATAGATTGTTAAAATGCCTGATTACTTACTTGGACATTCTTCAGGTAGTATACATTTACCACCTTTTTCTGATAACACATAGCCTGGTTTGCATTCACATCCGTCGATGATGCAAATGCGAGGACAAATCCTAGGTTGTGGTTGGGCACAAGTTGGTCTACATGATTCGTGTGCAGCGCATTTCTTCCTTATTGCATTTGGATCTGAGCATGGTTTATTCAATGCTGGTAGAAAAAATATTATGGTCAAAATCTATGTATATATAAAGGAAGAAGCTGACAAAATGGCTGACCTATCAACGCGGGGCCTTAACGATTAGGGTTAACTTTCGCGTTTATAATATTACTAGCTGTCCGCCCCGACTTCGTACGGATCCCTTTTTTTATAGCCTATGTTACTCGGGAATAGTGTAACTTCCCAACAGTGAAAGAATTTTTAAAATCGATCCAGTCGTTTTCAATCCAAACAAACAAACCTTTCCTCTTTATTATATTAGTATAGATAGAAATTAAGTAACCACTTACGACATTCTTCTGGTATAACGCACTGTCCATCAGGGGCTCTAACAGTCCCTTTGTTACAGACACATCCAGATTGACATTGATATGTGCATATTCTGTTGGGGTCTTTATAATTTTCACAGGTATCTTGGCAATGTGCTGAACACACGTTGTATGTCTCACCAGCAGGACATTTAGGTTCTGAAAATTAATAGAAAAACCAAATGACCTTGTAACTCCCTTGAAATTCTTTTTAATCTTTCATTTGATACCCTACACGGGTATATTTGTACACATTTGGTTTTCACCCCTTCTTGTGCCCCCTTCATTTGGTTATAGAATGATGTCTAAAATACCCATTTTCAGCAGCATAACATTTAGCAGGAGTAGTAAACACAGAATCAAGAATATCCTTTCTAATTAGTTTTGTTATTAAGAAAGAAAATAGATAAAAGAAATATATTGAACTCAAAAAATGATTCCGGTGTTAGAAGCTCAAACTTTTTATTTAATATGTATGAGAGAATATATTATACTCTTAATACTTACTACATTCTTCTGGCTTAACACATCGTCCATCCGGAGCTCTGACAGTGCCTGCTTCACATACACAGCCGGACTGACATTGCAGAGTGCAAACTCGGTTCGGATTACCGTAATTATCACAGGTGTCTTGACAATGAGCTGAACATACGTCAAACTTTTCGCCGGGTGGGCAAATGGGTTCTGAAGAAAGTAAATATTTATTAAGATGTATCAATCGAAATTCAATCGATTTCTGTAGTATTATATGTATATAATCATCATCATCATCATCATCATCAGCCCGTCGCAGTCCACTGCTGGACATAGGCCTCTCCAATTGGAGAGGCCTATGTATATAATATTCTATCAAATTCTTGAATTCCAACTATAAATCATAGCGCTGCTAAATTGGGAGAAAATAGTCATATGAATTTTAAGTTATATTATAATAATATGACTTAGATTTATAAATAGTACATTACGCACCAAGGCCAGTAAAATCAAAAAATGTCTCAGATCACATGTAATTGTCGTCCGAGGCGAAGCCGAGGTTGACAAAAATGTGATCTGAGGCTTTTTTATTTTACTGGCCGAGGTCAGTATAGTATTTTTCTGTTCGACGAAGCCAGAAAGCGGAAATTTCATTGAGCGCAGCGGCCACAAAGATGGCGCTTTCCGGCCGGAGGACTGAAAATAATATTACTGCCATCTTGTCTTCTTGCTAGCAGAAATTATTATATACTTAAATTTTATCAATACAAAACCTAAATAAGAAAATGTATAGTTCAAAAAACATACCACAATCGCATGGTTTAACACATCTCCAGTTTCGATCTCTCACATAGCCTTCCTCACAGAAGCAATCCTCGACACATTGTCGAGTGCACGCTTGCGGCGGGTTGTTCATATTCTCACAAGTTAACGGGCATGCCGTACCGCATTTGAGATATTTCTCATTTTGCCTACACACCGGAGGTGCTAAAAATGGAATGAAAAGATGCTGTACTACGAATTCGAATTGAGGTTGCAGGTGTTGTGTGTTTATTAGGAAAATACAATGTAGCAAATATAAAAAATGATAATAAAAAAAATCAACATCATCCTACATTTACAATATGCAAAAATAGCAGCAGCTAGATAAACTAGCCTGTAAAAGAAATAAGATACCTATTAAATCAAGTACAAGACTGCTGGTATAAACAAACAGTTATAACGAATTTTACTCATAATTTACTATCTTAGCTCATTATTTTTCTCCAATATTTCTTTAAGTACCCAAATGTTGTCTGGAAAATTTAAAAACCAACAACGAGCTTAATCAAAATTTTAAACATTAACGATATAGAAAGCAAATACATCCAATTATAAGGATACTTACTGCATTCTTCCGTAGGTACACATACGCCGGTGTCATTCCTCAAAGTCCCAGGGATACAGTCGCATCCAATACGACATACGGTTGCACAAGACCAATCACCTTGTGTAAAGCGGTTGGCGCATGTCACAGGGCAGTAAGACGCGCAATAGTTCAAAGCCTCGTTAAGTCCAGTGCATTCCTTGCTAGCTGAAATATTTATTGCGATTAACCTTTGCAAATGGTATAACATCCTAACTAATATTATAAATGCGAAAGTAACTCTGTCTGTCTGTCTGTCTGTCTGTTACGCTTTCACGCTAAAACTACTGGACCGATTTAAATGAAATTTGGTACAAAGAAAGTCTGGAGCCCGAGAAAGAACATAGGCTACTTTTTAACCGACTTCAAAAAAGGAGGACTTCCACGCGGACGAAGTCGCGGGCAGAAGCTAGTGTATTATAATTACAATGTATTAGGTTTCGATTTGACGATAGTCTAATGTTTAGTCAGTAGCGTTCTCAATTGTTTCATTCTAATGTTTAATAACCGCTTATATAATGGGTGTCACTGATTAAGTTGATGCTACCACTATATTCTGCTAAATTACTTACTTATTAACAAGAGAAGTCATCGCTTCAGCGTCATCTGTGTGAAGTGCTTTGCAGCACTTACTCGTAGCATACACAATTAGTGCCGCGAGTATAGTCATAAGTCCCATTAGGGTATATATTTTTTCTACTCTTGTTTTGGTCATTTAAAATTTATGGTGTTAGTGTATTTTTATCGAGTTTCGATTGATGTAACTTATATTAGTTTGAGATAGGTGGATTCGAGAAATTAGTTGTAATGTTTCGTTTTAATAATATAGAACTGACCCAAAAATTACCTTATCAATTTACAAAAATAGTGAAATTACCGTTTTTGTTAGAATGATTGCCGGACCGTTAGATAGAATACTAATAAAAATATAATATTTAGTTATGTTTATTTGGAATATAATGTTTGTTTATATCTGTAGGTGAGACAGGTTATTAATAATTAAATAAATGAATACAATATATGTTTATGTATTATTAAAATGAGATGCGTCAACAACAGTTGTCTATTTAAAAACTTTCCATTCAACTATTCAAATAAATATGAAAGGTATAGAAAAAAAATAATTTATTAAGGACAATGCAATAATGCAACAAGCTGCAGCTGCTGCAATAAATGCAAAGTAAATACTAACGGTATCATTATTGTTAGATGGTATGACTAATAAATATTTTATTGTGCTGAGTTATTGTTTTATTGTGTGTTTAACTAATAGTTAATTGTATTAATATTCTATTAAAATAAATTAACCTATGACGTCCGTAACCATACATTAAACAGCTGTAATAAAGTTAGTTTTTAATTTTGCCATACAATATAAAAAAAATGTCATTTCAGTACATTATTTGTACAAAGAAATGTTTCATTACTTTATACTAGCTTCTGCCGCGACTTCTTCAGCGCACGATGTCTAAATAGGTAAGTATATATTTATTATTCTGATGTAGGTATTAGCTATATTACTGTGAAGTTTCATCAAAATCCATTCAATAGTTTTTGCGTGAAGGAGTAACAAATAAACATGCATAGATCCATAAATCCATACAACCATACATCCAGACATCCATCCTTACATCCTTACATTCTCTATT
The DNA here is from genome assembly GCA_038024825.1 of Polylopha cassiicola. Classification (NCBI taxonomy): domain Eukaryota; kingdom Metazoa; phylum Arthropoda; class Insecta; order Lepidoptera; family Tortricidae; genus Polylopha; species Polylopha cassiicola. The sequence continues at coordinate 4,656,926 of CP149053.1, read as the reverse complement.
AAGGATGCGATTACTTACGACATTCCTCCGGTAGAACGCAGCGCTTATCTTCGAGTCGTCTGACGTAGCCCGGCTTGCAGTTGCAGCCCGCGACGCACTGCATCGTGCAAATACGGCTCGGGTCCAAATAGTTGTTGCAGTTGTCGGGACAGCTCGAGCCGCACGACTGATACTCCTCGTTTTCTTGGAGACATACTGGTTCAGGAGCTTAAAAAGTATATTAAGCTTAATAGTTTCTGATGAGAGAGAGAGTTTCTGTATTGGTAGCATGACTGGGCTGACGATAGTTTAACGCTAAAGGCACTGTAAAGCTTTCGTAAAATACGAGAGTTAAATCTGTCATAGTTGTTTCATTCCAATATTTTATCAGTAATGTTTCCGATTATCTTTTTCAAAAGCACCATAAAGTTTCTAAAATATTTTAATCACGTGGATCCCCAACAAGGATGTCCGAACAGGTAAAGGTCCGACACCCTAGAGAAAAACCTATGTATAAGAATAGATGATCCTTCAGACAAAAATGACGACAATAATACTTATATGTCTTATATACTTACGACACTCTTCTGGTAACACGCAAACACCGTAAGCATTTCGCACGTATCCGTCAAGACAGAAGCAACCTCGAACGCACACAGCTGCACATGAAATGTCGGTGCGTTTGTAGTCATCACAAGTTCTGGCTTCACAAGGTGATCCACAAGCTTTGGCTACTTCATTTGGTTGGTTGCAAACGGGAAGAGCTTGAAAACGAAATTAGAAGGCATTTTAATTAGGCTTAGAACAATATTTTTTATATTTATGTCATCAACATTCAGAACTGGGGATATCAAAGGCTTAGTACATAGCGATTTCTTCCAGAATCTTCTTAATAGTAGTTACATATACTTGGTACTTACGGCATTCGTCAGAAGTGACACAGTTTCCTTCTTCGTCCATGAAATAACCAACTTTGCAGAAACAACCAGCTACACAATCGATTTCACAACTGCTTCCATCTAAGTCACTACACCTGTTTCCGCAACTGGTACCACATTCATTGTACTCCTGGTTTGGACCGCAAATTTGAGGTGGACCTGTGAAATTGGATATGAGAATCCGGTATCCTTTACTTATATTTTCTATATTTTTTCATTAAGATTTTAATTACTTAGATTAAGAGTACCTACAATGTAACAGGAAACCAACAGTCAAGTTGGTTTCCACATTAAAATATCAACTACCTACCTAACAATAAATATATTTTTCTGTCCTCCGGCCAGAAAGTGCCAACTTTGTGGCCGCTGCGTTAAATGAAATTGCCGCTTTCTGGTTTAGTCGAATAGAAAAATAGTATACTGACCTCGTCCAGTAAAATAAAAAAGCCTCAGATCACATTTTTGTCAACCTCGGCTTCGCCTCGGACGACAATTACATGTGATCTGAGACATTTTTTATTTTACTGGCCTTGGTGCGTAATGTACTATTTATTTACACAATAAAACATACCTGGACAGTAGTCAGATGGTACGCAAATACCAAGCTTGTTTCTTAAATATCCATTTCTACAGTCGCATCCAGGTTTTGATTCTACATTATCAACGCATCTGTATAAAGAGTAAATAGATTCGCAAGTCTGTGGGGGACAAATGGTGGCATTCGGAACTGCTATTTCATTTCCTCCACATCTTGGAGATTTTGCTGAAAAAAAAAATCGGAAACGGGAGTCATTAATTGTTTCTTGGCAAAGGTATGGTGATTTTTGTGAAGTTTGATCTGATGATAATAGTATGGATATGTATTTCATTACAGACACAAGAGATGTTAAGAATATAAAGAATGTTGACGTTGTGCCTAACCTGGTGCTCATTTACTCATTCCTTAGGTATGAAATAAGTATACTTACGACATAATTCTTCAGGTACACAATCCCCTTCATCATTTCTCAAGAAACCAGACTTGCATTCACAGGCAGGTATACAAATTGAAGAAGGAACTTCTGGTGGACACTCGAATCCTGACAAAAGACGAGCACAAGAGTCTCTGGCACACATCGAAGAACAGCGCCACTCTTCGTTAATTGGACAACTTTGTATGACTGGAGAAAAATACTCGTTATGTTATCTGATGAAATTTCATCACACCACTAATAAAGCAAATATAACCATACTCACTGCAATGACTTTCAGGAATACAATTCCCATATTCATCTCTTAAGAAACCCTTATCACAAATACACCGTGGCTTGCATGGTAGTGGTATTGCTGGCAATAAGCATTTGTAGTCAGGACTCTTGGATATACAAGTTTCTGGCAGACAGACGCTAGGGCAGTCGTCCCAATGTTCGAATATCGGGCACTGTCGAGGTGCTGCAAAGCAAAAAAGTATAACAAAATTTCGTTGAGATATGTACTTGTTTCTTACTTTAACTTCGTTTTTAAATTAGATTCCAGTCAAATACTTACGGCAGAAATCAGGGTGTATACAAACGCCACTTCCGTCATCGTTGATTCTCACTCGTCCTTTGTTGCAGACGCAACCAGTAAATGGTTTACACATACTTTCTGGTCCAGTGACTTTGTAGTTGGCACAGGTCTTTTGACATTCAGTGCTGCCTATCACATAGTGTTCGAAGAGCCCACAAGGAGAAACTAAAACAATGCTTTCGTTTACTATTGCCGTTATTTAAGGTCACATTTGCAACAACGAGAGTAACTCTTAAAAAATTAAGTGGTGAAAAGAAACTTACAGCATTCATCTCTTCTAATACACCGTCCAGTTACGTCATCTCTTAAGAAACCGTCATTGCATCTACACTCTGGTTTACAGCAGGTTTCGGGACATTTTTTGTATTTAGTCCACAAAGTTGAGCAGTTTTGAGGGGGGCATGGATAAGAGCACAACTCGAAGTATGCATTCTCACCGCAGTTTGGTGGAACGTATGGTCCTAAAATTTTGAAAAAAACAAATTAAAATCAAAAACATACTTTTACGGAGCTTTTAGGACGACTTAATCGATTTTCATTATCCAACAACATCCAATTTTGCAATGTTCCCTTTCATTTGATACCCCACTCGAATATTAGTAGACATTTGGTTTTCCACCCCTTGCACCCCTTAATTTGGATTGAGAATGACGTCACATAGTTAACTATACACTGTCATCCAAACTGAAAGTCTAAAAATTTTAGCTGAATCGGTTTAAGATATCTGCTTCAAAATGGAGCTTCAAGATTTCACCCGCACATACAATACATTGTAAGTTGAATAAAAGCTTGTAAATTAGAGTAGATTATTAGAGATTTAGTTTAATTTACCTGTCGGGATTGGGCATTTTAGTGGTGGTCTTGATGGGGTGGTTGCAGATATTTCTGCTGCAGCCACTAATACTATAATTACTAACCACATCGTGCCTACACTTCAACTGAACCTTCATAATAACTTCACCACTTTATAACTTCGATATTCTTAAACAAACACCACAAGGTGAAAATAAATAATAAAAGTCACGCTTTTATAAACAATACAAAGACAACAAAGTTGTTTGATCATATTGTTCAGTTGGTTTATGTAAGTAGAAACCCTTAATATTTTACCCATTATTTTGACTTTTTATGCATTTATATAATAGGTATGTTTAATTTACTATACCAATTAACTCAATAAATTAATTTGCTATGGCATATTTATTTCTTTTATTTAAGCTTAACAAAGTTTGGAAAATTAATTTTAGAGAACTCTTTGAATATGAAGTTGGAGGTTGTACCTGAGTTTTTATATAAGTATATTTATGTAGTATATTACCTATATAATATCTGCAAGTGAGTACAGTCAAATGTCGACCTTATTATTTTACATTTATATGGGAATCGTATTCTTCAAAAGTTAATATGCGACTTTAATCCATTGCAATTTATTATCAATTTCAAACGAAATGATTTTTTCTTACTGTAAACATAAATAAATTTGAAATTATTTATAATCTTTAAGAATAATATGGTGCCCACTAATCATTTATGAGAACGTTTATTTTTATCTCGACATACATTAATTACAGATGTATGTTAAGTAAAGTTTCTTATTCAGTATGTATGCAAATTGTACCTACTTTACAAAACTTGTATGTTAACGCCTACTTAGTGCTCACGTAGTTCTCTTAGTCTTTAAATAAACAATGAAATGGTACGGCGTGTACTTAATGGAATGCAGTTTAGTTTAATAATTTATTTCATTTCAGATTGGTAGACGCAGCGTGGGCATGGGCGTAGCTAGAATTTTGTTAAGTGGAGAGGAAGGGGGAGGCATAAACAATCTAAGGACATATCTAAGGTAATTCGACTCTCGCAAGGGAATCAAAAGCTACAGAGAATTTCTCCTTTCGGTACTTCGGTACCTCGCTACGCTCATGAGCGTGGGTAGGCTCTATACAATTCCGATATTAGGTACTTTTAATTCTTTGTCCAAAATCGTAGTATCCTTCCGACAAAGAACGCGGACTTATTACTTTTTAAAATTTTCTTATAGCTAGGTATTTTATTCTACTAATATAACATGAACAGCCACAAAGTTTAAATTTAACTTAATATAATATATTAACGATTGAACAAAACAGTTATAACGGATTTAACTCGCGTTTTATTTATTAACGTTCCGAAAGTTTACACTTCCCATATTCGTAGCCAATTGAGTTAGCGATAGTCAAACACCGAATAATAAAATTATTACTATATTATATTAGTCTCTAATCTAAAAATAAAAATCCAAAGAGTTTCTTGGAATTAATCCTTTAAAATGCTTTGAACACTAATTTTGTGTTGAAATTCTCTACCTATTATATCAATGTACTTACTTAGATATATAAATTATTCAAGCAACTACTTTCCAAATAAATAAATTACAATAAACTAAAATACGCGAAAAATCCAAAATATATTACCGGCTAAGTTAACAATTAGCTTGTTCACGTTAGTACATGTTCAAGTAGACGCTAATTACGTTAAAATCTCGTGCGCTGAAGAAAAACGAATTATAATGAAAATTGGCGCACCGCCATCTTGAAGCGCGGTTTCCATTAGGCTCTCAATAATTGTATTAATTTGCATCAATGCCTCGTACAAGTTAACTAAATAAATTACGAAGGTAAAAATAAACTCAATTATATAATTTAAACACAAAGTTTTGTCAAAGTTACGAGTAAGGTAAGAGAGAAACCTTTTTATCTTTAATGAAATATATTTAATTCATTACTTACCTTTTTTAATTGTAAAAGTTTGGTAAAAACGGATTACGTTCTAAATACGTACCTATGTCATCTACAATGTCAACTATGAAACACACAAACAAAACAATTGAAAATATAATTATCCACTTACCTACCAATTATTTCGCGGCTACTTTTAAATTTATTTAATTTTAAAATAAAAATTCTACACAGTACAAACTCGCGCCACGCTTGAGCAAAAACAAAACACAATCGACATTTCTTTTTAAATTCTATTACCATAGACACGAAACAGCCAGTGTCAAAAGTCGCTAAAAAGGTTGAAGCATGTTCGAATACATACTTTTTTCATGACGAACCGGAACGGTAAACATACTTTTTAAATGAAAACGCTTTTTGGGACTAATTTGGTGACATTTGAATTTGAATCGTGTTCGGAGTGGGTAATACCAATGAAATTGTAATTAAAAGGGTGCTCTTTATAAGCCTCCTAAACATTTTCTCCCCTAGTTTTAAAGCGAGGGCTTTCATTACATCTTTAATAAGTTAAAATATTAGTATCTCCCTGAGATCTTAACGTTTAATCGAGTTTAATTGAAATAGTAATTAATTGAAGGGTAAAACTTGTTCGAAATTCAAAATTCACGAGTGAATAAACTCTTAATAAAAAGGTTTGAAGGAATTTAAAATTTAATTTTGCTAGTATTATTAACTTAATAAATTGAAAAGTTACAGGTAGGTATAGACAGTTGGCAGGAACCTAATTTTGACTAAAGCCTTTTATTTCAATATAGGTAGGTTAGCGAGAAAATCGATTACTTACCTAGTTTTTAATCAAAAAAACAAATAGATCTCAAGTCGACGCGAATATTTTTTTGTAGGTATATAAAGTTTATTGTTACTTAGATAAAAGTAAAAAGCAAATGATCAATGAACAATTTGCATTCCATCATCTGTAACATTTTATTTTTACTTTCCGTTTAGGTAGATGCCGTTCTCGTCGTTTTTAAAAACAAAATAAAAACTCGAAAACTTGATGCTTAGCTTATCACATCCCCTCGTCACTTTGGATCAAATTTAAAAGTAATCTTGGCATTATTTAACTTTCCCGTTTGTCAATATAAGGAAAAAACAAGACGGCTATTCATTGAAAATATTATAGCCGTATTTGTTTTAGAGATTAAGGCTCTATTTTATAAAATACTAGCGGCCCGTCCCGGCTTCGCACGGGGGGACTTAAGATTTTCTAAGGCCTCAGAAACGATACTTTTCCCCCGTTTTTGAAACATTTTCGGTTACTGCTCCGCAACTATAAGACCTAGCGTGATATTATATAGCCTATTTTACTCGGGGATAATGTAGCTTTCCAAAGGTGAAAGAATTTTTGAAATCGGTCCAGTAGTTTCGGAGCCTATTCATTACAAACATACAAAAATACAAAAATACAAATCTTTCCTCTTTATAATATTAGTATAGACAAGTAACTCTCGATTTAGTAGTGAATAAAATCAGCTTTAAAATAAATAATATTTTTTTATGCCTTCGCGGTTATTACAGATGGAATGGAATGAAACAACTATGAACGGATGTAACTCACGTAGGTATTTTATTTTATTTGCTGATGTTTTGGATTTTTTACAGTTACCATGATCGTAGCACGACTGAGTTGACAATAGTCTAATGCTAAAGCTTTAAATAGTTAATTTATTTCACCAAGTATCTATTTTATAGGTCCATTGGTCCCAGTCAGCACACAATTTCTAAATAATGTAGGTATATGAGAGGATCTAGAATATTCTTTATAAGGTCTTTATAAAGGCTGTACCTATTATAGCTTTTATAGAACGTGTGTGCATGTCGTTATATACTATCTAGCTTCTGCCCGCGACTTCGACTGCGCACGATAAGTACTTTACACAATATCGCTTTAAAATATCCCTAGGTACCTACTAATATTATAAATGCGTCTGTCTGTTCCGCTTTCACGCTAAAACTACTGTACCGATTTAAATGAAATTTGGTAGAAAGAAAGTCTGGACCCTGAGAAAGAACATAGGCTACTTTTTAACCTACTGCAAAAAAGGAGGAGTTTCACGCGGACGAAGTCGCGGGCAGAAGCTAGTATCCTATATGTTATTCTGATGTATAAGTAAGCTTTATTTTTGTAAAGTTCGAAATCCATTATGTGGTATTTGCTTGAAAGAGTAACAAACTTCTATACATCAATTTATTTTTACAAACTTTCACGTTATTAATATTATTATTAGTAAGGATAGTATTCAAGCAATATATCTCTCTAAGAATAGGTACCATCAAACGATAATTACTTGTATGCCGTATCTATACCTATAGATATATATCCCTGTATGTAAAGGGACGTTAAAATTTTGACGTCCCTCTTCTTACTAAAGTGAGCCAATTATCATGTAACGTGATATATTACCAGCAATATGGAAACCCTTATCAAACAGCTCATAATCGGTCCCATTTATAACAACATTGTAACAAATAAGACGTTTAAGCATACATTTATGTCAACATCGAATTCAAACCTTATGACTAATACATAAAGTTGGAAACAGTTTGTGGGTTCGCCAGTGCTAAGTTTGGTGAACTTGGTAATTTATTCTAAGTGTAAAGTTAGTATGCGGAACCCTCTTCAACCTGACAGCTCTCACATGCAGCTGCAGCGGTGCGAAAGTTTCGGAAAAATGTTATACTTGTACTTCTAATAATGATCGATGCATTTTAGTTTACGAGTTCTAAAGACTTACAGAATTTGATACAAGTTTAAAGTTTGTTTCTTATCCTGCACATGGTGAGGTAGTCGAGGTATTAGGATATAAGCTGAAAAAAAAGAATCTTGAAAATATCTACTAGGTAAGTACTTATTATTTGTAAAACATGTCTTCTGCCCGACTTCGTCCGCGTCCGCGTAATGATAAGTTTACTTGCAGTCGGTTAAAAAGTAGCCTATGTCCTTTCTCGGGCTCCAGAGTTTCTTAGTACCAAAGTTTTATAATTAAAATCGTGTTTATAATTATTAATTTTAGCCTTAACTAGCGGCCCGGCAGACGTCGTCCTGCCCGTCCGATTGTTTCGTCAAAGATCTGTCAAAGTCTTCTGTCACTTCTTCATAATTAAGGCTTCATATTTTCCCCGTTTTTTCCACTGTTTCTTCGCTCCTATTAGTCGCAGCGTGATGTTATATAGCCTAAAGCCTTCCTCGATAAATGGTCTATCCAACAAAAAAAGAATTTTTGAATTCGAACCAGTAGTTCCTGAGATTAGCGCGTTCAAACAAACAAACAAAGTCTCCAGCTTTATAATATTAGTAAGTATAGATTATTAATAACTAGAACATTTGTCTAGTATATTCTTACAGTTAATTTCTCACGTAATCATACTCACAGTCATCACGACTATCCATTACAAACGTTTTTCCAAGAATAACAAAACACTAATTTTCTATACTCAACAAAGAACCCGTAACTAGTTCCACATCAATAAGGAATACTGTGTGCGGAAACTGCGTTCTTTTGTGGAACATAAATCAATCCCAGCGAGGAACGCCTCTGCGTGAATTCCAGAGTTTTTGTTGCTTTCTACGACATTGACATACGAAAATTTTGCTACATGATAAAGTACTTTTCTAGTATTTGCTAAACGTTAAGGATTTGTAGTTGAACAGTCGGAGAAGTAAAGGCGAGGTCATGGAACAAAACTTCTCTTACCAAGTTTGATGGATCAGTGAGAAAACCAGCTTGCTACTTTAATACAGTTTAAAATTTTATATTGTAATCTAAATGCGTGACCATGCGAATTTAAATTTAATTCTAACGGAATAGAATTTGAAATCCACAAATGCTAAACACAGGGGCTGATTATACTCTTCGGTCTTCTGTATAATCTGCCACACTGTGTGGATGTGGTCTATGGTGCCGTATCCGCTCCGAAACCCAGCCTGCTCCGGTGGTTGGAATTCGTCAAATCTTCGCGCAAGACGGTTCGTGATTACTCTTGAGAACAGCTTATAGACGTGGCTTAGAAGGGAAATGGGTCGATAGTTCTTCAACAGGGTTTTATCTCCCTTTTTGAAGAACAAGACGACCACACCTCTACTCCACATCTCTGGAGTTCTCCCTTCAAACAAGACGGCATTAAAGAGTTTTTGGAGCTCCCTAAGTATAGGTTTACCTCCTGCTTTTAATAACTCTGTTGTAACGCCATCTTCTCCAGGGGCTTTTCCGTTTTTGAGCTGTCCAAGAGCGATCTCGATTTCGCCAATACTGACTTCTGGCAGGTCTTTGCTGTAGTGGCGTGTTAAAGTGGCTCTAGAATCCTCATTTCCGGGATCAGGTCGAGATGCATGCGAAGCGTACAATCGGCCATAGAAGTTTTCCACTTCGGTTAGGACTGCCGGCTTCGAAGCAAAGACTTCTCCAATTTCTGTGGTCAACTTCGTCAGGTGGCTTCTTCCAAGAGATTGTACAAACACTTTTGCTCCCCGGTTTTGCTCGATCGCTCTTTCGATCGAAAGAGTATTGAAGGACCGAAGATCGTGTCGTACGCGTTTACTAATCTCTCGGTTTAGAATCCGTTTCTCTGACGAAGTGACGGGTGGGTTTTCACGTCGTTTCTTCATTAGCCCTAAAGTCTCTTCCGAAAGCTTCGACTTCCTGCCATTACGTTGCATTTTACAGAATCTCGTACCTTCTTCCCTGAGAATCCGAACCACATTTTCAAGGTTCTGGTCAACGTCAGTTGTGGTTTCCACGGCAGCGAATCGGTTCTCCAGATTGGACTGGAACGTTTAGCATTTGTGGACTATGAGAAGGCCTTTGACTCGATCGAGATCTGGTCTGTTCTGGAGTCCCTGCAACGATGCCAAGTCGATTGGCGATACATCCAAGTGATGAGATGTTTATACGAAGCCGCTACCATGTCCGTCCAAGTCCAGAATCAGCAAACAATGCCTATACCATTGCATCGCGGTGTGAGACAAGGGGACGTTATCTCCCCGAAATTGTTCACAAATGCAATGGAGGATATGTTCAAAACGCTGAACTGGCAAGGACGTGGCATCAAAGTAAATGGCGAGTACATCTCTCACTTGCGATTTGCTGATGATATCGTCATCGTGGCAGAAACGCTGCAGGACCTACAACAGATGCTGAATGATCTGGCTGACTCTTCTGTACGCATTGGCCTACGGATGAACTTGGACAAAACCAAGGTCATGTTAAATGAACATGTACTACCGGAACCAATTGCGGTACACGGCGCCGTTCTCGAAGTTGTTCAAAAATATGTCTACCTTGGACAGACATTACAGTTAGGTAGAAACAACTTCGAGGATGAGGTGGATAGAAGAATTCAGTTAGGTTGGGCAGCGTTTGGGAAGCTACGTCAAGTCTTCATATCGTCACTCCCACAGTGCCTGAAGACGAAAGTCTACAATCAGTGCGTCCTACCCGTCATGACATACGGAGCCGAAACGTGGACACTGACGGTACGGCTGGTTCACAAATTTAAAGTCGCTCAGCGGGCTATGGAAAGGGCTATGCTCGGCGTTTCTCTGCGGGATCGAATCAAAAATGAGGTGATTCGGCAGAGAACCAGAGTCATCGACATAGCCCACCGGATTAGCAAGCTAAAGTGGCAGTGGGCTGGCCATATTAGCCGAAGAACCGATAACCGTTGGAGTAAACGTGTTCTAGAGTGGAGACCGCGTCTCGGCAAGCGTAGTGTAGGACGTCCTCAGGCAAGGTGGAGTGACGATTTGCGTAGGATGGCTGGCAGGAGCTGGATGCGAGCAGCCGAAGATAGAGCAAAGTGGCGTGCAATTGGAGAGGCCTATGTCCAGCAGTGGACTGCGACGGGCTGATGATGATGATGATGATGAGAATTTGAAATGGAGTAGCATCATATTTTTATTGGTGTCGTTGTACTATTATAGGTACGCATCATGCAGTAATGATTAGTGAAAGGAAAAGAATTACAGAGAATTAAGAGTAGCATAGTCAGAAAAGGTTTGATGTATTCTGTGGTTAATAAGGAATTATAAATATAAATATAAATATCTTTGGACAATTCACACCAATTATCTAGTCCCATTTTAAGCAAAGCTTGTGTTATGGGTACTAGACAACGGATAAATATACATAAATACATATAAGACATCCAAGACTCAGGTACAGATGCCAGTGCTCATCACATTGACATCTGCCCCTAGCGGGATTCGAACCCGCAACCTCCGGTTTCGTAGTCAGGGCCTCTGACCACTAGACCAACAGGCCGTCAAATGATTTATGTTAACACCTATTTCTTTCCTATTGTGAATGTAGATGAAGTATTGCAGAAGAAAATAAATATTGTACCAAATGAATTGGAAAAGGGTGAAGCAATAATAAGGGTTTTCATTTATTTATTTCATTAAACACTAGTAAGTAGGTATAGTTCACAATTATAACCTTATCGGATCATGATTGACTTTCATAGCTACAGACAATCTCCCAGGATCATCATCTCATGCGAAATAACTGCTGAATAAATGCTACCATAGTAAGTAAGATCCTGTCATAAGTAAAGAATAATTCGATAACCAACGAACCTTCATGAATAATAATAATAAATTGCATCTAACATCCTCATAACACTCCTTATTAAGGTTCCAGGACCGTCAGAAAACTGCCAAACTCACTCACAAATCTGAACAGAACCCCGTCAGCGACCAGGCATCAGATTAATTTGTCTTATTATTTAGTCCCGCCCTCGCTATCGACTGCCGATCGAACCGTACTTCCCAACAAGATAATTGGTAAAGGAAAATGTTATTCTTCTCCTCCTAATTGACTTTGGCTATTTTTGTTTGTGTTGTTGCGCAGTATTTATTAATTACCAGTATTGTAATATCTACATTAAACTCGCGTGTATTGGTTTTATGCTAACATCTCGAGATTAGTCGTAGACTGAGTAGAGAAAGCAAATAAGTCTTAAGCATTCATATAATTTTTTTTTTTCCAATTTAATACTGAAGTGGGCCTTAGCTGCAAAACAGAATGGTAGGCGAGCTTCCATAATTATGAGAAGATTGAAAGAATAACATTTGGTTTAGGGTTTTTAGTCCTGACTAACCCAGAGTAGGGGTATCATCTCGGCTGTTGTCAGGTGTGTTAACACGATTATGTTGCAAGAGGACAGAAGGTTCTTGCGAATAGGTCTGACTCGTACCGGGTGAACGTTCGACCCCGCCGGAGGGGCCGTTGTAATACCATCGAGTTTGCTAGTGTGTGTGAGTCCGCATGCCGCGCAGCGTTATTCACTTGTTTAGCACCCACACCACATGTTTTGTTACATTTGGGATTTATACATATTTATTGTAGGTATGTATTGCATTACTGCTCCCTGTATTTGTTGTGTTTGCGGTTTTCGTGTTCACAGTAACTTTTCTTGTACCATGTCTCTTTTTGCTCAATCGTTCGTTAGGATAAGATCTGAGTAGTTCGTAAGTTTCTTACTGTTTGAATGAACGTTTCTTTTGTTTGATTTTCGTTTCTGAGAAAATTCATTAAAACTGTCTGCGTAATTCAATTACTGACATTCCACATTTTTTATAGAAACACGAAAAACTCATTTGTTTTAGAATCTTGGAATATAATTTTCAGTAACATCATTTTTGAAACGAAAATTAGTGAAATATTTTCTTTACAAAACGATTTCTATACCTTACTTACATTATAGAAATGAAAACCTTGTAGGTATTTATCTACACTAATATCAAAAAGAACCAAACAAACCAAGTAAAAGAAAAATAATATTTTCTAATTAGGTACATCTCATCTTACAGAAATATTACGCGTCTGTAATTAATTCATTTTCCTCAATGGCGGTCTATTTTAAGGTCCATAATAATTGGTATCTTAAGAGATTACCGTTATTTATAAATATGGAACACGTGTAATTACTTATTAATTAAAAGTGCACGTGTACACTTCGTTTTATATTTATCAGGCTCTTTTATAAAATCAATAATGTATGAGGTACCAAAATTAATACCAATATTGTAATAAAATTACCGTTACGGAATTAACTCAAGTTTACGGACACTATGAAACTCCTATTATGGAAATAAAATAGTATATAGCTATTAAGTGAGACAAATCCGTTCAGTTTTGATATTTTAGTGAAATTATCAATCACGACTGCGAAGTAGGTATGTAGCTATAAAAATTTCAATTAATGTCATAAACATAAGAATAGTTTTTATCATTTAAGTAAATGGTATTAACTAGTAAATATTTATAATAGTTACCTTAAAACTGACACAGCTGGATCTGACCGGTAAACATTTCCAAAACGCCTACACAAATATAATAGCACATATACGCACAAACCAACATTGCTCGTTTATTACTAAAACCAAATCACACACATTTTAAAACTTAAAGATTTCTTGGAATGAAAAAACTTCAACGGATTTAACTCGCGTATTTTATTTTATTGGCTGACGTTTCGGAGCTTTTACAGATTCCATAATCGTAGCACGACTGAGCTGACGATATTCTTATGCTAAAGTATATAATAATAATAATAAAATAAAATAAGCGATTTAAATCCGTAAAAGTTGTTTCATTCCAATGTATAATAACCGCGAAGCATCAAAGATTTCTCCTAACAATCTTCAGGTAGTACACAAAATCCCAGTTGGTCGTGGTAGACGTATCCTTCTCGGCAGTCGCAACGGTTGTACTGGCAACTGGTAAAGCATTCCCTATTGGTTTGGTAGTCTGAGCAGGACCGACCGCAGTGGTCCCCACAGCCCGAGGTCGCATTTCTATCACCGCCGCAGTCCGCTGAGAAAATAAGTTCTTGAGTGAATATTTTATCTGAATGATAAAGGTATCTCTAGAGCGTTTCGATCTATGCTAGACTTGTGGTCTTATAAAGGAATTTTAAGGTTAGATGAGATATTATAAGGGGGTCGCACACATATTGCAGATCACGCTGTAGCTAGACGCTTTTAACTATACATAATATACATATTGCCTATGTTTTAGAATTAAACAACTACTTACTTATAGCTAAAGATAAAGATGACGATATTTTAAAACTTAGACTGTCGAGAGCCCAGTCGGCTACAAATATGGAAACTGTATTTTATTTTATATGAATAAAATAAAATACGCGAGTAAATCCGTTATAATCGATGATGACAATGTAAACAAAACGAAATTTAATTTAGTCAATCAGTTAGATTATTAGTGGGGGCGCGTGACGTCACTTTATTGTATAAATTGTACCTTAACGTGACGTCACCAGCCTCCTCTACCGTACTTTAAAAGTTTGATAAAAGAATAAATACGTATTGGAATGAAACAACTATTAACGGATTTAACTCGCGTATTTTTATTTTATTTTATTAGCTGACGTTTCGGATTCTTTACAGTTTCCATAATCGTAGCACGACTGAGCTGACAATAGTCTAACGCTAAAGTGATTTATACAGTTATGCAAACTACCTTATATTTAAATTACAAATTTTGAAAAACTACCCTTTTCTAAATTATGAAATATTAATGTTACATTTTACGCAAAATATTTTACTATTATACATTACAATTAAAACCTAATAGGGGGCGTTACTAGCGCTTCGGAAAGACCATCAACTGAGAAGAAACGCCGCGAGAAACTCAGAAATTATTAGAAATCAGAAGTTATTATATTAATCAGAAATTATTAGAATAAATACGTGTCAAATATTTTTTTGTGATCTACTTATTTTAATGAACAAAAGAAAAATAAAACATTTGTCAATGCCTTTGCGGTGTAACAAACGCGAAGGCATCAGAAATTATGCAAACGGACAGCGAAATACTTAATAGACAAGTACTTACGGCATTCACTCTTCAAAATGCAAACTCCGTCGGCATCCCTTACATAGCCGTCTGCGCACACGCATTCTGGATTACAGATGCTAGTCCCCCCTCTGCAAGGCTTGGGTTGGCCTAATTCGGAACAGCTAGCTGGACCACAGTGAGAGCATTCTACGAACATCTCGTTGTGTTTGCATATAGACCGCTTTACAGCTGTAATTATGGGAAGGATTTAATGCATCTATATATTAATACATGCTGCCCCGGCTTCGCACGGATCATCTTTTTTTTATATATGTCAATCGGGAATAGTGTAGCTTCCCAACAGTGAAAGACTTTTTGAAATTTGTCCAGTCGTTTTGGAGCCTATTGAATCCAAACAAACAAACCTTAACCTATTTTTAATATTAGTAGGTACCTAACTACAGATAATATAATATATCTACTAATATAATAAAGACGAAAGGTTTGTTTGTTTGGATTGAAAAGGCTCCTAAATGACTGGACCGATTTGAAACATTTTTTCACTGTTGGGAAGCTACACTATTCTCGAGTGACATATGTTATAAAAAAAGGGATCCGTGCGAAGCCGGGCGGACAGCTAGTTTTTTGATAAAAAACTATGTTCAAAATAAGAATTTTTTCACTTTAAGAAATTATATTAAAAAATATGGAACACGGTTTTTTCTTTACTCAATCAAAAGTTCGGTGGTGAGGGCTCGTGACGTCATGTCTTAATGACGTCACATGCCCCCTCCCTTTCGAAGCTCTTATCTTTGTAATTTTTTATTTGATTGAGAAAAAAAAGCCAATAGTTTTTGACAACCTAATTAATTAAAAATATATATATATTTACTTATTGATGTAAACTTACCTCCACATTGTATATCGTAAATTAAAAAAGCAAAACACAGATATAAAACCACCAATTTAAACATAATATAAAACAACTGCTTTAGTCCATTGACTTTGCGTTACTAGAACTGTTTCACGGTTTTAAAATATTGTTCAAAATTCGTTGCGTGTAATTGATTACTTTTCCTCTATTTAACGAATAGATTAATTATTTTCTTAGATTCGTCACGGTGATATAATAGTACATTACGCACCTAGGCCAGTAAAATAAAAAATGTCTCAGAACACATGTAATTGTCGTCCGAGGCGAAGCCGAGGTTGACAAAAATGTGATCTGAGGCTTTTTTATTTTACTGGCCGAGGTCAGTATACTATTTTTCTGTTCGACGAAGCCAGAAAGCGGAAATTTCATTTAGCGAAGCGGCCACAAAGTTGGCGCTTCCTGGCCGGAGGACAGAAAAATGATTCATTTCCAATTATAGATATAAATGAAACAACTATATAAATTATATTACTTAGGTACTCATATAACTGATTCAACTAGTGTAGGTATTTTATTCTATTTCCTGACGTTTCGAAAATTTTACAGTTCCCATGTTCGTAGCACGACTTAGTTGACAGTAGTTTAACGCTAAAGTTAACTTAGAATATTTTAAAAAGTCCCTCAAAACATCTAGTATATATTGAAAGTGTATATTCCATAGAGATATAAGACTAGAGTACGTGAGCCAGCCAGAAACGCGTTATAATGGTAGAAAGAGAAAGAGCATTGGAATAGTGGTCGCTCTCCTTGTCTGATGACGCATGCGCAGTAAACGATTCGCCTCCAGTATTGTACTGACATGGTACTGACCCTTCCGCATTCGACTGTCAAAATTTTGTGGTTATGTATATTGTATAGTCGATTCCTTTTTGCACAAAATGCAAGCAATTACCATCTTTGTTTTTCATATTTTATTTTTAATAATATCGATAATAAACATAAGTGAGAAATTTGCACGCGCGTAAACGAACTGAAGCGAAATAATAGGTTAGAACATTTCGTATTGCGTCGTCAACGGTACCATAGCAACGGACGGCGCGCAGCATGTTGCCATTGCGCATGCGGCAAGACAAGGACAGTGCCTCTATTTAGAGTTTCTGTCTCTCTTTACCGTGATACGCTTCCACTTATAGACAGTCCTATGGCTCACGTACTCTAGTCTTATATCTCTATGGTATATTCTAATATAATTATAATACCTAATATAAGGTTCTCGTGTCGCGCTGTTTGTAGCCAAACTCCTCCAAAACGTTTAGACTGATTTTTGAATTTTTGAAAATGTGTGTACATATCTGGTAGGTCTGAGAATATGCCTCTATTTTTCATACCCCTTAATGTTAAGGGTGGCTCAACCAAAAGTTTTTTGTTAATTTATGGTCATTTTTTTAATTTCATTTTTTTTATGATTGGAAATTAAAAAATACATACAACCCCAAAATCTATATTCTAACATCATCCCTTATTGAAAAAAAAAACTAAATAAACTCAGTCAGCTGGCATATAATAATATACCTATAGAAGTAAGTAAGTACCTAACGTATCTATGGCAGGTGTCATCGACCAAAGTGACTTTGATTCATGCGATGTCATCGGTTTTCCTTATTTCGCTAAGTTTCCTTAATTCAAAATAGCCTTAGACGTTGATTGGACTATAATTGCAAGATTCTAACAGATAGCAATTTACTGCCGTCTTTACAATTAAATACAAATCTATGATGCCATGATATTGTGGTTTGTTTAAAAAAAAATGAATTTGCTAAATTTATTTCGTTTTATGTAACCTTACATTTTTTTATACTTAATGACATTTTGTAAATCTTATATGTAAAAATGAATCGCAAAATGTGTTGGTAAGCACATAACTCGACAACGCCTGGACCAATTTGGCCAAATGACAAAAAATCGAATAATTGCCAGGAAAACCCTAAAAACAGCCCTTTTCTTTTCCCATACAAACGTTGTCTAACTAAAGTTACCTAATTTGAATTTCGAACGGGCAGGATGACGTCTGCCGGGACCGCTAGTTTCTAATAATGAATTGTTTTAAATTCACTGTTTTTGTTTTTTTGATGATCTCACTATTTTTGTATAGTATAATAATTATAATGAAATAAACTATAATTATAATTACGACTATGTAATTATAATGTATAAAATAATGAGAAATAAAGTACTTAATCTGAATCTTACACCATTTTGAAATTTTGAAAGGAGTTAACTCACGTATTTTGTATTGTAAGTTGACATTTTAAAACTGTTCTTTGTTCTCATTTATAACGTACTAGTAGTCCCGGCAGACTTCCGCCCGGCAAAGAATCGATTTAAGTATCCTATGTCCTTTTCCTGATTTTGAGCTACCTCCCCGCCAATTTTCAGCCAAATCGGTTCAGCCGTTCTTTAGTTATAAACGGAGTAACTAACACGACATTCTTTTATAAAGATAGAAGATAGAATAAGATATAAGATAAGATAGATTCGTAGCCGACTGACGACTATGATCAGCATCATAGTCTATTACTAAAGTGGTTTTATAATGTAAACTTTTGAAAATAGGTACCGCTTTACTATAGTTGTTTTTTGCCAATGTAATACTTACTTAATCAGGATAATACCTACCAGGTTTTACGTAATGCAAAATAACAATGAGTAATTAGACGTAACGAATGATCCTTGTGCATAATAATGACATAATTAATGGTCTCATCTTCAAAAACAAAATGACTACTTGCTTAGTTATCATTGTCGAATGCAACAGTTTTAAGTGATGAATATATTTTATATTTAAGTGATGATATAGCAAGAAGTGTATGATTTAATATATTTTATACTAGCTGTCCGCCCCGGCTTTGCACGGATCATCTTTTTTTTATAGCCTATGTCGCTCGGGAATAGTGTAGCTTCCCAACAGTGAAATAATTTTTCAAATCGGTCCAGCCGTTCTGGAGCCTATTCAATCCAAACAAACAAACCTTTCCTCTTTATAATATTAGCATAGATTTATGTTATCCATAAATTTATATAGTAGAATGCAGTTAGGTAAAATAGATTATATTATTATTTAAATTTATAATGTAGCTATGGTTTTGTATGATTTTTGTTTTAACATGAAGAAATTGTCACCGCCATAACACAGTTTTTCTCAATACCTAGTCATTGTCTATTTAGTATAGTCGGTCTAACGTTAATTAAAACTTTAAATTTTAATTGTTTATTTGATTGTGTCTCTTTGAATCTTTTATAAATCAAATACCTAGAGTAGATAACTTTTTTAAAAAGCATCGGGAATTTACGCTGATTATCCAAATAGTCAATTGACAGTTCGCGAAAATGTTTGAAAAGAACTGTTTAATGTCTTTAGTGCAGTTCGATTACTGTACTTTGTAAAATGAACCTTTCGCTTTGATTTTAAGGTGCATATTTCGTTATTTTTATTGTCGGATGTAGACGACATTGGCGATGGCGTATTTAAGCTGGGATAAAGGCGGGAGACCGGCGACAGCTTTTGGTCCAATTTCCGGCGTTTGTCTCAGGAGTCCTCGCACCTCCAGAGGATTTTCTTCCAAAATCCTCTTATCCCATTTCGATGACTGGAACAAGAATAGTTTTTAAGTAGGTACCTATACCTAAATTTTTTCGCCGATTGGAGACGTATCACGGTCTTCTCATCGTATCTTTCAACTTGGAGGGCTGTAAAATAATAGAAATAAAAAAAGTATTTATTTATTGCAATTTTTTACACAATATGTATTATACCGTGTCTCTGGATTTAACACGTCTAATCTAATCTTTATATACTTACTCAAATCCATTAGCATGTTAGGTTATAATAATAGTCTAATCTAGTCCTAAACTAAGCCAAGCTTGTAATAAGGGTACTTGACAACGGATAAACGTACATTAATAAATAAAAAACATTTCAGACAAGAGTTCCTACAGATGCTCGGAATTCATCCCGCTAACTCCGCTTTCGTAGTCAGGAGTTCTGACCACTAGACCAAAAGTGTTTTAGTTATGATTGTAAAACTCTCGTATCCTTGTACAAAGCATCCTTTTTCAAAACAAATTAAACCCAAAAAGATCATACAGCCGAAATATTTACGCCTTTGAAACCATAAAAGCAACAATACGAGCATGATGAAATTTAAACATGATTTCTATAATTTTCAGTTTTTCTTCGCTCTCGTGAAGCAATCTCGTGGCGTGCATTTTTAAATTTAATATCTCTTTGTACCGCAGTCCCTAGCGAGGATTACATCAAGCAGAATTACAGAAACGGCGTGAGATATAAAATACAAGTGAGTTGAACTAACTTAACCCTTAAAGGTATCTTGAACAACGGAACGGGTGGTGAATATTGAATGCACGATTGTACACTTATGTTTTTGTTATCAAGTTTTCGGAATTGGTGAGGATTGTTGGCAACCTTGTCATTTTTTTTTGATTGAGAAAAGAAAAAATATAGTGTGTACAATATCTATACTAATATAATAAAGAGGAAAGGTTTGTTTGTTTGGATTGAATAGGCTCCAAAACGACTAGACCGATTTGAAATTTTTTTTTACTGTTGGGAAGCTACACTATTCCCGAGTGACATGCCGTGCTAAGCCGGGGTGGACAGCTAGTACCTTATGACCGTCCAAAAATTCTCATAGATAAATTTATTCTTAAGCTTTACGTATTTAGTTTTTAAATTTCTAAAACGCTACAATGTTCAAGTACCTATCTAGGCGATTTAAAATGCAAAAACATTAATGACCTCGACGAATGCAGAAGAGGGCAGGTGGAGGAGTCGACAAACACCCCGCGGTTAATTCACTCGGAGGCTGTTTATAGAAGACTTGTTAGGCGGTTAATTGAAAAATTTAAACACCTGTGGCTCGGAATTGAATACTACGACAGTGGTTTTAATACGATACTTACTCATTGGAATGAAACAACTATTAACGGAATTAACTCCCGTATTTTTATTTTATTTTATCTTTAGCGTTAGACTATTGTCAGCTCAGTCGTGCTGCGATTATGGAAGCCGTAAAGAATCCGAAACGCCAGCAAATAAAATAAATTAAAAATACGCGAGTTAAATCCGTTAATATTTGTTTCATTCCAATGTGTAATAACCGCGAAGGCATTAGAAATTATTAGGATAATGTTTGTAAAAACTACCTCAAATGTCAAATATATGTAGGTATGTAAACCGTTTGAACAACAACAAAACTAATACAGAAGCGAAAACAATATAAATGTACAAAGGCGAACTTATTATAATAATATATAAAAAAAGTGCGTCAACGTTTGGGACGTTTGGGGCTTATGACGTCAGTCCGTGGTAAATAATGTTAACTTTTATTCGATTGACAAAAATGGTTATATTTATCAACTAGCTTCTGCCCGCGACTTCGTCCGCGTGGAACTCCTCCTTTTTTGCAGTCGGTTAAAAAGTAGCCTATGTCCCTTCTCAGGCTCCATATTATTTTCTTTGTATCATATTTCATTTAAATCGGTCCAGTAGTTTTAGCGTGAAAGCGTAACAGACAGACAGAGTTACTTTCACATTTATAATATTAGTAGGGATATACCTAACAAAAGAATACATACCTACCGTATTCCTTGAATGTTGAATACGATCGTGAGTTATTTTTGTCAAACAATTGAAAATGTAAATTCTGATATTCGCATCCATTTCCATTATAATTAATTTCATAATTATGTTGAGATTAATACGTTCCGATATTTAAAGTTCACGTGTGTATATAGGTTGATTGAGCTTGCTTTTAATTAACTTGGTAACGATTATTAATTTACAGCTATTAGACAATTTAAATTCGGATTTTTTTAAATATGTACATAAAACAAGGGCGAGCATTCCATACAGGCACAATGTCACTAATGTATGAAGTGCCTACCCTGGCGCCATACTTATGCTCTCCCAATGCACGCGCCTGACATCAAAGGATTTAAAAATCCCTACTAATATTATAAATGCGAAAGTAACTCTGTCTGTCTGTCTGTTACGCTTTCACGCTAAAACTACTGGGCCGATTTAAATGAAATTTGGTACAAAGAAAGTCTGGAGCCTGAGGAAGGACATAGGCTACTTTTTAACTGACTGCAAAAAAGGAGGAGTTCCACGCGGACGAAGTCGCGGGCAGAAGCTAGTATTCTATAAATATTTTTCCAAAACTAGCTAATATTAGTCAAACACTTTGTTTCTTAACACAACATTGTT
This sequence comes from Polylopha cassiicola, assembly GCA_038024825.1. Lineage (NCBI taxonomy): Eukaryota > Metazoa > Arthropoda > Insecta > Lepidoptera > Tortricidae > Polylopha > Polylopha cassiicola. The sequence continues at coordinate 4,634,727 of CP149053.1, read as the reverse complement.
TCAAATAATTTTAACGGATTTAACACGCATATACTTAAATATTAATTTTATACTTACATTTCAAAAAACTGAAGCCAGAATTCCAGCATGTAATAACCACGACAGTAGGTAAAACAAAACCTCTTTTTTTGTTATAAAAAAATAGTGGCCAAGAAAAATCTCCTCAACATCAAATAGTTTCAACTTTCGTTTACAATTTCAACAAACACATTAATAACAAATAGACATTCCTTTTTGTTTTTATTCAATAGTTCTTTGAAGTGGAATCGTATTTCTTTAGTTCGAAGTACAATAATTTATTACTGGGCTTAGGTGTTCCCAGCCCAGTCAGTCTGGGCCTATTGAAATCTGAGTGATTAATTTTAAAACGACCTCAAAATAATTTAAGGCAACCTTCACAACCTTTTTGACGTGATAATAACGATTAATCAAAATTTTGATAAATAAGTTTATGAACAGATACAATGTTTATTTATTGAAAATGAACTGTCAGTACGGATTTTGCCGAGATGAATTTACTCGTCAATATTTTGATGTTAATTTGGTAAACAATGAAAATCTAATTTCGAGAGTTGTTACGGTAAATTTTCATGATACGAGAAAAAAGTTCGGCAACGAAGTGAATTGTATTAAAAAGTTGATTTCTATTATTTAACAGGTTGAAATAGCACTACCGTAATGGATTTACGAATATGATATGGGAATCGTAAAGTTCACCATAATATACCATAATACTTACGTGAGTTATTTCTGGTGCCTTCGCGGTTATTACACATTGGATCGTACTACGATTATAGAATCTGTAAAGAATCCGAAACGTCAGCAAATAAAATAAAAATAAAAATACGCGAGTTAAATCTGTTATAGTTGCTCTATTATATATCTCGACGTCAGAAGCATAAGGTCGTATTTGAATTTACGACGAAAATCACTTTTTAACACCGATGGTCTCAGCTCGTCTAGCTCTTTCTGTACAACTGTCAAACGTATTTCTATCTCTTCTGGATGCAGAGATAATAGTGTTGCATAATGTCGTATCTAGCTTTTTCCATTGATGTCTACAAGTATAAGGTCATATTTCGCTAACCGACCCTATTCCATTAAAATATATTGTAAAAAATAGATTACATCAACAAATACATCCTTATGCTTGTAGTGAATTTTAGTTCAATTGATTCGTATTTATAGTTAAGACCTTCAGCACATTCGTCACAAGAGGTCATAAGTTGCAATACGACATTTTGCCTCAAAAAAAACTGACTCCAAAAGCCGTACAACTACATAAAGCCTTATGCTTCTTATGTAATATTAAGAAATCGTAGTTTTATCTGAAGAACCGACATTATGCTTCAAATAAAATGAACTTTATCCAGTCGTATCTGAGATATTTTTCACTTGATGTCGAAAGTAGTTATTTTTTACAAGCAGAAGGTCGGATCACCGGTTTTTTTTATATAAAATAATTTATTTTCTATTTTTTGTATAACAATGATAAAACATTTAATGTGTAAGTGTAGCCAGTTAAACGCTCTAAGGGATGAAACTCTTAGGTTTACTATATTCTTTACAGATTTTGTCAAACTTAACAGACAATTACCGCAAACTTTAAAACGCTCTCCTGAAAAGTTGCAAAATCACACATCCGACCTTATGCTTCTAACGTCGAGATATTTTTTTCAAATTAAAGTTACTTATTTATTTAAAACTTATCGAAGCATTGTACCTACATATTTTCTTTTCCTTAATTTATCAGCAGAGGCCTAAGGCCCTGTCATCTGCCATTTGAGGTTGTCAACATATTTACCTTATTATTTTTGTATATTGCTCGGTCGGTCGTAAGAATAGTATAACATATAATAAAAATCCCTAGGAACGAAAAGGCTTAAGAGTCTTCTTTCAGGAGTCTCGCCACCCGTCCGGTTTTGCAGTGAAGGCCCATTAGCTGGCCAACTGCGCTTCAGTATTCAGTTCGAAAAAAAAAAAAACCCTCGGAATATACTCCTAACTGCATTTGGCAGCCATATCATATTATTATAATAATATTTATGTACTAAGACAAGAGTAAAAAAATAATGACGCTCAGTGGATTCTCATGGTCAGCACGCTGCCGCTGATAAAAGCAAGGTCACGGGTTCGAGTCTCACTGAGAGTCTCAATTTTTATACTCTTACTAGCTTCTGCCCGCGACTTCGTCCGCGTGGAACTCCTCCTTTTTGAAGTCGGTTAAAAAGTAGCCTATGTTCTTTCTCGGGCTCCAGACTTTCTTTGTACCAAATTTCATTTAAATCGGTCCAGTAGTTTTAGCGTGAAAGCGTAACAGACAGACAGACAGACAGACAGAGTTACTTTCGCATTTATAATATTAGTTAGGATCTTAATAAAAAAATATCATAATAATTAAAGACTGGTATTGAACCAAATAATATCAATCGAATTTCGATTGATATATCGTATTTAAACCATCTTACAACAAACTCCATTCTAGTAAACTCCAAAGTCTACATAAAATATCTATTACTGTCTTTTTCGTATTTAAGCCGCAACAAATTGCATAATCAAATTGCAATAATGACCGCGGCACTGAAAAATTCGACTCAGCGTTTCCAATATGAAACTTTATTACGAGAGATGGAAAGTTTTAATAATCTCCCGCGACAAGAGACGACTAGGCGACTCTTCCACTGGCCGGAGGGCGGAACACATTATTTGCTTTTTTTATAATTTCTGATGCCTTCGCAGCTATAGGTAACACATGCAACAATTATGATTGATGGATTTAAGTCGACTTTTAGCAAACAAATAAATAGTTATACATTCCTTTATATATAGATTAATTATTACTGTGTTATATTATCATTACCTATCACTCTTATATTTACTTAGTTAAAAAACCTTAGTTTGAGATTCAATGATAAATTAAGATACAATAATACTGCTACGTATGCTGCAGTGGTGAAATTTATCAAACATTTCCTTTGTTTTAGTCCAGTTTTAGTCATAACTCTAATTACAACTATTTTGTTCAAAATATTTTATTTGAAATAGATGTAATTAAAAACAGAAAACGAAGCTCGTTGTAGATATTTTTAACCCCCGACGAAAAAACGACGGGGTGTTATAAGTTTGACGTGTCTGTCTGTCTGTGGCATCATAGCTCCCTAACGCATGAACCGATTTTGATTCTGTTTTTTTTGTTTGAAAGGTAACTATGTCGGGAGTGTTCTTAGCTATGTTTAATGAAAATCGGTTCAGTAGTTAATTAATTAGGGGGGTTGATTAATAACTACCTTACATTTTGACGAAGCGTGTTGCGGATTATTTTTGTATCTTTTATTCTATATTCACTAAATAAATAGATTATCTTAAATCTAAAAAAATACCTTTCAATTAAATCGCGTAGTGTAAAAGTACGGCGCCCCACAAAAGTTATGCTGAATGACGGGCTTCATTTAGAGGAGAGCTAATGGCAATCGTTGCTTCAGTCCGGCGTAACTACTTTGTCTCTCATTTAATAGTTCTGATGAGGTTATTAACGACTTAAGTTTTAAAACTTCATCGACTAAACGTACGTATTCCTATGGTTCAAGATCCCAATCACTCCATACTTACGTGAATTTAGAAAATAAGTTTTTTTTAGAAAGAAATGGATACTTGCAAAGCCGTTCGGCCGTTTTACAGGTAGCAGGTATCAAAGATGCCTTTTGGTTTAAGCTACCTCCCCACCAATTTTCAGTCAAATCGGTGTATATTTTTTTTATATAAGTACCTACCTATAAACGGCCCCACTTTCAACTTCGCCAGTATCCATTCCTTTCTAAATTTATGATTTACCTACTACCAATCATAAAAAAACATCCTAATCTAAAATCAAGTAGGTAAGTCTGGGGTAACTAGGATCTCACTCTACTTTTTAAATATGGATATTTAAATTTCAATTCAGAATAACAATCGAAAATCCGTTAGTTGCGCTAGTGCCAATTAACTAACTGTCATGCTCCACCAATCATAGGCTAGCATGTCTCTTATTGGTGGATTTTGGCAGCTAGATCTCCTTTGACACTAGCGCGTTGTAAACACATTTTTTTCACTTAATTAAAGGACAGGTAATTAAATAGGTACAGTTCTATTATACCTACACGTCAGTTCACAGTTTTATTATATCTGCAGTCGTCATTTAAAATCGAGTTTTAAAATACATAAAGTTCTAACTGCGATTCAAAATGACGCATGCATTAATTAGCCTTGGTAATTTCAAAATTATGAATGGCCAGCCATAATGAGCATTATCCCTGCAATGCGTGTTTAGAGCCTAATTCACAGTGGTAAAATAAGTTTGACTGAAATATTAACATTTCTAGCTTATAATATATGTACTTATAGACATTTATATTTTTTATTTCTTGAATTATAAATTCTAAAATTAATTTATAACGATGGTACTCATAATCCAATATACCTATACATAATAAAGCAAGTTTTTTAGTATATTACTCGAATTCTTTTCATACTTTCTCACCGTTTAAACTTTCCCTGAGCTACTACAAATATTTCAAGACTAAAATTAGCCAAATCGGAAAGCCGTTCGCGAGTTATAGCGTGACCAAGAGAAATAGGGGTTCATTTTTATTCATATAAAGATATAGATAGATGGATTGTGTAAGGTACTCACAGTGCGCAGACAATCGCGGGCAGATGCTAGTTCACAATAATTCAGTGTTGCCACAATTATACGCAGAATTACCTCGGAGCGCTTAAAATCGTCGAGTGGCGCTCTCGGCATTAATAGGATGATCACAATGTGTTCCGTTGAGTTGCGGCCTAGTTAATATTAAATAATAAAAAGCTGCAAGCGAAGTTACTTTGCCTCATAATTGTGTTGCCAGAGTATGATTATGCATTCATTTTAAAGTACCCCGCTGTTGCATTTCCTTGTTGCAGAGGATTTTGTATTTTATTGCTAGTTTATCTAATGTCCAAAAACCAGTTTAATTTAAATGAAAATCACAGTATCTAATATGATTAAGGCGTAAGTTTGTGAGTTAGTTTGTTTACTTCTTCAAGCAAAAACTGAATGGAGTTGTACAATAACGATATTGTGTAAAGTATTCATCATGCGCAGACGAAGTCGAAGGTAGAAGCTAGTAAAAAATATCTTTGGACTATTCACATCAATTAATCTAGGTACCAAACTAACCAAAGCTTATAGGTACTATAGGTACTAGACAACTGATAAACGTAGGTACAAATACCTACATACTGTTATAAGATATCTAAGACTCAGGTACAGATGCCAGTGCTCATCACACTGACATCTGCCCCCAGCGGGCATCGAACCCGCAACCTCCGGTTTCGTAGTCAGGGGTTCTGGCAATAAGACCAACGGGCTGTTAAGATAGAGTAATATATAAATTCAGAAGTCACAAAAACATCCGGAACGTCAAAATTAACACGATTCCTTATTTAATTACAAAATGGTTGATAAAGTACATACAGCGTACCTAATTTACAGGCTTGTTGAAAACTTCACCCAATCTGTAATTTAAATGCTAACCACTAAGAAATAGAGTTCACATTCCAATATAGCTATTATGGAAATGGCCTTTGATTAAATGCCAAGGCTAAAATAAGCTGGGAGCATTGTGGGTTGATCTGATGCAAGATTAGGTGAATATATGGCTGGAAAGATCTAGATAATTGTGGACGAGTTTTTTGTTATTCTATGGTTAGTTTTAAAAAGTGACTTAGGATTAAAACATTATAAACAAACACTGGTCGAAAATTTTTCTACTCTTGTCTTTGTACAAAAATATCATTATAATTAAAAACTAATGGTAATTTCGATTGATAGATCGTAGTTAATATTATAAACAAAGTTAACTATATTTATAAATCTAAGGTAGGAATTACTTACAAAAAAGAAATTAATTTAACAAAAGAAAATCAACCGTTAAATCAGAAATACAAATTATCACAATGATACGTCTAACACCTTGAAGCGATCGCCGAACAGTGAAGTGAATTGCTCGTCGCCTGCGCCTCACTTCACACAAGTCATGTGCTAGTGACGTGATGTGACGTCAGCATGGCTTGATGGTAGGCCACGCCTTTCTCTGAGTAGAGTATTTCTATTGATATCGCGGACCAATTGATTGTCTATACTAATATAATAAAGAGGAAAGGTTTGTTTGTTTGTTTGGATTGAATAGGCTCCAAAAGGACTGGACCGATTTGAAAAATTCTTTCACTATTGGAAAGCTACACTATTCCCGAGTGACATAGGCAATAAAAAAAAGGGATCTGGGCGAAGCCGGGGCCGCTATTCTTTATATATCTGAAGATCTTTTGAGTTAATTCTAACAAGTTGTTACTTACTTCTGTAATTGTACTTATAAGGCAATGGTCGTTGGAATTGTAAAGTCTTAACTCCTTAGGAAACGATATGTAAGTTACGATGTTATACTGTCAGTTGTCACGTATTTACTTTTTAATAGTTCCCGGGCAAACGAGCTTCGCCCTGTGAAAACATGGAAAAAATATTTTTTCCTGGATGAGACTATATTATATAGATTACTTGCCCCGAAATTGATAATATATTTTAAATATCTCAAGAAACAAGAAACCTTTTTTTAAATACATATGTAAGTAGCTATGTATAGGCAGGTAAATTATTACATAGTGCCACCTTCTAATTTATGTTTATGTATGTATGAAGGTATTATCCTAAAACTTTTTTAACGACGGTTCTTTGATATGGTACAATTAAAGTTCTAATAGTTTCTCACCTATTTTTACGTAATATTCGATTATTTTAACCAGTAAAAAGAGCCAATGTACCTACGTAAAAATAAACTAAAAGAGTAGGACCTCGTGACGTCATGTTATGGTATAATTTATACACAAGACGTCACGACTAGTCCCGAGCCCTCTCTCTCGAACTTTTGAAGCGCTTATCATTGTCACTTATTGTTCGATTGAAAAAAGAAAAAATACCTATCCAATATTTTTTAGTAATGTACCTATTTGATGGACAAAGAAAAACAAATCGGTCCTCATGCCTATGAAATTAGTTGTTATGCCTATTCCGTGCATCATTCATTTCTAGCTTTTAATAGTCTTAGATACATTTAAAGTTTGTAAGGTAAATTGACGGCAGCAAAGTATTTCCTTTCGAGAATTTATTAAAAAGTTGCCCTGGACTAGGGTTGCCATCCGTACGGGTTTCTCCGGATTTGTCCTAGTTTTAAAGGCGTCTGGGCCGGACTTACACCGGCGTCCGGGTATAAAAATGTAGGTAATTAGAGTACCGGTTTTTTTAGTCCCAAAACTATCGACGGTGGTTTATTATTTACGTTTGTCTGTGTTTTGAACTCCAATATCCGGGAATTTTACGCGGCTTGTCCGGGTCGCCAAATTTTAGACATGGCAACCCTACCCTGGACGTAGTTCGTCGCCTGGGACGAAATGCTGGTAGTTTTCACAAGTTTTCCTCTGATACTTTTCCCTTCTCGGTTGAAATTAAGAAGTTCTTTTCGCTAAGGTGTCCGTTTAAAGTATTTTGATTTCATTGGGAAGCTCAAAATTACTAGAGTTGCGTTTCTTCTTTCCTTTATTTCATTGCTAATAGTAATTTAGTGATGTTGGTATGTTGCCAACGTGATGTATCAAAATGCATTAGAAAAAGTACCTAAATTATTTTTATTTCAGTACTCTTTCAATTTTTTTACTAATACTAAAAACATAAAACATATCCGCAACATGCTTCGTTCAGAACATTGGCATCTAAACATGGTCATTATAATTCATGCGCGGCTCAAACGTGCTCATAATTTCTTTCTCTTTCAATTGAGAATATTAAAAATCGGTTCGCCCCGGCTTCGCACGGATCCCTACTTTTTTTCTAAATTTCCTATAGCCCATGTCACTCGGGAATAGTGTAGTTTCCTAACAGTGAAAGAATTTTTCAAATCAGCCCAATCGTTTTGGAGCTTATTCAATCCAAACAACCAAACAAAAACCTTCCCTCTTTATTAAATTAGTATAGATAACTACGTTTACTTAGCTAGTACGGACACCTTTATAAAATACTAGCTGCAGCCCGCGACTTCGTCCACGTAGAACTCCTTTTTTGCAGTCGGTTAAAAAGTAGCCTATGTTCTTTCTCAGGCTCCAGACTTTCTTTGTACCAAATTTCATATAAATCGGTCCAGTAGTTTTAGCGTGAAAGCGTAACAGACAGACAGACAGACAGAGTTACTTTCGCATTTATAATATTAGTTAGGATAGTCACAAGTTTAGTAATTTTTTTTTTTATTTACTAATTCACCGATATTTTGGATTTATTTATTTACGTTGTTCATCCATCATTATGTGTAGGTACCGAATTACAAGTAGTTCCAGTAGTTTTGGATCAGACAAACACACGAGTGATCCAAGGGTTCCAAAGTTTGTCCCTACGGAATCCTAAAAGGGTCCTTAAAAAAAGAAACGTCATTATTTTATCTCTCTTCAAATAAAGGGATAGGTTTATTATCGTGCTTTATCTCACTTGGTCGCGGTCAGGAGTTTATTATTACGGGTCCAACGACTGAAGTGTTTTGTAATAAGAATGGAAATTAAATGTTAAATAACGTTAAGAGGTCGTTCGTTAACTTTAACGTTGAAGTTCGCGTTAACTGGTGTCTTGGATGCACCGAAATTTTGTTTAAATAAGATCATCCTTTGTTTTGTACATCAGTTTTCGTGTGAGCAACAAACATCCATATTACATATTCTTATCTATACATACATTGTATACAAGCTTTCGAGTTTATAATTTTGGTAAAAAGAAGAACTAGAATAGAAAATCATAAAAGATCATTGTTGATAGATTGATGTGATTGATTGATGATTTGGCTAAAACACTGTTTGGAGTTTAATTAATATTATTCTTATTATTTATTTATTCATAAATCAACTTGCTTTACTTTTTATGGTATTACTTACTAGCTGATCCAGCGATCTTCGTACCAAATTTTTATAATTTTTATTAAGAGATAGTAAAAAATTAGGGTTGTATCTATTTTTAAAAAACATTACCAAAAATTTAAAAAGAAACCTAAATACTTAGGAGTACCGATACGCACACAAAATTTCATAAAAATCGACATTATCAATATGAGTAAAATAATTTAATTATATTGTATGACTTTTGAGAAATAAATGAATCTAATCTAATCTAATTAAATTTGACATAAAACATCTGACATAAAAAGTATCTACATTACCTACTTCTATTATGAAAGAAACAGTTACTATTCTTAGAAATCTATTTCACTGAAAGATAAGCCAAAACCGCAATTCCACGGAAATAAATTTGCCTCCATTATCAAAACAATATATCATCTTTATCTAACATTTTGTCGAAATTCTTCTATTGTTTGCGGAGGCTATAGCTTTGTCAAGTTAAATGCGATTTGCTTCTACAATTGTCGTTTGAGTTTTAACTTTTATATAATAGAATTAAGTTTTAAAATGCCGTGGCATGACACAATGGTCTTAGCACGTGGTTTCTATGACGTCATTTCGTTAACTTTCTGAATTATAAGTTATTGTTTTTATGATTTTTCGTAGGCATTGTTTAATTCTCTTGTATTTATTAATTCAACAACTATAATAATGAATTATTCATTTTGTCAATAAAGCTAAAGATTGCTAGAAGGCTTTCAAGAATAAGGCAATACGTTGTTTACATCAATGCATAGATGCATGGATAGATGTGGGTATTTTGTTATTCCGATAAAAAGATCTTAAACCAAGGAGGTCGATAACACTGAATCTCAGTTAAAATCTTCAAAATCAACCCGCTTTGAACTTCGCAATCAGGGTCAATAACCACTTCATTATTCAGCCACCAGATGCTCTGACATTCTGAGATATAAATGCTTGAGTTAGCTCAATTCGAGATTCGAGAAATTCGAGCAATCCGAGAATCGAATCAAACAATTAACGAGTTTAAGGACGTAAGAAACTCCCGACGGGTTAACGAAAGGAAATTACTTTTCTACCGTTTAACTTGATCAAAATAATTATGTTGAGATCGCTAATTTGTGGAGTTAAATAAATTAAACACGGAAACAGCAGGATTTGTTTTGATCTCACCTACCTACTTAGGCATATAGGTATATAAAATATCAATATTATTCATCTAGTCCTATAATAAGCAAAGCTACTATGGGTACTAGACAACGGTTAAATTTACTTAAATTCATATAAAACATCCAAAGGGGGCTAGACAAGTGCCCAACGTTCAACGTTAACGTTAAACGTTAGCACCAAAATGTATGGGATTTGACGTTTGTGACGTACGTGACAGTCGTTCGCGGATGTCAAATCCCATACATTTTGGTGCTAACGTTTAACGTTAACGTTGAACGTTGGGCACTTGTCTAGGGCCCAAGATATCTACGCGCCGATGCATTAAGCACGGGACCATTAAGGGTTTTTGATAAGTTCATCTCCTAAGGGGGTGCTTATCGTACGTAGACGAGGTCGCGGGCAGAAGTATCCTTATATATATCCTATTTCCTATTATCCTATTACCGATACGATTCAAAAGATAATTAAGCAAAAAAATTTTTACTGAAAACAATTGAAGTGAAAAGACCATAGTATAGGACATAACTGAGTTGCCAAATATTTATAACAAAGGTAAGACCCCGGATGGAGGAAAATTTTATATTGGAATTCAAAAACATAATAATATTTCAAATTTACATGTGGCGATTGTTTTTTTAAAATAACAATACAAATTACAGTACAAAATAATTTGCTTGGTAACAGTAAACAGGAAACAACTGAGTAAACTTTGCCGTGACGTGATAATTATTAAACGTGATAATCTTCTATCATTCAGTTCTTATCTTTAGAATAATCAACATGTACTTCAAGTGTGCCTTTTTGTTACTTGTCGCTATTATTGCGAATGTGTTTGCTCAAGAACCATTGGGTATGTATCCAATATTTGTAATAATTTATTTTTCTGTTCTCCGGCCAGAAAGTACCAACTTTCGGGCCGCTGCGCTAAATGAAGTTGTCGCTTTCTGGCTTCGTCGAACAGAAAAATAGTATACTGACCTCGGCCAGTAAATAAAAAAGCCTCAGATCACATTTTTGCTTCGCCTCGGACGACAATTACATGTGATCTCAGACATTTTTTATTTTACCGGCCTAGGTGCGTAATGTACTATTACTCAACAATATAAAAGTCATGGGTCACTAAATTTTATTAGCAAAACAGTAGTTACCTTAAAAGACCTAATCGCACCTTTATCTAAAAACCTAAACTCGAAAAACCTAAAGAACACCATCAAATTCCTTACAGCAAAAGCTACCTACCAATAAAACAGATTTAAGCTAACTCTTCTATCTTCATGTAAAACTCATAAATCTAAAAAACACTATTTCGAGTTAATTCTGTTTTTTCCTACGTAAAATATTACCAACGTTATTTAATTCTTGGTAAAAAGTATTTCACTTGATACACCGACGTTCTATGCAAAACTTTTACGGGGAATATCTTTATCATTTTTGCATAATTGACGAAATAAAAATATTTTGAAAAACTCTTTTTTAAACACTGTTTAGAAGATGCGCCTATATTTATTTAAGCTTATTTTTTTCAGTTTGTCCACAATATGAAGAGTATTACAAATGTTCACTAGCTAAATGCTATAAGGAATGTACAGAACTGACAGTTCCCCGGCCGTGTCCATCAATTAGTTCTGATTGCTTTATGCCATCTTGTGAATGCATTGACGGTTATTTGAGAAATGGAGAAGGGCATTGTGTGAAGTATGAAGACTGCTGTAAGTATATACATTATAATTATAACTTTATAAACATATATATGCACGCATGAATTAAGTTAAATAAGATCTCAGTACCTCTGCGTCTACGGGAAGACATGTGATTCCACGGGCGTTTCATGCGGCATCAGGCCCCCGTCCTTGTAGGAATAAGTTACAATAAGATTTAAACTCTATTAATTATGACTACATGTACGAGCGCAGTATGTCAATCAATATCAATATTCGGAACTAAGGTCTGACGGCGGTTGAACCGCCCACATACTTGTAGGCATAGATCATTTTCCTCCACGTGCTGCGGCACTGTACACGCCCGAGTATCGGTGAGCGGTGAGCGGTAAGTGGTGAGCGGCGAGAGCCGAGGGGTAAGCGGTGAGCGGCGAGAGACGAGCGGTAAGCGGCGAGCGAAGTACTACGTGCGTTTGTACACCTGTAGGTTTGATTTGGCGTTTCCCACTCACCACTGCCGCTGATCGCGCATGTCACGGCCTGCCGTTAAACCTCATTCGCTTCTTCGACTGTAATTGAATTCTCGTAGTTATTTAAAAATATTTGTATGTATTTTACTTGAATACTAATGCAATACCGCTTCCTCTACTTTCTAATTGCCCCATTTTTTGCTGATTTTCTTTTTACTTTTGAATTTTCTACAAACCAAACATAAAATTAATTTAGCATTAGCGTAGGTATAGAACTAGTTAAATAACCTACCTAGTTATTAATTTAAAATCTTAAATGAATATTAACATTATTTCCAGAAAGGAAGCAAAGAATATGACTGGGGAAAACGGCGAATGTGAAGAATAATACCTACCGTTATAAATAAATAAAATATTCAAACTAAATAACTCTTTCATTATTCTTTGTTATCGTGCTATGGAAATTCTACGTCTATTTTTAATTTTGCGAAATTAATCATATATTGAAAACGATGAAATATCAGCTGTAGACTGGTCTAAGAAAAAAATATTAAATATTACGTAGGAACATACAAATATTGCTTACCTATTGAGTAATTATCACAATTGCTTGAACAAGATAACATATCAATAAAGAATTTGTTTCTAGACGTATCACCGTTGTGGCTACCTCTATAAGCCTCCAGATTTTTGTATGTATGTACGTATCGTAGGTATGTGTATGTAAAATTCTTTTGACGACGTTCCTATCGGGGATATGCTCCAATAAATTTCTAGAGCATAAAACCAGACTGAAGCCAGTTGAGCATATAGATAACTATATTCCTAGATTTGGAAGCTTCTAGACTTAACAATGATCTGGGGCGGTTATAAAACTCGATTAAATACTATTTTTGGTGAGTAACCAACATTATATATACTTAAGTATTTTAACCATAACGATTTTTTTTTCTTTCTCCATGAAGCGTTACCAAATAGTATTGGACATGTATTTATTCTTTTTTCTATCGAATATTAAATGACAAAGATAAGTGATTCAGAAGTTCGGGAGTGGGTGCTAGTGACGTCACGGTATGGTATAAATTGTACTATAACGCGACGTCACCAGCCTCTACGTCCGAACTTTAGAAGCACTTATGTCTGTCAGTTTTTGTTTGTACCAAAAAAACAAAAATCGCCTTGATTATTTTTTAATGATCTTACTGATGGGCAGTCCTCATCCCTATTATATACTGTACATATATTGGAATATAATTAATTGATTGTAAATGAGATGTAAAATTATTTGAACACCATTGTAGTAATAATGGAAGGAATCTTAAAAAAATCTAATTTAAAAAAAGGAGGTTCTGTAAGCATAAAAAAAGTATTTAAAAAAAATATAAAGGAGGTTTTGTGCGTGATATCTTTTAAATATTTGGAGAATTTCGTAACGTACTGACACAGGTCATTTTAATTGCTTCATGAATAGAGAGGGTTGTTTGTGCATCAGACCTATTCTAGCTCCGTTTTTGGGTACTAACTACTACTATTAAATAGTCAAAATAAGTGACACTAAAAATAAAAATTTACAAAAATGAATTAGGTACTGACATTTATTTGTCCGCACATAACTTCTGAACGACTGCACCAAATTGGGTGATTATTTTTTGATGTGTTCCTTATTGTCAGTACAACGTTCGCAAAATTATAAGAACGTTTTTAAAACAATAGGTGGATTTTTTTAATATTAAAAAACGCGAAAGTTTATGAGCACGTATGGGGATGATACATCTTTACATCCATATTGAGTTTTTGATGTAGGTATTGTATCTTTGCAATAATATATCTTACACATCAGAATAACATACTTATAGGCTATATTTTATAACGAAATTGTGTAAAGTACCTACTCCTCGTGCCAAGGGCGTGCATTCCATATAGGCACAGTGTCACTAATGTATGAAGTGCCTTCCCTGGCACCATACTTACGCTCCCCGCACTGCACGCGCAGAAGTCGCAGGCAGAAGCTAGTTGATAATAAAATAACAAAATTAACCTATTTCAAACTAGCAGCAGAATATGGCGGTGGCACGACAGGTTCGTTAACATTTAAGTCTTGACTAGGCCCATTGTTGAACAAACCGGCGAGAGACTTTAGCGTGCTCATTTACATAGACAAAGGTGATATAAAGGAACAATGCTTAGTGAACGTACAACGCGCACAATAAATAGGACTCAATCTTTATTAGAATGTCCTAAGATCGAAAATGGCTTGCATACGTTGCTTAGTGTACCTGTCGGGTCGGAAGTGTAAGAGCTAGTTTTTGGGAGTGGTTTAGTAGTTAGGTCTGTTCTTGACTTCCTTACACGGGTTAGGCTTAGGAAAGCTTTACACTAGAGTTAAGTTAACAAGCTGTTTAATTTACGATACGTTAACTTAGATTTACGGGTCTGAATCTTGACGTATACTTAAACTCTTTTCAGGTAAGCGCTCATTAATTTTTAATCTTTTGCGATTATAAAATTTAAAACTGACTTTTCGAATGTTGAATAGGTACACAAAAGCAACAAAAAAAGACTTATGCCTTAGCGATTGTTACACATTCGAATGAAATAACTATAACGAATTGAACTTCCGTATTTTATTCTATTTGCTGGCGTTAACGATCGCAGTTCCCATATTTGTAGCACGACTGAGCTAACTGTAGTCCAACGCTAAAGTCAGCGCTGCATACATTACTAAAATATATAGAATAAAGCACTTTTATAGAAATAACCTTAAAACTATGATAGTGCCTGAATTTCTTACGGTTAAACTACACAAGAATTCTGCAAAGTGCTTTCTAGAGAAACTATAAGGCTGGTATATAATAAAGCTTTCTCACCAACGCTTTTTAACGATAAAATGTCTTACAGTTCCTTGTTATAGTAACGATTTAAGCAAAGTGACCGTGTTCCCGTAGACATTTATGCATTTCTTTTCAAAACTTGTATAACATATTTGTAACAAAAATAAGAAAACATTCAGTTTTCTTATCTCATGTCTTTCTAGAAGACATGGTGCATTTATTTACGTCAGAAAAATGTGTTAGAACTTTGATTTACGGTGCTTCAGGTAGTTTGTTTGGATTGAAAATACTTACGTGATATTGCTGGCTTTTGCTCCTATTTGTGTAGAATTTTGAGTCTGCGTGTAATACTTAAGGCAATTCGTCGTTACAGGCCTTTAATTTTTAATTGCCACAAATATAAATCTGTCAATGGTAACAATAATAATATAGTCCCAAACTTCGGGATACTCCCCGAATACCTAATTATACACAACCAGCTGCCGCGCGGCATGCGGCCTCCCACATACTGCGCAAGCTTGATCGGACTATAGTGGCCCCGCCGGCGGGGTCGAAGGTAGCACACGGCAGAACGATCTTGACCTACCCTTTCGTTGTAATATTTATTTGTATGTACGCGCATAACTTTTGATCTACTGGACCTAATTGGATAATTCTTTTGTTTAGATTTCTATGATCAGGAAAAGGTTTGTTTAGAACAAAATTAAGTTTTTCGAATAAAAAAATATGGCGATTTGAAGTCGGAAAAGCTAGTAGATTATAAAATTGTGACTTTACAAATTGTAACGACTGCTTAAACTTGTATTGAGTGCCGCAATACAAGATGGCTTTTACTGCCGCAGTAAAATTGTATTACTGCGTTTAAACTGTAATAAACTGTGTTTCAAAGAAATGAAAAAGTGAACATTTTGTTGCTTGACTTTAATGCTTGCAATCGTTAAAACACTTGTTTTTATATCATCGTATTGATGTTCATTAAACATAGGATTCTATAAAATTAATAATACCAACTAACTCTCCACAGCTTACTTACATTATATACAAGTACTTACTAGCTGTGCCCGCGACTTCGTCCCCGTGGAATAGTAATTCTTCATAAGGCTTCACATTTTCCCCGTTTTTTACACATTTTCCACTGTTTCTTCGCTCCTATTGGTCGCAGCGTGATGTTATATAGCCTAAAGCCTTCCTCGATAAATGGTCTATCCAACAAAAAAAGAATTTTTGAATTCGAACCAGTAGTTTCTGAGATTAGCGCGTTCAAACAAACTCTTCAGCTTTATAATATTAGTTAGGATTATGATTTAGGTAATATAGGTAATATTGGATTCGTTGGCCAAAGAGAAGAAAGAAAAGAAATCTGTCGTTACCAATGCAATAACTGCTTGTAGATATCTATTAGGTAGGTACTTACATTCTTTATACATTCCTCAATCTTAGTATTAAATTATTTCTCTCGCAGCGAACGTTTCAAGGTTATATAAATGTTAACTACTATGAGTTATGACAAACTACGAGACGTCTCATAAAAGAAAATGACAATGGAGTACGGTAGTAAAATAAACTGCGCAACTTTAATAAGTAATGTTTCAATTACTTTTTTCTTCGTAAGGAACAAAGAATCAATTAAGAGCTGTGCGGGTCTTTATATCCATTCCTGGTTTATAAATGGCGGTCAGGAGGTCGGGAGTGTCACAAAATAAGTCTTCTGGAGACCTTTTTCAGATATCTTTTGATATACGAGTGAGAGGGTTATATATCCTTACTAATATTATAAATGCGAAAGTAACTCTGTCTGTCTGTCTGTCTGTTACGCTTTCACGCTAAAACTACTGGACCGATTTAAATGAAATTTGGTACAAAGAAAGTCTGGAGCCTGAGAAAGGACATAGGCTACTTTTTAACCGACTGCAAAAAAGGAGGAGTTCCACGTGGACGAAGTCGCGGGCAGAAGCTAGTTGTAAATAATTACCGTTGGTCGCGTTTATTTTATTTGCTGATGTTTCCCATATTTGTAGCACGACTGAGGTGACTATAGTCTAAACGCTAAAGTTAGACTACCATCAGTTTAGTCATGCTATAAATTGGGGACCTGTAAAGTCTCCGAAACGTCATAATATAAAATATGATATTTCCGTTATATTTTTTCATTCCAACGTGTACCTATTTACCGTTGGTGTTGTAATATGTTTAGAAACCTAGGTACCTAATATATAAGTAGGTGTACTTGTAATAGGACATTTAGGCTCTAAATAACAAAATACAAAGTGACTTCACGATTTTCATAATTTTGTTTGAAAAGTTGGATATAATAATTATTGGACACGAAAGAAAAAATGTAGTTAAATTACCTTTATTGACGATACCAATCCAAAAGCCGATACGAAGTTCACTGTTACTTCTACTAACCAAAATATATGCGGTAAGAATAATATATATTATTACAAAATTATAACAATCTACAGTTTCAGCTCTAAAACATCTGAAGAGATCTAATTCCAAAACAAAGCTGTTAAGTACGATTCCAAGCGGCTACGGAAAGCGAACCCCAAAGTACTTCCTCAGTCTTAAGTCAATAAAGCGACTTCTCGAAACCAACTTCTTACCTGACTTAGGTGACTGGACATTTCCGCAAAGCCTCACTACTGATGAAATAAACTTTATATCTTAAGCCATAGAGCTTAGTATTCATCGTAAGTATTTGTTATAGACGAATAACTTTAGAGGTTAACGTTACGTTAGTATAACGCGGTACGTTTTATAAAATTCGTGTCTAATACAGGACCAATTATAATCGAAAATCCTTAACTACCAACCAAATTTCATTTTTAGATTTTACAAAATACTATCGCAAAATTATAACTATCATTCTTTAAAGCATAAGTAGATCTACTTATAATTTCTTTATAAATAAGTAATTAATTTAGTATTTCAAATATAATAAATAATTTAAGCGTTATTGACTAAATATTAATTCGTGCAATTTAAAACAATTTTTGATAAAATATGTCGTAGTATGATAAAGCACGTGACGCAGCCTTGAACATTAAGAGGTATGGAAAATAGATATTGTCCAATTCTCAGACTTACCTGATATGCGATTTAATATACAATCATCATCAGCCCGTCGCAGTCCACTGCTGGACATAGGCCTCTCCAATTGCACGCCACTTTGCTCTATCTTCGGCTGCTCGCATCCAGCTCCTGCCAGCCATCCTACGCAAATCGTCACTCCACCTTGCCTGAGGACGTCCTACACTACGCTTGCCGAGACGCGGTCTCCACTCTAGAACACGTTTACTCCAACGGTTATCGGTTCTTCGGCTAATATGGCCAGCCCACTGCCACTTTAGCTTGCTAATCCGGTGGGCTATGTCGATGACTCTGGTTCTCTGCCGAATCACCTCATTTTTGATTCGATCCCGCAGAGAAACGCCGAGCATAGCCCTTTCCATAGCCCGCTGAGCGACTTTAAATTTGTGAACCAGCCGTACCGTCAGTGTCCACGTTTCGGCTCCGTATGTCATGACGGGTAGGACGCACTGATTGTAGACTTTCGTCTTCAGGCACTGTGGGAGTGACGATATGAAGACTTGACGTAGCTTCCCAAACGCTGCCCAACCTAACTGAATTCTTCTATCCACCTCATCCTCGAAGTTGTTTCTACCTAACTGTAATGTCTGTCCAAGGTAGACATATTTTTGAACAACTTCGAGAATGGCGCCGTGTACCGCAATTGGTTCCGGTAGTACATGTTCATTGAACATGACCTTGGTTTTGTCCAAGTTCATCCGTAGGCCAATGCGTACAGAAGAGTCAGCCAGATCATTCAGCATCTGTTGTAGGTCCTGCAGCGTTTCTGCCACGATGACGATATCGTCAGCAAATCGCAAGTGAGAGATGTACTCGCCATTTACTTTGATGCCACGTCCTTGCCAGTTCAGCGTTTTGAACATATCCTCCATTGCATTAATATACAATATGCATGCAAATTTTAATATAAATCGGTCCAGCTGTTTCAGAGGAGTTTAGCAACAACCACGAGAATTTTGTATACCTATAAGAAGACATAGTAGGTACGTAGGGATAATTTATATGGATTTTATCTGTGTGGGTGTATAAAAAAACGATTTCAGGAAGCTCAATAAAGAATCCCAATAAATTGACCTAAGTCAACATAAATGGGGGTTGGATGTGGGTATCTATTTGGAGAGCTTCTACAATTTTATTAAAGAGCTAAGCTTCGATAAGTAACTGCCAGTTTAGGTGGAAATCGTGACGAATTTTAAATCGTGGAATTTATTTGAAATAATAGTTATCTACAGTAATCTTTGACTGTCACTAATAGTGGCAATTGGAATTAAACAACTATTAATGGATTAAGCTAAAGTTTTAACTTTAGCGTTAGATTATTGTCAGGCCAGTCGTGCTACGATTATGGAAACTGTAAAGAATTCGAAACGTCAGAGAATAAAATAATATAAAAATACGTGAGTGAAATGCGTTAATAGTTGTTACATTCCTATGTGTAATAACCGCGAAGGCATCAGAAATTAACTATTAATGGATTTGACTCACGTATTTTTATTTTATTAGCTGATGTTTCTAAAACTGTACATATTCGTAGCACGACTGAGCTGTCGTTAGCTAGCTATAGCTAGTTAGTCATTAGTCTAACGCTAAAAATTAAACCGTCAACTCAATCGGCCTCGAATATCGGTGACCCAAAACATCAGCATAAAAAATATATACGCGAGTTTAATCCGTTATAGTTTCATTCCAACGTATAATAACCGCGAAAGCATTAGTAATTCTCACGATTTCTTATGTCAATAATCCCCAAGTTTTTGTAATAAGGAGACTCATAAATATAACACCTAGGGTTCTAAGTGCTTAACTTTACTTATTGCGTAACTTACCTTAAATTGGCTCCATTACTTTAATTACTGCCATTAAAGTAACTAATGTAATTGTAACTGTATTCTTAACAACTATTAGGCTGTTACTTTGCAGGCCACGTACCGTAACATCTTGTGGCTAATTTGAAAATACGTAACATCGTGTAAAGTTAAGGGATTCTGTCGAATTCTGATTTCTATGGTAATAATTTCTAATGCTCGGGTAAAGAAGGCGTATAATCACAAGGTTATGCGTTTTTATAATTTTAAATTTACGAAAATGAAATACATCTTGAACTTCAAAATTAAGGTTTAATTTTACAAACGCATTGACATAAAATCTATCAAGTTGTTCAGTTCGGTGGTGTATAAAACACTAGCCTCTGCCCGTGACTTCGTGCGTACGATAAGCACTCCCCCTTCAAACTGCCCTTCTACGTTATATAAGCTACCCTCGCGCAAAATGTCAAGTTCCGAAGCCTGCAATGATAAGTCAGTCATTATGTCAGCTTCTCTTTTTATATACCTACTAGCGACCGCCCCTGCTTCGCACGCATCCTAATTTTTGAAGTGAAAACTTCTTTAGCGGCGCTGAGCACTTTTTTGTATGGGTAAAAACTTTCAAATTCGCGTCAGGGTCACGTGATGCTGATTGAAAATGCGTAAGATGGGGAAGGGAGAGGAACTAGTATCTCCCACTCTTTCTACCGTGCCTGAGTGTGCTACTTCGTTTAGGTGGCACAGGGCGCTTGCGCGAATGTCGTGTGTGTTTATGTACAGCGTGCCACGCGTATCCAAGGATGGTGACAAATTGTCATATTTGTTTACGATAGCGCAATAAATAAACATTGTATTCTACCTCATAAATGATAGTACTTTTGTACTTATAATTAAACACAACGTTCATATTGAAGTTTTCACTTCTGCCGGCACTCCCGAAGTGTTATTTTTTTAAATATTGTAGCCTATGTTTCTCAGGGTGATTGTAGCTTTCCAATGATGCAAGAATTTTTGATATTCTGTCGTTTTGAACCCTATGCAATCCTAACAAACAAACCTTTCATCTTTATTATAGTGTAGATGTAGATTGTAGATATAAATGTAGGTCTTGTAACAAAAAAAACCGAAGACCGTTACCACAAATGCGCAAATACGCCTCCATTACCCGTGCCCAGCGTAGCGTAATTATTTACTCGCCTCGTTTCAACTGAAACTACACTAAAATGTAGTTTGACATTTGTTCGAAACTTTTAGTTTGTACAGACAACAGGAAAAGGAAGTTGGTGGACTGGTAATTACTTAATTAGAATGCGCCTCGGTTAATCTATAGGTAAGTCTAAGTGCACAGTAATTTGCCAAACTCTTTTGCCTTATTATTTTGTTTTAAGACATAAAATTTCAAAATTTAGTTAATTGTCACTTCGGCATAAATACACTTTTAAAAAGTACAAACACGTTATTTTGCGTGTACTTGCGGTCTGAAAGACCACCCTTGCCTTGACAGTTTTAAAATAGGTAAGTTATCATGCCAAGTTGTGAAAAAAATAATAAAAAATATGAAATAAACAAAAAAATACGAACATAAAATACAACACCTACATACCTAGTAGTCTTTACTAATATTATAAAGAGGAAAAGTCTGTTTGTTTGGATTGAATGGGCTCCAAAACGGCTGGACGGATTTGATAAATTCTTTCACAGTTGGGAAGCCACGTTCACCCTGAGTAACATAGGCTATATAATATTATGAAAAAAAGAAATAGGGATCCGTGTGAAGCCGGGGCGAAAGGCTAGTACATTATAAGTTAATATAATTTTATTATACATGTTACAAATGATATATAATATAATAAATTACATAAGTGATAATATAAAGTAGGTAGGTATCTAAGTATTGAGTTCGATTGATGCAATCTAGACGAAAGACTTAAATAAAATAGCTTAACTGAGAATTGTCAAAGGCCTACCGAAAGTTTCTAGTGTGTAGCTTTAAGCTTAGTCTTGAGGGAAAAGCTTCTTACGATCAAGATCTCGGCACTAACTCCTCTGCTTTGAGCTTAAACCTTTAAAAGAATAGGTTATTGCTTTAGAGCTCAAGACTTTCACAAATTTATGTTTCAGTCTAAGTCTAGGAATATTATGAAAAAGTTATTTAGTTTGATTTTATAATAACACAATTTAGTTGAGGTACGTACAGCTTTTGATACAAAAGTAAATCTATACTAATATTATAAAGAGGAAAGATTTGTATTTTTGTATTTTTGTATTTTTGTATTTTTGTATGTTTGTAATGAATAGGCTCCGAAACTACTGGACCGATTTCAAAAATTCTTTCACCTTTGGAAAGCTACATTATCCCCGAGTAACATAGGCTATATAATATCACGCTAGGTCTTATAGTTGCGGAGCAGTAACCGAAAATGTTTCAAAAACGGGGGAAAAGTATCGTTTCTGAGGCCTTCCGTGGCGTGCGCTGAGCATATAGTTAAAGTTATACAAAAATGCTTTATGGGTGAATTGTTCATCTTAACATTATCTTTAAAAAAGTCCGCGAGAGCATATGTCTATCTTTTATAGTTTACCCATAACAATCGTAAAACTATGAAAAAAATCTTAAGTCCCCCCGTGCGAAGCCGGGACGGGCCGCTAGTCAATTTATAAAACAATATAAAATTATGTTGCGCCGCAAAACTCTCTTACTAGATAAACCTTCGGTTTTACTTGCGTTTAATAAAAAAACTATCCTATGTTTATCCCAGTTAATGTTATTGGCTACAAGGAGATGAATAATATAAATATTATCAAACAACGTACGAGTAAAGGAATAATATCCAATCTTTTTTTCAAAATGCAGGCTTTTGTATTACAGTACTTATTTGTGATATTTAACTGTGAAGTTCAAAATCAACCAATTATGTACTTAAAATACTTATAAAGAAATATAGCATAATTATAATCAAGACTAAGAATAATTTTGAAAAAAACACTTCTAACGGATTTAACTCGCACTTAAACTATTATGAGCTCAGAAGCATTTTATTATAATGCCTATCGTTTCGAAAACTTTACAGTTACGATATTCGTAGCACGATTGAGCTCCAAAACTAATAAAATAAAACACGCGAGTTGAATCCGTTTCCAGTTCGTTTTACTGGAGATATTCCAAGCCATCTTGTTAACCGTACTCACCTCATTCAAACCTACAGCTACCGAGTGACTTGACACGACTGCTAGACGTCACAGCTGAAACTTAGTTCCCGGTTGCATTTCTAAAGACTTTCAGTATTCAGGTTACTCGGATGTATTGGTTAGCACAAACTAATGGCCTGAGACTTACGAATACGCTTTTAGCTGATCAAAGTTGTTCACATATCTAAGAGATGACCGATGTAATGACTTAAGCAAATGTAGATTGCGCAACGATTTATTATTTACTAGCTGTCCACCCCGGCTTCGCACGGATCCCTTTTTTCTATAGCATACTAGCTTCTGCCCGCGACTTCGTCCGCGTGAATCTCCTCCTTTTTTGCAGTCGGTTAAAAACTAGCCTATGTCCTTTCCTAGTCTTCAGACTTTCTTTGTACCAAATTTCATTTAAATCGTTCCAGTAGTTTTAGCGTGAAAGCGTAACAGACAGACAGACAGACAGAGTTACTATCGCATTTATAATATTAGTAAGGATGTCGCTCGGGAATAGTGTAGCTTCCCAACAGTGAAAGAGCTTTTCAAATCGGTCGTCGTTTTGGAGCCTATTCAATCCAAACAAACAAACAAACAAACCTTTCCTCTTTATTATATTTATTATGTATTTGATTTATTTTAGTTACAATGTTTATTGAGGTTAATTTCACGCACAAGCTATAATAATATATCACTTTAGCATAAGACTATCGTCAGCTCCGTGCTACAAATATCAAAACTAAAGTTTTTAAAAATATAATCAAATAAAATAAAATACGCGAGTTAAATCCGTTATACTCGTAGTTGTTTCATTCCAATGTGTAATAACTGCAAAGGCATTAGAAATAATTCAAGCTAGCCGTGTAACTATAGCATTACCTTCTATAACTGTCGCACTGGACTCAGGCCTCTAGGTAGACCATAAATAATTTAAAATTGTCAACAATGGCCACAAACAGCCACGAAAACGAGGTCGTAAATAGGAATTCCGTTCGTTCCTTATTCAGGTCAAGTGTTCTCGAAATCAACACGTGTGTAAGACTTACCTAATGAAAATTGAAGAAGCGAAAAAGACTTCTCAATGACGCAGCAAGTAGGTAAGAAAGAGAAGCGTACCAAATTCGTGCAGTGAGGTATGCGTATGTAAGTGCCATGTTAAATACTCTATATTATCAAACTAGATGTCCGCCCCGGCTTCGCACGGATACCTTTTTTTATAGCCTATGTCACTCGGGAATAGTGTAGCTTCCCAACAGTAAAGGATTTTTTGAACCGGTCCAATCGTTTCGGAGCCTATTTAAACCAAATAAACAAACAAACCTCTCCTCTTTATTATATTAGTATAGATACATATCCGAGTTGTCTACTCCTATAGGTAAAAGGCCTGACTTTATGCTTATGTCGCAGTCCGATCGTATAATCCGCCTTTTTGTCCTACGATTAGCCGGATTGTCGCAATTTTTACCTAACCTACTTTTCTGGTACCTAGCAATTCGAATATTTCGGGGATCACAGTCTTAACCTAACTTTCTTTTCTTTTGTTAATTTCTCATAAATATTTGTAAAATGTGTTGCAATAACAATCTGGCTAATAATTAAAACGCTGTATTACAAATCGGCCATGTTTAGTAAAATATCTAGCCGTAACGTAATACGACGAATCATTCGATCTGTCTTCCACATTTCTTAGTTGCATCTTAACTAAATTAAGGTTTCCGTATTCAAAATGTAACCCAATTCTTCATAATATATTATGTGATTCAGATGTAACCCAACTAGGAATCAGTACCCAAATAATGAGTAGATCTTTATCAGACCTATAAAACCATTCCCACGCCAAGGGTTGCCATAAAATTTGGTATACGACGCCTAGAAATAGGTTTTATTGGGCAAAATGCATTTTTTATTGTCTACTCGTGATCGAGGGTTTGTATAGATAGATAATGGGTTAAAGGGAAGGGGTGTTAGTGTAACATAGGTATCGATAGTTTACCAACTCCAGCCAAACTATTGGAACTAAATATAACCGGGCATAGATTTTTATAGACGATTTTTAGCGTTGAAATACAAGGGCCTAAAGTCCATGAGGTAATTTTTGACCCTTTAAAAAAAGACTCTCCCATTTTATGAATTGCCTATAAAAAAATAAAGATATTATCGTTCTGGGCATATAAATGGATTAATAAATTTATTAGCAGATACAGCAAATTTTGTCTTGATATCGATACTTGATGGACGTTATTTGCTGGATCCGAATAAAAAGTAGAAACTCACTCAAAGAATTGGGGAACTGCAAAGTTTAGTTAACGTCAGCAAATAAAATATATTATGCAAGTTGAATGAAATAATGTTTTTTGAAAATTATATCGATATTTCATAGATACATTTTTCACATCTCTATGCAAAAAGACCCTTGTTTGTCTGGTAGGCAAGGACGAAGGAAGGCCATAAATATAATGAGCGCAGTTTGTGACGTCACTTCTACGAATTCTCACCGATCACTCAAACAAATGGCAGATTCTAGTCAGATAGATAAGTAGGTCAGAATTGATGACTTATTTATTCTTAAGTAAGTACCTATGCATGGCAGATTCGAGTTAGATATTAAAAGTAGGTCAGATTTGGTGACCTTGGGGGTTAGACAAGTGCCCAAAGTTCAACGTTAACGTTAAACGTTAGCACCAAAATGTATGGGATTTGACATTTGTGACGTACGTGACAGTCGTTCGCGGATGTCAAATCCCATACATTTTGGTCCTAACGTTTAACGTTAACGTTGAACGTTGGGCACTTGTCAAGGGCCCCTTGTTATCTATTTACTAACCTACAAGTAGATTGATTACCTATATTATCTCCAAAGTAAAAAAACTAAAGTTTATTCAGTTTATGAATGCCGATACGATGTTATCAGTTGTGTATAAGCATTTTAATTATCATGGCATCATATTTTAATGAGGAACATGTCAAGTATTTTCGTTAAAATGGGTTAAAAATTGGGTCAATAGATTAAAGTAGTAGGTAGTATTAGTACAGAGAAACAATAAAAGTCAAATTTGTATTTAAAATATTAGTATACTGACAAAGTCTTACCTATAGGTAGGTACAATAAAAAAATTTCTTCAACATAATAATAATATGTATTTCTATTTCGTTAACCAAAACTTAATTTAATTACCTACTTATATTTAACTAAGTACTTCAATAAAACATTATATTATATTGTGAATGATTTATATATTGAAATGCAAGATAATGGTATGCAAGATAGTTTATATCTTTATATGTATTATGTAAAGAAAATCTGTGCCATTTAAGATTGTATATTCTCTCTATTGTTATGAGTACTACATTTCTTATTCGCAAACGAAAACCGAGAACTATAAATTAAGCGACATTTATTCATGGTAATCTAGGTAAGGTGGCAAGACTTGATGACCTGACCTAACGAGGGAAACGCTTAATGTAAATGAAGGTCGAAATGTACGTGACAAAAACATATTCAAACAAAAACACGATTAATTTCTGATGCCTTCGCGGCTATTATACACTAGCTGTGCCCGCGACTTCGTCCCCGTGGAATAGTAATCTATACTAATACCTATTATAAAGCTGAAGAGTTTGTTTGTTTGTTTGTTTGTTTGTTTGAAAGCGCTAATCTCAGGAACTACTGGTGCGAATTCAATTTTTTTTTTTGTTGGATAGACCATTTATCGAGGAAGGCTTTAGGCTATATAACATCACGCTGCGACCAATAGGAGCGAAGAAACAGTGGAAAATGTGTAAAAAACGGGGAAAATATGAAGCCTTATGAAGAAGTGACATAAGACTTTGACAGATCTTTGACGAAACAATCGGACGGGCAGGACGACGTCTGCCGGGGCCGCTAGTTCTTCATAAGGCTTCATATTTTCCCCGTTTTTTACACATTTTCCACTGTTTCTTCGCTCCTATTGGTCGCAGCGTGATGTTATATAGCCTAAAGCCTTTCTCGATAAATGGTCTATCCAACAAAAAAAGGTTTATTCAATTCGAACCAGTAGTTCCTGAGGTTAGCGCGTTCAAACAAACAAACAAACGAACTCTTCAGCTTTATAATATTAGTATAGATTGGAATGAAACAACTTTAAACGGATTACCTCGCGTATTTTATTTTATTGGCGTTATCGTAGCAGGACTGAGCTGACAATAGTCTTATGCTAAAGTAGGTCTTTGCTTTGAGTTACATCCGTTTAAAGTTGTTTAATTTCAAAAACACGATTTCCAACGTAATAATGTAAATTTCTTGTACGAGGTGTGAACATTTTATTATAAAGGAAACACTTTCGCGGTTTACTTATGCAAAGTGACGTCATCTGGACCCCTCTTGGTCCGTTTTATTTACGGTTCCCATAAAAAAGGTTCCCGGGTAAATTATACAAATTTTATCATGAAACTGTTATATGAAAGAGAGTAAGCGACTTCGAAATGGGAGCGCATAAAGTTCACGGTATGAATGAAAAACATAATTGATTGGAAAAACTGAAATGCTCTTTTAGTTCTCGCTAAATGAATAACTTTGAATGTGGTTCGATTTTATTCAAGTTGTTTTTTGCTGCTCGATTCGTAATGAATACATTTAAGATTTTTACAGTGTTACTATCGTTAGCTCAGTACCTATGCTACACTTTTATATGGGTAGGTGTTCTGCAAAGTTTTCGGTATGTTAGCATAAAAAAATAATATACGCGGATACCTAATTTATTAATATTAATTTTATTATCAAGTGTAAGAACCGCAAAAGCATCCGAAAATATTATACCAGGAAGGTAGCTTACTTTGAAAGTCATAGACATTCTCATTAGCCAAATCAAAAGGACTTTATAACCTTAAATGTGACATTTACAAATGTTATTAATTACCGTGAATGTAACATGAAAGAAAATGAAAACGTAAAATTGAATGGGACGCAAAGTTCTTGTTTTCCACTCATCAAAGGGTTAATGAACTAACAAGACCTTCCATTAAGATTATTTGTTAATCCTTATGAAAGTTATGTTAATATATCGCACACCTAGATCTAAAGGGATCTAACTCAAAAACCGGAAGATTTGAGTTATGCACACCATCGGATTCCAGCAAAATCCACCTACACTAAAACAGATTGCAGCTAATATAACTCTGCTAGCTTTATTATAAAAAGTATTAAAAAGTATAAATTTATACAGAAAACTCATGCGTGCATATGGACATAATAATCAGTTTCTCGCCTCTCCTGAAAAAGTACCTTTTTTGAGTTAGCTCTCTTTAGTACTAGGTGTGCGATATCTATGGCTCGCGTCTTTGTAAGAAACATTAATAAAATAATACTGGTTTTCAAAATTTTTAAGTACTAGTTAATCCAAAATGTTAGTTTCAACCGATGCGAAACTGGTTTAACTGGTGGACACACTAGGTACCAAATTCAAAAGAATAAATAGCACTAGATTATCCTTTGTACGTATTAATATAATATAATATTATGCTTTGATGTAAAAGTTCTTAAAAACCAAAAACGACAAAGTTCCAAGTTACGAAATAAGGTCTTTGAAATGAAATGAGTTAAACAAAACCTTTAGAGTCCTTGTGATTAAGGGCCATCGGAGTTGAGACCGTGTGCTAAGGACGGTAAAACTTTTTTAATAAAATCTGCTAAGTGAGCTCACCCCTCCCCATGGGACATAAATTAGGATAGCGAAGGCCTAAGAAAAAGTACGTGTTTGCTAATAATTTATCAGGCTGACGAAGGGCAAAGGAGTTCTTAAATTAGAGCTAAAAATCCGCAAAGTTGAACGTGATTAAGGTAGTTTTTTAATTTTTAATAATTTCTGTTACCTTTTTTACACGTTTTCCACTGTTACTTCGCTCCTAATGGTCGCAGCGTGATGTTATGTAGCCTAAAACCTTCCTCGATAAATGGTCTATCCAGCAAAAAGAGATATTTTCAATTCGAACCAGAAGTTCCTGAGATTAGCGCGTACAAACAAACTCTTCAGCTTTAGAATATTAGTAGGTATAGATTCACCGTTGTACCTAATTGTTTCATTCCAATATTTTCATTTTTGTTACGATTTTAATGAATCAGATATGAATGTTTAGTTCAGAAATATTATTCTTAGAATTAACGTAACAAATTATTAATAAGGTTCTGTTTGAATAAGAGTTTTTTAGTAAGATAATATATCTATAGTTAAATTCGGTGTGTAAGGAAATCATACAGTACTTGTTAATGTATTCAACGTCATGCTTGTATGCGTATGTTAAGTAAGGAATAAGCAAATATCTTTAATTGAACCCGTGATTTCCTACGTTTACATTAAGTTACAGTTTAGATAAAGTTTAGTAATGAATAATAATCGATGTACCTACTCTCTACATTTTACTGTTGAAGACAAACGCTGCAATATATTTTTAAAGATTTGGATATATACCATGATACCATAAGTACATTTAAAAGTAATCTTGAAACTGATGATGCGCCTCGTGAATGATGTTTATCTTTAAGTAGGGAATACATTTAAGTTTAAGTTTTTTGTTTTATTTTTTATACCTATCGTTTATTTTGTCATTGTAAGCATGCTGTGGTCACCTGTAATTGGAGGATCAATTAGCTTAGATATATTTTGTGCCTGTATCTTATTAGAATAATGAACCATTGTATCTTCTGTTGGTGATCCCTAAATAAATAAATAAAAGATTAAAAAAGAAGACAAACCATACGAAACGTACACAAACGGTGGGTGGCAGTACTGAATCCTCAAAAGAGACACTATACCTACGACCCATAACAGAACTATTTATACTTGTCATCGTCGTCATATCAACCGAAAGACGTCCACTGCTGGACATAGGTCACCCACAACGATGACCACATCGACCGGTCACGTGCCTCTCATCCATCGGTTACCAGCAACCTTCACCAGGTCTTCGGACCACCTTGTAGACCTGCCCACACTGCGTCTTCTAATCCGTGGTTGCCTTTCGAGCACTTTATAGCCCCAACGGCCATCTGCTCTACGCGCAAGCCCCACCCACTGCCACTTAAGCTTCGCAATGCGTAGAGCTATATCAGTGACCTTGGTCCTTCTGTGGATCTCATCATTCCTCACTTGTCATCGTGCCATCATTCAAATACGATATTAATGTATTAATGTAACATGAAAAACCTCAATGTTAAGTAGTGAATGTGAGATTCGGATTGCCAGTTGGCGGCATCTTCATAATATCAATAAATGAGAAATGCCTCTGTTTCACACAAAAAAAAGATATTCGAGCATTTTACTATCAAAAAATCCCTACTAATATTTAAAAATGCGAAAGTAACTCTGTCTGTCTGTCTGTCTGTTACGCTTTCACGCTAAAACTACTGAACCGATTTAAATGAAATTTGGCACAAAGATAGTCTGGAGCCTGAGAAAGGACATAGGCTACTTTTTGACCGACTGCAAAAAAGGAGGAGTTCCACGCGGACGAAGTCGCGGGCAGAAGCTAGTCTTACTGGTATATTTATACCAGTATATAAATTTCATAAAATATTCTTTGCCAGACTTGAATAATAGTAAAATAGGATTACCACAAATTTCTTAGCGCAAACCTGTTAAACTTCGTTAATGGATTGTGTTGTGTAATTGCTAAGGATTTATTGTAAACAAAGTTCTCGTTCGATTAATGCCGGTTCCGCTTCAAATAAACTTAGCAATTAGGAAATAAGCCAGTTCCGATAACTCTTGACGAAAAGTTCTATAAGAAGGCTGTTCTCATAAACTTATATAGTACTAGCTGGACTGTGCAAGATTTTCTGAGTGAACTAATATTAATTAATTAGTACGCTGCCTTATCCCCATATGCCCGCCGCATATGCCCACACTCGCATTGGCTGTCACGAGCCGTGTGCCAGTGGCAGTATTTAAAACCTATGGCGCAGTAGCAAGCTCCGCATTTGCTCTCACGTGTGATGGACGGCATATACGGTGGGGCTTAAGGTCGAATACCCATCAGTTTTTCTGGATTCCAGCACCAAATCTTAGTATGTTGTTAGGCATGTCATCGGGACCCCAAAGCGCACGATAGAAAGTCTCTGAGGTATCTAGGACTCCAGCTATGAGGTAATCAAAATGGCCGCCACCGCTTAAAGCATAACACTTTACTGTAAAGCAATGTACTACAAAAATAACTGCAAAATGAAGAGCTTTATAAAGCAGTTGAAAACAAACTATTTTTTTAATCGTGTTTCTTTTTTAAATAATGTGACGAAGTGGACTTTTTCAGTGGACACGTTTCGGTTTACTAATCTGTCACGTCTATGAAAAACAAACCTCAACAAAATGCTGGTTCAACAAAGTGAAAAATTAGCTAAGTACATAATATTAATAGATAATAAAATATGGAAGTTTATTCAAACATCAACATAAGACAAAGGACAGGAAGTTAATAGAAAAGAAGAACGACCCAAGTACCTATCTACTTAATAACGCACACCACAACAACCGTCTAAACAGACTGCAATATGCAAAAGTGATTCTCTTAATATTTTATACACACAAGACATTTCGCGACCACTACGGCTGTATACAGAGACAAAGTTGTACAGCACTTAACAATACAAGTTCTAACAAAGTATGTGTATAGGATTATTTTCATACACACGGGCTCACACGGCCAAGTTTGTTCGATTTCCTCCGGGGACGAAAGCAGTGCATGCATCTAATATTCGGCCGAAGATACTTGGCAATTGTGGTTTAAGGCACAAGGTTGGAGTGGTAAGTGTGGTGAAGTTAATAATTAATAACTACGCACTAATTGACCAAGTCCCTTACGAAGGAACCCCGTAGCTTACGGATTATATATAACCTGTACAAAGGGTCTGTAAAGGTTTTTGTTCTCATGGAAAAGGGTGAACTATGAGATCTAGTTAATGAATAAACGTACGGACATGCCTAAGCATACATAAGCCAAACAGTCATTTTAAAATGTTGTGCAGGTAACAATGAAAATTAATACTAAATCGGTACCTACTTCCCCTACCTCTAGCTTTAAAAAATATACAAGACGACAGTTAAATTCTTCATAACTGTTTATTTTGATAATTATGATATTTAGAATTTTTAAAATAAGTGTGATAAAATGCTGCCTACAATTGAACACCTAGAGAACACATGGGGCCCTAGACAAGTGCCCAACGTTCAACGTTAACATTAAACGTTAGGACCAAAATGTATGGGATTTGACATCCGCGAACGACTGTCACGTACGTCACAAATGTCAAATCCCATACATTTTGGTGCTAACGTTTAACGTTAACGTTGAACGTTGGGCACTTGTCTAGCTCCCCTTTATTATGTTTCTTCGGTAATATTATTGAGTATCTATTCCAGACATCAAAATCAGGAATATTTTAAAATCGTTATTATTTATTTCTTTATTGAACCCGCAAACTGTCGTTACTCACGACACGGCCGACCAACAGTGTGAAAGTTGGAATAATACGCGACAAATTTCCTTCAAGAAGTTTTCACACAATTACCAAGTTTCAGCCTCCATCGGTATTCATTTTCTAGTTTATACAAGATCTAGTCTTAAGTATGTTATCTGGAAAGTTATATATGTAATTATTCTAAACACGGAGAAGTTACTTTGTTAGCAAAATTACTTAAAAGTTAATAACCCAAGGCAAACATAAAAAGTCGACTTAAAATAATTTAAAACTTTAGCATAAGACTATTATTATTATTGTTAGCTCAGTCGTGCTACCATTATGGAATCTGTAACGGCTCCGAAAAGTCAGCCAATAAAATCAAATACGCGAGTTAAATTCGTTTAAAGTTGTTTTATTCCAATGTATTATCCGCGAAGGCATAAGAAATTATTATAATTCAAAACTCATAAAAAAGCCGACGATCCCAATAAATATTAAAAAGAAAAACTTCCCCATTACCATTCTATTAGAGAATCAAAGAACACAAAAAAACAATCCACATTAAGACTCCAATAATCTCATTAGCGTTAACGGAAAAAAACGAGAAAAGCTAATTTTAATAAAGCGTTAAGTGCCAACACAACTTTTGGAACTGTCCTCACGAATCGTATTGAAAAGTACACTTTTCAATTTTCGCTTGCGCTAATTGGTGATTCAAAAGAGACACCGGGCACTCTGAAACATCTCTTTTCATTACATTTGTTCAAATTCAACTTTACAATGATTCAGTTTGAAGTTACGGTTCGGAAAATGTATTAATTTGAGAGGATTCAGACATCTGTGAAAAGGTCTTTTCTATAAGCTTTTAGTTGAAAACATAGCTTCTTTCACTTTTAAAATGATTGAAATGAATGTTTTCATTTTGTCTGAAAGGCAATTTTGGGAGTAATTCTATTACGCATTTTAACTTTTAACCAAATTTCATATCGATCAAAACATGTTTTGGTTGTGAGATAATTCAATTTGCGTTAAACAAATTTGTTTGGCATGAGTTTGCGTAGAAGATCTTACATTTATGTCCTTGCGCCTGAATAATTTAATTGTCCTGAGAATTAAGTTTGGCATTAATATGATATCTTAGATCTTTGTATAGTTTAATCTTAATAAATTTAACACACATCACCAAATATTCAAAACCTGTAATTCTATAATACCAAACTATAGCATTATAATTTGTATCATGAAATTCGGAACATTGTTTAAAGTTCGAATTACATTTTGTGACCTCGGTATTTCTGATTTCGTCTACAGTATTGGCTGTATATAAAACTGTGTTTTCTTGTTCACTCTTCTTTTATTCATGACTAGCTGTGCCCGCGACTTCGTCCGCGTGATATTTAACCCCGTTATGGGGTGAACTTCATTAGAATACGGATCTATATCTGAATCCCTAACGTTTTTTAACCTATTATTGCATTCCCTTAACGCTTTATGTCGTAATTAATGATCCTAACACTCTTATGACCTATTATTTTCGTTTTCCCAACATCGTATAAACATTTTTTTTCCACATAATGTTTTATTTCCCTAACGTATTTCCCACTTGCCATATTGATTATTCATCCTAATCCTAATTGGTTATGGCGCTTCGCCGGCCGCTGTCGAGGCAAGCTCGCTTCGCTCGCTCGGCTTTCGCGCTGTGGGGTCATAGTTCAATATTAATTGATTAGTATACTGACAAAACCTGATTTGTTAACGTTATGTCGTAAATATACTTTTATTAAAAGTACCGATCCTGACGCTTCACCGGCCGCTGCCGCGGCATGCTTGCTTCGCTCGCTTGGCTCGCGTGCTGGAAGGTCACTGTTCTACCTAACACTCCTTCTCGCTTCGCTCATCGTCGCATCTAAAAAAGACCTTCATTTGCTGCTGCCGCGGCACGCTCGCTTCGCTCGCTCGGCTTGCACGTTGTTGGGTCGCAGTTCAATTAATTAGTATATTATTAGTATACTGACAAAACCTGGTTTTTTAATGTTATGTCGTAAATATATTTTTATTAAAAGTATCGGTTCTGACGCTTCGCCGGCCGCTGTCGCGGCATGCTCGCTTCGCTCGCTTGGCTCGCGTGCTGGAAGGTCGCAGTTCCACCTAACACTCCTCCTCGCTTCGCTCGTCGTCGTACCTAAGGGAGACCTTCATTTGCCGCTGCCGCAGCACGCTCGCTTCGCTCGCTCGCCTTGCGCATTGTTGGGTGGTAGTTCAATTAATTAGTATATTATTAAAAGTACCGGTTCTGACGCTTCGCCGGCCGCTGCCTAACACTTCCCTTATTCGTAATAAATTAAACTAACAAAAGTACCTTACTTTCGAAATTGCATAATTTATACAGCTACCACTGAGTTTAACATTTTTTTATTTAAATCTGACAAAGTTTCTGAAGAAATCATACACGTGAGGTTTAGGTGCCTATTTATTTAAAGGAATGATTACCACACTTATTATCAAGATCTTACAAAACAACAAAGCAATTTTACAATTCAATCCAAAATAAAACCTTATACCGATTAAATACAATAATAGTGGTTTTACGTAATAAAACATTTCCCAGTTTGCCTCATTGGCTATAATGAGATACCAGTGTGCAGTATATCCAGTTCCGCATCCACGAACTCTCGCAAAGCATACTCCTTATACTCGGTCTTGAGGATATGTTCAGGGTCGTTTTCACAGGAGCTCGCGCGAGCTTGCTTTACCTCCGTCTCGTCCCGGTCCGCCACTTCTATTATCACTGCTTTTTTATATATTGTATAATTTTATTATGTCAGCTCTTGGTCGCGAAGAACACTTCTATTTCTGTACGTAATGACACCAGTTTCCCCTCGCAAGTTAAACGGGGTCTGCTTACCCAGGAACAGTATTAAATGGTCCTGATCACACCATCCACGGGGTATTACGTAATAATCCCATTTTCGTTACCACTGAAGAAACAGTTTGGGTACTTATTTAATGTCAGGAATGACATTCGCAACCGTTGCTATGCATAACTACATACTTTGTAAATGTCATAAGGCTTCATATTTTCCCCGTTGTATACACATTTTTCACTGTTTCTTCGCTCCTATTGGTCGCAGCGTGATGTTATATAGCCTAAAGCCTTCCTCGATATTTAATTGCTATTTTGTGTATCCAACAAAAAAAGAATTCGAACCAGTAGTTCCTGAGATTAGCGCGTTCAAACAAACAAACAAACAAACAAACAAACAAACAAACAAACAAACAAACAAACAAACAAACAAACAAACAAACAAACACACACACAAACAAACAAACAAACAAACAAACAAACGAACAAACAAACAAACAAACAAACAAACAAACAAACAAACAAACAAACAAACAAACAAACAAACAAACAAACAAACAAACAAACAAACAAACAAACAAACAAACAAACTCTTCAGCTTTATAATATTAGTATAGATAGACTATTTTCAGTAAAACAACCATAGCGCGTTTTAATTGCCTTGAGGCGCCATCTAGTACTATATTATGTAACTATAAAATCTCCTGTAGAAAAATTACCTTTAAACTTTAAAAGACGATATCGTTTTTATTTGACATCCGATTTCGATGAAACAAAGCCTATATGTTGCTCAGGGAAGAGATCTATGATGATCTATTAGTGAAAGCTGCGTCAAAATCTGTTCAGTAGTTTTCAAGATTAGCGAATACATACAGACAGACAGACAGACAGACAGATAAGAAAATCTAAAAAATCATTTTTGTGTTCTGTTACTCTTTTATTATTGCCCACACCCATTTTTTGTTAAAAATTTCAATTGTACAGACACGCGGTTTCTACTGTTTTATTATATTATTATGTATAGAAAACACTCCAGTACTAAACAAGATTTAGGTTTCTAGGTTTTTATTTATCTCAAAAAAAGAACTGATGAATTGGAAAATTATCCCATTTACAAACATAACCTTTGAGCTGAGTATAAGTTACATGCAGTACATAGTATTGCTTTTACGTGATAAGATTTCATTTTATGGATATATTAGGAATACAGTTATGTTTAGTTTACGCTCGTGTAGGTAGGTGTTACAATACAAATTAAACCTTTGAACTCTGAGCTGTATTTAAGTGTCAAAGCACAACAGAGTAGATGGTAGTCGGAGCTAGTGTGATGGCCAGACACAGACTGACTAGGCTTCCTACAAGATGCTCCAACATGTTGTGAAAGTCACTGCAATCCGCTGGATACGGGCGGCGCGGAAGCGGTCACTATGGAGTACCTTAAGGCGACCTAAGTAGGTACAGCAGTATGTAGATATCTTTCGGTTGATATGATAATTAATTTGACATTGAATCACGTGACCTTCTGTTACCTCACGTCAAATTCCATACAATAATTTTCTGTCTACATTCTTGTTAAGTATTATTTGTCTGAGTCCACTGATGTGTGTGCAATTACTTTGCTTTTTTAGCCAAAACATGTACGCTAAACTCGGCAAACCGCATAACCATTTAATTAAATTAATAAAAAGTTAATTAAAACCAAAGTTCACTCAGGTACGGTCCGTATGGTTGCGCTACCAATCCGTCTGTTTGTGGTAAACCGGTACAACTATCCGTTTAGATTTATAGGGTTTTCATACGAGATTTACGACTGTCATTTATTATTCAGTATCTGCGGTAGAATCAGATTTATGACACACTTTTGGGTATGGTTTTATTCGAATAAATAAACTCATTGTTGTGCTACCTTACTGTGAAGTGTTAAAGGAGTCTAGTTGATTTTCTTTCTTAAAACATCTTGATGGAAACTTGGTTGCCTTAGACAACTTTATTGCTACAGCTAAGCTGATTTCTATACCCACGCGAGTAGTAAGTAAGGTTTTGTCACGAGAGAAATCGTCTGTCTCTGAACAGTTAGAGAGACAGATAATTTTTATCACACGATAAAATCCGTATTACGTCAGCCGCCGTTACTGAGAAGAAGATCTATAAGAGATAGAAGAAATCTACTATGAGATAAAGATTAGAGAAATCTACTAATATGAGAAGGTACTTTCATATTGATGTTGTTAAACAACGCACCGGACGCAGTGTCACAAAGAGACGCGTGGTTAGACCTCTTAAAATGTAAATTGAAGATACAGAGTAATGTGGCCAGTAGTTTGTTGTCATTAAGGACTATTGTTTCACCTTTTTCGGTTTACCTTCTTTCGTAAATGTGACTTACGAATTGTAAATTATGACAAAGTAACTCTGTCTGTACAAGTCAGTTACTAATGAGACGATTTTATTCCTTTCACTAATTAATACACTTTAATAGTGTAAGTTCATTGTGAACAAAGCAAAGGGTACTCGTTAGTTATTTTGTTGATTACATTTCCAATTTCAATAGAATATTTAAAAACAGAGCCGTTTTTATAATACGAAAACTAAATTTTTTATGGTTCAAATTTTTTTAATAGGTCTGTAGATGATTAATATCAGCATTGCACCAGTGCAAAGCCTGGGCGCGTCGCTAGTTGTTTAGAAATATAATGTAGTTAACTTTCTCATAATTTACAGCCTTACTTTAAATGAGGGAAAGTACAACAGCATTAAGAAAGCTTTAAGCTGTAGGACTGTTGTTGTTCTCACTTTAAGCATTTTTTAAAACTAATAGTTCCCAAACCAACTTATCTTTGAACAAATATATGTAAGTACTTATCCACAGCTGTACCTGCCATATTGGTCGCACTTAAAATTTTGCGCGGTTGGCAGTTTTTCTTATTTACTTCCGAAGCTAATTGTGTACATTTTTTTTATTGTTTGGGGATAGAAGTAAGGTTGAATATATTAAGTACTTAGTATTTTCACAGATATCATTTTGAAGTGATGGAATTAAACAAAATTTAGAAGTTCAGTAAATGTTTAGCTTCGTTGACAGT
This sequence comes from Polylopha cassiicola, assembly GCA_038024825.1. Taxonomy (NCBI): domain Eukaryota; kingdom Metazoa; phylum Arthropoda; class Insecta; order Lepidoptera; family Tortricidae; genus Polylopha; species Polylopha cassiicola. The sequence continues at coordinate 4,596,180 of CP149053.1, read as the reverse complement.
ATCAAAGGTGATGTCAAAAACATTGCCTTGAATTTATAATTGAAATGTCACAATAATACCTACCCCAATTGTTTGGAAGATAATTCGAAATGATAAAATTAAATTGAATTTAGAAGTTCCGTAAATTTTGTAAATTATTATAAAATCTTGTATTGAGCAATACTTCAAATTAAAAATGATCACGTTCCAATTGATACATATATATATGCAAAAGTAGACAGTCCACTTATCACATCTATACTAATATTATAAAGCTAAAGAGTTTGTTTGTTTGTTTGAACGCGCTAATCTCAGGAACTACCTACTGGTTCGAATTGAAAAAATCTTTTTTTGTTGGATAGACCATTTATCGAGGAAGGCTTTAGGCTATATAACATCACGCTGCGACCAATAGGAGTGAAGAAACAGTGGAAAATGTGTGAAAAACGGAAAAAATAACTATTCCATGCGGACGAAGTCACTGGCAGAAGCTAGTAAATTATACTTGCCCACTGATTATGTAGGTAACACAAATTTGGGAAGATCTGATGCCTTCGCCATTATTACACGTTGGAATAAAACAATTACTTAATTATTATTTTACTGTAACACCTGTAATAACATAATGAATGCGATAAATAGTTTGAATTTGAACTATCGTCAGCTCAGTCGTATTATGAATATGGGAACTGTAAAGTATTCGAAACGTCAACAAAAAAAGCTTGAGTTAAATCCGGTATAATTGTTTTATTTGAAACTCACCTTTTTTTTATTGGTAAGTATTATTTTCTTTGAGTTGTAAATTACAATTAGAAGCAAAAACTTTTTTTTTCTTCTATTATAAAATCCATATTTTTATAATCTGTGATTGTGTGACGTCACCATATCTCTATATACAAAATAATACCTTGCAATTAGAAGTGTCACCTAAATTCTTCATAATTTTCATTTGCCAGAGTAAGCATTAGCGTCTTACAACCAATCAGATCGTTTTCAAACCAAGTACGTAAGACAATAGGGGCTGCATATTACGACATAATCAAACTGAATTCGAAAGTCCCATTAATTGTACATGTAATCAAATAGCTATCAGCAAATCCTTTAAGTTACAAAGACGTCACAATATAGTCCAATAAACGTACGGAAGTGACACAGCCGTGTGACAATAATGCCATGTCACTTTGACATGTGACGGCTTAATTAACGTTACATACGCGTTAGGTAATCGGTTATGGATCTTGATTAGTCCCCTGCTACGTTGCTGCCGAAATTTGTATGAGAAATAAGCAGTTTTGATAGATGGGGTATATAAAGTACTAGCTGTGCCCGTGACTTAGTTATTTTCCCCGTTTTTTTCACATATTTTCCACTGTTTCTTCGCTCCTATTGGTCGCAGCGTGATGTTATATAGCCTTCCTCGATTTTTTTAATTGGAACCAGTGGTTCCTGAGATTAGCGCGTTCAAACAAACACTCTTCAGCTTTATAATTTTAGTATAGATATATAGGTGTCTCCACTCTAGAACACGTTTACTCCAACGGTTATCGGTTCTTCGGCTAATATGGCCAGCCCACTGTCACTTTAGCTTGCTAATCCGGTGGGCTATGTCGATGACTCTGGTTCTCTGCCGAATCACCTCATTTTTGATTCGATCCCGCAGAGAAACGCCGAGCATAGCCCTTTCCATAGCCCGCTGAGCGACTTTTCATTTGTGAACCAGCCGTACCGTCAGTGTCCACGTTTCGGCTCCGTATGTCATGACGGGTAGGACGCACTGATTGAAGACTTTCGTCTTAAGGCACTGTGGGAGTGACGATATGAAGACTTGACGTAGCTTCCCAAACGCTGCCCAACCTAACTGAATTCTTCTATCCACCTCATCCTCGAAGTTGTTTCTACCTAACTGTAATGTCTGTCCAAGGTAGACATATTTTTGAACAACTTCGAGAACGGCGCCGTGTACCGCAATTGGTTCCGGTAGTACATGTTCATTGAACATGACCTTGGTTTTGTCCAAGTTCATCCGTAGGCCAATGCGTACAGAAGAGTCAGCCAGATCATTCAGCATCTGTTGTAGGTCCTGCAGCGCTTCTGCCACGATGACGATATCGTCAGCAAATCGCAAGTGAGAGATGTACTCGCCATTTACTTTGATGCCACGTCCTTGCCAGTTCAGCGTTTTGAACATATCTTCTCATAACAACATAACGTCTCGGCAAACGTAGTGTAGGACGTCCTCAGGCAAGGTGGAGTGACGATTTGCGTAAGATGGCTGGCAGGAGCTGGATGCAAGCAGCCCAAAATAGAGCAAAGTGGCGTGAAATTGGAGAGGCCTATGTCCAGCAGTGGAATGCGACGGGCTGATGATGATGATGATGATGATGATATAGGTGTATAAGGTATTTTTTTTATAACGTAATAATTTAATTTGTTCATATTATTTATTTTTTATTTTTGTTCTGACGATTTCAATATGAGTGCATATAATTTGACATAAAAATATAATTATACTGTGTGTGAACTTTTGAGAAATACACATATTTATATTTGATGCGTTTTTTTTAATAGCTTGAGGGAATCAAGAGGAAGGATTATAGCACCCGTGTGAAGCCGGGGTGGGTCGCTAGTTATTAACAAATAACAGACTTTTGACTCATGATAAATTCAATGAATAACCGACCCCATAGGATTACTAGTGTAATATTGAAAATGTTGTCGACAAGGAAAAGGTTTGTCGTGTCGACATGAAAAATTAAGAGACGACATCGACATGACAACGTTACCAATTTTCGACAGATCACCGCGAGAATAAGACAACATGAACATGTAAAGATGTCCACTCGACAATTCAATATAGGCTCGCATCAATACTTAATCCTTTAATATCATTCATGTAAAAACATGTAAGGTCTGGTGGCCTTAGGATCTTGCTCTGTTGGATCAGTAAAGCAACAGTCGATATGTCGCAGTGATATGATGAAAACAGGGATCAAATGCCTGGGCTGTTTTAGGGACATGATAAAACGAGTAATTAAGTTTGGTAAAATGTTAAAACCGATTTGACTTAATTACTCGTTTTATCATGTCCCTAAAACAGCTCAGGTATTTGATCAAATAACTAAGTGAAATGAAGAAATCTAGCAGCCATTTCTATGATTCTTTCATTTCCCTAAAATGACTTGGAGACTTGATCAAATCACTAAATTTCGCTAGGGAAATGACACAACGCGTGGTATTTTTATCATCAGCCGGGAGTTGATCATATCACTGAGGGACTTGATCAAATCCCTGGTTTTATCATCTCACTGCGACAGATATACCATTGGTTCGTTGACATGCAACTCTGTATGTTTACAATAAAATTTATGTGAATGTTTCTTGAAATATATCGCTATACACGCCCATTTACCCGGACCCGGAAAACTTTTACAGGAAGAGTTAATGATATATTGTATAAGCTGAATGGTGCATTGCATATTTTTGTGCGCTAAATTTAGTTGCTAGTGTTAGCAACTTTTTTTTATAATGTAACAAGTTTAAAATCCAATTTCCATGGTCGTATATTTGTGATTGCTTTTTTGTAAGCGTTTGGTTCGAATAAATGTATTATATTCATTTGATATACCTAGAATAATGTTAGAGTTTTTTTTTATTAAAATATTATGCATCGATTAAAAGAAAAGCTTACAAAAATAAATTCCACCCGTTTTCACCTTCTTAAGGAATGATTGTCAACAATCTATCCAATGTAATTTTCCGGGAGTTAAACTATTTCCATATTAAATTTCATCTAAATATGTTCAGCGGTTAATTAGTAAATAGATAACAAACAGACGAATCAGAAGAAATTTGATTATAAATACAAATAAATATATTTGGACAATTCACACCAATTGATCTAGTCGCAAACTAAGCAAAGCTTGTACTATAGGTACTAAACAACGGGTAAACATACATAAATACATATAAGACATCCAAGACTTAGGTACAAATGCTCATCACTTTAACATCTGACCTCTATCAGGATTTGAACCAGCAACCTTCGGTTTCGTAGTCAGGGCCTCTGACTCTGACCAGTAGACCAATAGACTGTCATTAAATTATACAGTGGAGCGTCGATTATCCGAACGTCGCCCAACCGAACGACCGCTTATCCGAACAGTAGTAACGCGCGAGGTCAACGGTCACCCGCCCGACCCTTCCCTATTAATTGTACCTAGTACATACATGTTTTACTATAAGATTACATATCTGCACTTTTTTTGTTTATTTCCTATTTGTCATTAAAGATATATGTAAATGTAAACATGGTTTTCATTTACCTGTACGTAAATATTATGTATGTATGTCTGAATCAATGTAGGTACATATAGGTAAATCGATTATCCGAAAATACCGGTTTTCCGAACACCCACGTCCCCCAATTAGTTCGGATAATCGACGCTCCACTGTACTCTCTTCTTTACTAATTTATGACAGTGACAGCGATGTCTTCTCGCGCGACAAACACCTTACATACCAGCCGGAGAGCTATATCAGGATTATATATCAGGAGAGATATAAGTATATGTATATTAAATTACTATGCGCAGTTCGTCTATTGTGCATTGAGCTGGGCCGTTAAAATATTCATAGTTACTCGCGATCATTTGAATTGGGCACTGATTAATATTAAACTATGTATATTAATTCGGTATGAGCATAATTAATAATTCGTTGAAATATTAACAGCTTTGCGATATGATTTAACGAGTAAATTAAGTTTGCTTTGTAAACGGAACATTTTTCATCAAATAAAAATGTCCTTTTCATGGAATGAACCAAACAGGCAAGAAATAGAGAATGGTGGAGACAGGCGGAGAAGGCCTATTCCCAATAGGGACTATAACTTTCTAACTTTAAGTAAATTGTATGAAAAATTGTGTAATAGAATAAGTATTAAGTATGTATAGTTATGTGAATAAAGAGGCTTATAAATAAATCAAATGTCCATTCCAAATTATTTAAAATCGTTTTGGGGCCGTTCAAGTAGCACAACTGACCTGACAATAGTCTTATGCTAAAGCGATTAATACATTTATGCAAACTACCTTATTTACTTAATTACAAAATTTAAGTACTATCCTGATCTAAAATATAAAATATTTCTGATACATTTTATAACCGCGAAGTCATCAGAAATTATAATTTCGGATGCCTTCGCGGTTATTACACATTGGAATGAAACAACTATTAATGGATTTAACTCGCGTATTTTTATTTTATTATAGTTGTTTCATTCCAATCATCAGAAATTATACTACTAATATTTGTTATACAAATATTTGTAAACGGAAAAGTTAAGGGACAAATAGTTATATAATAGGTATCTAGGTAATTTAAATTATAACTTGAGATTCGGTTACATTACAGCAAACTAAAATATTCCGTATTCCGTAGGGACGAAGAGCGAATCAATTAATAAAGTTTCTGCGGCCGATTCCCCGAAGGTGCGATGTGTTTTCATTTGCGCGTCGCATCTGAAATTTGTGTTTATTCTACAAAGATATTAAAGAAAATAATAGTATCTACCTAGTTATCTATCACTTAGTTATTAAATTAATACATTGGTAGAATGAAATAATTATAAACGGATTGAGCTAGTATATTTTAATAATTTAAGCATAAGACTAATTGGAATGAAACAACTTTAACGGATTCAACTTTAACTCGCGTATTTTATTTTTATTGGCTGACGTTTCGGAGCCTTTACAGATTCCATAATCGTAGCACGACCGTGCGGACATTAGTCTTATGCTAAACTTTAGCATTATACTAGTGTCAGCTCAGTAGTGCTACGATGTCAGCTCAGAAGTTAGTCTCGGACCATTAGATCAAAAGCCTGTCATAAATTCACTTGTTTACTTGTTTAAGTATCAATAATGGAAATTATTACTAAAAAAAACATTTATACAAAGTATGCCGTGAATAATTTATTATTTTCTCGATTCTCGGTAAATTCATAACTTGATGTTGATAAAAATAGAAAGAAGAAATCCATTCTATTTTAAGATAAATTCGTCTTCTATTTTTTTGGTAAGGAAATGAAAATAAATTGTATATATACGATTTCATTTCAGTCAAAAATTAGTGGTTTGACATTTTTTAATGTCCAATAGTTTCTTTGCTTCTATTGACAACGTAAAGAACAACCAAAGCTTTATAAAGAGATGGTTCTTAAACAACCTTCCCGAATAACCTGTTTTAATAAAATGTATGACCTACTTAGGCCCATTAGCATGATAAAAATCAATATCAACCTAAACATACTCTTAACAAAATCAATCACCTTAACGTCTCACTTCGGAAAAAAATGCAAAACAAATGGCTTCACCTCACACCGTACAAATAATACAAATAACAGGCGAGTCCCAGGCGTGACTAACTTTAGTCTACCGTGAGACCCAACGCGAGCGGACGCCTACGCCGTAGCTCTTCGTAGACGCGCTACGAAATACGTAGCATTTTAACGTAGACAATTGAATTCAAAAATTTCAACGTCAGCCTCATTGATTGGCGGTCTAGATTTTTATTATTTAGGTCTGTGGATAATGACTTTGGAACTATGGAATCGGATTTAAAAACTTCCGCTTTGAAAAGGTAGGTTTTGAAAGTAGTTTTGTTTTTGTTTTATAAAAAAAGTAACGAAATAGTTTTTAAGTAGATAACAGTTCTTTTGTTTTATTTATTGAATTTCTGAAATACTTTGACCTATTTTTGTGGTAAAAAATAATTTTATGTTGATATAAGTTTTCTTTTATATTTATTTTGTTTACCTTCATAAAACTAGTTTATCTGATTACCTAGCCGACAGAGAATAATTGAAAAAAGTTTTACGAAAAACAATTCTACTTTTTTGCGTCTTATTACGGGGTCCGTTTTCCTTTTCCGGAAATATAATGCATAATTTAGAGTAATAAAATATAAACTTTTTTCTATTCTTGCAGAAAGAAACTTTTATAACTATGCATTTAATTTCACTAAGTTTTTTTTTGTCCGAAAACTTTCAACGAGAGTTTGGAAATGTTCTTAGTAAATATACAATAGTTAAAAATAATTGATTCAGTCCTAAACTATACAAGGAGTTGCTTGGCCTATTGGTTCTTAAGGTAAAAGGCTAATTTACTAAAATAAAAATGTTCATGTAACATTTTAGATATCATCTAAGTTAATAATTTCTGATGCCTTCGTGGTTATTACACACTAGCGGCCCCGGCAGACGTCGTCCTGCCCGTCCGATTGTTTCGTCAAAGATCTGTCAAAGTCTTCTGTCACTTCTTCATAAGGCTTCATATTTTCCCCGTTTTTTACACATTTTCCACTGTTTCTTCGCTCCTATTGGTCGCAGCGTGATGTTATATAGCCTAAAGCCTTCCTCGATAAATGGTCTATCCAACAAAAAAAGAATTTTTGAATTCGAACCAGTAGTTCCTGAGATTAGCGCGTTCAAACAAACAAACAAACAAACAAACTCTTCAGCTTTATAATATTAGTATAGATTGAAATGGAATAACTATAAACGCAATTTATTTACCTCGTTATGTGACGTATTTTATTTGCTAGATACACTGTATAAATCACTTTAGCTTTAGACTATCGTCAGCTCAATCGTGCTACGATTATGGAAACTGTAAAGTTTCTGAAACGTCAGCCAATTAAATAAAATCCGCGGGTTAAATCCGTTTAAAGTTGTTTCATTTCAATCATCTAAGTTACTTTTGATTTAATAACATTAAAATCTACCCCTGGCCGGATTCAACCTGCTATAAACAAATTTGCAGTCATCTACACATTAAAGAAATATCTAAAACTTTATTGTATAAGTCACAATTAACATTATATTATATTCATGCCTCTTTTCTTTAAAGGTATATAATTTAGAATAATATCTATAACTATATTGTATGAGTCAGAATTTACATATATTCATGCCTCTTTTTTTAAAAAGTACCTATATGAATTAAAGCAATGTCTAAAACTATATTGTATACGTCACAATTTACATATTATATTCATGCCTCTTTTCTTTAAAGGTATATCAATTAAAGCAATATCTAAAACCATATTGTATACGTCACAATTTACATATTATATTCATGCCTCTTTTCTATAAAGGTATATAGTTTAAAGTAATATCTATAACTATATTGTATATATCACAATTTACATATTATTATTATATTCATGCCTCTTTTATATAAAGGTATATAGTTTAAAGTAATATGTAAAACTATATTATATACGTCACAATTTACATAATATTATATTCATGCCTCTTTTCTTTAAATATATGACTCAAGTGCAGTAGACACCGACAAACCTCTTTCACAGCGTCAACTTTGATTTAATTTTTCATATATGCACGTTGAACTCAAATATGTCCAAACCTGGCACTTATTCAAGATGTCCTGGATTTCTTCCAGGAGTGCCTAGGCCTTAGGAAAAGCATAAAGTTTTATGTCTCTTAAAATAAAACATGATATAGGGTACCTATTTAATATAAGTAGTTTAATTTATAGGGATAAAACATGAAAAACCGAACTTAGAAATCGTATAGGTACTATTTTTTATGTTGTTTACATATTTGTAGCCGGCTAAACTCATGATACAAATATGGGAACTGTTAAGTTTACGAAATGAACATAAATATACCTACGGAAGTTAATTTCTTTTGGTTGTTAATTCCAATGGAAAATACCGAGAACATTTCAAGTAGAATATAGCTTACTTTTAACATTAATATGTTATCATAATAATATATGTAAGTAGGAATATAAGTACGGAAAGTTTCGAAAAAAAAAGTATTTGTCGGAACTTTGCAATACGTAATTTTTCATGAAATTTAATCTCTTAAATAATAATACAACAACTGCGCCTTATCCATCCGATCTCTTTATCTTATTAAAATATTAATTAATTTAAAAAAAAACTCATTTTTATAGTCATAAAAAAACACTCCGTAACGTCATTTTGATCTCTTATTTTCACCAACATACAAGGCAAAACATACGTTTAACCATCAAAACTGAATTCGAACAGCCATAAAAAAACGGATACATTAATAAAAGCCATTAAACCCTTCACGAAACATAAATGGCGCTAGCGTTATAAGCACTTTCATATCGTATTCAAATTATTTTTCATATAACGGTGAATTTGATCCACTTGGAAAATATAGGCAAGTCACGCCAGAATTAGGCTGCAACATTATTAATGAATTTCCGATATTGCTTCCGTTATTCCGAATTTAATATCCTTACCCAAATTTTGGAGAACCGCGATCTCTCTCGCATTATGCTTATGAGGTTTTTTGGAGCAATTTTACTGTTTTCTTGGTTTGCAAAAATTCTAAATTGGATATATTTTTCCAGATGTAATTGATTCTTGGCTTATAAAAGATGGAAACTGATGATTTATATTTTCTATATATATTATGTAAAGGAATAAAATAATATGCGACCTTAAAACACATTCCTTCAAGCATCTATATCGAAAGGCCCAATTAGATTTTTATCATTGAGACTGATAATTGCATGTCTTTGTCACCGGTTTTAAATGGTTTTTAAAGCAATCACGAAGTCACTTAAGCGTAAGACTATTGTCAGCTCAGTCTTGCTATGATTACGGAATCTGTTAAGGCTCCGAAACGTCAGCCAATAAAATAAAATACGCGAGTTAAATCCGTTAAAGTTGTGTCATTCCAATCACGAAGTCATTCACAGTTTTTTTACTACAAAACGCAATTTATGTTTCACACCCTAAGCTAAGCTAGCTAAGCTAAGGCATTAGACAAAAAACATTAGGTATAATATAAAACTCACCACATGACTTTTCATTTGCTTAAAAATATGTCAATAGGGATGACGAATAACTCGTAATTCAATTTAATCCGACATTTAGATTATTATAAGTTATTGGATTCGTATATTTTATTTTCTAAAACAAACAAAGAATTACTAGGATAAGTGCTTTGAAAGTTCGGGAATAAGTCACGAGCCCCCACGATAAAGAACAATTTATACCCATACCATGACGTCACAAGCCCCCACTCCCGAACTTCTGAAGCGCTTATCTTTATCATTTAATTTTCGATAGAAAAAAGAAAAATTACGTGTCCAATATTTTTTGGTAATGTACTCGATTGATAAAAAAACCAGTCGTCATGCCTATTATGTTCATTTTTCATTCTTCTCGTTCGCGTTTGCATTTGTCACTTGGGTCTGGTAATCAAGGGTGTGCATTCCATATAGGCACAATGGTATAAATGTATGGAGTGCCTACCCTGACATGGTACATGCACGCGCCTGCTGGTAATGTGGTGGAACTTAGCAAGGTCAGAAATTTCGTACTTAGTTGTCTTCTAGTCTTTGTAAATTATACTTTAAGTTCGTTAGTACTTAACTAAGTAGTTTTGTACTCTACTGTAAACTAAGCACTTTAGAGTAAGAAACTAAGTAAGGTCAAGGCTTCTAATTCCGTCTACGGGGCTATTCCGTCACGTACACGTTTTTGGCGAATCTAAGCACAGTTCGCCGCTGCCAGCTCAGTTGGTAAAGCAGTAGGGTTTTCTAATGCAAACTAAAAAACACCCATGACGCTGTGCAATAAAGGAAGAAAAATATCTGCTTTCAAAGTTCAGTTGCGTTTCGAAGTCGAAGTGCGAGTATAGTACTATGCAGTTTGATCGAAGATAAATATGAAATAGTTAGATTTCTAGGATTTTCTGACTATTATTTAAAAAAAATATATAATAAATTAAGCAACCTAGATACAGGGAATTTCATACTATTATTTGATTGCCAAGTAAATTATTAGTCTAGTAGATGCGCGCAATGGGTAAATAGTTAAAAATAAACGTCTCAAAATTTTAACCAAAGTTGATCTAGCTCAAAAATATGCCGGAATTAGAAGCCTTGACCTTACTTTATTATGTTGAACGGAAATTAAATGGTGCGACTTTATTAAGGTGCAAAGCTAAGATGGCAAATTCTATTATTTACAGAGTACTGTAAATTTTGCTTGTAAAGAGATGTTTCTCGATAATTATAACCGCATAAAATCCATCCAAGCTACCATCATCATCATCTTCAGCCTATCGCAGTCCACTGCTGGACATAGGCCTCTCCAATTGCACGCCACTGTGCTCGATCTTTGGCTGCTCGCATCCAGCTCCTGCCAGCCATCCTACGCAAATCGTCACTCCACCTTGCATGAGGACGTCCTACACTACGCTTGCTGAGACGCGGTCTCCACTCCAGAACACGTTTACTCCAACGGTCACACATGTGTATGCCTGTCTGGTACAGGTTAATTAGCTGATTAGATAAAAACTGATAAGAAGACAGTTAAAGACACCAAAGGAGATAAAATAATTTCTGTAACAAAAATTAAAGGGGGTGGGATATTTAATATGGAAGTGGGATATAAAATAAACTATCAGATGTACTAATTATAAGTAGACGAAGTCGCGGGCAGAAGCTAAAATTATTGATCTATTAAAATGAATATTTTTTTCCATAATTTTGCATGAGATCCATGTTTTGTAATTTAGGTACCTACTACTCCAAGTTACAGACACTTACTAAAAGTATTTACTTAAAACAATTTGTACAAAGACAATGTCATTTCAATCGATCACTTTTCTTATTATGCAAAGAAATTTAGATAGCTTTTACTCTGATTAGAATTTCAGGATAATCTACTATCATATTTTAGCTAGAACTATATAGATTCGCAAAAAAGTTTGCTATCATTTAGCTTATAGAGTCAGCTCGTAAAGTGTCAAAAGTTGGCGTTCTAATGTGTGGGTCGGCCATAACAATTTTATCATAAATGATGTGCAAAAAGTTCCACCTTTCCCGAAAGTTTTCGAACAGAAATATTTCTGTTATTTTTATGACTGTTGTAATAAGTTCCATAATAAGCGAAGACACAATTCTGTGTAACGGTTTCTCACCTATGAAAAACAACTTTGACATTTATTTACTTATGTTGAGTTATATATTTTTATATGTAATTTTAGAGTATTGTCGAGATTAAACTAGTTTTCTAATTTCAGTCAGCTATGAATACGAGAACTGTAAAGTTTTTTAAAGTCGGGTTGAAATTTAATTCGTTAAGTACCTATTGGAATTAATCAACTATTATGAAGGAAAGTAACTCGCGTATTTTATGTTATTTGCTGACATTTCGAAAACTTAGTATAATGCTTAAAACTTTTGTCAGCTCAGTCGTGCTACGATTATGGAATCTGTAAAGGCTCCGAAACGTCAGCCAATAAAACAAAATACGCGAGTTAAATCCGTTTAAAGTTGTTTCATTCCAATGTATAATAACCGCGAAGGCATCAGAAATTATTTCGTTAAGTAGGTACCTAATTACCTATACCTACTTGTTTATTTCAAAGTATAATAATCATACAATTTACTATGCAATTTTTCTAAAGTTTATAATCTAATAACTAATAATGCATTTAATTTTATCACTAGAATACTTACTACATAGACTGAAAAGTGTTAATGCTTGTACCAAATATTCATTACGTTTCAAATATATCGTTTATTTCAATATCGTAATTACGTCTTAAGCCAAGATTCGTAATGAGCGGGTGTATTCATCCCATATTGCTTGTGTTTTGCTTAAATTAATACTAAGCCTGAAATTTGGAATGCTTAATTGCCAAATTTAATTGGTAGCGAAACCGATTCTGTGGCAAATTTATATGCTGTATATGAATACGACCTCACATTCGTTAATAGATTTCAGCTAAGACGCAAAATGGATGGGTTTTCGATTAAACTTTGATAATTATTGTGTAGACAACTTTGTCGTTTTAAATCGTTTTAATAACTAGGTATAACTGATTTAATTCTCATGTTACATTCATTTAAATGCTGGCGTTTAACTTCTTTTATAAAATTACAAAACTGCTAAACCTTTTTTTTTATTTTGAAATAATGTCTTTTTAATATTATGTTTATCAAACGACTATTTTCTGTCCAAATATATAATACTTATGTAGGTCGCCAAAGTATATGTAGGTACGCGCATAACTTCTGAACAACTACACCGAATTTAGGTTTGATATACAAGGTTCATACGAAATCTATACAATATTCTTACTAGATCTATACGATATAAGACAGCAAGTTTACTATAAAAAATCAAAATTAAATTAACTACTAAAATAATAAGAAGATAAAAATAATAAGTTAAAAGTATCTAGCGAATATCCAGCGCAGTCTTTTATCCCAACGCGAGTTCTTAATAAAACTTTTCTCACACAAACCCGCCTCGGTGGTTTAGATGCAGAGTTACCCTCTTAAACACCTAACTTCAGTTAGAACGTAAATCCTCAGCGGCTAACTTCAGCGCAGATGTCTTTGCAGAAGGGTTATTGTGCACATAATATCGACTTGGCATCTTCGACTTTAAATTTGGGAAACAAATCGAAGAAAAATATTAGAACTGGTGTTAATATTAACTACAATCTATCAATCGAAATTCGATTGATATTTTTGGTTTTAATTATAATGATATTTTTTGTACAAAGACAAGAGTAGAATGTAGAATAGTGTAATGGTCAGCACGCTGCCGCTGGTAAAGAATAAGCGTGGGTTCGAATCCCACTGGGGGTCTAAGATTTTTTCTACTCTTGTCTTTGTACAAAAAATATCATTAGAACTGGTGTTAGTTCAAAATTTACATAATGAATATCTAAGAACAATTAACACCAATTGATTTAGTCCCACCTAAGCTACATTTATGGGTACTAGACAACATGTACAAATAGGTAGTACAAATGTTCGTGATTATTAAACAAATATCTGACTATAGCTGGATTGGAATCCGCAACCTTCGATTTTGTAGTCAGAGCCTCTGACTGCAAGACCAATAGGCTGTCCTGTTATATTTTATTATACTAGTAATATAATAATAAACTCAAGGTCACTATTTAAATAAAAAAACGACTGTATTACCAGGCTAAATTGAGAATGCTTCTTTAATATATCTTAATAGATTAAAGTGAGGTAGTGAAATAACTCATTAGGATTTTAGATTACACTTATAGTGTTATAGCAAAACAAACACTCGTGTGGTAAATCCTGCATTATGAATCTAAAAACAAGTACCGAGTAAGCTAGCATTCAAGCGTCTGCTACGTAAGCACTTTCTTGGACATTAGTTTTCATCATCCGTCATTGTGGTTATTTATGTAGTTTTGTGTATCTATATTTATATTATTAAGTATATAAATTTATGTATTTATTTATGCAGTGTTATATCTTCCTATTTTATATTGTACTAGCTTCTGCCCGCGACTTCGTCCGCGTGGAACTCCTCTTTTTTTGCAGTCGGTTAAAAAGTAGCCTATGTCCTTTCTCAGGCCCAGACTTTCTATGTACCAAATTTCATTTAAATCGGTCCAGTAGTTTTAGCGTGAAAGCGTAACAGACAGACAGACAGACAGACAGAGTTACTTTCGCATTTATAATATTAGTAAGGATTTATCATATTAAGTCTATTATTTATTTGCAACTACACATGCTCTCTGTTCATCTCAAAGGTTGACTGGTAGAGAATGCCGTATGGCATTAAGTTCGCCTTTTGTACATTAATCAGTTTTTTTTATGCAATAAAGAATAAATAAATAAATAAATAATTAATAAGTGAGTGTGTTGAAAATAAGTACACGTACCAACATTCCTCATACACGTAAAACAACCACAAGCTGTATACTTTGTCGGTTAAGAGTTACTAAGATCTAGGCGATACCTCATGCGACAGTTTTAAACTTTTGCTATTTTCTTGTTTCATCCCAGTAAAAGCTACTATTTGTTACGACGAAGCATAATCCTAGTGAACTTTTATATTTTTCAACAGAACATAAATATTTTAAGACATATCTTATGCTTCGTGTCTACAGTTTGGGAAGTTTAATTTGCCAAAATAACATCTCATATTATTATTATAATAATATGACAGCCTGTTGGTCTAGTGGTCACGCGCCCTGACTGACGAAACCGGAGGTTGCGCGTTTGAATCCTGCTAGAGGCAGATGTTAATGTGATGAGCACTGGCATCTGTATCTAAGTCTTGGATGCCTTATATGTATTTATGTGTGGTCTAGTACCTATAGTACAAGCTATGCTCAGTTTGGGGCTAGAGCAATATTATTGGTGTGAATTGTCCGAAGATATTCATACATATATTTATTCATATATTTAGCTCGCGTAAGTAATTTATTCTATTTTATATAACGTTTCTTTCAGATAACACGAAGTTTACATACATTTTTTATTAAACATAATCAGAATAACAGGCTACTAGGGAATAGTTGGAAGCTTCTTAGAAGGTTCTGTTGGTGCCAAGGGACTCGTGGTATATCAGTCAGTTAATCCTATGAGAGTCGTGGCTGACGTTAACCTACGTCGACAGTTTCGTGTGTATCCCGTTATCAACACAAGCAAGGCTTGCTTTATACACTTGGTGTAATTGTCTATGTATATATACGATTGTGTAACGTAGTTGGAAAACCGATTCGAATTGGTTTGCTTTTATAACTCGCAATCTATACGATTATACAGAACTAGCTCTAAGTCCATTCCATAACCTAGCTCCTAGTGTTAGGTGTTTTCTGAAATAATTCTAGACATTAGATAAATATCTTTGGGCAATCCACATCAATTGATCTAGTCCAAACTAAGCAAGGCTTGTACTTGTCGGCACCGGATAACTTACATTTATAAATACACTAGCAGCCCGTCCCGGCTTCGCACGGGGGGACTTAAGATTTTTTTAAGGCCTCAGAAACGATACTTTTCCCCCGTTTTTGAAACATTTTCGGTTACTGCTCCGCAACTATAAGACCTAGCGTGATATTATATAGCCTATGTTACTCGGGGATAATGTAGCTTTCCAAAGGTGAAAGAATTTTTGAAATCGGTCCAGTAGTTTCGGAGCCTATTCATTACAAACATACAAAAATACAAAAATACAAAAATACAAATCTTTCCTCTTTATAATATTAGTATAGATATATGTATTTAGACATCCAAGACTCCGGTACAGATGCCAGTGCTCATCACACTGACATCTGCTCTTAGCGGGATTCGAATCCGCAACCTCCAGTATCGTAGTCAGGGTCTCTGACCACTGGACCAACAGGCCGTCAACTTTCCCATAAAGCTTAAAATAACCATTGGTGTCCCGGACAAAGCCAAAAGTTGATGTCGTAAAATTCACAGAAACAGCTATTTCAGTACCTCGTTTAATGAATATTTCGCTTTATGTGGGTATTTTTAAATACAGCATCGCGGTTATGACTTTTCTAAAAAAGCCATAAAAATATCTCGTGAATGTAAAATGAAAAAAGCCATTCAGCACTGTGATAATTGGATTGCTCTAAAAAGAGTTGTGAGTACGCACTACCTACCAATAAAGAAATTTATTTAGAATTTAAAAATAAAATTCCAGGTAAAAACGATACAAAGCAGTAAAATATTTGTTAAAAAATGAACTAAATATTTTAATTTTTAAATATTTTTAGCATCTGAATAACGTTGGATATTAAATACCTTACATTTTTATTAAGTAAACATTCCATCTTTTGAGAGCTAATAATTACGAAACCTTATTTAAATTACTTAAATTGATGCTGAAATTTCATAATTAAAACAAAATCTTACAAAAAATATTGTTTTATAAGTACCTACGGCAATTTTAAGTACGCCCTTGGTTTAAACCAGTGGATCATTTTTTTGAACATAATATTTAGATGTATTTAAAATTTTTAACTGTTTATCAAATAGGTACTTTGTTAGGTAGCTACTTAATTAAACAATTATATAACGAAAATAACTGTCGTATTGCATTTTACTTGCTGACACTTGAGTAAGCTATTATGTAAATTCATATCATAATACATGTGTATGAAAAAAATGATAACACGTCATAAGTTAACCTAACGGATAATGACATAATGTCTTTATTATCATACTGTATCATAGATAGTAAGTCGTTAACATTATAATCGACCTACTCGTACGTAATCTGTAATAATTTGGTGTAATATACATAATCCTTGTTGCGTACTCCTTGCTGCGTAAGTATATATAGTTTTTATAGTTTACTTTTAATTGGCTATTGCCCTTTCTTAAATATCGATTGTTTTCTCATTTTCTATTGTCACTTAGTTTAGTTGTTGATTTGGTTAAGTTGTGTTGTGATATTGTGTTGTATTGTGTTTGTAAAGTTACCTCATTAAATCCCTATTGTTCATAAACCTATATTGATTTCATTACAGTCCATTCCTCACCAACAATCCTATTAATAATATAAACGCGAAAATTTGTAAGAATGTATAGATGTTTGTTCCTCTTTCACGCAAAAATTATTAGCTTATACGTCAGAATATCATAATTATAGGCCATATTTTATAACGCTATTGTGTTAAGTACGATGCGATTTTCCATAGATAGATATACTTACAGTAGAAAAAACATTGGTATTTTTTTTATTATTTCCTCATATTTAGGTATGGCTATTATTCGGTAATGAATATTATAAATATGTTGAGTGTTATTATTAAATAAATTTTAAATATTATATTAAATTGTTTTTTTATTATTTGCAGATGCAACATGAGGAAATCGGACTGCAAAAACATGAAGGTGAGCTTAAACTTCGAACCTAAAATTTATTCGGATCATAAAAACCACAATAATCAATAGTTCAATAAATTAAATATAAATACACGTCGGATATTCGCAACACATTGATTTATTTCTCTAGTTAACGGTACCCACTTTTCATGTGTAGTTGCATTTTATGAAATAGATGGCGCTACTCATCGTTCACGGAGGCTTAAATATTTTACACCATACATAATTATAATACTAAAAACCAGAAAAATGTAAAATATTCTAGTTAAAATAGGAGAACGGTCCATTTATTAATATGTGATAGGGATATACTTAAAAAATATTATTAGAAACAAACATCAAACACGAACTAAAACCCATTTATTCTATCACGGTAAAACGATCTGAAAAAACCATTGATAAAAATATATTTGCGTAGGTGTTTACTCAACCCACGCAGTAGAATATTTTGTTTCCAAGACTAACAGCCTACTAAAATTACAGTAAAACGTATCGTTGTAATTTAAATCTTGTAATTCCTGGCTGGGAACGGTTATAATTCACAAAACTGTAAGCCTCTGACATCTGCCATTGTCTGTAGACAAGCCTAAAAGACAATACGAGTAATTATTACGAGTTTATTTCAAGGAAATTAAACGGTGGAAATTCTTGCTGTATGTTTTATTAAAAGCTTCTAAATTAACAGGAGTTAGTGTTGTGTTATGGTTGTCCTTCTGTGTCAACGTAAAATATACATACATATATAACAATAAATATTATAACTAACACTTACATACATAATATATATCTTAAGACTAGCGGCCCCGGCAGACGTCGTCCTGCCCGTCCGATTGTTTCGTCAAAGATCTGTCAAAGTCTTCTAACTGTCACTTCTTCATAAGGCTTCATATTTTCCCCGTTTTTTACACATTTTCCACTGTTTCTTTGCTCCTATTGGTCGCAGCGTGATGTTATATAGCCTAAAGCCTTCCTCGATAAATGGTCTATCCAACAAAAAAGTAATTTTTGAATTCGAACCAGTAGTTCTTGAGATTAGCGCGTTCAAACAAACAAACAAACTCTTCAGCTTTATAATATTAGTATAGATATATGTACAAAGCGCTACTGTATCATAATTTGTAATACCCGCTCTCGCGTGTATTAAATATTAACCACGTTATTTCAATCGAAATTCGATCAATATTTTTGGTTCAATACCTACCGTTAGTTTTTAATTATAATGATATTTATACCAATTATTATATATTATATATTTATTTTGAACTGTTGGTGTTGCTCTCGTCAGAGTATTCTACTCGTACTTACTTTGACTAAGATTGACGTAAAATATTAAAAATATATATATATACCTATAATAATAAATTTACTTATTTATTACAAATTATCTTATTACATTCTCTACCTTTTAAGTTGTACACATATTTTTGTGTTACCTACGATATACTTTTCCTAATCTCTCAATCTCCCAAAGGTTAACTGGAAGAGATCCCTTAAAGGGATAAGTTCGCCTTTGTACATTTATTGTGTTTTCGTTCACTTATATATTATTTTGTTTTGTTGTTGTACAATAAAGAGTTTACATACATACATAATAAGTAACTGTACCTAGTAGGTACCTATATATTTCTTACAAGTGACCTAACTAAAAAGTCTATTTGAATAAAATCTGACCAATACCTACCTACTATAAATTTTATTCTCAGCTTTTTAGTAACTAATTATAAAATGCCTTACAAAAAACCTTTACAATTAAGTCGGCTCTCCTTTTAATTATTAGCAATCAATTAGAAGTACCTATTTTTGTCTCGGCTTACCGTGTTATTTATGGACGAAAAGCTTTAGGTTTAATAGGGGCAAGAAATATAAAAAAAGAATCATTTGAAAAACCATCTTGTCAAAGACAATCGTGGCCGACAATGTCGCTCAACTTTGGTTAATTCTCAATAAGGATTTTGACCGGATAAAGAAAATTAAATTCTATTTATTCCGTAGGTTAGATTATGAAAATGGAAACGTATTTTGTTTAGTCAATCAGAAAAATATGACAAAGATACGTAATAATTTCTGATGCCTTCGCGGTTATTACACATTGGAATGAAACAACTATTCCATAATCGTAGCACGACTGAGCTGACAATAGTCTAACGCTAAAGTGACTTTTTGTTAGACTATTGTCAGCTCAGTCGTGCTACAATTATGGAAAATGTAAAGAATCCGAAACGTCAGCTAAAAAAAAAAATAAAAATACGCGAGTTAAATCCGTTAATAGTTGTTTCATTCCAATATGACAAAGATACGTTTCAACAGTTCGGGCTCGTGACGTCACGTCTTAAAAACAATTTACTTATAATAATTTCTATTGCTTTCGCGGTTAATGCACATTGGAATAAAACAACTATAACGGGTTTAATTCGCGTATTTCCTTTTTCCATGTACCTAATATAATAATTATGCAAAATAATAACATGAGGCTAAACTTTCGCTTGTAAACAAGATCCCAAGGCAGAATATAGTGGTAGCAAATTTATTCACCTCGATCAGTGACACCTATAGTGTAACTGGAATAAGCACGGTCCCGCCCGCGCCTATAAGGATGTCTCACTGGGTTCCTACTCTTGACCTGGCACAAATATACATTCAATCATATAAGACGATTGTTGGTGAGAAATGGACTGTAATTAAAGCAATAGTAATAGAAGAATAGGAATTTAATAGGTAACTTTACAAACGAACACAATATTACGACACAACTAAAATAACCAACTAAAAGACTGACAATTACAAAAACAATCGATATATAAAAAGGTCAATAGCCAATTAAAAGTAAAACTATGAAATTATATACAACGCGCAAGGAGTACGCAACAACGATCATAAATTTTAACACATTATATATTACCTACTTATGCATAGATACATAATATATAGCAGTAATGTTCTCAGTATTTACTAAGTCTCATTGGTAAATTGGGAAGCACTAATACTCGAGAAGTCGACTCAAAGTCAATACACAAGGACGCCAAGTCCCATATTGCGAAGTATGTGTACAAGATTATCTGTGAGATAATTTGTAACTCACACGAGATAGATATCTAATATTTACCAATCAGAATAACTAATAACTTTGCCTTGAAAATCTCTAATAAGTCATCTGATATTTGACGGCCCGTTAGTCTAGTAGTCTGAGTCACTTACTACGAATTTTGCTAGGAGCAGATGTCAGTGCGATGAGCACGAGCTTTTGTACCTGAGTCTTCCATATTATACGACCATGTATCCTAGCTCATTTGGTTAGTTTGGCACTAAGTCAGTGGTTCTGTATGGGGGTAATTACCCAGCTGGGGTAAATCAACTATTCTATAATGGTAACAAATAACCTTATAAGGAAAAGTAAATCTAACGTAAGACTTGTTATTATTTTAAGTTCAGGGTAAAACCAGTTTCTTTTATTTATTCACAGATGAACTTAATCCATTACTATTGAGTTTGTAATAGATTTTTCTGTCCTCCGACCGGAAAGCGCCAACTTTCTGGCCGCTGCGCTAAATTAAATTGCCGCTTTCTGGCTTCGTCGAACAGAAAAATAGTATACTGACCTCGGCCAGTATAATAAAAAAGCCTCAGATCACATTTTTGTCAACCTCGGCTTCGCCTCGGACGACAATTACATGTGATCTGAGACATTTTTTATTTTACTGGCCTTGGTGCGTTATGTACTATTGTTATATTCATCATCATCATATCGCACACCTAGATCTAAAGGGAGCTAACTCAAAAATCTGTAGCCATTTAAGCTTGCAATTTTGAGAGCTATTTTTTATCATTCCCAAATGAATTTGTGAACAGGAACTAAATCCATTACTGTTATATTTGAAATAGGTTTTGACATATTTTCTAAGATATATTAAGGCCCTAAGGTAACATCCGTCTCAATACGAGTACTAAGGAAAAAGTGCTTTTATTGCCCAGGAAACATCGTAAACGAGACTATTTATATTTTTATGATAGCACCTTTCCAGTAAAAGTAGGTAACTGACGACTGAAGCATTATTTTATGAATGTGTACGTAAAGAGTTTCAACATTTACGGGTAGTATATTCTAGTAAACCTTAAGCCTAGTCATACTATGTGACGTCACGTAAAAAGTGTGGCAGAATGTGACGTCACGCAGTACAGCCATATTATACACTTGCTTTGGGACGAAATTCGACTGGAGACATAGTGTCTTATGTATTTTGTTTTGTTTGTATTGTACTTAGTTAATTTAGTATTTTTTAAAGACCTTTTACATTTAAAATTATTTATTTTTTAAGGATAAATTGTATCTAATTACTAATTTTGAAAAAAAAATTACTTCATTTAGTTTCTTGCGGTTCTTCTCAGGTTTTTTTTCGGAAGCGGTTGTATCTTCTGATCTACATAAGAGTTTGTAAAAGCGTAAATTATATAAATATACTAGCGATCTTCCCCGGCTTCGCATGGGTGCATAAACCTTCCTCTTGAATCACTTTAACAGTTCACAAAAACCTCTTCAAAATTCGTAGCGTAGTTTTAAAGATTTAAGCACACGGACAGACAGCGACAGTGACTTTGTTTTATACTATGTAGTGATTTTAATTTAGTTTTTTTTTTGTTAAATTGCTAACTGAGCTATAAGCTACATAGTCTATTGATCTGACCTCTATTTTAAAAAGAAGTTCATTTAAAATCTATACCAAAAATGCTCATTTTTATCTTACCCCGATATTAACATAACAAGGGACCTGGATGTACCATGGGTTTCCCCATCATTTAACTCAGTCGAACGCCATTTGTTAGTTCAACTCCCATTGTTACGGTTTCAACGATAAAGTGGTTCCAAGTTCAGTGATAAAGTTTTCACTGAATGGAACTTTAATGTGTAGTTTGATACGGAAAGGTAGGTGTTTTTCTGCAAGTAAAATTTTTAGAAAAAAGTTAAAGATATATTAATTTGTGAAAACTGATTAGGTACTTTATTTTTGATTCAATTTTATTTTAAAGGTAGTGTTTACAAACTATGAATAAATAATAAGTACGATTTGACATTTTTGTTGACATTATTATAATCTATAGTTTAACGAAACCTTATCGTGAAACTCAATTTAATAACTTAATAATAATTTTATTCCTGTAAAATAAATGATTTAAAAAATGATAATAATTTCTGATGCCTTCGCGATTATTACACATTGTCACAATATTTTTTCATTGTAAATATAGAAGTGTCCTAAAAAAGCGACTTCCTACTGAGTTTCTTGCGGCGTTTCTTCTCAGTAATGATGGTCTTTCCGAAGCGCTAGTAACGCCCTTTATTAGATTTTAGTTGTAATGTATAATAGTAAAACTTTTTTTTTGCGTAAAATGTAACATTAGTAAGTATTTCATAATTCAGAATAGGGTAGTTTTTCAAAATTTGTAATTTAAATATAAGGTAGTTTGCATAACTGTATAAATCACTTTAGCGTTAGACTATTGTCAGCTCAGTCGTGCTACGATTATGGAACCTGTAAATAATCCGAAACGTCAGCTAATAAAATAAAATAAAAATACGCGAGTTAAATCCGTTAACAGTTGTTTCAATCCAAGATATTATTATTTTATTTATAAAAACTGATTACTTTATTTTTGATTCAATTTTATTTTATAGGTACATTTACCTGCCTTATCATTTCAGTGTCAAACTATAAATAAATAATAAGAACCTACCTATATCGTCGATTTTATTACAATAATTGATACCCGAAGGTATGATTCGAAATGTCAGCAAATAAAATAAAATACGTGAGTTAAATTTAAAATGTTTAATCTTACGTAACGACATCTTAGTGATTTTAGTTGACATTATTATAATCTACAGGTATAGTTTAACGAAACCTTATCGTGAAACTCTATATAATAACTTAATAATAATTTTAGAAATAAATAATTTAAAAAATGATATCAGTTCTCGATAATTAAATAAATAGGTACAACCGACAAACTTAATAGATAGTTCGCGAAATAACGTTCTCCCACTACACTGTGTCATACCATGACCGTGCTATGAACGTGTCAGGCAAAAAAATATTCTTTGTATAGAAAAGCATGATACTATGTCCACTAGACCGTTCCGTCACCGACTCGTACCGTCGCGTCTTACGTATTACCTTCCGTGCTTGATACGTTCATAGCACGGTCATGGTATGATACGGTGTAGTGGGCAGACTCCTTAACGTATAGAATTTAATTAATATTGCTATATCAATTTAATTGTTATTTAAATTTCGGAACAATCTGTTAACGAAATGAACTCATAAATATGTTAGCATTATTTATTTATTCAAAATGAACGTTATCATTTGAATTCATTTTAAAATTATCATAGTAAATTACTATTTAATATATTATTCTTAATAGCAGCTGGTCACATAGCACGACGTCATCGTTAACTCAGTCATGCTACGACTATGGAAACCGTAAAGATTCCGAAACGTCAGCCAATAAAATAAAATACGCGAGTTAAATCCGTTTATAGAGGTTTCATTCAAATGTGTAATAACCGCGAAGACATTAGATTTTTTTAGGTATTTATTCCTTTTATAAACTACTAGCGGCCCGTCCCGGCTTCGCACGGGGGGACTTAAGATTTTCATAGTTTTACGATTGTTATGGGTAAACTATAAAAGATAGACATCTGCTCTCGCGGACTTTTTTAAAGATAATGTTAAGATGAACAATTCACCCATAAAGCATTTTTGTATAACTTTAACTATATGCTCAGCGCACGCC
The DNA here is from genome assembly GCA_038024825.1 of Polylopha cassiicola. NCBI lineage: Eukaryota > Metazoa > Arthropoda > Insecta > Lepidoptera > Tortricidae > Polylopha > Polylopha cassiicola. The sequence continues at coordinate 4,571,710 of CP149053.1, read as the reverse complement.
ACGGAAGGCCTCAGAAACGATACTTTTCCCCCGTTTTTGAAACATTTTCGGTTACTGCTCCGCAACTATAAGTCCTAGCGTGATATTATATAGCCTATGTTACTCGGGGATAATGTAGCTTTCCAGAGGTGAAAGAATTTTTGAAATCGGTCCAGTAGTTTCGGAGCCTATTCATTACAAACATACAAAAATACAAAAATACAAAAATACAAAAATACAAATCTTTCCTCTTTATAATATTATTATTATTATTATTATTATTATTATTATTATTATTATATTATTATTATTATATTATATATATTATATTATATATATAAAATTAATAAATAAATAATAATAATATAATAATATTATTATTATTATTATTATTATTATTATTATCATATATATATATATATATATATATATATATATATATTATTATTATATTATAAGTAATAAGTATAAGTATAAGTATAGATTATTATTCTTTGAAAGCCTTTTCAAATACCTAAAGGCGTTAAATTAATACGGTCTGTTTCTATCCGGTATTTAAATAATTTCTTCAAGGCCAAAAGACTATTGAAAATTTAAACAACCCAAGGTTTAATGTTGTAATAAACTCTCTTTTCTAAGTAACTGTTTATAAATTCGACGAAAATGTTCAGTTATTAATTATTACTACAGTAAAGTCTGTCCTGAATGAAAAGCTAAAAAAGTGATCAATAATGCTATTAGAAAACTTATTACGTTAAAAGTCGCTATTAAAAGGAAAATCTTAAATGATGTTGATCGTTAAATAATATCTTAAAATAATAATTTCTGATGCCTTCACGGGTATTATATATATTACTAGCTGTGCCCGCGACTTCGTCCGCGTGGAATAGTTATTCTTTATATAGGCTTCATATTTTCCCCGTTTTTTACACATTTTCCACTGTTTCTTTGCTCCTATTGGTCGCAGCGTGATGTTATATAGCCTAAAGCCTTCCTCGATAAATGGTCTATCCAACAAAAAAAGATTTTTGCAATTCGAACCAGTAGTTCCTGAGATAATCGCGTTCAAACAAACAAACTCTTCAGCTTTATAATATTAGTATAGATTATTTTGGAAGGAACCAACTATAAAGGATTTAACTGGTGTATGTTTCTTTATTTGCTATATCAGCAAATAAAAACACAATGACTGCATGACTGTGCTGACGATAGTCTTAAAGTAAAAAAACACTTAAGCGTTACACTATTGTCAGCTCAGTACGAATATGGGAACTGTAAAATTTTCGAAACGTCTGCAAATAAAATACGCGAGTTAAATCCAATATCCTGAAATATAGATAAATAATAAGATAGGTACACTTTTTTCTGATTGACGCACCTAGTAAAAGCGGAGAAAATCAAATAAAACAGTCCGTAAAAAAATATAATAGAATCAAGATTACCTAAGTAAGGTATTCAAGAAATTTTGACGGGTACCTGATTAAGTAATCTTTTAGAAACGAGGCCATTTCGACTAATCCAATAAAAAGCAAGTAATTTCCCTTATATTAAATTTTACTTACAAAGCATATTTTCAAGTGCTCATCTAAAATCAGAATAACTTTGCCTAGCAACAAATCCTAAGGTACCTACGTAATGTTATCTTCTTATCTTATCTTATCAGTGGGGTCCTTTCGGATGCACTTCGACCCATTAGGATCTGTTGTGCCTACCCCTCCTTTAGCTTACTCCAGGTTCTCCATAACCGATTCTATGCACCTATCGTATTATGTCTCCCTGTCGCAATGCCCATCATGATATTATCTTACTGATCACCGTACTAAATTATTAGGCGGTAGTCAAGAAATTACTAACTAGGTATATTATCTTACTGATCACCGTACTAAATTATTAGGAGCGGTAGTCAAAGCAAGAAATTACTAGGTACCTACTAAGAATTTTTCTTCCATTTTGTTACAAATTAATTTCTATTGTCAGACGCCCCGGGATATCTTTAGAATAATCGTTTGCCTTTACGATCATAACTGATGTACAATTATGGAAATGTCACTTTAACAGATTCAAATTATGTTTTAATTCGTGTCGTTATGATTACATTACTTTTTTTTTTCAACAGTAATACTTTTGAGAAAAAAAAAGTAATGTACTTACTGAATAAAAATATTAACGACATTGATATTAGTGCATGTAATTTGAGATAAATATAATTGCGAGATTATTGAGAAGTAAATAAACATAATCTAATCTTTCCCTTTCTATTTTTAAAACGGCCACGTTTTCAGCTTATCGAGTATCCATTCCTTTCACTGTTTATTTAAAACGACCTATCCTAAAATAAACATCTTTGTTAAAATCATGTAAGTTCTGACAGGGTTCTTACTCTAATATGACTACTACTAGTTAAGCTACTTATTATATTACTAGTTATTAATTTTGGTGATAAAACAAAAACGTATCTTGTAAACCGGGGGTAAAATTCTCGTTAGAAAATAACACTGTAAGTTAAACTTTTTCACACAGCAATTCTGATTTCAAATTAAATTATAATTAACACAGCCTATTTTACGGCACGGCTAACGGTCATAATTGCTGACCTGTTTATCGTAAACAAGCTGGTGGGTGTTAAGGAGTTTACAATGGCGTTAATGGTGGCCTTCAGTAATTCAAACAGCAAAAATGCTAAGTATTTTATGTACCAGGTATTTTATAAATGACTTGCTTTTTGTAACTGGTATTTTTTTTATATTAATACAAGCGGCCAGCCCCGTCTTCGCCCGGATCCCTATTAGGTATAGGTGTAACCTCAAGTCCAATTGGGATCTCAAAGCTAGGAATAAACTTAATAGGTACCTACTGATATATATCTTCTTTATTAGGTATATAAAAGAAAGTCGTGTTAGTTACTCCTTTTATAACTCAAGAACGGCTGAACCGATTTGGAAGAAAATTGCTGGGGAGGTAGCTTAGAACCAGGGGAAGGACATAGGTATCGATCTTTGCCGGGCGGGACGAAGTCTGCCGGGACCGCTAGTATTTCATAAACAAAACTTTTATACGTAAATAGTACCTAAATTTACGTATAGATCACGTATTTTCCAATAAGTAGTATCAGCCTTTACATTTTTAAAACCATGAAATCAATCTCTTTTACTTTGTAATGGAAATTTTGGCTGATCAAAGTGGCTACTTAACCCGTAAATGTTGCCAATTTATTCAGATCGTCCGAGTTTCGAACGCCAAATAAATACACAGAAGGGACATAGGATACGCATTTCAAAAGGTTTTTTCCTTGAGTCCGTGACATGTTTTTGAACTGAAATAATTTATTAGAAAGTAAAAGTTATTTATTGTCTTGTTGGATAAACAAAACAAAAATGGGAAAAATCCTTTCCTTGTTTAATTACTTTAAGGATCATTTTGATGATGAAAAGTTTTGCCACCTTAAGTGATGGTTTAATTGTTAGTGTAGTAATTTTATAATTTCTGATGTCATTGGGGCTTATTACACATTGGCATTAGCAGACTACTCGCACCTTCGGTGGCACAAGGGCACAATTGTCAAAAAAACCGAAAAATGAGCCAAGTATACAGAAATGTTCCAAAAAAAATTTAGAACATTTCTGTATACTTAACTCAATTTTGGATTTTTTGACAATTGTGCCCTTGTGCCACCGAAGGTGCGTACTATAAACGGATTTAACTCGCGCATTTTATTTTATTTGTTTACGTCTTAAAAACATACTTTCCTATTATTTATTTATTTATTTAGAAGTATATTATAATTATGTTAAAGGTGGTTTGAAATATATTTTCTCCTTGAAATCATCCTAAGCGTTTCCTGCGACCCACATGCATTATGTGGGAATACGGAAGATGTATGCAGACTCATTGATGAATAGCGATTAAGAAATTGCGATGTATAGCTGATGTGTGTATTTGAATTTAACTGATAGAGAAACGAAGGCACGATGATATTATACAGATTATTTTTACGTTGCTAGTTAATATTTTTTTTGATTTACCAGGCCTTCGTTATATACGCACACACGGACAATGGAAATGAATAAACATGTAGGGATACCTACTTCGTACCGCGTTTTTGAGATTTTTTTTTAAATATGGATTGATGGCAAAAGAGTGGAAATTTAGGGTTATTGTCATCAATCATAATAAAGAGAAATAAAAAAAAATGTAAACAAAAATAAAAAAAAAATGACAACACAACATTTGTTTGGCAACAAACACCGCCACACGGGAATTTTATATAATACTATCTTCTGCCCGCGACTTCGTCCGCGTAGAACTCCTCCTTTTTTGCAGTTGGTTAAAAAGTAGCCTATGTTCTTTCTCAGGCTCTAGACTATCTGTGTACCAAATTTCATTTAAATCGGTCCAGTAGTTTTAGCGTGAAAGCGTAACAGACAGACAGACAGACAGAGTTACTTTCGCATTTATAATATTAGTTAGGAATTAGGAATTAGTTAGGATTAGGATTAGACATAAATAGTTTATTTGTTGCCATTAGATATACCCACACTAGAGCATAATCTTAACCAATTTCACCCTTTTTTCATGCGATTCATAATTTTCCATAATCAATGTAAACCCCACGTTTCCAAACCAAAAAGATTGAACACGATAAGGAAACATGATATTATATTCTCTTTCATTACTGGGCCAATTTCGCCTTCACTTGAAAGGTATCTAATATCATTTTCAGTACTTACTGACCTTTGTGAAAGTTTATTCAGGTACCTTGATGTGATGGAATTTATACAGAAGTTAGAAGCAGTAATGGTAAAGGTAATCTGGTTTCTATTTTACCCCTCTCAGTTACCTAAGAGGAGTAATACAAACTAAGCCACACTTTCGAAGTTTTTCATATCGTAGTTATTTTTTTTGACGCTCGTTAAGCTTGTACTGTTTATAATAAAAACTCAGTCAATTTTTTTTCATTAAGTAAATTACAAAAAATATTTGACACGTATTTTTTCTCTAACAAACAAAAAATGAGAAAGATAAAATAATGCTTAGAACGATAGTCTAACTCTAAAGTGAAACTAACTATCAATCGACATCTCAGTCGTGCTACGATTATGGGAATTGTAAAATTTTCAAATATAATAAAATATACGAGTTAAGTGCCTTACAGTAGTTTTGTTATTTGTATATTATAATTACAACAATTAATCAAGTCTTGCGAAGTTATATTTCTACCAAATGTTTTTCATGAAATAGGCTTCATGTCGTAGTAGGCATAATAAACAAGGCATTTCTCACCAAATAACTTACACAGTGAAGATTTATTTACGAAATTGTTGTTGCTGGAACAATTTGATACACAGGTGTTTCATATTATAAACTCGCAGGTCTTCTGGTAAATTTACAGCATTTCATTATTATTTTTTATCTTTGAGTTATAATGTATTAATTATAATCCACTTTAACGTTAGACTATTGTCGGCTCAGTCATGTTACGATTATGGAAACTGTAAAGATTCCGAAACGTCCAATAAAATAAAATACGCGAATTTAATCCGTTTATAGTTGTTTTATTAATTAAGTCGTTTTTCTATAAATATATACTGTTACTGAGGCTAAAAAATAAATGATTTGTAAAATAAATAAATAAATTCCAATGTGTAATAACCACGAAGGCTTTAGGAATTACAACGATTTTAAAACTCCTGAAGTAAGTACAAAATTATTACACGCAACAGCGCGATTTCAAAATGGAGGTTTTTTTCATAACCGCTTCCAATTAACCTCCTGGGTGAATTTGTAGTATATTTACAACATAGAAAGAAAAATATCCTACACCGCCATCTAACAAAATATGCTTGCACTTTTACTTTTATTGGATAGTCTAAGTATCTATCTGCGATACTGAGTTGTGATTGGCCGCGGAAGTTTGCTCAGATTTTATAATTATTCATTTTACGTGGACGATGGCTCCAGGACCGGGTCAGTGCGGTAAGGATGTTTACATTTTTGATGAAGTACTGTGGTTTTTGTCAAAAATTTAGTTACGGCTTGTTTATTTAGATTTATATTTATTCTAATTTCCCTACATTTATGAGTTTCAATGCAAAAGCACTGAGAAATCACCAATAAAAGTTTTATGTCGTACCAGTAATCCACGGGTTCTCAACGACGTGTGTGTGAACGAGGTGACCAGTGTAGTAACAGTACAACATAAGACATTTAAACTTGATTTACTTTATATTAATCGCATATATTTAATTTTTTTGTTCGGTTTGTGGTAAAACAGACATCTAAGAATAATAAGAGACTGATTTAACAACTAAGAGAACCCATCACAAGGGGTTCACTCAACGCGAAATGATAGTATCAGTAACTCGGACCCTGGTTCTTCTAATTCTTCGGTCATAGAAGCTAGAATCCTTTCAAAATCTGAACATCCATTTTGCTTATCTATTTCTGTTACTCACATGTAGTCGTAGTCGTGTCAACCTACGGGTGGTTGTCGATCTGCAGGTCGTGCAAGAACCAGAGGTGGTCGAGAACAAAGAACTATATCGGTACCTACCATCATCGGCAACTACAGATAATACTTACTTGGTCCGTTAATATTTCTCCCCTAAAGAAACCTATTCATCACCCGAGATATACGTTACTGAAGATGAATTCAAGAAAACTATTAGGACACAATTCTTGAACAGAAGCTTGACGATACAAATAGGACATACATAAAATCTTTTGAAAAAAGGATAGGAGACTAAAGTGCTGTTAAAAGGACTAAAAACATTTATAGGCATTCAACTAGTCATGAATGTATGCCATATTATTATATTTTTTCATCTATAAGTAGGTATGTATTGGTAGCAAAACAGGTAGGTAGGTATTGGTTATAATTCAACTGATACCGGCTAGTCACTCTCGCTACCACAAAGCAGAACATTTAGTTGCTCATTTTGATACACAGAAAAGATAAACCAATTTTATTTGCAACAATCATACTATCGAATGCTGTGCTAAATATAATATAATATATTTACGTACAGTACAAAAAAAAGTTTCATAAAATTTCGCAAACATAACTTTTAATAAGTTATTGCTATTACAGCTATTTTATTTTAACTTTCTTTAAGCTATACCTATCTATTTTATATGGAAATTATCATAATTGATTTAAGTACATTCAATTTTCTAGTTTTCGAAAATAATCAAGCAAATCTGCTGAATGCGATTTAATATACAAAAATGTAGGTACCTACTTAAGCCAATTTGCTGACTGCGATTTGTAAGACTACCTACTAACATATTAGTAAATAAATCTCGTTACCGTCGAGACCCCAAACTTCACCTGGATTTTGGCATATTTTGCAACATAACTTGTTAATTTGAAAGTATTCTAGACCGTTCAAAGAAAAAAACTAATTAAAGGACTCCTGTCCATCTTTAGAGACCATTAGAGCATTGAATTTCAATGGCTAACATGGCAAAAAATGGACAAAATGGTGCTAGGCGAAGAATGGGTATTTTTCCCTAACTTCGCCTATGTATGCCTGACCGCTTATAATAAACATTGATGGGATCTACTCACGACAAGTCTCTTCGGTTTGAAGTGTGATAATATAGTATGAACTTAAACAACGTCAGATTACTGTTATTTCCTAGAAAAGAGGGGTAGGCGAAGTATGGGTGCAATATGACGTTAGTTACATACATTGACAGTGACGAAGCTAGGGCTGCCAAAAATCACGCATTTATCTAGCTTGCCAAGAAAAAAGAGGGTATAGTGTTTTGTTCAACTTTATTTTTTTTAAATAATTTCATTTCATTTATTTTAAAAGGAGTTTTTTTTTGCACAGTTGCTTTTTATGGTTTGTAAGTATCTCTTCAAAAAACGGTATGCCCACTTTCTGCCGGGTAATTTATCAGCTAAAATTGAACGCTTTCCACTAGGTTCTTAGTATCTGATAATTTTAAATACTCCACTACACTTTACAAGTAGAAACAAGTCTTATTATTCATTTAATTGAAATCTTATAATTTTTATATAAATTTTGTACAGTACATTTGCCATCCCTAAGGGCAGGCGAAGTTTGGCACGAACATGATGACCAAATGCCCTAATGAACAATTACTTTTATTATGACTTAAAAACGTAATATATCTATGAATGAATAGTGTCAATTGATAAAGCGATAGTTATAGCATATACCTGTATAATAAAAATAAATTTATCTGGTCTGCAACACTCCTTAAAATCAAAGTTCATTCACGTCTTGAAAAAAACGTGCGGTCGGCGTCACGAATAAACTGCACTAGACGCCAACCATATGAAGTTAGCCACAGATTGTCCACAGAATATTGCCAGTCATAAAAAATACTTTATACTTAGAGTTATTATATAAAGCCTGCCATAGAAATAACTTGTAAATTTGAAGTTATGTAAAATTAGGCGAAGTATGGTAGTCTAGGTGAAGTTAGGGGTTTCGACGGTACTTAATTTTAAATTTGTTTTATATATACTTACTGTGAATTAAATGTATAACCTTTAAACATAGCAAATGAAAATAAATAATAGCATCATTTGATATTTTTCTGCTTATGTCGTAAATATACTACATTTTTGATAGTAGGTGTACAGAACTCATGTTGTATATATACTACATTGAGAAAATCCAGATTTCCCATCGGAAATTTTTTTATGTATTTTTTGACAACATTTAGTCCAATATCGAATAGGTCCAGATAGTTTTTAATGAGATTCCTCAAAAAAAAATCTCTGGTTCTCAGGAGGTTAATATGCCAACACCAGAACCTGAGTCTTTATTACACGACCATAATAATATAGGTAGTTTACCAGTATGACAAATATATCGCAGACCTAGATCTAAAGGGAAGTAACTCGAAATCCTGAAGTTTTGAGTTACGCACACCGTCTAATTTCTTACAGTATAACTTACCAAAAAAACGGATTTAAGGTATATAAGTACAGCAATTTCGTATGACAGTGATTTCAACCCATCTAAAAGTTCAATATAGTGATTTTACTGACAACTATTGCTTACATTTTTACTAAATATTTTTTAATTAGAACGTTACTAATAAGCATTTATTTTCTTTCTTGATTGTATAAGTAGGTTACCTTGTTGTCTATTGAATTTTTGCAGTTGTTCAAGAACATGTCTATGAATCAATATTGAATATGACACAAAAATGTCTAACAAAAAAAAGGGTTACATTGGGAGCGGCGAATACCTCTTCTAAAGGTCTTTGGGAAAACAATCTACTTACAATATCGAAAATGTTTTGACAAAACAATGTCTACGACTGTAAGTCTCGTCTAAAGTAGGTCAGCTGTAAGGTAGAAATTATTTATTAAGTATTAAAATATTATATTATATTTTCAAAATATAACGTAAAAAAAAACATTTCTGATATCTTTGCGCATTGGTGATTTAGCGTTAGACTCTTGTCAGCTCGCGGGTTAAATCCGTTACAGATGTTTCATTCCAAAACAATAAAAAATGAAAAGCAAAGAAAATATACTATTAGTATCTACCATGATAAGTGTAGAAAAAAAAACGGTTTTAAGCTCTTTTTGGTACAAATATCATTATGATTATCATTTAACTATGCTAAACTATGACATAAATATTGAAATTCGATTGATGTGTAGGTACCTAAGCTAATTCAAACATTAACAGAGAAAAGGTCAACGACCTTAAATAATGACAACAAAAATACTCAAATTTTAGAACAGTCGAGAATAGTTTTCGCTGTACAGTACAACAGGAAGCCAGCTAAACGCTTCCACCCTACAAAAGTAGCGTAAGCCGTGGCTTTTCCTCCTATTACTTAACGTTCACACTCCAAGGGAATATAGACCTTATTCTAAGGACTTAAAGGCTACAAACCAAAGAAGTAGCTGTCACAGTTTAATGGCATTATCTCGGTGGCGTTTTAATTCTATAAAAGGTCTATTAATGGAGGTGATAACAGCTAATGTACGTTAATAGTTAAATATACTTATGTAATGGATAGTTTGAATAATCTGTGTATATTTAAATAATTTTAGAGTATTTTTTAGAAAATTATAGTTTGTTGAGTTTATATTATTATTACGACACGACGTCAATATAAATTTTATTAAGTTTTTGTATAGAAATGTTAATAAGGTTTTTAAAATTTAATTAAGTAGGTAACCTACAAGTCGACTTAATATAAAAGATATAACGCAAGTTTTTATGCAAAAAATAAAGATAAATATCTAATAAAAGTAAGGTTTAAAAAGAAACATTAAATATAAGGTATTAAAATGTTTTAATTTAGACTCGAATCGGGGTATGCCTTGAGGCGAGGCAAAACTTTGTTAACCCCATAAAATAAAGTTCATTAATTCACCGTCATTCAAGTGCAGATATCCTGCAAAAGACGTAAGTATATATTATAGTGACAGGTAATTCCAGGGTAAGCAGATACAAGGGTTGTAAGTAAGGACGGTCGCCGAGCACAGCGAAAAACAGACGTTGCCATTCTATTACTGTGCGTGAGGGCACTATTACTACGCGCGTGCGACAGAGACAAATAGAAAAAGGGCAACATCCGTTTTTCGCTGTGCTCCGCGGCCGTCCTTTATCTACTTCAATTTTACATAATAATAATATGATAATTTATTATTTTAGGTTTACATAAGTGACAGCTCATAAGGCTGGTCACAAACCTACCAATGCAGCAGGCCTATGAGTTTTTTGCCTGTGTTACAAAAAAATAAATATATTCTAGGTGCAAGTGTTCTGTATACTGCTATGTAACTTACGTAAGACCCCTTTGAATTGGCACCCTTTAATTTTTACCATTATTTCACGGTTATCTATATTTATACTTCTATACTAATATTATTAAAGAGGAAAGGTTTGTTTGTTTGGATTGAATAGGCTCCAGAACGGCTGGACCGATTTCAAAAAATCTTTTACTGTTGGGAAGCTACTCTATTCCTGAGTGACATAGGCTATAAAAAAAGATGATCCGTGCGAAGCCGAGGCGGGCAGCTAGTTATTTTATAAAACCAGAAGGGGTCTAGCATTTTATTTTTTCGAAAATATCTGCTTACTTAAGTAACCAAATTTCATAAACATTAATAATAATAATATATTTTTTATATTATGGTTAAGATCCGACGTCAATCTTATTATTATTCAATTCAGGAGGTACTATTCTGATTTGATTTCAAAAGCTATGAATGGAAAAGCCCACGTGAAAAACGTACAGACAAATTGAACGCCTTTTTAATGAATTCGTGGAATAATTTTCTCATTGTTCGCGTCTTATAAGTCAGCTGGCGCAAAAAATAATTTCAATGAATTACTATTTTGGGATCAGCTAAGATTCTCTTTTAAGTATTTTTAAATGTATATTTTGGAAACATCTTAAAACGAGAAATTAATATTTTAAAAGGGGAACTAGTCCTAAATTAAACAACTACAGGAAATGAGAAGAAAGTGTTGCCTTAGGTAAAAAAAAAAAAAAAAAGTTTTACCTAACTGTACTGACATTCATAAGAGCTTGGGAAAGCCTAAATTGAATAAACATATTTTTGATTTTGATTTTGATTTTGAGGTAATGTATGATTACAGTAACATTTTTAATTCTTATGTTTATTGAAGCGTTGTTTTGTGTTTAATATTTTCGTACATGCTACCGATTTATTTATTTCATTTTCATTTTTTCAATTGCGGCTAACTAAACCGGACATCCTAGACCTAACTCGATATACAATCCGCTAACACCTGTCATGATCTAAATTCACCGTTTTATGCGTTCCCATAAACCTTATTTCCAGGGCGCTTAGGTTAGTTTTCAATAGTTCCAAATGCATTTTGAAATGGTTTAATAAGTACCCTTGTAAAGTGTAGGGACTACAGAAAATTATCTAGCATCGTGACAGTTGGTCGAGTGAGATAGGACAGTAATTTAGAATGGATTATGCTTATTTGTTGGCTAGGGATGATAACGGTGCCAAACGCATTTAATTTAACAAAGGTTTCGCAAGTAAATGTTATCTAAATGATAAAGGTGACTTGATTTATGAGTTATAGAAGGAATTTTATTTTACATAATAACAGTGCTACAAAAATACTTTTTTTTTTGCCTAGCTAAGGTATAGTTATGAATAATAATTTCTGATGCCTTCGCGGTTATTACACATTGGAATGAAACAACTGTTAACGATAAATCACTTTAGCGTTAGACTATTGTCAGCTCAGTCGTGTTACGATTATGGAAACTGTAAAGAATCCGAAACGTCAGCTAATAAAATAAAATAAAAATACGCGAGTTAAATCCGTTAACAGTTGTTTCATTCCAATATAGTTTTGAATGTTCTCAATGTTGAAATTTTAGTATTTGTATAACTTTTACATCTACACTACTGTTATAATTATAGAGAAAATATTCGTAATTTTGTGTATATGTGTGTGTATGTTTGTAATTCAATAACTCAAAAACTGCTGTGCCGATTACGAAAATTCTACTCTAACTTACACTATTGGAAAGTTACATTCAACTTGAGTAATATAGGTTACAGAATACATATTATAAAAAAAAGGATTCCTTATAAAGAAGGGGCGGACCGCTTGTTTCATGAATTGTCGGCATATTTATTTATTTATAAATTATCCAGGGAAACAAAATCACAGTAAACTGTCATTATTTTGAAAGTTTTAAATATGAATACGAATGATAGACAAATCAACTATACATACATATAAAATACTCGATTCTGAATGACTGACTGACGTCACAGACTAAACCGCACAGACAGAATGATTATCAAAATTTATTTATATAAACTTACTAGCTGCTGCCCGCGACTTCGTCCACGTAGAACTCCTCCTTTTTTGCAGTCGGTTAAAAAGTAGCCTATGTTCTTTCTCAGGCTCCAGACTTTCTTTGTATCAAATTTCATATAAATCGGTCCAGTAGTTTTAGCGTGAAAGCGTAACAGACAGACAGACAGAGTTACTTTCGCATTTAAATATTAGTAGGGATTAGGATTAGGATTAAACTTGGCTGCCAGTCTTGCAATTAATTCCTCTAATATACATGCATACCATACATGTTACTAAATCCATGCCAGGCAATTATTTCAGCATCAACAAACCCCTATTAACTAAACATGACATGAACTCGATATTCATTATAATGTTTAAAACAATGTTGATCAATATAACGGGTAAACAAATTATTTCAACAAACGCCCGAATATTATAAGCGAGATTAACAAAACAATCGAATAACGGTGTGTAAACAAACAATCTGTACACATATTAAATCAATACACAGAGGTAGGTACAAATAGAAACTGTTTATCATTTGACCGTAGTTTATTTTTACGCATAGTTCGCAAAAAAAACACTCATCATCATTATCATCATCATCACATCAACAGAAAGACGTTCACTGCTGGACATAAGTCTCCCCAAACGATGACCACATCGACCGGTCACGTGCCTCTCATCCATCGGTTACCAGCAACCTTCACCAGGTCGTGGGACCACCTTGTAGGAGGCCTGCCCATACTCCCACTTCTCTTTCGAATTTGTAATTACCTTTCCAGCTTTTTCTGACAAGAATAATATGATAGACAGAATTCTAGCGAGAACTTTTTAGCTTCCATATTGTTAAATGTCATCATCGTTAGATCAGTTAATATAAAACAAAAATCATGAACGCACAAAAACAGTTTCACGTACAAGGGGGGCTAGACAAGTGCCCGAACGTCAAACGCTTGCTGCCGGCGACAATTGCAAACGCCGGAACGTTTACGCCAAACTTTAGTTAGACAAGGTGCAGCAATAGCGATAAACGTTCAGGCGATCGCGATAAACGCCAAAAAGTTGAATATTGTCTATGGTTACGATTTTTGAAATGTCAAAATCGAAAGGTGACGTCACTTTTAAAAGAGATTTTTACGACGCGGTAAATAACAAGTTATTTACGTAATTATTTTAAATTTAAACGCTCCATCTAATACTTTTATGTACCTAAAATTATTACTATTAATATTTTCACAGTTCTATCAGTTTGCTTAGCGCAATTAGTCGTATATAAGTATTTTACAACGGATGTTTCTTTTGAAAAACACTTACTAAAGTATCCTTCAAATAAGTACATGATATATGCTTTATATATATAATTATATTAAATAAAGCTAATAATATTTTAGAATGAATATAAAAGTATTGCGTTTTGATAATTTTTTCGATCGATTTGGTACTTTGAATAGTTTCTGAACGCTTTTAATTACGTGGACTGTCATTGACTTTTGTACGAAGTCACCTGTCACATCGAATTATTATATTGATTAACGATTATTTTTCCGCTAATGATGTGTTTATAATAAATAGGTAATCATGATAAGTTTATTAACGGCAAGTGAAGAGTTATAAGACAAGTTGATGTGCAGTGAGTGTTTCTCTAGGCGTAACTATGTCTATAGTACCGTCACGACTCAACGCGGGTCCAGTTAAAAGCTATGCCTGAGTGTGATTTTGTTATACATTACACCTGCTTAAGTACCTAGATAATTATGTTAACTTCAATTTTAATACAGTGACGTCGGTTTGTAGCCACACTTTATCATAATCAATAATCATGTTATTCTCTTTATTGCAAACATAGTAGGTACCTCCTACCTACTTGTTCGCGACACCAAATCTATTAGTTTTGAATTATGTATAGAAATAAGTCAATAAAACATTAGAATTAATTAAACAAGTAAGAAATAAATAAATCATAAGTTATATCAAAAAGTAGGTAAAATATCTGATTACCTATCACCATGTAAATTATGAATACATAGTAGGTACTAAATATAATTATGAACCCATATGTCCCTTTATTATGTTTTAACTTGTATATATATATAATAGGTAAGCACCTACAGGTTATTTAGGAATTAAGTATTGCCCTTTGTTGGTTGGCAATAACACCAAAATCTGATCTGTGCTGTTTTCTTCTGCAGGAATATCACTGACTGAGTAGAGCGTTGAGTGTCATGTTGACCATGTAGTGCAAGATATATTGGGCTGGTCGCCTCGGGTTGGCAATGATGTGTCCTGGTTTCAATCACACATACTTCCACTGAATATTAAGCACAATGCAAAGTCTGTCTTGCACATAATGTTTTGTGTATTGCTCCTCATGAAATCCTGATTCTGTATTTAAGATCTGGATCAGCAGCCGTGGTCATATTGGAAAACTGCATTCACCTTATAAATACATTCATATTTTACTAAGTACCAATTGTTTTATTTTAGGCATTAAGTAATTAATTATTTATATAAATTTTGATGGTATTTAAGAGATAAGGAAATATAAGTAAGTATGGGATTGATTATTTAAAGAATATTTTGTAACCTAATAATTTTTGCCTTTGTATGAATAATTGTTTATTTCTAAAAGATATTTGCCAATAGGCTGTAGTTAACTAAATAAGTCACATGGTAAATAATATTTGTGTTTACAAATTACCCAATAGCCTAACTTGTTAATTAACTATTTATTTGCTATTGTAAGTACTTATATAAGTTTGTATTTTGTAGCTCCACTTGACTTGATGACAAAATAGTAATATGTGTATCATGTGTGGCGTGGCATATAAAATATTATAATTTTAATTTGGCATTCACATCAATTATTGAAAATAATAAAACTAATTGCTATCACAAATCTGTTAGTTTATAAATCAAAAGGAACTTAGGTGAAGAGAAATAGTATAGATCTGCCTATCCTTATTAGAAAAATAAGTTTTTTTTTATTCATTTATGTATCGCAATGTGCTACCACCCACTAAACCAGGCAAGTTGATTTTTTCTGTTATCTCTAACTAAATCATTAGAACTAGGTAAGTACTAAGGAGGTAGGTATTTGTGATAGTATACATATAAATAAAAATAATAATCTAGTAAGGTAGGTACCTACAGCTATTTGTTACCTAGGACTCTAACGCCAAAATAAATAAGAGAAGGTACGAAGAATCTGCAAAGACCAATCAATAACATAATTAAACCTATGGACACAATTTACATTATGTTGATACCTATAGGTATTTAGCTTTATTGCAGTCAGTAAGTAAGTATGTTTTTATGTGAAATTATAAGCAGCTTTTATATTATATACCTACCTACTATATGAAAAGTAAAGGTACCTACCTACCTATTTCATTGTGTGTAGGTATAAATTACTATTAATAAATCTATAGTCTATACTAATATTATAAAGCTAAAGAGTTTGTTTGAACGCGCTAATCTCAGGAACTACTGGTTCGAATTGAAAAAATCTTTTTTTGTTGCATAGACCATTTATCGAGGTAGGCTTTAGGCTATATAACATCACGCTGTGACCAATAAGAGCGAAGAAACAGTGGAAAATGTGTAAAAATAATTTATATAGGTCTACTAACTAACACTTGGTGCAATTCTTAATTTTCTATTTAGACGTCACTTTATTTTAATTGATAATAATATATAAAGAGTATAATAAATAAATACTAAATAAATAAATCATTTGAACCTAGGAATGTGTAATTATTTACATTTTTTTTTACATCAAAGCAAATTATCTACTGCGTATTATCAACAGCTGATCGAAGACCCGCCATTTTGAATCGTTTACGTCCAGGGTCGAGTGGACGCCAGCTCGGCGTTCACGGTGATCGTTCGTGGGCGTTTACGATTGTCAAAAGTGGTTGTTGGCTAACACAATGTATGGGAATTTGCAATCGCGATAAACGCTTTCTTGCGTTCAGCGTCTGAACGAATTCAAAAATGGCACTTGTCTAACCCGTCTCTACTCGTTTGGACGACATGACGTCACAAACGTTCGCGGCTGTCAGATCCCATACATTTTGAATCGTTTCGTTTATCGTTTACGTTGAACGTTGGGCACTTGTCTAGGCCCCAAGGAAACAAACGACCTACAAAATATTCACAAAGCAACTTACCTACATAAATCTTCGGCTTACAGTCCGCCTATTCTTTATCTGCACTCGAGTGGAAAAAAAACTATTCTACGTATATTTATTTCATTAGGACAAAGAAAGATAAATGTCCATTAATGACCTGCCTAGGGAAAATATGCAGTTTTCTCCGAAACTGGGAAAGAAACCAAGCAGAAACGTTTAATTGCACGTGTGTTTACTAAATGATGCCATTTCCTTTATTTATTCTTTTAGCTCATCTGTGGTAGTTCTGGCTTTTAGTACCATTCTAGCTTAGTGCTTTTGTTAAAGTCTTAGAATATTTTCGTTATACAGTATATAAACTTTTAACTACAACGGGCATTAACCTTTTTTTTTTTATTCGCTGATAATGTTGTTGATCTAAGATGACTGAATGTACAAGAATGTACCTTTTGTTATGTACGTTATTTGTATTTCTTAAATAAGAACTATGTTATTGAAATTTTGTTTGTATTAAATATAGTGTTACTTCGTTATAAATATTACTGTTTTAAAAAGTCGTACTTATTAGGAACAACCATCAAGCATCACAATATTATGATTGTTAAAAAACTGTTTTCTTGGTGTGTCATCGTTTCTGAGCCATTAAAATTACAGTGTTCCTAAATAAACAAGTAACTTAACACAAAGTGAAATTTACATATTTCATTTGTAACCTATATAAATAACCAAATCTCTCAAAACTCATTTTAAAATATACAATAAAAAGCAATTATTCCAACTTCAACTCGCGCATTTTAATTTTATACTCTTAAACACCTCAAAATACAGTTCGACTCATAAAAAGCTAATAAAACTTTCAGATAGTCACAACAATAATTTTACTGCTAGCAATAACATCAGTGAGTCAAATTCAATAGAGTTGAGTATCTAATAGAATAGCATCGTGTCTGTCATAAAGTTTTACACAAAGGATATCATTATGATTTCGGTTTTATTCGCTAGTAAAAGGTATGGAGGTTATGCGACACCAATCTGATTTCACAGCACTGCTGGGGTTTACGGAGTAAGTTTTAAGATGAGAGCGTATTCTTATGAAGGTATTCTAGAAGTTGTAACTTTCCGCTTCAGTAACGATGGAGGAGCTATTTAAAAATAAATGTGGTTATGTCTATTAACCGACAGAAGACTTAGTAGGTAATAAAAACCATGAGATTGTATAATATAGTCCGTCAGTAAGATTGTTAAAAAATATTGGACACGTATTTTGCAAACCAACTAAAATTCACAAAAATAAGTGCTTCCAAAGTTTGTATAGTACATTTAATACCATATTGTGACGTCACGAGCCCCCACTCTCGACCTCCTGAAACGCTTATCGTTTATTGCAGTCATTTATTGTTCGATTCGGAAAATACAAATAGGTGTCTAATATTTTTTGTATATAGCTTAGATACTTGATGGACAAAAAAACAACAAAGTCGTCTTACGAAACGTATTTTCAAACGCCGAATCGTCTATGAATGGAGATATTGGCACGATTTTTGAGCTGAAAAACTCGTTGTAGGTATCTGATTTGTCTATACACGTCAAAATCCATGAAGATCATAATGATAATATTTTTAAACAAATCATCGCAGTCGACCAAGAAACTACTGTTGAACAAGATAACGTAAGAGACGGAAATAACGAAAATAGACTATTGAATATTGAAATAGGTATGTTGTAAGGATTATCATGCTCCCTTGTGAATTTAATACACGCGAGGGAGATAGCAATCTCGTCGGAGAATTCTGAATGGAACTTGAAACTGGAAACCTGAGGAACGATTCGCATATTAAGCTGATCTGGATTTGGAAGAAAATGGAATTTAGCTTGCAAATCTTGTTATATAGTTAGCATATAGTAACCGGAACGTTTACTGATAATTACTACATAGGGATGTGTAATGGTTATATGTTCCTTTAATATTAAAGCATTAGGTGGTTTTGATTCAACGACGCTTATGGAGTTAGTCTGAGGAGCATATTATAATATAAGGATTAAAGTGATTTGTGTTAGAGGTTAGAATTCTCGAATTAGTTCAAGAATTTATGTAAAGGTAATGAGTTCTAAGAAATCGAGTTTAGGTTAAAATTTAGGTCGTCATTTTTTATAGAAAGTTAGTGTAATTATGTAATGTAATACATGTTTCTTAGTTAGGTTTCATTCCTAATTACCTATTAAGAAATATATATTAAGAATTCCAAATCAATCATTAATTCATATCTTCTGATATTCGTATAAATTTAATGAATTACATCCATTTAATAGATTGTACCATTCAAATGTTATTGACCTTGAATTAGGTACAAATAAAACAACATATTTCTAATAGAAGGTCGATTTATTTGAAGCTAATTCCACCAAGTTCCATGAAAACAAAAACAAAACGGAATAGCAAAAAACAATTGACACTCCAGTAAACCAATTTGGAACGGCTTCCATATTAAAAACACAAGAGGCATTATTTCTTTTACGCGTTCTTTACGACAAATTAAAATGACACTTTCGTTTTTTTCCAGATGTCAACGGCTCTTATCCTGGTACTCCACTTATCTCTCCACACCGTGGATGAAGGCCTCGCTATAAATCCGGGTGAGTATAAAAATACTCTTAGTTTATTAGCTGCTTCACTCACTCTCATTTTTATTTAGTGCTCGTAAAAAATAATGACCGGTTTTTGTGGTGATTTTTTACGCACCTGTTGTTTGGGATAGACTCTATGGTTTTTGATTAAATTTTAAAAAACCACCCGGAAATACACGGTGATATAATACAAACATTATCCTGACAACGAAGAAAACAAAAAAGGAATAATGAAATTTGGTGCAGGTTCAGATCATTACCCGGATCATTTTTGCTTAAGCGACAGTTATTTTGCGATTCGAAAGAACTACGTTCGTTAGAACAGCTTTTAAATTAGTACAAAAAAAAACTAGGAAAAATGTTATTACTATAACCGATTCACATTAAAAACAAAAAAGATACGACTCTTTTTTCTCAAAAAAAATTTTAGAAATTATTTTCCAAAAGTACCATTGCGCGCCACCAGGCGCTTAAGAATTTTTCGCTTTCCACTGATGATATAAATTTGTTACATGAAATGAAATGAGCAGGTAAATAAAGACAATAATGTCAGTTGCTCATTTTCCCATCAAATTTTGTTTCCTGCAACCAAAATCAAGTTTCAGTTGCAAGAATAATTCTAATGAGTCCTACCAGCCCATTATTTAACTTCAAACCAATACATTCAGGGTTTAACCAACACAAAATCACTTAATGCTCAGTCTGCATTTGCAAAGCGATAATCACCCATCTGTCAACCCTCACCCAAAACCAATTTCAGGGCGTTGCATTTAGCGTTGCAAAGCGCTCATCAGTCAATGGTAGCGTTGGAATCGCTCCATTTATTACAAACATCCGGAGATAAACATTTTGATATTTAAAAGGCTTAAATGTAAGTGAATTTTGTTGGGTGTGTGTTGAATAAGCTTTTCACGTGCTATGAACGTGTCAGGCAAAAAAATATTCTTTGTATAAAAAAGCATGATACTATGTCCACTAGACCGTTCCGTCGCCGACTCGTACCGTCTTACGTATTACCTTCCGTGCTTGATACGTTCATAGCACGGTCATGGTATGATACGGTGTAGTGGGCAGACTCCTTAAGTTAGCGCAATGAATAGATAAAGTGTATAATAAGTATTTTTATCTGGACGGACGTATAAGATAACTAAGATACCTACGTTGTTTAATTATTTATGAGGATTTGACCTTTACCAGTCCACATTTTGTCAAAGATATTAATTTCTAATTCATTTGCACTTGAATAATGAGAACACAGCTTCAAGGCTCTCAATTGTTTTTGGTGTCCATTAGCAGATGCAATGTAAGGTGATCTCCAAAAAGCAGAAGTATCTACTACATACTTTCTAGAAATGCCTAAGGATTCAGATCTGCCAGCACGCTGTTCCGGTGCGGGTTGCTGGATTACACGCCAATCAATACAGAGCATCATGTTTTCCTTCGCCGATGACTCTGATCATAACTGATCATGAACACCAACAGGATTTGAACCTGCAACCTCACGATCGCTATCAGATGACTCCTTCAGCACAGAGCCATCGACGATATTTTTCGGTACTTTTGGGCAAATTATAAATTCATTGAAATAAAGGTACCTAGACAATCGTGACTAATCTTACTGGTAACAAGGGTTGTTATCTTTAGCTTAGGACAACCCAAACATTAGAAGCGGGCTGAGTATATAGGTATTTGGGGATAAGACAAACATCGATAAATAATTTAAAAGCTTAAGGTTGACTAGGACATGGGTAGGTTATCTACTTATACAGGCGATTCTTTTATGTGTATACTAGCAATCCACCCCGGCTTCACACGGGTACTATAAACCTTTCTCTTGAAACACTTTATCTGTTAAATAAAACCGCTTCAAAATCCGTTGAGTAATTTTAAAGATTTAAAAGCATGTATACCTACATATGGACGGACAGACAGTGGTAGTGGTAGATGTCGCCCTGCCCGGCAAATCGGTAGACTAAATAACCGGTCTATAAGAAATATGTTAGATTTTTTTATTTTTCCTATATTAATAATTATTCTGCTATTCGAGGAGGAGCTAAATCCAAAAAATCTAATATAGTGAAAATCCGTCCTTCTATACTAATATTATAAAGAGGAAAAGTTTGTTTGTTTGGATTGAATAGGCTCCAGAAAGGCTAGACCGATTTAAAAAAATCTTTCAATGTTAGAAAGCTACACTATTCCCGAGTGACATAGGCTATAAAAAAAAAAATGATCCGTGCGAGGCCCAGGCGGACAGCTACTAAGTTATATTTGCTGTAATTTACTTAAATTTGTTTTAATGTAAGTACATAGGTATAAATGTGTATACTAGACTCAGGTCGAATGTTCACCAAATTCTCAACGAAAATATAATAATATATCAATATCAAGATTAAGTTTCAATAGATGCTATCTCTAAAACTTATTAATAACTAGCTTCTGCCCGCGACTTCGTCCGCGTGGAACTCCTTTTTTTTTACAGTCGGTTAAAAAGTAGCCTATGTCCTTTCTCAGGCTCCAGACTTTCTATGTACCAAATTACATTTAAATCGGTCCAGTAGTTTTAGCGTGAAAGCGTAACAGACAGACAGACAGAGTTACTTTCGCATTTATAATATTAGTAGAGGTAAATACAAAATTCGAAAATTCAGTTCAATCAAAGATGGCGCCGTGTCGTTTTTCTAAAGAGATTATAATCTTTATTTTCTAGCTAGCATTTTGGGTGCATCAGTAGACATTGTCAAACCGTTTTCCTTTTCACAACCGTTTTTACATAAGGTAATTTATTTGTTTTCGAGCATGGTATTCCAGCTTGTATAATTAAATCTTCTCCGATTTACTTTGCTGCTTTTAACAAATTGCGAAAGACAGGCGATTGGGGAGAGGCAGCTTATTAGATACTCTGTTGGTTAATTTAATTTAATATTGGTTTTTGCTAATTAAAAATAATTCGATTGGGTATCTTATCGTGGGATTACACTGGACTCACAAAAGATTAATCTCATTATAAAATAATTTAAAATTTCGATGTTCCATAACAGCAATCTTATTTGAAACAACTTTAGACGGATTTAACTCGCGTATTTTATTTTATTGATTGACTTTTTGGTGCCTTTACAGATTCCATAATTGTAGCACGACTGAACTGACAATAGTCTTATGCTAAATTTATCCTTTAGCATAAGACTATTGTGTAAGTCCATTCGTCTAAAGTTGTTCCATCCCAATGTATAATAACCGCGAAGGCAGAAAGAAAGAAATTATAACAATCTTATTAATCATTATATAGGTACTTACCCATATAAGATTTATTTATCAAAATTATATTATGAACTAATAATAAATTAATTCTAAAACAAATTTATGGCATTGTAATGAAACATGTTTGATAGCAGATACTTAATAAAGTAATTTGATAATGGGCTTTCCAATGTAGTAGCGTAACTGTTATTATTAGAATGCATATTTCACACTCATTGATAGGTTTTCAGATTTGATAAATTAACTGCTATTATTGCAATTAGTAGATTAATGCTATAAAAAGTCAAATAATTTATTTTCACAATTAAATAATTAAGCTGCAAGAATTAATGCACTCGCAGTCTTATGCTATTGTCAGCTCAGTCGTGCTACGATTATGGAATGTGTAAAGACTCCGAAACGTCAGCCAATAAAAATAAAATACGCGAGTTAAATCCGTTAAAGTTGTTTCATTCCAATGTATAATAACCGCGAAAGCATCAGAATATATTATAACTTCGTAGATTGATGTAATATTCTTAAAAAGGTACCTACGGTTAGATTATTAAAATTCTAATTTCACATACAGCAGTAACCTGCGTACGTTTATTTTCAATTTTGCTAAAAATCTTGGATACCTCATTTCCACACGCGATATTATAGCTAAAACAAAGTCCATATAAACGAGATTTGGCATAAAATATTCAACGAGGCAAACTCGTGTTCGGTGTGCGTGTCTTCATATCAGAGATCAGCCTAGAACTGCGTAAAACCAGGGGAAGCGGTTTTAGAAGAACTTCAACTAGCATTAACTATACTACTAAGAATAAGAATAAGAATTAGTTTATTCAGTAGACACAATTTACAGTGATTACAATATCTAATTTAGGTAGTAACGATATCTAGGTTCATGTCGACTGAAAAGGCTTAAGCTCAGCATTATTGTTGCGACCGGGGGGTCACAACGCTGGTTTTCAGCTTAAACCTGAACGGATGACACGCGGAGAGAAAAAAAAAATACAGAAAAGGCACAAACACAGACAACAAGATATTTTACATTACAATTCGTGATAACAAAGGCATTGCAGTGCAGTGATTTATAGTACTATAGCAATAAATAAATATTAGTAACTAGACTTTAGACTTTGAGATAATTTCGGAATAATACAACTTATAACAGTCTGGCCTCAGTTGATTTTTTCATTTTGCTATGTAGCGCGACGTGTTTGTGTGTGTGTGTGTGTGTGTGTGTGTGTGTGCGTGTGCGCGTGTTAGGAAAGGGGGGGCGTATGATTAGCCCACACTGCCTGTTATGATTTGTTATACCACGTTGTATGTCAAGTCCCACGGGAATGGGATAAAAAAGTATCCTATGTCCTTACCAATTTCCAGCCAAATCGGTCCAGTTGTTCTTGAGTTATACGAGTAAATAGTGTAGGTAACTTAAATGACTTTGTTTATAGGTATAATTATATTATGCAGATATAAAAAAATATTCCTTATGTAACCCACATTTAAATTTATACATGTTAACGCAAATCATAACGTTAATTAACGTAAATATTGCTTTGTTTACTTGTAGGCATGTTAGCTGGGTAAAAATTACAATTATTTATTAATTTTGACATCACGTAAGGTCTAAAATTATGATTTGGCCCGTGGTTTTGTCTTATCAGAATATATACTTCACACAATAGGTATATCTTTATAAGTTATTATGATGTACAAGCTATATAAGTAAAGTTACATTATAATCTATTTAGTAGTTTTAACATGAAGGGTAACAAACATCGACATATCGATCGATAAACTTTCGCGTTTATCATGTTAGTGGGATGAGATGGTATAGGATGTTCGGATTATAAGTTAATTGCATACGTGAAATATTAGTAAAATGATATACGGAATCATCGGCCGCAAACCGTTGGAACTTAGCCAATATATTCGTAAACGCGTTTATGTAATAATATGTGTACTTTATGGCATTTATTTTATCGTTGGTACATGTTGAATAAATATTTTGATGAAATTGTGAAACTGGTGGTTTAGTGGTTACACTACGAAACCGATTACGGGTTCGGATACTGTTGGGGGTAAAATTAAATTTGTGATGATTACGAGTATTTATACATAAGCCTTTGATGTGGTTATGTATTGAAATTAATATTTCGATGTGTAATAACCGCGCATAAGTACCTAATGATTGACTTTGTTTATGTTTATCATTATTATTAAATAATCATTAAGTAATAATTTCTGATGCCTTCGCGGTTATTACGGATTTAACTCCGTCTAAAGTTGTTTCATTCCAATGTATAATTCTCTAAGGTCAAGATTATAGGGAGAAACAAAAAAAAGATAGATTGTGATCTAATATGATTTACAAACTGAGATGATAATTCCACTCAGGTTTTGATATAAGTTATGTGATACTGGTATTATCATTTTATTATTTCTGAAACTTGTGTTGATTGTTTCCAACAACATTGCCGTGTTGAATTTACGGTAGAGGGCCGGTGTTTGCTGAGCTTATCAGTTAATTTGCACCGAAACTAACCTGTAAGCCGAGATTAAGCGGTTAATTACAAATTGTTACTGTCCACTTGTGGGTTCCACAATATTGAAAATATATTTATTTTATACTAGCTTCTGCCCGCGACTTCGTCCGAGTGGAACTCCTCCTTTCTTGCAGTCGGTTAAAAAGTAGCCTACGTCCTTTCTCAGGCTCCAGACTTTCTTCTTTCCAAAATTTTATATCATCCAAAATAAGCACCTAATATTAACTACGATCTATCAATCGAAATTCGATTGATATTTTTGGTTCAATACCATTAGTTTTTAATTATAATTATATTTTTTGTACAAAGACAGTAGAAAAATTTTAGACCCACAGTGGGATTCGAACCCACGCCTATGCCTTTACTAGCGGCAGCGTGATGAACCATTACATTATAGGGACCACTGACAGGTCATCGAATTTAACTACTCCTTTCAATTCGGTCTTTGTACTTTTTTATCGTTTACATGCGAATTTTTCGCTTCAGCGCCATCTGTGTGAAATGCTTTGCAATATTTCATTTGTGGGTTCGAATCCCACTGCCCCAGTCTAAATTTTTTCTACTCTTGTCTTTGTACAAAAAATATCATTATAATAAGCACCTAAGTAAAAAATTATAATAATGACATTTGTATAAAGACAAGAGTAGAAAAAACCGAGACCCCAGTGGGACTTGAACCTACACCTAAGCCTTTACGCACGGCTCCGTGCTTCCAATTACACCATGGGCGCCACGAAATTTTCCACTGCTACATTCGGTCTTGTACTTTTTATGTTTATAAGCGATAATGGTTTCAGCGCCATCTGTGATCGAATTTCGATTGATACATCGTAGTAAATGTTAATAATGAAAATTATAACCTACTAGCGACCTGCCCCGGCTTCACACAAGTGCTATAAATCTTCCTTTTGAATCACTAGTATTAAAGAAAACCAAAGTTTTAAAGATTTAAGCATACATAGGGACGGACAGACAGCGACTTTGTTTTTATACTATGTAGTGATTAGCGTGCCCGGCAGACGTCGCGCGTCGTCCTGCCCGTTCGATTGTTTCAACAAAGATCTGTTAAAGTCTTGTCACATACCTTCAATCGTTTTATATTATTTTTCTGGTATATAAGTTATGCTGGGTATTTATAAATAATTATATTTTTATTCATGAATGTCAGTTTCGATCTAAAAATATATCAAAGTTCATTGAGCTAAAAGCAATTTTCTTTTTCATTCCGAAGACCTTTTCTGTATGTAACTGTTGAATATATTTATAACATTATGAACCTAACCTTACTTCCTTATACTTTATGTAATTCTCTGCTTGTTGTTTCGTAAGAATCGTGACTACGAAATCAGGGAGTGGGGACTCATGACGTCATAATATGGTACAATTTATCAGGATCAAGGAGCCCCCACTCTCAAATTTTTTTTGGTAATATACTTGATGGATAAAGAATAAAAAAGTCGTCATGCCCAATGAATACAAAAGGCATAAAGTGTACGAGAATTAATTATCCCTACTAATATTATAAATGCGAAAGTAACTCTGTCTGTCTGTTACGCTTTCACGCTAAAACTACTGGACCGATTTAAATGAAATTTGGTACAAAGAAAGTCTGGAGCCTGAGAAAGGACATAGGCTACTTTTTAACCGACTGCAAAAAAGGAGGAGTTCCACGCGGACGAAGTCGCGGGCAGAAGCTAGTTTCTAATAAATCCGTTTATAGTTTTATTCCAATGTACGAGAATTATTGCATAAAATCGTATTTTTTATTCTTTTTCGGTTAAAAATGGACAATTTACTCTTTCGGTATTTTTCGAAACCGTAAAGGATTCCTTCAAGAATGCACTTGATTGAATCGAGAAGCCAAGTCAAAAGCCTTTGAGTCTCGAACGTGCTCCAGCATCCCTCTACAATGTAGTTTGAAAGCGATCCCGCTGCTTCTATTTAGATTTCCAGGTTTTTAAGTATTTTTTGTTGGTTTAGTGGTTAAAACTACCAAACCGAAGGTGGAATCTCGAATCCTGCTAGGGGCAGATATCATTGTGATGAGCACTAGAATTTATACCAGAGTTTTGGTTGTTTGATGTATTTAAGTATCCGTTGCCCATATTACAAGCTTTATTTAGTTTGGGAATAGAACAATTAATGTGCATTGTCCAAAGATAGGAATTTAATAATTAACTGAACCAATGAACTTAGTAACCCTGTTGCTGTTGTGAGAAATTTTATCAAAAACTAAAGGTTGATGGAAGAAGGATGAGTTGTGTATTGTTCAATACTGAAACATGAAAAATGAATCAAATATACTGTCATAAAATTAAAAAAGAACACTTAGAGATTTAGGGGTATGAAAGAAAATGTTGGCCATATCTCAGTCCTACCCGATATGCACACAATATTGAATGAAAATCGGTCAAGACCTTTCTTTGAAGAGTTTGGCAACAAACACACGAGAACTTCATATACCTGTTAGATTAACACTCTTAGAGTCGTTATAGAAAAAGCGACTCAAAATGTTCAATTTCACATTTTCATTTCATTCTATGATCATAAATGTTTGCTTGTGTCTTTGGATTGAATAGGCTCCAAAACGGCTGGACCGATTTAAAAAATTCTTTCACTGTTCGTAAGCTACGTTCACACTGAGCAACATAGGTTATATTTTGAAAAAAAAAGGGATCCATGCGAAGCCGGGGCAAACTGCTAGTTATAATATATGATCATAAAGGTTGCTATAAATTAATATACAACTGCATTGTCCCCAGGTTGCAAATGCATCCGCTTCACATCGACATACGGCAAGGAGCGCGGCACATTCAGCAGTCCGGATTACCCTCGCGCCTACCCGCCCGGCATCGACTGCCTCCTCTACACCTTCCGCGCCGCCCCGCACGAGATCGTCGAGCTCGTATTCACTGACTTTGACATCTATAAGGAGCATCTTGAGTGAGTAGACACATTAAAAAGTCTTACCTATATGTCTTCCTAACACGATATTGATATAAAAATTTAGTTCAATTTATATCTAACTAGCGACCTGCCCCGGCTTCACAAGAATGCTATAAACCTTCCTCTTGAATCACTCTGTTTATCAAAAAAACCACTTCAAAATCCGTAGTTTTAAAGATTTAAGCATACATAAGGACGAACAGACAACGACAGCGACTTTGTTTTGATATTATGTAGTGATAGTGATACCATATGACTATAGTTCTAACTTATATACATTTACTACTACAGAGATTCCAAAGTCTCTCTGTTCTTCGCTTTTTCAATTCACTATTTGCCACCAATTCGAATGATATTATCTTTCAACTGGGTAGATCATATTTCCATCACGTAATAAAATGAGAGGTAGACCTCTAATTCTATTACCTGTCCATCTCAAGATGTAATTTTTTTGGACCATCGATTGTCCGTTAGTCTAGCTGTCGTAAAATCATTGTTCGTGACCTTCATACTTATTTATGTTTCTTTTTTATACTAATGTAGGTGATGTCACAGTGTAAATATTCTTCTGTTACAATACAATAAAATTTAGCGGTCAAAAGTGCATTCATTGATACAGTCCTCATCAATAGTTCTGGCTATAAGTTCAGCCTAGCGCCCATTGAAATTTTTGAAGTTAAGTCAAGTCTAGGCATTAATTATACTATTAAGTTGTCGTTACTTTTTTGCGAAAAGAAGCCACGGAGAATTCTCGCTTTGTTTTGCTAATTAACGAGCAAGAAAGTCGAGTTTGAACTGAAGATAGTTGTGTAAAAAAGGGTAAGTAGCTGAGAATATTTTATCAGTATGCCAGTACACTTTTAATATGAAGTTATGAGGAAATAGGAGGTAGGAAGGTACGCTGTATTGACAGATCGAATACGTTACGCTCATTAATTTTATGACGAGTTTTACAAGTGGCGTCGTGTCGATCTTTAACTACACTAGGTAGGTATTTATCAGGAAATAAGACATTCCTGATGAAAAATAACTACGTCTATTTTTTAATTACCTCGTCGGTATCGCAATTAATAGTAAACTTTCTGGAGTCAACGGGAATAAGTAGTGAACTGTAGATAACAAAAGCGTCGGCACAAAAGATCAAGAATAGTCGATGCGCTACAAATAGGCACACAAACTCAATCATAATAATAATAATCGATAGTTTTTGTATCAAACCAACTTGCAATAAATTAATGTTTTTATTCAGCAATAAAATAAGACATAACGGCAATATTTAAATTTATTTTCCTTTTTACCTCAAACGAAATTATTTTCAGGCGGGATGAATTTCACAATTCTTTTATGAACGTCTAAAGAACCACCATAAAATCAAAAGCTTTTCATCCGGAAATTGCTGAATAAATCTCGACATATTCCCTTTTAACGGGGAAATAACAGTATAAGGATCATTTTACATTTCAGTCACATAGTAGGCTGTATAAACGTCACTGTTAACGGCTTAATACAGCTATTCCGATCGCAGTTAACATGACTAGTACCGCTAAATCCCAGAATAGGCGTTTTTTAAGGAAAGTTTTGTTTATACTGTTACAAATTCATAGCTGTTAGTCAGTTTTTGGTCGACTGTTTATGGTATTAGAGAAACAGTCTTCTTACAAAGTTTATTCTATAACTAGGTATAATAGAATTATTTCTGATGCCTTCGCGGTTATTACAAATTGGAATGAAACAATTATTAACGGATTTAACTCGCGCATTTTTATTTTATTTTATTTGCTGTGGTTTCGGATTCTTTACAGTTTCCATAATCGTAGCACGACTGAGCTGATATTCCAATGTGTAATAACCGCGAAGGCATCAGAAATTATTATATTTGATTCCATCTATTAAAATTCCGATAGACATAGGTAGGTAATACAAATATCATAACAATATATTTGAATTCCAACAAGTAAAATCTAATTTAAATTTACATATCAGCAAAAACTCAACATCAAAACACCTCCAAAACGCAACACAAATTCACCAACATCTGTTAATTTATTTCCATTGTGTTGCGTTCATTCGAAGTGACAAATTAGTTTTAATCAATATAAAAGCCTTCTGTTAACAAAAGAAACCTTTGGACTTTCCGACGCTTTTCCGCAACAAAAGACGGGGAAAACGATGGTGAAAATGTTGTGGTAACTTTCTTTTTGTATGTTTGACGAGTTGTATGATAATAGGCTTAGTGGAGTTTCGAGTTGTGGCCGCGAAAATTAGACAATACAGCGCACTGTTGACCTCATTTTGGCTCCGAGGCTCTCATTATGTTGAACTGTTTACTGACGAGTCCTCCTCTAGTGCTTCATTACTGGCGCTTCAATCGCTGGGATCTGAATTGAAAATTCAGCGCAAAAAACGCAAAGAATGACGATATTGAATGTTTACACATTTGATCTGTCTTTATTCCCTTAATTAATTTATACTTTTAATGTAGGTGATGGCAATAGATTCGATACTAACTAATTAAATTAGGCAAAAACATAGCTGGATGCAAAGTTGTTAATAGCAATGTGTATCTGGGCTCCACGATCATAAACATCGGAGCAAATGAAGAAGAGATTCGGAGATGATGCGCTGTGACAAGATCCTCGGCCGAAAAACTCAGAAAGATTTGGAAGGACCGTAGAATAACCAGAAATACAAAGACTCGGCTGATGAGATGCCTGGTTTCCAATCTTTCTATACGGAGCTGAGAATTGGACGCTAAAGATTATTTAGAGTATTTAGTTATCATTTCACCTTTAATGACTATCCTGCTCATATCGTTAAATTTTAAATATTAAAATATACACAAATTGTCGTTTGTACGTTAAAATCAAAGAAATGAAGAGAAATTTTGGAAACAAACCAACAAACACCTTACAATCAGGTAAAAGCTAAAATAATTAGATAAAAGCTTGGGTTTAAAAAGGTTTTTATTTATAATCTTATTTAAAAAGGTGCTCCAGTCCTTTTGCTTGACTTTTAACCCCATCATTGCGAAGCAACTCTGTGTTTGTGAGTTTTGGTCTCACAATATGTTGGCAATAATATATTATGTTGAAACTTCAACAGAAGTTAAACTGTCGTTTGTTTTGCCCCATGTGTCGCTGGGGGCAAGGTCGCGGCATGATCGATGTATAGGTTAAACACAATTTGATGACGGTTGTAAGAAATCTTCAAACTGATACTAAAATAAGTATATAAGTTACGTTATGTACTATAAGATGTACAAAACCTCGGTCTATACATTTTAATGACGTAATTGTAATCTGTAATTTGAATTTGAAATATGTTCATATACTGCCAGTCCATTCAATGTTAGGTTTAAAAGAATGTAAAATGGATGCAGTAGGATATGTTTATATTTTTATCTACCTCTTATATCTATTATATAAAAATAAGTCGGGTTTTCCTTCCTGACGCTATAACTCCAGAACGCACGAACCGAATTGGCTAATTTTGGTCTTGAAGTATTCGTGGAAGTCAAGGGAAGGTTTGTAAGTAGAGAAAATTTTAAAAACATCTGGATAAAGTGTAAAATCGTCATTTTTCATTCTATACTCACATATACAAAGTGATTGACGGTAAGTGACAGAAGATTTTGACAGATCTTTGACGAAACAATCGGACGGGCAGGACGACGTCTGCTGGGGCCGCTAGTAATATATAGATTGAAATCACATGGTCTTAGAAAAAATTTACACTTTCCTGGCTATTAGGTGCACATTGGAAACAAATTAATGTTTTATTATACTTAAATAAACCTTTATTTAAGTAGGTAATTGAATATTGGACCTTAGTAACTACAAAGGGACTTGAAATTCAAACAAAAAATGGTCAGTATGAAAATATATCACAAATATCAATCGTACAAATATATTTATAGCACTTGTTAAATTTCCACTCTCGTGACAAAATCAAAAACCATCCATTCAATATTTATTTTATTGGCTTCGTATTTAATCCCCGGACAGTATAGGTAGTTAGTAAGAGTATAAGCACTCCAAATATTGGAATATTTGTTTTAACTGAAACACTGACCCATATTATTTATTTGTCAATTTTGTAGGTTATTTCAACGTGACCATTTATTTTTCGGCTCAAAACATTTGTTTATTTAGTTAAAATAACTGGTTGTTATTCGAATGAAACAACTATTAACGGATTTAACTTTGTTATAAGTTTGACGTGTCTATGTGTGTGTGTTCCCGAACAGATATTTTTAGCTATGTTTCATAAAAATCGGTTCACCCGTTTAATAGTTATTGGGGGTGAAAGTGGGTAAAAAATCCAAATGTCTACAAAGATATCCAAACGGGGTATCAAATGAAAGAGAATTACATTTACGCATTGCAAAATTGAACCTAACTAAAGTGTGCGCGGTTTTTGAACACTGTTCTCGGTTTAATTGTACATTACGCACCAAGGCCAGTAAAATAAAAAATGTCTCAGATCACATGTAATTGTCGTTCGAGGCGAAGCCGAGGTTGACAAAAATGTGATCTGAGGCTTTTTTATTTACGAAGTTGGCGCTTTCTGGCCGGAGGACGGAAAAGTTCATTAATTCAATAAAGATATAATATGCACACATAGATCTAAAAGTAGATAGCTAAGCGCAATAAATGTATTTTTTAACGTATTTTTAAAATGAACAATCCTATTCCCTAGTTCAAAGTCACTTAGTGACTGATTCTACATTCAACTATGATTCACAATATTCAGGTTGTTTCCTGGAATACGATATCCTCAAAGGCACTACTCTTGTTACTTTCTACGGCAAAGCCTCGCCAATTACAGAGTCGACGACCAAATATATTTTAGGAGCACAATATTCGAACGAATTACGAATATCGGATTTCAAATAACTTCAATAATGTATCTTTATAAATATTTTCTGATGTCTTCCCAATTATTAAACACTAGCTTCTGCCCGCGACTTCGTCCGCGTGGCGAACTCCTCCTGTTTTGCAGTCGGTTAAAAAGTAGCCTATGTCCTTTCTCAGGCTCCGGACTTTCTTTGTACCAAATTTCATTTAAATCGGTCCAGTAGTTTTAGCGTGAAAGCGTAACAGATAGACAGACAGACAGACAGAGTTACTTTCGCATTTATAATATTAGTTAGGATAGGATTAGAATGATAGGTACAACTATAACAGATTTAACTCGCGTATTTTAGTCTAATGCTGTACTTAGTAATGACTTTTGCGTTAGACTATCTTCAGCTCATCATGTTACGAATATGGAAACTGTGAAGTTTTCGGAACGTCGTTATAGGTACCTAACATTTATATTTTTATAACAGTCTATTAGTTTTTTGTTCCGATTTCTTATTATGATAAACATTCTACGTAGACAAGAATCTAGTGGAATATCATTTGCTTACATCTAAAATCTATCAATTTTATTAACGTCAGCAGTTTCAGTTATACAAAAGCAATCGCTTAATTGAATATTAATAGCATTCAAGTATTTAAATTGCGGGCGAAGTTAAGTGAAACTTTGAGTAACTTAGGAAATATCTTTTGTCTGGTCCCGTTAGTTCTCGTTAGGCTACATTTGTCGTAGTACGTGCCCATAAATATCTCTGTAACAGTATAGCTGAGATGTGGGAATCTGTAATGTAATAATGGAGTAGTCAGAAATATAGGCCGGGTATAGAATACTAGCGGTCTACGCCGGCCTCGAACGGATCCCTTTTTTCTAACCTATGTCAATCAGAAATAGTGTAGCTTCCCAACAATGAAAAAAGTTTTCAAATCGGTCTAGTCATTTTGGAGCTTATTCAATCCAAACAAACCTTTCCTTATTATAATATTAGAATAGATAGGTATCTATAAAGTTATCATTGGCTGTTGTCGATTTGCTTCTAGACATTTCAAATGTGTTCATACTCGTGTGGATTTAAAAATTACATACTTACTCGGTTCTCATACCGCACTTGTCAGCGACTCTCGTTTATGTTACCACCTCGTTTGTAATTATGAACACACACTTGGATCATAATGTACACTATTAATAAATAGAACCAGCTTTTATAAACGCTTTAAGAGTAGGTATGTTCTTATTTCGGAGTTTTCTCAATTTTGCTCCACATGGTGCAGCTATTAGTCTTAAAATATTAGAACGAAAGAGCTGACGTTTTTATTGGTGATTGATTACCTTAAAAGACCGATAAAATTTTATATTTAGCGTAATATAAAATGTACATTCCATCACACAGTCAAAATCTATATTTATTTCATTTATCAACATCTGCTTGAGGTCTTAAAAAATATTTTTTATGAAATGAGATTACACAGGTCATATTCCTTAATTAAAAAAACTAGGATTTATGATAGATCGCAGCTTCTTTATTTATTGATGAGTCTATCTTCTATTGAACTGAAAATATTATATCACCCAGTATTAATTACATTATAACATCCCTTATAGACAAGTTTCGATAGCTAGAAAAATCACAAGTAAATGTACGATACGTTGCCTTTCTCTTGCTTTCTTTCGCATGCCAAATTTCAGACTGAAAGGTTAAAGGCACATTTGTGGCTATTTTATAAGTGTAAGGGCTTATTTTCAATTGTCAAATTAATCTATGTTCTAAGCTAGAGATGTCGCTATTAATATCGATCAATAATCCTAATCGAAATGATTTGCTTGCCTTTATCCTTACTAATATTATAAATGCGAAAGTAACTCTATCTGTCTGTCTGTCTGTCTGTTACGCTTTCACGCTAAAACTACTGGACCGATTTAAATGAAATTTGGTACAAAGAAAGGCTGGAGCCTGAGAAAGGACATAGGCTACTTTTTAACCGACCGCAAAAAAGGAGGAGTTCCACGCGGACGAAGTCGCGGGCAGAAGCTAGTCAGCTATAATTTTTGTCAGCCTGTTGGTTCAGTTGCGGGTTCGAATTCTGCTAGGGGCAGATTTCAATCTGATGAGCACTGGCATCTGTACCTGAATCTTGGATGTCTTATATGTAATTATGTATGTTTTTCTGTTGTCTAGTACCCATAGTACAAGCTTTGGACTAGATCGATTGGTGAGAATTGTTCAAAGATATTTATTTATTTAATTTTAAACCTTATCCGTGTCGTAAGCCTCCGCGGTTCTGAATTTACCTCAAAGCCCGTATCTCCGGTTATAGATCACGGCACGCGTTGCGGTGACATTGTGGAGACTAATCGCATGGAACCAACAAACTATGCCGGATAGAATAGGGTTGCTAACAAGGGTTATGGTATAATAGTTGACAGAACTTTTGTGCGTGATCAATCTTGTACTTAAAGGAACATCTAAGCCATCAACCGTGTAAAGTTTACCTTCTGTAAAGGTATTGGGTTGCTTTGATGGGAGATTAAAGCAAATTTTAATAATATGAGGATTGTGAATAGGTATCTCAGAACATCAGCTTTCTAGAATTGCAAAAGGATTAGGAACTATTTAATAAGGTTTGAGCCAAATATGCTGCTTAGAAATTAAAATAAGTGTACCTAACCGGTTCCTTGGGTTGCTTTAACAATTGTTACAAAAAATATATATAGATATATGAATAATTTAAAATTGTATTTCTACTACTAGGTACTGCTTATATTTACCTCTAAGAGGGTGAAAAAGGGAAAGTTTAAATGTTCTATCCTTAATAGAATTGACGAAAGATTTTTCTTGAATTTTTATCCCCTAACGGTGTTAAAAAGTACGCGGAGGAAAAAGTCAGGGGCAAAACCTAATCCTTTTGTTCATATTGTCATATGCTTAAATTATAATCAAATTTATGACCATACGCATTCTGTATTACTTATCGTTGTAGAAGGACTGTCTAACTGACCTAATATAAACCCATTCTTACTTGCATTTACATCATAAGGATATTAGGGTATGAAATGTGGATAGTTGTCTAGAAAATAGGATTCTCTCGACAATAGCTAGGTGACTAATCGGTGCCTGGTACTGGCGGGTCTTTTCTAAACCTGGCTTAGTACTTTAGCTGTACCATAATTTTCAGTCCATTATGTGGTATGAAATTTAGATGTAAGACTATTTTTGTTGAGTTCTGTAAGATGGGGGAATATGTGCTATGTCTATTTTTAATTTATTTTGATATTTATACAAAGTCGATAAAGTTTCATTCAACGATTTTTTAATGACATAGTTTATTTTATTTTGACTTCACTTTTCAGTTTGAAAACGATGTTCTAGCTTTAAAAAAATTTGCGAAGTATTTAAAAATATTGTAAAAATAGTATGGATGTAATGTACAAATTAATCCTCAATAAAAATATCAACATTAAACTGTGCCAAAAATTAAAACTTTGACTGTTATCCTCATGGATAATTAAATAAGGAAGTAATTTGTGAAATATAGGTAGGTATATTTCATAATATATTATAGTATTATGAATTATGAAAAAGCAGAGTTGGCATTACAAAGAAGTCTTTGCATATATCTCGTAAATGTGCATATTTTGACAGTATGTCAGTTACATGCGACAGACAGGTTGTCAAAAATATGCATAATAATAATCCAGCTACTGCATGCTTTACGAACAAAAACAAGCGCAGCGCTTGCATTATTTTAATGCAATAATATCTTTACTAGATTGCCGTTGAATTGCATAAAAATGGAACAAAACTACTCAGCAACATGGATTGCTAACAAAGGCGTGACCTGTGCCTTTATTCTGAATTTTGGCTTTGTACAATACAATTTGTTACGTTTTAGCTTTCGTGAAAACCTTTGTAAGTTTGTGATAATAGACAGTTTCTTAAAGCTCCAACGTCTTTATTAGCTATTGTATTAGGTATTTGTTTAACTTTAAAAACATTTTAATACTATGGTCGGTGTTTCTTGTTATTTTTGATCTACCTACCTACTCTTTGAAATTTTGAGCGATATGACTTTTGAGGGACTTTTAGCTTGAGTGAGAGTAAGATTTGATGGTCGAGATAGCTTTGCTAGATAATATTATCATTATGCCTTATGGCTTTACTTAATTTCCACACACAACAATATACATATCGGTAGAATAGTAAGTAACAAACGAAATGTATCGGTAATAAAATTCCAGATAAAAATCAAACAGTTAAAAACTTTTAGTTGAGGCATTATATAAAAAATGTCTAAACAGTAAAAACGTTATTATAAGGAGGATTCAAAATGACACGAATCGCTCCGAGAAAAGGATCATAGCGCCCTGTCTTGGAACCAGCATTTTCAGATTAACAGCATTAAGTGAACGAACCTGCAGACTTACGTTAACCAAATCTAAGTACCAACTCTGCTATGCTAAATGCAGTAAGTCTATATGTACATGGAATCAGTTATAGAGAACCTGGAGTAAGCTAAAGGAGGGGTAGACACAAGAGATCCCAATGGGTCGAAGTGCATCTGAAAGGACTCCACGATAAGTCCATATGAGTTTCATGTACATTTACTGCGTTTATTGTTAGCACGGCAGATTTAAGTTTGGTTAGCTAATCAAACCGTATCAAATATATTCAAAACTAGCGGCCCGTCCCGGCTTCGCACGGGGTGACTTAAGATTTTTTCCCCCGTTTTTGAAACATTTTCGGTTACTGCTCCGCAACTATAAGACCTAGCGTGATATTATATAGCCTATGTTACTCGGGGATAATGTAGCTTTCCAAAGGTGAAAGAATTTTTGAAATCGGTCTAGTAGTTTCGGAGCCTATTCATTACAAACATACAAAAATACAAATCTTTCCTCTTTATAATATTATATATATATATAATATATATTATTATTATTATTATATTATTATAGTATAGATTAGTATAGATAAAATCGTCTCCAAAATTTCGGAGTAAGCACAACGGTCGAGCCATATCTCGAATAGGTCTCCACTGCGTCGTGTACCGCCCGTTTTGGCAAATTATTGTTGGACAAGAGCAGCCGTGCTTTGTGTTGCCGGGTTTCACTACTTTTATTGCTCTAGTTTGTGGCGCACGCGATATCTGTGTTTTGGATTGTTTTATAAATGTGGAA
Source organism: Polylopha cassiicola (assembly GCA_038024825.1). Classification (NCBI taxonomy): domain Eukaryota; kingdom Metazoa; phylum Arthropoda; class Insecta; order Lepidoptera; family Tortricidae; genus Polylopha; species Polylopha cassiicola. The sequence continues at coordinate 4,533,388 of CP149053.1, read as the reverse complement.
GGTTTTCAACGATTGGTTTGAGCAAAAAAACTCGTTGATGGACGGTGCGACGTAGCGTGTGAGCATGCGGATTAGTGCTCTGTGACTGTTGTTTGGTTGTTATAGGGTTTTTGGTTTGCCAAAATTAATCTGATATATTAAATTCTGATGTCATTATATTACAAACACACACAATTGTTTTGGAAACGTTAGGAATTAAATTAAGATCAGTTATAGTTGTTTCACTCCAATTTTAAGTATAACTAGTGGGATTTTTTCAATTACGTTGAAAAATCTGCATTCCTGCGTTTCTCGAGATACAGAAAATTAATGATTTTTCAAAGAAAAAACCAATTTGTCACCGACTTCTTTGTACATGTCATTACGCAATGCGCTGTAGGTACTTTACCTAATTAAAATTTGCTTCTTTTAGAATGTGAATAAAAGAATTTAACTTGTCAACGTGATTTTTATGCACAAATAATCCAAGACTTTTAGAAAACAGGTTCAAATGTCTCCTAGAAATTCTGCCAAATATTTATTCTACAACGTGGAACACTCAACAATTTTAAAATAAATAACAGTGACAATTTCATTATTTATTTCACTTTTCTTGCTCCAGTGAGCAGAAACACTTTGAAAAATGAAATACGCTTTTTCAATTTCCTGAATAAAATGGAGTTGAAAGAAAGCAATCGAAGCATTTAAAAATGTCTCCGAGAAACTAACTTTCTATTGAAGTCGATTAATACAATTTATCGGGACAATATTTCCTTGAAGCCGTGAAAAAGGTTTCAATCTGATAAAATATGAAGCGTGACGTTTTATCTTATTTCCCGTAGAACATTCTTGGGAAACGTTTATCAAGACTGAAATATTGGACGTGGTACATAGAAAAATCGCCTTACATACCATAATATGAAATCATAATCAAACAAAACAGATTTAAAAACCGGCTAAGTGCGAATTGAACTCACGCATGAAGGCTTCCGTACCAAAAACGGCAAAAAAAAACCCTTTTATTGTAGGTATCTGTTTTTAGTAGTAGTTGTTGTAGTGGCAACAGAAATACGTTTGTCAAAATTTCAACTGGCTGTCACGGTTCGTGAGATACAACCAGGTGACAGACGGACAGAAAGCGGAGTTTCACTAATATTACCCCGTTTTACCCTTTAGGTTTGGAATAAAAAGTACTTTTACACGTGAGTCTACTAGCGCAGTGGAAAGACAATCATTGCTCAGAAACGTTCCAAGAAACTCAATCGAAAGTTTATCAGAAATTATAGAATTTACACTCACCAACAAATAATCAAACTTATGTAGTACAAGCTATCCGCCCCGGCGTCGCACGGATTGCTTTTTTTATAGCCTATGTCACTCGGGAATAGTGTATCTTCCCAACAGTGAAAGAATCTCTGAAATCGGTCCAGCTGTTCTGGAGCCTATTCAATTCAAACAAATAAACAAACCTTTCCTCTTTATAATTAAATATTAGTATAGACTAGCTGTGCCCGCGACTTCGTCCCCGTGGAATAGTAATTCTTCATAAGGCTTCATATTTTCCCCATTTTTTACACAGTTTCAATTGTTTCTTCGCTCCTATTGGTCGCAGCGTGATGTTATATAGCCTAAAGCCTTCCTCGATAATGGTCTATCCAACAAAAAAATATGTTTTTAATTTCGAACCAGTAGTTCCTGAGATTAGCGCGTTCAAATAAACAAACAAACTCTTCAGCTTTATAATATTAGTATAGATATATAAACCTATGTAATACACGTACATATACTTACAAAGCTGTAGCTATGTAAGTTATAAAATATGATCAAAAAAGGAAACATTTAATTTAAAAACATTGAAACGTTGGTGTTCCAGCTACATACATAACCAACATGCTCCGTTCAAGTTCTACCTATTAAGAGACGAGCATGCAGTGAAGTAAAGTTAGACAGTTGAAACATAGTGGATTACGCGTGGATGTTTCCTTTTTGCCTCTGTCTCGGAGACGTATATAGAACAGTCCTCGGTGAGCATTCCATACAAATACCTTGAGGTAAAGACTAGCAGTTGGATGGAGAGAGTATATCGTTATATCCGTTAACTAGCGGCCCCGGCAGACATTATCCTGCCCGTCCGATTGTTTCGTCAAAGATCTGTCAAAGTCTTCTAACTGTCACTAAATGAATAGTAATTCTTCATAAGGCTTCATATTTTCCCCGTTTTTTACACATTTTCCACTGTTTCTTCGCTCCTATTGGTCGCAGCGTGATGTTATATATAGTCTAAAGCCTTCCTCGATAAATGGTCTATCCAACAAAAAAAGAATTTTTGATTTCGAACCAGTAGTTCCTGAGATTGGCGCATTCAAACAAACAAACAAACTCTTCAGCTATATAATATTAGTATAGATTGAAAAAAAGAATCAAATAGGTACGCCTATGTCACTCGGGAATAGTGTAGCTTCCCAACAGTGAAAGAATTTTTCAAATCGTCCAGTAGTTTTGGAGCCTATTTAATCCAAACAAACTTTTTCTTTTTATAATATACTAGCTGTCCACCCCGGCTTTGCACGGATTATCTTTTTTTATAGCCTATGTCACTCGGGAATAGTGTAGCTTCCCAACAGTGAAAGAATTTTTCAAATCGGACCAGTCGTTTTGGAGCCTATTCAATCCAAACAAACAAACCTTTCCTCTTTATAATATTAGTATGGAAGTATAGATTATGCCTATACCCTCAAATATAAATATGAAACTTAGCATACCTATTAAAAATGACTGTACCAACATGGCTCTTAACTCTCCCTAAATTTTGTGAAGCAGAAACGAAATTAAAGATAATATATATATAAGTACGTTCCGTTATCAAGTACCCACTAATAATGGTATTGAATGCTACATCAGATTGAGGGTTGCGCTCGTTTCATTACAGCGAAAGGAAATTACTTTTTCCCCGTTTTAATTTTGTATTATACCCGTTTTATGTATGTGGTGTGGATGTAATCTTCATTTTAATACGTTTTTCCTTATAGACCATGTATGCATTGTTATCTAGTGACCATACTTTGACATTGTTTGTAAATATGTACCTGATAATTTCTGATGCCTTCGCGGTTATTACACATTGGAATGAAACAACTATTAACGGATTTAACTCGCGTATTTTTATTTTATTTTATTAGCTGACTTTTCGGATTCTTTACAGTTTCCATAATCGTAGCACGACTGAGCTGACAATTATAGTCTAACGCTACGATTATGGAAACTGTAAAGAATCCGAAACGTCAGCTAATAAAATAAAATAAAAATACGCGAGTTAAATCCGTTAATAGTTGTTTCATTCCAATATGTACCTGTATAATGCTACGCGCCTTTTTATAGTGATTGGATAGGTACATTGATATTAAAACAAGTAGATATGAGTAAAATAGGTTTTAAGGAATATTATTTTTGGCGTAGTGATCACAACACCTCATAAAAGTGAATTGCAAATTTAAATCCTGTCTAAATTTTAGGGTAGAACGGGGTGATTACCGTGCGTAAACGGAGTCGCGGGCAGAAGCTAGTTACCTATATTTCTTTTAATAGAGATTTTTTTTTATTTTACCTAAATAAGTAATGCATTAACCTTAAATGCGAAGCTGTGCCATCAGAAGTTATTATCTTACTTACTTGTTTACATCAAATCCCTACTTAATATTATAAATGCGAAAGTAACTCTGTCTGTCTGTCTGTTACGCTTTCACGCTAAAACTACTGGACCGATTTAGATGAAATTTGATACAAAGAAAGTCTGGAGCCTGAGAAAGGACATAGGCTACTTTTTAACCGACTGCAAAAAAGGAGGATTTCCACGCGGACGACGTCTAGTATAGAAGCTAGTTAAGTATATTTATTTTTACACACAAACATCTATATATAAAAGATACTCCACTGTTATCAACGTTCATTTCTTCGACCCTTACTGTCTACGGAAAATCTGACAGGAGACGTGATAAATAACTATCCCTATCATACTTGATGAATGTATTTGGTAGAAACATCTCACGAGATGACACAGTTGCGCAAACCATTTGTCAGCTATTCGAGTTTGCTAAAACCAGATTGTTTGGGCCTTTTTCTTGATCACAAGATCGTACGGCGTTGACAATAAAGGCCACAACAAGGAAAGAAATGTTGTTTGTAACTCGCATACAGTCCTCATGCGATATAAGCTCTTGTTAATTTGTATAGACGACGAAGACTCGTAGCAATCTTAACAAAACGCATCAAGGAATTACATACAGTTTTGAAGAATGGCGAATAGACGAATAAAACAAAACTTAATAATTTCTGATGCCTTCGCGGTTAATACACATTAGAATGAAACAACAATTAACGGATTTAACTCGCGTATTTTTATTTTATTTTATTTGCTGACGCAAATCTAAATCTGTAATTTAGATATGAGGTAGTTTGCATAACTGTATAAATCACTTTAGCGTTAGACTATTGTCAGCTCAGTCGTGCTACGATTATGGAAACTGTAAAGAATCCGAAACGTCAGCAAATGAAATAAAATAAAAATACGCGAGTTAAATCCGTTAATAGTTGTTTCATTCCAAAACAAAACTTGATTAAATTAATTACAAATGCCTTCGCAGTTGATACGATTAACGGATTTTATTTCACTTATCGTCAGCTCAGTCGCTACACGTTTCAAAATGTCAGCAAAATCGTCAATTGTTTCATTCCAATAAAGAAATACCTTCTAAGTTTAGTATAGAACCGCTGATGGTAAAAATAAATTCCAACTTTTTAATTTTATTATTTATTTTAAACAAAAATTGGATGTTACATTAGTTCAAAATAATGGAACAGAGCGATGGTGTTACCATTGTAAATAATATTATTGATAATTTTAATGTTACAAACAAAGAAAAACAAAGTCATTGCTAAAAAGTTAAGTAAAAATAAATGTAAAGAAAAGATAACCAGCAAATCCTTCTCGATTTTTGAATTAGGTATCCACAGATAAAGATCAGAAATAAATGGTGAATCTGAAGCATGAGATAACCTATATCAACTCGTTATAGATATATCATAATAGTTGTGAACTATATTAGGCACAGTGCGAACAAAAATCCACATTACGGAACATTTTCACAGGGAAAGCGAGAACACCTGCTATGAAATTGAACATGACAACAATTGTTGCACTGTCTGGAATACACTCAAGAACTTGTTAAGTAAAAAGTTATACTATTTTCTCAGTGGGCGTACATTCTCAAAAGCCAGATATTAGGTAGGTATTACGTGAATTTGAAATACCTATATACACAAATAAAAAATACCAATTTTAATTTGTATTCCAAATAAATTCTGATATTTACCTAATGTATAAAATGCTTTTTGGCACATACAGAAAAAAACGCGGTAACGAAATATAAATAAATATCAAATCTACTCGGATTTATCAATTGGAGCCTAGTCATTGTTATTAAGTGCTGTCTTGATTTTTTTTCTACATTGAAACAAGCCAAAAGTTGGATTTCTTCTGAAATTTCACATACTCTTACCTAAATCGATGACAATCGGTGAACAACGCCGAACTACAAAACAGCTAACTGTAATACGGCGGATTATACAAGCTAGTTGTGCCATAATATATATTCAACTAGCGACCCGTCCCGGCTTCACACGGGTGTTATAAACCTTCATCTTGAATCACTCTAGCTATTAAAAAAACCGCATCCAAATCCGTTGCGTAGCTCTAAAGATTTAAGCGTGCATAGGGATATAGGGACAGAAAAAGCGACTTTGTTTTGTACTATGTAGTGATGTACGTTCCTATGTCTTCCATACTTCCATAGACTATAATAAGGTTCAGTAAAAATCTCATCCCTACTAATATTATAAATGCGAAAGTAACTCTGTCTGTCTGTCTGTCTGTCTGTTACGCTTTCACGCTAAAACTACTGGACCGATTTAAATGAAATTTGGTACATAGCAAGTCTGGAGCCTGAGAAAGGACATAGGCTACTTTTTGACCGACTGTAAAAAAGGAGGAGTTCCACACGGACGAAGTCGCGGGCAGAAGCTAGTTAGTTATATATTGGCAATAGCACTGTGTCTTACGCATATAAGTCTACCATCACCATCTCATGCGATTACAGCACTCACCCTAGGGGTCTCGACGGAATTCTTCTCATAACAGAATAATGACTTGTACGTAGTAACGAGCCTCTTTATCGCACCCAAGTTTATGTGCTTGCTCAGCCAAATGAGAGCTGTAAAAAGTTTCGAATTAGTTGGTATTATTCTGAACGTGATCATGGCTAATCGGTGATTGGTGTTGTTCTAAGGTTTTGATTCGGTTTATGCTACGTGGAGTGCATTGGATTTTGTTATCTCTGTTTGTTACCTTTTTGCTTTCGTATATTTGTGATTTCATTTTATTTTACTTGTACGGAAGTTTTTTTAATAGTATTAGTTACCTATCTATTAATAGTACGAATATAAGTAAACTACAAAATAGATAGATATCTACTTATATAATTATATATCCCTACTTCCCTACTAATATTATAAATGCGAAAGTAACTCTGTCTGTCTGTCTGTTACGCTTTCACACTAAAACTACTGGACCGATTTAAATGAAATTTATACAAATTACGAAGAAAGTCTCAAGCCTGAGAAAGGACATAGGCTACTTTTTAAATTTTAACCGACTGAAAAAAAGGAGGAGTTTCACGCGGACGAAGTCGCGGGCAGAAGCTATTATTTAAATAAAATATTTATATTATATTTGGGTCTTATAAAAGATAGAATAATTCTATGATTCTGATATCAGTTGAACGTCGAGAATTCTTGTATATAAATGTTGGATTCTACATAGTAGTTTGCGCTTTTCATTCGTAACTAGCGGTCCGCCCCGGCTTCGCTCGGATCCCTATTTTTTTTTTCTTGCATGAGAACTTTCTAATCATAACAAATACAACAAAAAAGAGTTAGTGAAATCGGTCCAGCCTTTCACGCTTGATGTCGTGACAACGGAAAACGGGTTTCATTTTTATATATTATATCGTATATATATTGTTATCTTTTTGCACGAAATAATAATTAACTGATCAGAATTACGTTATAATCGTCCACTTAGGCCTTATTATATTAACAATAAGTTTTTTTTTTATTATAGCTAGTGCCTTTTTACTCGCTTCGTTTCATTACCAGATCTTTTGTACTATTGTACAAACCTTGTGCTTGCAAACTGTTTATATAAAAATGAAGCTAACAACATCAACCGCAAGATTTCAATAAAAGTTTGCATTTTAAATTATGGAACTGAGTTTTTCGATCTTAGTTTGTATTGTAAGAATAAACAACTTCGCTAGAATTTCAAAGGAAAAATGTTTGCTACATAAGGCTCAAAGCAACTAGGTAAATGTATTAGGTACTACATGGCAATTCTTTTTCATTTTTTTTTCAATTCAGTTATGGTTTTTTCTACACTCAGGAGAAACGAATTATAAGCTGTAGGTACTGCAAAGGTTGCAAGCTATTGTGGATGTAGGCTGTTAGGTAATGTTTTTTTTTTTTAAATATATGCTCTAAGACAGAAGAAGATGGTCATACGAGGAGTTTAGATATTCCGAGCACTGGCACCAATTTTTGGTTAGGTATTTGAGGCAAGCTGGAAACTTTCATATAGCTCAGAAGAGCTTGAAAAATTTGTATTTGAGGCAATGTACAATTGTAGATAAAAATAAGGCATACGTTTAGTCAAGTCTTAACACTTTAGTGAAAATATTTTTTATAGGGTTTGATTTAGCCCCCCTACTCACCAGTCAGGTCAGTAGTTCCGTGTTGGGGTATAGTAAGAGAGCTATATGACAAGTTTTCAGCTTGCCTCAAATACGTACGCAAATATTGGTACAGTCAGCATCAGATATATATTAAAGCGGGCGAGGTGCTCAAATACATCTAAGCAACATTATATTTCAATAAATTCGTTACGGCAAATAAGGCCAATAATATATGAACGTCCAATTCGTCACAAATATAACAGCAGCTATTTTTCAATATAATCTGGACACATAACAACGCAAAAATATCTAAACAGTACAAGTGTTCATAAATATCTGAACACTTAAGGAAAATATACCTTATGTCACTGCCATATAGTTTACATTCTTTTGTACAGATGTAGTGAACATTCTGTCTCGTGGTATCATTACTAGGCTCTAATCAAACGCATATAGCTATTATAAATTTCAAACAATCTAAATAAGACTGTCTTGGCTTAATGCGTAAGACATCGCTTAGTAAACCGAGCGTCATGGATCGAATCCGACTGGTCCACATGCATTTCATTTTTATTAACGGATGGGAAATATGACATATATTATTCTTTTTTTTAATTTCTATAATAAATTAGGTTACCTGCTATATTAAAATTTTATTTGTCGCAAGGTTTTTTCTTCATTTATTATTCTCTATAATACGGTGGCAGGACATTCGGAGATCGGACATACGTAGAATCGAAACTCGTATTAGTATTTGCAGTTCGTTTATTACCTACGGACTTTTACAATTGATGAAGTTGTTGCGTACCTAATTAAACAACAAAGTATGTAATTAATTATGCTCCATCATGTCTCATCATTTCATCATCTGGTACCATAATAATGTATACTTTACACACGAACACTAAATAAACTATAACTAGAAAATACACAATTTAACTAAGGTTAGTCTTGGAAGTGTCTCAGCGACGTCTTCAATATAAAATAAGGTCTGAATAAAAATACAAAAGGAATAAAATTAAAAAAAAAACACAGAATTCTTCCTGGTCTCGAACTTAAACCAGCTGCGTTCTATGATCGCGCATCTGACCTGTAAACCATGAGGCCAAGCAATCAATTATTAGATTGACGAAAATTAATTACCAATGTTGACAACGACTTGTCAACGACCATAATATATGAGATTCTTTCATAATTAAATAGGATACGAACTAAACAGTGACAGTTGAAGTTTGGCAACAGGAAACAATAGTAAGTATGACAACGTCGCAATTCTCGTTTGCTTTGCTTACCTAGTAATGATACCATGAGACAGAATATTCACTACATCTGTACAAAAGAATTTAAACTGTATCGGCAGTGACATATGGTATATTTTCCTTAAGTGTTCAGATATTTATGAACGCGTGTATTGTTTACATATTATTGAAAAGTTGATGCTCATATATTTGCGACGAATTGAATGTTGAGATATCATTGGCCATATTTACCGTAACGAATTTATTGAAATGTAATGTTGTTCAGATGTATTTGAGTACCTCGCCCGTTCATATATATGTGCAGGCGACTGTACCAGCTCTCGGACTAAGATAAATGATTGAATAAGTGTGGATCAACAATAAATGGAAAATTCTATTTTAAGAGTGATTTCATTGCCGATCTAGTACCTAAATAAAATTTACGGACTTGACTATTGAATTTTAAAGGTAAGGCCATAAATTAGTAGGATCACCATAATCTAAGTCAAATCCGTTTTACGTTTCACTTTATGACTAAAGTTTAATGACAGCGAAACAAACATCATGGCACTTCAACGATTTATTACAAATGATACGACTCTTAACAAAGCTTATTTGAACTTTACTGATACGGAGTTAAAAGTTCACTGCTACGGGTGAGAGCTTTTTAATTACATTTTGTTGGAATAAAGTGTTGAAGCGAGTATTGTTTTATAGGTTTTTTTTCGGGAAATAGGGGAAGCGCTGTCACAGGAGATTGTTTGAAACTTTCGCTTTATGCCATAATTGGTAAAGGGAAAATGAATTTTAATTGCGCAGAAATAATGGTTTGTTTCAAGTTTAGACAATATTGCTTTGTATTCTCAAGTTAGAACCTTTTGTGTATTGTTGATGTACAATAAAATAATCAATGTTTTTGATGTGCGTATTGTGGCAAAAACCACACTGTGAAACCATTGCGATGTTACCTCTAATAAAGTAAAAGCATATGAGATTTATTTTTACTGAAACATTTGCTCGTCTGGTTTTCAAATAATATTTAGATTACCTAAAATTTACGACCGTTTGTTTAATAACGCTGTTCATTTTTATAACAAAGCACTCTATCTTCTTATACATAGGTCACTTTAACCGGCTATCTGTACCCCAGGCATCTCAGCGGGTAGCTCATTTCGCTTACAAACGGGACAAAATGTCATCCTTATTGTGTTCTTAATAAAGGTCTTTTTTGTTTATTACGTGTCTTTTCGTGCGTTCTAATTGAATTCTAAATTAGATGTGACGTCAAATGTGATATGAGATTAATTCTCTTTGAAAGTGTGTTGAATCTGGCCTTTATAAAATGGGTTAAAGAAGTTATGCGAGCATGTATATGCCATGGATTCACATGGATTAAGGGACATAATATATTATATTGCCCGATATATATGTTGCAAGCGTTGGATGAAGCCGTGCGACGTTTCGATTTTGCTACGTTACTTAAATTTACTATAAGCAAATAAGAAAGATAAATTAAAATTCTGACGTCTAACGCTTAAGTGTTTTTTACATTATGTAGTACCTACAAGACTAGTGTGTCTAGTCTATCAGCTCAGTCGTGCTATGATTATGGGAACCCTAAAGTTTTAGAAACTTCAGCAAATTAAATAAAACAAACAATTTATTTTGTAAATAAATATATCGCACACCTAGATCTAAAGAGAGCTAACTCAAAAAAGGTACTTTTTCAGGAGAGGCAAGAAACTGATTAATATGTCCATATGCACGCATGAGTTTTCTGTATAAATTTATACTTTTTATAATAAAGCTAGCAGAGTTATATTAGCTGAAATCAGTTTTAGTGTAGGTGGGTTTTGCTGGAATCCGATGGTGTGCATAACTCAAATCTTCCGGTTTTTGAGTTAGATCCCTTTAGATCTAGGTGTGCGATATGTTTGTCTATGTTAGTATATCATAACTATATCACAAAAATTACATGAGTGTTAAATTCTAAAAAATACGTCATGTACACAAAACAATCGATACTTCAACTGATGACATTTATAAATATCATGCTAGGAATCTCGTTGATTTGACTTGGAAAGTCAACATAGGGAATATTTCGCACACTGGGTATACAAGCACAGCTCAGTATTTCGATACAAAATTCATGATACGTTCCAACTGTACGTAAGCCTGTTTCCCATACGTAGCCTGAATACTGCACCTTCAAAATTTCAATGAAAAATATATTTCCCACTGATAGTGAATATTTCATCACGATCTTGCATACTTAAGCAGGTTGGAAATTGAACCTTTTAGCTTTGACTGGAAACATCGAATGTTTATTTTTCACACCCGGTAAAATTTTTAAATGTTCGAAAATGTTTGTGGTGTGCGTGACATTTTAATATTTTTGGTTGTTAAAATTTCAGTAAAGACGTGAATATATTGACGTGAAGGTAGTTTGCATAACTGTATAAATCACTTTAGCGTTAGACTATTGTCAGCTCAGTCGTGCTACGATTATGGAAACTGTAAAGAATCCGAAACGTCAGCAAATAAAATAAAATAAAAATACGCGAGTTAAATCCGTTAATAGTTGTTTCATTCCAATGTGTAATAACCGCGAAGGCATCAGAAATTATTACGTGAATATATTTTTAGATACAAAACATAAATTTTCGCAATTCTCCTTATAATATTATATTTGTTTTTAATAAGTGTTGTAAATACGGTTCGTTTCTTTATACGTCAGTTTGGTGTGTCTATCTATAAAAAAAATTTTGTACTCATAAGAGTTTGCGTTTGCGTTAGAGATTATTCCTTTTAAATCGACTGCGAGAAATATAGTGTCAAAATAAGTAAGCATAGGTATCTTTAGGCAGATTATTGGCTGATTGTATCGTGTTAAATGAACTATCACTTTCTAATCATATAAAAAAAATGATTCCTAAATACAACAATTTAAATTATGTTTCCACTAGATAAGTGATACTTAATAATATTAGTTTATTGGGAGTTAAATGTAAAACCAGTAAACTTGCAAATAGCTTACTCAGGATGTAATATTTAACCTGCTACACGTCCTACGCAGACACACGCGGGTCTAAAAATATTCGATACACGCGTGGGTCTTTAAAGCCATACTCAAGTCACATATTTTTAGTGACACGTGTAACGTCAATAACATTGCCATCCGTGTTACCAATGGCTTATGCTGGGTAACAAAAAAAGTATGACGTCATTAGTAAAATTAATATATTTGCTAAAACTCAGTTATGCGGCATTAGAAATTGTTGGCATACTGCATGCCACTATAGGCACGTGAAGGGTTAAAAAGGAACAAAATAAATTTGAATCTGACATTTTAAGAGAGGCGCTAGTAGCGTGTAAATTGGCAACTAAAAAACTAAACAGCCATTCAGCAAACAAGGTAAATTTATACCTCAACTAGCGATTCGCCCCGTCTTCGCACGGATCCCTATTATTTTTCAAAATATTCTATACCCTCTGTTACTCAGGGTGAACGTAACTTCCTGACAGCAAAAGAATTTTTGAAATCAGTCTATTCGTTTTGGAGCCTATTCAATCCAAACAAACAAACAAACTTTTCCTCTTTATTATATTAGTATAGATAGATATAACGGGACTGTGATATCCCTTAGTAACATAATACAGCCGCTATATCTAACACCACACCTCGACAGCCACGTGCGTACGTGTTTCTAATTAACATCAACTTGTTCTGCCGCAATGCGTTGGCTGGTAGGTAATTTGATGTGGTTCAGAAACTTTCGTTAGGAAGGCTTTCTGATTCCATTTCTATTATGAAAGTTTTCGTAATCGTTTCATCTGTAACAGGGGTCTAGCACGTCAGCTAGAGCGAGAAAGCTGCCTCTATTGCTCTTTCATTTATTGTTAAAATATAACAGTGACAATTCTGCTGTGCTGACTATAAATGCAGTACTTAAATACATATGGGTTTCAAAGGTACTTACTGCGTTTATCATCACAGCAAAGATCGCGCGACAAGAAGGTGCTAACCAGGCAGACTTAAGTTGTAAGGAGCCTGTTAAGAAAAAATAGCTATGTCGACAATATTACCTATTTTTACGCAATTTGCGTTATAAAGGAAGAGTCTTTTAAGAAATATTCTTTTGAAGTTAAGGATAATTTAGTGTCCTTTCTATGTTAAACATCTATTATATCAACACCGTTTCGAAGTTAACGTGATATTAAACGTATAAGTAAAAGCCAATATTATATTGAAGTAGCGTCATACAGACATTTGGCACAGACAGGTATTTTCCAACTTGTGATCCATTGAATCACAAACGACACTTAACCCAAACAAGTAGAAACAAAAAACATTTGAATTTAAAAAGTTAAAAAAGCAACCTTTGAAGCAACATTTGAATTTAAAAAGTTAAAAAAGCAACCTGAAACAAAAAGGACTGAAACCTTTAGCATGAGCGTGGTTTTTATGCCTTTCAACCCCCCAATAGTTTATGGGGAGCGTGTTGATTAAACGAAACTTTTGCCATTTCACCAAAACCAACCGAGCGTGCACAAAAACATCTGATATGAGCAGAACAGTCTAGCTTATAAGATACACGATAAACAGATAAACAGAAATTAGTATTGAAGTTTCGAATTAATTTACTTCAATTGTAAATAACGACCAAATTCTGTTTCATTGCGTAGAATGGAAAAACAAAACTGACCTATTTTTCATTGTTATGAATAAAACCTTACCCTACTAAAACTTAAAGACGTTGTATAAATTCTTTACGACATTTAGATTTTCAGCTGCATCTATTACTTTATTAACATGGTCATCATAAGCACTTAACAATAATACTTAGATTTTAGTCTTAGGCTTTCTGAACAGCCTAACTTCTGCAAGGACATTTTCTCTAACAGCTGTATTATTATTTCAATAACTCGTTTTTCCACAGCTGTACATATTCTATTTTCAATCTCTTTTTTCAACAGCTGTATTCCATTTTCAATGTCTTTTTTCCTACAGCTGTATTCGCGGTGACTACCTGAAGGTCTACTCCGAAGTTGGCACCCACGGGCCGGGGCCACCTGGTATCAACGAGTACTCAGCATGGTCTCGAGCTCTCTGTGGAAGCCGGGTGGATGCCCCTCCTGCCCTGTACTCTCATGGCCCTCTTTTAGTATTAGAGCTGCATACAGGCCCGAAAATCTCTAATGCCACTGGATTCATTGGGACTTATAGATTCATCGATAGACGTAAGTATTTGTTTGGTCATTTACTAGATAGCTAATTACCATTGTTGTTCAATACAGTTTTACTTTGTCAAAAATCAAAATGTCAGGACTAGGGAACGGTGCATACAATTTCCAGGGTCAATAAATTTTGTGTTACATTCAAACTTGACTTTATTAATAATAAAAATAATTAATCTACAAAAAGTAATCTAAACGTAGGCTGGTCGAGACAATTATAAATTTACAGCAATTTTTTTTTAATTAATATAATATATACAAATCTGCAACACGTTTCTTACATTTAGGTGCTTCTACTTTAAAAAACAATATTCCACAAACAAATCTATTCCACGTTCACATTCTTATTCCTATAATGTTTATAAGTAATCCTTAACGTACACCAACTAACTTATTAACTTGTGATGAAACAGGCTATAATCATCTATTTAAGTTCCAGGAAGATCAATGTGTTGTCACTTTAACATCACGCGACGTTACACAAATGAGGTCCCGAAACTTTCCGGGCCAATTCCGATCCAAAACACGTGTTGAACATGTATTATTAAACCGTCAACTTGCAAAAGGGTCTCTAACTAAACTATTAAACTTTTTGCCTTCAGGTAATTTTGAAACGGACGGCGTGCATGTTCCCGACACTTGGTGTGACTATGTATTCAATTCCCAACCAAACAGGCCTGTTTATGGTCGACTATATAGTCCCAGATACCCATCGAGTTACCCCAGCAATGTTCGGTGTACCTACCATTTCCATGCGAGGTAAGGTTATTGCTTGTACTAAACGAATGACTGGAGAATGAGGGTTGTATAAGAAAAGACCAGGACAAAAAGGTTACAACGAATAATATAAAGGATGAGTTTGATAGTATGATACAATTGGTAAAAAAGGAAAAGATATGCTCCCATTATAAAACGATGTTGTAAAAAAAAAATTGTAGGGAAACCAAACAAACCAGAATCCTTTTACCTGTCTATAGGAACAGATTTTTTTTTTATTACAAATTAGTTTTATATTTCATTAATTTACAGTCGAGGTTAGAAATAAAATATTAAATGCATAGGTAGGTAAGTACTACACAATATAAAGTATTAGTATGAACTTTATTGTCATAGTAGTTTTCTGCACATATATATGAAACTTTTAGGTACATACCTAAGTATATACATATTTCTGACCTTGACTTAACGTAAGTTTTCTACAAATTTATGGTACCTACACAATGAAATCTTGATTGGTATAAAACAAAGAAAAAAGATTACCTACTATATTTCTATCCGTTCAACAGTTTTGATCGGACAATATTTCCACAGGCCATTATTCCCCCTCTATCCATAAGGCATTTTATAAAGTTCCCTTTGTGACTATTTCAATTGAAACTACATTGTATGGAAGCGACATTGGTCGGTCGGTATCACACTGCACAAGGTAGTCCTGACAAAGGAATCGATTTACCTTTTTACAATCTATTCTTTTTTTTGTTTAGTTCTATAAAAGTTCGGCATATCATTGTTTGTATGGAAACTATTAAGCCTTCCATTATTTATTGTACTGCGTTTATTGCTAAAAAATCGATTTTTATTTTAGTTTTAAAATTTTCAATATTGTATCTTTATAACGGATTAACTCTTAAAACTAACCAATTGGATTTTTTATCTTTTTGATTATGACGAATTTTTCTGTTTTCTGTTTAAAAAATAGCCCTGATATTAACAGTCACTTAAAAATATTTTTCAATAATAAAGATCATAAAAACTTTTTGATCCGCTAAATTAAATAATCGGTGCATATTACAACATCAAAAAATATACCTACATTGAATTTGATAAATTTAGGGTAACAATATCAAATATATTTGTAGATTCACTAGTATATTCTTTCAGGCAACATGAACGGATCAAACTAGTATTCGAGGAATCGTTTCTTCAGAAAGGAGATGAAAGGTACACGGATAAATGATTCGTTTGTATCAATTTTTCCCTTGTTTATTTATACTGACTGAGATTTTGTTTCAGCTGTCTCAATAGAGCTGATATTATTAAAGTGTTTGATGGGCGACAAGTCACTTCACCAGTTTTGGCTATGATTTGTAATGAAGTTGTAGGTGAGATACAATCATTATTATCCTGCAGCGCTGTTCGGAAGCAAACAGTCTTATAGATCATTCTACTGACTTAAGAGTCATATTATTATATTATATTTTGTATGAACTAAGGTCATATTACTAAGTTGGTGGTAATTATGACGTTATGGAAGCAAACAGGCAGACAAAGTCCATATAACTATTTGCTATCGAATGGCAGCCTTGTTAATTTTATGTTCGAAATAGTTATGCATTCCTGTTAACTTTTCCGATTTTGCACGCGAAATATTTCAAGCGGAAATGTTTCATTATAATCAGTAACAAAAACAATTCATTTTGAGGTATTGTTGATATAGTTACATAATAGCCACTTTAACTGAACAAGCCAATCGATAATAGCAAGCAAAATGAAACGTGCACAAAATTGTGTAGAATTGACATAAGCGACTGAAAACTGACCAATGTTTCAAACGCGTACGTCACTTTGATAAAATTTTGCATTTGTTTCGTTCAGTTGCTACTGTCAATTGGTACATACCTAGGGGTCTAAGCGGTGCGGCTCACATATAACCATAACTTCAGTGCTCAGCCTCTCCCCAGAGTTTCTGACTCAGACTCAGAATCTCTCTCAACAAATTCTCGATCAACAACTCCTTCATAATCACAATTATATTGAATAGTATTAATTGAAATAACAATAATCTTTGTTTTATTTCACACAGGGTATGAGATATTGTCAACCGGATCTGACCTCTTGGTGCAGTTTACATCAAATTCTGATACCCCTGGACAAGGCTTCAAAGCAAGCTATCAGTTCCAAATGGATGACACTAATACAGGTTAGTGATCAATAAAGTTAAAAATGTCGTAATGCACTCCCTTTTATTATTGGAATTGTTACATTATGATAATGATATTTGTGTCTCCCGTGGGACCACATCAGTACATGTCCTTCTTCTGCCTCTTCTTTTACCTATTATACATACTTTTACAATCATGTTGATAGACAAATCTCGACTCGATAAACATAGCTGTCATAAATGACAGCTTTGCATGTCTTGGCAATGAGTATGACATTTACTGAAGTCAGATTATTAAGTCTGTTCAAAGTTATAAGAGTTTATATAGGTAATTCGGTTAGTTAAAAAATATTAGGAATTATAATATTATTATATGAACACTGTTGGTGAGGAATGGACTGTAATGAAAGCAATATAGGTTTATGAACAATAGGGATTTAATAAGGTAACTTTATAAACACAATACAACACAACTTAACCAAATCAACTAACTAAAACTAAACTAGGTAAGTGACAATAGAAAACAATCGATTTATAAAAAAGGGCAATAGCCAATTAAAAGTAAAACTATACAAACGCAAGGAGTACGCAACAAACACCTTCAGCAGAAAAATATAATATTACGTACAAACCTTATGTAAGAAGAAAGATTTTCTTTCATTTCCTTTTATATCATAGGTTCTATTTTAATGTTATTCAAGGCGAAAAGGATTGGCCGAGCACAATAGAACGGCTACTATTCAGAATTGATATTCCTTTTTTACCTAAAGAAATCACAGTAGGTACTTCACAATCGTATGATTAGAAAGTAGAAATATCGCCAACATTTGCCACTGATTTTGTGTAAATTGTTACCTAAGCTATCTTTATAAACTTTAGTTATATCTACGTTAATCTTTTTTAAAGTTAGTAGATACATGTGGCAGTATTACATCTATTTTTTGCCACTATATCAAAAGGGATAACGCCCATTCACTTTATTTTATTGATTTATTGCTTACACATATTGTCTAACATTCTTTTAAGCTAATTGTAAGTACCTAAGAATATTGTTACTCACAATATATTATTAGCGGTCCCGGCAAACGTTCTTGCCCGGCAAAGTCATTTACTTTTGTTTATTCTGTTACATCATTACAAGTAGTTTAGGACTTTACAAATCAAGGTACTAAATTGTGTTATTAATATTGTTCCAAGATGCCGATGCCAATAAGAAACCTATTACAAACGAAGGTATATCGGGGTTGGGGCCAGCAGTCAGCGCAGCAAGTAAGTGCCTAAAATTACTGATTAGTCGGGTATTTCAAGTAAATTAAGGTAAGGTCGGGGGGAAGGGGTAACTTTACCCATTTAAATTTTCCACGTGACATTTCGTTCACGTAGGTATGTGAAATCCATAAAACTTTGCATTCGTTTATATTACGAGTATTAATTTGATGGGCACTTATCTTGCCCTATGATGTCAACGTTTCGACTTTTGTATTTAACAGTGGGTACCTATTTCAGCGTCATCATGTCACCAAGTTTTTAGCAGTGATAAAGCCAAGAGTGGTAAACTGACTTCGCCTCTTTACCCTGCACCGTACCCTCAGAAGACACAATGTCATTATGATTTCCTGGCTCGTGGGAGAGAACGGATAAGATTGGTCTTTGAAGACTTCAGTCTGCAGAGAATCACTGCTAATATAATAGAGTGAGTATGTCGAAAGTTAATTTGATAAGTGGTCACTTTAGCGTTAGAATATCGTCAGCTCAGTGCTATGAATATAGGAACTGTACTTTCAAAACGTATAATAAAAAATACGCGAGTTAAATTCGTTATAGTTGTTTCATTCTAAACATATTATTTAAATAGTATTTTTGTCTGGTCTAATAAAATAATTCAATCTTCAAAAAATACTTCAGACAAAGCATAAAGATATAATTATGATGGTTCAAAAAGCAAAATATGTTGGTGAAAGGTAAGCTCTTTTTATTTTCACAAGCAAAACCGTGTCTGTATTTTTTCATTTTATGCATTTCGTTATAAAAGGTTTCCAGTTGCAAAAAAATTCAAAATAAATTTAACAATTTCTAAAATTGCGTCTGAATATTTCGAAAAACTTAGAAAGTAGAATAGATTATTCGTACTATCTGAAATACTCTGCAACTTCGCAACTACGGTAAAGAACATTATTTGGGGAGAAAAATCCAGCATTTTATTGACAACAAGTAATAGCGTCTGAGTAATACAAAAATGATTCAAGAAAAGAAGTACCTTTTACAAGACTTACCCAGAGCGCTATTGTGTCTCTAGATATCAAATATCTTGATACAATAGGCTCTAGTTGATTTGATCTTGTAAGTGATTTTACCCTCCATTAAGAAAATTATTTTTACAAAAAAGTGCGACTTGGAATTGCGGTTCCGTACCTTACTAATATTATAAACGCGAAAGTTTAAGAATGTTTGTATATCTGGATTGTTGTTTTATTGTGACTCTTTCACACAAAACCTACTAAAAGGGTTTTGATGAAACATGATGGTTATACATAAAATATAGCTCACCTATACATCAGAATAACAATATGTAGGCTATATTTTATAACGATATTGTGTGAAGTACTCATCGTGCGTCGAAGAAGTCGGCAGTAACAATTATCCATAAATACGGCAAAATACCCATAAATATTTATTTAATTGTGCTTTTTAGTATCTGTTGTTATAGCGCAGACATACATCATCTATGAAATTTTTGGCTAACTACAGTTCTTGCATAGTAGTAGTTCTGCTATGCACAGTTTATGAGATACGGCGGTGATAGACGGACAGACGAAAAGTGGAGTCTCAGTAATTAGGTCCCGTAAAAACCTTTGGAAACAGAAGCTGCTAATAAAATGAAAAATTTTGCTCTTTAGTCGACTATGCGGACGATTACGAAATTACCAAGTCTTACATTCATTATGCCATTTCGAAATACACTGCAGTTATATTAAACATTTAATATAACGAACTTTGATTACTTTGTCTAAATTGTCTGAAGTAGCTGCAATGAATTTTGCTTGCTTTGATAAATAGTTCGTAATATTCCAAACTAATTAAACAATAAATGTAAATTCTGGTTCAACAAACACATTCCGTAATCAAAAGCATTTATAACATACCATAAATTATGTTATGAAGATTCAACATTATAACCGTTACAACGGGAAACTGCTACTTGAACAATCTTAATAATCTAAAATAATATAATATATTAAGTAGGATTAAAAGGTAACTTATTAAATTTGAAAAAAGTATTGAAAATTGGAACGAAACTAATATCAGGGATCGCGTATCAAAATTAAAAATGTATTTATCAAATTGAGACTTTTATCTTTTGAGGGTTAGAAGATAACAGTTTCCAAAAAAACCGGCTTGAAAAGAAACGGCAAGATATCATTTTTTCAAAATAGATAATTAGGTAGATACTATTTATCCTTACAAACTAAAGAATTAAAAATTAATGTAAGGCTGCTTAATGTAGGACTAGAGAAAGTGATGCCATTTCTTCTAACTTATCTATTTCATTTATTTATTTTTAATGACATTTTTAAGGAAAAGGGAAAATATTTCTGTCTTGATAACCGTTCTGCGAGAACAGGATAAACGTCACTCTTGATATGTTATCAGATCGGGACCTTTTTCATGGAAACAAGAAAATATTGTCCTGTGATAAACTTTATTTATAGACTTCAAAGTTAATTGATATTGGTAATATCACTCCAAGATTGTTTAGATTTTATCGATTGATCCTTTCTTTATGTGAGTAGTTTTTTTTCTTTAACATTCGTAATTATATTGACAACAAACTAAATTGTAATAAAGATATAACTCGAAAATATAAAGGAGACATAAAATATAATGAAGGTAATAATTTCTGATGCCTTCGCGGTTATACATTGGAATGAAACAACTATAGACGGATTTAACTCGCGTATTTTATTTTATTGGCTGATGGGAACCTTTACAGATTCCATAATCGTTGCACGACTAAGCTGAGAAGTTTTTTTTTTTTTCTTTTTTTTTTCGAACTGAATACTGAAGCGCAGTTGGCCAGCTAATGGGCCTTTACTGCAAAACCGGACGGGTGGCGAGACTCCTGAAAGGAGACTCTTAAGCCAGCTGAGAAGTGCGACAAACACTGTGACCTCAAACACGCAATCTAACGTCGCAAATCTATTTCCTTTCGTCAGAACAATTTCACCGTTTTACAATATAAATAAAGTATTATCCGGCTCTATGTCGTCGGATAATTTCCAGTCACGGAACATATACATGTTCCGCTTTCTCATATAAAATGTATCCGCCACTAAATCCCCGGGCGCGCGAAATTTATCGCGAAAACCGTCACAATCCTTCACTCGCCAGACAGATAATACGTTTCTTACCACCGTCTAAATAAGGTTTAAAATCCCATCAACTTCTTGCCAAGGTCAACCCCCTATCTAATAGGCGCCAGATAAATTATTTATATGTTCACTCTGATAATTACTATGTCCTCACGTCACTTCACAGACAGGTTCATACGTGATTTAGGTTGAGACAGTAATGAATAATATGTAAGCCAATTCATTAACGTGAATGATAATTAAAAATAAACGAGGTATCGCTGGGTGGGTTTATTTGTTGTGTCTTCTTTATAACTTGGTTAAAGTATTAATAGATCTTTAAGAAAAATAGAACATGAAAAGAAGTGATTGATTTTATTGATAAAATCTGAAAAATGTAAAAACACCACACGGACTGGTTTCACATGGATCTCTGTTTTCTTTTTAAATATAATATGCCTATGTCACTCGGAAATGGTTTGGTTCCCAACAGTAAAAGAATTTTCAAATCGGGCCTCGGCCTATTCAATCCAAATAAACAAATAACTTTTCTCCTTATTATATTAGTACCTATAGCAAAAGTTAGATGAGAAGAAAGTTAGAACGAAAATCAATCGTATTACAGCTACTTGGAAGGCAAACATTTTTTCCACAAACAAGTCCTAATATAAAACACAATCTCGCTTCAACGGACCAAGAAACCTAGCGTACCAAACACTCCCATTCTTATTCAAGATAAGTCGAATTCAAATCCCTTACCTCGGAACGTAAACAACCACAAAGCTCTGTAAATACTATTCATTGAATTCACTTTGTTACAGCTGCGAGAGCATGGATTCCTTGGACGTATTTTTGTATGTGGACGGTCGACTTGAAAAGATGGCTTCCTTCTGCGGGAGCGATGTACCTAAGCCAATAATGTCGAACGGCCCGAAGCTCTCGATCGAGTTCAGAGGGATTTACTCCTCGAGACATAGTAGGGGATTTAAAATTTCTTACTATTTCGTTGAAGGTGAGTACCGTTAAATGTTTATTGTCAGCAACTGAGGTTTTAGGGTGTGCATACATTCTTGCATTTTATTGACAAGGTTGCGTTGACTGTCCATTGTAAAATTCAAGGTACAGAGTGAAATTTATTACTTAGAGACAAGGCTTAAAATTAGATTAACTAATACACAAATGCTCAATCAAAAATGTAAACTCTAAGAGGTTATGTAATATTTTTTCTTGTGTGGTAAAAGTGTAGATATAGAATCAGAAAATAAGTCTGTACTTTTTTCCTTGCTTTTTATTTAAAAAATGCACTTAATATATTGCTGCAAAGCTGATTAGGTACAGCCATTGTAGACGGGTTATACAAATTTCATTATTCTTAATATCTCTTTATAAAACGAGATAGAGAAGTTTTTTGCTTTTATCTTCTAATATAAAACAAAATCGAGTTAGTTACACTCTTTCGAACACTTTAATGGTACGGCCAATTCCTAAAATATTTATGATTTTACGATTTTTTATCCGCTCCGATTTTCTATGTGACATTTATCGTGGATAAAAAATCATTATATCCTTTGTACCTAGTTGTTTCATTCTAATTTGTAATAGCCGCGAAGGTATCAGAAATGATCATCAAGTTGAGAAAATAACTATTACCTAATGCACCAGGAAGATAAGATAGTAAAAGATAAGATAATAAATCTTAACAAAACATAAAAGAAAACAATTATGCATCATATCCAAAACGATAGTTATGCAGGAATGTTTTCTATCATCATCATCTTTCGTAAGATATAACATCTTTTGTAAAGATATAACATCTTTTGTGAAGATATTACATCTTTTGTGAAGATATTCGCAATATACATGTTGAATCCCATTCTTTTCAGATTATGGAATATCAACGGGGAACCAGCTTTTGGAATTTCCATGTGCCTTCGTATTTAATAGCAGTGAGTGGGGGAGAGGGGTTGTGACGTCACCGAACTATCCCGGTCTCTATCCACGGGATACAGAATGCAATTATTTTTTCTATGGAAACGAAAACGAGAAAGTACATTTGCATTTCACGTTTTTTGACGTCGAGGGCGTAGTGCCGTGAGTATTTTTCGTTCACTTATTGATTTTATCGTGTATTTGTTGATTTATTAGCGATGATGATTTTAGGTTTACAAGTGACATTTTCTTGTGTACCGTAAGTAATATTTACGAGCAAAGTGGTCCTTATATAATCATTATTCATCCATCACATTACGCAGAATTTTACTTTTATCCATCTATTTAGGTACAAGTTTTCCTTTTATTTTCTACTTTAATGATAATAGTAATAGTAGGATGATGTAATAGTTGTTGTAGGCTTCGTGGTCAGTGGTTATTAAATAAAACGCCTACATTAATTCGTGGACTGTATATTTTGATTGAGTTGCGGATGAGTCGCCTCATCACATTTTTGTTGAACAAGACTGTGTTGCCACTTTATGTATGTATCGTACAGTTGTTATATGTACGGTCGACCATAATGTACGTTACATGAACTACATGAATTTTTGACCCCTCCTTCCTCTTTTTCGCAAGCACAACTCACAACTGCGAGACCCCCGCTAGTGTGATATTTGTAATTTAACCGTTCAAATTGGGCATTTTAACACTTTATTAGATGTTAGTATCTAGTAGATTTTAAAATGTGACGTCACAAAATTTGAGACACTTGTCACACAACGTCACACTTTGTCGAACCCATCGACCCCATAACGTGTGACGTACTTACTTAGGTACTTGAGGAATGATACCTTTCCACCAATGAGAGACAAGCTACTTTCCTATGTATGGTGAAACATGACTGCTAGACCTCATTCTACACTAGTACGTCATACCTAATAATATATAACGAGATTTTTGACACGCAACGGCCCCAATTATGTATTATTTTATAATAAGCCTTATTACTACTAACACTAGTGTCAGTTAAATGTCGCAGAAACGTTTTTGTAATACCTATATTGAATGAACAGCTCTAAGTAACTTCATTACCGTTCCGTTAGAGTAACTTCATTAGTTCGCACTTAGAATATAGATTTTAGCAGTTTCACCATAATAGCTAGTATGCGGGTTTAATACTTAAATGTAGGTACTTTATACAATTTTCTGTCCTCCGGCCGGAAAGCGCCAACTTTCTGGCCGCTGCGCTAAATAAAATTGCCGCTTTCTGGCTTCGTCGAACAGAAAAACAGTATACTGACCTCGGCCAGTAAAATAAAAAAGCCTCAGATCACATTTTTGTCAACCTCGGCTTCGCCACGGACGACAATTACATGTGATCTGAGACATTTTTTATTTTACTGTAGTACCTACTGTAAAATTTCGTTAACACGTACACTACCTATCATATTCATATTTTATTTCTATCCTTATGGGCAAAAAAATCGCCTGTAAAGTTTCATGGATGTTTTAACCGTCGCGTTCTAAGTTTTGTAGAAATGAGCTACCTACATTAAGAATTACGTTTTGATGCAACGTTACAGCTCATACATTTTAAAATGAATCGTAGCTTATTTCTTCAATATGCAAGAGTCTAACTGTAGGTACCTAGTTTTAGTCCGGTCAAATTAGACCGAAAAATAAG
Organism: Polylopha cassiicola; assembly: GCA_038024825.1. Taxonomy (NCBI): domain Eukaryota; kingdom Metazoa; phylum Arthropoda; class Insecta; order Lepidoptera; family Tortricidae; genus Polylopha; species Polylopha cassiicola. Next base: position 4,508,306 of record CP149053.1, on the reverse strand, counting down.
AGTTAAGGTACATGAATTCAAATAAAGCTGGAAATTAATAAATTTATTCTAAACATAATTAATTCTTGCTTGGCTTGATGGGAAAATATGTAACATTGAAGTCTAATTTGACCGGATTAAAGAATGACATGTTTAATGTGTTGATATTTTTTGGCAACAAACAGTAATTTCAGGGTAAATTTTATAGAGAGTACCCACTTATATGGGCCTAGAATGTACGAAACATATAAAAAAGTATGCCATAGTGTAGATAATCCTAATCCTAATCCTAACTAATATTATAAATGCGAAAGTAACTCTGTCTGTCTGTCTGTTACGCTTTCACGCTAAAACTACTGGACCGATTTAAATGAAATTTGGTACAAAGAAAGTCTGGAGCCCGAGAAAGAACATAGGCTACTTTTTAACCGACTTCAAAAAAGGAGGAGTTCCACGCGGATAAAGTCGCGGGCAGAAGCTAGTACGCAATAAAATCACAACGTTTTCTCTAACCCGATATAATCACATAAATGAAATGGACATAAAGACATGTCTAGACTTCAGTAATTTCTATTAGTACTCCTCATTAGACTTGGTTTTGCTAGATGAATAGAAGTAATTAATCTAGCAGAAGAAAAACGAAAACAAGTAAAATAATCTTGTCTCGTAATATAACATGTCCTTTGAGTCTGTCGCCTTATTTACGAGGCGTAATTGAGTAAAGTTAATGTGTACACGTAAAATAATAAACTAGGAATTCTATTGTTATATCTTGTCGAGATTTCTACATCTCAAATAAAATTGGTGTATAACTGAAATATTAACAAAAGGTTATATAAATTGGAATGAAACAACTATTAACGGATTTAACTCGCGTATTTTTATTTTATTTTATTTGCTGACGTTTCGGATTCTTTACTGTTTCCATAATCGTAGCACGACTGAGCTGACAATAGTCTAACGCTTAAGTGAGTTAAATCCGTTAATAGTTGGTTCATTCCAATGTGTAATAACCGCGAAGGCGTCAGAAATTATTAGATTATATAAACCTTTTATTAATTTTCAGTTAAATTGATTGATTAAAAAAAGCACAAGTAAGTAGGTACCTATGCATTTAGTGAGTTAACTTGAGAACATGTTTAAATAATATATTTCGTCAAAGGTATATTATAAATATAGTTATTATTCCCTAAGGGGCTGAGTTTTAAAAAAACTTTTCTTAGTGCTCCCCTAAGTTTTAAAATGAACCCCTGTACAACACTTCTAACTTTTAACCATTATAGTTCATGCCGTTGCTTTGATATATAAATAATTAAGTCAGCTTTACCTTTTATACATGTTAATGTATAAATATCTGGTAAAACGAATACAAAAAATCTAAAAATAGGTTACAAAAACTTATGTTTATAGTTGGACCTTGTTGCGGCATACGAAAGGTTATCACTTTTTTAAATCCCTTGACGAGACATAAACAAAGCTGAGATACGACAGTAGTCTTCAAATATTACAGTGCCTAGCTTTGTAATGTCTCCCTGGACAAAAACTAGTTTGTCTAGAACGTACATTTCTTGCTCCGTACATTTGCAGACATTTGTATCAAGTTACAGTTTTGTTCCCCATTCACGTATATTACCCTAAACATATTGCCACGGCATATGCGTTACGACATCATATGCCGTTTCTAGGGTTATGTGGTTTTAAATGAAAAAATAAATATTTGTGTTGCGAGCCTTTGAGACGTCGTCATCGACAATAATTATAATAATATCATAATTATATAAATGTTGCAAATAATATTATTAAGTGTCAAATTGATAAAGTAATCCCTACTAATATTATAAATGCGAAAGTAACTCTGTCTGTCTGCCTGTCTGTCTGTTACGCTTTCACGCTTAAACTACTGGACCGATTTAAATGAAATTTGGTACAAAGAAAGTCTAGAGTCTGAGAAAGAACATATGCTACTTTTTAACCGACTGCAAAAAAGGAGGAGTTCCACGCGGACGAAGTCGCGGGCAGAAGCTAGTTGGTACATAAAAACCTATTGATTCTGTTTTTAAATATAGATATACTGATATGATCGAGAATGACAGCGTTTCAAACAGTTGATAACATACCTATTTAATTTTGTATTTTAAGTCCAATATTTTTTGTGAAATGTTTTCTCAGAAATTGAAAATCATAGCATAATATGTATTGTAGCGAATCTAGCTAGAAATTTGCAATCCTTTATCAATAATCTTTATTTATTTCATCATTTATAATACGAATAACAATCATAGTGAGATCGCCAGAAACAAACAAGATAGGTATTTGGGTACTTAATTAAAAATTTACAAACATTATTATTAGTTGAATCTAATATACCTTTAATATGTTTTTTATTCTTTACTTACTCAAAAACAGTAGTCCGTCACATTAGTTTGCTGAATTGTTTTTTTTTTTTGAAGTGAAAACTTCTTTAGCGGCACTGAGCACTTTTTTTTGTATGGGTAAAAACTTTCAAACTCGCGTCAGGGTCACGTGATGCTGATCGAAAAAGCGTAAGATCGAGGGGAAGGGAGAGGAACTAGTATCTCCCACTCTTTCAACCGTGCCTGAGTGTGCTGCTCCGTTTAGGTGGCACAGGGCGCTTGCACGAATGTCGTGTGTGGTTTTTTTTTCGAATGGACTCTTAGTTAGTTGGCCATGGCGTTACTGCTCCACCGGATGAATGGGGAGCGCACCGAAGTTTCATTACGTACTTACAAGAACTAAGTTCGTACGGAAACCTCACGAGCGAGCACCAATTCGTACTTGACTGTATTTTTTGTTATGTATGTCGAAACTGGATATTCAATAACTTCGTTGGGAGTTTGTTCAACGTTAGCAATTGTTTCTACATTGCCAATAACGTAAATAGTTCATAGCCTGTACCGTATGTTTGATACCGTTGTAAAACATTTTTTTACGCTACGTAGCGTATAAACGAACCTACGCTTCTTTCATTGGAATGAAACAACTATTAACGGATTTAACTCGCGTATTTTTATTTTATTTTATTTGCTGACGTTTCAATAGTACTATTGTCAGCTTAGTCGTGCTACGATTATGGAAACTGTAAAGAACCCGAAACGTCAGCGAAAAAAATAAAATAAAAATACGCGAGTTAAATCCGTTAAAGTTGTTTCATTCCAATGTATAATAACCGCTAAGGCTTCAGAAATTATTATGAGCCTAGGCTTCTTTCATTAAATTGCTTTCGATATTAGTAAAGAAATTCCAATGCCTGATAACAAAGTGATATCGTTATATTAAGCAATTTAATTGCCTGTTACTTTTGTAAAGACACTGGTCTCTACTTAATAAATAATACTCAATTATCTTTTCGTTCAATTATGTATAATATTAAATTAAACTCATGAGTACTGAACAATTAATTCAAAGACCTGATAACAATGTTTCCAATTTCAATATTACTTTTTGTCTCCTGTTCAAAATCGTCATGCCCTGCCGCCATGACACCAGGACGCGTTCCCTTTTTGAATATCTTGACTACATTTTATTCGACTAAGGCAACATCAAACAGCCACAGAATTTAATTACAAATTGACAGATATTAATTATTTTACAAAAGCTAACACTTATGTATTGTAATGTAAGTTTCAAATATAAGGAGCTATCCAGAAAATACGTCACACGTAAGAGAGGGGGAGGGGGGGGAGAGTTATATTGTATTAGGAGGGGTCAAAAATTCATAAAATTCGTGGTATAATTTATAGGTACTATTACTTACATGACATCACGAACCCCAAACCTCGACCTTTACAAGCATTTTTCTACGTATTGCTTTGTTTATTTGAAAAAAAAAGTCCAATTAGCTTCGGTAACTTACTGATGGACAAAAAAAAAAGATATCATCATTATTTCTATTTAATTATATTATCCCTCTAGGTACAAAGATAAACCGAACATTTGAACACAATATCTTTAATTACATAAGAGCGTAATTCAAATTAATAAGGTTGATTTTACCATTACCAGTACAATTCCGATTGTCCAGTTAAAATGCAATTTGCTTTGTAACATAATGCCACAACTTAGGACTGTTTGCACTCGATCCAGTGAATTTGTATTGCCTTTACATATTCATGACGTGTTTGTTAGGCACGTCGAAATTACGCTTAAGCTTATACCGTGTTAAACACCTCATCAATATCAATATAGGTGTTTCATATTTTTACAAGGTTTTGTGACAACAATCTATACTAATATAACAAAGAGGAAAGGTTTGTTTGTTTGGATTGAATAGGCTCCAAAACGAAACCAATTTGAAAAATTCTTTCACTATTGGGAAGCTACGTTCACCCAAAGGCTATAGAGTATTTTGAAAAAAAAATAAGGATTCGTGCAAAGCCGGGGCGAACCGCTAGTCCCTACTTCCCTACTAATCCCTACTTCCCTACTAATATTATAAATGCGAAAGTAACTCTGTCTGTCTGTCTGTCTGTTACGCTTTCACGTTAAAACTACTGGACCGCTTTTAATGAAATTTGGTACAAAGAAAGTCTGGAGCCTGAGAAAGGACATTGGCTACTTTTTAACCGACTGCAAAAAAGGAGGAGTTCCATCCGGACGAAGTCACGGGCAGAAGCTAGTAATATATAAAGATTAAAAAAGCCCGTTTAAGTTCCTCTTAACGTCACATTCCTTCAAATTTTCAAAAGATTTATCTTTTTATTTTGTAAGTAATAATTTCTGATTCCTTCGCGGTGATTACGCCATGTTGAAATTAAACAACTATAGGTACCTAACGGATTTAACTCGACGATAGTCTAGCACTAAAATGTAAAGCTCAGTCGTGCTACTAATATTATTATGGGACTGTAAAGTTCGAAACATCTGCAAGTATTTAAATACCCGAGTTAAATCCGTTAAAGGTAGTTGTTTCATTCTATTTTTTTATTTTGCGTTTCGTTGAAAATTATAAAAGTATACGATATAGGTAGGGTCGGACGTTCAACAGTTAACCACTCGTACACAGTTAGCCACGGCTATATTTCATAGACGTGACGTCACCTCTTTGTGCCATCGCGCGGTTATGATCAGAGATCGCAATAGGTAGTGCCTATTTACCTAAACTTGGCGGGAGGAGATGACTAAGAGTGGTTACAACCACCAAAAATATTATTTATTTTTATCGAACGCGGGATTTCCCGGGATTGTGGAATTAACCAAAATGGGCAATAGAACACATTTTTTTGGGAAAATTATTAATTTTATGAGTATTTTAGATGGAGTGTACCAGGAAACAACAGCGTAAAAATGGAGACATTCGGTTAAAGTTATAAAAAAAGATAATGAGGTGTTAGGCATAATATTAATTCAAATATTATATTATTCGTAATATTTTCTTTAAAATTATACCAAAATACTATTTTCTCAGAGATAAAACACTCGTTTCGTCATTATTTCAAAATAATAAACTTCTTATATTAAGGGATTTAATTTGACTTAACTTTTCACTCAATGGCTATCTGTTACATACCCCCCCGGTTAATTGTGTACGATGGTGTGGATACAGTTAGCCAATTTCCATTTTTGTTTTAAATATTTTTGTCGCAAAAACCGTGTAGAAAATTAACATTTATTATATGCCTATATGTAGCTAATGAACCTGGCTATTTGACAGGATATAGAAAAAAAATATCGGAATGAAAAATTACGAAGTATGATGGTTTGAATTTTATGTGGTTAATTGTTGAACTGGTCATCCTACAGTAAGCGTTTCTTTACTACCTATATTAAACACTAGCTTCTGCCCGCGACTTCGTCCGCGTGGAACTCCTCCTTTTTTGCAGTCGGTTAAAAAGTAGCCTATGTCCTTTCTCAGGCTCCAGACTTTCTTTTTACCAAATTTCATCTAAATCGGTCCAGTAGTTTTAGCGTGAAAGCGTAACAGACAGACAGACAGAGTTACTTTCGCATTTATAATATTAGTAGGGATAATATTATACGTGTATTATAAATACATAAAAACCTACCTCTTGAATCTTTAAAAATATGGCACCAAAATCCGATGATTAGTTTTAAAGATCTATGCTAAAAGAACATCCAATTACAGTATGTCTGTCCCTATGTATGCACACAAAATAGCGGATAGCGACTTAGTTTTACACTTATAGTGAAGAAAAGTTATCTAAAGGAATACCGGAGTTTCCGAATTGGTTATTTTTAGCCATTCTGTCTCTGAATACTTTAGTGGGGCCATTAAAGTTTTGGCGAACGGCCATGCATTTATTGCATAAAGATTAGTTTTATAAAAAAAACTCCAGTTTTAGGTTTAGTTCAGTAATGTTTTTGTGTACCTACTTACCTATAAAATGTTTGTGATCACGAAAAAATACGCGGGGTCAAAAATAGTCATTTCTCAAATAATATATTTAGGTTTATTTTCTCAGTTACTATATTACATACATGCAACTTAATTTATAACCTACTACTATTATAAAGGCGAAAGTTTGTATGTATGGATGTATGGATGTTTGTTACTCTTTCACGTAAAAACTACTGAATGGATTTGAATGAAACTTTACCACAATATAGCTTATACATCAGAATAACATATCCTACTACTATTATAAAGGCGAAAGTTTGTATGTATCGATGTATGGATGTATGGATGTTTGTTACTCTTTCACGTAAAAACTACTGAATGGATTTGAATGAAACTTTACCACATTATAGCTTATACATCAGAATAACATATATTATAGGCTATATTTTATAACGATATAGTGTAAAATACTAATCATACGCAGACGAAGTCACGTGCAGAAGCTAGTCTATTATAATTATTACATACCTACTTACACACACGCACACACACAAAAGCTCGCGCGCGCGTATCTTGATCGAGGCTAACTATTTCCATGTATTTTCGACTTTATTTTGGGATAGGTACATAAGGAACTAAATAACCGCAATATCTTGTAGGTAACCTATCTTAGCTATAAATCCAAAAATAAAAGATAATTAGATGACTAACAAACATTTCACACTTTTTAAATATTTCTTCAAATTCTTATTTTTTTTTTCAGATGCGAGGCCGTGTCTGCGAGCGACTATGTACAGTTTTCTAGCCAAATGATTGATACGGAAAGCCATAGGCATTGTGGTCAGCTGAAGGAGTTTCACGTCACATCTGACAGGAACTTTCTAAGACTCACTTTCAGGTCGAATGACAGGCTTGATGGCACCGGCTTCAAAGCAGATTACATCTTCTTAAGGGATTCAGTTATGCATAGTATTACTATGCCAGACTCCGGCTATCGAGGTAACTGTTTGTTTTGTAACTGGAATTAATTTGGCTTTGAAATGACGGATTTAACTCGCGTTTTGCAGACTCCAAAACAAAAACAAAGGTAAAGTTTGCAAGTAAAATGGAATACGTGAGTTCCGTTGCAGTTAATAATTTCTGATGCCTTCGCGGTTATTACAGATGGATGAAACAACTATGTATAACGGATTTAACTAGGTTATTTTATTTTATTTACTGACGTTTTGAAAACTTTATAATTTCCATATTCGTAGCATGATTTAGCTGTCGATAGTCAATCGTTAAAATTCAAACCCATATGGAAGAGTTTAGGAACAAACACCGCGACACGTGAATTTTATATATTATATTTAAGGCATGTGACGACACCATACTCGTAAAGATCCAATAGGTATCTTACTTCACAAATTGAACAAGTTAATAGTGTACGCACCCTGAATACCTTATCAGTATGAATGACGCTCATGCCTCGTCATGCCGCCTTAATAAGGATAATACGAGAAAGAAAATAACTAAAAGGACTCAACTCGCGTATATTAATTCCATGTTGAAAGCCTATGACGATATTTTGTCGTATTATTATCGTTTTTTGTAAAAACCGCGAAGGCATCAGAAATTATTACATTTTTTCATCTTACGAGAGGATATTTGTGACACTGACTGTACAGTTATACGAATGTGTGTGTGTGTGTGTGTGTGTGTGTGTGTGTGTGTTTCTCTTGTGTGTATGTAGAAAATTTTACAAAAAAATCTTATTTTTAATGCCTTCAACATTTACTTATAGCCATAAATGTAGTTCTTAAGTCCAAGTGAACGCAACCTGAATACTATATCAATATGAATGACCCCACTATGCCACGTCATGGGGTATAATAGGGTTGTTCTCGACTTTCACCCTAAATCTTGTTTCAGGGTCTCATCATACATCAAAGCTGATACTCCTGACGTGTCTATCTCTTATATGGACGGTATAGATAGCAAAGGATGTTAGTAATTCGATAAATAAAATTATTTTTGCTGTTACAATTGTTTTATTTTGATGAACCTAACATACAAGATAGATTTTTAGAATTTGCAGTTAGAAATCCTAGAGGCATATTTTAGTTTGATCATGAATATTTGTTCGTAAACCTATGTCTTAAGTATAATTATATTCATGTTATGCTTAACTTGGGACCAAATCAATCGGTGTAAAATTTATTTATTTATTACCTATTCCATCCCTCAATATTTGGACCTTATTCTACACAACGCGCATCAAGCAAATTTACATACCTTCTCCTTATTTCAGATTTTAAAATAACAGAATGAAATTAATATGTAATAACTTCTTCGTAAAATTATCTTGTACTTATTGCAATCCTATATCATTTTTATATCATAACATAACTTGACAACATTATAGAGATTATTTTTTCATTTCTATATTGTCTTGTTATTTACCGACGGCATTCCGAGAAATATAATTATTTCGTATTCCCTAAAAGAATCTGATACGAAGTTATTAAGGATCAGAACAAATGGGTATCAATATGCCATCAATACGTAGCTTCGGGGCAAAATGCCTAGTTATATACTATTGCGTCTTTCATTTATAAATATCGATTCTCTGTGACAATATTATTGATATATAGGTACTATATTATGCTCTAATATATTATACTCTTTGTAATTACGTGTAGTTCATATTATTCGCTTTAAATCATCCAGCACAAATCACGACACGTTGTCGTGACTTCGGAACGTCCTCCAGGACCTGATTACGACAACGTGTCGTTAATTTCTTTTTGCTGTCGTTAATATTTTGAACAAACTCTTTTGACATTTTTAAGTTAAGAGTAAATTTTGTATGGCAGGAGCCGGTACCTAGCTGTTTCTAGCTTTAGGCCTTAGCGCTTAATGGGTTGACAGAAGAGCAACACAAATTTAAAAAGAACTACTTGCATGAATTTATATTCAAACGTGATTAGTTTTAGTTTGCTTATATCAATTTCGTAAAACTTTATTTCGTTCATTTCTATTACCGATTGTCACTGACTATCTCATGTATTAAATTAATGTATCGGCTTTGGAACTTATAAAACACATTGTTCGTAGATTTTTAGGTAGAAAATGATGACCGTACAGTCGCAGCGTATGTATCATACATCCGGAATCATCATCATTGTTAACTATAAAAAGGTAAGTTGGTATTAAAACATCATCATTGACAACCGAAAAACGTCCACTGCTGGACATAGGTCTCCAACGATGACCACATCGACCGGTCACGTGCCTCTCTCAGCCATCGGTTACCAGCAACCTTCACCAGATCGTCGGACCACCTTGTAGGAGGTCTGCTTACACTGCGTCTTCCAGCCAGTTGTCACCACTCGAGCACTTTATACAACACTAGCTGTCCGCCCCGACTTCGCACGGATCGTCATTTTTTATAGCCTATGTCATTCGGGAATAGTATAGCTTCCCAACAGTAAAAGAATTTCTGAAATCCGTCCAGCCGTTCTGGAGCCTATTCTATCCAAACAAACAAACCTTTCCTCTTTATAATATTAGTATAGACTAGACGTTCGCCCCGGCTTCGTACGTATACCTATTTTTTTTCAAAATATTCTAAAGCCTATGTTACTCATGGATGTAGCTTTCGAATGGTGAAAGAATTTAAAAACGGTCCTGTAGTTTTTGAGCCTGTTCATTACAACCAAACAAACAAAGTTTTCCTCTTTATAATATTAGTATAGATACACTCGTAATAAAACAACAAATATTCTCCTAAGTGCAAGTAAATGTAGTGGCAATATGTGAGATAAGCATTCTATGACGTAATGGGTTATTCGATTAAGCTGAGAAAAATGACTTTAATACGACAACTTTATGAGATTTTTTGTGTCATCATGTGTGAGCTATATTAATACTATAATTTAAGCACGTAGTAAATGAAAAACCACGGGGTAAAACAAGTATAGTCTCAAAATAAAATACCTAACTATAAATACTGGCATACAAACTCCAAAAAGTGAAATAAATAACGATATTATAATTTCTGATGCCTTTGCGGTTATTACACATTGGGATAGAACAACTATTAACAGATCTAACTCGCGTATTTTATTTGCTGACGTTTCGGATTTAGGTACAGTTTCCGTAATCGTAGCACAACTGAGCTAGCAATAGTCTAACGCTAAAAACTTTAGCGTAAGTAAACGTCGGCAAATAAAATTAAATACGCGAGGTAAATCCGTTAATAGTTCATTCCAAGTTCCAACTAGTATAATGACTAAAATTGTAGATAATTTTATTAAAAAGAAATAGTGTGACGTACTAAGGGTTGACGTGGTTGAAGAACGAAACAAGTTTTTAGGTACAGGAATGCTAAGTTTATTAACTAACGAGGTTTCACAGTTAGCTTAGGTTTCCTACGAGTCCTACGACACTTAAACGTCTCATCAGGGTGAAAGCGCAAAGCGTGCGTAGGATCTACGATTCTAATTAACAAAACAGTTTCATGCTCCTTAGTTAAGTATTCTCCGTCGAACAAACGATAGCGCGATGTAGACAACAGTCAGCGCCATCTAGCGGGAAACTTGGAACTAATGTTGCAGTGAATTCATAGATGGTGTTACATCTCTCCCCCTCTGTCCACGAAGGCGACCCGACGAGTGAGACAGCAGAAGAAAGAATAACTTATAAACGGGGCTTCCGTGGGGTCTGCCGCGTAGATGATTGTTCTAGCAGCTTGAACTTTTCCAAACAACTACTAAAGCTTCAAGTTCCGTCATGGAGTAGCTTTGCTCAGGCTTGATCAGGAGTCTACTGGGTACTCATTATCACCCTCCCCCTGCATCGGAACTGCACTGAGAGTGGCGTTGTTTGATGATGATAAATTGGACTAAAACTAGTGATGTCACAAAGAACTGAAGAAGTGACGGAATCAGTTTTGTCCTGGTGCTCCTTTACTTTACTCTGCCAGTTCCTAGCGTAAATATCTATATTTCTCATATAGGGCGTAGGCTTGGCGTCATGGAGCAAAACGTCGTTGGTGGGTTATATTTAATTGACGTCAACCGATGATAACGACGTAGATGGGAAGAGTGCGTGATCCAAACCGTCCAAGTCATGCTCATCCTCGTAATTCACGAGGTTTCTTTCAGCATCTTCATAAAGTGCATCAATCACTCGAAAGAATCTAGTCTCTTCGACGGTTTGTGCGTGAGGTCTCTTCCTGGGGGGTGGCAGTGGTGATAGATCCAACTTGATTAAGGGACCATATGGATTATTAAAGCAAGCTTCAGTGCTGCTTTCTTCTGGAAGCGATGGCGACAGTGAAATGTTGTCAGTTGTCAACGTAGCCAGTGCTACATCTTTGTCTCCATTGTAGCTATATGTGCAGTTTATGAAGGAACCCTTTGCAGGCTGAGGTGAAGTAGGTATCTTCTCCAGGAGTAGTGCGAATTGTTCAGGTGACAGCATCTCACCAGTGGTCTTCTTAATTTGTAGCGTGGTTAGGCGTCCGGAGCGGGTGATGTACCTAGGACTCTTCACGGTCTTCACAGTTCCGCCCTTTTCAGTCATAAGGTTTTTATTAGGGTCTGTCGTAGCGACGATCCGTAGCGCGTAGCTCCGTAGCAGGTTGCGTCACGAATCTCGTAGCACGTGACGTCACGACGACAGGCCCCACGTTGGGCGCCACTTGTGACGTACTAAGGGTTGACGTGGTTGAAGAACGAAACAAGTTTTTAGGTACAGGAATGCTAAGTTTATTAACTAACGAGGTTTCACAGTTAGCTTAGGTTTCCTACGAGTCCTACGACACTTAAACGTCTCATCAGGGTGAAAGCGCAAAGCGTGCGTAGGATCTACGATTCTAATTAACAAAACAGTTTCATGCTCCTTAGTTAAGTATTCTCCGTCGAACAAACGATAGCGCGATGTAGACAACAGTCAGCGCCATCTAGCGGGAAACTTGGAACTAATGTTGCAGTGAATTCATAGATGGTGTTACAATAGGTTTTTTTTATGTGTGACTTATATTTTATACAATCGAACATTTTAAACTCCGTTTTCCAAGATGGCGGCCGTGTACCAAAAACTGCAACCCCACAAACTAGGGTTTAAAACTAACCCCTCTTGATATCTAATCTAAGTGCAAAAAAAACATTTCAATGTTGTAAAAAGAATAATAACAAAGAAGCTTCATAACTCGAATCTTGACGGTTTTCTAAGAGAACCTGTCAGCCAAAGAGTTTAATTTCCTCCTTTAAATTGATCTTCTACAATAACTTACGTGTGCATCAGAAGACAATACTTGATAAATGGAAAGTTAGAACCCTACTGAAGTTGTATCCTCGCTAATATTATCTATAGGTACTAATATTATAAAGAGGAAAGGTTTGTTTGTTTGTTTGGATTGAACAGGCTCCAAAACGGCTGTACCAATTTGAAAAATTCTTTCGCTATTGGAAGGCTATACTATTCCCGAGTGACATCTATACTAATTGTTGACGACGCAACCTCTTTTTGTAGTTTTATACTTTTTTATTCTTTTATGATTTTAGAACTGTTTTGTATTTGTGTTTTGTTTTATATTAAAAATTGTAAGTCAGTTGGTAATAAACAGTGAAAGAAACCACTCGCTTTTTAAATGTTATAGTTATTTAGTATACAGTCCACATTTTGGTCCTTCGAGCCGGATCTACCAGCGCTATCGAATTGGTCACTGTTAACACAGCGCTAGTAAGTAACAAGACTGCGGCTCGCGAAGAAGCGGCGGGGAGTCGCTGCGGAGGTGCACTTTTCGCCGGGCCACACTGCCCGGGCGTGCCTCCAGTCAGCCCCCGTGACTGCATGCCCCGAGCAATGAGTGATAGAAGTGTTACAGTTCAAGTGTCCATGACCGCGCGTTCTGCGCTACACGCCTTCATTGCGGCTCGTGTCAAGAAGCAGGCAAACTAGCCAACGACCCATCGCGTCCACTCATTGCGTCTCGCGAGGAAGCGGCGGGAGAGTCGCTGCGGAGGTGCAATTTTCGCCGGGCTGCACTGCCCGGGCGTACCTCCAGTCAGCCCCCGTGACTGCATGCCCCGAGTGCAGTGAGCGAGGAGGACAAGTGACGCGATGGCTATGCAACGGACTCCGCGAGTCCGCCACGAGCTGCTGCTGCTGCTGCTGTTTTATTAAAAGAGTGGAGAATGTTGACGACGCAACCTCTTTTTGTAGTTTTATACTTTTTTATTCTTTCACTGTTTAATACCAACTGACTTACAATTTTGAATATAAAACAAAACACAAATATAATGATTCTAAACATAAAACACATAAAAAGTATAAAGCTATAAAAAGAGGTTGAATCGTCAACATTCTCCCCTTTTTTGATAAAAAGCAGCAGTCTAGGGCGTCAGCAACAGCACGCCCCCTCGGCCTCTCTTCGGCAGCCTCGTAGAAAGCTCCGTTCGATACGAGAACCAAGTCTAACACGCCAGCACTCGAAATGGATTCTTAACAATGTCGAGCTAAGGCCAGCAGGTACTCGTTTAGCTCTCGCTGCTCAGCCAGCCGTACTGCCCGCCTCTAAGTAATCCTGCCCAGCACGTCTCCAAAACAACGGGAACTGGACGACCAGGTGATTCCACAGGTAAGTGAGATTTTGTTGGTGCCTCCTCGCCACAAGGGCCACGAAGCGATGATCACGGGCCGACGATGGTAGCAACCGACAGTCTGGCGGGTCACCCCGCTACACTATTCCCGAGTGACATAGGCTATAAAATAGGGATCCGTGCGAAGCCGGGGCGGACAGCTAGTTGATAACTGGAAAGTTAAAGGTTGTATCCTTACTAATATTATAAATGTGAAAGTTTGTAAGAATGTATGGATGTAAGAATGTATGTTTTGATGTCTGGATGTAAGGACATATTATGCTTGTTACTCTTTCACGCAAAAACTACTAAATAGATTTTAATTAAATTTTACAATAATATACCTTTTACACCAGAATAACATATAGGCTACCTATATATTATAACGATATTGTGTAAAGTACTCATCGTGAGTAGACGAAGTCGCGGGCAGAAACTAGTTCTATCATGTTTTTTTATTAAAAAAGAAAACTTTAGCGAAGATAATTAATAATACAAAAAGACTAAAACAAGACACTTTTCTACAAATTAAGAGTTTCCTTTATAATGTCATTGTATTCAGAAAAGAACATGTTAAAATAAATGAAAAGCTGGTCTTATTATATTATATTTTTTATTAAATAGAGTTTTTCAGAGTAGAAGAACTTGTTAAAGCAGGAGACAGGCACTCGAAGAAAAATATACAAAAAGTAAAAATGGACACTTTTTTTCAATTTATTTTATAATTAATTAAAAATGGAAATTGTAGGTACTTTAAAAAAATAAATAAACATTATGTACTTTATCAAATGTTCACAAAAAGAGCATTTAACCTAAAAAGCACTTACATACAAAATAAAAAAATATAAGTAGGTACTTATGCTTAGGAAAAAAAGGATAAAATAATTTAAACCCATTTGTATGTCAATCACGTCAGGATTATTGCAAAGAACACTAGACGTGATGCAAATTTATTATTTCCCTTTGTTTCACCAAAAACATTTATACTTATTAGCTTTCAAATTAAAAACCATTATAAACGCTTATTCAGGAAAGTGACGTTTTGAAACATTCATGTTTGTATACACGATAAATAGGTAAAAATGGACTATGTAAGCGCATAATATTTTTTAAAGCCTTCGCAGTTATTACACATTGGAATGAAACAATATAACGGATCTAACTTGCGTATTTTATTTTATTTTATTTGATGATGTTTCGAAAATTACAGCTCCCATATTTCTCTGTTTGTGGGGTCTGTTTAGGTCTGCAAGGTGGACTTTTAAAAGATAACCACATAATTTTGCTTTGGGACGAAATTCGACTGGAGACATATTATATTATATTATTTTATTTAGACAACTATTGAGAAAACCTATTTTGAACATTTAATATTTTTTAACATTTGATATTTGAGTTTTCTATACTAATATTATAAAGAGGAAAGGTTTGTTTGTTTTTTTTTTGAATTGAGTAGGCTCCAAAACTACGGGGCCGATTTGAAAAATTCTTTCACTGTTGGGAAGCTACACTATTCCCGGACATAGGCTATAAAAAAAAGATGATCCGTGCGAAGCCGGGGCGGACAGCTAGTAATTCTATAATCTTATTATTTTTGTATTGACGATATCAGTATGATTACATGTAATTTGACATTTCAATGTTATCATGTTGTGTGATTATTGAGAAATAAATTATTCTAATCTAATATACTTCTAAATTTTTTATTTCGATTTGTAGTACCACTGAGCTGACGACGGTCTAACGCTAAAGACTTTACGATTGAGCGTCAATTGACTAAAAGTCTAGACTTTAGCGTTAGCGCATTTCAAAATAAAACGGGCATTAGTCCCCAATAAATCGTATACTTTCAATAGATATGCTCCTAAAACATTTTCCAAAAGAGACGTTACATTATTCTGATATTGAGTGAACCACAAAAGGCTGTCGCAGACATATTAACTTGGCACCGTATGGGTACCGCCTTGCTTCGATTTGTATGTTCAATTTAGGTATAAGACAGGTATATTTTATTAGGTATTCTTTATTGGAAATCCTGCTTCAGTATTCACTAATTGGATATATGCTTGAACTTTTAAAAAATGGTTTTAATATAAAGAGTGTTGTAAAATAAAAAAATGTACATCCCAAGTAGCACGCAAGCTCAGACTCTGTATAACAAGTAGAAAGGTTAAATGAGAGCGATCACCTTGTACAGCCTTTACAGAACTGATATGGAACTCATACGAGTTCCATATAAGTTCTGTAAAGTCTGGTTGGGATATAATCGTGTGATTTGTATACTCTTGTCTTGGTACAAAAATCATTATGATTGATATTGAATCATAGATATCGATCGAATTTCGATTGATACTATTATATAGTATTAAAAGAGCTGCAACCCCACTAACTTGGATTATTTTTTACAGTTTAATATCTAAAAATTAATTACGTCCTTACAAACGCAACCTCAAAATGTAACTTTTCAATGGAGTAATAAAACAAAGGCGAATCCAAACCAGTTGCTTAAGTTGATTACATGTGCGATCTTTATACAAATCCTAGTAGATGGAGCGTTTGAGACGCCGTCATTGTCCTCTACATCTATATTAAAGAACAGAGTCAATAAGTAACAAAAAATTGAGTGACATTATCCCCCGGTATTGTTACAAATACTATTTCAATCGATACTTAATAATATTATTGGCAAACATTATAGATATAGATGTGTGACAATGACGGCGTCTCAAACGCTCCAAGATCCACCATAGTACATTACAGCACGGTGCTGGAAAGTTCTGTATTCAAGATTGCAAAGACACATCACGAAATAAAATGCCATGTCTCCACATTGCGGTACTGAATGTCACCTTCAATTCACTTGGAAAAGTTTAGTTTTCCTTTACAATTTATAAACGTTTATTTATTATTATTTAAGACTAGCGATTCGTCCCGGCTTCGCACGGATCCCTGTTTTTTATAAATATAATAAAGCCTACGTCACACGGGAATAGTGTAGCTTCCCAATGGTGTATGGATTTTTCAAATCGGTCCAATCGTTTCGAAGCCTATTCAATCCAAGCAAACAAACAAACCTTTCCTCTTTATTATATTAGTATATATAACGTTCATGTGTAAATTGGAATTATATCTATGTTACAAATAATATTTCTTTTCTTCCTTAATTATCCACATTTTCCCTTTAACGCATTTCTTCCTTGTTTTGTGATGTCATATCATATTAATATAATATATGATCCTAATAATATTATGATAAAATTAATTAAGTATGGATCTAAATCGCGTACCATATAAAGATGGTGACGTTAGTTTATCATTGGGTAAACTATGGTCAGCTCGATTTTCTTCGAATATGGAAACTGTAACAAGACGAAAGTCACGCTCGGACACGTCAGCCCACTAATGCTACGTAAGTATAATATGGGAAGTGTAAGTTTTCAAAACGACATCAAATAAAATGAAATACGCGAGTTAAATCCGTTATAATTGTTTCATTCAAAATGTGTCCAAGGACTTGCAAATTCACCCCCTAAAATGGAAAAAACGGGGTACTTACCGTGCGAAGAGAAAGTTGCGGGCAGAAGCTAGTTAGAGACGGCGTATCAATCGCTGAAAGATCCACTCAATTCCAATATTTAAAAGACATATCTTATCATTTATTTATTACTTTTATAATATTATTATAAAAGTAATAAATAAATGCTGCAAACGATTTCACACAGATGGCGCTGAAGCGAAAAATTCGCATGTAAACAATGAAGTACAAAGACCGAATTAAAAGGAGTAGAGAAATTCGATGACCTGCCAGTGGATTCCTATAGTGTAATGGCACAGCACGCTGCCGCTAGTAAAGACGATTTCGAATCCTGCTGGGAGTCTAAAATTTTTCTACTCTTGTCTTTATACAAAAAATATCATTATAATTAAAAACTAATGGTATTGAACCAAAAATATCAATCGAAATTCGATTAGATCGTAGTTAATATAAAGTAATCTAATCTAATCTATTTCTAATATTAAAAGCGATCGTAAAACGAGTCGTGAACACGTAGTAGATGGAACAATTCTGTTAGCACCCGAGTCACGGCGAGTTGGAGATCAATATCGAAATTCAAAGTTCACATCTTACAGAGTCCTGTAGAAAATCCGATTTGCTTCGAAGAATCGTTTCTAAAGTAGGATAAAAATGGTTTATCTGGTAGATGACGTGGGCGGATTTGAATGGTGAGATTGGTGAGGCATTAGGAAGTCGATTTGTTTCTTAAGCTGTAATATGCATAAGGTCTTTCTTCGTATTGCGACATGATACGCCTTTTTCACTTGATCTATACTAATATAAAGAAATGTTTGTTTGGATTGAATAAGTTCCAAAATGATTGAACCGATTTGAAAATTTCTTTCATTGTTGGGAAGCTACTTTTTGAGTGACTACCCAAATTCTTAACTTTTGAAAAAATATAGGGATCCGTGCGAAGTCGGGACAAACCGCTAGTCTATCTATATAAATAAAAATCAATCACCGAAATGTATGTAAGCACATAATTTCCGATCGACTGTACCAATTGGATAATTATTTTTTTATGGCGTTTGTTATTTTCAAGGAAAAGTTTATATTAGAAAAAAACTAAAATAAATAAATATTGTGTTATTATAATAATAATATATGGCGGTACGAAGTTTGTCGAGCCAGCTAGTTTTTTATACTTCAAATGAAAATTCACACCAGTTGGTCTAGTACAAACTCAGCAAGGCTTTGTCAGCAAATAAAATAAAATACGAGAATTAAATCCGATGTAATTGTTTCATTCCAATGAGTAATAACTGCCAAGTCATCAAAAATGATTAAGCGCGGCTATATAGGTACAATAGGCTGGTGTATAATCCCTATTAATATTTTAATATTAATATTATAAATGCGAAAGTCTGTCTGTCTGTCTGTCTGTCTGTTACGCTTTCACGCTAAAACTACTGGACCGATTTAAATGAAATTTGGTACAAAGAAAGTCTGGAGCCTGAGAAAGGACATAGGCTACTTTTTAACCGACTGCAGAAAAGGAGGAGTTCCACGCGGACGAAGTCGCGGGCAGAAGCTAGTAACGGATAAACATATTTATGTAAATACATAATAATACCTATTATTATATTAAAGACTAGGGTACAGAATAGATGTGCTCATCACACTGACATCTGCCCCTATCAGGATTCGATCCTAAACCGCGAACGTAGGTACACAATGAAAACTTTTTTTATAAAATAGGCAATAATATTCTTCATTATTCGGTACGAGATGTAATTGAATAAGACTAAAATTGAATTATTGAAGCTGAAGTCCTTTTTGAATCGTGCAATGAAATTCAACTAACCTTTTTCCTCTGACCTTTTTTCGAGTATTTGTAAAATAATTTTAACGTAGTAGCGATTTCAAAAATATCTTCCATCAATTCTGTTAAAGAATGTTTGTTATATGATGTGAATTTTCTTTTTTCACTTCCTTAAGGGTTGAATTTTGGGAAATCTTTTCTATCGGTTGCTTCATCATCATCATCATCATCAGCCCGTCGCAGTCCACTGCTGGACATAGGCCTCTCCAATTGCACGCCACTTTGCTCTATCTTCGGCTGCTCGCATCCAGCTCCTGCCAGCCATCCTACGCAAATCGTCACTCCACCTTGCCTGAGGACGTCCTACACTACGCTTGCCGAGACGCGGTCTCCACTCTAGAACACGTTTACTCCAACGGTTATCGGTTCTTCGGCTAATATGGCCAGCCCACTGCCACTTTAGCTTGCTAATCCGGTGGGCTATGTCGATGACTCTGGTTCTCTGCCGAATCACCTCATTTTTGATTCGATCCCGCAGAGAAACGCCGAGCATAGCCCTTTCCATAGCCCGCTGAGCGACTTTAAATTTGTGAACCAGCCGTACCGTCAGTGTCCACGTTTCGGCTCCGTATGTCATGACGGGTAGGACGCACTGATTGAAGACTTTCGTCTTAAGGCACTGTGGGAGTGGCGATATGAAGACTTGACGTAGCTTCCCAAACGCTGCCCAACCTAACTGAATTCTTCTATCCACCTCATCCTCGAAGTTGTTTCTACCTAACTGTAATGTCTGTCCAAGGTAGACATATTTTTGAACAACTTCGAGAACGGCGCCGTGTACCGCAATTGGTTCCGGTAGTACATGTTCATTGAACATGACCTTGGTTTTGTCCAAGTTCATCCGTAGGCCAATGCGTACAGAAGAGTCAGCCAGATCATTCAGCATCTGTTGTAGGTCCTGCAGCGTTTCTGCCACGATGACGATATCATCAGCAAATCGCAAGTGAGAGATGTACTCGCCATTTACTTTGATGCCACGTCCTTGCCAGTTCAGCGTTTTGAACATATCCTCCATTGCATTTGTGAACAATTTCGGGGAGATAACGTCCCCTTGTCTCACACCGCGATGGTATAGGCATTGTTTGCTAATTCTGGACTTGGACGGACATGGTAGCGGCTTCGTACAAACATCTCATCACTTGGATGTATCGCCAATCGACTTGGCATCGTTGCAGGGACTCCAGAACAGACCAGATCTCGATCGAGTCAAAGGCCTTCTCATAGTCCACAAATGCTAAACACAGGGGCTGATTATACTCTTCGGTCTTCTGTATAATCTGCCGCACTGTGTGGATGTGGTCTATGGTGCCGTATCCGCTCCGAAACCCAGCCTGCTCCGGTGGTTGGAATTCGTCAAATCTTCGCGCAAGACGGTTCGTGATTACTCTTGAGAACAGCTTATAGACGTGGCTTAGAAGGGAAATGGGTCGATAGTTCTTCAACAGGGTTTTATCTCCCTTTTTGAAGAACAGGACGACCACACCTCTACTCCACATCTCTGGAGTTCTCCCTTCAAACAAGACGGCGTTAAAGAGTTTTTGGAGCTCCCTAAGTATAGGTTTACCTCCTGCTTTTAATAACTCTGTTGTAACGCCATCTTCTCCAGGGGCTTTTCCGTTTTTGAGCTGTCCAAGAGCGATCTCGATTTCGCCAATAC
Source organism: Polylopha cassiicola (assembly GCA_038024825.1). Classification (NCBI taxonomy): domain Eukaryota; kingdom Metazoa; phylum Arthropoda; class Insecta; order Lepidoptera; family Tortricidae; genus Polylopha; species Polylopha cassiicola. The sequence goes on along the minus strand of CP149053.1, from coordinate 4,487,342 downwards.
TGACTTCTGGCAGGTCTTCGCTGTAGTGGCGTGTTAAAGTGGCTCTAGAATCCTCATTTCCGGGATCAGGTCGAGATGCATGCGAAGCGTACAACCGGTTGCTTACGTCATATAAAAACACATCCTCCAATCAAGAGGTCTCTACGATCATTGGATTAGGCTGTGCGCGAATCTTTCAGTCATTTAAGACAAAGGATAAGATAATTATTTATATGATAAGAATCTGATAATAGAAGTAATATGGCACAGGTACCTATTGTTCTTAACTGTGATAAGAGTACTTACTACAATTATCTATATTTTACAACAAAAATCTCCATTCCAACTATTCCTTAGATAGTTTTCTCTGCAGAGTGATAAATTTTCTTAGAAAGATCCCGAAAATGGATGGTAAGACCTTAAATCTTGAACACCATTTTGGCGCAAATGCCCTTGAATTTGTTTCGTAATGGCTTATAGTGACATAGTGATTTATATGTAGTAAATAAACCTTTAGTATTACTATTTTGTTATATACCAATATAACGAGATTAGGAATACTTTACTTTATATTAAGTAAAAGCTGTCCGCCCCGGCTTCGCACGGATGATCTTTTTTTATAGCCTGTATCACTCGGAAATAGTGTAGCTTCCCAACAGTGAAAGAATTTTTGAAATCGGTCCAGTCGTTTTGGAGTCTATTCAATCCAAACAAATAAACAAACGTTTCCTCTTTATAATATTAGTATAGACAATAATTATCAATTGAAATTCGATTTAAAAACAAGAAAGTACCAAGATCGATTAGTAGTAGTAGATCATTTCGACGACTCATTAGTGGTCCCTATAGTGTAATAGGTCAGCACGGTGCCGCGCGTAAATCCCTACTTCCCTACTTTAATATTATAAATGCGAAAGTAACTCTGTCTGTCTGTCTGTCTGTTACGCTTTCACGCTAAAACGACTGAACCGATTTAAATGAAATTTAGTACAAAGAAAGTCTGGAGCCTGAGAAAGGACATAGGATACTTTTTAACCGACTGCAAAAAAGGAGGAGTTCCACGCGGACGAAGTCGCGGGCAGAAGCTAGTGCATACATCAGCTTGGGTTCAAACCCCACTAGGGGTCTCAATTTTTTCTACTTTTGTTTTGGTACAAATATCATTTTAATACAACATTTACGATTTTCACATATCTTAATTGGATATGAATGGTTATATAAATGTATTTAGGTCGTTTTCTACTCGACAGTGACGTTTACGTGGTTAATTTAGTTACGAGAATGCCTCAACTATTTTCCGACCGCAAACTCTCTGCAAACAGGAAAATGCTTTTCCGTGAAACTTTGATTCCCATTTTATGTCGTATGAAATCGTCAACTAAAGTTGTCGGTATCTGCATCTTCATTAAAAGACCTAACGAGTATTTTTTAGAATTAAATAACGAATTTAACTCACGTATATTAATTATACTAGCTGTGGCTGCGACTTCGTCCGCGTGGAATAGTAACTTTTCCCGTTTTTTACACATTTTCCACAGTTTCTTTGCTCTTATTGGTCGCAGCGTGATGTTATATAGCCTAAAGTCTTCCTCGATAAATAGTCAGATTTTTCAATTCGAACGAGTAGTTCCTGAGATTAACGCGTTCAAACAAACAAACAGACTCTTCAGCTTTATAATATTAGTATAGATATAGATTATAGTGTGATAATACACGACGACAGACCTTACAAAATGCAACGAGGTAATTTAACTTGTTTCGGATTAAAAATTCTTTATGTCATCATGATTTTTTTTTAGTTCAAAAAAACAAATATTTCTGTTATTTTTGCTTTAGTTTGAAAGTTTTTACCTAACTCAGACTTAATTAAGAAGTTCCTGAAAAATGCTAATTACAAAGTTAATAAATGCCACGAAACTCTATCTCACTCAATGGGTTTGTGAAGTTTATCTTATCTTAAAAATAACGTTATTCATAAAAACAAATCTAATAAAAATACCTCTGCGCCTCAGTGTAACCTATTAATTTCCAAATTAGATTTATTTCTCAGATTTCATCAGTTTTATGAGATTTTTTTATCACTACGGTTTGCAAACGCAATTTTGTTCTCTGTTTATTTTATACTCCAATATAAATCGTGATTAGGCGGGCATTAATTTTGAATTTTAATAACCGAAATGGGTCTGCGCGCTCATTAGTCTAGAGAAAATATTCGAGTAATTTCTCATTTTTTCCTACTTTCTCTCGTTAATAGATCTTTGTTAATAAATGGCAGGTTGAAAAATTATTCCCTAGATACTAATTGTTGCATACTCCTTGCTGTGTGTATATAGTTTTATAGTTTTACTTTTATTGGCTATTGCCCTTTTTTATAAATCGATTGTTTTCTATTGTCACTTAGTTAGTTGATTTGGTTAAGTTGTGTTGTGATATTGTGTTGTATTGTGTTCGTAGAGTTACTTATTAAATTCCTATATTCCTTTATCCTATTGCTTTCATTACAGTCCATTACTCGCCAACACAAATATTAAGGTAATTTAAAAATTACTAGATGAAATTCGCTGTTATTTTACCAGTGAATTAACTTAGTTAAAGGCAGATTGAAATATCAAAAATTGCAAGGATATTAAGCTTGTATAACTGTGTGGCTAGGTAAGTAAAAGTTTGTCGAAATCTTATTCATGTTAAGTACCAAATTTTGTAAACTTGTGTAGAAAACTGGTTTGTACTTTTATAAATAACTAGCGGCTCCGGCAGACGTCGTCCTGCCCGTCCGATTGTTTCGTCAAAGATCTGTCAAAGTCTTCTAACTGTCACTTAATGAATAGTAATTCTTCATAAGGCTTCATATTTTCCCCGTTTTTTACACATTTTCCACTGTTTCTTCGCTCCTATTGGTCGCAGCGTGATGTTATATAGCCTAAAGCCTTTCTAGATAAATAGTCTATCCAACAAAAAAAGAATTTTTGAATTCGAACCAGTAGTTCCTGAGATAAGCGCGTTCAAACAAACAAACAAACAAACTTCAGCTTTATAATATTAGTATAGATGTTAAATTATCTTTACGTACAACAATTCATTCAAATGTAATACTAAAAGATTTCGATGTAGGTAATTGAAAAGTACGATACCTCGCGTTAAGTTATAGATAAAGTTCAAGTCCAACTGTTGGTCACGATACGAATATCATAATCATTTAAATTACCAAAAAAAAAACACGGCTTTTATGTAGGTCATAAGATACCGCCGTTCCCGAAAAGAACTCACTTAAGAAGAAATGGCAAGAAACTCAATGAGACATTTTTTCATAATTAGATTTCGATTGATTGCGGTAAATCCTTTTACTTCTATCATGACGTCACTATTTTATATTATCGAGCGTTACTAAAATACCTGTACACTTTATTTCCCTATCCATTATAGTTAAGTCTATTACACCTTTAACGTGAGCTTAGAAAGTGAACGAAGCTGCCAGTCTAATGGTTTCACAGTGCTTAAGTACGTACAGGCATATTCACTTAGCATCATCATTAGGAACACTAGTAAGTATGTACCACATGCTATAGGGTTGAGTGTATGTATTAGCGGATAGAACGTTAAGAATTAATTATAAATATTAATAATAATAGTAATAATAAATATCTTTGGACAATTCACACCAATTATCTAGTCCCATTTTAAGCAAAGCTTGTGTTATGGGTACTAGACAACGGATAAATATACATAAATACATATAAGACATCCAAGACTCAGGTACAGATGCCAGTGCTCATCACATTGACATCTGCCCCTAGCGGGATTCGAACCCGCAACCTCCGGTTTCGTAGTCAGGGCCTCTGACCACTAGACCAACAGGCCGTATTGACTGTTGAAATTATTTAAGCGTTGGTATTGCAGGTGATAATACTTGTGATGCTAAATATTTATTAAGTACTAACTCTGTTGTGACGTCTTCAGGCAAGGTGGAGTGACGATTTGCGTAAGATAGCTGGCAGGAGCAGGATGCGAGCAGCCGAAGATGGAGCACAGTGGCGTGCAATGGGGGCCACCGCGTGTCAGAAATCCGCTAGATGCGCTAGTGTAGAATGAGATCCAGCTGTCATGTACCTCCATTCACAGGCCAGTAGCTTGCCTCTCATTGGTGGAACATGACAGCTAGACCTCATTCTACATTAGCGCATCTAGCGGATTTCTGACACGCGGTGGCCCCCATTGGAGAGGCGTATGTCCAGCAGTGGACTGCGATAGGCTGATGATGAACTCTGTTGTATACCGCACTGGCAACATCTAAACAAAGAAGACAGCAGATTAGAATTTGCTGTGCAGAAAACCCAATAGTTGACACGCTATATTATATAGTCGAAGTAAAGTGAGTGAGAGTAAAGTCGGCTACGAATGTTGGGTCTGTTGTAAAGACTTTAAAACGTCAACAAAAAAAATAAAATATAATACTAGAGTTACATTCGTTATAGTTGTTACATTCCAATGTGTATGAAACTCGAAAGCATTAGAAATTATTAAGGTGTTATATTTTAAGAAATAAACGTCTTTACTAAAGGAGATGGAATAAATAAAATAGTAATTATTATACTATGATCTCAATATTTTGAAAAAGAAAAATCAATAAGTACTTTTTTCTATATGAGTTAACTGATAGAAAATCCCTTGTGGCATTTAGTTCACCTTACCTACATTACCTACATTGCGCGAAGATTCATGCAAAAAAAGGACAAACCCCCAAACAATCCAGACTATTTGTATTATTTTTATCAAACGAGTGATATTATTCAACGTTATCATATATAACGGTGACAAGGGTTAAACAAAATGCGCAGTTCGTATGGTGACAGCGCAGATGGATGGCACAAATGAAGTATCCAGATGCGACAACGGGTTCCCCCAGGAATTAACCTGGGCAAGAAACATTTCCCTGAATTTTTGAGTCGGCAAAAAACATAATATCTATATTTTTTCCTGTATTGTACATCTAATCTTCTATAGGTACTAATATTATAAAGAGGAAAGGTTTGTTGGTTTGTTTAGATTGAATAGGCTCCTAAACGATTGGACCGATTTGAAAAATTCTTTCACTGTTGGGAAGCTACACTATTCCCGAGTGACATAGGCTATAAAAAAAAAAATCCGTGCGATGCCGGGACGGACAGCTAGTAATCTATATAAGCGAAAGTAGACTGGCTGATCTATCAACACATCTAAACTATAAGGGTTGGAAACTTGAAATTTAGCATAGGGGTTCCTTTTATAGGACTTTTGTAAATTCACCCCCTAAGCAAGTAAAATGGAGGTGCAGAGTTAGTATGAAACTTTGGCGTGTGAAGTGGCCAATAGGAGCGGAGTATTAACTATTATACATGGACGAAGTCGCCAGCAAGAGCTAGTTATCTATATGAATAAAAATGAATTTCCGAATTGTATGTACAATACCTTCTGAACTACAGCAACAAATTGGATTATTCTTTTTCATGCGTTCCTTATTGACAGTACAAGGTTTGTATAGAAATATTATTAAAAATATATAGATTTGATCAGAACTATTTTTACAATTTAATATAAAAAGTGATTGACGGTATGTGACAGATCTTTGACGAAACAATCGAACAAGGCAAGACGAGGTCTACAGGAAGCACTAGTTTTTAATAAGCTCACATCGCATTTTCACCCTTATTTTCAACCGCTTAAAGGATGATTTGAGGTAACATACTTTAAAATAATTATTAAACATTTTGTATGCTTTATCTAAAGTCCAAGATAATTAAATAAATAAACTGCCCATCTGACATAACAGGTCTAAATAGTTGGCGTTAACAAAATCGCTTAAACTGAGTACTGACCTGCCAGTACCAATTAGTGCTAATATAGTTCTTATTGCGAAGGCATACAGTGCATAGGAGTAAGTCGACTAGCGTGCACATGAGAGACCTAAGTGTTCTTTTTAGTGGTTCTTGCAAGTAAACCATCTCAAGTGTAATATAAAAAAACTAGGAAAAGCTGTAACTTAGCTCTTTGAACTATATTCTGTAGTACACAAGAGTCAAAATGCTTTTGTAATCATCGTAAGGAGACCTCTTTGTCATACAGCTTCGTGCATAATAATAAACATAGTATGACATAAAGTCTTTGTTGCTTTGTGATTACTGGTTTGTAATAGGTAAAGCTTTGTCAATCAAAAATATACAGTATTATTGTCATCGTATAAAATAAAAACTCGATTGTCTTTTGGTTGTCTCGTTGGTTTCGATTTTAAAATTAACTGAAAAATCTCATTTTCTAGATGTTTCTGATTCTGCGACTAATCTACAGATGCAGCACTGTCATAATATTATCAATAAGTACCTACTAAATCAAGATTTGGTCCTTCTAACCGGATTATAACTAATTAATTGATTTTGTAACACGTCATATATTTTTATTTGTGTATTGTTGCTTATGTCCTGTCAAAATCGTTATTAAAATACAATCCGTCTACGTTTATTATTAATAATATTTTTATTAAATTAGTCGTGAACTTTTAAATAAATTTAATTAACTACCAACACATTTACAGGGTTTTCCTAACAGTAAATTTGCATTCAGGCTTCAAATCGGTCGGAACAAACAAAGGCCTATCTATTCCTGTTAGCGCACAACAAGGGACATTAGAAATGGTAAGCAAATATTTGTTAAGACCCAAAGAGAAAAAGGTTCATATTGTTTACTTGCCTGATTAAACAAAGAGCTGGTAGAATCATCTTTAAGGGTACTCAGTCTGATTGTAATTTCGCGCTTCATTTGAATTCTTTTTAAGAGAAACCGAAAAAGACTTTTAATTATTTCACTAAAACCACCATTTGCATTATCTTCGAGAAGTAATTGCGTGGTGCTGTAAAGTACAGTTAGCATCAGAGGTATCTGATTCAACCTATAACTGAATATATACTGTATTTAAAAATAAAAAGGTATATAGAATACTAGCTTCTGCCCGCGACTTCGTCCGCGTGGAACTCCTCCTTTTTTGCAGTTGGTTAAAAAGTAGCCTATGTCCTTTCTCAGGCTCCAGACTTTCTTTGTACCAAATTTCATTAAAATCGGTCCAGTAGTTTTAGCGTGAAAGCGTAACAGACAGACAGACAGACAGACAGAGTTACTTTCACATTTATAATATTAGTATGGACTAGCTGACCTAGCGCCTAGCAATACTGCGTTTTTTTAAGATTTTTTATCAAAAACAAGTGAAAATTTTAGGTTCTAAGTATGTATATAAGTAAGTAAGTATTTTTCAATGCCGAATCGTGAAAAAATTAAAACTAAAAATTGAGTCCAAAAATAAAATAAAAACTCGGAACCCTTAACATTTAGGAGTTTGAAAAATAGATGTCTGAAAGTCGTCAGTATTTCTAGCAAGGACTTCCAAAGCCCAAGTTTCTTAAAGAAAGCATAAGTATACAATAATTGTACATTAAATGCGGTTGGTGGGGTTAGGTCGCTGACTGTACTAGCGTAATTTAATGGTTCCTTAATATCCTTAAGTATCACAGGAATTCATTGTTAATTTTGACAAAAAAATAAGTTTAAACACTGGCAGTAGGTTCGTGTATCAGCGACAATAGATGGCACTAGCTTCAGTTTTTCTCTCCCAGCTCACTAAGTACGGAATTCCTAATTGCCATACCGTAATGAGGGAATTTGAAATAACTTTGAGGTCTTAAACTTTTTGGATGAAGATGGCTGTTACAGAATGTGTCGTTGTATTTTTACAAGCTCGTCTGTGCTTATTATGAGATTCTAATGTTGAATAGACAAATCTAAAAAAGATTGATGGATCAGAGTATGTTTTAAAATATTGGCAAGTAGGTATTTTGCTATTAAAATGTTTCATAAATTCTAATTTCTAAATTGACGACGTAGAAGATTGAACCCAGGCGCAAATTCATAATTGCCAAAAATAAATGAATGTCGGAAGAATTCACAGATTTCAGGAGTATTAATATAATTTAAATTCAGATGTGACGTCATGAGTCTACACTATCAAACTTTTCGATTGTGATGGACAAAGTCAAAGTCATCGTGCCTATTTACCTACATCACCAATTCCAACAACATTACGTGAGAGAATTGCAAACATACTACACAAGTCGGTGCAAACTAAGCCTCCCATATAAATACCTACTAGCGCCTATGTATTCGATTTCGAACCCACTCGATACTGATCGATTGATATGTGCACAGTGCTCGAACACGGTGAAGCACTGTGTCTTAGTTCGGTACTCGTGTTTGAATCCGCTTGGATGGTGCTTTGACGTTATTTGCAGGGAATTAATGCTAGATGCCATTGAAATGTGAAAGGTGTTTTTCCTGATACAAGCACGTGTAAAGAAAGATAGTTCAAGCACATCACAACGCACACTTAGATCTAAATGGAGATCAAAAAAGTAATTTTCAGGAAAGGTAAAAACTGATTAACATCTCTATACTTAAGTATAGGTATGCCTTTTATATGAATCAAGAAGAGTTCGGTTAAATCTGTTTTAGTGTAAGCAGTTTTTGAGTTAGCTTCCAGTAGGTCCAGGTTTGTATATTAATATAACTAACTAGCGGCCCCGGCAGATGTCGTCCTGCCCGTCCGATTGTTTCGTCAAAAATCTGTCAAAGTCTTCTGTCACTTCTTCATAAGGCTTCATAATTTCCCCGTTTTTTACACATTTTCAATTGTTTCTTCGCTCCTATTGGTCGCAGCGTGATGTTATATAGCCTAAAGCCTTCCTCGATAAATGGTCTACCCAACAAAAAAATAATTTTTGAATTCGAACCAGTAGTTCCTGAGATTAGCGCGTTCAAACAAACAAACAAACAAACAAACAAACAAACTCTTCAGCTTTATAATATTAGTATAGATAACATAATAATATTAAAATGACTGTCTTAGGTATCTAGTCAAACGATAACTGATATTTAATAATGGAAATTCTAATCTAAAACTCAGTTAATAACAAATATAATTATACTGAATGGAAAATCTACGAACATTTCGTAGGTACTTTATCAGCCCTTCACTTAAATTACGTAAGTAAATCATTTCTTAAATTTCCGACGATTGCCTGATTAAGAGAAGAGGCGAACTCTTATAAATACCATCGTGTCGATATTTAAAAATCACGAAGGAAAATGGATATACAAGATTCCTTAGGAAAAACAACGAAAAAAATCCCTCAGTCAGTATTTTATTTGCTTCATTTAACAAAGGTGAACGCTGACAAGCGGTCCTTAGCAAAATTATTAGAGTATAATCAAGAACGGCCTCAGCATCTATCTAACTCTCTCCTTCCTTATTAGAAAGGGATGCTAATATAAAATCGAAAAGTTTCGCTTTCCTTGGAAGGTACGACGTATTGCCCTTCTGAAATAAAAGACAAGCAGACCGATTCTCATTTTCCAGTTGAATTAATTTCAGAGTTTGTACCTTTCTTACATTACGTAAGTGGAATTCGAGCGAATTAATCAAGAATTTGAAAGATATCCTTTCTGGGATACCATAAAAAGGACCCCGGATTGTTTATAATTTTTCTCCAAGTTTATAGATCGATCATAATTATTGATGGACAATATCAGATTGCCAATATGAATTTGGTAATGACCGAAGTTTTTAATGTGCTTATACATTTACAAAGTTTTGTTGTTGACTCATCAAGAAATTAAATTAATGCTATGCAGCAAGATTTTAAAGATTTTGAGAAGATGGGAGATAAAAAATAATTATACCTAATACGATGTATATAGAGAGTACATAGAGAGAGTAGAGGGAGAATATCAATACTTTTTTGATTCAAGAAACATTACTCGATGACCTATTATGTCCTCGCTATACCTATATACTGGAATGAAATTACTGTATAGGTACTTATTCATTACATTCCAATGCGTAATTACCGCGAATAATTTCTTATGCTTTGGCGGTCATTACACATTAATATACATCTTTTTATGCACCAACTAGCGCACCTGGAAGACGTCATCCTACCAAATGAGTCTAGCCGTTTAGAAGGAGTTAGGCGACAAACACACGTGGTAGGTACCTACAGAAAAATTATATTATCTAGGTATTAAGATTTTCACTGGAAGTTTTTAGTAATTTATTTATTTGTTCTGCTTTGTTCATTGTATGATAAATAGTACATAACAACTACAAATCGTCCTCAAAAGTCGCTGTCATAAACAGACCTTGGGGGCTAGACAAGTGCCCGAACGTCAAACGCTTTCTGCCGGCGACAATTGCAAACGCCGGAACGTTTACGCCAAACTTTAGTTAGACAAGGTGCAGCAATAGCGATAAACGTTCAGGCGATCGCGATAAAAGCCAAAAAGTTGAATATTGTCTATGGTTACGATTTTTGAAATGTCAAAATCGAAAGGTGACGTCACTTTTAAAAGAGATTTTTACGACGCGGTAAATAACAAGTTATTTACGTAATTATTTTAAATTTAAACGCTCCATCTAATACTTTTATGTACCTAAAATTATTACTATTAATATTTTCACAGTTCTATCAGTTTGCTTAGCGCAATTAGTCGTATATAAGTATTTTACAACGGATGTTTCTTTTGAAAAACACTTACTAAAGTATCCTTCAAATAAGTACATGATATTATATGCTTTATATATATATAATTATATTAAATAAAGCTAATAATATTTTAGAATGAATATAAAAGTATTGCGTTTTGATAATTTTTTCGATCGATTTGGTACTTTGAATAGTTTCTGAACGCTTTTAATTACGTGGACTGTCATTGACTTTTGTACGAAGTCACCTGTCACATCGAATTATTATATTGATTAACGATTATTTTTCCGCTAATGATGTGTTTATAATAAATAGGTAATCATGATAAGTTTATTAACGGCAAGTGAAGAGTTATAAGACAAGTTGATGTGCAGTGAGTGTTTCTCTAGGCGTAACTATGTCTATAGTACCGTCACGACTCAACGCGGGTCCAGTTTTTTAAAAGCTATGCCTGAGTGTGATTTTGTTATACATTACACCTGCTTAAGTAGTACCTAGATAATTATGTTAACTTCAATTTTAATACAGTGACGTCGGTTTGTAGCCACACTTTATCATAATCAATAAGCATGTTATTCTCTTTATTGCAAACATAGTAGGTACCTCCTACCTACTTGTTCGCGACACCAAATCTATTAGTTTTGAATTATGTGTAGAAATAAGTCAATAAAACATTAGAATTAATTAAACAAGTAAGAAATAAATAAATCATAAGTTATATCAAAAAGTAGGTAAAATATCTGATTACCTATCACCATGTAAATTATGAATACATAGTAGGTACTAAATATAATTATGAACCCATATGTCCCTTTATTATGTTTTAACTTGTATATATATATAATAGGTAAGCACCTACAGGTTATTTAGGAATTAAGTATTGCCCTTTGTTGGTTGGCAATAACACCAAAATCTGATCTGTGCTGTTTTCTTCTGCAGGAATATCACTGACTGAGAAGAGCGTTGAGTGTCATGTTGACCATGTAGTGCAAGATATATTGGGCTGGTCGCCTCGGGCTGGCAATGATGTGTCCTGGTTTCAATCACACATACTTCCACTGAATATTAAGCACAATGCAAAGTCTGTCTTGCACATAATGTTTTGTGTATTGCTCCTCATGAAATCCTGATTCTGTATTTAAGATCTGGATCAGCAGCCGTGGTCATATTGGAAAACTGCATTCACCTTATAAATACATTCATATTTTACTAAGTACCAATTGTTTTATTTTAGGCATTAAGTAATTAATTATTTATATAAATCTTGATGGTATTTAAGAGATAAGGAAATATAAGTAAGTATGGGATTGATTATTTAAAGAATATTTTGTAACTTAACAATTTTTGTCTTTGTATGAATAATTGTTTATTTCTAAAAGATATTTGCCAATAGGCTGTAGTTAACTAAATAAGTCACATGGTAAATAATATTTGCGTGTACAAATTACCCAATAGCCTAACTTGTTAATTAATTATTTATTTCCTATTGTAAGTATATTATTATAAGTTTGTATTTTGTAGCTCCACTTGACTTGATGACAAAATAGTAATATGTGTATCATGTGTGGCGTGGGATATAAAATATTATAATTTTAATTTGGCATTCACATCAATTCGCTGCTTCTCTGGAATAGTGTCACAACTCGAAATGTGTTACCATTCTGAATTGAAATTTATATGTGACGGTTCACAGTCTTAAATGGAGTAACAAATTATTTCGAGTTGTGACACTATTCTAGAGAAGCAGCGAATTATTGAAAATAATAAAACTGATTGCTATCACAAATCTGTTAGTTTATAAATCAAAAGGAACTTAGGTGAAGAGAAATAGTATAGATCTGCCTATCCTTATTAGAAAAATAAGTTTTTTTTTATTCATTTATGTATCGCAATGTGCTACCACCCACTAAACCAGGCAAGTTGATTTTTTTCTGTTATCTCTAACTAAATCATTAGAACTAGGTAAGTACTAAGGAGGTAGGTATTTGTGATAGTATATATATAAATAAAAATAATAATCTAGTAAGGTAGGTACCTACAGCTATTTGTTACCTAGGACTCTAACGCCAAAATAAATAAGAGAAGGTACGAAGAATCTGCAAAGACCAATCAATAGCATAATTAAACCTATGGACACAATTTACATTATGTTGATACCTATAGGTATTTAGCTTTATTGCAGTCAGTAAGTAAGTATGTTTTTATGTGAAATTATAAGCAGCTTTTATATTATATACCTACTATATGAAAAGTAAAGGTACCTACCTACCTATTTCATTGTGTGTGTAGGTATAAATTACTATTAATAAATCTATACTAATATTATAAAGCTAAAGAGTTTGTTTGAACGCGCTAATCTCAGGAACTACTGGTTCGAATTGAAAAAATCTTTTTTGTTGGTTAGACCATTTATCGAGGTAGGCTTTAGGCTATATAACATCACGCTGCGACCAATAAGAGCGAAGAAACAGTGGAAAATGTGTAAAAATAATTTATATAGGTCTACTAACTAACACTAGGTGCAATTCTTAATAGGTAGGTGCCTTACTATTTAGACGTCACTTTATTTTAATTGATAATAATATATAAAGAGTATAATAAATAAATACTAAATAAATAAATCATTTGAACCTAGGAATGTGTAATTATTTACATTTTTTTTTACATCAAAGCAAATTATCTACTCCGTATTATCAACAGCTGATCGAAGACCCGCCATTTTGAATCGTTTACGTCCAGGGTCGAGTGGACGCCAGCTCGGCGTTCACGGTGATCGTTCGTGGGCGTTTACGATTGTCAAAAGTGGTTGTTGGCTAACCTCATGTATGGGAATTTGCAATCGCCATAAACGCTTTCTTGCGTTCAGCGTCTGAACGAATTCAAAAATGGGACTTGTCTAACCCCTCTCTACACGTTTGGACGAGATGACGTCACGAACGTTCGCGGCTGTCAAATCCCATACATTTTGAAGCGTTTCGTTTAACGTTTACGTTGATCATTGGGCACTTGTCTAGGCCCCCTTATTATAAATATAAGCGATGGCATTATGTGCTTAACTTCCCAGCATCTACGTGGCCATTACAAAACAGCCCGTTAACATCACAAAACTTTGTTACTCTTTATGGTTATAAATTGTTAATTTCATTATATCTTTTGCGACTTCTAAGGCTGTATAAATAATGTATAAGATGACGACAAAATAATACATGGAATTACGTTACTCGAGGGACTGACAAAAATGGTGTCGGCAAATGTCGTATCAACGAGATTGATTGATCTTACGAGCTGAGATGTTTAAGGAGGCTTGTAGATTCCTTTTCAGGGCCCGATGGATATATATTTTAGGGTGTATTTTGTATGTGCTTAAGTATAAATTGAGGATTTTCTGGAGGCCCCCAATACAAAAAATTTGCTAATATATTAATTTTTCAGGGATAGCCCGATGGATATGCTTATATTATAGGTACCTATAGGTACCTATAGGTGTATTTTGTAGAAGCTTAGTATAAATTTAGGATTATAAGGAGGCCCCAAAAAAAAAATAGCTAATATATTATTGACTGTAATCGTCAGCTGATTATAATTCCTCAATCTTGTATAATGATGTTAGAAACTTCCTATGCGGCCATGTTACAATCAAAGTCAACAAAATGATAGGTAGGTACTTACTTATAGAACGTTTATGTGTGTTAAAGATTTTGATTCACGAAATAATTATTATTACGGAAAATTATTTCAATGTGTAATAATCACGAATGCATCACAAATTTGTAGTATCACATGTTTTTTTGTCAATCAATAAGATCAAGGTTTAAGCCAAGTGTAAATCTATAGGGCATAGTTTAGTTTCAGGTAACTTCATTTACATTATGTAATAGTCTTTACACAGGAGCTGTATAGTGTAAAACACTCTTTACAGCCACGTGATTAAGACGCGTACAACATTATCAAATTAAATTTCAGTTATGCGAACATCACGGGAGTTGGGACACTTTGCAAATTAAAAATGTTTTCACAAAAATTACGACAAGATAAATTCTAAATATTAAACCGTCAAACTGGAGTTGTTTTCGTAGATAATCATGTTTAAGTGGTTTCATTCTTAAAATTAATTTAAAAAAATTATCAGTGAAGTTTTGTCAGATTTTAAACGTCATCTGTCAAATGTAGACTATTTGACAGTTATGACGTTTAAAATCTGTACTTCTCGAACTAGTTTGATGATATCATCATCATCATCAGCCTAACGCAGTCCACTGCTGGACATAGGCCTAGTAAAAATGTATGGTTGTACATATTTTTCAATGCCGAATCATAAAAAAAAAAAAACTTTTTGAATGGACCACTCGAAGTTTTATCTTAGGGTATGAAAAATAGGTGTTGGCTGATTCTCATAAAATGCACATGCTCATGAAATGCACTAAAAAATTAAAACAAATTAATCCAGCCGTTGGCAACACGAGAATTTTATATACTTATTAGATATTCTTTTAAATGCAAAAAAGCAAAGTAGGTATGCAATAATACATTACTACAACAATACATTACTACAGCTTCAAAAATAATACCGACTTTCAAGGTTCACATGACAACAAAAGGCTAGAAAAACAAAAGGGCAACCGTGGAAGGCAAATATTTTTTCTACGCAGCTTTGGTTGGGTTAGGGCCAAAAAGGAGTTCAGTAATAAATCAAGCAGACCTTTTATTAATCGGTGCCGAATAGACTTACGTCTTAGTTTGAATAAGGTTTGCATTTGCGATCGTAATGGATGAAACTGAGTAGTTACTTACCTATATTAGAATCTATACATACCTAAGTTTGTTTTATTTTCTTGTCTCGCGTTGATCGACATTATAATAACTATTAACTGACAAAAGTGGATAACAATATCCACATTTACGTCAACACGACGAAATTTTCTGAACACGACGTCGTCTGGTAAAGGTCTAAGTAAATCTTGTCGTTTGTTTTACCGATTTATGACAATAAAACGATATCGACAAAATGTCGACGTGACAAATCATCATAGGTTGCAGAGCTGGATATAATTATTAAAAATTCCTATTTTTAAACGTACCTATACATTTATTTGATTTTATCACACTAATAAAGGCGAAAGGTTGTCGACTGTTTGATTGTGTATGTTTGTTACTTCTACGGGCAGAAGCTAGTGTGCAAACAATGAACTGTTTTGTCACGTCTATCGTGTTCGAATTAATTAAATGGGGTCTTCTGCATTTTGAAAATCTAGTATCATTTTCCACCAATCACAGTAGGTTTCTCATTCTATATACATAATTATATATTCTAGACCTCCTTCTACACGCATCTGGATGTGTGGATTTATTACTTGCACCCAATTGACTTGGTTAGATTTTCTTAACTCAATTGGTGTGAAAATTACCACCTATATTTTTGTTAAAGAACGAAGTCGACATAAATAGCATCTATTAAAATACGATCCTAAAGTTCTAGTTGAATGAGTAACAAAGACAAAGGAGCCTCAGGAAATTAAACTTTACATGTGAACGGTTGGCTCTCAATAGATTTAAATTCCACTCGTCTTTATTGCATGCTTCGAAAAATCTCCTTTGATAAAATACCTCACTTAAAGTTACCCATTTTGTTACAACCCAAGAAGGGTTAGAACAAGTATAGTCAATATTTCCCTTTTTATCTTACTCTGTTACAGATATTTCGGTTTAGACTTCACATAATTGACCTGCGAGTTAGATAATGCAATTGGTTTGAAAGCGGTAATTAGGTATCCTGCGACTTAGTTCTGTAATGCAATTGGTTTAAATTCCATCCCAATTGATTTGGTTCGCTTTAATGTACACGTGATACTTTAATATTTTTCGTACCAATTTAATTGAACTTGGTAAGTTATAATTTTTGTAGTCTTCTAATATATAAAAATCTCTTGTCTCGGTGTTTGTGGTTGATTGCTCAAAACGAATGCGAAGTTGTACAAAATTTATGTTAAATGATGATGAAGGAAACGAGTATTTCTGATATCAATATTATATATTACTTAGCAGCTTTATAAGGCACGACTTTAATAAGTAGTAACAAAACAAATACTTCTGTATGTCTTACTGTTCCTAGTAAGATTTAAAAATTAGACATACAGATTATAAAAATGGCCAGTATTATATAACAATTTAACACGATAACTTTTCGTTATAATTTCTGATGCCTTCGCGGTTATAACATATTGGAATGAAACAACTATTAACGGATTTAACTCGCGTACTTTTATTTTATTTTATTTGCTGACGTTTCGGATTTTTTACAGTTTCCATAATCGTAGCACGACTGAGCTGACAATAGTCTAACGCTAAAGTGATTTATACACTTTTCGTTAGTTTGTGTTGATTCCGTACAATTTCGCATTCGCTGCTTTCGCACCTACCGATTGCCACTTATCAAGAGGCCTCGTTCTATTATCAGTACTAACGACTTTTTGAAGTTTCCAAAGTCGATATTCAGTTTTGTCGCCGGCGTATGTTATCCATGTGGATATAGAGAAACCGAATTAACTCATAGAACTGGGCTAGAAGCGAGCTTCAATTACTAATAGTGCCTGAGAGCATAAGGCATTATTAATTTAGCCTAGCTTAGACTTACGGAATATCAGGTCAGCCTGGGGTTTCATTAAATATATTACTTGGTTGCTATGGCAACCGTCGTCAGTCCAGTAGGATTAATTTGACCAAGTCTGTCTCACTGACCCTTTTAATTTGGAGTATTGCTTTGAAATCTTTAGTTAGAGGATAATTTATATATGCACTGTAAATTAGAACATATATATTAATTTATTTTAAACTAGCTTCTGCCCGCGACTTCGTCCGCGTGGAACTCCTCCTTTTTTGCAGTCGGTTAAAAAGTAGCCTATGTCCTTTCTCAGACTCCAGACTTTCTTTGTACTAAATTTAATTTAAATCGGTTCAGTTATTTTAGCGTGACAGCGTAACAGACAGACAGACAGACAGACAGAGTTACTTTCGCATTTATAATATTAGTAGGGATAATGTAATTAAGTACACAATCATATCTCATTATAATATGCACTGTTATTGAGATCGTAAAAAATATAAAACAAAGAATAGGTACCTGAAATTATAACTATTGCTTAGAAATTTATAAATGTCCTAATAAAACATTTTTCCCTTAGCCGTACACACTATAGGTAACTATTATCAAACGTCAACATATAAAATTAAATACGCGAGTTAAATTCATTATATTTGTTTACTAGCTGTGCCCGCGACTTCGTCCCCGTGGAATAGTAATTCTTAATAAGGCTTCATATTTTCCCCGTTTTTTACACATTCTCCACTATTTCTTCGCTCCTATTGGTCGCAGCGTGATGTTATATAGCCTAAAGCCTTCCTCGATAAATGGTCTATCCAACAAAAAAAGATTTTTTGAATTCGAACCTGTAGTTTCTGAGATTAGCGCGTTCAAACAAACAAACAAACTCTTCAGCTTTATAATATTAGTATAGATTCCAATAGGTAGGTACTACAAATTTTCAGTATCATAACTCGAAAATCATCGCGCTCGTATTTGCGTGAAATTCTGTGTCTGGCAAGTAAAGGTTTATGACCAATAAAAGCTAGGCAGTTTGGGAAGTTATATAAAAATGCAACAACTGTTTTTTTTTTTTTTTTTCTGTTAGTTGACAATGTAATTAGCCCTGAGGCTATTATTACTCCACAGGAGTGGGAGCCTTCCAGAAAGGAAGACTCGACCAAATTATACTATATTAGTTATTATTTACATTGAATGTACCTGGACCAAAGCGTTCCAGGTACCTTTGTCTGTCATATTTGTCTTCCCAGACCGGTCGTCTGGGAAGAGGTCGGATACGCGCAACAACTGTAGACTAGGATTTAATTCGGATTTTATTGGCTGACGTTTCGGAGCCTTTACAGATTCCATAATCGTAGCACGACTGAGCTGACAATAGTCTTATGTCAAAGTGTATTGTTTCATTTTAATGTATAATAACCGCGAAGGCATTAGAAATTACTAGGCCTATTCAGTAGCAGGCGCGTTAAGAGTTACACGTGTAGTAAGGGAAGGCATTAGGGAAGCCTTATTATAAGACTGTTCTAATATAGGTAATATTTATCTATACTATAATAGATTAGATTAGATTCATTTATTTCCCAAAATTTATACAATATAATTACATTATTATGTCAAATTACATGTACTTACTCATATTGAGATCGTCAAAAACAAAAACAATGAGATTAAATAATAATTAACAGCAAAATTACAATTTCATTACAATAAGATTTTGTCTTATATAATGTCAAATATATTAACTATTATGGATTTTAAAAATAACTAATTATATACCTAGGTATACGTACGCATAACTTCCGATCGACTGCAACAGGCTAGCCAGAAGGTAAGTAAGCCTATTTTATAGCAAACTATAGCACAGCTGCTTAGTGCGAGAGTCCGCAAAATTTTCGTGAACATTGCTCGGTCAACTAAATTATTCATAACACGACCCTGTGCCAGGTCCTGTCGCACTCAACTTCTGTATTCCCCTGTGTTCAGTACTTACAGAATAATGTATTATACTCACCCGTAATATGTACGTGGACAAAGATTATAAGGATCCCTTTACACTTGTGTTTTATAACCTGCTTGCACTGAATAGGAATGTGTGACAAAAACTGTCACGAAAGTTCGTCTTTTGTTTTCTAGAGTTGTTAATAATTTATCACGCAAGAATTGTTTACGTGACGGTAATGTGATCTTATTGATTCTGCGATTGACAAGAGATCTTTGACACAGTTAAGTTATTTGCGAGTTTTCTAGAAATAAATAATATAGTTCTGTGAGTAGCTTATTAAGGAAATTACCGAATAAGTGATAATACTAATAATCTATTTACAAAGACTTTATCTGGTAGATAACTTATAGACAGCTTATCCATAGTCTACTTGGTGAAAATATTACTAACAGGTTAATTTCTAAAAGTGGTTCATTTTAGTGTTAAGTTCGAGTAATTTTTTTTTACTTTTTAATAAATATTGTACAATTATATTCTTTAAAAATATTTTATATACCTATATAAGCTCTGTCTGTAATTTTAAAGATTTTACCCTAATAAAAAACTGACCATAGTGCGGTACATGTTAATGTTAACAAAGACATATTATTAATTTAACGACATTTAATCAACATATTACCTAGTCATAGTAGTCATCTAAAATTATATTTAAAAAAAACGGAGCTACCTACCCCAAGCAACCCCGTTTAAGTATTCAACACCTAAATAATGCAGAGCATGCAAACCTTTCTTAATAATAGGTTAGTTTCAAAAGGTTGTAACAGGTATTGGTCAGCTAGACCCACGACCACAAGCCTGAAATGAGATCTAAGGTGAGATACTATAGCTATCTTCACACGTGCTAATTCACACTCACACTTGTAATTAACTAGCGGTTCGCCCCGGCTTCACATCCTATAAACTTTCCTCTTGAATCACTCTATCTATTAAAAAAACCGCATCAAAATCCGTTGCGTAGTTTTAAAGATTTAAAAGGACATAGAGACATAGGGACAGAAAAAGCGACTTTGTTTTATACTAAGTAGTGACTAGCGGTCCGACCCGGCTTCGCACGGATCCCTATATTTTTTTAATTTTTCTATAGCCTATGTCACTCGGGAATAGTGTAGCTTCCCAACAGTAAAAACAATTGAAACAAATCGGTCCACTCGCTTTGGAACCTATTCAATCCAAACAAACAAACTTTTTCTCTTTATTATATTAGTAAAGACTAGCAGCCGCCCGCGACTTCGTACGCAACTTTCATTCTAACTTTACCCTCCCGTCTACCAAGGGATGATTTTCGAAAAAGTATTTTACGTGTTTCATGTCTTTCGATAAAGAACTTTCACATTGAATTTCATTCAAAAATGGTCAAGTTTCATACTAAATTTGAAGGGGTTAAACTTACAAAAACCTTTCTTAGTGTTTCCCTAAGCTATAAAAGGAGCCCCTGTGCAAAAATGTCAAGTCTCTAACCCTTATAGTTTAGGCTGCGTTGAGTCAGTCAGCTTTCGCTTATATAGATTTAGAAAATGATTCAATAAGCATTTATTCATTTATTATGCTATATTTATTATTATTTATTATGAACGAGACTTATAGGTACAGCTTTTTTGTGACTAAGTACAGGTACATATCAGGCTTCGTGCCTTTACGCGTGGTTGGAATTCCATTCCATAAATATATCTTCATTTTTATGGTATCTGTGTATTGTTAACACGTTGTTGGCACTTGTTCTTTTTTTGGTATCCACGGGTTGTAATTAAAGAGTAAAGAGTGTCTAGAACGGCAAAATACAAAACCTTCTGTAACTTAATAAAAACTTTGAAATAATTACAACGAAATGAAACAAATTTAAAGACTTTATTTAATGGTGGACCATCGTCAGCTCAGTCGGATACGAATATGGGGACTGTAAAGTGTTGAAAAACTTGTCGTTACGAAAATAATATAGGTACCTACCTACTTACGTGAGTTAAAATAATTAATAATTTCTGATGCTTTCGCGGTTGTTACATACCTAACAAACATTTAACGGATTTGACTCACGTATTTTATATTACTTGCTGACGTTTCGAAAGCTTCACAATCCCCATATTCATAGCTAACTGAGTTGACGATAGACCAACACTGAACAGAGTTTTTAAATTTGTTTCAATCAGCAGTATGTATTTGCTTTTTTCCAAAGCATAATAACCGAGAAAGCGTAATAAATGAATAAACGCGAATTTAAGAAATCTATATAAAAATTAATACACAAAGACATATTTCATATTATCAGATAGAACTAAGGAGACAAAAGAAAATTTGGCCCCAGTTTTTCCCTCAGGAGTCACCAATCTCAAGGAAGAGAATGCAAATTTACGATTCGGAACAAGCCGCCATGTTGTTGGTATATTTGTCAATCTTGCCAACTTTCTGAACGAAATATCGATAAACTTTTGGGACGTTTTTCCGCGTCCATAAACAAGGGTCCATCGATTAATTTTATGGCGTCACTTTTAGGTTTAGTGCAGAAAAACGGCTTAGGATTTTTTTTTTTATTTTGGTTTTGCGATATTCTTAGGTAGTTTCATACCCATGAAATATAAAACTTATATATTATATTAATGATATAATTGTCTTTAACAATTTTTCATTATTGACATTGACATCCTTCACGAATAAACAGTATTATAGTGACAGTTATTATTCTATTAATCATTATTGATAGATCGGAACCCATTTATAACTTTTATTATATACTAGCGGTCCCGGCAGACTTCGTCCCGCCCGGCAATGTCGATTTGACAGTTGTCATTGTTGCGTTTTGTTATACCTACTATTTTTAACAAATCAGCTTAATATTTTTTTTTACTGGAACGTGATAAAAAGTATCCTATGTCCTTTTCCTGGCTCCGAGCTACCTCCCCGCCAATTTTCAGCCAAATCAGTTCAGTCGTTCTTGAGTTATAAACGGGGTAACTAACACAACTTTCTTTTATATATATAGATTTTAAAATAATTTACTCAATTGAAGGTATAATTTTGTTTAAATGACAGATATAGGTAAATAGTTCCTTTACATAGTCTCTTTTGCTGATTTAGTGCTGTTACCACAGTTCACGTTTCTTAATTAACTAAAAATTATAATAATCTAATAAGTACCTTTATAATATTTTACGATAACATAGTTTCAAAACCAGATTCTAGTTTGGGAAACCATCATGCATGTTTAATGTCATGTCAAGTCTGTCTTGTTTTTGAGTTTGATTTTGTTTAATCGTATTGTGTGCGGTCGGCCTAAAGTTTCTTTTGAATTTTATAAATTGCCGCTATCTTGACATCTAGGGTCAGTCTGCTACAGAGTGATTTGTGCTTTTAAATAAGAGCTTAGTGGGGTTATAAGTAAGAACAAAAACGAGCTGTTGTTTACTTACAGGTAATATGACATTTTATATGCCTACTCTAACTAGGTAGATACTTCATTGGAATAAAAAAAACTTTATTTATATAGTTCTTTACTTCATTACAATAAAGTACCTAGTTAGTCTAACGCTTAAGTGATAATCTTATAAAATATGCGAGTTAAATCCGTTTAAAGTTGTTTCATTCCAATGTATAATAACCGCGAAGGCATCAGAAATTATTAAATCAGTTCAGTTCTTCCATTCCAATGTGTAATAACCGCGAAGGCATAAGTAGTTCAAGAGGTGTATTTAAAAAAAGTTGTTAAAATTTAATTCACTTTTAAATTAATATTTTTTTCATTATAGGTACCTATTCTATGTGTATTTTAATGACCAATACTTATCTATGGGGTCTCATTATGTAATTTACATATTAATAAGCTCATTTAAATCCTATACATTTTTCGTTAGATAAGCAATGTCACTTACTAGTATCTCGGGGTCTCATTATGTAGTTGACAAAATCTCATTTGAATCCCACACCGTTCAATTCTATAGCCTTCGTAAATGTCGAATGTCACTAGTCTAGGGTACTGGAATGTTCCGAGTTCCGGCATACCAAAACTTTCCAACTATTGTGAGTAATGAGGGGACAAGTAGAGAAAGCAATGTAATAATGTGGTCATATGTCAACAAGCTTTAGTCATTAAACTGCGCTAACGAGCGTGCGCAGTCCGATTCAATTCCATATGTACAGCCCTTAAATATGGGTGGTGATGTAGGACATGCTAAATTTTCGTATAAAACATTTTTGTATAGTAGAAACCAGCGGCCCGATCACTTTTCTATAGCCTATGTCACTCGGGAATAGTGTTGCTTTCCAACAAAGAAATAATTTTTGACAGAGAAATGAGTACTAAGCAACCGAGATATAATTCTAAACCGAGATACAAAGGCTGACTCAGGTATAAATAAATGCGTGTGCTCTTTACACTGACACCTATACTAGTGGGATTGGAACCTCTGCAATGACGTATGGATAGTATTATGAAAAATCTATCTAGAAAAGTTTACATTTGTAAATGTTGATTATCTAAACTGGTAAAAACAGAGAAATTTCATGATCGATTATTATTTGGATAGACAAAGAAGCTTTATTACAAAATATATACATTGGAATGAAACAACTATTATCGGATTTAACTCGCGTATTTTTATTTTATTTTATTTGATAAATCACTTTAGCGTTAGACTATTGTCAGGTCACTCGTGCTACGATTATGAAAACTGTAAAGAATCCGAAACGTCAGCAAATAAAATGAAATAAAAATACGCGAGTTAAATCCGTTATTAGTTGTTTCATTCCAATGTGTACTAACCGCGAAAGCATCAGAAATTATTACAAAATATATATTTTAAGAGACATAAATGCCTTCGTTTATTTATATTAAAATTATATTTCAACATGGAAAAGGAAACCATTTCAAGCAGGCCTTTTATCAAATGTCATGTTTTATAAATAAGGTAAGTAAATGTGTTTGCCAATGTTTACAGATTTCCTGAAACCCGGTTTGATATATTTATGCGATATTATTAATAGCTTTTTCCTTGTTCGCATTGTTATCGTAACATGTTACGTACATATTTGCAAAAAGACTAAGTATACATTAATTTAATATCATATATATTTTTTTAATTTAAAAGTGTCTAACAGTGAATCAAATCAAATTTTGAGAAGTTGCTGTAATATTTTTTTGATTTTATCATATTTTCCGACTCGCTAGTTAAATATCTTGAAACTTTAAAAAAAATCTGTTCACAAAGTTTCAATTCGTTGTTTATATTCGTATGTACCCCATTCTTATCGGGATGTTCAAGGTTATATCAAGGATCTATTATCTGATTTCACGAACTTTACTGGATCCACCATACAAACCTCTTCGTGTAATACCTACATCACTTATAATAATTTCTGATGTCTTCGCGGTTATTACACATTGGAATGAAACAATTATACGGATTTAATTTGCTTATTTCATTTTATTTGCTGATAATTCGGATTCTTTACAATTTCTATAATTGTAGCACACTGAGCTGAAAATAGTCTAAGGCAAATAAAATAAAATAAAAATACGCTAATTAAATCCATTAATAGTTGTTTCATTCCAATGATACACTTAAATTCACTGGATTCACCATACAGACCACTAATATTATAAAGAGGAAAACTTTGTTTGGTTCTAATGAATAGGCTCAAAAACTACTGGATCGATTTTAATAATTCTTTCACTGTTGTGAAGCTACGTTCACCCTGAGTAACATAAGCTATAGAGTAATTTGAAAAAAAAAGGAATCCGTGCGAAGCCGGGGCGAACCGCTAGTTAAAAATATAATAAGAAATACTTTAAATATAATATATTCTGAATGTTTACTGTATACTGTTCAAAAAGACAAGCAATTAGGGGAGGGTCACGATATATCAAGCCGGACAGGTAGCGACATGTTGCCGTGATGGCACTCTAATAGCGACGGTTAGCTGTACTTAATTTTATGCTAAATACAATGGGTTGCCTAAACAGTGGATATGGGTAGAAGGTTGGGTAATGGACGCTTTTACGAAAAATGTGAGGTTATTTTTGAGGAAGTGATTAGCTGAGTAAAGTACGATTGGGCTTTAAGTTTTAATAGCGACGGTTATCTATACGTAATTTTATGCTAAATACAATGGGTTGCCTAAACAGTGGATATGGGTAGAAGGTTCGGTAATGGACGCTTTGACGAAAAATGTGAGGTTATTTTTGAGGAAGTGATTAGCTGAGTAAGGTACTAGTAGATTTGGGTTTTTTAATAGCGACGGTTATCTGTACGTAATTTTATGCTAAATACAATAGGTTGCCTAAACAGTGGATATGGGTAGAAGGTTGGGTAATGGACGCTTTTACGAAAAATGTGAGGTTATTTTTGAGGAAGTGATTAGCTGAGTAAGGTACGAGTAGATTTGGGCTTTAAGTTTTAATAGCGACGGTTAGCTGTACGTAATTTTATGCTAAATACAATGGGTTGGTACCTACCTTAACAGTGGATGTGGGCAGAAAGTCGAAAAATTTGAGATAATTTAATTTGGGAAATAAGTAACATAGTGACGTAGTTTTATCGTTACTAAAACGCTAATGTGACGATAAGGTAGCGTTTAATTATCTATAACTAGCGACCCGCCCGGCTTCACACGGGTGCTATTAACCTTTCTCTTGAATCAATCTATCTATTAAAAAAACCGCATCAAAATCCGTTGCGTAGTTTTAAAGATTTATGCGTATATAGGGATATAGAGACAGAAAAAACGATTTCGTTTTAGGTATATTATGTAGTATTGAGGAATTTATATGGAAGTACAATATTTAATGTAGGTACGTAGATAAAGTCGCGGGCTATAGCTAAGTAGTCGATAACTATAATGGGTTAGTGGCTAAATAGTTGAGATGGTTGGCCAAGCGGGGGATTTAACAAAAAGAGACTGATTTTGTTTATACCTATTTTGAAAAGCTGAAATATATAATAATATGATGGAGCGACAACTGAAGATCTCGGAAGTTGATGGATGAGAATAGGGAAAGGTCGTTCGTTGTGGAGACCCTAGGGAGCCTTTTTCCAGTGGACGTCTTTCGCCTATTGATAGATATATAATATTAAAGTCGTGATTGAGTATGAAAAAAGTTCGTTGATTCCAACTTAAGATTTTTTGTTTAGTTAGAAAACTGACGCGGATGCGGCAAGATTCCTACCTATATTTTTTATAAATATTTTCTAAACTCCCGAAAAACTTTTAAGTAATTTTTAATACAAAACATGTCTTGAGAATATAATAAATACAAAACAAAAATTGTTATCCAATTTGGTACAGTCTATCGGAAATTATGCACATACATATATATTGAATAATCATTTATTTTATAGATAAGATATTGACACATAATGTTAAATTTTCATCAATAAGTGTCAATTCTCGTAATCAATAATATAAAATTTACTACCAAATTATATTTGTAGTTATAATATTCTATTACAGCAAAATACCCGTTAATACGTTTATTAGCTGGGAAAATGAATTATAATAATAAGGGTACGCTTGAGCACACTGAGGGATCGCTGCAATTTTTCCACAGAGAAAAGGGACCTCTTATTATGGCAATGAATTATAATAATTTGTAATACTTTGTGCTGGCTACAGTCGGACAGTCGTCGCGCCACTTTGATATAATAATCCTTAAGAATGACTTTCAAAAGCAGCAGAGCCTTCTATACGTCGGCCATTTTTAAAAGGTTTAACAATTTATTGTAGACTTGAGAACCCTGACTTTGGAATAAAACAGATCTACTGTTTGTTTGAATGTGTAGATTTGTTATTCTTTCACGCGAAAATAATTTAATGGATTTTGATATTTTTTTTTAAAAGCAAAATACTGAATTATATTTGTGTATATGATTGAAGTGTTTTTATTGAAGACCTCTAGGCTATTAGCCAAGGATGGACTGTAATGAAACTGTGAGATAATAATTATGGAAGAATTTTATATAAATTATATAATAATACGTATACAAGCGAACGCAATCACAACGTAACCCAATATAAAATCAACTGCCATTAAAAAATAACATAATAGTATCAAAAGTCAATAGACAATAAAAAGTATAAATATTATGTAGGTACCTACATATATATAATTATATGCACAAGAAATAGGTGCGCAGCAGTAGGTACATACTGAATTCGTCATGCATAACTGAAAAATAAAGCAATAAAAATTTAAACCATTACTTATCACCCTTAATCACAATTACAGAGCTAAATGAAAGGCCAGTTTAGAATGGTGAATACCACCATTAATGTCCGGTCCGTACAAAGCTCTGTAAAATTTAATTGAATAATGACTCGGTAAACAAAAGCTTAATACACGATTAATCTACGGCAGGGCTAATGAAAACAGATGAACGCGCCCGTTGATGTGCTTTTGTTTACGAAAACAAGTGAAAAACTGATTTAAAACTTCAGCTGTTTACGGTATACACGTGATCGCTGAAATGTAGTTAGACCCGAAAAGTTTGACGTTCCAAAATCCAAGTTTTAATGGACGAAAGTTGTGTATTTTTACTAGAACTTACGATTATGTGTTAGTTTTCTAATACAACTGAAACGCTGTTCTATCCTCTAATCATTTACGAAATATACCTACATAGAAAAAAATATGAAAATTTTTCGAGTCACCCAATAAATTTATTAAAATCGGTCCAGCCGTTTATGACGAGTTAAGGGACATACCTACACACGTACCTACAGTATAATTATGCACGTAAAAATATAAAAGATTTTTGAGGCGTTATCTGAAGAACTACCTAAGTATATATTATAATTTGTAAAAAAAAAAAATTATGTACGAAAATTTACTAAGAAGCTATTTAATTTTTTTTTGGTGCTTGTATGTTTTACTATTATGAGTAGGTATAGGTAGATATTATGTACCCTTGGTTAAATCACTTGACCGTGACGCTGATTATAACCTAAAAACTTTGCATCACGATTTAAATATTAATTATTTTTTCCTCCATATCCTGACAGGCATGTCAAATATTTATCATTGTATTCCCAAAATGGTCGCGTTAAAAGTTTCCCTCATAAACCATGTAAAAACATCTCCAACTTTCCCCAACTCCAGTGAAATGGTGCTCTGCGTAATAACCAAGGTTTTTTAACAAGCTAAATATTAAGTACTAGCTGTTTGCGCCGGCTTCGCCCGGATCCCTTTTTTTATAGCCTATGTCACTCGGGAATAGTGTAGCTTTCCAACAGTGAAAGAATTTTTCAAATCCATCAAGTCGTTTTGGAGCCTATTCAATCCAAAGAAACAAACTTTGCCTCTTTATTAACTACTAGCTTCTGCCCGCGACTTCGTCCGCGTGGAACTCCTCCTTTTTTTGCAGTCGGTTAAAAAGTAGCCTATGTCCTTTCTCACGCTCCAGACTTTCTTTGTACCAAAGTTTTATTTAAATCGGTCCTGTAGTTTTAGCGTGAAAGCGTAACAGACAGACAGACAGAGTTACTTTCGCATTTATAATATTAGTAAGGATACTAGACTATTCTAGACAACCCTTATTATCTATCATAGAGTCACGTTATTTCTACATTTTTACAACCATCAAAGTTAACCATAACATTCGTTTCGTTCGATTGCTATTATCGTATTGCACTTGTCTAGCAATGAGGCCTAGACAAGGTGTCAGCGTTCAACGTTAACGTTAAGCCAAACGACATAAATGTATGGGATTTGACATCCGCGAACGTATGTGACGTACGTGACAGTTGTCTAGGCACCCTTGGGGCCTAAACAAGGCGCCAATGTTCAACGTTAACGATGAACGTTGGCACCAAAATGTATGGGATTTGACATCCGCGAACGACTTCACGTACGTCAGAAACGTTCGCGGATGTCAAATCCCATATATTTTGGTCGTTTCGTTTAACGTTAACGTTGGCACCTTGTTCTATTATCACTATATTTTTACGGCATTTGGAGTTCCCAAAGTCGATATTCTGTTTTGACACTTTATATTGTGTAAGTGAAACCGACATGTGGCGAGTACGTGTAAAAAATCCAATAAGGTGGAAATGAAGTTTACCGCGGCGCGGAATGAAACTATTCCTTTTGTGACACGCTCAATATGTACCAATTCCCGTGTACTTTGTACAGTAAATAAAAAGGGATATAGAAAAAAGTCGATGATGCATCCGGCTTTTGAAATGTTCTCCATTTTTTTTGTCGTAAGAGTGGAAAAGCAATAAAATATTTTTTTGTTTTTTTTAAGGATTTATTTGATAACGTGATATAGGTAGTTAACATTTTTCTCTTAAGGACTAATCCAGGGGGTTGAAAACCCTTACCTACTGCATGCAAAACCACGCTTAGATGGCTCGTTTGACTATAAATAATAATTATAGGTACATCCATATTAGGCATGACGATTTTTTTTCTTTGTCCATCAAGTACATTGCCAAAAAATATTGGCCACGTATTTTTTCTTTTCTCAATCGAACAATGAATGCCAAAGATAAGCGCTTCCAAAGTTCTAGAGTTGGGGCTTGGGACGTCCCGGCTAGGTACAATTTATACCTAGCCGTGACGTCACGACCCCCCACTCTCGAACCTTAGAGGCACTTAAAGTTTGAGACAAGAAAAAATATGTCTCGAATATTTTTTTAATAATCTAACTGACGGACTAAATACCTAGAATTTTGTTTTCTTTTACCCAGTCGTCAGTGACACTGCTTATTCTTTCCCTGTAAGGAAAAAAATAATTACTTACATTAAAAAAATAAATAGAAAACTCTAAAAAAAATTTTATAGAAAAAAGATTGAGATAGCACAATAATTATTTTTAACATTTTCCTGTAGACTTATTACACACAAATTTCCAAAAATCCTTTAATTATTTAGACTGGCCTGGTTTCCGAAGTATAAATCTATCTGCATGCCACTATATCTAAATTAGTATAATTTATATTTATACCTTTTGTCCTTTTGCTCCTTTAACACCCTTTTGCCCCTTAAGGTTCGCCAAAGTCCCTTCGTACTCGTATTTATCACCCTGAAAGTATTTAACTTTAACATAACTTTCTTTTTCATTCAACTTAACTTACTGCCTCATTCAATTCTTACTTTTTCTTTTCTTTGATTTTTTTTTCCATTAACTTTGGAGCTAATTTCTAGCAGGAGCTTATACGAGGAAAGTTGTACAACGTACAATGTTGCCTCTGAATTGTCTAATATCTAGATACTTAGTTAGATTATTATAATTTTGACAAGTATTTATTAATCTGTCAATTTAACAATCAATTTCGAACGTACAGCGTTAAAGTTCTGTGTGACACCATGGGCCCTAGATAAGGTGCCAACGTTCAACGTATGACTGTCACGTACGTCACAAACGTTCGCGTATGTCAAATCTCATGCATTTTGGTACCAACGTTCAGCGTTAACGTTGAACGTTGGCACTATTAGTTGTCTAGGCCCTCATATCTTCCACATTATTCACCAACTGACGTCACGAGCCCCATTTTATTGACAAAGAAATACCTAAAGCATGGAACATACATATTTTCCAACAGTAAGACTTACTAACTAAAAAGAGTACTAAATACTAACCTTCTCACCCGGTTCCCCTTTTTGTCCAGGCTCACCAGTTCTACCAGATTCGCCTTTTGTTCCCTATAAAAATATTTTACTTATTCATTTAAACTTTATAACAAACACTTTTTTGTACAATTGACGGACTTCATGCCCTACGGCATTCTCTATTAATCAACCTATGAGCCAAGCAGAGAGGATCTCCAATCTCAAATTCCGTTACTGTATATCAAGTTACCTTTAACCCTTTTTCTCCTTTATTTGGTTCACCCTTTTGTCCTTTTACTCCTCTTGCACCCTAAAACATAAAGAGAAAATAAACAGATATCAACCTAATTATAGAATCCATAATATCCTAAATATCTACTGTGCTTACTTAAACATTACTTGGTTAAAACCTATGTTTATGAATTATTATAACAAATGGAATTATAACATAATCTATTATATAAAAATAAGTCGGGTTTTCCTTCCTGACGCTATAACTCCAGAACGCACGAACCAATTTGGCTAATTTTGGTCTTGGATTATTCGTGGAAGTCCAGGGAAGGTTTGTAAGTAAAGAAAATTTAAAACACATCTTGAAAAAGTGTAAAATAAACATCTTTCTATACTCCTATATACAAAGTGATTGACGGTAAGTGACAAGACTTTGATAGACCTTTGACGAAACAATCGGACGGGCAGGACGACGTCTGCCGGGGCCGCTAGTATATTATGGAAAAAAAGCCAAATTTCTTACAAACAGTAGCAGAATTTAAAGTCTGAGCTGTTAAATCAGATTAGGTTTTAAAAACCTTAGAATATATTTAGAATTAACTTTTCTATAAGTACTAATATTATAAAGAGGAAAGGGTTTGTTTCTTTGGATTTAATAGGCTCCAAAACGACTGATACGATTTTAAAAAATTTTTCACTCTTGGGAAGCTACGTTCACACTAAGTGACATAGGCTATATAATATTTTGAAAAAAAATAGGAATCCGTGCGAAGCCGGGGCGAAACACTAGTTTCTTATAATTTTGGTAAGCTTTGATATTTGATCAAGGCTAGTAATTCCGTCTACGGGGCTATTTACTATGGGTAAACATTTAAAAATAAACGTCTCAATATTTTTCGGGAATTTGATCTAGCTCCTGATCAAGCCGGAATTAAAAGACTAGATCTTTTTAAATTTGGCCAAGTTTGTATAACCATACCTTCACGCCTGATTCTCCAGCGTCACCTTCCTCACCTATTTCACCGGAATCAGCCTGAAAATAAAAAAAAAAACATACTTTAGGTAGGTACTAACCAAGACTTTAGCTTGTCTAGAAAATAATTATTTAAGTAATAGACATAGTCATACACTCTAGTGGTCAGACCCCCTGGAAAAGTTTGAACTGTACCTGAGATTTGGATGTTTCACATGTATTAATCTGCTATGTAGTACTCAGTTTAAATAGTAAAGAATGGCTAAATAACCTCATGAAAATTTTTCTTCAAATCGACATAACAATATCAAATTTTTATTTAATACAAATTTATTTAGCGATAATAATTAAGAAGTCATTACCATATCACCGTCTGGACCTAAGGGACCTTGTTCCCCCTTATCGCCAGTATGGGAAAGACCCTGAAATATAAGTAAGAACATTCATATTGGAATGAAACAACTATAACGGATTTAAATCGAATACTTTATTGCTATCCTATATGGGAACTCTTATGTTTTCGAAATGGCTGTCACAAGGCTCGTGATAGCCAATGCGAGTGAGAAGCGGCGAAGCTAATACGTACCTGTTCACCCTTTTCCCCTTTTTCACTATTTAATCCAGCTTTACCCCTATCACCGCTTGCTCCCTGAAACATGTTAAGATATACGAAAATAAATATATTCATTATATTTTGTACTTTTGATTGACTTTTTTAAATTGTAAAAGGAAGAACCGTATTTCGCCTTGAAAGTTTATTGGTACCTACCTAAGTAAATAAAACAAATATTACGTGAAGTCATAATAAATTATGAATAAAATAAATTATGCAAAAATTTTGTCCAATAATAATGTCATTTCTATTGCATTTGAATTGAAGATTTTCTAAACTGTATTAAAATTTGCATTAAATTTCAATGTAAGTATAAGCAAATAAATCAATTGATTTGTTTAGAATAAATCTATGTAGGTACTTGTTGACGACGATATCAACTGGGACTTACTAATTAGGTATTATAAAATATTGGACATACTTATATAAAATTCAACAAATAAATGGACAATGTGATAAAAGATTACCTAATCCTTACTTCCTTACTCCTTACTAATATTATAAATGCGAAAGTAACTATGTCTGTCTGTTACGCTTTCACGCTAAAACTACTGGACCGATTTAAATGAAATTGGGTACAAAGAAAGTCTGGAGCCTGAGAAAGGACATAGGCTACTTTTTAACCGACTGCAAAAAAGGAGGAGTTCCACGCGGACGAAGTCGCGGGCAGAAGCTAGTAGGTTGATAATTGCATACTAGTCGTTTTATAAACACGAATCGCGCCTAGCGTGCCAAGATACACGAGTATATAATTTACAATCCACACGACTTATACAAAGTTTTCAACATACTCACGAGGAAATATTAATTCTTGTGAAAATTGACAAATAGATACGTCAATAAACATACCTTTTCACCCCTACTCCCCGCGTAGCCCTTTTCACCCTTCCTCCAAGGATCAGTAACAATTTCCTATAACATAATTTTAACTTTGTTTTATTTAAACAATTTAAAAGTAAGAAACTACAGACTCATCATAGTTTAAGACAATAATAATAATTAAGTATATAAATTGCCTTGTACTTAACTCATATTTTATAATAGCTACTATTTTTTCGTTGTTTATATTATATATAGTTCAAATTAGTTAGTTAATATTACTTAAAAATAAAATACTTACTGGTGCAGTATTGCAGCTATCTGAAGAATAAAATAATTAATTAGTTTCCAACTAATTCTGTACCTATCAATTCAAAAGTGACTATGATAACAATAATATATATTTACCGATATGAGCTTCACATTGAGATTCTTCCTGAAATATAAAATATAAGAATTAAGTATAGTTTTTTCTATAATTCTTATAAAATATGTTGTTTGACTTACCAAAAGTTCCTTTGCATCTGTAAAATACGAATATTTAAAAATAATTATTCTTTTGTATATTTTATATATTACTTATACTGTTGAGTTTGTGACCCGATAAAAGTGGATTTAAATAAACATCTTCGACATTTACACAATTGATCTAGACCAAAACTAACCAAAGAAATACCTTGGATTTATAAAAGACAAACTGATAATTTCTGATGCCTTCGCGGTTATTATACATTGGAATGAAATAACTTTAAACGGAGCCTTTACAGATTCCATAATCGTAGCACGACTGAGCTGACAATAGTCTTATGCTAAAGTAAGTCTAATTATTGTCAGCTCAATCGTGCTACGATTATGGAATCGGTAAAGGCTCCGAAACGTCAGCCAATAAAATAAAATGCGCGAGTCAAATCCGTTTAAAGTTGTTTCATTTCAATGAAAAGTCAGACTGATTAATCTAAATACTCATAAGCTTCGAAAAGTGCTTATATTCTTTAAATTGAATTCTATGGTAACCTCCAAAATCGTAGTCAAGTTGGCATCTCACTCTAGCAATCTCTTAGTTCCTAGTTCGAGGCTCTGACCACTAGACATAAGAAAACAGTAATAAAATTAAATGCTACTTACGAATTAGTGTTACTACTGCCTGAATATAACACATTACAAAAACGTAATATAACTTTGTCTCCATGATTACAGAAGTAAAATTTTATGTGTGAAGACGTTTAATTCCAACACAGTGTAACACAACTGAATACGTTTTTATAATAATATTAAAGCTACAGGATAAATACGTAATAAACGAAATAATTTTCCTGTTGATAAAATATTTGTGTTATAACGGCTAACGTTATTTTGCATAGCAAAAAACCTAATGCTTTCGTGGTTACTACCTACACATTGGATAATTATAACTCTCGTTTATTTATATTATGCTTATGTGTTGAAAATTTTACCGTTCCCATATTCGTAGAACAATTAGCTGATTGAACAATAGTCTTATGCTATAGTCAACTCAGTCGTGCTACGATTATGGAATCTGTAAAGGCTCTGTCAGCCAATAAAAGAAAATACGCGAGTTAAATCCGTTTAAAGTTGTTTCATTCCAGTGTATAATAACCGCTAAGGTATCAGAAATTATTATGTTATTTATAGCTGTTTTATTTGAATGTGTAATTGCTGCCAAAGTACCTATCTAAAGTTATTATTAAGTAATAAAAAAAGATAATTCATAACTCTTTATTTACGAAGGAATTCTGGGTATCTTTTATTAAGTTTTTAGTTATGTAGGTACCTATATAATTAATGTAAGGATTTTTTTACAGAAGAAGCCTTTTCTATTTCTATTTCTTCTTGTTCCGTTACTGTCGAAGGCTTAACAGAATATAATATTTTTATATTCCTTTACTTAATTGAATAGCATGTTGTGGTGAGGAAGTAAAATTTGTTTTATAATTTGTTTCTTGTCAGGTTTTTATGTATGCGATATGAACCACGTTTTTCCTTATTATAAATTTATAATCACAGTTGAGCTATATACAGTCTTGATTATTCCAAAAAATGTCGAAATCACGTGACTAGAAAAAAATAGGTCGTTTATTTTTACCTACAATAAATAAACCGACGTACCTATTTCTTTTTTTTTGTTTATTGGCTTAGGTGAAAGATTAAAAAAAATTGACGGTTGCGGTGCACAGCGAAAAACGGACGTTGCCCTTTTTGTTATTTGTCTCTGTCGCACGTGCGTAGTAATAATGCCCTCACGCTCGCAAGGTTACTGCTTCAAGGTTACTATGCGAACGTGAGGGCAACGTCCGTTTTTCGCTATATTCCTCGACCGTCCTTTACAATTGTTTCTTTTTTATCATGTTTTTGTAATAATGTGACTAAGTGGACTTTTTCAGCGGAGACCACGTTTCGGTTTACTACTTTGTCACGGTATACCATGAAAAACAAATTAATAAAAAATTGGTGGATCGAGTAAAAATTGCATAAATATTATAAATAAAATATGTATATATACAATCCAGAATAAATATAAGAATTTAGAGATTGCATAATATAGGTAAATCAAACAAAATGGCTGTCATAATAAAAATAATTTCATTTTCAAAAATTTATTAAAAGTGCAACCGTAGCTAAATAGCTCAGGTATAAGAAATATTCTTCTTAATCTTAAAAAGGATAATCGCACGTGCCTGGTTCACCCTGTAAAAAAAATATGGTTTTACTGTGATGTTAATTGCGGGGTCAAAATATTAGTTCCCTAATAAGCCTATTTTTCAGTTCTCAATTTTACAGGAATCTTTCAAATAATGGCATATGGAGAGCCGCAGGTGTGGATATCATGCATGACTCGTCTACACACTTTATAACCATGCTATTTAAATATATTATGTCACTTGCAACCCTCAAACAAATGTCTTAATATACTGTCTGTCTGTCTGTCTGTTACGCTTTCACGCTAAAACTACTGGACCGATTGAAATGAAATTTGGTACAAATTAAGTCTGGAACCTGAGAAAGAACATAGGCTACTTTTTAACCGACTGCAAAAAAGGAGGAGTTCCACGCAGACGAAGTCGCGGGCAGAAGCTAGTTACTTATACATAATTCTACTTCTTACCTTTTCACCCCTCTCTCCATCATCACCCGTCGCTCCAGTAACGGATTCGCCCTTTTCACCCTTTAAAATGAAAAATGTAAACATATACCTACAACTTTTTATATATTATGATATTATATAGGTATGTTAATAGAAAAGATGATTACATAAAAAAAAAGTTTTAGCTTGTCACTTAGATTATTAAACAATGTTATTATATTATAACATATAAAAAATACAAAGATAATCGTGTCAAAGATCCATTCGAACTTTTAAATAATTTACCTAATGGATTCTTTTTTTTTTAATGATTAAAAGAAGTACATCATACTTGCAGAGAAATGAGAAATGGATTTTATTAAAATTTAAAAAAAAAATGATATTATTAAAATTGATAATTACCTTATCACCCTGTGCTCCTTCTTTGCCGGTTTTTCCTATATCACCTATTTCGCCCACGTCACCCTGTGAAACGTAATGACATAAAAAACACCAAATTATTAAAAAGGATAAGTGTAACTCTCCACGTGAAGGAGTTATACCCTTTTTCACTTCGACTATACGGCACTCATCAGCCTAAAGATTTTGTATCGCACATATTTAAAAGCGATCCTAACTGGTTCGCATAAAGATACTTTTTGATTGCACCCTGAAGCTGGTTATGTCGAAATGTAAGAGAAAAACTTGCCATTTCGCCTTTTATTCTTTCAGGTTTCTCACCAGGCTCACCCTTATCACCCTGTAGATATCGAAATGTTATAATTAGTATAATAATTTCTGATGCCTTCGCGGTTATAACACATTGGAATAAAACAACTATTAACGGAGTTAAATCCGTTAATAGTTGTTTCATTCCAATTATAATTAGTATTTTTAGTCTCACTGAAAAAGTATTTCTTTTTTCCATATTTTAAAATAAATATTCCTAAGTAAAAAATATATCGTCGACCGTAGGTTCAATTACGGTAAGGGACAAAATGCCGAAAATGAGTTAAGTATACAGTTTTGTTCAGAATTTTGCGCTCTTTCGAATGGTGTATTCGAAAAAATTCTAGCTCAAAAAAAATGTTCCTTACCATAGTGATTTTTAGGGGTCACAAGTCAAATTATCCCTCAGCCAATAATGTATCTGATAATTTTTGAACAATAGCATCTTGGAATAGTGTAATTACCGCTGTGAACTCAAATTAAATAAGGTAAGGGTCTTCGCATTCTATTAATTACATGTACATTGTTTTTTATAAAGAGAAAATAAAAAATATCACCCATACCTTAAAAAAATTGCACAAGTTTTAAAATATTTGTCCCTTACCTTAATTTACATTAGCGTACCGAAGGAGATGTTACCGTTACACTAATTTTATCATAACAACTCGGGATGTGTCTCGACATGAATTCAAATTTAAACAACCAAGACATAGAGTCTAAAGTGGAGTAACAAAATATTTCAAGATGACACACTTTTCTAATAAAGGTGCGATATAATTATCTTCATTTTACAAGTTTTTAACTTTATAATACAAGATACAGGCATGTGCTTATATAAGATATGCTGCAAAATGCAAGATTAGAGTAAAAAAATAGCATTGAAAGAAGAATGAGTAATGTTTAGGATGCTTTAGGATATTTTTTTCCAGCTTGCTCAGTTTACTCTATTGATTATATTCATTCGAATTCATGCAAGTAATATTTATTAATACCATAAGTATATTTATTAATACCATACATAAAAAATACGACCAGAATTATCAATAACAACAGTAAAACCTACTACTTTCTTTACAGGATTAGGGTTTG
This sequence comes from Polylopha cassiicola, assembly GCA_038024825.1. NCBI lineage: Eukaryota > Metazoa > Arthropoda > Insecta > Lepidoptera > Tortricidae > Polylopha > Polylopha cassiicola. Next base: position 4,449,132 of record CP149053.1, on the reverse strand, counting down.
AATCTAATTTGAATCGTCTTAACTTATTTTCTATTGTCTCAAAGATTTCGACTGTCACTTTTCCGGTATTATCTTTTCTTAAGTCTTTCATCCAATCAATTCTTAATTATAATATATGCCCAAAAACATTAAAATCGATAAACCGCTTATTGTTGTTTCTTTACAATCGTAATAAACAGCACTGAATATTCTTTGATTTTGAACAAAACGGTCTATTTGTGTGATGGCATCTAGTTTATAAAGCAGTATTTGAATTACACTGGTTCGATTAATTCAATAGATTTATTTTAATGGAGTTTTCCAGAGCCATAACTAGTAGATCTAACTGAGGAGTAAACCTCCAAGAACAAAACTTGCGATTGAAGCATCTTCTACAAATAATCAATAACAGTCAAGTCTTGGACTGTTGTTATTAGGTACAGAATCTAGGTGCTTCTCAATGTCGCAGCTAAAATCTACAAGGCAGTACCTATATAAAATCCTATCCTGTGTTTATTTTACGCACTTTCATAATAGCTTTATACGTAAAATTGTTATGATTTAGTCAATTTTCCTTTCAGCTAAGAAATATTGGTATATTTTAATATTGCATAATAATATAAAAACACTCAGCATGCACTTTCTATACATTTTCATGTTCCTTAAATATTTTTTAAATCTGTTTGCGATTTAAAATTAGCCTTACGATAAAATTTTCCATTAATTTCTTTTGCAACAACTGTCTTACAGTATTTTATCTTTAATTTTTATTTTTAACACGTCTTTTACACTATTTGTAATAAATATTTTGATTTTAACTTAGAAGTCAATTTAATGTAAGGGGCGTGACTACGAAATACTTGCAATGTAAGGGACGTAATTTTCGAAAAACGCTAGTGTAAGGGACATCTATTTTCTAAAATAGATGGGATACTGAAATAAACGTTACAAGGTCTGATAGAGCACTACAATATAAGGTTTTTTCTGAAATCAGATCCAAAAAAGGATAATTACAAAAAAAGTTACAAGCGATTGAGTCCGAAAAAAAACTTTGTCGGCCTCTCCTGAAAAACCGTATTTTGTCCCTTACCGTAATTGAACCTACGGTCGACGATATTTTGATGACACCTACAATATGGTCAAGAGCGTGTTCGCTTACAACTTTTTCTATTTTTCTTTAGAGGTACAAAAGCTTAAAAAGTAGTTGTATAATTAGTAAGATTAAAACTATTACTTAAAAAAGTAGAGTAACTTAATAAAAAAGTAGGTACTTAGTTTTTATTTAGTAACAATTATAATAATTAGGTACTAAGTAGGTGCCTAATAAATATTACCCATACCTTTATGTTATACCCTTTCACTCCTTGTGCTCCTTTAGAACCCTTATCGCCTTTTTCGTGCTAAAAAAAATTTAATAAGAGGTTTAATGTTTAAAACAATTTTTATTTGTGCTTTATATTAGGTACATACCTGTTTTCCCTGAGGTCCAGTTTCCCCAGTTGCACCCTGTATACTTAGCCCCATGGAACCCTATAAATAAAAAATAAATACGTCACAGTGTTTTTACCTTTTAATAATACATTTTTTGGACCTCCCCCGTAGTGTTGTTTAGAATAAATTAATTTATTTCTTCGGGAATAAAACATAATTATATTGTATATCCCAAAAGAAATATTTTTCCAAATTAGGTACTTACTTTTTCACCTCTTTCTCCATTTGTTCCTTTAGTGCCTTTTGATCCGTCAGCACCGGAGACCCCCTACAAATATAAGATTTTTTATTAGAAATGTGCAATCATACAGTCATTTATTTTTCTGTCCTCCGGCCGGAAAGCGCCAACTTTGTGGCCGCTGCGCTAAATGAAATTTCCGCTTTCTGGCTTCGTCGAACAGAAAAATAGTATACCTACTGACCTCGGCCAGTAAAATAAAAAGCCTCAGATCACATTTTTGTCAACCTCGGCTTCGCCTCGGACGACAATTACATGTGATCTGAGACATTTTTTATTTTACTGGCCTTGGTGCGTAATGTACTATTGTGCATTTCATTATCGATTGGCACTTGTCTAGGTGCCTGCGTTACTTTCGTGATCTTGGCGTTTTCGTTAGGAAAAAAATTACCTTACTTTATGTTATATGAGTTTATTGCCCAAATCTATAGCGTTACCAACATACGTGTTGTGGACTGTAATTTAATTATCTATTAACATTTTAAACAAAGCGAGTGGATTCTTTCACTGTTTATTACCAACTAAATCTGACAAACAATAATATAAAACAAAACACAAATATAACTCTTCTAAAACATAAACAGAAAGTATAAAATTATAACAAAGAGGTTAAATCGTCAACACGTGTTGAAAAGTTGTATGACTTAAAATAGTACATTACACACCGAGGCCAGTAAAATAAAAAATGTCTCAGATCACATGCAATTGTCGTCCGAGGCGAAGCCGAGGTTGACAAAAATGTGATCTAAGGCTTTTTATTTTACTGGCCGAGGTCAGTATACTATTTTTCTGTTCGACGAAGCCAGAAAGCGGAAATTTCATTTAGCGCAGCGGCCTCAAAGTTGGCGCTTTCTGGCCGGAGGACTAAAAAAATAATTACCTATAGGTAGCTGTACTTACCGGGCCGCCTGCATTGCCTTTAGAACCCTTTGGATATTTATCCGGACTAAGTTCCTGAAAGCATTTTATTTGGTAGTTCAACGCATAATTATATTACGGAATGTGGGTAAGTTATTTCAAGAAAATACACACATATAATAGTAAGTAATTAATTTTATTTTAATATAGCACAAAAAAAATAAAAATCATAATTATTAAATTTATAAATAAAGTACAGAGTTAAATAGTCTTACCAATTCCAAATCACAAATACCTGAAAATAAAAAATCAAACGTTGAAACAATGTTTTTGCTAAGATTTTTTAGTGTCAAATAACTTATCTAACAATAATTAATAAACAAAATATAAAATTTAAAATATAATTTTTTTAGCGTTAGACTATTGTCAGCTCAGTCGTGCTACGATTATGGAAACTGTAAAGAATCCGAAACGTCAGCAAATAGAATAAAATAAAAATACGCGAGTTAAATCCGTTAATAGGTAGTTGTTTTATTCCAAAATATAACAATTATAATAATAATAAACTTACTATCGATTGATTGACAGTGGCCGTTTTCAACAAGTTCTTCCTGAAAAAGCAAAATATTAATAAGACTAGCTGGAACACCAGGCGTTGTTCAAAAATGAAATAATTAAATAAATAAACGGTTTACTTTTAACAATAATAATTTTAGAAACTTTTAATAAAAATGTGATGCCTATATTTTTATTTCATTTTCGATTCGTTATAATTCATGAAAAATAATTAAGTAGGTAAGTACTTAAAAAAATGTAGTTTTACATTACTTACAGACGTCTATGAATTTAAAATTGTATGATATTGAATGAGCAAACGAAAACTGACCAAGCGTGACTATTTTTTAGCTTAAGTCAATTCCATACAATTTTGGATTATGACACTGCCTATTTTCATTTTAGAAATAAAATGGTTGCGAAAATACTCAGTCTCTTGACGATATATTGACGTTCTAACTTACCGCTTCCAAATCATCTGAAAAATAGAGGAAAAAAAATGGAGTAAAATCTAAAATATATTAGGAAGTATCTAATGAAATATATATTATAGTAGGAATGTATTTGCTTGTCGATTTCTACATCAACCCCGTTATTGTATAAAGTAATTGGTTTGAAACCGGTCCAAATTGGTTTGCTAGCAAACTAATTCAGATTCGTGATTTAAATTCAATTGAATTGGTTTTAAAACCATCCAGAAATTACGTCATAGCAACTTAATTCCGCAAAATCATATTAGTATTACCATTTTAACCAATTGAAATCTGCTAGAAGATTCCAATTGTATTGAATAGGGCCTGCTGATTATCAAAAATCTCTGGATGCGCTAGTTCCGCCAATGAGAGACAAGCTATTGGCCTGTGATTGGTGGATTTTTGATATGCGACAGTCCCATCGAAATTGTAAATTAACCACTTAAATTGGTACACATTTTCTATACTAATATTATAAAGAGGAAAGGTTTGTTTACATTGAATAGGCTCCAGCACGGCTGGACCGATTTTAAAAATTCTTTCATTGTTGGGAAGCTACACTATTCCCGAGTGACTTAAGCTATAAAAAAATAAAATCCGTGCGAAGTCGGAGCGGATAGATATTATATTATTGTTTGTTGTTGTCTAGAGGATTTAAAAAATATATAAATATAATATAAAATTACTCACCATCTCTAGCATGATTTAATTTAATTAAGAACGTTATTAATAATAAATAAAATAATTTATGTGCGTCTCCCATTGTAATCTGAACACGAATGCCGATGTGGTTTTACACTTTATTTTAAAACAGGATAAATCAAATACCTACTTCATTAATTTAACATGGTTAGAACTCTCAAATAGTATTAAGTTAAAAGCAACCTTAATTTTATGTTAATTGGGTTGAATTTAAATTGTAGTTTTTCTACTATATACTACCGGAAAAGTTCTGTTTTAGATGACGATGTATTTTGAAACAGTTCAAGTCTTATACATATTTATTTATCTTTTTTTTGAACTACTAAGCCGATTTTCATTATAATTTAAATTTTGTAATGTAAACTAAGTAGGTACTTTTATTTGACACCCCGCTCGAGTACCTTTCTAGACTTTTATTTTTCCGTCCCCTCTTTCACCCCCCTAATTATTAAAGTACTAAGCCGATTTTCATCACACATAGCTAAGAACACTCCCGACATATTCACTTTTCAAACTAAAAAAACAGAATGAAAATCGGTTCATGCGTTAGGGAGCTATGATGCCACAGTCAGACACACACACACACACACACAGACAGAATCGTCAAACTTATAACACTCCGTTGTTTTTTCGTCGGTGGTTAAAAACGAATATAATGTACAAAATAAGGAAACTTATAAATTGGGTTTTCATGGAGAGGACAAGTAGGTATAAAGTATGTTAGAAGATGTCGCAGGAAGTGAGTATTTCAGGGAGAAATCATAGAGCAACGTTTACTTGGCGTGAGTTTAATAATTGAGTAACAAAAATAGGTGTCATACAGAATAGTCATATCGCACACCTAGATCTAAAGGGATCTAACTCAAAAACCGGAAGATTCGAGTTATGCACACCATCGGATTCCAGCAAAACCCACCTACACTAAAACTGATTGCAGCTAATATAACTCTGCTAGCTTTATTATAAAAAGTATAAATTTATACAGAAAACTCATGCGTGCATATGGACATATTAATCAGTTTCTCGCCTCTCCTGAAAAAGTATCTTTTTTGAGTTAGCTCTCTTGTGTGCGATATTTGAATAAATTAGAAATAAAGATTAACAATAATAGCCAAAAATAAACAAAAATAGCAATACATCAAGTATTATCTCGATTTTTTTTAACAGTTTTTTTTATTATAAAGTTTCTTTTGACCTACTTTTTCTATATCTTATTCATCTTTCCGTTCCCAGTCACCTAAAAAATAAAGGTAATTTAAAATTTAAGTATTTAAAAAGTGTAAATGAGTTTTCTTACAAACTAAAATTTAATGTTGGTATCCTGAAGTGAACTATTTTACACTTAAGGGAGTACCTACACTATTATCTATTCAAATCAACTCGGAAAAATCCTAAACAACTTGCTTCATTTTTACACTATTTTGTAAATTTTATTAAAAGAAAATTAAAAAAAAAATATTTGAACAATTACGATAGCAAGCTTGGTGTTTGGTATTTCAAGTGTCATTTTTATTAAAAAAACAATAATAGCAAACCTAGGTCTAAGTCCTCAGAACAAATGCAATCATCACCCTGCAACAAAAAGGATTATTTAGAACTAGCAGAAGATGGAAAAAAATCAACTAAGTATCTATAATAAATTCTGATGCCTTCGCGGTTATTACACATTGGAATGAAACAACTATTAACGGATTAAGCTCGCGTATTTTTATTTCATCTCAATGATAGTTGACAATAGTCTAACTACTATGGAAACTACGATTATGGAAACTGTAAAGAATCCGAAACGCCAGCAAATAAAATAAAATAAAAATACGCGAGTTAAATCCGTTAATAGTTGTCTCATTCCAATAGACTAACTCTAAAGAATTTAGCGTTAGACTATTGTCAGCTCAATCGTGCCACGGATATGGAAACTGTAAAATCCAAAACGTCAGCAAAGAAAATAAAATTAAAATAAGTACGCGAGTTAAATCCGTTAATAGTTGTTTGATTCCAATAAGTATCTAGATAGTTAAAAAAAATGTAAAATTAATTTAAGTCGACACATTTGAAATACCTACACGGTTATCTTAAAAGGAATTTTGTGTTTAAAAAACTACAATATAAACTCAAGCCAATTGATACAAACTTAAGATTGCTTTCGCATTAAACATAATAGATTGACTTACACCTTCACCCACGGAGCCAGGTTTTCCCAGCATTCCCTGTAATATAATAATATTACTTACTATATTCGAAGGCGAAGGCATCAGAAATTATTAAAGTACTGTCTATTTACTAATAGACAGTACTTTAATAATTTCTGATGCCTTCGCGGTTTTTACACATTGGAATGAAACAACTACAACGGATTTAACAGTCACGACTAATGTCAGCTCAGTCGTGCTACGATTATGGAAATTGTAAAGAATCCGAAACGACATCAAATAAAATAAAATAACAATACGCGAGTTAAATCCGTTAATAGTTGTTTTCATTCCAATAGACAGTGCTTTTACAAACCAAAATATTATTACGCGAATACGAATACAAAGTAAATTTCTTTTCTTTCTTTACTCTTATTTCTTTCTTTCTATATATTCAAAACTAGGACGATATACTGTTCTCTATACTTATGTTGATGGAATTTAATTTTATTGGATGTGTGAAGTGCGACAGAGAAGTTGTGGCTTAATATTTTGCTTATTATTGTATCTACTTACCATTTTCCATTCCCCCTTTTCACCTTTCTGACCCTGTTTTTTTAAAATATAATCAGTTAAATAATGCCGTTATTTTTTAGTACTTAAGGTTTTTGTTTGTGGTTTCGTATAAATAAAATCTCATCAATATTTTTATAGTGTTTTTTACCTTAGTGCCTTGTTTTCCTATTTTTCCGGCAATGCCCGTCCTACCCGGGCTACCGAAGATTCCCTTAAAATATAAAACTTCGTTATTTTGACAAGTTCCGATATTATGAATTATTTATTATTTATAATTTTTTGAAAATTTATTTAAAAGAATACACTTTATCATTATCACAGAGTTGACGAGAATTCACTGCATACTCATCAAAATTATATTATTCTGTATTTACGTATGTTGATTTCAGTGTATTAAAAAAAAAACTTTATCATCTCAAATTGCCAGTAATAATGAAGTAATTTGTCACACAGAAATTACTATGGTTCATCGATAAGTTATTTATAATACCATGATGCGTGACAATGGCACCTTCATCGTAGTTAGTAAAAAAATATATTTAAATTTATATTATTTACCATATACCCTTTTTCTGCTTTTGCTCCTTTAATACCTTTTTCGCCAACCTCACCGATATCACCCTGTGTAAAAAGTAAGTATATTATAATGACACGCACAAAGTCACGCATGAACACACGTACGCACGCACGCACGGACAGACGCACGCACGCACGCACGCTATAAATACAAAACAGGAAGTCTTGTTTGACTAACATTGTAACTAGAAATTTAGATACCTACACAATATTTGGTGATAAATAATAAAAATTAAACACCTTATCTCCCCGTTCTCCTTTTTCACCTTTATCTCCTAAAACTCCTTTGTTACCCTGTTAAAAACGGTTACAACACAATTATACATAACATACTAAATTCGTGAATAAAATTATAATGGTTTTAATACGCGCATTTTTTTTATTTCCAGCCGATTGAACTGCCGATAGTTAGATGGTACGATAGTTTTAGCGCTAGACTATTGTCAGCTCAGTCGTGCTATGATTATGGAAACTGTAAAGAATCCGAAACGACAGCAAATAAAATAAAATAAAAATACGCGAGTTAAATCCGTTAATAGTTGTCATTTCAATGACGATAGTATAATTCTAAAGTAAGTAAAATATATTATGTTTTGTTTCATTCCAATATGCAATAACCGCAAAGGTATCAGAAATTGTCATGAATTTTGAATAGATAATGCAGTGTAAAAAATTTTTTACTATTTCAATTTACTTTGGCCCCTGTAATTTTATTTTTTGTTATTTTAACTTCCTTTGCGTCTGTATTTTTTTTTTACTTTAACTTACTTTGTCTCCTGGAGGACCTCGAAGGCCTATTTCACCTTTTTTGCCTTTATCACCGGTATCTCCCTGGAGATTGACAAAATAAATCTATTTTTACACAAACAGTAGTATATGAACCAAACCGGGGGCCTAGACAAGGTGCCAAAGTTCAACGTTAACGTTAAACGAAACGACTAAAGTTTATGGGATTTGACATCCGCGAACGTTTATGACGTATGAGTCGTCCGCATGTCAAATCACATATATTTTATTGCCAACGTTCAACGTTAACGTAAACGCTGAACGTTGGCACCATGTCTAGGCCCCCAGGTTACTTTCATACGCCGTTTCAGTTTCAAAATTCCTTCAATAAACTTTACATTATTCAGAGATTACATTATTCTCTGAATAAACAACTGTTAATGATATCTTTCTACTGTCTATAAAAAATGGCTATTTTCAATGTCGGTTCAGTCAATGAATGTAAAGAAATCAAGATAAACGCGCCAAAAAAGTGTTCAAACTTGCATTAACTTCGGTTCTAAAACATTGTTAATAGGTACTTATTAAAAAAAGAACCTTTTCATTAGTGCCATTATCTCCAGGAAGACCAGCTTGTCCTTTTGTTCCCTAGGAATAAAAAAAAATGTGCTTAGTGTTAATAGTAGATTACGCACCTAGGCCAGTAAAATAAAAAATGTCTCAGATCACATGTAATTGTCGTCCGAAGCGAAGCTGAGGTTGACAAAAATGTGATCTGAGGCTTTTTTATTTTACTGGCCGAGGTCAGTATACCATTTTTCTGTTCGACGAAGCCAGAAAGCGGCAATTTCATTTAGCGAAGCGGGAGGGAGGGGAGGACAGAAAAATATTTTTAATACTACCTATTTCTATAGTTCAGTTAAGTTTAATTTGGGATTGATATCGAGTAAGTTGGTATTCTTAATTTTTCCGCCATCGGCAAAAAAATGGATCTGCTAGCTGAGAGATAAATGACCATTTTGTCATAATTTTCAAGTTTTTTTTTTAAGTTATACTTATTATCTTAGCTAGTACTTCTTCTGTAAGTAGGTACATTAGTATTAAAGTTATCCTTTATCTATACTAATATAATAAAGAGGAAAGGTTTGTTTGGATTGAAGAGGCTCCAAAACGACTTGAAAAATTCTTTCACTGTTGGAAAGCTACACTATTCCCGAGTGACATACGCTATAAAAAAAGGGATCCGAGCGAAGCCGAGGCGGGCCACTAGTTATATTATGACAAGAAAAAATAAATTAAGTATATAAAATTACATGATAATTATATCTTACTTTCATTCCCTTTTCTCCTTCGTCTCCTCTGATGCCTTGTGCGGGTTTGTGATCCTGAAATAACAACCATGAAGTTTCAGATAAATAAAAAGAACCTAAGTATACCTAACCTATAGCTAAACCTATAGGTTTCATTCAAATATTATGCAAGCAGATTTAATTCAATTATTTCAAATGCGTTTTTTCCCCATCTAGCCCCCCCCCCCTATGTCATTAAAAAAGATTATTATAAGTCATTAGATCAGAGAACGCGAGAGAGCGGGGGCCCCTTTATAGTGCTTACGTAATATTTGAAAGGTCCCATAATACTAAACTTGTTTCGGTTATTTAAAAAAACAACCGTTCGTAATCAAGTCGCCTTCTAAATACGCTAACGATACTAAAACGAATAGGTACTCACAGGCATCCAATGGCAATTTTCTGAAAAAAAAAGACGAATTAGATTATTAAAAGTAACAAAATGTAGAATGATATAACTGGATTAACAAAATATCGATGAATCTGTCCAAAAATATTGGACAGATTTAAAAAAAATATTTCACTGTTGCGAAGCTACACCTAGTGACATAGGGAATTATATTTAAAAAAAAAATAGGAATTTGTGCGAAGCCGAGGCAGGTATATAACATAATAATATTATCATATTACTTACGTATTTTCGTACTACATTGTTCATTGTTATCCAATGATGTACCCTGAAATGAAATATATTTGAAAAAAGTGAAAACATTTAAGTAAAAAACATTTCTGTCACATTTAACTTATACTAAAACTTTAGAAAACTTTGCTATCTTTTGCGCCAGATTTTGTAAAGACGTCAAATTTATCAAAGTGATATATTTACCGATATATCTTCATCTGAAAATAAAAAGAAATGTTCATTAAAAAATAGTTAACGAAGGTAACCTACCTACTTATTAAGCGATTTACAAAAATAATTAACTAGGTATTAATTTTGATCCTATTCTCGCATAGACATAGGTAATTAACAGTTATAGACCGGTCAAATTAGGAATTCACCTCGGAATGCGAGATACCCGGCTGTAATTTTGTAAATAGTTGTATATTGACACCCTTAAAGTTGTCTCAAAACCTACATATGGTAGGGTGTGAGCGTCTATTAAATTTCAAGGTCAAAGGTCACAAAAATCGTTATTTTTGTAAATTTCTCATTTCCTATGGGTTTTAGCTTTTTGTCTTTGTTGGCAATATTGTAGAATACAAAATTCTCTACAAATTTTGTTTAAAGAAAATTTTTATACGGTGAACCGTTTTTGAGGTAAAGGCCGTTAAGCGCGCCGTCACAGCCAACAGGTGCCACGGTCGAAATCACGCCATATACAGTTGATGAACTACAGATATTATTAATTGTTGATGTTTACGCATGCTACTGTGTAATGCTTATACTTATATAGTTATATGGAAGTTTTTCACTATATATAAAATGAGAACATAATCATACTTACGTAATATTATAAAATCAAAAGCAAATGATCAATGTGCATAAAAAATGTTAATTTCTTTAATTAGTGCTGTGCAATTAACCTTATTTTCTCATTTTATATATAGTGAAAAACTTCCATATAACTATATAAGTATAAGCATTACACAGTAGCATGCGTAAACATCAACAATTAATAATATCTGTAGTTCATCAACTGTATATGGCGTGATTTCGACCGTGGCACCTGTTGGCTGTGACGGCGCGCTTAACGGCCTTTACCTCAAAAACGGTTCACCGTATAAAAATTTTCTTTAAACAAAATTTGTAGAGAATTTTGTATTCTACAATATTGCCAACAAAGACAAAAAGCTAAAACCCATAGGAAATGAGAAATTTACAAAAATAACGATTTTTGTGACCTTTGACCTTGAAATTTAATAGACGCTCACACCCTACCATATGTAGGTTTTGAGACAACTTTAAGGGTGTCAATATACAACTATTTACAAAATTACAGCCGGGTATCTCGAATTCCGTGATTCTTATCTAATATAAGCTAAAATGACCGGATTATTAGGTATAATGTGCTAGGTATATTTTTCCAGTAGGTATTAGAATTACAACCAACTTCAAGTATTTTGATAATTTAAGAACACTGACAGGCACTACTATAACCGATTTAACTAGGGTATTTTATTTTATTTGCTTTTTCGAAATCTTTACACTAGTAGGTATTCCTAGCCGACTAAACTGACAATAGCTAAAATCATTGAATTTAATTGAAATTTAAATGAGTAACCAATACTTACCACTTTTTACGTGATCGTAATTATAAAATACTAATATTATTACTAATAATGATTTTAATGAATTCATGTTGGCAACAAGAGCTGTAATGTTACACTAAATATTTGTAGTAAATGATGTAGTCATTGTAAAAATAATATTTCCCGTTAGATAACACAAGGTTAAATAAAGTTACCTATTTTAGTTTATTTGTATAAGTACTAACGGTCCTGGTAAAATCGTCCTGCCCGTTAATTTCGACGGGAAAAACATTAAGTTTTAGGGTAGGTATGGGGAAATGTTTTTTTCTGTAATTTTTCTAATGTTTTGAGTTGTTCTACTTTTCTGGGCAAAAGTCATGAAAATTAGTCAAGTTGTTCTCGGGTTATGAGTGTTGAAACCACCCGACTTTGTTTTATATTATGTGTATATTTAATAATTTAATTACTTACTTATTCATATTTTATATCAGTTTGTATATCATGTGTTGTGATGTCATACAATTTATCTAATAGGTACCCTACTAATAAACAATTAATTTCTTAAAGATGGCAGTAAAATGCAAAAACAACTCGCACCTTTGGTAAAACAAGGGCACAATGAGGGCCACCGCATGTCAGAAATCCGCTAGATGCGCTAGTGTAGAATGAGGTCCAGCTGTCATGTAGCACTAATCACAGGCCAGTACCTTCCTCTCGTTTGTGGAACATGACAGCTAGACCTCATACTAGCGCCTCTAGCGGATTTCTGACACGCGGTGGCCCTCATTGTCAAAAAATCCAAAAATGAGTTAAGTATACAGAAACGTTCCAAATGTTTTTTGGAACATTTCTGTATAGGTACTTAACTCATTTTTGGATTTTTTGACAATTGTGCCCTTGTTTTACCGAAGTTGCGAACTGCTGCCACTATAGGTAGATTATTAATTGGAAAGTATTTTTTTATTTATTTCACATTATCTTTTCATCTTGTTAATCCTGATTTCATTTTAATAATATTTATTTAGTTTAGTTTTATCCATGCCCTCTATGTGAAGTTGACAATACTAAAACGTTAGGTTGAATTTATAATACCAAATTAACGACATCTACCGCGCTCTCTGAAAACAAACAAGGGAGAGAACTTTTGAAATTTCCTTTTCACTTCATGTTAGTATCCACGGAATTACATAGATAGCGCTGTAAGTAAATATATTTGTAGTATTCATTCATCAATAATAATTATTATGCTTATATTTATATTTGTGATCGAATTGAAAATTTTAAGTAATTAGGTTTATAAAAGAAGAAATATTACTTGGGACAGCAGGTGAGCTACTAAATATAGGCCTTAAGGGCTCAATGCTGTAAAGGTTATCTTCTATACTTTATTGAAAATATATTTAAGCGAAACATAGAGGCATCCTGTTTTTGTGACATTCTGTCAATCTGCTCCCTAGAAAAAATATTAAATATTCGAAGATCGATACAAACACAAATGAAAAATATTGTATGAGCATAAATCCACGTAACTTTTCTCGGGGGTTTGACCTATCCATGACTGTAGACAATTCATCTATTTTTAAATAATCCCTATTATCTTGATAATTAACTAATTACTTTATTAATTTATTGCTTGTTACAGACAACGAGCAATGTTATTTTTATAGCTACTCCATTAAAACCGCTGGTGTTATTTAAAAAGTAATGGCTGACGAGGACTTGGATTGGAATCCAATATTTATCAATTATTTTATGTTGCTGATTTTATTGATATCAGCCTAATCATCACGGCTCCGTTTCTAATAGTATTTTATTTACTATCAGACTCGGCGAACTTCGTTCGTTTATGTGAAAATACATTTTAATTTCTGATGTTTTCGCGGTTATTGCACATTAGAATGAAACACTATAATGGATTTAACTGCTACTTGGTACTTTTAGCGTAAGACTCTCGTCAAGTCAGTCATACTACGAATATGAAAACTGTAAATTTCTCGAAAAGTCAACAAATAAAATAAAGTAAAATACGCGAGTTAAATCAGTTAGGTAGGTATAGTTGTTTCATTCTAATGTGTAAAAACTGCGAAGGCACCACCATTATTAAATATAATAATATTATGGTTATAAAAAAATCACCTGTATAAATGAACAACATAATACCTTGACCTAATCTGCATCTTTCGATTGAGTTAACAGGAACGACGATAAACCTGCTGTTTAAAAAAGACCTTGAAAATGAAAATTTTCATTTTTCACTTTCATTTTCTGCATATTTCGGTTGAGACAGCAGAAACGTTGATAAGCCTGCCGTTTAAAAAAGACCTTGAAAGCTGGGAGCGAGTTGAATCCTTTCGTTTGGAAAAGTGCGGTGGAAAAAGGATTTACATAAGAAATCTGCAACGGTCCATTTCACTCGAGCACTGTTAGTGACAAGCACTTAGCAGATATTGAATGGATAAAATGAAACACTTAAAAACGGTAAAAGGTCGGAAATGAAAGAACAAAATCGTAAGAGCAAACAAGAACTCGATATGTTCTTAAAAGCAATTTAATTTGGGAGTCTTTTTATGGAAAAGTTGGTAGGTACTTTCTTTATGTATGCAAAACCTTCAATCTATACTAATAATAATAATAATAATATAATAATAATAATAATAATAATATAAATGTGAAAGTAACTCTGTCTGTCTGTCTGTTACGCTTTCACGCTAAAACTACTGGACCGATTTAAATGAAATTTGGTACAAAGAAAGTCTGGAACCTGAGAAAGGACATAGGCTACTTTTTAACCGACTACAAAAAGGAGGAGTTCTACGCGGACGAAGTCGCGGGCAGAAGCTAGTATTTTATAAATGCTGCGTTTGTAAATTTAACATCGACACTAGCTCAAGAAAAAATATATGTCCAATAATTATACATCGCAAACATCTATGAGAATATTGATATCTATCCCTTCTCAAATTTTTAAGAGTAACATTGTGGTTACTGGTAACAGAGTGGTAAACTTTCCAACTAAAAAATAGAGTGGGTTGTGGGACAAGATGGCCTGCGCAAAATTTGTAAATTACCCAGGTACATAGGGATGAAGTTTAAGGATGTATAGAAAAAATAATTCAGATATACGAAGTATAAGTAACATGAATTAAAAATTTATTCACCTAGTAACAGGTAACAGCAATTGCAAAGGCACGATGAGCCAAACTTTACAGAAGTTTCTCGTTTACATTACCTGCATTGGAAGTCATCTCTGAGAAAAGTTTACCGTACGTTGAATACATACGTACATAGGTACCTTCTCAGTAGATAGGTAACTATATAAGATTTTTTTAACACTTATTCAGAACACTGGTTGTCAAAAAACTAAATACATTCCTTTTCATTTAAGTACTCAAACAGCTGAGTTGTGATTTCAGCATTCAAAACTCATTTTATTAGATTACTCAAATGAGCAGAACTTTCGCATTAGATTTCACAAATCAGTTAAATTTTGACGCTTAACTTTTCCGGACCAAATTTTCATTTGTACTGTGCAATTTGCGATGCTGGACATTTAGTTTCATATTGGGTTAGTGAAGTTGTGTTTCAGAATTTAGCATAAGGAATATAATTATGCCAAAATCTAAACGTTACCGCGCACGAAAATTCAAAGCTCTAGAATTAGGTCCAGCTGATAATTTCTGATGCCTTCGCGGTTATTACACATTGGAATAAATAAATAAATATCTTTGGACAATTCACACCAATTGATCTAGGCCCAATTTGAGCAAAGCTTGTACTATGGGTACTAGGCAACGGATAAACATACATAAATACATATAAGATATCCAAGACTCAGGTACAGATGCCAGTGCTCATCACATCGACATCTGCCCCTAGTAGGATTCGAACCCGCAACCTCTGGTTTCGTAGTCAGGGTCCCTGACCACTAGACCAACAGGCCGTCAATGAAACAACTATTAACGGATTTAACTAGCGTATTTTTATTTTATTTTATTTTTATAAAAATACGCGAGTTAAATCCGTTAATAGATGTTTCATTCCAATAGGTCTAGCTGACTGGAATGAGGTCTATATGTAATATTCCAGTAATGAAAGACAAGTAGTCTCTGATTGGTGGAACATAACATACAGAAACCGAATCCTAACTACCGCCTTCTATGTACTGAGTTTACATCTTGTTTCACAATTTCCATTATACTATGGTATCATTTCCTAACCGAATGTAATCCAAGTTATCCCAAAGCGATTAGGGTGAGTATCCGACAAACACACAAGGAGGCAATGTCAGGTAGGCGGTTTATTGAAAATCGATACTTAAATCTTAACATGGATATAAATATACCGTATCCCACCCTCGGGGATGGATTAGACTTGACCACGAGTGTCGATAAAAAAGTATTATATAAGTACTGCGTTACTTATAAGTTTATGAGAACACTTAAACTGTAAGTAAGTTATGATAGTTATGAATTAAGTTAGTTATATTAAGTAGGTCAAGGTTAAACGTGAGAGACATTCTTATATTCTGAGAATAGTAGGTGCATCAATATTTATCTTTGCGTTACCGTATCTAAATTTGTGTGTAACAGAAGATAAAAGTTCGACAGCGGTTTTGTTGTCTAGTAGTTTTGTATTGTTTTTTTTTTTTAATATGTAAACCTGGATATATTTATGTATTTTTTATGCGGTAGAAAATATAATACCGCTCTTTTTAATAAAAGTAATACTACTTAATTATTATTACAACGTACACGACAAAAAGTATTTACTATAATGGAAAAAATACTGTCACGTTAAACGCGCTTTCAATTAGATACATTAAGCTTGTAATAAAGTTTAGCAAGTAAATGCGAAAAGTTTACCGATTTCTGATTTCTTGAAAAAAAAGGTTTATGTAGAATTCTTTAAACATAAGGCTCATTTAGGTAGGTATATAGACATACGTAAACTTCTTTTCAAGTAGGTATTATCTTAAAAGTTTTTAAAGTGTTGGAATGAAACAACTATAACGGATTTAACTCGCATATTTTTTTTTATTTGCTGAAATTTCGAAAACTTTGCTGTCCCCATATTCGTAGCACGACTGAGCTGACGAAAATTTAATGTTGAAGTAATTTTACATTGTTAATAAAATAAAATACGCGAGTTAAATACGTTTTAATTGTTTCATTCCAATCGTATTTACTATGTTTTGTAACTGTTGGCGGGAAATTGAATTTACAGTTCCATACATCCTTTCATACATACTTTTACTGGCTGCCGAAGAAAGCTGAAATTCTTACGAGTTTTTTCACAAATAACAAGGCTACGACAAGAAAAGTTTACCATCTTCGTATTTCTCTCATGTTCGAGAGATATGATCTAATATATATTTTACAGCTTCTGTCCGCTATAGTTAATTTCAAATAGTTACTTTCTTACTCTATTATTGGAAACTTGTGGTAACGAAAAATCCATAATACTTGCCTGGTTAATACCTACTATAGTCTGAATGATTACAGTCGAAATAGAATAATATGTACATGGATTTGTCAGTTAAATTGGGATCAAGAGCAGTGATTGGTTAACAGAAATACCTATTAACTTGTATCAGACAGGTTAAGAGGAATTTAATTGCTACTGTACAAAGCCCCGTATGTATAAATTTCTCCAGCTAGACTATCGTCAACTAAATCTGCTTTTGTTTAAAGGAAGTATAAAATTTTCAAAACATCAATGTTTTCAAATATTGTAATTAAATCTAATTAATTTGCTTAACTAATCAGTTATGTTATCAGGAAATTAGTAAAGATGAATGAGCTACTTTTATGACACTCCGACATACATATTTAAATACTATTAATTATTTATATCATACTAGCTTTTGCCCGCGACTTCGTCCTCCTTTTTTGCAGTCGGTTAAAAAGTAGCCTATGTTTCTCAGGCTTCAGACTTTCTTTGTACCAAATTTCATTTAAATCGGTCCAGTAGTTTTAGCGTGAAAGCGTAACAGAAAGACAGACAGAGTTACTTTCGCATTTATAATATTAGTAGGGATAGTAGGGATTGAACGACTGATTGAATTATTTTTTTAATTATGTTAATACGTGCGTGTGTGTTTGTTACTTTATTTTCCCGTAAATTGTAAGGCACTTGCCTCATAACGTTATCAAAGCTATGTTACTTATTTGATTGCTTCGAGATTTTCAAAGTAAGGGTCGGCGAGTTGTAACAAGATTTTTTCTGTTTTTTTATGGACAAAGTTTCTTAGACATCTTTTCTATTTTTTCCTGAATCAACTTGTTTGAGGGTGTCTGTCAATAGCATAATGAAAGTGCTTCGATGACAAACGCTCTTTCAATGTTATGTTACATTTTATTTAACGATATTAAAGATCAGCAATAGTAAGCTACAATACAAATACATTCTATTTGATGCCACATAGGATAATAAAACAAACAGTCAATATCTGAATGCCTTTATAAGTTATCTTCTCAATAAAAAGTGGATCCTTTAAAATTTTTATTGATGACTAGCTTCTGCCCGCGACTTCGTCTGCGTATGATTAGTATTTTACACTATATCGTTATAAAATATAGCCTATATGTCATTCTGATGTATAAGCTATATTGTGGTAAAGTTTCATTCAAATCCATTCAGTAGTTTTTACGTGAAAGAGTAACAAACATCCATACTTACAAACTTTCGACTTTATAATAGTAGTAGGATTATCTATCCCTATTAATCCCTATTAATATTATAAATGCGAAAGTAACTCTGTCTGTCTATCTGTCTGTCTGTTACGCTTTCACGCTAAAACTACTGGACCGATTTAAATGAAATTTGGTACAAAGAAAGTCTGGGGCCTGAGAAAGGACATAGGCTACTTTTTAACCGACTGCAAAAAAGGAGGAGTTCCATGCGGACGAAGTCGCGAGCAGAAACTAGTGCTATATATAACACACTATATATATATATATATATATATATAACACTTCTTTTGTGTGTTTTCGAAACAGTTCTTTTCCTTGCTTATAAGAACTTCCATAAATGAGAATAGAAATGGCTAGGTTTTTACTAGATTTTTTTTTCACATCACTACATAGTATAAAACAGAGTCGCTTTTTTTGTCCCTATACGCCTATGTACGCTTAAATCTTTAAAACTACGCAACGGATTTTGATGCGGTTTTTTTAAATAGATAGAATCATTCAAGAGGAATGTTTATAGCACCCGTGTGAAGCCGGGGCGGGTCGCTAGTTCTAGATAAATTGAATATGGCGCGATATTTTATTTAACACAAAATTTGAAGCCGTATATCGTGTTTCTTACCACGGCAAGGTAAAATGTGTCTACGTAGACAGATTTATTGTAGGCTTGTTAGGATGTCTAGACTATCGCCTGAACTATAAATCTAGTTTTTAGATATCTTATGTACAATGACAGTACCAAGTGGTATGGAGGGCTAAAACCATTGAAATAAGAATTCTTGTTGAAATTATTAAGCACCGTTAAATTAACTAATTGATATTACGGACAATTTATTATCAATTTAAAAAAAAAAATAAAGAAATAAAAATAGAAATGAAATAACTATAAATGCATTATATAATACAGCGTATTTTATTTTATTGGCTTTTAGCGTTATTATATCGTCAGCTTAGTCGTGCTACGAATATGGGAACTGTAAACTTTTCGAAAAGTCAGCCATTAATATCAGATATATGCGAGTTAAACCCGTTTATAGTAGTTTCATTACAATGTGCCGCAAAGGCATCAGAAATTAAAACAAAAATTGTTAAGTAAAAATGTAATTCAAAAATATGAATTAAAATGAAAATACCTACATAAATAACATTTTATAATGCAAACAAACAAACACAGAAGCGGCAGTTTCCGCAGTGGTTTGAGTCATAAATTCTCAGTAGGTCATACATATTAAAGGACAGCGGTGTATCTTTCTATCTGATCAGCACAATCCCAACGAAGTCATATATCACGTATTGTAAGAAATACAATAATATTATAAAATACTGGCTGAAATACAGAGCGACGTTAAATAAATAAATAAAAAAGGGTTAAGCCAAATTTGACAACTTCACAAGGCTGGCAGGTTATAATCTGTGCCGCTGTTGGCCAATTAAAAAAAAAAACGTCAACGCGCCATTCATAGCCATTTTTAATTGTACAGAAATGGAATAAATTCAAATTTCTATGAATTAATTAGTTATAGGTATTTATTGTTATTGGATATAATACCATAAAAAAACAATTTGGTGACTTTTACCATCGACTATAAAATATTTATACAAAAAATGTTTGTATTAATATCGGGTATGTACTTATAATAATATTGGGTAGTAACCCAACATAGAAATACCAGACCAGTAATATTTGACTTTTCTTTTTTTACTTATTTTTGAAAAGCATTATTATTTTATGTAAGATGTACCTGTAAATTTTAGCTGTGATTGTTTTTTTTTTCATTACCTATCTATCATGTAGACGTAGCATTGAAATTATTAGTTGGTACCTACATCTGGAAACTTGTAAATCTTAAGAACATAATAAACTAGTTGAATTTGGACTTTGATTTATAACTTACTTAAAATAGCAGTCGAAATAATCAAATGCTCATAATTCTAATTTATTTCAAACATAACTTCACACTGGTTCCCCTTATTAACGATTCGAGTTTATTAAATTTCGTCACTAAATTTCAAGTCACGGATTTTGTAATTTACTCCGCACACATTTACTTACAAAGAAACTTTACGAATTAGTTAAAAGTAAAGTTAGGTTAATTTGTTGTCATATCGTAAAAGTTAACTTTGTAAATTATGATATAAATAAAACACGAATTATGTCGACTATAATCGTTTTACTAAAATGAGTTGTCATGAATAAAATGGAAAGCAATTTTGATACAACGTTAGTTCTAACTTCGTAGCATGGTACAAAACTTTGACATTAGTTTTTATTAAAATACTATTACTAAGATATTATTATATAGGTAACCATGTTTACACACTTCGTGTCAATGTTTCTTCAGTTCAGTTACAGATTTATGACAGCTGACCTCGACAATGATATAACGCGATATATATGGCAACATTTTTCCTTGTCGACAACGTTACCGACAAGGGGGCCTAGACAAGGTACCAACGTTCAACGTTAAAGCTGAAGGTTGGCACCAAAATGTATGGGATTTGACACCCGCGAACGACTGTCACGTACGTCACAAACGTTCGCGGACGTCAAATCCCAAACATTTTGGTCCTTTCATTTAACGTTAACGTTGAACGTTGGCACCTAGTCTAGGCCCCAAGATGTCGACGCATCAATTATTATTCACTATAGGCTTGATATTATTATGGACTTACCTATAGTCAAGTCACAATCGATAATCGAATGTAAAATTTTACGGAATGTTTATGTAGGTACGCAAACGTAAACGGACTAATTGGAGTTTCGATTGCGTAAGTAAATTTCATACGCAAGGGAACTCCTAGCATAGGGACTTTGGATTTTAAGGCTTCTTATAAGACCATTGTAAGCGACGTTTCAGATAATGAATGGACGTCAATAATAAAAATAACTCCGCGGTAACAATGCTAAGTAGGTTACAACGAGCTTGACTTAAAACGGGTAAAAAAAGCAACAGTTATACCGTGGTAGGGACATTTCAAATTAATTGTCCCAAACCACCGTGGCCGTATTCAAAGTTGAGAAAAGTAATAAAAGGTGACTAATCCTTTTGAGGCAAGTACTCGTACGAGTTTAAAAAAAAGTGTTTTGAGAATGCTAGTCAAAAATAAATTAATGATTGGCACTTGTCTAGGAGCCTGTTTATTAATTACTAGCTGTGCCCGCGACTTCGTCCCCGTGGAATAGTAATTCTTCATAAGGCTTCATATTTTCCCCGTTTTTTACACATTTTCCACTGTTTCTTCGCTCCTATAGGTCGCAGCGTGATGTTATATACCTAGCCTAAAGCCTTCCTCGATAAATGGTCTATCCAACAAAAAAAGAATTTTTGAATTCGAACCAGTAGTTCCTGAGATTAGCGCGTTCAAACAAACAAACAAACAAACTCTTCAGCTTTATAATATTAGTACCTATAGATAGAACCAGGGCAAAACAAATACATTATTATAAACAAAAAAAATAGTACGGCTTACTTTACTAAATGATATGAATTGTACGAGAAAGTAGCTAAAACTGACGAAAGTCTAACGCTAAAGTGATTTTATGTTCGAAGTAGTTTGCATATTGTAAAATAATTTCTACGTTACATTATCGTCAGCTCAGTCGTGCTACAAATATGGGATCTGTAGTTTAAGAAACGTCATCAAATAAAATACGGGAGTTAAATCCGTTATAATTGTTTCATGTCAATGCTTAATAACCGCGAAGGGATCAGAACTGATTATACATCAAGTACCTACATAATATCTAATTATTAACATTCAATAGCAATGAACCGTCACAAAAAAAATCAACGCGAGCTTACTTTACTAAATGAAATTATTTTTGCTCAAAAGAAGGAAGTAGGTAAGTACTTGAGCGAGTAGTTTAAGCAACCGAAATTCCTGTACCGTACGCTTGCTTCTTTTACCTTAGCCAGCTTACTTTACTATATGATTTTTGTCTTGCTCAAAAGTAGGTGCCTTCTTGCTCAAAAGAAGGAAGTAAGTACTTGAGCGAGTAGTTTAAGCAACCGAAATTCCTATACCGTACGCTTGCTCCTTTCACTAAGAACGGCAGGATTATGCCATTGTCGTTGGTACGCCACCTGGAAAATTGCACTTACGTTGTTATTAAGAAAATGCTCGGCCCGGTTTCGTACAATGTACGGTTTTTAGCGGTCCAACTGTACATTAAGTAATAATACTTGCTCTTACCGTAATCCGTCTTTTTAAGAGGTCGGTTATATATAGTGTGGGGTAAGTATAAATATAATGTATTTTTTGAGAAAATTTAGTTTTAACAACTATTTACCCAACTACTTACCCAACTACTTACTTACTTACGTAGGTACTTTTTAATATGGCAAACATAAACATACATATTCATTTTTTGGTATTTCAGCATACCTATATTATTATGATTTTGGTATCCTGAGAAAAAAAATCATCATAGGCTGATGCCTGTTTTCCATTAAATAGATTATCAAAAATTAATGCACACGTATTTTTTTTTCTTTGTCAAACAAAAAATGACAAACGTAAGCGCTTTTAAAGTTCGGGATTGGAGGGGGTTCGTGACGTCACGTCTCGATTCAATTCGTATATTATTCAAACAAGACGTCAATAGCTTCCACTACTTAGCTTTTGACGAACTTATCTTTGTTATTTTTTGTTGCATTGAGAAAGGATAAAGGCTTGGAAAATAGTTTGTAATAGAAAATGCATGAAACTTTAAAAAAAAATATGTTGTCGTCAAGTCAGCTGACATTAAAAAAAAGCAAATAATCTTTTTTTTTTTAAATGATAATATGAAGTATTTATTCAGCTGTGTATTAACTTCTTAATAAAATATGAATGTTGAAACAGCTGTTCAATATACAATTAATTTAAAATGATTACAAAAATAAGCGATATTTTTCGGTTAACGAATATATTTTTTTAGTGTTGATTTTGCATTACTCACTTTATTATTCTAGCAATAATAAAGTGAGTATACTGGGTTTCGTCTGATAATTGTGAAAAATAGTCGCTTAGCCGACAATACCGCTTAAATCATTTTCGCCACTGAGTTAAAATAGCCGCTTAAGTCACTCAGAGTCCATATTAGTAATATTCTGTAGGTAATTGATGACCTGTGCTATATTGTTAGCAAAGCGTCAATATTTTGTGAATTGAAGACACTCTATCCTAAAAAAATCAATGTAATTTTTAGTCATTATCTTCGTAGTAAGAAAACAACATTTGTATTAAGTACTTTACAACAAATGCAAACTTCAAAAATGTTGATTTTTGTCAAACCAAATTAGACTTACGAAAAATCCGAGAAAATCTTGCACACGACGCTTGATATTACGTATTCTATTACAAAGTTAGTTCACTAAGTTCTGAGCAAAAATCCATTCGGTTTGAATTTTTCACGTTTTCATCTTATAAATATTTATGTTATTTTTCTTAAGGCAGACGCTTTCCGACTCCAACGCACCTGAGGCAACTATTTATATAAAGGATTTGTCATTTTTTTGCGCCTTCCCGGCCGGAGATTAGAGTAAAAAATGTTAAGGATTTAAAATTATCAGATTGCAGCATTTAAACAACGTTTTGTTGTGACTCGTTTCGGGGAATATTTTCAAAGCGCTTTTTAGGCTAAACTTTTTTGCTTAAAAACTCAAGCCCAATGATTTATTAAAATATTACTTTTATTTGAATATTTTCTGGCACTTTAACCATTAGTCATTACTAAATGTAACGTGGCAGCAATAAAAAGTTTTTCAATTGGCCCTTAATTACAGGCTCTGCGTAATCATTAAGTGGGAAATCTTTTTGTTACAGACAGAAAGGAAGTTTTGAATTAAGTATGATCATTATTTTGTGAGTTCTTGGAACAAGACAATTATTACGGATTCATTTCGTGTAGGTATATTATTGACACTGCCGTTAAAAGACTTTGGTAGACTATAGTTCTAAATTCAATACTTATAGCACTTTAAGCTGGCTACGGACTGCATAAAGTTTGCATGTAATTTTAGAAACCTTCCTCTTGAATCTCTCTATCTATTAAAAAAAAAAACCGCATCAAAATCGTTGCGTAATTTTAAAGATTTTAGCGTACATAGGGATAGGGACAGGAAAACCGACTTTGTTTTATACTATGATTAACAAAGATGACAAAATTATCCGCAAATTTACACAACTTCAAACGGAAGCCAAGCACAGGATCTCACCTATAAAAACGAAAGTGGGTTTTAATAAACAGTTCAACGATCTGAACAGTCACACTATTTTGTTTATATTAATTTACCTACACTTTCAGTGAATATTTTTTGTAAGAAACTATAGATGTTTTTATAATACGAAAGTTTACGCCTATAAAAACCTTTATTGTAAGAACTATATTTTTTTTTTATAAAATTAAGTAAAATTTATGCCAAAAACACAAATATGACAATTTGTCACCATCCTTGGATACGCGTGGCACGCTGTACATAAACACACGACATTCGCGCAAGCGCCCTGTGCCACCTAAACGGAGTAGCACACTCAGGCACGGTAGAAAGAGTGGAAGATACTAGTTCCTCTCCCTTCCCCATCTTACGCATTTTCGATCAGCATCACGTGACCCTACGCGAGGCATCACGTGACCCTGACGCGAGTTTGAAAGTTTTTACCCATACAAAAAAAAGTGCTCAGCGCCGCTAAAGAAGTTTTCACTTCAAAAATCTACATTTTGAGTATTACGATAACTTACGCAAGATCCATTACATAAGTGTGAGTCAAGATACTATTTTGATGACATCTAAACATTCTAATTCTCAGAATGTCTAGTCGAAACTTAACCTATTAGCGGAGAAACACGAATGCAATTAGCAACATGGTGGATTTATCAGATGTCTTGGGAGTTAACTCTGTAACTCCATTAAGACTTCTTGAAAGTCCGAAGTAGAACCTTGGTTAGGTTATAGAATTTTAAAATTGTTTCTATGTGTTAATCACTATATCGTCGGTGCGACTGCAATAGCGCGTAAGAGCAATTTGTAACCGCGTATCAGTATTTTATAAATTTTTAGGAGGAAGAAATAATTGGTGCCAATAGACACTTAAGTCGATGGCGCGACATCAAATATTTGCGACTTTTGCTAATACGCGGTATTGCAGACGATATAGTATAAAACAAAGTCGCTTTTTATGTCCCTATATCCCTATGTAGGTACGCTTAGATAAATTTATAAAACTACGCAACGGATTTTGATGCGGTTTTTTTAAATTAAGGTTTATAGCACCCGTCTGAAGCCGGGGCGGGTCGCTAGTACGTAATATTTTAGTCGATATCGTATTAAATGTGCGTTAAAATGTTAAGATGCTTTTGAGGTTATTCCACATTGGAAAGAACTACTTAAAACGAATTTAACTCGCCTATTTTATTTTATTATTGCTATAGTGTTAGACTATCGTCAACTCAGTCGTCTACGAATATGGTTACTGTAACACATTCGAAACGTCAGCAAGTAAACTAAAATACGCGAGTTAAATCCGTTAAGTAGGTATTGTTTGTTGGCCAACTAGCTAAATAAAACTTAACGTCTTTGATATATTCTGTCGAGTTCTAAAACTATATACCTACATTAAAATATAGTATAATAATTTCTGATGCCTTCGCGGTTATTACACATTGGAATTTTTATTTTATTTTAAAAATACGCGAGTTAAATCCGTTAATAGTTGTTTCATTCCAATAAAATATAGTAATTATGTGTTTTGCTTATGAATGAGATCCAAAATGTGGGCTCTCTGTAATGGAAGTTTTGATTACGACATGCTCCGTGTAGTTCCTATCCTGAGTTGGAATAGTTTATATTAGATTTGTTTAACTTCAAACTAATTTAAGCTGTACATGTAAATTTGATGTAGAGTAAAAAGTAAGAACCAGATATGTACTAAAACCACAAAACCTAAATTAAAATTATGGTTTTAGTAATTAGGTTATCTTTACATCAAAAATAAGGAAATAGGTACAAGGAAAAACAAAGTCAGTCGAATTATTAAGAAACTAGTAGTTCGGCCTGGCTTCTCAACAGTAAAAGTTTTTTTTTTGTATAAATTTTACCTACGATATCCTTGTCGTTTATTCTTCGATTGAGAGAAAAAATCTTTTCGTAATCTACTTGATGATGACAAATAAAAAACTACTTAAAACCTAATAAGTTTTAGAAACCTAAATTAACAACAATCAAAAGTGTGAAAATACGCCTTTATTTATAAACTAGCTTCTGCCCGCGACTTCGTCCGCGTGGAACTCCTCCTTTTTTGCAGTCGGTTAAAAAGTAGCCTATGTCCTTTCTCAAGCTTCAGACTTTCTTTGTACCAAAGTTCATTTATATCGGTCCAGTAGTTTTAGCGTGAAAGCGTAACAGACAGACAGACAGAGTTACTTTCGCATTTATAATATTAGTAGGGATATGTATGTACTTATGGTCTTTTAACCACTTAGGTACCAACGCTATTTTTAATTTATGTCTTATAAAAATATGCGCGGAAAATAAAGATCTCATTTCACATCAGATGATTTTCGATGAAGGTACATATTTTTGATAAAGAACGGTCGTAAGTATTTAAATATTGGAAGGTAAAGTAGCAGAAGGTTTCAAACGGTTTGCTTTTATTACATTCATTGCTGTAATAATATCCAGAGCTGGAAGATTAATGTATGAAATAACTTGCAGAGATCTAACTCATTATCCTTAGTTATTTGTACAGGTTGTTACGGATTCATAATTTTTTTTTTACAATATTGATTTTTGTTACTTTTTGGTAAAACAATACGAGTACTTTTAAAGTTTTTAATATTTGTATTATACCTAATAAGGAGATCCTTATTAGGTATAATACAAATATTAAAAACTACATAGCGCAATAACCTTAAACCAGAATAGGAGTTTAAGTTATTAAGATTGATTGTGCTGATAATTAATATTATTTGTGTCATATTTTTGTATGTTGAAACTGATTGTTGTGTGTCTTTATTATGTTATATAATATTTGGTACCTATATTATATAAAATTCTCATGTATGCTGTTAAACTTCTACGAAAAAGGACCGATTTTTATGAAATTTTGTGTGCATATCACAACATCTATTTTTCATAGGTACCCGTAAATGTTAGGGGCTGTCTACAATAAAGATTTTTATAATAATAGGGCAAAATTTTAATAAAAATCTCAAAACACGGGATACGAAGTTTGCTGGGTCAGCTAGGAATATAACATAATTATTTTTAGTATGCATGTACTTAAGTAAGTTATTTTAAAAAATGTATCCTAAGGGCTAAACATTTTTTTCTTTGTGTACTTAAGCAAAAAACGCTTTCGATTTATAAACTTTATATATCGGGGTAGTTAAATATATTTCAAACACGAATAAGTACCTACCTCAGTCTGAAAAGACTTTTTGTTAAACTAAAAACAAACTTAACATTGTTTCTATTCAAACATTATATCAATCACAGCATTATAATCTGTTTATTAACTTTTCTCATTTATTATAAATATAAAACCTTAATATAAACTCAGGACAAGTTACTCGCAGTTCATTTACTTCGGTCATTAAATTCGACTTTACGGTCGCTTTATCTGACACTTTGCGAAATATTAACGGGTGCATTTTATTTCAAAGATAGTTCAGAAGGCTATTATGGACTTTACGGGAATCAAAACTGACCATTACGGAGAACATGCTTTATGATGTAGGGGAAGGTGAGGTATAATGATCCCCTTAAGGAAAAAAACTTAAATTCGGCTAAAAATTAAAGCAGAATTACAAGATTTCTATTATTAGAGCTAGTGAATTTACTTAACTTTGTAACTGCATACTTATTTTTTATTATATGTCTATAGTTTTTTTGTAAAAGAGGTTTTTGTAAAAGTTTAGTAAAGGATCATTTTATACACACCGGTGTACAAAATGATCCCTGGGGTAGGGGTAATATGATCCCAGGGAAATTTATACCATAAGTTACTCAATATCAGTGAAAAAAACACTAAACTATTTATTTTAATCATATTATGTATTGTTCATAACAATTTAAGCATTTAAGCAAGTTACACAAAACTTTTCAGATCTCTTTTTTATAATTATCTACTACTCTACTCTTTATGGATTTGTAAGGCGTGCCATCAAAATTGGCTTGAAGAATCAATGCAAAAGGTATCTAAACCCTTTTGCATTGATTCTTCAGGCCAATTTTGGCGTTTAGTCTTTCGATTATAGATTTTCGGCACTATCTGTACGAAAAATAAATACTAATGGGGTAAAATGATTCCAGGGATCATTTTGCCCCAAACACCAAATTCCAAGATATCGATCAAAACATAATCTTCAAATACCGCGTGTGGAGATCGGACATTGCTTAAATATTAGCTGACTACTATTAATACCCGCAAATTAAACAACATTTCAATAAACACAAACATGTAAAAAGTAATGAAAGTTCAAAAACAGACCTACCTTAGATCAGAGCCACAGTTTTTGATTATTTTTTAATAAAATCACGCCAAGCGCTCGCATCGCCTTGACATTCGGAGAGGCAACTGGCAGGGGTGCGGGGTACATGTTTCATGCTCATTTGGATATATGGATAGTTGTCTTAGTTGTCTTAGATTTAAGCCGGGGGATCATTTGACCTCCAGGGATCGTATTACCTCACAGTCCCCTACCTACTAGCTTCTGCCCGTGACTTCGTCGGTTCGGTTAAAAAGTAGCCTATGTTCTTTCTCAGGCTCTAGACTTTCTTTGTACCAAATTTCATTTAAATCGGTCCAGTAGTTTTAGCGTGAAAGCGTAACAGACAGACAGAGTTACTTTCGCATTTATAATATTAGTAGGGATTTTAAGAGGGCCATTAACCAACAACTTAACTTAAACTTAACTCAACTTTAGCGTTAGACTATTGTCAGCTCAGTCGTGCTACGATTAAAGAAACTGTAAAGAATCCATAACGTCAGCAAATAAAATAATATAAAAATACGTGAGTTAAATCCGTTAATAGTTGTTTCATTCCAATGGATTTTAAAGTGTTATTTTTTAAAAAGTGATTCAAGAGCTTCTTCTTGTAATATTGCTTGGGTGCTATAAACCTTCGTTTATAGCACCCGTGTACCCGTGTAGGTACTTAATTCATGTTATAATAATAGGCAACCATCCCTTTCTTTTTAAGAATGGAAATCAAAGTGAGCTAGCATTCATCAGTGAGTAATGTAGGAATTCTTTTCTGTACCGATTGTCTTATTACAGGCAATTTCCTTAAGTGCCTCTCTCCGAACCAGATCTTCAGCCTTTTCGTGGACATTTCGCAATAACCTTAAAGCAGAAAGGGAGTTTTTGTTTGGCCAAAAGTTATTAAGATTGATTGTGCTGATAATTCGACCCCTTTAATATTATTTTTGGCATATTTTTGTATTTTGAACTTTTATATATTTTTGGTATTTGTTTTTGACAATGCTAATCCCTACTAATATTACAAATGCGAAAGTAACTCTGTCTATCTGTCGGTCTGTTACGCTTTCACGCTAAAACTACTGGACCGATTTAAATGAAATTTGGTACAAAGAAAGTCTGAAGCCTGAGAAAGGACAAAGGCTACTTTTTAAAAGACTGCAAAAAAGGAGGAGTTCCACGCGGACTAAGTCGCGGGCAGAAGCTAGTAGATTATAAAAACAATGCGAGCTGAACTTGACTTTTCAAAAGCTTTCAATGAAAAAAAACTTGCAATGTAAGTAACGGGTGAAATCGTGCAACTCAATTTTGAAGCAGATAACTTTAACCAATTGACCCTGAAATTTTATACAGACGTTCAGTTTAATGATAATGTATGATAACTATGTGACGTCATTCTAAAACTAAATTCAGGGGCGTGACAAGGGGGGTGAAACAAGTCTACAAGTAGGTAAACCCGAATTAGATATCAAATGAAGGAGAATCAATTTTAAAATTATAAAAGCTTGTTTACGAATTACAATCTATATTATAATATAAAAATGAAACCCGTTTTCCGTTGTCACATCACGCGTGAATGGCTGGACCGATTTCACTAATTTTCACTAATTCTTTTTTGTTGTATTTGTTATTATTCTTATGTATGAAAAATAAATCTATCATTCAGATAAAAAGGTAACAGATATTTCTTGATAATAAGGCGGTACGAAGTTCGCCGGGTCAGCTAGTGACTAATAATTTCTGATCCTTCTCGGTTACCACACATTAAAACAGAACACTTATACCGGGTTTAACTTCAGTAAAATAAAATGTATTATAACTTTTTAACAACTTTACTTTCTATAGACAGTATTCAATAGTTTAATACGTGTTAGACTTTCTTCAGTTCAGTCTGCTATACTGTGTTACATTGTACTGTGAACATGCCCTTTGAATGAAATTCGTCTACCCTCAATGGATAAAGGAAATTTTACTAATTAATTATAATTATAAATCTTTTGTGTTGCGGTAGTATTTAAAAATATCATATCAGAGTTGTTAATTCGTAAAATTGTTATCAATACAAGTATATATTTATAGGTATATAAGCGAGTCAAATCCGTTACGTACATAATTATCATTCCAAGGACTTAATCTTTTATAGAACCCAGACGAAACTGATAAGTTAGTTTTAAAAGTACCGATTTCACACAATTCCGGTACTTAAGCACAAATATATTATGTATCTAATTCTTTAACCGAAAAATTAACATTTCATACCTTTACTAAAACAAACTTCTTCAAATTCGTGCTAAACCCGCAAGATTCGCGAACGCTTAACAATATTCAACGGCTTATCGTGATTCTCTTTGCAAACTCCATGTCCCCGTTGACTTACATTTGAATATGAATAGCAATGATATTAAGTAACGGGAAAATCTGAGTTTAGTCAAGGATCAGTCCTTGACTAAAACTCAGATTTACTTAATAGGTATTATTGTTTATTCTGATAGCTGGCACAGATTTTTGGGTACCTAGGTGTTCAAGGCAAGATGTAAACTTGCCACTTTACTCTTCTATCGTTTCCCAATACGGGACTGATTGATGAATGATTTAAATTGTGCTCAAAACCACAAAAAAATGAAAAAAAAATGAGACATGGTCAGTTTCCTTTCGCTTTCCATTACCTTACTTAAACGTATTTTCTTGGCATTTCCATAAAATCTTTTATAACAGATATCTAAGCTACAAAAGACCTATCTTTTCACAGAATTTCAGCTCAATACCTAATGTTAGCTTATAAACAAAACTTTATTTTCGCTTTATCCACTAATCCTTGTTTTCAGTGTTTTAAAGAAAATGTTGAATCCACTAAAATGTATTAAAACTTACCTTGAAAGGCTTTAACAAAATTGTTAGCTTCATTTAAAATTCAGGACGCTACGCAAGTATTATGAAGGTTCATTCACAAACTTAAAGAGCTGATAAACCCTTCATATTGTCACTCAAAAGAGCAGGAATTAAGTTTGGTTTTCCAACTTTATGGTACTAGGGACTTAACATGAAAGTACCGAAAACATTGTACCTATTAATCACTTTAGCATAAGACTATTGTCAGCTCAGTCGTGCTACGATTATGGAATCTGTAAAGGCTCCGAAACGTCAGCCAATAAAATAAAATACGCGAGTTAAATCCATTAAAGTTGTTTTATTCCAATGAATTATAGCCGCGAAGGCATCAGAAACTATTATTGTACCTATTATTTAAATGCAATCATTGAGATATTTTTTTTATTATTTATTGAGTGCTAATTGTCTGATAATAGTACTATTACCATTAACAACAATAAGATTTAAATGCAAAAAGCGTGGTTCAGACTATCGCGTAATAATTCCGTTTTAATTATTTCATTCCATTATGCAATAACCGCGAAAGAAACAGAAATCATTAAAAAAAAACAAATTTGCCGTGAAATTAAAATAAAGTGTTATCGAATAATACAAGTAAAACACATGAATATCACATTTAATTTAAAACCTTTATTTCCATCAGTTTCCATTGCTACTTCCAGCAGTTTTGTTTGTTAGTGTGTCTTTCATACAAGACATACATAAGATTTCAGAGAATATATTAATTTAAATGTACCGCAAATTTTTTGGTACATCTATCATGCTTACAAAAAATTTAATGTCGAAAATCTACCCTCGTAAACAATAACCTAGCTTTGACGCTAATGAAGTTATTCAGTTCACAATTTTATCATTACAGAAAATCTTCAAACCTTGCTTTCAATTTCCTAAATTTGTAAGTTTATTTTTTTATTTACTAAATCTGTAGCATTTTGCTCTTTACGTAGGTACATTCTTATTTCATATGGATAATAATATATATTCAAGATCCCAGTTATCCCTGACTTACGTGATTTTAGGAAGGATGAAATTTTCAGGATTGCTAGTAACGAATAAACTTAGAAAGTAATGGATACTCGCTTAGCTAAAAGCGGGACCGTCTTACAAGTAGCAGGTATCAAAAATGAAAAAAAAGTCATTTTTTTTTCCATTGATCCATGATCCTATGATCACCATGATGATATAGGGTGTCTAGAATCTCACTGTTTTATGGCTAATTACAAATGTATTAAATCTTACTTGTACTTATTAACATGTTAGTAAGCTATAAAAAATTCGGTCAGCATGATAATTTCATGAATAAATTCCATTGGAAAGTATTCCAAAAGTCATATAGAACTACCGTTCGGCTTCAACCTCTATATTATTTTTTCCGGTTTAAAAAACAGACCATATCATCCATCTGAATAAAGACAAATAGCACAAACAGGAAAATACCTAATGAAGACGTCATCAGAAAACGTGTTATTATACTTGATTTCCGCTTTATTTAAACAAGTGTTTTATAATTGTAGTCTTATTACCAAGCGATGGCCAAATTTTTTTGGCCAAACAGTAGTTAATATAAATGCTGGTGCTTTATAAATTTTAGCAGTTTGGTCTTGTGTGTCATCGCTACGGATTGAAGAATAACTTAAAATGCTTGCATTTGTTCTTCTTGTTGCCTCTGCAGCTTTTTTTGAGTCTTCTGTGGCACAAACAGCAGGTAAGATTTCTATTCCATCAGGCATGACGACTGAATTTGTTCTTTGTTCATCAAGTACATTTCCAAAAAATATTGGATACGTATTTTTTATTTTCGCAATCGAACAATAAATAACAAAGATAAGCGCTTCAGAAGTTCGGGAGAATAGTCCGATACGGGAACGATGTAAAAGGCTTACAATTAACAAAACTCACAAGTGCTTTCTGTTTTGTAATCTGTTAGAGTACATTGAAATGTAATGGGGGAAAAAAAATATAACAGTTTTTGACCGTGCGTTAGGAATTATTCTTATTTTTAGAAGCAATATTTGTAAATCGTTGAAAAAAAATATGTAAGTGCTTTTTTTCTGCACTGGGTTATCGCATTTAATTATTAGAACGCCCTATAACATTTTATAACTATTTTATCAACAGCTTTTAGCAATATAATCGAAAAAGTGAAAAAAAACTATATTTCCTAAAATAATAATAAAGTGAATGTTAGTTTCCGCAATGTGCTCAAATCGATTAAAAGTAACGTCAGTTATTATATCTAACAGATTTATCAATAGCTTCTTTTTTTATTAACATAAAACGTTCTCTAGGCCGTAAAAAAAATTTCAAGATTCTCAAATCGACATTTTCTAATGCAGAATAATTGTAGTAACGCATTAACAGATTTTTTAACTATTTCAACAATAGCTGCAGGTTTTATTACCTTATCAATTCAAATAATTTTGTACAAATGTACTGAATATTCCGGTCTCATCCTAAACACTAAGCTGTAATAAAACGCATGTACCTATAAATTTCAACCTATCTAATTAAGACTATCTTGGCTTGATGCGTAAGGCATCGCTTAGTATACCGAGAGTCGTGGATCGAATCCGACTGGTCAACATGTTTTTTTTTATTTTTATTATCGGATAGGAAATATGGTATTACATAATCATATTATTTACTTTTTTTATTTTCCATAATAAATTGTAGTACCTAGTTAATATTTTAAAATGAAGCGCCATCATTAGACCCTGGTTAGGTACTATATAATCATGTAGTATCAAAGTACTCGTCAAGACGTATAAAAATTCTAGCGCGACGAATCTAATGATTTAGGTACAGCTGGATCTTATAGCATTAGGGTTCCCTGGTATATGGGAAAAAACAGGCCAGATATTCGGAATTACCAAAGAATCTTTGTTAGGTACTTAACACAAAACGAAGCCTCTTAAGAACTTAGACTAAATAAACCATAAAGCTAGAAAATACACATTTTAACTAGGGTTAGTCTTGAATGTGTCTCACCGACGTACAAAATATGATCATAATAAAATTACAAAAAGAATAAAAGTTTAAACACATTAACCTTTCCTGGTCTTGAACTCAAACCAGCCGCGATCTATAAACGTGCAATTGACATGACCGCCGGGCCAGCGGTTCAATTATTCGTTATACGAAAATCCGTTACCAATGTCGACACCGCTTGTCTTGACACGACAGTGATTGAGATTCTTTAAATCGGACGCGATCTAAACGGCGAGTGAAGTTTGGCAACAATTAACAAGAGTCAGTATGACAACGTCGCATTTCTCGTTTGCTTTGCATAGTATTTATGGAATATGGAACTAATCAGGCAATAAAACCTGCAGCTATTGATGAATTCGTTAAAAAATCTGTCAATGCGTTACTACAATTATTCTGCATTAGAAAATGTCAATTTGAGAATCTTGAAATTTTTTTTACGGCCTAGAGAACGTTTAATGTTAATAAAAAAAGAAGCTATTGATAAATCAGTTAGATATAATAACTGACGTTACTTTTAATCGATTTGAGCACATTGCGGAAACTAACATTCACTTTAATATTATTTTAGGAAACATATATATTTTTTTCACTTTTTCGATTATATTGCTAAAAGCTGTTGATGAAACAGTTATAAAATGATAGAAGGCGTTCTAATAATTAAATGCGATAACCTAGTGCATAAATATTGCACTTACATAATCTTTCTTTTGGTTTATAACGTCTCTATACATATACCTATATATTATAAAAGCCACCATCAAAATCCGATATATTTTTTTTTTTACAAGGAGTATTCATAATATTCTAACTGACTACCAAAAATTGCGCACTTGTGAATTTTATAAGTTAATTTTGTTTGCGTATCGGACTAGAAGGGGCTGATGACGTCACGTTAAAATACAATTTATACCATACCGTAACATCACTGACATGAAGCACTTATCTTTGTAATTTTTTTAATGGTTTATGAAAAATAAGGCCTCTTATATAATATACAAGAAAAATAGTAATTAAGAAGTATAGAATAAGTAGTAATAATTAACAAACAAAATACTAGAATAAGCACATATAACTATTTACATTTAAATTTTAAATTTAATTTTGTATGGTTCAAGGGAAATAAAAGGCTTTTTATTTTTATTTTATTATTATGAAAAAATAAGTGTCCAATAATTTTCAATAATCCAACTTGCGGACGAAATTCGTCATTCGTCATCCCTCTAATAATAAAAATGCATGTTTGTGTTAATAATTATTTGTTCAAAAACTCTTGTCTACTTTCACATGACTTTAATACCTCATGATTATATTTTACCAGTATGTGGAGCAAACGAAAGATCAACTGACTGCTATAACGTATGCCAGGACCTTACTTGCAAAGAGAGGATTACGGGAAGCGACAGACTATGTACACAGCAATGTGGGACTACAGGCTGTATTTGTAACGAAGGCTTCTACAGGCATGACAATGGCTCCTGTGTTCCTGTAAACGAATGCTGTAAGTAAACAAAGTGAAGTCAGAACAGGACAAAGTTTCTGAAATGTAAATGTAACAACGCATAAGTAGTATTAACTTATACTTATGTTGCTTTTTCCACTATTTTCTTATACGGTGTAACTCTTTTAGTAAGAACACTTAGGTATATTGTTTGTTTTTTTTTGTTCATCAAGTAGATTATCAAAAAATATTGGTAGTGATTATTTTCTTTCCTGAATCAAAAGTTCGGTAGTTTGAGCTTGCGTAGTAGCTTATGTTTTGAAAAAAGAAAAAAAATGGATAACATTTTTAATGATCTAACTGACCTACCTACAAAATAGAATATCATTTTCTTTATTCAGTCATCATCCCTATTTATTAAAATAGTTTATAGAAATTTTAAACGAGGAAACCTAAAAACGTCAATAGACGAATTAAAGGTCTTTTTTTTATATCTTTTAGCACCACCTACCTGCCGTAATGGAGAGGTTTATAGAGAATGTGGTTCAGCATGCCCAACAACATGCGATAATAAAGACGACACTGACAGGGTGTGCACAACACAATGTGTTGAAGGTTGCTTCTGCGCCCCAGATACAATCCGAGCTCCAGACGGTTCTTGTGTTGCACCAGAAAATTGCCGTAAGTCATGTACTTTTAGTTTAGAATATGTCAATATGTGTCTAATGGAAACGTTATATCCTCAAATCTAAATACATATTGAGTTTAACATCATTGGGTGGATCTTTGTGTATTAGATATTATCATGTCTCAGAATGTAAGTATTTAAGAACATAACCAGTATGTGAATTGTTTCCTGGAATTCCTACAAAAACTGTTGTTTTCTTATTTGTTAACTGAATACTGAGGCGCAGTTGGCCAGCTAATGGGCCTTTACTGCAAAACCGGACGGGTGGCGAGCCTCCAGAGAGGAGACTTTCAAGCCTTTATAAATACTGTTTAAATTGACACTGAATGATATTACTTGGAACCTCGAACCGAAAAGCTCTAAGACCCTCCCCAGCACTGGACGTACTCATTTATTTTGTTATGGTTATAAAATTAGGGTGAGCGCACCTCGGAGCGCTCCCCATTTGTCCGGTGGAGCAGTGACGGCCCCAGGGCCAACTGCAAACAGTCACTCAGAAAAAAAAAAAAAAAAAAAATGGTTATAAAAACTAAATACCTATACATAAATTATACTTACTCAATTTAGAATGAATATTAAAAAAATAATTTGTTCTTTCTGCAGCTCTTCCAGAGCCTACTGAAGCAGATACACAGGGTAAGATTTTTAAAATGAAAAAATTACATATAATAAGGGTTACCAGTTATTTATTTTTATTATAACATACATCCTTTCCTTAACTAACAGTTTGTGGAGTAAACGAACGGTCTACTGACTGTTATAACGTATGCCAGGATCTTACTTGCAAAGAAAGAATTACAGGCAGCGACAGAGTATGCACACAGCAATGTGGGACTACAGGCTGTATTTGTAACGAAGGCT
Source organism: Polylopha cassiicola (assembly GCA_038024825.1). Lineage (NCBI taxonomy): Eukaryota > Metazoa > Arthropoda > Insecta > Lepidoptera > Tortricidae > Polylopha > Polylopha cassiicola. The sequence continues at coordinate 4,411,269 of CP149053.1, read as the reverse complement.
TCTACAGACACGATAATGGCACTTGCGTTTCTTCTTTTGAATGTTGTAAGTTTATATTATAATGTTCCATTAAGTTAACTAACCCTGAAACCCTGTTGAAAATTGGTGGCGAGATACCTTAAAACTAGGAGACGGACATAAAATTCCAAAACTTTTAATTCCGTTCCGGTGGAAAAAAAAATTGGATTACTTATCCTTAATAATGGTTTGATACATTGCTTTTTAGTGAAGCTATCGCCAGCGGATGTGTTTATAATTCACTTCTGCAAGTTTGAAAATGTGCACACCTCATTGAGTTTCATGACTTTCATACCGTTTCTTCTCAAGTGAGGTTTTTTCGGTGGTATCTTCTGATCTTCATAAGAGCTTGTAAAAGCCTAAATTAAATAATTACTTGATTTTGATTTAGGAAATCTCCGGAAATCGTACAAGTTTCACGATAATAAATGAAAACACAATATCTTACATACCTGATATGTTTCAGCACCACCTAATTGTCCCAAGGGAGAAGTGTACAGCAATTGTGGTACCGCTTGCCCAGCAACTTGCGAGAAAAGGGGAAACACCTGTTCCGTGATGTGCACATTGCAATGTGTCGAAGGTTGTTTCTGCCCTCCTAATACAATGCGAGCACCAAACGGCTCATGTGTTGCACCCAAAAATTGCCGTAAGTATCTACCTAACTTATTTATAGCCCAGGATCAGCATCTGTATCTATCTATATGTATAAAAAACGAATCGCTAAAATTAATTTATGTACGCGCATAACTTCTGGACGACTGCACCAAATTGGATGATTCTTTTCTTAAGTGTTCCTTATTGTCAGGACATTTGTATAATGAAAATTTATAAGCAATATAAAATTTGATTAGAATTCATTTTAAAGTCTGATATAAAAAGTGGTTGACAGCATGTGACCGAAGACTCAGGCAGATCTTTTACGAAACAATCGAACAGGCAGGACGATATCTACCAGGACCGCTAGTTGGCAACAAAAAAAAATGTTTGTAGCTCCTTGATACGAAACCGCAGGTTGCGGGTTTGAATCTAATGATAGTGACAGACATCAGTATGACAAGCACGAGCATCTGTAACTGAGTCTTCAAGGACCTGAGTCTTGCGTTACCCAAGGACCTCTTCATTGACTGATCTGGTGCCGCTCCCATCTTGTGGCGTCCAGTGACCTTTACCAAGTCATCGCACCTTGTAAGTCCACGCTGCATCTTCCACTTAAGTTATTTCTTTTTTTTAGCAAAACGAACATGCAAGGGAGCAAATGAAATCTTCGTAGAATGTCCACCAACGTGTCCCCCGACTGAGGCTTGCTCCAATATATGGTCTAGATTTGACTGCAGCAACGCTTCTACATGTTGTGCGCCCCAGTGCAGATGTAAAGACGGGTATTACAGAAACAAGGATAACGTTTGCATCAGTACAAAAGCCTGCAGTAAGTATTTTCTTTATAATAATTTCTGATGCCTTCGCGGTTATTACACATTGGAATGAAACAATTTACGGGGGCTTTAGCGTTAGACTATTGTCAGCTCAGTCGTGCTACGATTATGAAAACTGTAAAGAATCCGAAACGTCAGCAAATAAAATAAAATAAAAATACGCGAGTTAAATCCGTTAATAGTTTGTTTCATTCCAATGTATTTTCTTTATATTAATGCTTTATGTTGAATAGTGAGGTAGATTTTTTTATGAAATAAGCCTCTATCTATTAACGTCTAGTCTAAGTCATTAAAATGCTCTTTAATATTACAGCTTTAAAAGATTTAAATTGATATTAGTAGATATTGCATCTGAAACTTTTATTAAACAATATTAAATATCCTTTTAATGATGAAGTCCTATTGAAATCTCGAAAGCTTTATTACTTTTAATTAATTTACAAAAATAAATAACACTATACCTGATTATTCTCAATGTCTTGAACTGTTTTTTGTTTTTTCAGTGCAAACCAGATAAGTGACCACAAAATAAACTCTTCAGAATTTAACTGCAATTGATACTTTAAATAAAGAAAAAAGAAAGAGTCATGCGGACTATAAATAACTCTATAGGTAGATTAATTTTGATTTGTATAATATTCAAACACACACAGGCAGTTTATTCCTTAATTGTGAAGTCACCGAAAACAGTAATATGAAAGATATAAATAAAATCAATCTTGTATGCAATTGACAGCCAAATATAATTCTAATGAATCCGTTTTATTTGCATTTTTATTTTTTGTAGTATAGGATGCTAAGTAAGGTCACTGTTCTGTCAACCAGATAAAAATAATATTTTATTGAATGAAGTTAGTTTCTCAATATAATTTGATATGGCAAACCTCCAAACAATAATATACATAGCCTACAACTCATTAACTTTTTCTGCTATCTATTATATGACAGCCAGTTCAAACAGGTAAGTTTTTATTAGTAATTACACTCTTCTGTGAATCAACCGAGACAAGTTTTAAATTAAAAACAAATAACGTACCTAGTATAAGGATGCTTGAGAAAATTTGTTCATTTAATATAGTAGTTGTAAAGAAAGAGTGTGATACGAACTGCAAAAAATTTCTGATGCCTTCGCGGTTATTATACATTGGAATGAAACAACTATAAACGGATTTAAGAAATTTAATTTTATTGGCTCACGTTTCGGAGCCTTTACAGATTCCATAATCGTAGCACGACTGAGCTGACAATAGTCTTATACTAAAGTCATCATTAGCTGACTAAAGTGGTTTCATTCCAACGAACAGCAATGTTCTTCCACACAAAAATTAAAAAGTTGATTCGATTGATCTAATTGATTCATGCAATTCCGAACCCTTTATTACCAAGTGCATAAACAACCGAGGGGGAATAATATGTACACAGCACACGGTAGTGTTATTACTATGGAAGTTATTCAAAGGCCAATTTTTACCTTTAAAAAAGGTACCCTTGACTAAGTGAGTAAAAACTCGATTCACCGGAAAACGATAACGATGATAAATGGTTGTTTGCCAAATCGGCACGAGTTTGGGTCTAGAGTATTTAATTTTTACACTGCCCAATTGCTTTGCTTGAAAATATACCGAACGGTGTTAGCTTTAAGGTCCATTTTTCATTTAAGCCATTTAGTAAATATAGGCAACACCTTGAAAAATGGACTACAAATTTTTCTTGCGACCCTTGAGATTCCTTAAGGAGTAGATACGAAAAGTGACTGACTCGTCGGTATTTTTATTACCGTTTCTATTTATTTTTAGATTAGTTTACATTTCGGTTGCTTTAATAAAAAAAAGTCCTTTAATAAATTATTCCTTTCTAAATATTTTGCTGTGCTGTTAGGAAAAATAAATAAAATCCTTCACACCAATTTACCTAGTTCCAAACGATTCAAATCTTGTATTTTGTGTAAACATACATTATTTAATATAATATATCTTTGGTACAAATGCTTGTGCTTGCCACATCCACTTCTGGTTTCGTAGACATAATAAGCAAATAGGTATTATTTTATTTAGATATAGGAAAAAATGCTTCTATAACAACACTCAAATCCTTGTTTAGTTAGGGAAGTAAATGTCTTGATAATGCTCTGACTTCCCTAAACAGTGCATAAAGATATTGCTTTCATTTTGAATTAAATTCTGCGTCGCCAACTTGATAGTGTTATATCGGCCCCGCTGGCGTGGTCGAAGACGTGCACCCACACCCGGTACGAGTCGAACCTATACGCAGGCACCTTCAGTCTTCCTGTAATGTAATCGTGTTAACACACCTCTTGACAGCCCGAGCCTAGGTGCGACTCCCACTCTAGGGGGGGCTTTGGGACGGTCAGAGCTAAAACCTTAAACTATTATAGGCTTTGCACCAAAAGGCCCATCAGCTGGCCAACTGGGCTGTAGTATTCAGTTCAAAAAAATACGTCATTGGTGCGTATCCAAACGATCTTATCTATTTTTCTTCAATAAAGGCTTTGCCATCAGCAATTCAATCTATTTGCCAGCCACAATAAAGGGATGCTTCAGGGAACCGTCTGGAACTGACTGTGTATACCTATTACCTATATATGGGTGTATTTTACTCACGTACTAAAAGAGAATGGGCAACATATGAGCACGCTTTGGCAACGCGGTCACGGATATACCTGAAAGCACAGGTGAAAATATCGTTTCTTATGAAAACATACGGGCGTCTGCAATGTTGGGGATTAAAAAAATGTGATGTCTTCGCAGTTATTACTAAGTGGAATGAGACAACTATGATGGAATAACTCGCGTTTTTTTTGCAGACGATTTGTTAGTTTTTTCGTTGGAGTCGGTTTGGAATATGGGAACTGCTTTTGTAACATCAGCAATGAAAACAAAATGCGCGAGTTAAATCCCTACTTCCCTACTAATATTATAAATGCGAAAGTAACTCTGTCTGTCTGTCTGTTATGCTTTCACGCTAAAACTAATGGACCGATTTTAATGAAATTTGGTACAAAGAAAGTCTGGAGCCTGAGAAAGGACATGAATACTTTTTAACCGACTGCAAAAAAGAAGGAGTTCCACGCGGACGAAGTTGCGGGCAGAAGCTAGTGCTTTATAATTATTGAATTCCATGAAATTATGTTATCACAGAAGATTCAGTAGTATAAGGGTTTAATGTATCTACCTAATTTACTTATCTATTAATGTAATGAAATAAACAAAAAAGAAGTGTTTGACATCTTTTAAATAAAATTTCTAAGGATTATTTTATTTAAATGTAAGTATTCCTTAAATTAAGTCATTGTTCCAGTAAAGCGATAGATGACAATATCTAAAATAATCGCAGCCGACACGCTCGTTAAATCAATCCGTATATCCTCGAAGATATTTTTTACTGTTGACAAAACATCATGTGATTCTGTACACGTAAGAGTATCTCGTTTGTATTGGCATCATATTTTATATAATAATATATTTAATTTGCAATTTACACTTAATACTTATCAGCGTTATTATTTCAAACAACTTCAAAATAAAGAATTTAACTGCATCGCCTATGATGAACGACTCGACATTTTGTCGACATAATATTGTTTAGTTGTCGAATTGAATAATTAAAAGACGTCATCGACATGTCAAGATCTCTCGTTGTCGACAACGTTACGATTTTTTAACACCGCGAGAATAAGACGACATCGACAGGACAAGATGTCGACTCGACAATTTATCATAAGCTTACTTGACATGACGTTTCGTAAGAATGGGCGGTCCCGCGCCGGCCTTATCCAGTGACATTCACCAGGTAGTGAGTCCAACTTGTAATTTTGTAGGTATATTGTGTCTAATGTATACATACCAGGTGTTGAAGCTAGGTACATTATGTGTGGGTACTGAAAGCTGCTGGACCTAAATAAATAAAATAAAAAACGACCGGAGAGACAATCGCGCAAGAAACATGTGTAAGTATATTAGAATTTGCATAGTTACAACGCCTTCCTTTGTTTAAATAAATATCTATGTACTATTCACACTAAGAAGGATGACGACTGGATAAAGAAAACGAAAGTCTATTTAGTCCGTCAGTTAGATCATGAAAAATTATTGGACACATTTTTTTTCTTTTCTCAAAAAAAACAAAAAAAGCCAAAGTGCTTCTAAAGTTGGAGAGTTGCGGCTCGTTACGTCACGATATCGTACGGTTTATACCATGATGCGCTTGCATTGATGAAATAGGGGCCAGTAGCTTTTTATTGGATATCAAAACTAAAGTAACAGTACAGTTGATTTTATTTTAATTATAGAATTATTTCTATAGTTAAAATAAAATCAACTGTAACATTATCATAAACAATCTCATTGTCTCGTTATACAACATTAAACTCATTAACAGTCCGAATTACTTTAGTTTTGATATCGAATAAAAACCTACTGATTGCCCAGTATTCGGCAGAGTTTGTCTCCCATCAAGTTATGGTTCGGACAAAGACCCAATAAAATCATATTGTTGGTCGTCCAAGCAATTTTATGTTCGCGTAGGTGAGTTTCGGAAAAAGTAGCAAAATATTTCCTTTCCCCTTCCGCTTTTGGCAACATTTCGTTCAATAGCAGTAAAGATTTAATGAATAATAAATAAGTTTTTTTACATCCGCTGTTTCCGGGTACCTATTAAAAGCGTACTTTATTACGTATTTATCTTTCTTTATGTTATAAATAACGTAACGGATGTGTTAGGTACCTTTCACATGCTTATTTTACCTTTTGAATGACGAAAAATTTATACTGTTTTGACCATTGAAAACTCTTCTTGGTCAAATTAGCATCAGATTAGCACTAACTTAGAGTAAATGACCACATAATAAAGCAAACAGACAGACACGACAAATTTATAACACCCCGTCGTTTTTTGTGTCGGGGGTTAAAAATACAGACTTACCGAAGTTGGAAGAGATGTCTTTCATTGAAAATAAAGTAAAACTATTTTTACTGTACTGAAATAACTATGCGTACCTAACCACAAAAGCATACTTTTGTCGATTATTTTAAGGATTTATAGTGGAATGGTCTTTTTCATGGAAATTCTATTACGTAACTAGGTAAACCATAAATCATAAACTAATTATAAAAAAAGATATGAAGTTAAAATTATTTGCTAAATCTAAAAGCACTATAGGTACCTAGTTTTAGACTAGCGTCAGATCAGTTTCCTTACCCGACTCGGGTACTAATATGGAAACTGTAGTTTTCAAAACGTCATCATATAAAATAAAATAAAAATATAAAGTTATAATTTTTTCATTCGCTATAAAAAATGGACACATTTTCTAACAGCTATCCATACTGCGTCAAATAAATGCATATTCTGTACCGTTGATAAAACCAATGAAACTTTGTTATTTGACTGACATAATAGTATTTTCTAGCCAATAATAACTTGGATGTTTTGAGACAAACATGGTAAGCAAGTTTTATAATAATGTATTCGACGCTACAAGGTCACGTCGAGCAATCCTAACTAATATTAAAAAATCTAAAGTAACTCTGTCTGTCTCGCTTTCACGCTAAAACTACTGAACAAATTTTAATGAAATTTGGTACACAGATAGTCTAGTACCTACCTAAGAAAGGACATAGGGTGCTTTTAATTGCGAAAAAAGGGTTGTAAGGGGTTAAAGGGGGAAGAAATGTTGTATGAAAGTATCGTCATTTTTAAAGCTAGAAGCATAAAACCTACTTTTTAGGAAGTTAATTAGATAGGTATTAATAAATAAAAAATATATTCAAAGTTTGTAAAAAATACCATTAAAAGGTTAAAATAAAAATAGGGAATGAAGGTTTGAATAATAAAATAAGTACGCGAGTTAAATCCGTTTATAGTTGTATCATTCCAAAGTTTGAGGATTAGAAATGTAGGCTACCGTAATTACTAATTCCACGCGGGTGGGGTCGCGGGAAAAAGCTAGTATAAATAATATATAGGCATGGCTATATTTTATTAGAAGCAATAACTGAAGGGGGTAAACGGGTTCAGTCGAGAACGGGTATAGTCAAGGACGTACTCAGTTCAAGACTAGCGATACTCAACCTACGCAATAGAAAATAATAAATAAAATTGGACCAAAAATATTTCGAGTCACGTAAAGATTCTGCACTATTTTAGGCTTCAATAATTTTTTAAATGAACATTTGTGAAATTTTCTTTACCAACATTTTTAGCATAAGACTATTGTCAGTTCAGTCGTGCTATGATTATGGAATCTGAAAAGGCTCTGAAACGTCGCCAATAAAATAAAATACGCGAGTTAAATTCGTAAAAGTTGTTTCATTACAATGTATAATAACCGCGAAGGCATCAGAAAAAAATACATTTTTAATTTCTTAAAGACCCAAACCTAAGTACAACGGGACCCTATCACTGAGACTCAACCATCCGTTTGAATTCTGTACCTATCTCATGAACAAACATAATTATGCATTTTTGTTTTATTGTAGTACAGTTTAGAGAGCGTGCTAAATTAGGTACATTTTTGCAGTAGGTACAAATATGTACCTAATATCTATACCTAAAGTCTCGGGAAAAATCATGAAAAATGCGAAAACGAGTGAAGTTATCCAAGGTTAGAAAAACTTCTATTATTATAGTATTTGTACTCACTGGGATTTGAAGCCACGCCCAAGCATTTATTTACTAGTGGCAGTGTAATGACCTTTACACCATAGGTACCACTGATGAGTCGTTGAATTTCTCTACTCCTTCAATTCAGTCTTTTTTTACTTTCTTGTTTACAAGCGATTTTTCCTCTTGTTTAACGATTTCAATAAATTATATAAAATATTAATTCATATTTAAAATGTAAGTATGCTCTGTTGAAGCGATATTTCAACATTCCGAATTCATAAAGGGCCAGTATGCAGTAATTGAGTTTATCTGTTTTCGAGCATGACTCGGTTTTCCGCTTTTCATTTTGTAAATTCAAATGTACCGAAAATTATGAGCACGCATATTCTATTACGGCTAAGAGCTTCTAACATTTTCCATAACCGTTACAAATTCATGCACAACAATCCATACATGATAATTCACTTAAAATTATTTACCTCAATGGTATAGCAAGGGCGTGCATTCCATATAGGCACAGTTACTAATATACGGCCTATTGGTCTAGTGGTCAGAACCCCTGACTACGAAACCGGAGGTTGCGGGTTCAAATCCTGCTAGGGGCCGATGTCAATGTGATGAGCACTGGCATCTGTATCTGAGTATTGGATGTCTTATATGTATTTATGTATGTTTATCCGTTGTCTAGTACCCATAGTACAAGCTTAGCTTAGTTTGGGACTAAATCAATTGGTATGAATTGTCCAAAGATATTTATTTATTATTGTATTAATATATGGAGTGCCTACCAGTATTTAATTTTTTTTCCGATTCGGAACTTTATCTGCCTAGCTTCCTTAGTCAATTCTCAGCTTATCTTACTCCTTTCCAACAACACGGGCAAAATATCAGGTACCTAATTTGGTTTCATTGAACTCGCAAGCAATATTAATTTAAATTAATTGTCTCCCAATTCCTCTATTATTTCAAAACCAGTGGTTACGGACCACAGACTACTGTAGTTACATTATGATTGTTCACAAGAGTGCTATCACTAGAACTGTTATAATGTAACCTATGTACAGTTTGGGCCTAGTGCCAAAGCACTTTTGTTACGGACACTTTAGAATGGTCATAAAAGCAGTGAAATATGTTAGTTAAAATAAGAGAAACAAAGTTTATGAATAAAATCAACCAATTACCTACTTAATATTTTTTTATAGATTCCCTGAAAAAAAAACGTGAATCATACCAAGGTCCAAAGGCACAGGCTCATTACTCGTAGACTGGACTACGAACCAGAATTGGTTGTGTGGTTAGGCCCTTAGAAGAAAGACCGAGTGAAGTTCATCGGTAGACCGAATGAAGTTCGTTAGTAGACCAAGTGAAGTTCGTTAGTGGACCCGGTGAAATTCGTTAGTAGACAAGTTGAAGTTCGTCAGTAGACGAGTTAATTTCGTTAGTAGACTGGGTAAAGATCGTTAGTAGACCAAGTGAAGTTTGTTGGTAGACCGGGTGAAGTTTGTTAGTAGTCCGGGTGAAGATCGTTAGTAGATCGGGTGAAGTTCGTTATTAGTCCGGGTGAAGATCGTTAGTAGATCGGGTGAAGTTCGTTATTAGTCCGGGTGAAGATCGTTAGTAGATCGGGTGAAGTTCGTTAGTAGACTGGGTGAAGATCGTTAGTAGATCGGGTGAAGTTCGTTAGTAGTCCGGGTGAAGATCGTTAGTAGATCGGGTGAAGTTCGTTAGTAGTCCGGGTGAAGATCGTTAGTAGACTGAATGAAGATCGTTAGTAGATCGGGTGAAGTTCGTTAGTAGTCCGGGTGAAGATCGTTAGTAGACTGAATGAAGATCGTTAGTAGATCGGGTGAAGTTCGTTAGTAGACTGGGTGAAGATCGTTAGTAGATCGGGTGAAGATCGTTAGTAGATCGGGTGAAGTTCGTTAGTAGACTGGGTGAAGATCGTTAGTAGATCGGGTGAAGTTCGTTAGTAGTCCGGGTGAAGATCGTTAGTAGACTGAATGAAGGTCGTTAGTAGATCGGGTGAAGTTCGTTAGTAGACTGGGTGAAGATCGTTAGTAGATCGGGTGAAGTTCGTTAGTAGTCCGGGTGAAGATCGTTAGTAGACTGAATGAAGGTCGTTAGTAGATCGGGTGAAGTTCGTTAGTAGACTGGGTGAAGATTGTTAGTAGATCGGGTGAAGTTCGTTAGTAGTCCGGGTGAAGATCGTTAGTAGACTGAATGAAGGTCGTTAGTAGATCGGGTGAAGTTCGTTAGTAGTCCGGGTGAAGATCGTTAGTAGACTGAATGAAGATCGTTAGTAGATCGGGTGAAGTTCGTTAGTAGACTGGGTGAAGATCGTTAGTAGATCGGGTGAAGATCGTTAGTAGATCGGATGAAGTTCGTTAGTAGACTGGGTGAAGATCGTTAGTAGATCGGGTGAAGTTCGTTAGTAGTCCGGGTGAAGATCGTTAGTAGACTGAATGAAGGTCGTTAGTAGATCGGGTGAAGATCGTTAGTAGACCGAGTGAAGTTCGTTAGTAGACCGTATGAAGTTCTCTTTAGTAGACCAGGTATTTTTTTTTGGAATTCGCTGGATGAGGGCGGGACCAGAAGATATTATGGTCCTTGGGACAGATCTAGGTCCAGCAGACTCTTTCGGTCGTATTACGATAATAAAGATGCCAAAGATTATGGCTATTGCTCCATTACTAAAGTATTAAAATAAAACTTAACATATTAATTCGTAAAGCCCAGAAATGATTATAATAATTATGCGGAAAAGAAACTTTGTATCGACTTTGAACATTAAAAAATTACCACATAATGACTTTACGCAAAACTATTTTCTTTTGCACTAGATTCTAACCCCGAGTAATCTAATATTGCAAATTTCTGACCCAGTTAGTCAATTTGTCAGCAATTTCGGTAAACACAAGTGGTTGGTCCGAAACTTGCTCTTCAACTTACTCGCTACAATAGAAACTATTCTATTCACTAGTTATTGTTATTAGACGGGATTCTGTTCAAAGACTTAGTATTAGAGTCAAAGGTATTTTCGTTATTCAAGACTTAGTTAACCTGAGCACTTTTAGCTCTCCCTATTATTTCGTTTACTTTGTATCTTAATCCTTTCGGGTGAAATGGATTATTTGGATTGAAGGGCACAGGTAAAATGGATTTTTGTTTGTTAAATATTTATATGTATTTTTGTCAGTGGCTTCACACGTTTAAGTTTTGGTTTTTACCCCTCGTTGATGATGTTGAAGGGTATAAATTTAAAATACCAGGATTTATTTTTTCATTTTTTAGTACACACATTGAAGAAATAAAAAAAAAAACATAATAAAAAATTTCGCTTCTATCAATACTCAGGGGTAGAATTTCTAAATTAACAATAACATTTTTCATTATTTCGTACATAACATATTAATGAAAACTGTCAAGATAATTCTAGTTCTAAAACGTATCATACTTTAAGGAAAAAAAATCCAAAAAACTCTTATTAGTGTTTATTTATGTCATATATAATTATATAAGATATCATCATCATCATCATCATCATCATCAGCCCATCGCAGTCCACTGCTGGACATAGGCCTCTCCAATATATAAGATATATTTTCATGAAAAGTCTCAATTGATGTTAAAAATAATAAAAAGTTAAATACCTATGAATAAAACGGCTAAGACAATTAAATCCCGCAAAATTCTACTATAATATTATAACCTATCTTAAAAAAACGCATCAAAATCCGTTGCATAGTTTTAAAGATCTAAGCTTACAGAGACAGACAGCAGAAACTTACTTTTTATACTATGCAGTGATAATGTGTGATAATAGCAAAAGCTTAAATCAGTATTACATAATTAATGTTATCACAAAATACTTAATTGGAGCCCAACTGAAATGGTATAAACTAGAAAGATCTCCTGGAGTAAATTCTTTATTTATCCGATTTTCAACGCCAAAAGAGCTTTAGAAAGTTCTAGCTCAAACTTCGTCTCTTGCAATGTACGAAAGATCGAGTCAATGCCAACAGCGTGACAAATTCACTTTATGTCTAGGAAAGTATAGTCTATTTGTCTAGCTTTTCCTTGCTTCTCATAGCTTCGGAAATCCTATTACAGCTTGGTGTTTGCTGATTGTTTATTTGTCTGATATAATTTCTATTTGTAATAATAGAAATGTAATTTCTATGTGTCTTTGATCGAATCAATGGTAAACATTTTATAATGTTTTAATATAATTTGCAATGTACCTACTTACATTGCAGGTAGGTAGGTAAGTACATGTACGGGTGAAGTTTTGCAACTGAACTTTGAAGCAGATAACTTTAACCGATTGAGCTAAAATACACACATTAAGTTTTAATGACAATGCATGGTTAAATATGTGACGTTATTCTAAAACCAAAGTGAAAAAATCATACACAATGCCGCGGCGTCTTGTTATATCATGCTTATTAAAAGCGTCACTGTCATTTCATCATTAAGTAGTAAGTAATGTCTTAATGTTTTATAGTTTTCCTGAGTGTCACACACACCCAAATATGTAGGTTAGTGGTCTATTCTAAACCATCCTCGATTCAAGCGATAAAAAAACAACAAAGAAATTTACCTACTTTCGGAAGTGTTAAATCCCAAGGGGTTTCCAGTCATTGAGATTAACCCGTGGATCGTAACGTGATGTGGATACGACTTTGACTGATGGAACTTTGCCAAGTTAGCTCTGCTGATGGCCCTGGGAGACAGTTTTCAGGTCCGAGTTAAGTGGCCTTGAAGGTTCCTTTATTTCTAGTTACTGCTATCGCATCTTCTATGTATATAAAAAAAGTCGTGTTAGTTACACTATTTATGGGTGGATCTTCGAGCGTTTGAGACGCCGTCATTGTCCTCTACATCTATATCTATAATGTTTGCAAATAATGTTATTAAGTATCGATTGAAATAGTATTTGTAACAGTACCGGGGGATAATATCACTAAAATTTTTGTTACTTATTGACTCAGTTCTTAAATATAGATGTAGAGGACAATGACGGCGTCTCAAACGCTCGAAGATCCACCCTTATACCTAACTCAAGAATGGCTGAACTGATTTGGATGAAAATTGACGGGGAGGTAGCTTTGAACCAGAAAAAGGACATAGGATACTTTTTGTCATGGCCAAATGGATAAAAAGAAAGAAAAATCTCAGCTAATTTGTTATAAAAATAACAAAAGGCAATAATGACAACTGTCAAATCGATTGATTAATGTAAGGCTTCTTTGCCGGGCGGGACGAGGTCTGCCGGGAAAGAAGCGCTAGTTTGTAATAATTGAGCGGGGTCGTTTTAAAATAGATTAGATTAAGTAAGTAAATAGGAATCTTTGAAGAATTCACACCAATGATTCTATTCCCAAACTTAGCAAAGCTTGTACTATGGGTACTGGACAACAGATAAACATAAATGAATATAAGACATCCAAGACTCAGTTACAAATGATATTGCTCATCACACTGACATCTGCCCTTAGCTGAATTCGAACCCGCCAAATCCGGCTTCATAGTCAGGGTCCATGATGTCATACATGTATGACCACTAGACCAACAAGCCGTCAAGATTAGATTCGATTCATCGAGATTAGATTTACTTCTTTCTCAATAATCACACGACATAATTAGAATGCACCATGTAGTAACTTAGGTACTTATTTTGATTTTATGTTATTCAGAACATTAGCTATTGTTTTAATATTCGTTACATAATATAACAGACCTACCGCGATAAAAATAATTCTTAGCATGATCAAAAGTAAAGTCACCGCCTAGCTTAAGCAAAAAAAAAAAATATTTATAGAAATCTTTTGAATAGTTTTTCTCAGGCTTCATATTTTCTCTTTTTCAATATCGGATTCCGGACCGTTGATTTCTTGGAGTTGTTTTCCTAAATTGATATTTCTTTTCTTCACAATATCAGAACCGTGATCTAATGACCACTACTTAAATAATTTTAATTAAAATCTACTCATGCAGAATAAACAATTAATTTCTTGGGTGGTTTCAGGGTTAACAATAGTCCAATTCTAAAGACAGCTCAGTCGTGTAACGATTCTGGAAAATGTAAAGAATCCGAAACATCAGCAATTAAAATACGCGAGTCAAATCCGTTCATAGTTGTTTCATTCCTATATGTAATAACTGCGGAGGCATCAGAATTTATCAACAGTAAGTATCTATAAAATAAACTTAGGAAGGAATGGATACTCGCATAGCCGAAAGCGGGGCCGTTTTTCCACCTTTGAAACCTATCTGTAGGATGGTATCAAAGGTGGAAAAAAAACATGTACCTACTCTTTTTCCCACGGGAACGGGATAAAAACTATCCTATGCCCGTTTCCTACTTCTAAGCTACCTCCCCACCAATTTTTAACTAAATAGGTTTATACAAACTAAATTGACCTTTCGTATGTATAAGATCTGAATCATATTGGTTTGAGTATCATAAAATATTTATAGCACTAGGTATATATGAATATCAAAGTGAACACGTCTTGTGGAAGATATTATTATGAAAGTCATGTGTTCACTTTTCATTTTCCTCTAACAAATACCTCTTGTCATCAAAAGCAGTTGGATTTATTTATGTTATCTTAACAACACGTCCCGTTTATTTGATTTCATGATTTAGCGGAAGTTTGAGAAGTACAAACAACGTAATCGGATGATTCCTGGCGTAGTACAGTCAGCTACAAATATCGTTAGCGACGCAAACAAACCTTTTTATCTATTGGAATGAAACTATTAACGGACTTAACTCGCGTATTTTATTTTAGCATTAGACTATCGTCAGCTCAATCGTGCTACGAGTATGGGAACTGCAAAGTTTTCCAAACGTCAGACAGAAATAAAATACGCGATTTAAATTCGTTTGTAGGTAGCTGTTTCATTCCAAAGTGTAATAACCGCAAAGTTATTAGAAATTATAATTATTATATTATCTCTACTTTTCAGACTTGTAGGTATATTGTTATGACTGTATTAAACACACTTAATCCCTTAAAAATAAGTGCTATGTGAAATATGTTTGAGAGTGACAAAAAATACATTTTTTTGAATGACACGATAATTTGATGCCAACTGTACACGACAAATTTGATAATGTGGCAAAACAGAATGCAACTCTAATTTAGGTATTCAACGTCGACTTGTTAAATGGTTTAAAAAACCCATTAAGATAAATTTTTGATAAATTGAGCAAGTAATTATCAAAACGTGATATATTACACAGTCAGCTTACAATATGAAATAGTATCGAAATAACGTCTTTAACGTCCTAGCCAGAGGTGTTGATATTTTATATCACTTTTTTTTATTATTCTGAAATAAAACGTATGTAGGTACCTACCTATCTATTGCATGTGAAGTATTCTAATATTGTGGTTATTTGAACAATTCCCAAAAAAAATCCACTAGAATTTAATAATTTCTGATTCGCGATGATTACACATTAAACAACTATTAACGGATTTAACTTGCGTATTTTTTTTTTTATTTGATTTGTTGACGTTTTGGATTCTTTACAGTTTCATAAAAAAAAATATATTTAAGAATACGCGAGCTAAATCCGTTAATAGTAATTCCATTCCAATCCACTATTTAATTTGTTGAAAAAAAATATTCAAAAAACTCCCCACACAAAAAATCTACCATAAACCTTTTAACCAAAATGAATTGTATACAAATACTTAGGTATTCATAAATCTGCAATAGAAGATCTGGTTAAAATATGCTCCTCTAAGGTCGTTGTCATGAGAAATATGTTTTTTGTTGTCTAGACAGGTTTGCAGTATTGAACAAAGTTTTCACATAAATTCAGAGAATGGTGTTAGACGATACAGCGATGAATTTGTAAGACCTACTCCGTAGATTGCTGATAGAGAACTTTGCTCTTGTAAACTTCATCTTGTATAATAATATACTAACTCATTATATAACTAGCGGTTCGCCCCGGCTTCGCATGGATCGCTAATTTTTTCAAAATATTCTATAGTCTATGTCACTCGGTAATTGTGTAGCTTTCCAACAGTGATTTTTTTTCAAATCGGTCCAGTCTTTTTGCAGCCTATTCAATCCAAACAAACAAACCCTTCCTCTTTGTTATAATAGTGTATAGATACAGTCCTTATTGTCCATGTACACTAAGTTTAGTATATATTTTGTTTAAATATAATAATATGCATTTTAAAGAAATATCTATAATTAGTGCTCAAAATAAATAACTTACGTAATCCCGTTTTACCTGAAAACTCAAACACGATAAAATAATATTTTTCATAATATTCAGTAGAGGCAAGCGGTATCATAATACTGTAGGTAAACGAACTGTGGCTAATTATGCAAGGCTAGAGCTTCCCAGAGCAAAAGTGAGTAAGAAATTAAGCATGAAATTCTACACTCTAAGTTTTTTACTCTTTCCTTTTCATAATATATTCATTTTTATAATAAAGCATCCGAACGCTGTCTTGTTAGTCAAGGAATAGCTTTTTGTAAGCGGTTCTTAAGGTAACCTTAAAATGGTTTCTGAATTCACAAGTTCAAGATAATTCTACTCTATTTGAATTTTCAAAAGCTAATTTTGGGTACTTACATTTTGGAATGAAAACTGTAGGTTAATCCTACAGGTTTCATTAACCCTTAATAAATGCTGACATTTCTAAATCTTAAAAAAATCATAATTATTCATATATAACCTAATCTATACTTCTATCTACCTATACTAATATTATAAAGATGAAAGATTTGTACCTATTTTTGTATGTTTGTACGTTTGTAATGAATAGGCTCAAAACTACTGGACCGATTTTAATGATTCTTTCACTGTTGGGAAGCTACGTTCACCCTGACTGACGTAGGCTATAGAATATTTTGAAAAAAAAGGGATCCGTGCGAAGCCGGGGCGAAGCGCTAGTATTATAATAAAGAGCTACACTATTGACATGAGTGACATAAGGCTATATCAAATTAAAAAAACAGTAGGTACCTCGTTACACGCGTTAAACGCAAATCAGTAGTTGAAAATACATTTTGAAACAATATTCCTATAAGTATTAACAATTTAAACTTTTGAAACAATATATATTCGTACATCAAAAATTTAAACAAAGCTTAAAGTAATACTCACGCTTGCAATTTAATACTTAAATGCATATAAAAAAAATACGGTAATGAAAGAGGGATTGCGGCTAAATACCGAAAAGCGAAGCGTTGTCAGGGACGTCAGCTCGCGAGATTTATTTTCATTTTCAACGTACGAGCTTTATTTTATTCAGTAAGTGCTATAAAAATATTTTTTGTTGGATAAAAACACGACATGTGGCGCGGGTTTTGAATCAGTTCATTTTCTAATCTCTGATGCTTTCACGGTTAAAACTACCTGGTCTATATAATTATGTGTACTAACCGCAAAGGCATCGGAAATTATTAACTACTAGATGAGAAATGTAAGTCATAATTAAATGCAGGTAGATATTTATGCCAGTATTCTTTTTTTTACGGTTAAACTTAGTTACTTTTTTCCAAACCAAAACCATTGTGATACGCCTGAAAATTAACTACTCAAGATGACATCCCGTGTCGGTGAAGTTTTGCAAGAAAGGCCAATATGCCGATTGCGATAAGTCTGTCAGCAATATTCAGTATTATTAGAATTGAACAGAATACTCGACAATCCGAATTTTGCGGATATTGCTATGTTCTTGACTCGAAATCTTTATTTGTTTATAATGTATTATTCAGGTAAGTTTTCGATGGAGCTGAAGATTCTACCGTACCCCTTGACTAAATTATTAATATAGATCATGTATATAAAACGGACACAGTGTTAGACTATCATAATAATATGCTCCGACTATACCTTAAGGGCTTAGAGGTTATATGATACTAATTGGATGTTAATTGATTGGTAAGTAATTTATGATCTTATATGTTGGTACCTACTTACTATAATTATTTTTAATTTATAATATTGAAAGTTGAAGCCTGCTTATAACAATGCATATTTTTCAAATTTAGATAAGTACCTTGCCAGTTATTTTTAAAAAGCGGTGAAGTTGTTCCAGTAATGCTAAAAGACGCTGTAGACGTTAAATTGCTTCAAAGAGGATTTGCACTTATATTTACAACTGTACACAATTTCTATTCCGATAAAAAATTGATTCTAAACTCTACCCGTGTAGTCATAAGGTTGAATGTTACATTGTTAATTTTTAATAAGCTAAGATATCTTGGGCTGAGTAAACAGTGTGGGTTTAAGTAAGTAAGTTAAGTGGCACATGTAGGCAGGGCACGGTTGAGTGCTAATTTTAAAAGTTTAAAATAACGTCACCCTAAGGAGGTATTATGAGGAAAAACCTGGAAGCTCAGGTTTGAGATGACTTACATTTTTTATCTTGTTAACCTATTTATATAGAACACCCTGTCTATAACCATAGACGACTAAAATGCTGATTTTTACGCGTCATTAAGAACACCCTATACCTATCTATGTATGACATATTTTTATTTTATTGCTGTAGACAACCCGAAATAATATGTCAAATTTCTCGCTTCTTTTATATAATATGCTGAGCAATTCTCTTAACTCACCTCATTCTTAAGATAATATATGCTGCCTTCCTTCTTCAACTTTTTCATAATTATATCTCCTGATTACCCCCTTTTTACGATTATACAGATTTTTATTTTAAGCTCTGGTTTGCTATTTACTCCGTCTATAGCTAGTTTACTTAGTAGGTTGCTGATATAAAAAAAATGATAAAGTGTTTCTTAATTATTATTAGTGATTTTGAACGACTTACAATAATATTACAACCTACTTGGTACTAGTGAAAAAACAGTCAGACGAAATCCATACCTATTACGATTTAGCCGCCCAGGTTATAAAAAACAAGCCCAAGCTGCACACAAGCTCTTTATAAGCAGTACAAAGGTTGAATAAGAGCAATCACCCTTGTACAGCCTTTATATAACTTATATAGAACTCGTGTGCTAGTCGAGAAACCGTAAAACAATGGATTAAAGAGTCACAGGGTCAATGAATATTATTTAAATTTAAAGGGAAAATAGCAATGGAAGTCATTTGCAAGTTTAAATGGATAAAAGTGGATTCTCATTGACTGTAGCAGTCATTATTTTTAATTGAGTTCTGTACGTTACCTTCAATGTTTCGGTTATTTTGCATCCGTATCGTAATAAATTTAATTTGGGAGTCGTATTGTAAGTATGTTTTTGTTAATCCGGTTTTAAACACTGTCCTTTAGTTTCATTGTTGTGTTTTTATCTTGTTTTTAGTGGATAATTTATAGAAATAAGAAGCAAAAACTATATTAATATTATGTTAGGTATATTTAACGTATTATTAAGGAAAATGCCCAATCGTGGGATTTATTTTATGACTGAATATAACATGGTAATTGATGTTTTAGCATCTTAGTATTACTTTTATCATATTTATTATACACTAGCGGTCCCGGCAGACGTCATCCTGCCCGTTTGAAATTCAAATTAGGTAACTTTAGTTAGACAATGTTTGTATGGGAAAAGAAAAGGGCTGTTTTTAGGGTTTTCCCGGCAATTATTCGATTTTTTCTCGCCGTAAGAACCATCCTTGGACTTCAACGAACATTAAAAAAAAAAATTGGCCAAATTGGTCCAGGCGTTGTCGAATTATGCGCTTACCAACACATTTTGTGATTCATTTTTATGCATAAGATTATGTTTTATATAACAACTCGCAACTTGTATATTTTAAGCTATATCAGTGTAATAATTAAAAATTCCGAAACAAACTTTGACCCCGTTTTAACCATTTATAATATCTATTGATTGAAATAAACCTGCTAATAAAATACAGATTAGGAAAGTTAAAGAATTAAATTAAATTAGGTTAAGCAAGCATGCAGAAATTGTAATTACAGGTCCAATTAGGATTACAGAAATTATTATATAAGGATTAGATGTTCTAAGATCCAATCAGTGTACTTTTAAACTTAATCTCTTAAAATTATTTTACCGTAGGACACAGTTCTGAAACAAACTTTTATCTATTAAAATTTCTACTTATAAAAGCAATGGAATAAGTTTCGATTAAGTCAATATCAGAAACTTTAGTACAGTCCGATGTTATTGGATAACTTTTTCTGTAAAATTGATTCTGAGATTTGTTCCTTACAATTAAATTTGTAGTTTGATATTTTCACGGTTATTAGATACGAGTACATATTGCAATGAAAAACTTGTAGGTAATTAGTATGCGTATGTTTATTATGCCTTAGTGTTCCGTAGAATGAGAGAGTAAGAGAACTTTAATTAGGTAATTCATTTCACATTTATCAAGGTACCCTAATGGACAGCGATTCACACGCCCATGGAATTACCGTAATACGAGTACATTTTGAGGTAGTTACAGTAAAACTTAAATTCGTGTTTACCGCAGAACTTTTGTTTTTAATATAACAATTTTTCAAGAGAATAAGAATAATGCATAATATTTTTAAAATGTAGGTATAATATTATGTGCCAGATATAAATATTATGACAAAATATTTTACTACGCTTCTATACTACGTACTATTTATTAGGTATAAAATCAAACTATTATTTCTTGCCTTCTTTAATACCTCGCTCACGTGACACCTAACTGAGATGAATGGCCTATAAAGCCTTTATTTTATCTAAAACCACAGGTAGTAATAAATCTTCTAGAAAAAGTTTTACGGCGAGTTTATGATTCCCTAAAGAAAACATTAATAAATCAATAGATACTTAGGTACCTCCATAATAAGTGATAATAAAACAATTAAATCGGAATGTATTTGATATTTTGACGGATATAAGACATAGGAATAAAAGAAATTTAAAAAACAGTTACGAAATAATTAGTAGGTATCTATAAAATAATTCAAATATATCTTTCAAATATAACAAATATTTATTTTTAGGTGACCTTCCGTAAACTACACTTTACATAAGTATTTTATGTAGTACTAGCTTGTGCCCGCGACTGCGTCCGCGTGGAACTCCTCCTTTATTGCAGTCGGTTAAAAAGTAGCCTATGTCCTTTCTCAGGCTCCTGGCTTCCTTTGTACCAAATTTCATTTAAATCGGCAGTAGTTTTAGCGTGAAAGCGTAACAGACAGACAGACAAAGTTACTTTCGCATTTATAATATTAGTTAGGATGCTTAACCGACGATAGTCTAATACTGTGACTGAATACGTTATTTAATCGTTTTATTCTAATGTGTTTAACTATAGTACCTATAATTATAATACATATATATATTTGAATCGCTATAGTGTTAGACTGTAATAATGTAAAATTTTATTTGATAAATAAATGGAAACTGTATAGTTTCCGAAACGTCAACAAAATAAATAAAATACGCGACCTAAATCCGTTATATTGCATTCCAAACCCACTTAAAACCTTGTTGTTCAATACAGGAAATTACTCTGTATTGCTGACACAAGCTTGCCAATTATCTCCAAAGACTTAGCTTCTTAAGAATAATGTTACAAGTTAGCGATGCTAGGCGTCCCATTAAAACTTCACACCGACTCTCGACTAGAGTGCAAACTTAATTATGCCTTGACAAAATTTACTGACTGCTTATTTTCCATTTTAGAGGAGGTTGTTTTAAACGTGTTTTGTAGGTAGCTTTAGCGAGGTAACTTTGGTGGTGTTGTTATCATAGGTATAGTACAGGTGGGAATATGAGATACTTTGGAAAAAGTTTTAGGTTTTTATACCAAGATCTCTATCCTTAAGTACCAAGCTACTTACTTATATTATTATAAATGCAAAAGTGTTGGTAGGTATAATAATTTCTGATGCCTTCGCGGTTATTACACATTGGAATGAAACAACTATTAACGGATTTAACTCGCTTTAGCGTTAGACTATTGTCAGCTCAGTCGTGCTACGATTATGGAAACTGTAAAGAATCCGAAACGTCAGCTAATAAAATAAAATAAAAATACGCGAGTTAAATCCTTTAATAGTTGTTTCATTCCAATGTTGGTAGGTAGCTTAATATAAAGATAAGTTGGACTGTTGGAAAAAAATTGGTACGTAAGTAGGTATTGGTATTTTTTATCTACAGAAAGTTCTTTATACATTGGAATTAAAAAACTATAACGGATTAAACTCCGTATTTTATCTTCTTAGCTGACGTTTCGAAAATTTTGTAGTTCCTATATTACCCAAATACGCGAGTGAATTCGATATAAAATTGTTATAGTTGTATCATTCGAATGTGCAATAACTTCGAAGGCATTAAAACAACTTATGTAGGTACGTATTGTTAGTATAACAATGATAAATTTATTATTTGCTTTAGCACTAGACTATCGTCAGCTCAGTCGTGCTACGAATATGGGACCTTCATTTTTTTTAAAACCGTCATCAAAAACAGTTAAATTCATTGGTAGTTGTTTCATTCGTTTTAATATCCGCAAAGGCACCAGAAGTTAAGTACAATGACAAATATATCGTAAGAAAATTCTTACTGAACTGAAACACATTTCCTTAGCGACTCTAAAGAAACGCTTAGTGTAGTTGATGTCTCGGCTTAAGAGAGGTAAAAAATGGAGTAAACGCGCGACAAAAACGACAACGTTAGTCTAATTTACAGTATATAGTAGAGATGCCACCAATATTCGGCTACTATTCGGTACCCGGCCGAATAGCCAATACCTTATCATGAAAGCAAGGCGTCATATTAATTAAGATTAATGTATTCATTGCCAAAACAAGCTTTTCAGCATTTGTTGGTAGCAAACGCTTTTCGTCGTTATTTATAATGATTGAGGGGTTCCGGTCTGTTCAGGTCTGCAAGAGGGTCTTGAGATAACCATATTATGCTTTTGCTTTATGACGAAATTCGACTGGAGACATCATATTGATCTATGTACATTATTTTGTTTTCCTCTTGTAATATTCAGCGCTTCGGCCGACAGCGTTGCCGAATATTCGGTATTCGGCCAAATCATTATTCGTTGCTCTTATAGCCCGGTTTAACTTACACGAAGACCTGGCATCGCTAAGTGTTCAGAATGGTAGGTATTTGTCAAGACTCCAAGAGGTAAGTTATGGTATCCATTGCTATAAGGCTGGGGGCGGTAAAGCTCACTTATCAACGCTTAACAAAGATTTATTGGGGGACTTGTCTTATTTTTGCGGCATTATGATATATTTCCTTCTGGGGGATTGTTGAAATAATTTTCCTAACGAAATAGCGGTTTGTTAGCTTTTTAACGTAGCATTGTCTTTCTATTATTTCTAAAAAGGAATTAAAATATATTCAAGTACTTACAGTTTTGACGAAAATTACTGGATGACCCGGGGAACTCAATACTGCCATATTTTTTTATAAATATTTTCTAAATTTATTCAATATAAACCTTGTTCAGATAATCACAAACACAAAACAAAAAGAATTATCCAATTTGGTGTAGTCAAAATGTACGTACATACATCATTTATTAATTCGTAATTATTTTGTATACATAACGAAATACATTGGCCACTTAATTATTTATGATAATGTGTGATGACCTTATTTTAACATACCTACATTGTGATTGCCACAGTCACGTCCGCGAGATCGACACTAGATCTTGCTCTCTCGAGTTAGTATTTACTATAATATAGTAAAATACCTTAAGAGTTATCTTTTATTGGAATGAAACAACTATTAACGGATTTAACTTGCGTATTTTTATTTTATTTTATTACCTGACGTTTCGGATTCTTTACAGTTTCCATAATCGTAGCACGACTGAGCTTACAATAGTCTAACGCTAAAGTGATTTATACAGTTATGCAAACTACCTTATATTTAAATTACAAGTTATCTTTTAACCTAATAAGTAGGTATAATGTTTTAATCTACAAGTGTAGGTAAAGTTTTCAAAAATCAGCAAATAAAACAAACAATACGCGAGTTAAGTCCGTTAACACACTCCAAAATCTTTTTATATTTCTTTTAATAAAAAAGGAAAACAACATGATCTGATATCAAGTAAGAAAGCCCTTCTGTAAATCCCTTCCCAGCTTTGTCCTTATAAACCCCATACAATAGTGCTAGTCAGCCGAGGAAGGAGTCTCTAGGGCCTAGCGAATACGGTAGACGATAAATTCTTATACCGAATCCAAAACACTTTGCGACTATGCGACTACAGCGTTAGCTAGTTAGAAGAAAATTTTAAATACAATAAGTTTCTATTTTGTAATGTATTCATTCAATATGCTAATATTGGATGAATTAAACCTTAAGTTTCAAATTTATTGTAAAACTAGCGGTTCGCCCCGGCTTCGCACGGATCCCTAATTATTTTCAAAATATTCTATAGCATATGTCACTCAGGTGAACGTAGCTTCCCAACAATGAAATAATTTTTCAAATCGGTCCAGCCGTTTTGGAGCCTATTCAATCCAAACAAACAAACTTTTCCTCTTTATTATATTAATAAATAAACAATTAATAACAATTAATAAATAAATATCTTTGGACAATTCACATCAATTATCTACTCCCATTTTAAGCAAAGCTTGTGTTATGGGTACTAGACAACGGATAAATATACATAAATACATATAAGACATCCAAGACTCAGGTACAGATATATAAGTATAGACTATAGATTTCACAAAATGAAATAATTGTGATGTGCTTAGCTATAAGGTTTAAGGTTTTACGTCGTTTTTCAATAAAGAGACCTTTGATAGAACTCACCTTTCGATACTCTATCGAGTTTTATCGTCCCGCCACCTATTACTCGTGTTGTTAGCATGATTATATAAATGATATATATGTACTTTGATATAATTATCCCTGTACACTTATTTAATAAAAAAAGTCTGCGCACGTAATAAGAAAGGTTCACAAAGCAGACAGATAGTTGTGTCCGTATTTCATCGATAGTACCATTTTAAACCTTATTTTTTTTTCTGTCTTCCGGCCAGAAAGCGTCGACTTTCTGGCCGCTGCGCTAAATGAAATTGCCCCTTTCTGGCTTCGTCGAACAGAAAAATAGTATACTGACCTCGGCCAGTAAATAAAAAAGCGTCAGATCACATTTTTGTCAACCTCGGCTTCGCCTCGGACGACAATTACATGTGATATGAGACATTTTTTATTTTGCTGGCCTAGGTGCGTAATGTCCTATTAAACGACTTTTTCATACAGATAATGAATCTGTTTGAATGCCGCCGGTCTACTAAGAATAATAGACAAACTTCTGTCAAACTCACCGAAGTTCCCTAACTGCCAGCCTGGTGACAGGGCATAAAATTATTCAACACAAAACGGCTTGATTCACCCTTATTGTAATTTAAGACCGAGAGATTACTAAGAAATTTTGAATTAGTTTTCGGTTTGACTGACGTGGGACGGGTCAATGAGTTTTAAGATTCATTTCAGGTAGTTACGGAATTTTGGGAGTCAAAATTATCTGTCCTTTAATCTTTATTATTACGCTAATAATAATTCTGAAGTCTATATTTAAATTGCTATACCTACTTATATTTAATAGTTCACTTTACTAATTATATTATGTTTCTGCCCGCGACTTCGTCTGCGCACGATGAGTACTGTACACAATATCGTTATAAAATACTAGCTTCTGCCCGCGACTTCGTCTGCGTGGAACTCTTCCTTTTTTGCAGTCGGTTAAAAAGTAGCCTATGTCCTTTCTCAGGCTCCAGACTTTCTTTGTACCAAATTTCAATTAAATCGGTCCAGTAGTTTTGGCGTGAAAGCGTAACAGACAGACAGAGATACTTTCGCATTTATAATATTAGTAGAGATAGCCTGTATGTCAATTTATAAGTCATAGCTATATTATTGCAATGTTTCATCAAGATCCATTAAGTAGAATTTACGTGAAGAGGTAAAGTTATCCAGTCATTCGATCCTTACATCCATACATTACCTACCTATTACAAACTTTCACGTTTATAATATTAGTATCAAATTATCAACTTTAAGCATTCAAAAACCGTGCGGAATATATAGCTTGCTAAAGTATTAATATAGATACCTACTTTAAACTTTCTATTTCATAAATATCTTACAGTCCTATTAGTTGATTGTAAAACTGCATAATAAATTTGCAAATATTGACTTACGTTCGTTATAAAACAGCGCGTTATCTAAATTCATATATTTATTAATCCCTGCTATCCCTACTAATATTATAAATGCGAAAGTAACTCTGTCTGTCTGTCTGTCTGTCTGTTATGCTTTCACGCTATAACT
This sequence comes from Polylopha cassiicola, assembly GCA_038024825.1. NCBI lineage: Eukaryota > Metazoa > Arthropoda > Insecta > Lepidoptera > Tortricidae > Polylopha > Polylopha cassiicola. The sequence continues at coordinate 4,384,909 of CP149053.1, read as the reverse complement.
ACTGGACCGATTTAAATTAAATTTGGTACAAAGAAAGTATATAGCCTGAGAAAGGGACATAGGTTACTTTTTAACCGACTGTAAAAAAGGAGGAGTTCCACGCGGACGAAGTCGCGGGCAGAAGCTAGTGTTATAATACAACTTTACGGCACGGTTTTAAATCTCATCAAAATACACATGGCATAATCATACCCATAACCATAAAACAAAATCATAAACCCCAAGATAAAACAATGCCTTTATTAACTGTATACGGTTATACTTCATTCCAGTTATTATTAAGCAGATGGTGTTTAATAATACTTTGCTTTGATGAATACGCTCGGTAGTCGGTTTGCATTTTTTATTATAAACCAGTGCAGTGTTTATTATATTATGGATGAGAAAATTATTATTAGAGCCTCAACTTTGAATTATATCTAGTGGAGAAGACAAGAACGATTGTGACGTACGTCACAAACATTCGTGGATGTTAAATCCCATAAATTTTGGTCGTTTCGTTTAACTGTAACGTTAAACATTGGCACCTTGTCTACGCCCTCTAGTCTTTTAAAGACAATTAGCCGTTTAAACATACTCTTAATTTGTATCTTTATCAGTGTGAGTAACCAGATTGTGCGGTAAGCTAAACGTGTATTTTTAGGTAGGTACTTAGGTATGTTTTTTAATTACCACATGTGAAAACTTTTCAACACTCCTGGAATTGGGAAAACTATTATTGATAAGTTTATACTAGGTTTACCTAGTATAAACTTATCAATAATAGTTTTCTACCTCCTAATCCTTTAGGATTTTATCGTCCTTATAAACCTGGTGGTATATTATTCCATATTTTTATAAACAAGTAATCACAAAGTACCCACGCGTCTTCAACGTTTTGCTTCACTTTTCTGTCAGGGCAGGTTATTTCGGCACTCAATTCAAATTTTTATACTATCATGTAACAATATAACGGAATCATAATATACACTTATAATATCTAGTGAGATAAGATTAATTAAAACCGAATGACTTTCATAGTGATAATCATTAATCATTCATGATTCAGTTGATCATTAAAAACAGCTGACTGTTGAGGAAACAAAATCCAATGGGATTAGAATATCAAGGCTTTTCGTTAAAAATGCGAGATTAACCGACTCCGGTATTACCCCGCTAAGGAGAAAGGCGATATCTCTGAAACATGCGATATTTTCACTATTTTTATAATAATAAAAATAATGAAAACATAATAATTTCTGATGCCTTCGCGGCTATTACACTTTAGCATAAGACTATTGCTCAGTCGTGCTACGATTATGGAAACTGTAAAGGTTCCGAAACGTCAGCCAATAAAATAAAATACGCGAGTTAAATCCGTTTATAGTTGTGTCATTCCAAAAATGACCATAGTATGATATCGATGAATGATAGCTATTGTTGGCGCCTGGCTGATAGAAGGCCTTTTTGATATATTTTATTTATTACTTTTTATATCTTTATACGTTTCAAATATTGACACTTTTGATAGATAATATATAATATTACTAGCTTCTGCCCGCGACTTCGTCCGCGTGGAACTCCTCCTTTTTTGCAGTCGGTTAAAAAGTAGCCTATGTCCTTTCTCAGGTTCCAGACTTTCTTTGTACCAAATTTCATTTAAATCGGTCCAGTAGTTTTAGTGTGAAAGCGTAACAGACAGACAGACAGACAGACAGACAGACAGACAGAGTTACTTTCACATTTATAATATTAGTAGGGATTAGTAGGGATTATTATTGTCGTTTTACTATTAATATTAATGTTCATCACGTGTTTTTATAATAGACATAATCATTTTTAGAAGCAATATAATTCAAGTAGCGGCAGCTCATTTAACAGAATTGAAATAAATACTAATAAGGCTAATTGGGTACTTTATAAGAGAAACTTATAAAGACGTCAATTAGCCGTATATTAATATAGAATGAAAAGTTAATAAACAACATATCAAATGGCAAAATAATCCAGGCATCGTTACATAATTGAAAATGTTTCATATTCTTCTTAAGCTATCATGATGATTATCATCATCATCACTATCATAAAAATCATCATCACCATCATAAAAAACATCATCTTAATTAGCATGTACAACAAAAAGGTTAGAGGGTAAATTTTCAAAAATCCTTTCTTAGTTTAGGTCTTGCATTATAAGTCATTAACTTAGCTTGACCTTTTATGTAGTATATAGGTATCTTGTAAACCGTCACATTTAAATGTGAATTCACTTAATTATTCATTAAGAGTTAAGTCACTCTTTTCATAAACAGTAGGTACTTCTAGCATTCATACTCGTAGTTTTCTTTTACCTTCACTGAAGACAACATCCATAGAACTATACTAATCAGACATCTTTCCTTTCCAGCGAGCTTATTATGAACTGTCGACAACATGTTATCGACAAGCAAAAGGTTCGTCGTTACGATATTATTTTGTTATCGACATATAGAAATAAGAGACGACATCGACATGACAAGATTTCTCGTTGTCGCCCACGTTGATTTTTGAAAGATCATCGCGAGAATAAGACGATATCGACATGACAAGATGTCGACTCGACAATTCATCATAAGGTAAGGCAGGTAAGTAGTTGGTTTTCTCAAAACTTACTCTGCTTTAGTTAGCTCGTTTTATCCAGGCGATATTTACGTTTCCTCATTTGGGTTCGAATAAATTTCCATTTAATAATACATGTCTTCCGGACGGGATAACCGGTTTTCCAAAACATTCAGGCTTCAAGTGACCCATAAAATCCTGCTCATCAAAAATGAATTTGCTTAAAAGCCGGACTTTTCTAATGTGCAGCCAAGGACAATGTAGTAAATAAAAATGCTTTGTTCATTAACTTCTATTGTGGTGTCGTGACGGTGTTGTTTATGCAAAGTAAAAGTATAAGATGAGCATTTAAGGCGAGATCGTAAGTGATTTAAAAAAAATCGCATCATTTTATAAAACAGTCGTTATCACTGATTTATTTGAATGAAATTTTGTTGTCACTCAAACCCCAAACTGTAAGGTTTATTAAGAAAACAAAATGTAACTCATCTAATAATTTCTGACCGCTGCGCTAAATTAAATTTCCGCTTTCTGGCTTGAACAGACAACTATTAACGGATTTAACTCGCGTTTTTTCTTTATTTGCTGACGTTTCGGATTCTTTACAGTTTCCATAATCGTAGCACGACTGAGCTAAAAATAGTCTAACGCTAAAGTGACTTAACTCATCTATGTTGAACGGGTTGAACCGTAGGCCTATGTAATGACTCATTTTTGAAACTTTATAAAAGCTATACCTATACATATAGGTTTTATATTATTAGTGAACGTTACTTACCTATGTATTCTCCAAAATAATCTTACCTACTCGTATTATAAGTACGTTGCCGTACCTACTAAAATTTGGAGTAAAATACCGATTGCTCGGAGAAAATTTTGCTCTTAATATAACAATCAGCAAAAACATATTCTTAACCGATTTTTCAAGCGTTAAGCACAAATTACTAGCTATTATAGCATCGCTATTTACAAATTACCAACAGCAATCAGATCATCTATCCTTAATTAAGGTTCCTAGTCCTACATCTTACTTCAGCAAGTAACGTTCAGAGTTCATTTACCTAATGACAACCGAATCATTAAACTTAACTCCGGTCACTGCATATTCATCGATGACTTCAGGATCAATCACACCACAATACTACATAATAACCTACAGGTAGCCCAATTTCACGGGTGAACGGTTTTGCCACTTCTCAAGGCACCTGGATAGGCTGTTATTACTACTGCCAAAGCGTGGCGTCATACGGTTCAGTGGGCCGTATCGTGATATTGTATCAAGTTGCGTAAATGATAATAGTATGTAACCTTTTGTTATCGTGTTCTGATTCTTCATTGGCTTTCTTGAAATTATACAAGGGATTTCTGATGCTCAATAAGAGTGTCATAACTGTAATAAGATATTTATATACGTGCGCGAGTCCTAAAGTCCTATATAACTGGTTTTATATTTTGCAGTTTTTAGTCTTTCTGTATATATATAATGTTTGATTGTTAACTCGCTTATCTTATTTGATTGTAGTACGTCTGAGCTGACGATAATCTACTTATATGACTATCATAGTTGTATTTTTGACTTCTCAATTCATCATCACTTTAAAATTATCTCTTTCCAGTTCACGATAAAACTTACTATTCATACTTGGTTATTAAGTCACCATATTATACTTTCTACGATTATGGAAGTCTGCCGGATCCATACGGATCAGCCAATTTTTTTCAAAATAAAATACGAGAGCTAAATCCGTTAAAGATGTTTAATTCAAATGTATAATAACCGCGAAGGCATCAGAAATTAGTAAAGTATCATATTTTTTTTTTCCAATTCACGTTAGACTATCTATTCATACTTGGTTTTAAGGTTACCTATGAGGTGTGTTAATCGATCACTAAACCAATCAACTACATAGATTTAAAACAAAGGCGCAGAACACGAATTCCATCAATATTAACTCATCTTGAATGCAAAGAATAACAACCTAAATTATTTTAACAAAGAAATTGGTATTTTTAAAAGAACATGTCACCCTTATACATCCTTTAAAGGACTATAAAGAGGGCATCCGATAATCTGACAGGATGCGTTATGACGTTGATAGATTGAGGACAAAATAACTTTTATATGCGATTTGTAATTTCACTATACACGGTAAAAAGGGTTGAAGTTGGATCATTATGATGACAGACATGTTTGCACTAGGGATATTACGCATTATGTAATATTTTAAGTTTGTCACTACATAGTATAATATATTGTTATATATCCCTACCAATATTATAAATGCGAAAGTAACTCTGTCTGTCTGTCTGTCTGTCTGTCTGTTGCGCTTTCATGCTAAAACTACTGGACCGATTTATATGAAATTTGATACAAAGAAAGTCTGGAGCCTGAGAAAGGACATAGGCTACTTTTTAACCGACTGCAAAATAGGAGGAGTTCCACGCAGACGAAGTCGCGGGCAGAAGCTAGTACCTATATATGTTATTGTTAAGGATTATTTTAAATAATATTACTTAAGTAGGTATGGTATATTCTGTATGGTGATATAATTTTAAACGTCTGGCAAAATACAAATACAGAGAAACAGTAACTATGTAACCAAGGTAGAAGGAAAAAATCAAATAAAACATAATATATAAATTATAACCGGCCAATGTAACTTTTATTTAACCTCATTCTGCATCAATATACCTATAGACATAAAAGGAGAAGCTGATTTAACGACTGACGTCAACGCAGGGCCTAAACTATTGGTTAGAATTTTGCACAGGGGTTGCTTCTAAAACGTAGGGGAGTACTAAGAAAGAAAATATTTTTGAGAATTCACCCCTAACGGGGTTAAACCAACATAAAAAATAACTTTCATGAAAAATATACAAAAAGGTATTTTGATTCCTCGGGACTATTCGAAATCAATTAGGTAGGTATATATATTTATTTGTCAGAAGTGTAAAAAAAGTATTCTCTACTAGTCAACCTTAGTCATGCAGAAAAAAAACAGTTCGTAACCAATGAGATAACCTATAGGTAAATACTATAAAGACATTTTACTATATAGGTACCAAAATATATACACACACAATACAGAAACACATAAATACACAATACAACAATGATGAATAATATTAAATCAGAAAGTCTTATCACAACATGCGCTTGAACGCCAGTTTACTCATAATCCCTTTATTCCTAAACATTCGCATTAACGTAACAAATGCTACATTCATGACGTCACTGGATTACATTATCCCCTGATCAGGGATGTTTGCAGGCTTACATTCTATTGGCACACGTTTATAAACGTCCCATGGTCGCACAGGTATTCAGAAACACCTAGAGACCTAAATCACTACACTGGTCCAATGCGGGCTATATGCATTGACATTGCAATCGAAGCCTGAAAATCCCTCCACGATAAATGTTTGCTGCTGAAACTAGTACTGTGTTGAAAAGATTTTGTTCTAAGTCTGAAGAATGAAGCCTTATTATATGTAGTATTAGAATAGCCTAACCTATGTAATAAGCTCATGTGTTCGCTACCATAGGACATATACTGATTTATTAATTGTATTAATAATCCGGTCATTTTAGCTTATATTAGATAAGAATCTCGGAATTCGAGATACCCGGCTGTAATTTTGTAAATAGTTGTATATTGACACCCTTAAAGTTGTCTCAAAACCTACATATGGTAGGGTGTGAGCGTCTATTAAATTTCAAGGTCAAAGGTCACAAAAATCGTTATTTTTGTAAATTTCTCATTTCCTATGGGTTTTAGCTTTTTGTACTTGTTAGCAATATTGTAGAATACTAAATTCTCTACAAATTTTGTTTAACAAAAAATTTTATACGGTGAACCGTTTTCGAGCTAGAGGCCGTAGAGCGTGCGGTCACAGTACCACTTCAAACAAGCGATGCCTCCGGTCGAAAACGCGCCATATACAGTTGATGAACAATAGATAAATCACTGATTATAAATATTTGAGAATTTTTATTAACTATTATATTGTATTTTATCATTTTCTTCATGCATTAAATCTATATCTATTTAATAATACTTGTTTAATTTTGTTGCATTTTAAAACTAGTAATATTTCTAATATAAGCTAAAATGACCGGATTATATTTCTACAGAAGGTTATGGATAGTTTTTCAATAAGAATGAATTGTAAAAATGTAAAAACGGAGATATACTCGACTAAAAGTTTTGATAATTATCCTCATTCCAAAACGCATATTTTATTTTTGCACGCATTAAGTAGCTGTGACACAACTTCTGCGTTTTTTAAAAAGGGAAAAAAAACTTTTTTAAAACTTTTTGAGAAACTGACAAATTTGAATGAACTAGCTGCAGCATTTGAGGAAGAAAATTGTTCGACCCAGAGATTATTAGAGAGTGGAGCTCAAACCTTATTTGCAGTCTTTAATGCTCCGAAATCTGTGAAAAGTCTCGATCATCTTCGTTACATGCATTACGTCAAGTCTACAAAACTGAATAAATCTGTGCAGCTTTCAAATATTCCACCAACAAGTGCAGCTTCTCATCAACATTTTAAACGTGTATATTATCAAGTTCAAACTTGGTTAGGGCATGATTTGGAACCCCAGGTATGGGGTTGGGCAATGCGAAACGATTTTCTGGAGCCTATCATGACAATTTTAAAACCTGCTCCAGAAGATTTACTAAAAGTAATTTTCTGCAACTGCAAGAGTGGTTGTGGTTCGCGATGCGGATGCAGAAAAGTGGGCTTACAATGCTCGTTAGCTTGTGGCCAGTGTAATGGGCAAGCTTGTCTCAATGCTCTTCCATATCAGAGCGACATTGGCGAAGATGGAACCTTTGACCTCGAAATCATGGAAGAGCTTGAGACAAGTGTCGTTACAGACGAGTTAGAAATTTGCAAGCAGCCTCAAGACGACGAAGAAGATAATTAAAATTATAAATTTTAGTTTTTGTACCCACAAAAACTACAATTTATAATTTTAATTGTATTCCATTTTTTTTACTTTAAATAAGAATAAATGTATGAAAGATATTTAAAAAAAAAAGATGAATTCATAATTTATTTGTTTTTTTTTCATCATGTAAGAAGTTATTTATATAAATTAGTTTAAAGTACAAATATAATTCCAATATTTTCATTATCAATTCTGCAATAAAAAGTGGTTAGGTTAGGAAAAAAAATTATAAAATACAATATAATAGTTAATAAAAATTCTCAAATATTTATAATCAGTGATTTATCTATAGTTCATCAACTGTATATGGCGCGTTTTCGACCGGAGGCATCGCTTGTTTGAAGTGGTGCTGTGACCGCACGCTCTACGGCCTCTAGCTCGAAAACGGTTCACCGTATAAAATTTTTTGTTAAACAAAATTTGTAGAGAATTTAGTATTCTACAATATTGCTAACAAGTACAAAAAGCTAAAACCCATAGGAAATGAGAAATTTACAAAAATAACGATTTTTGTGACCTTTGACCTTGAAATTTAATAGACGCTCACACCCTACCATATGTAGGTTTTGAGACAACTTTAAGGGTGTCAATATACAACTATTTACAAAATTACAGCCGGGTATCTCGAATTCCGAGGTGAATTCCTAATTTGACCGGTCTATAAAGAAATAAAGTTATTTAATGCCTTATTCGGTCAAACGTCAGTAGATTATAATAATTTCTGATGCCTTCGCGGCAATAGTCTAACGCTAAAGTGACACTTTAGCGTTAGACTATTGTCAGCTCAGTCGTGCTACGATTATGGAAACTGTAAAGAATCCTAAACGTCATTCAGCTAATAAAATAAAAATAAAAATACGCGAGTTAAATCCGTTAATAGATGTTTCATTCCAAAGTCAGTAGATTAGTAAAGATTTTGAAAAACTTCAGCAAGCACTTAAAATCTTCCGTTAAGTATGTGTTTAATGGGTTATCGAAATTTACTCACTAAGAGTGCAAAATAGGAGTTAAAAAGCTAAAGCTTGTTTTTTATATAATTTAAGAACTACCTGTCCTAAGTTGTTATTCTTTTCATGTTTTACCTACTATTATCTTAGTAAGTTCTATTAAAGGATGACAATTCAAAATCATTTGATATCAAACCTTGAAAAGGGTTAGGCAATGCCAAAGTTAACTTTCTAGCGAGTGTTTCATAGCAAACACGAGACTGTCTAAAACTGTAAACATCGGGTATTTCCGACCCTAAAACCAATCTTGATACAACTTGGCTGGTAGAAACATCAAAGCGGTAAACAAGTGAAGTTGGATAGCAATATCCACTGCTTATTTGCAGGGAAACTACGTCATGCATTTTATACGTTACTTTTATGACTAGATATGAGCTCGTGATGTAAAGGTACGGATAATGGAGTGTTATAAGAACTGTAAATATGCATAAGGTACTCGTAGGTACTTACAGTGTTTTGTTAGTTGTTATAGTATAAGTATAAGTTGTGTTTTGTTTCACTGGCTCAAGATTTGCCTTCAAGTTTCATTTTTTTGCAGTTAGGGATTACAAATACCGAGGGCCGGATTTTTGAGAAACAAAGGTGGCAATGAAAAAAAAATACTTTTAAGCAGAAAAATTGATTATCGTGAAGCGATCATCGTGTCATATAAAAATGAATTTTCAAATGTGCATTATCTACCCTTACAAGTATGTTAAAATTACTCCACACTTGTTCTTGAATAGATAATGAGCCACACACACAATAGAATAGGTATGACATTACAACTAATTATTCTTTTATACTATCACTATTTCAAAAAAGTAACATTAAACAACAGCATCTCAAAGCACCTCTTTCCAGGCACTTTAAACTTAGTTGGCCGTAACAAAAATGTATAATATGGCTTTAGAAATATCCCATGTGGCATATGGAAGTTCCTACGGGGATTCAAGATAATATATATGATAAAGACATAAGCGAAAGTTTTTGGTCAAATTCCTCTAAGGTGCTTGCAAAGTTTAGAAAGTGGCTTTTAAGTGAATTTAGCATAAGCCACACATTGCAGTTCCTATCCTGTAGAAAAAGTTTACCATATTGGGTCAAATATTTGCAACTTTTGACTATGATTACCATTCCTTTCGTAGAGTAAGTTGTACGATCTAATTATACTTTGAAAGTAACTGTGCGGCGAGATTTTCTAATGTATGTCTTTGGATATTAAAATGAAGCAATTCAATTGACCTGGCTAGTATTAGAATATTTCAAATCAATTTGGTTTCACTGTGACTGACCCTTTTTTAGCCTGGTCTACTCCTGGGTATATTCTAAATAAAAAATAAAATAATAACACTCCGTCGCTTTTTCGTCGGGGGTTAATTAAAAAAAATAACAATGTACACGAAAAAACGTTTTCTATTAACGTTATCTTAGTTAAAAGTAATATTCAAGCGAAGCCACGGGTCTCAGTACAAGCGTCAAATTAAAAGCACGTGACTAGAAAATTTTAAACCTAAAATTTAATATGTATCCATAGAACTGATAAAGACTAAGCTAACTTCGAAGCTGGCACAGTGGACCCAACTCTTGTACGTACAATCAAGGGAAAATAATGTTTAGGTACCTACATTTTATCACAAACATACTTAGTTACCGGGACTTCAACTTTGAAAGTGTATAAATTCAAACAACTATATTAATGAAACATAATTATTATGACCTTGGGGCTTAGACAAGGTGCCAACGTTCAACGTTAACGTTAAACGAAACGACCAAAATGTATGTGATTTGACATCCGCGAACGTTTGTGACGTACGTGACAGTCGTTCGCGGATGTCAAATTCCATACATTTTCGTGCCAACGTTAACGCTGAACGTTGGCACCTTGTCTAGGGGCCTTTAGGCGTACAAAGTCATTATAGACTTACTATTCTATAAATTAGTGTACTCTTTTCCACTATTTTTAATTTCGAGTACTTACTTTCATAAATTTGAAGTTGGTTTGTAAACGCTTAATAATTTCTGGCGCTTCTCGGAATAGCAATAAATAGAAGTGACTTTAGTTTCAGAGGTTACCAGCTCTCTTCTGAAACTCCTTTAAAGGAAAATTTAATGGAAGTTGGAAGTGAAATTATTTATTTCTAATTAAAACGCTGAACGGTTGAAACTATTTTTGGTCAATTTCGATTTTCAGTTTTATTTGAAGCTACTGCACTTCGTTGCAAATTTACTATAACGATACTAGGTATTATTATAGTAAATTGTTATGTCAATAGTACATAATTAGAAACAATTGAATTATAGAATTCAAGTATTCATAAAAAAGTATAAGCATTATAATAATATACTGAAAACTTCTGCGTACCGTCGAAACCCCTAACTTCGCCTGGATTTTGACATATTTTGCAACATAACTTGTTAATTTGAAAGTATTCTAGACCGTTCAAATGAAAAAACTAATTAAAGGACTCCTGCCCATCTTTAGAGACCATTAGAGCATTGAATTTCAATGGCTAACATGGCTAAAAATGAACAAAATGGTGCCAAATTAATCGCCTTTTCTGAAAAAAACAACTTTTTTGAATTTGATGATCGACGTAATAGTTACATGAAGTACTGGAACAGTAGACTACTAGATTAATGTGATACTAATACGATCTTGCCTATGCTATGACAAAAATAACTGTAAGGCAATTTTGCAGTCACATACATCGTTATTATGTAAAAAAAAGCGAGATAAACGTGTAATTTTTCTTAAATTTTCATAAAGCAGTGACTTTGAAAGTGAACCTAAATAAAGATGTTAAGTAAATATGCATTATGTCTTAATAACAATAACTTTCGAAGCCACAGCGTAAAGCTTGTAAATAATGAAATATGTTTTAAGCAGACATCGTCGGCTCAGTAAACCAAATTTATATTAAAACGAGAGACTGATCTGTTAAAAAATTCATACTTTAATCTTATCGTAGAAACAGAACGCCTCTTAAAATAGAAATTGCTTGGGTAAGATTAGGGATTATAGTTATTATAGAACATAATCAAGTAATTTACACTAGTGGATATAATAATATTATAAAACGTTTAGTTAACGATTTGAACTATCGATCGATATAGAATTTAACAATCTCTGATGCTTTCGCGGTTATTACATTGGTATAAAACTATAATGGATTTAACTCACGTATTATTTTACCTTGACGCTTCGAACATAGTCCCATATTGGTAGCCGATCAAAATGACCATAGTCTAACACAAAATGTGAGTATAAAAAATAATATGCGCGAGTTAAATCCGTTATAATTGTTTTATTCCAACATATTATATTATAATCTATTAAAACTGGACCAAGCATACCTGACTCGACTATTTTGTTGGATTCTACATTATATAGAAAAAAAAACTTGATAGTATTCCTTCAAGAACTTTAATTACGCACCTAGTTTCGTAAGTTCCTTTGGCCTTACAAGCTTCCCCATAATCCCTAAAATTTAACAACACAACAACGTGACCCGATAGACGGTAAGCAAACAAGTTACGCTCACGTACTTGTACCGCAGAATTTGAGTTAGTCTTTCTCACTTATTAAGGGACACTTTGACTAACTTTTGCTATAAGTTAGTTTTAGTTGACGAAACTTGTGTTAGTGTCAACGGTGCTGAGAGCCCCCGGAGATGCTGCCCCAGATGTAATTATTGCTTAGATATATGTTCCATAAGCGCAGTAACTTAGCTGTTAAGATAAGTGCATAGTAAGATTAAGGTACTTTCTGACAGTGGCATACTACCTAATAGGAAATATAATTACTGCGAAAAATTCACGGTCTGTTTGTCTTGGTATCCTAAATTTGATGCTAAATGTCGGGCGCTAAAAACTATATACATTTGTATATGTTTATCTGTTATCGTATCTGTTGATGTAGTATCTTTAGTACAAGCATTAGATACCTACTTAATTTTTGACTAAATCAATTAGTGTGAAAATGTCGGTTGGTTTACTGTTTCGCCGTTGCTCTTGAATTAATTACAGCCTATTGGGATTAATACATTACCTATATTGTAAGTTTGGTACAGTTCAAAATTTATTGACAACTTACAATCTTGCGAGTTAGATTATAAACTAACGGTGTTCATTATAGCAAATTAGTTTAAATAAATAAAATAATTATTATTAATTTCTAAAGACTCTGATAAGCCAGTAGTCTAATATACGTCAATATATTTCATACAGAAATCTAACTTGACTTTTCCTTACATTATAACAAAGAAGGTACCTACAACCTTTCAGACAGACAGAGCTTCTAAAATTCTCCCCGCAAAGGAAGCTTAAATGAATAAAAACTACACAGACAAAGACGCACCGCAGACTAAATAAACCTTTCCATTGCAAATTATAACACCCTAAGGGACTTAATCAGACGTCTTTCTAGAACAATCCGGAATCTTCTATTCCATTAAGGAAGTAAATTCTTCTGAAGGTTCTAGATAAAGTCTTGTCATGTCGCTGACAGCGCAAATTGCTAAGTTCAACTATAAAAGGCTAAGATGGAGATAAAAGGTTGAGGCTACCTACATTAATTGCTATTTCTCGCACACTAACACAGATGTGAAATACAGGAAACTCACTTTACAATACAGGTATTGTATGCTCGTGAAAAGGTTCAAACTTCACTTTTAGTTTTTAAAAACTTTAAGAACAATAGAGGTCGACGCTTTTTCGCAGTGTCTTTAGTTAGGTACGTCTTTTGAAACGTGTGCAATGCAACGATTATTCATCATCATTCACCATTAAAAAATAATTTAATAATACTTTACCTAAGCAAAAATTTATCTTGAGCTTACCTTTTCTAAACTGTGACGAAGAAACATTAGCAGTTATTATGCATAGCATCTGTCTGCGGCTTCGTCTGAACGATACGCATCACCGCTTCACCCGTAAATTTTGGTGAATTTTCAAACCTCCTAAACCTTTAAAGTGCTTCCCTACGTTATAAAATCTCCCCTTGTTCAAAATTTCAAGTTTTTAACCCTTATAGTAAAAACCCTGCAATATAATGTCAGTCATTTTTAAGTCAGGTTCTCCTTTTATATATAAGTAAGTACCTCATCATCATCATCATCAGCCCGTCGCGCGTCGCAGTCCACTGCTGGACATAGGCCTCTCCAATTTCACCTATATAGATACCTATATAGAGTAGGTACCTATATAGATTTAACTCGAATGTAAATTTTATGTTGACGTCACGAAAAAAAATCAGATTCCATATTCGTAGTAGACTAAGCTGACGATAGTCTAATACTAAAGTGATTTTAAACTATGCATACTCCAACAATAGTTAAATATTCGACCTGGCATGTTTTTATTGAAGCATTTGGTTGCAACAATGTTGTGTCGCCTCTTATCTCCGAGAAGTGGTCATTTGTCTGAAAGCACAGAAGTGTACGTAAAGTCTGCGTACAAAGTTCGAACCGACGGGTGAATAACAAAATTAATTTCCACATGAAAATATTAAGTCAAAGTGGGCAATTTCCTTTTTATTCATTTCATTGTACATTTATTTATAGTTGATGCTTTTCGCAACTTAAAAAAGACCTTAAATGCGTTATATATATCGCACACCTAGATCTAAAGAGAGCTAACTCAAAAAAGGTACTTGAAAAAGTACTCCTGAAAAGGAGAAGCGAGAAACTGATTAATATGTCCATATGCACGCATGAGTTTTCTGTATAAATTTATACTTTTTATGATAAAGCTAGCAGAGTTATATTAGCTGAAATCAGTTTTAGTGTAGGTGAGTTTTGCTGGAATCCGATGGTGTGCGTAACTCAAATCTTCGGGTTTTTGAGTTAGATCTAGTCTTATATCTACAGATATATAATATTCTTTATTATAGATTTTGTTGTTATAGTGACAACAGAAATACATCAACTAAATATTTCAACTAGCTAACTATCACGGTTCATGAGATTCCGCCTGGTGACAGACGGACGGTCTGCGGATTTCAGTAATAGGGTCGGGACACTTTGGGTACGAAAAACGAGTGTTTAACATAAATTCTAAAAACTTTGCAAAATTACAAATATAGCATTAGCATTGCTGACGTAAGCCATAAAGATAAATTGAACTATTTTAACCAAGAAAGTGCTAAAGGACATAAAATTTTATTTTTTAATAAAGATAAGTGTTTAAGCTGCTTAACAGTTACTTAACAGGGTTTACAAGCAATAAAGACGTTCTAAATTGCTAGTGAAACCATTACAGAAAGAATTCAGTCCTTTTTCCAAGAATTTATCGCCACGTCTGTTTCTGTTCTAGGCTTAGTTTCCAAGAGAAACATATAGCCTGGAACACTAAAAATGTTTCCAATCATTTTGCTAATAGATTAGATGAGAACTGTTCTTTCTTTTTCCATCAAGTAGATTACAAAATTATTGGACATGTGTTTTTACGGTTCCGTGCCCAAGATAAAACTAAACAATTTAAAATAAAAGAAAATAAATATTTAGTCAACACAATAAAGTCATCATCATTTTTGTATGTACTTATCTATATCTATACTAATATTATAAAGAGGAAAGAATTGTACCTATTTTTGTATGTTTGTAATGAATATGCTCAAAAACTACTGGACCGATTTTAATAATGCTTTCACTGTTGGGAAGCTACGTTCACCTTGACTAACATAGGCTATAGAATATTTTAAAAAAATAGGGATCCGTGCGAAGCCGGGGCGAACCGCTAGTTTTAACATAAAATTATCGAAATGATATTAAAATCACACAGTTTTCTAGTATTGAAATAATTTATCTTTAGCGCGTAACTATTCTAAGAATGTACCTAATCAAAGTAACTGTGCCAAGCAAATGTTTTAGTACATTTACAGAATAAATACCATAAAAGTAAATTACACTAAATTAGGTTATATTAAGGTAAGTAATATTTACTAAAAGGGAACGAGTAAGTAATATGTACACAGAAAATAGGTAAACACGAGTTCAACTCGCGTGGAGAGGTTCCGTATGTTTGCTACTTACTTACTTAACTACTCAGTTTACTGGATATTGAAACAAAGCGAAATACAAAGTCCACTTTAAACTAAACATAGATTTATATACTTATGAGGTTCAATTTATATTGAGCGTGAAACTAGCTGAAACAAAACGTACCATTTTGATAGGTAGGTAGGATATTATGTATTGTATGTATGTATTGTTATTTTTTTAAACCCAAAAATACTATTAATATTCATGTTTTAATAACAATAAAAAACATGTTATAATTAAAACATACTTCATTTCAGAGTCTTCAGTCTGGACACCACTTTTAGGTTTGGAATAAATCTACTGTAATGAATACGTCGCGTATTAAATAAATTAAGTACCTATTAAAATTAAATAATAAATTCAATAATTAATGTAAAACTGTAGTCAACTCAGTCGGCTACGAATATGGAACTGTAAAGTTATCAAAACGTTACCAATAATAATTAAGAAAGCATCAGAAATTTCCATTACGAATCTTTTGAAAAATTTTATTTGCAGCAATAACTTAGCGTATTTAATATATATATTTAAGCTTCTAAGTACGTGGGTGGATCAAAAAGTACCCGCGTTAAGACAGAAAAAACTTTTTTTTAAAGATTTATTTTTTTATTTATTAACATAATTTCCTTCGAGGTCTTTACACATAACCCCACATTTTTACCACTTTTTTAACCCCTCGAAAAGTATGTTTTTTTAAACCCTTTAAAAAACGCTTCTGATTCGGCAACCATCTCTTCGTTTGAGCTGATTTTTTTAACCCCCGAGCCAAGTTTTCATGTTGAGGCACCAAAAGACGTCGTAGGACGTCAGATCATTTGATTATGGTGGGTGAAGCAACAATTCGTAGCGAAATTCCACTAATTTGACAGCAACAAACCTGGATGAATGTGCTGGTGCGTTATCGGGGCCATACAGCATTTTTTCCTAGCCAAATGGGGCCGTGTATTCTTAAGTTTTTTATCGAATCGGTCCAATAATTCACTATAATATTGCTCTGTGATTGTTCTTTCTTTCTGTAAGATGTTAATAAGGAGTATTCCCTTCAAATCCCAAAACAATCGTGGCCATGGACTTTTCCGGCAGATGGGACCGTTCTCGCCTTCTTTGAAGGAGATTCATATGGGAAAATCTATTATTTGGACTCGCTTGGTCTCTAGCGTATAATAATAGACTCAGGTTTCGTTAACAGTCATAACTCGAGACAAAAACTCCATCGGGTTTCGCTTAAACAGATCTAAACATTGCTTTGACAGTGACATTGAATCCGATTATTTTCATCTGTGAGTAAACGCGGCAGCCAAAGAGCGGACATCATTTTCTTGTGCAATTTATTACATAATATACTGAAAAATGTTCTGTACGACACGCCTACAATGTCAGCTAATTCGCAAACTTTAGTTCGTCGATCTGCGATAATCATGTCATGAACTTTTTTAATAACCTCTTCGGAAACCACGTTTGGAGGGCGACCTGGCCGGTCTTCATCAAAAACAGTTTTGTGCCACGTTTAAAGTCATGGAACCAAAATCTGACGGTTGTCATAGAAGGCGAAAAGCCCCCATAGACAGCATCCAACTATACTTTTATTTCATCGTATGTTTTCCATCTAAAAATATAAAACCGAATTACGAAACGATGTTGATCTTTTTCCATGTCACCGCGAAATACAACACTCTTGTGATAAAACTGGCCACTAAATAAAAGGTAATGTACTGTTTTTAAACAAATATATATTTTTTAATTTCTAAATACCTTAAGTACACGATGATAATAACAACATAGCTCAACGACATCGTCTGTTTCCGAACGCGGGTACTTTTTGATCCACCCATGTAGGTATTCACTTTGGAAATAATACTTAATTCTAACTGAAAGTATTATTGAACTCAATTCTAGAAAGTTCATCCTTACTTAATATTATAAGTGCGAAAGTAACTCTGTCTGTCTGTCTGTCTGTCTGTTACGCTTTCACGCTAAAACTACTGGACCGATTTAAATGAAATTTGGTACAAAGAAAGTCTGGAGCCTGAGAAAGGACATAGGCTACTTTTTAACCGACTGCAAAAAAGGAGGAGTTCCACGCGGACGAAGTCGCGGGCAGAAGCTAGTAATGTATAAATCATAACGCAAATCCAAATTCAATCAACGTTGCTAAAAGAAAATTAGCCACACCCTTTTCAAAAGCAACATTGACAAAAGATTCGATACATCCATAGACAGTCCGATTACTTAGCACGGCGATAGATTACTCTGAACTGTTACTGAATTATATACCTTGAATCCAAGAGTTAAGGTTGAAATGAGAATGAAGGGAAGTAGCTAGTATATTTAGTTCATAGAGTAACACGGTGGCATACGGAACGTGACTAAAAGGCGATGTTGAAATACCGCCAAGTACGGAATATGAAACGGGTAACGATTTGAAAGGTCAATATCGAGTTTTTACAGAGGCTTAGTATTATCGGATTTTGTAATCGGACATCTATTTCTATATCGTCCAAATATATATAAGTACTTATCTATACCTACTAATGTAATAAAGAGGAAAGGTTTGTTTGTTAGGATTGAATAGGCTCCGAAACTATTGGATCGATTTGAAAAAATATTTTACAGTTGCGTTGGGAAGCTACACTATTCGTGAGTGACATACTCAGATTGGAATGAAACAACTATTAACGGATCTAACTCGCGTATTTTATTTTTATTTGATTTGCTAACGTTTCGGATTTTTTACAGTTTCCATAATCGTAGCACGACTGAGCTGATTATGGAACTGTGAAGAATCCGAAACGTTAGCAAATAAAATAAAATAAAAATACGCGAGTCAAATCCGTTAATAGTTGTTTCATTCCAATGTGTAATAGGTAATAACCGCGAAGGCATCAGAAATTATTATGACATACTCAGGTCAATTTAATTTTGAAAAAACTTAAGGGTCCGTGCGAAGCTTAGGCGGACAGCTTTTAGGAAAATTACCATAATGCCTTTATAATAAATAGACTTAGATATATTTTTTTATAGGACTACTTTGCTTGTTAGGTGGGTAGATTGATTATCTTAAATGATAATATTCTTCATTGGAATGAAACCACTATAACGGTTTTAACTCTGAGCTGAAGATAGTCTGACATTAACGCAACGTCAGCTCAGTCGGCTACGAATGTGGTAACTGCAAAGCTTTCGAAATCTATCAGAAATTAATAATATTTATCATGATTGTTTTACCTTCAATTGTTTATATATAATACTAGCGGTTCGCCCCGGTTTCGCATGGATCCCTAATTTTTTCAAAATATTCTATAGCCTATTTTGCTCAGGGTGAACGTAGCTTCCTAACAGTGAAAGAATTATTAAAATCGGTCCAGTACTTTTTGAGCCTATTCATTACAAACATACAAAAATAGGTAAGTACAAATCTTTCCTCTTTATAATATTAGTATAGATATAGATGTAGATATTTAATATGCTATTTTTCGATTTTTATTAGGTAGGTACACTTGTCCTTCGTTGGATTTGAACTCAATATCAAATTATTTCTAAGTCAGGTCTTTACAGAAGACTCTTAATCAAAATTGTGCCTAAATAATTATTTACTTGAAAACTTTTTTACAAACTTGAAATTCAAAATAACAGCAATCTTTTTCATTAATTAAATAACCCTTCTGTCTGAAAAGTTAAAATTTTTTTATGAATATTTTCAAAATTGTTAGATAGTAATTATAATATTTTTTTTATTTATTGCAGTAATAACTCGTTTCAAAGCCCCTGAGACCCAACAATATAATATATAATGGTGCTAGATAAAAATAATGAACTTTATCATAAGGTTATTTATTTGTTTATCATTTATTTTCTTTTAATAACATAATAAATAATTATTTGCATTCCGACAAATTGAGAATCTTCTTATGTACTCCTAGCAGGTAATTTATTTTTTTGTCATATGTTTTATTTTCATTATGATATTTGCCTTATGACGTTTGCTTTTTTCCTTAAATAAATAGTCAGCTGAACCCCACGTTTAAACCATTTATTAACAAAACAAATAACGCAATTTACATAAAATAAGATTGTTATGAAACAACTATAGAAGATATTATATTATAATATTATAATATACAATGAACTCGTATTAAATGTGAGAGACTTTAGCATAAGACTATTGTCAGCTCAGTCGTGCTACGATTGTGAAATCAGTAAAGGCTCCAAAACGTCAACAAATAAAATAAAATACGTAAGTTAATTTCTTCATTCCAATGTATAATAACCGCGAAGGCATCAGATATTATTACTAGAATAAGGTTATTTTCTTCATTACTATTTAGTACCTATGTAATAAAGATTATTTACTTGTAAACGCTGTTTTCCAACATTCAAAATTGCTAAGCTATTGTATGCTGGTTGAATGCATTGTGCACTAAATGTATTGATTTATGACATGCGCTGCAGATGAATGAATTGATTGATTGATAAGGGGGCCTAGACAAGGTGCCAACGTTCAACGTTAACGCTGAACGTTGGCACCAAAATGTATGGGATTTGACATCCGCGAACGACTGCCACGTACGTCAGAAACGTTCGCGGATGTCAAATCCCATACATTTTGGTCGTTTCGTTTAACGTTAACGTTGAACGTTGGCACCTTGTCTAGGCCCCAAGGTCTGGCTAATGTCAACGTTTGCAAATGCAAACTTTTGGCTTACTTATGTCAGCTTAATTACCTGTTTTGTTTTTATTAAAACCTACTGCCAATGTTCTTCATTGTTGCAATTAGGATAGTCATATTAATTAAAAATATAATATTAAATTGAAAATATATTTTTTGTTACTACCCATTTATCTATAGGTACCTACCTAAGTATATATAAAAGGAGAAGCTGACTTAAAGACTGACATTTCAACGCAGGGTCCAAACTATAAGGGTTAGAAACTTAAATTTTGCACAAGAAGCACTAAGAAAGAATTTTCGAAAATTCACGGCTTAAGGCGGTATAACGGGGGCGCTTATAGTGCGCAGATGATGTCGCGGGCTAGTTAGTAATAAAATCAAACATGGGTTTTATTATTATGGATATATTTTTAATAACTTTTGGAGGGCAATGTTCATGAATTCTTAATTTTAATCGTAAAAGAAGAAGTCATAAATGTCATAAAGTACACTTTTTATGTACTAGCCGTATAACCATTATTGAAATTTATATTGTATACTTTTATGTAAGTACTTACTTATAATATTGGTAAGCATCAAAACAATTTTATTTATAGAACTCGTATTAAACATGAGACTAGTGTACCTTAAAGTCGTTAAGTTTAGGTATAAAGATATTTAAAATTTATTCTTATATAAGAAAAAAAAATGTGATTAAAGCTATAAGCAACAGTATTAGCTATGCAATGTCATTCACAAAAGGTCAACAACCTATCTCACAATACTATATTTACTTTTCTAAATACGTACATATAGTTTGGGATATCGAGATCCAATGTGTCTCGAGCTAGACAGTTTTACTTCCTGATTATCGCTTTTTAACTGAAAGCGATTCCAATTGGTGGGTGAATATTTGAGTTCGTACATATTGGGCATTTGAAAAAAAAATCTAAATATCGTTTCAAATTGCGTATTTTATATTTTTAACCTAAGGTTTAATATATAAATATGAAAAAAAAAATAAAGGGACGTAAATATAATCAATAAATAAATACATATTTCAGTTTTTTTTTTTTTTTAACGAACTGTAATGAGTACTCATTACCGTATTAGGAATGGTAATCAGAATGTATGAAATATGCAAACGGTAAAGAGAAATAATACTTATGGTAGTGAGATTTGCATGGAAATGGTAATGTGACCGTAAATGGTAATGATAGTAAAATATTTTTTATATGACAATATAATTATGATTTAAAGAAAATGAGTCTCTAAATATTAATTTTTATTACCTACCTAATTATAATTATCAAAGTTTTAAAAGAAAAAAATAAAATACTCTATTAAAACACATTACCATTTGAAATATCTCACTACCGTTTGTAAAATAAAACGGAAATAAACGGTAATTTCAAAAACGGGAATGAGATTTTTACGAATTTTGACCATTGTGCATTATTAAATAGACTTAAAATTATATTTGACATATTAATATAAACACATACCATAGACACGTCTTTTGGTACATTCGGCTTTAATAAGGCATTAACGAACTTGCCAATTAATCTTCAAATGGTGAGGAGATAAAAATGTTGACAAACCGTATAACAGTACGAAGAGATCGTCATATTTTGGCGGGAAATCGTTTCACACGCGTGCGACTAGTTTGGCTCGCTAGCGACAACTAAAATCGATTGCCGCGTCGATAGTTTGACCAATAATATGGCGCGAATATTTGATTATGGCTTAGTTCATTCTCACCAATGGTAATGAATGGTACCTGCATGGACATTTTTCAAAGCGATGACAAACTACTTTAAAGTGATCTTTAAGATGTATAATTTTTATGATATCTAAACAAAGTTCTATTCTATAGAAATAACTACTTAAAAATACAATCTTCGACATATTATTGAATCATTTTGATCATTCATTGATCAAAATTGGGATTTGGGACATGACGGGTAATGAGATTTGGCTAATATTTAAATTTATAAAAAATATTTCTATTCAAAAAATAAATATGTCATAAACTTCTAAACATAGAACTAGCTCTATTTGATATATAAAAAATAATCTTACTCAGATTTCTCTACGTCTCAATAGTTCTTTAGTGTTTGCCGCGTAATATGTACGAACTCAAATATTCACCCTGGTATGCTTTAAAACGCTAAAGCGATCACTTTTGTAATTCGTAACTTCAATTGTTTTCAAACCAATTCAATTGCTTTCATTTGATGGTTATTGCAATTCATAACACCTTGATTATTTTTAAACCAATTCAATTGACTTTATTAAAGGTTGTTTTGCAATTCGTAACACCTCAATTGTTTTGAAACCAATTCATTCGTCTCTATTTGAAAGTTATTTAGCAAATCGTAACACCTTTATTGTTTTTGAACCAATTCAATTGCATTCATATGAAAGTCATTTTGTTATTCGTAACGCCTCAATTGTTTTCAAACCAATTGAACTAACTTAATTTGAATGTTGTTTTGTAATTCGTAACGCCTCGAATGTTGTCAAACCAATTCAATTGATTTTTCGCCAGGTTATCAAGGCGTTCCGCAAGTTCAAAGTATACGTTTAAGCGTCTTGAATCATACCAATTAATATCGCTTTGAACCCAAGTGCGATACACAATCAGGGAACTGCTTTTGGTATAATGCCAATGTCGGAAGTGATTCTCATGCCTGTTGTCAATATGAAATAGTGCTTGATATAGGAAACAGTGTCTATTCTAAGTTGGCACATACCTATTATACATTATACTAGCTGCCCGCCCCGGCTTCGCACGGATCTCTTTTTTTATAGCCTAAGTCACTCGGAAATAGTGTGGCTTCCTAACAGTGAAAGAGTTTTTCAAATCGGTCCAGTCGTTTTGGAGCGTATTCAATCCAAACAAACAAACCTTTACTCCTTATTATATTAATATAGAGTTTTATATAGATTGGCAGATACCAAAATCGTTAAATTGATACCGCTTATTTATTATAAATGCAAAAGTTTAGAAGTTAGTGGAATAATGGCACAGCTATATCAATTTCGTTTATAGCTTTTAAACGTGGCCTAGTTATGGTTTTTGAACTATAGTTTAGAACAACAAAACTAAAAGGTTGGCTTTATTTGAAAATGTAACCTGTTAACCCACTTTAAAGACCGTGGTTTGTTGTATTCAATTTCGTAAGGTAATAATGTTATCTGATACATTCTGTACCGATTTTTGTTCATTTTATTTATTTATTTTTTTTTATTCAGGTTTTGTAGTTAAAGTCGAGAACAACAGGCTGGCCATTATTTTTATACCTGGTTATTCTTTCCTGGAAATAAAGGTATAAGACAATTAAAAATGTAATAAATTAAGGGAAATATTGCGGTTTTAGGTTAAGTTTCGTAGAATTTAACTACGTACCTACAGTATAAAAAAATATAAAATACTTATTAATTTACCGCAAAAAAAGAAAATTACGTAGCTTTGGCAGTGGGGGGCCATGACGTCCCGAAATGGTACAAATTATACCATAACGTGACGTCAAAACATGTGTTAGAAATTAGTACCTAATACTACGAGTATATATATACTTCCTGATATTAGGTATATCTGTTTCAGCAAGTTCTTTGTCTCTTTTCCATTACAACTTCCATAAGGCGTTTCAGCTGGTACTTCATAATAAAAATCAAACGCAGTAAAAGATAGAGATTATATGACCATAAGTGGTAAAATTAGCCTTTTGTTTTTAAATATAACACAGCCATCATTCAGGAATAGTGCAGCGTCCCAGAAGTGAAGGAATTTTTAAAATCCAGTCGTATTGAAGCCTATTTATACTAATAATATAAAGACTAAAACTTTGTTTATTTGGTTGTAATGAATAGGCTCAAAACTACTGGAAAAATTCTTTCACTGTTGGGAAGCTACGGTCACCCTGAGAAACATAGGCTATAGAATACCTATTTAAAAAAAATAGATATCTGTGCGAAGCCGGGGCGGACAGCTAGTTCAATATAAACAAAAAAATCTTTCCACTTTATTATATTAGTGTAGATAACATACCTGTATATGATGCACGCCCTTGTTTTACGCGGAATAGTATTTAGGTAGGTAGGGTGAGTTCTGGTAAGATCGGACACGGTAAACACCGTACGATGTGGATTTACGCCTAATCTGGAAGATTTTTTCAGTGCTGTCAACATGACATTTTCATGGCACTATGAAATAAATAAATAAATATCTTTGGACAATTCACACCAATTATCTAATCCCATTTTAAGCAAAGCTTTTTGCTTGTGTTATGGGTACCAGACAACGGATAAATATACATAAATACATATAAGACATCCAAGACTCAGGTACAGATGCCAGTGCTCATCATATTGACATCTGCCCCTAGCGGGATTTGAACCCGCAAACTCCGGTATCGTAGTCAGGGCCTCTAACCACTAGACCAACAGGCCGTCAAAATGAAATGAAATGGCGCGTTTCATCATGATCCGATCTTACCAGAACTCACCCTACTGGGTTTTATCTGTACTGTGAGTACTGTTTAGCCTGAAGGTTTAATCTAATCGACTCTGCACAAGACACGCATGTAATGGGACGCCACTCTTAGTTTTATCGTAGAAATGCGTGAAGACGTTCTTATCCCATCTATATATCGTAAGTTTGCTGTAACAACGTGATATATCGAATTTTGTCGCGTGAATGCAAATTTAAATGTGCAGACTTAGAGTCTTAAATGGAGTAACAAAATATTTTGATATGTCACGTTGTTCCGGCAAACGCGCGATATATGTACGTGTGTTTGTCACCTCTTAACTGGACCGATTTAAATGCGTTTATTGACCTAGATGGCTTAGATTCACAAATCAGCCCGGCAGATGGCGCTGTAGTCAGTATTCTAAAAAAACGAAGTATCCTCTGACCTTTATATATTTTTGGTTTTGATTTAACCCTACTTACATACAATGCAAGGTAAATACGAGCATGTAATAATATTGTAGACTAATAAATGCTGATGCTTTTGCAGTTATTAGGTGAAACATCTATAATGGATTTCACTGGCGAATTTTTTTTTTTTCTGATGTCTCGTTAAAGTGTGACTTCATTGTTAGATTATCGTCAACTTAGTATGCTACGAATATGGAAACTGTAATGTTTTCGAAACGTAAGCAAATAAAATAAAATACACAAGTTAAATCCGTTACACTTGTTTTGTTCCAATATTTTAGGTTTACAAAATAAATAACAACTCCATCGAAACACGGCTTTTAACAATTACGATGATGTTCAATTCCAAAAAGCTCACCAGTTCTGTATAAAAGCAAATACTCTTGTACAACCTTTGTTCAGCTTTTATTGAATTCTCGTACCACCTGGAATATAGCGATTCACTGTAGCTTCAACAATGTTCTACCTAGACTTCATTTCTGAAAAAACTTATTTGTTTATAAAGTGGCGGCAGTTTCCATTGACTGAATAATATTATGTACCTGGTCTTTATTAGGTACTTAAGACTCTTCTAGCGGCGGTCATTTTCCCTCGGATACACTTACATGCCTAAAAATGTCCGTCAAATTACAACGGCCCCGCCGGCGGGGTCGAAGACTCGCTAGTCGCACCACACGAGGACTTCTCCGATAGAATCTTTCGTCTCTCTTCATCAGCATCATCTCAACATATCTGACTCACATGAAGAGCCTACGCTACCACCAACAGAAAGTCCCAAAACGGGACATAAAAAGCACAGAGACGCTGACGTCTAACTGCCGATGTTTATTTTAAGTTTGCTCAAAAATTTTCGGACATATGTACCTACTACATGCAGCATGGGTGGAGGGGGGCGTGCTTTTAGTGCGTGTGTGTTTTGTTTATTGACCATGCTAGAATCGTAGAATACTAGCATTCCTATTACTAGAAAATTATAGCATATTGAGTACTTAGTATCTTTTCAACATGCTATTTTAGAGCATGTGTAAGATACAAAATTACTAAGCGGCATAGGAATATTGATAAATAACAAGATAAACAAAATTGATGTTATCAATTTTTGCTCCGTAGTTAGACTTATCTGTGCATTCTCCTCTGGGAAATCACTCCTTGTATTGGCTAAACTAAGGGATATCGGAATAAAAAAGGCACTCAAAATATAATGGACAGTCTATAACAACTTTGGTTTTATATTATGATAGCTGTCCACCCCGGCTTCGCACGGATCATCTTTTTTTTATAGCCTATGTCACTCGGGAATAATGTAGCTTCCCAACAGTGAAAGAATTTTGAAATCGGTCCAGCCGTTCTGGAACCTATTCAATCCAAACAAACAAACAAACCTTTCCTCTTTATAATATTAGTATACCTAGATTAGTTCTTTGAAGTATGAAATTTACTGAAGTCCTATGAATTTAGTGTTCCTTTGAACCCTTCTTTACTTGATGAGTTTTGATGAATAGAATAGGTATTAATATAAATTAAATACATCGATTAAATAATTAAGGATGCCTTTACGATTATTACACATTGGAATGAAACTTGAAATATATATCACTGAATAAGTAAACATACTAAGTATGACTTTGCAAATTTATCTGATATTCTCTCAAGTTGAATTTAGTATGTATCTTACGAAAATGAGTTTCCTCGCAACAAAGTTCGAGATAATAATGTGGTATATTGCAAGTGAGCTTATCAACAGTTCTTGTACTATAATATATTAATACTAACGGTTCACCGCGGCTTCGCACGGAGATACGTCTTTAAAATTACGTGGCAATCCAAAAAAACGAATGATAACAAAATCGGGGGATACAGTTTAGTGTTGTAGCTACATATCTATCATCTCCATCCAAATCTCAGTTACACCACTGGATAGCTAAAGAATCAAAGAATTTTTAAAATCGTCCAACCGTGTTAAGGCCTTTTCATTCCAAACAAACAAACAAACCTTTCCTCTTTATAATATTAGTATAGATAGATAGTATAGATCGATATCTATATCGATATATAAAGGTTAATCTTAGCTTTTATAATTATGCAGTGGTAAAAATAAATAATACTAAGTAAATAATTAATTAGAATTTAAGATATAGTACAATATAAGATGGCGTATTGAATTTAATAAAAGTGCCTATGATCCTTAAATAACATTATATGTAGGTGTGAGTTGCCTTTTCTTTAATCCATTTTAACTTGGGATACTCTTTATAATTATTATTTGATAAGAATTAAATTCCGAGTAGGTTTCTCTCTAATATATGCATTAAGGTCAAAGGTTATTTTTAAAGTATTTTATAAGAGGCTTTATAATTTCGTCCCAAAAGGATAATAAATTAATTAGGCACTTTTAACTGTCCGGCTTAAGTAAAGAAGAAAGAAGTTAAAATTATTAAATAAAATTACGGTTCAAAAGCATTGTTTTGACGCAGGTGCTGGTTTTTATTTGTATAAGGAAAATAATATTATTTATACGAAGCTTAAAATTAAATTTTACAAGATAATTGCTTTCGCGGTTACATTGGCATGAAACAATTGTAACGGATTTAACTCACTGTATTTGCCGGCGTTTCGAAAATTTTACAGTTCCCAGTATTCTATTAGAATAGTGACACAAACCAAAATATGTTGTTTGTTCATTTATTACAAACATAACTAATATGTTTTTATTAGTGCCTCTGGGTTTTACAGGCGTTTTAACCGCCGTCGTAACCTATAATATATATAAATGTTGTAAAATTAACTACAATAAGACTTAAATTCAATTAAATTTGACAACATGTACTTGCACAGTATATATATAATTGGAATATATAATGGAAGAGATCCCTTAAAGGGATAAGTTCGCCTTTTTACATTTATTGTGTTTTCGTTTATGTATTATTTTGTTTTGTTGTTGTACAATAAAGAGTTTACATACATACATAGGTACATAATTTATTGTTGTATCAAACCTTAATACCTACTTAGTGTTACTCTTTTTTGCTATATCTTTTGGAACGTTCTTTTCAGGTGAGGTTTTTTGGAAACGGTGGTATCTTTTGACCTTGTAAAAGCCTAATAATTATATTTTTTATTTTGATAATGACATAGGTTGATACATCCTGTGTACCCCTCCTCCCCCCATATATAATTTTTACAATAGGGTCTTACCAGTAATAAGTATTTCTTCTCTAGACGTTAAACAAGTTTGTAAAAAAATAGAAAACAAAACAAATGCTAGGAACGATCTCCGCTTTTTCTTCGATTCTCCATTTTTCAAATCTCTTGTCGAAGCAGTGTTTAAAGAAAATTGGAGCGTTGTTTTCATTTTTAAATGTACTAGACCCTAACAAGTTTGTATTTGTATATCGAAATACGAACAAAGAAAACGTTTTGCCCAATGACCTTTATTTGAGAGTTTTCTTTGTAACCTTTCTGAACACTGTTCCACTATAATAATAATAATTAGAGGTTTGTGTGGGCGTAAGAATTGCGAATAATTTCTGATGCTTTCCGTATTATTACACATTAGAATAAATTTCTATCGACCCAATATAAAAAAAAATCCTTTATAGTTTAATTTTAAACATAAAAAAACATGAACAAAATTATATAATCTTTTAATTTTTGAACCGCAGTTTTAAAATAGGTTTATTCATTTTTATACACTTGTGTATGTGTGTCTGTTGAATTGCTATTTAAGAAGCCAATAAGTAAATAAAAAATAATGAAAAGGAAGTAATTTCTGAAAGTACATCTTAGCAGTGCACGTAGGCAAATTAAGTAATATAGGTACCTACCAAAATTAAACCACAAGCTTAAGACCATTACGTTACTATCAACACACTAATATTACCCAAGCAGTAGTATTTCACAAGCTCTATATAAGCAGTACATAGGCTGAGTAAGAGCAATCACCATTGTACAGCCATTACATAACTTATATGGAACTCGTGTGCTATTTGGGAGTATAAACACAGCTTAATCGGTCATCAAAAACTAATTATCTTTATTTGTTTTATATAAATTTACTCGTAACTCTGATATTATCTGGCTAAGCATAATTAACAAAATCTCGAGGGACGGAAGATAAAACTAGCATTAAACGACTACCAAAATTGCGTTGTTAAAATGCTCGTAATATTTTGCTACCTAAATTCTTGCAGCTAGATTATAATTTGAACATGGAAACAGTTTTAAAAACCTATTTAAGAAGAGTACATAAGGTTGTATGACTTAATAAATTCTAAGTACTGGATATATCGTCAGTTCAGTCAGCTACTACTAGAAAAATACGCTTAAATCCTTGTAGTTGTTTAGAATATTATAAATCTAACAATAGTTTTAAAATATGAAATACTAGCTAATGCCCACGACTTCGTCCGCGTGGAACTCCTCCTTTTTTGCAGTCGGTTAAAAAGTAGCCTATGTCCTTTCTCAGGCTCCAGACTTTCTTTGTACCAAATTTCATTTAAATCGGTTTAGTCGTTTTAGCGTGAAAGCGTAACAGACAGACAGACAGACAGAGTTACTTTCGCATTTATAATATTAAGTAGGGATTTAAATTTTTGTTTCTGCGCATAAGTTAGCTATTTTACAATAACGAAAACATAATAAACAAGAGACATATAAATTATGTATATTGAGATATACCTACAGATATCGTTTGGCGCAACTAATAGGTCTATCATCATCATTAATATAATAAAGAGGAAAGGTACGTTTGTTTGTTTGTTTGGATTGAAAAGACCGAAACGACCGGACGATTTTAAAAATTCTCTCATTGTTGGGAAGCTACACTATTCCCCAGTAACTTAGGCTATATTATATTTCAAAAAAATTAAGGATCCGAGCGAAGCCGAGGCGAGAGTATACCTATAAGCACTTAAGCATTTCCTAGCTACCTCCAGAACATACTTAAGAATAATTTCTGATGCCTTCGCGGTTATTACACATTGGAATGAAACAACTATTAACGGATTTAACTCGTGTATTTTCACTTTAGCGTTAGACTATTGTCAGCTCAGTCGTGCTACGATTATGGAAACTGTATAGAATTCGAAACGTCAGCAAAAAAAAATAATAAAAATACGCGAGTTAAATCCGTTAATATTTGTTTAATTCCAATAATTAAGGATGTTATATAAAAAAGTGCAATATTTAACGATGCATTCAAAACACATAATATTGCAACAACCAACCGCAGAGACGCCCGAAGCGACCCGTCTCTGACTAACTTAAGGTACTGCCGACAAATTCAGAACTAGTTTGTACTTCATATATGAACTTTGCTTATAATATTGCTCAGTGGCGCCCCCCGAACTGCATTTGTAAGTTGGTACTGCAGTTGGAGGGTTATGGGTCAAATTTGCATACTCTGAACGCCGGAACAGCATAAAAATTTGTGGTTTATTAAATTACTAGCTTCTGCCCGCTACTTCGTCCGCGTGGAAATCCTCCTTTTTTTGAAGTCGGTTAAAAAGTAGCTTATGTCCTTTCTCAGGCTCCAGACTTCCTTTGTACCAAATTTAATTTAAATCGGTCCAGTAGTTTTAGCTTGAAAGCGTAACAGACAGACAGACAGGCAGAGTTACTTTCGCATTTATAATATTAGTAGAGATGTTGTAACGGAATGTTTCTTATGGACTCTTAATATTAATAATTATTTTTTTTTTAAGGTGAAGCAATCGATATTTGTCTTATATCTGCATTACTATTGAATCTGTTATAGTTGGCTCATTTCATTAAAATATTATTTCTATACGTGTTACAAGTCTAAAAAAAAAATATACCTACTTATACCAATATACATATCGCAAAAAAAACTTACTAAAAGGTAATATATACTCTTATTTATGTTAGTAAGTTTACAAGAAAAATAAAAATTTCCAATGTCCAATTAATATCAAGCCCCATGTCCCTTTTGGGATAAGTACTACAATTAATATTATAAACAAATGACCAGGTAACACGATATACCCAAACTACCGGATAAAGTTACCTAATATAAGGCTTATGGGTGATCTATGTGGCAAAATTTTATTACCTGACTAAAGGTGTTAAAATTTGGGTACAGGTAATTGGGCTATTCTTCCTATTATTATTATGCTTGTGTGTTTGTATAATTTACTAGGTCCTGTTCGTCTTCATCTACATAAGATTCGTATAATTTTAAAGGTTTGAAAGCCTCATCTTAGGAGCTCGCCTCCTGTTCGGTTTTGCAATAAAGGTAGCTTCAGTATTCAGTTCGAAAAAAAAAACGTATAATTTTAGATGATGCATCAATTATATTGTATAAGAATTTCCTACCCTATACCTTCAACCCCTTTAGAGAAGATTTTTGGGATAAAAACTATCTTATATTCTTCCTCAAAACACACACTATCTTTATTTTTAACAGAAAATTAACTAATTAAGATTACTCAAAATCTTGTTAGTTTAAAAATAAAAAAAAAACACTGAGTCCTGACGAAAATATTGTGGTCTCATTCCTTCATTCAGTGGTCACCATTTGTAAGAAAGGAAGCAATGGCATGGTGATAGTTTGTGCTA
The DNA here is from genome assembly GCA_038024825.1 of Polylopha cassiicola. Taxonomy (NCBI): domain Eukaryota; kingdom Metazoa; phylum Arthropoda; class Insecta; order Lepidoptera; family Tortricidae; genus Polylopha; species Polylopha cassiicola. Next base: position 4,353,171 of record CP149053.1, on the reverse strand, counting down.
ATATAGGCTTGGTCTATTTATTTCCAATGTCTCTGGCATTACGTCACAGACCGCAGATCTCTTATAGGTTATACGTCTCGGCTTTTGTGTCACGAGTTTCATCGAGTTGACGTAGAAGGGTCATCAATTGTGGCTGTTAGCGAGACGAATGTGTGGAGTTCTAGCCTAGTTTTAGTTATATACTTTATGTAATATCATTCGTAGATAAAATAACATTGATAATATCCGATGCTTTTGTGGTACCTATTAAATTTTCGAAACGAATCATATAAATTGAAATACGCGTAATAGTTCTATTCTAAACGAAAATTTAAAAAAAAAACTACCTACATTGCTTAGGTACCATTATCCATTGTGAACAATTATCTATGTTTTATAAACGACAAAAAAAAACCTCTATTATTTATCTTATTCTATTAGGTATTTATTGCTATAGCGGCAAAAGATACCTCATCTGTGAAAGTTACATCTGGGTAACTATCACGATTTATAAGATACTGCCTGGTGACAGACGGACGGATGGACAAAGGAGTCTCAGTAATTGAATCGAATTTTACCCTTAGCGAACGAAAAGAACAAAAATACAAATCCAAAAAGTATTCTCTAAATGGTTGTATCTGCGTCGCTAACATAACAGTATTATTACTACGTAAAAGGTTTAAAAATGGCTACCGGAAACTCGTTAACCTGACCGCACTTATTTGGAAAGGGCTAAAAGGCTGTTAAAGATGTAGGCGGCATAAATCTTCACGCTTTGTGTCTTCCAGGGCAGCCAGAAATAATTGAGAGCAATACATAACTTCTCACACTACTTACTTAAGGTAACTTAAACGTAAACTGTTAAATGGTTCATAAATTTTGTGTTCACAACATAATTGGTGGAAAAAGAATGTGGAAGAAGATTACAGCACACGATTTTATAAGACTGGTGTCATATGAAACCGTGTGCTGTAAACTTCTATTTGCTAAAATGATCAAATATATTTTTATATACCTAGTTACCAAGCCGTGATGAAATCTGACGATACCAATTTATAGGTCTGTTGATTTGCCCTAAAATTGTCTTAACTGATTTTTTTAAGTAACAATTTGATTGAAAATAAAATATCGTAAGGAATAAGTGGTTCAAAGTACTTAATAATATGTACTAAAAAGTCCGGTTTTCTAACAAGAATTTTAATGATAGTAGGTACTAGATACGTCCTATGGCCACATTAAGCTCTGTTGTACATTTTAAATTATGCATTTAAGTACAATAAATGAGCATTGCTTTAAATACTCCTTATACAATTCCTAAAATGTTTACTACAGCGAGAAATTTAGATACAAGGTCGTAAGGATAAACGAGGAATATTTGGAATGTTCGCCAGATTAAATGTCCCGTATAATTTAACGACCTTGTTGAGACCGTTTTCTTGTAAAAAGAAAGAACACGGATATTTTTTTTTGGGTTAAGTCATTCGACTAACGATTTGGAGATTGGAGTTCCGAGAATCAGCAGAAATATAATTTTATAGAATAATTCCGAAATGTATATAGTACAAAGTCGGGCTTGCTCAATAACCATAATGATTGTCGCGTCGACATTTTGTCGTCAATGTCGACATTGTCATCTACTTTTGTCGTTTGATAGACGTCATAATGTCAAGACGCGTGCCAAAAGAGTTTATCAGACGGACGACGTCTGCCGGAACCGCTAGTATTGCTAGTACGAGTAGTAGGTACTACTTCTAGCAGTACCTACTAGCGGTTCCGGCAGACGTCGTATATAAATACTACCTATTGCAGTATGTATATATTTTTTATACATATAAATTATATTCTTTGGCTTCTATGTATTCTACTCTGCATTTATATTTTTCTATTTAGAGCTGTTTTGCCAAAAGATAACTAAATAAATCTATATCTATATCTATACATATAATAAAACAGTAGAAACCGCGTGTCTGTACAATTGAAATTTTTAACAAAAAATGGGTGTGGGCAATAATAAAAGAGTAACAGAACACAAAAATGATTTTTTAGATTTTCTTATCTGTCTGTCTGTCTGTCTGTCTGTATGTATTCGCTAATCTTGAAAACTATATAATAAAACAGTAGAAACCGCGTGTCTGTACAATTGAAATTTTTAACAAAAAATGGGTGTGGGCAATAATAAAAGAGTAACAGAACACAAAAATGATTTTTTAGATTTTCTTATCTGTCTGTCTGTCTGTCTGTCTGTATGTATTCGCTAATCTTGAAAACTACTGAACAGATTTTGACGCAGCTTTCACTAATAGATTAAGCTCTTCCCTGAGCAACATATAGGCTTTGTTTCATCGAAATCGGATGTCAAATAAAAACGATATCGTCTTTTAAAGTTTAAAGGTAATTTTTCTACAGGAGATTTTATAGTTACATAATATAGTACTAGATGGCGCCTCAAGGCAATTAAAACGCGCTATGGTTGTTTTACTGAAAATAGTCTATCTATACTAATATTATTAAAGCTGAAGGGTTTGTTTGTTTGTTTGTTTGTTTGTTTGTTTGTTTGTTTGTTTGTTTGTTTGTTTGTTTGTTTGTTTGTTTGTTTGTTTGTTTGTTTGTTTGTTTGTTTGTTTGTTTGTTTGTTTGTTTGTTTGTTTGTTTGTTTGTTTGTTTGTTTGTTTGTTTGTTTGTTTGTTTGTTTGTTTGTTTGTTTGTTTGTTTGTTTGTTTGTTTGTTTGTTTGTTTGTTTGTTTGTTTGTTTGTTTGTTTGTTTGTTTGTTTGTTTGTTTGTTTGTTTGTTTGTTTGTTTGTTTGTTTGAACGCGCTAATCTCAGGAACTACTGGTTCGAATTCTTTTTTTGTTGGATACACAAAATAGCAATTAAATATCGAGGAAGGCTATATAACATCACGCTGCGACCAATAGGAGCGAAGAAACAGTGAAAAATGTTGGAATGAAACAACTATTAACGGATTTAACTCGCGTATTTTTATTTTATTTTATTAGCTGACGTTTCGGATTCTTTGCAGTTTCCATAATCGTAGCACGACTGAGCTGACAATAGTCTAACGCTAAAGTGATCACTAAAGTGATAACGAAAATATGAAGCCTTATGACATTTACAAAGTATGTAGTTATGCATAGCAACGGTTGCGAATGTCATTCCTGACATTAAATAAGTACCCAAACTGTTTCTTCAGTGGTAACGAAAATGGGATTATTACGTAATACCCCGTGGATGGTGTGATCAGGACCATTTAATACTGTTCCTGGGTAAGCAGACCCCGTTTAACTTGCGAGGGGAAACTGGTGTCATTACGTAGAGAAATAGAAGTGTTCTTCGCGACCAAGAGCTGACATAATAAAATTATACAATATATAAAAAAGCAGTGATAATAGAAGTGGCGGACCGGGACGAGACGGAGGTAAAGCAAGCTCGCGCGAGCTCCTGTGAAAACGACCCTGAACATATCCTCAAGACCGAGTATAAGGAGTATGCTTTGCGAGAGTTCGTGGATGCGGAACTGGATATACTGCACACTGGTATCTCATTATAGCCAATGAGGCAAACTGGGAAATGTTTTATTACGTAAAACCACTATTATTGTATTTAATCGGTATAAGGTTTTATTTTGGATTGAATTGTAAAATTGCTTTGTTGTTTTGTAAGATCTTGATAATAAGTGTGGTAATCATTCCTTTAAATAAATAGGCACCTAAACCTCACGTGTATGATTTCTTCAGAAACTTTGTCAGATTTAAATAAAAAAATGTTAAACTCAGTGGTAGCTGTATAAATTATGCAATTTCGAAAGTAAGGTACTTTTGTTAGTTTAATTTATTACGAATAAGGGAAGTGTTAGGCAGCGGCCGGCGAAGCGTCAGAACCGGTACTTTTAATAATATACTAATTAATTGAACTACCACCCAACAATGCGCAAGGCGAGCGAGCGAAGCGAGATGCGCTGCGGCTGCGGCAATTGAAGGTCTCCCTTAGGTACGACGACGAGCGAAGCGAGGAGGAGTGTTAGGTGGAACTGCGACCTTCCAGCACGCGAGCCAAGCGAGCGAAGCGAGCATGCCGCGACAGCGGCCGGCGAAGCGTCAGAACCGATACTTTTAATAAAAATATATTTACGACATAACATTAAAAAACCAGGTTTTGTCAGTATACTAATAATATACTAATTAATTGAACTGCGACCCAACAACGTGCAAGCCGAGCGAGCGAAGCGAGCGTGCCGCGGCAGCAGCAAATGAAGGTCTTTTTTAGATGCGACGATGAGCGAAGCGAGAAGGAGTGTTAGGTAGAACAGTGACCTTCCAGCACGCGAGCCAAGCGAGCGAAGCAAGCATGCCGCGGCAGCGGCCGGTGAAGCGTCAGGATCGGTACTTTTAATAAAAGTATATTAATTAATTATAATATTATTATATAATATTAATTAATTATATATTAGTAATTGACATAACGTTAACAAATCAGGTTTTGTCAGTATACTAATCAATTAATATTGAACTATGACCCCACAGCGCGAAAGCCGAGCGAGCGAAGCGAGCTTGCCTCGGCAGGGGCCGGCGAAGCGCCATAACCAATTAGGATTAGGATGAATAATCAATATGGCAAGTGGGAAATACGTTAGGGAAATAAAACATTATGTGGAAAAAAAATGTTTATACGATGTTGGGAAAACGAAAATAATAGGTCATAAGAGTGTTAGGATCATTAATTACGACATAAAGCGTTAAGGGAATGCAATAATAGGTTAAAAAACGTTAGGGATTCAGATATAGATCCGTATTCTAATGAAGTTCACCCCATAACGGGGTTAAATATCACGCGGACGAAGTCGCGGGCACAGCTAGTATATTATGTACGAGCAAATGTTATAACATTTGCTCATATATCATCCCGGGATTTAACATAAAGCGATCATTTACCTAAAGTAATCCTCCTAATAAGGCCCTTAAATTGGGATAACGATGAAAATCATCAACCCGGAAGTAACGTCACCATAGTGCCAAGATTAACAAGGTGTGAAATTATTGTGTAGGTACTTACATCGTTAAGTAATTTGATCCGTAAGGTCGCTTTTACACTGCCTCCTATTATACTCTTCTTCCCTTGTTTCTAAGTGCTTGGCCGAATATTCGCGAGGACACGAGGGAAGTACCTATGCAGGGCATGCGTGTGGCCAGCCCAGAAGCCTGAGAGAGCAGGCCGAGTGGCATAACGAATGGGTTGGCCACAGGCATGCCCTGTATACTTCCTTCGCGTACTCGCGAATATTTAGCCGGGCAGTAAGTATCGTGGTGACAGGATGTCGTAGTCTTGATGATTTGTCTAAAACTTCGCATAATGAAACACTATAAAGAATTTGACTTTACAGCTCCCATATTCGTAGCACGTTTGAGCTGGCGATAATCTAACTCTGAAGTCATCACTTTAGCCGTTAGCGTTATACATAGAAAAATAATTACTAAACTAGTTAAGAAAAATCAAAGTTCATACGGAACTTTCTTAGTTAGTTTTTAATCCCATTTAAAAACTCTATCCGCTAATTTTGGTTCAATTACTTTTAAGCAGGATATTCTCTTTGAAGTAAAGGTCTTTTGTGTTTCTGTACAAAGTGAGAGATACCCCACTAGACGCCATTTAATGAATTGTCAGCTTTGTACTTACCAAATTGGAAAAGGGTATTGAACCTTTACGACATCTTGATATTAATAATTTTAGTAAAGAAGGAAATGCCGGTTTGTAATAATAATATAATACAAACCGTGGTTGCAAAGTCAATGACACTATATCATATTACATTTATTACATTATATTATATGACGGTTATATATTTCTGGAAAAATCCTGACAATTGGAAATATTTTTTTTACCTACAAAAACTGACGTTTTCCTGTTTTTTTTATTATCGAACTATTTTTTTTGTGGGTTTGACGTACCTGCGATTTTTATTTAAAATGTGCTTTTGATAGGGACTGATTAAAGTCGACGAATATTGTTTTTTATAATCGTGATTTTATTAAAAAATGTTACCAAGTGGACTTTTTTAGCGGAGACCACATTTTGGTACGGAAACAAACGACTAAAAATGCTGGTTCAACTTAGAAAAAGATTACAAAATTATTCGAACATTACAAAACGGTAATTACCAATACTCTAATGAAATCATATAAAACAAAGGACAGATCGTAGATCAAAAAGGTGAACGACCTATTAATATAATTCTCCTTTCATTTATAAAAATAAACTAGTAATAAAAACAAATGCACATCTACACACTTACTATTCAAAGAAACCGCAATCTTACCTTATTTTTCTCTCATTTCACGGTTCTAAATTCTACACAACCTGGACAATATCCAAGTAAGCCTCGAACGAGATGTTGGCACAAGCGCTAAGAGCTGGCTGCATCTTCGGAGCGAGTCTCAACGGCAATGTACATTCTAACTTTGAACCTTTATTTGTAGAACTAATAAAAGTTATCGGAGATCATTTCATTGGATAGTGAAGTTATAGTGGGATAAGACTGTCGTAAAGGGGGGGACGATAATTAGGAACGTGTTCGTTTAGAAAATTTACACTTTTGTAAAATGGAGCAATTTACTATGGAACATTTTAGATTTAGTGTTGTTTTAAATCATTATAGGTACTTATGATATTTGTACAAAGACAACTGTAGAAATGTGGGACTTGAACCGACACCAATGCACGGCATTGTGTTTCCATTTACACTACGAGCGTCACTATTGAGTCGACAAAAACCGATTCGAAGTCTTAGGTCTCCATTTTTTTCTACTCGTATCTTGGTACGCATATCATTGTTTAAAACTTAAACAAAAATAAGCAAAGCAAAGAATATATGTAGTGCTTACGTAATATTTGAATCCAGTGTAATAACTTTGAGAAAAATTTCATCTCATGTCGAAGGTTGTAAATGAGCCCTTTCCTTCCCTTGAAAGGGCTATGAAAATAAAAGAGTGTTCAGAAAAGAATGACTTTTTATATAGAGACTTGTACGTAACGATGATGAGAATTCTATACTAGGCCTCTGAACATCTATCAAGATTAAGGTCTCCAATATTCAATACTAACTTATAAATAACCTTCTATCCGCAACTTCGCATACGTGCCTTTTGGTTTCTAATACTTTTTCATCCTCTTAAGAATTTCGAAACATGAATCGCATTATTAGAATAGGAACAAAAGTCTGATATGAACCTACCGGCTTTCACATTTTGGGAGATGAATATTTAAAGATGCCTTAGAGCTTATGCCTATTAAGAGACTCTTTACAACATTTCAAGCTTCTAAACGTGACAGTTTTAGGTAGGTATTGTGCGCTGATAAAATTTATTCAGCCAGTTTACTCTTTATATAGATTGATACCGTATATTTACAAAGGAATACTAAATACTTCGTCACTGTATCCCTCAATTAACACAATCGAATGAAACGGTTCAACGCCACACACTTTCAGCTTTGGATTGCCACCAAAGCCCCGCTCAAAGGACTCAAAAATCTGTTTGAAAAAAGACTCCTTCCACTGCAAATCCAATGGGAAAGTTGCCAAATGTGGAAGTCCTTTTTAAAGGCGCCGTGGTCGCTGACTGAATCAAAATAAAATGGTGTCCAAAGCGGCCAATTTAAAAAGATCTCCTAATAAACATTGTCGGGCTGTAACTAAGCTCCTTAACTGAAACGTTGGGTAAGTTTCGGGGCTCATTTTATATCGGTGACAGAATCGCCGACGTGACTGCCGACTATTAATTTCGTTGCACTTTCCTGTACTCTCACGTAGTTTTTTAAGCCTGTGAAAACGTGAATTCGCGTTTTTTAATGTAGATATTATGCAAAACTTACGGAAGTGGTGTTTGGTTTATAAACGCAGGCCGTCGTTTATGCGACGCTTTTTTTCGTGGACACTTTTCTGTGTGATTAGATGGAATTCATGACCAGGGGGCGCCAAAAACAAGGTGCCAACGTTCAACGTTAACTTTAAATGAAACGACCAAAATGTATAAGATTTGACATCCGTGAACGTTTGTGACGTACATGACAGTCGTACGCGGATGTCAAATCCCATACATTTTGGTTCCAACGTTCAGCGTTAACGTTGAACGTTAGCATCTTGTCTAGACCCCCCGTGTGGTTTAGGTCAGAGAGTTTCCGATCTGTAACTAATTAATTAGGAGGAAAACTTTACTACTGTTTTATTTGGTAACTTACTAAAACGGATCTTCATTAATAGATTAGTGTAGTTAGGCAGTTATATGAGGATGATTCAAAGCGTATATCTCAATAATATTGGTCCTCGAACTGAAAAAGTGTTCTTAAGAAACCAAACGAAAAGTCAATAATGAAACGACATGCCAAGTTCGCAATTGAAATGTTATTGAATCAAACAAAGAAATCCAATGAAATGAAGGACAAACATACTTCTGAATAAATGATTCGAATATCCAATAGAAAGTTTTGGTGGCACGCGAGTAATTTCAAAAGTTGTCTGTTATCTTCGAATCTAATTTCTTTGGATGTAAGATTGGAAACCACGTCTCAGATGGACTTGGTGAATTAATTTGTATTTAAATGAATGTGGAATCTTTATCCTTGACTTAAAATATTTGATGCCCTTTTATTTGTTGAAAAAATGTTTTATTAAAACTGACACAATTGTTACTGTAGGTACGAGTACCTACAGTCTTTTGTGAGGATTGCTCTTTTTTAAATAACGAATTTATACCTATTTTTTTAATGGAATTCAATAGAGATATTGGAATGAAACAACTATTAACGGATTTAACTCGCGTATTTTTATTTTATTTTATTTGCTGACGTTTCGGATTCTTTACAGTTTCCATAATCGTAGCATGACTGAGCTGACAAAAGTCTAACGCTAAAAGTAGAGTCAATAGAGATAGATTTAGTGGGAACTCAAAAAAATATTTTTACTTACTTATAAGTTTCATAATAATATGCTAGACAGAATTTGAACAACACTTTTTTAATAATTTAAGAAGTAAAATCCGTTATAGTTTATCCAACGCCCTTTTTTTATTCAACAATAATTTAATTATTATATACTTAAGAATTGTATATAAATTTATATAATACCTATAATTAAATAATTTCGATGTATTGACAGTTATTAATCACTCCAATGATAATAATATATAATATAACTAGCTTCTGCCCGCGACTTCGTCCGCATGGAACTCCTCCTTCTTTGCTGTCGGTTAAAAAATAGCCTATGTCCTTTCTCAGGCTCCAGACTGTCTTTGTACCAAATTTCATTTAAATCGGTTCAGTAGTTTTAGCATGAAAGCGTAACAGACAGACAGAGTTACTTTCGCATTTATAATATTAGTAGGGAAGTAGGGATGTCGAATGATTTCTCAATTAGATGCCTGAATTATATAAAAATAGCTCTTCCTACTAAGGTTATAAGATCGCTTTTCGAAAATTCATGCAAATAGTTGCTACAGAATGACTTATGCCGATCCGGGCGTGTCAATTTGACAACATGAAAGCAAAGTCCAACAAAGTAGAAAGCTTTGCAAGTTTCCTGGAATGTATGTATAAAAGACGAAATATAAAATACTTTATTTGAATTATATATTTCAGATACAAAGTTAAACCTGGGGTCAATGATACGATTATGAATACGAGTAATTTTTTGTAATTTGTAACAGGAACGAAAATTGTATGGATTTTTTTCTTCATTACTTGCTATATTTAAAGCATGAACTATTATTTAGTTAAATGACTACCTATAGGTCTTTAGTCACTACCTACTAATGATTGTATTGAGAAGTTGATTCCAGACTATTAACTATCATCAAAATTATTGACAACATTGAAATAAAAAAATCTATACTAATATTATAAAGCTGAAGAGTTTGTTTGTTTGTTTGTTTGAACGCGCTAATCTCAGGAACTACTAGTTCGAATTCAAAAATTATTTTTTTGTTGGATAGACCATTTATCGAGGAAGGATTTAGGCTATATAACATCACGCTGCGACCTATAGGAGCGAAGAAACAGTGGACAATGTGTAAAAAACGGGGGAAATATGAAGCCTTATGAAGAAGTGACAGAAGACTTTGACAGATCTTTGACGAAACAATCGGACGGGCAGGACGACGTCTGCCGGGGCCGCTAGTAAAGTATACGCATCGACTTGAGAAAGCCTTTGTTATAGGTATTGCAATTTTTATTAAGTTTTCCTTACACAAATACGTCCTTAACGTATCTCGTGTACAGTTTGCATCAAAAAAGCTTTTAGTAAGTGAACATGTTTCAACAAGACTTAATGCTTCAAGATGAACTTTGAACAAGTCTGAAGTTGCATTTTAACGCCGCGGTCTGTTGTAGGTATGTTATATCACGCTGTCATCCTAAGTGCCGTGTATTTTAAGAGACAAGGTTCGAGTTTGAAACAACTAATGGATAATTATTTGTCGTGCTATGAATATGGGAACTGTAAAGTTTTCAAAACGTGAGCAAATAAAATAAAATACGCTAGTTATATTTGTTATAGCTTCTGCCCGCGACTACGTTCGCGTGGAACTCCTCCTTTTTGCAGTCTGTTAAAAAGTTGCCAATGTTCTTTCTCTGGCTCCAAAGTTTTTTTGTACCAAATTTCATTTAAATCGGTCCAGTAGTTTAAAAGTGAAAGCGTAACAGACAGACAGTCAGAGTTACTTTCGCATTGGTTGGTTGTTTCGTTCCAATGTGTAAACGTATCAGAAATTATTAGGGATTGAGTTTATTTAGAATTGTTGGGTGTACCTATTCGATGTTAACATAATTATTACTTTTTTAATATTAAAAAATCGAGATTTGTTTTAATTATTTTTACTCTTGTCTATACTTTATTATATTATAAAGAGGAAAGGTTTGTTTGTTTGGATTGAATAGGCTCCAGAACGGCTGGACCGATTTCCAAGTCTTTCTCGAGAAGCTACACTATTCTCGAATGACATCCTAACTAATAATATTATAAATGCGAAAGTAACTCTGTCTGTCTGTCTGTCTGTCTGTTACGCTTTCACGCTAAATCTACTGGATCCATTTAAATGAAATTTGGTACAAAGAAAGTCTGGAGCCAGAGAAAGGACATAGGCTACTTTTTAACCGACTGCAAAAAAGGAGGAGATCCACGCGGACGAAGTCGCGGGCAGAAGCTAGTAGGCTATAAAAAAAAGATGACCCGTGCGGACAGCTAGTCTTGGTATAAATATCATGATAATTAAAAAAGTAATGGTATTGAACCATAAATATCGATCGATTCATACACCATAATTAATAAATGATCTTATTTAGTGATTCATAACAAACATATAAATAAATATTTGTCTAAAAACAACATTGTTATTCGGTAATATTTACGTAAACAAGCCTGTAACCTCTCAACGGGATGTCAACAAGATTTACTAAGGAATTTCTCAGCCGACCACAATGTTTGGGATCTGTTTCGTACTTTGAGCAAATGTGGGACACCGTACAATTTGAATGGAGTACCTACTGTTTTGTTTCATAAAAGCCTCATAACTTTCGGGGGATTAGGCCCTTTATTTAAGTATTGTTTTCATTTCGTGTCCTTATTTACGTGAGAATTTGTCTGAATGGTGGTAATACAATAGGATCAAGTATGTTTGATTGAATACGACACAAGATAAAGCAATATAGCTTCTGCCCGCGACTTTTTCTGCGCACGGTAAACACCTTTAGAAGTGAATTTTGAAAAATCCTTTCTAAGTGCGCCTCTGCATTATAAATTGAACCTCTGTGCAAAATTTCAAGTTTCTAACCCTTATAGTTTGGGCCCTGCGTTAATACGTTAGTCATTAAGCCAGTTCTCCTTTTATAATTATAATACTAGCTGTCCGCCCCTGCTTCACACGGATATCAACTTTTTTATTAGCCTATGTCACTCGTGAGTAGTGTAGCTTCCCAACAGTGAAAGAATTTTTGAATTTTTAAAATAGATAAAACTGAATCTTAAATAAGGTAAACGACTATCTGTTTGTCAGTCTGTGTACCTATGTTACAGATAACGGACTTCTTAGAGGAGGTAAAAAAAATATGATTCTTACCTAATTCAAGGTCATCTATATATATCTATCTATATCTATTCTATACTGGATTATTTCTTCCTATGTCTTATCTTCCCTATCTTCTTCTTCTATCTTTATAAAAGAAAGTCGTGTTAATTACTCCGTTTATAACTCAAGAACGGCTGAACCAATTTGGCTGAAAATTGGCGGGGAGGTAGGTCAGAACCAGGAAAAGGAAATAGGATACTTAAATCGTTTCTTTGCCGGGCGGGACGAAGTCTGCCGGGACCGCTAGTATTGTTATATAAAACCACCCCTACACTAAAAGAATGTACACATCTAGATTATTTGTTAGGAACTGTATTCAATAGATAGCTAAGGCTCGCTCTTGATGTATAACGGTCATTAGTTGTGACGTCATACATCAGTACATAACATATATAGGTACAAGACTAATGATTTGCTTGCTTCTAAGTCATTAGCGGAACGAATACGATTCCTCATGATAATTTCAAGATATTTGGACATATATCTCAAATGGAGGTCGCCATGTTAGAAAAAGGTTGTCTGTTAGAGAATGCCGTATGGCATTAAGTTCGCCTTTTGTACATTTGTTTTTTCTTGTGCAATAAAGTGTAAATAAATAAATAAAATCCGCCAAGACAGTGTAGTAAGCTGCCATGTTTTATCAATCAATTTAACCAAAACTATAAAGTCACCAAATTTGACATCGCATATTTTGTAATGTAGATAGGTACTATCAACTGTGCTGGCGATGTTACACCTTTAAGGCAATAATCGCTTGAACGACCCTGGTACCTGGCGGCTGTGTGTGAGGCAACAAGTGCAAGCAATTTTTTTCTAAAATGGCATACCCCGAAAGCATGCGATAGTACCTAAATATACTACATTTATACTACATTCAGTCATTTGACGGCCTGTTGGTCTAGTGGTCAGAGTCCGTGACTACGAAACCGGAGGTTGCGGGTTCGAATCCTGCTAGGGGCAGATGTCAGTGTGATGAACACTGGCATCTGTACCTGAGTCTTGGATGTCTATATGTATTTATGTTTGTTTATCCCTTGGCTAGTACCTACCCATAGTATAAGCTTTGCTTTGCTTGGGACTAGATCATTTGGTGTGAATTGTTCAAACATAATAATTTCTGATGCCTTCGCGGTTATTACACATTTCATTCCAATGTTGTTCAAACATATTTATTTATTTTAAACGTGTTTTTAATATTCTATTATGTAATCTATTGACTAGGTGCTTAAAGTTCTTGCATTTTCATTTCTCGTTATATTAAAACTCATTAGCTTTGTATACTAATAGCTTAGTTAACTTTAGAGGGAAAAACTTCGCGTACCTACTTAAACTTTAAAATTGTTGTGAAACTTTATGTAGCTGTCTAATAATATATAATACTTGAAACTTAGTTTCTTGTGAATTTTCTTACTTATTTACTGTACATAACATTATTTTTTATTGAATTACAATGACATATACATTAACATGTTGGGAAACTTTTACCACAGAATAATTTATTGAGAAAAACGTCCAGTTTTGGACAAGGGGCCTCCCAAATAAGTGCTTCTGTGTAATATAATGTTTTATAGATTGGAATGAAACAACTATTAACGGATTTAACTCGCGTATTTTTTTTTTTATTTGCTGACGTTTTGGATTCTTTACAGTTTCCATGATACGATGAGAGCTAAGTTAAATCCGTTAATAGTTGTTTCATTCCAATGTGTAATAAGCGCAAAGGCATCAGAAATTACAATGTTTTCTAATTTTGAAAGTTTAAATCATTACGTAGAGCGTTTTGTTCCCCAACTGCCAAATAAATCTTATGGCTATGGTGTTAGATTAAAATAGAAAACCAATACAAAACACTAGAGTGTTCTAATTACAATGGAGTCACCACCGTCAGTACATTTCAGTCCACTAAAGATATAAAAAAGAAACATTTTATGGGTAGATGTCTTTATAATAATAATAATAATAAAAACTTTATTTCAGACCAAGATCCATATTATATAATGTTAGTAATTCTTATCACTAATGTTAATAATACATAACTATAACTAATTAACTATACTTATTTGCTAAATTGGACAAGACTCTTTAATACATCACATCTTTTTGCATAAACCACTGAATTAATTTCAATAAAACTTTTCAATTAAGTCATACTTTAGAATAAGCTATAACCCAAAACCGAATCTGCAGAAACCAGTTTAAAATAAAATAGGAAACGTTTCCAAAAATAAAAGAATCACACAATTTAGTTTTAGAATCTCTTCGACTATAACTTTGACCCAACGTGGCAAAGGAGGGGCTCTGCCATTATTTTATCTTTTTTATGTCCTCGAAAACCAGTAAGCATTTTAAACTTTGATTTTATGTAACACTACTTGTCTCCAAGGGGGAGATAAAATAAACATGAGTTTAAGTTTGAGACTAAAAGAACTACCTAAAACATTTTCGATAAAACCTTAGAAAATTTAACTTTTTATTTTCTTAGAAAATACTGGGCTTCTTTTACGCTAAACCACGTTCGAATAGAGTCTGGGATTAAGTCTGATACTTAACTACTTTAAGATACCTGTGCCAAAATAAAAAGTACCTACTTCGCACCTAGCTCCGCCTTACATAACTGTTACGAGTACCTATTATGCTTTTTTATTTATTATAAATAGATATTATAAATATCTTTGGACAATTCACACCAATTATCCAGTCCCATTTTAAGCAAAGCTTGTATTATGGGTACTAGACAACGGATAAATATACATAAATACATATAAGACATCCAAGACTTAGGTACAGATGCCAGTGCTCATCACATTGACATCTGCCCCTAGCGGGATTCGAACCCGCAACCTCCGGTTTCGTAGTCAGGGCCTCTGACCACTAGACCAACAGGCCGTCAAAATCACATATAGCTTCAAAGCCCATGCATATGCTCATGTTCGAACTTGAAAATTCTAGGTACAAAGGTCAATCAACTCGTTCTAAATTTTATAAAGATCAGATCGACGATACTCAAGTTATCGACGAACAAACATACTAATCTGACTTCCTGGCCACACCAAATCTTAGTCGATTATTAATATTCTAATTCTATTTTCACTCATTCGTCACTGAAAAAGATTCCTTGAAGTATAAATTAACACACTCGTTCGCACATTCTTTTTGACATTTTGTAAATGTTCTCTAATACAATCAGGAGTTTACGCAAATATTATAATTATTGGATCATTTCAAAATTTCCACTAAAACGGAGTCTAATTACTGACAAGAACAATTTAATTTATAATTTCAGTGATGTTACTGACGTAATTAATTAGTAAACTCCTTGATCCAAGTGAACATCTTGAACAAAACCCTTGAATTAATTTGAACCCATCAATATGCCATCAGCATAAATCAATGGATTGTTGATGGCGTTATTCAACATTGCTGTCTGGGTGACATATCGGCAGCTCCCAGCGTTCAAATGACACATGACCATGACAATTTGCAGGATGGTGTATGCCAAAAGTTGCATTTGATAATTTAAGTCAGTATTTTTGACCAGCTATGGACAGCTACGACTGATTATATAAAACTAGCTGTCTGCCCCTTTGCACGGATCATCTTTTTTTTATAGACTATGTCACTCGGGAATAGTGTAGCTTCCCAACAGTGAAAGAATTTTTGAAATCGGCCGTTCTGAAGCCTATTCAATCCAAACAAACAAACCTTTCCTCTTTATAATATTAGTATAGATGATCGAAACTTCAGGATATAATATCAATACTCAAGAGAATTCATAATTGAAAGAGTTGATGTTTAGACGAAAAAAGTGGGCCATCAGCCAATATGGTCTAACATTTTACAGATATAGTAGAGAATACCACAATAATATAATTGACAGTTATGTGAAAGCGTTATATGAGATTTTTTATCTTCTGTTCTTTTTTCAAATTTTCTAACACACACTTTTCCTTGGACTTTGACGAATGTACCAAAATTAGTGATAGGTATCAGTTTTAACGGGACAAACAAACACCAATTAATTTATATACCTGCTTACGTTTCAATGATTATTAAAATAAGAACGCCTACATAATATATATTATTATACCTTCATAAGTCTAGTGATCTTTTATCTTTTAATGAGAACGCTTAGTGCCAATCAATAATAGCTAGCGAACGAAATCTAACCACGTGAATTTTCGTTAGCTAACGTCGATTCAAAATTAGTCAAAAGTGCAAAAATTGCTTGAGTGTTATCTTTATTTGTTTCAAACCAGACATCACGTGTTTTGCTCAACAAAATACAAAATTAATCAAGTTTATTGTGTAACTAGGCCTCGTGGTCTTCATTAATAGATTTATGGGTCGGACTTTCACGTGTTTCTAGCTAAGACCTTGTAACGTGACTTGTGAGGAAGTGATAAAGGTTTTGATCCAGGCCGCACGCGTTAAGAGAATCCCAGTAACCTTAAACGACCTACGCTATTACCAGATCGCTGACAGCAGTGAAAAAAAAGTCCCGAAGAGAAGATTAGCATAATATCTTTGTAAGTACTTACACCATTGTTATTCAGCAAAACTCTAACTTAAGAGCATATAACATAGAAATCTATAATCGATAGAAAAAAAAGTTTTTGTTTGTTGCCCAGGATATCATGCAAAGGAGAATGCCAATTCCTACCCAAGAATGTACAACAAAAATGTTTTTCAGCAAGCTCACTTATATAGGGCGAACATCTTCGGAAATATTTAGATTTAATATTCTTAATTTTAAACTTTATTTATAAGAATATCGTATGTGTACCTACATACAATTTTTGACATTCTCCTTTTTGTTTTTGAGTGTCCAGATTACAAATATATTCATGAAAATCGTTAATGTGTTCGTGTTTTTATGATTTTTACATTTTTTATATATTGATTGAGTATCGATTTGTTAGGAATAAAAAAAAAACAGAGCAAATCCTACAAAATCATTGATAGTTTCATGACTTCGTGGCAGAAATAGCCTTAAAATAATTATCATAATATCTAGGCAACAAAACCTTTATACCAATGTTATTTTATTTTTGACTTAACTTATATTTTGAAAGTACTTTCCATCAAACGTCTTTAAAACCGAGTGGCTTACATTACGTAAATTGCACCAAAGTTTTAGTATAAACTTAAGCATTTGAATACGGTACACTATCTATGAGTAGGTTCTACATTCAGTGAATCGTAATAGTACCTACTTCTACTCCATCATTAGGTATTCCCGAGGGTTAAGAAAACCATTGAACTGGTAAATTTTAGGGGTAATTACTTCAGGAATTTGGTAACTCGACCAAATAGTACCTATAATTATGGTAAAGATTTTACGTACCTATATAAAAAGGAAAATAAGAAAGTAATCCTTGCTCTCAACTTTAATCTGTTAAAGGTACCTTAGATTATTTTTACTGAATTGACTCCACAAAGGCATATTATAAAAACAGGCAAATATCTGCCTAAGAAAAAGATTATAATCCATTCTATTTATTTACTAATAAGCTTTTTCGTTTTAAGTTTGAGCTTCTTATTTTCCAGGGATTAGCTCTGTCTTTTACTACATCTTTGTAACGTGTAGGTAGTTTTATCAAGTTTTATGGGTCAATATTTAGGTTGTATAAAATCCTAAGCTAGAAGACTGCCTACTTACTTTTTCTACTGAGTTTTTTTGCGGCATATCTTTTTGGCAATTATGGTCATTCTGGAGCATATGGTTTTTTGATATTTTTGTATTTGTAATACAGTTAGATAATTTTGTTTTGTTTTTGTTTCAGTTAGATAACTTTAAAACTCTTAAATGCTAGACTGCATAATGTTAAATCGCTTTAATTTATAGACCAGCGTATATATGATACAGGAACTGTATTCAAAACGCGAACAGATAAAATACTAGGCGAGTGAAATCCGTTTAATTGTTTTATTCCAATGTCTAAAGGTTAGGTTGGTGATATATTCCTAATTAAGTTCTTATAAATAGCTAGTATAGGTGGACAACTTTAGTAAGGAATGTCGCGAAAAAAAGCATCTGTACCTATCTTCACCTATAAATTTCACAAGTAAAACTGACAGGTCACAGGTTACAAATAATTAAACTAGTCTAAATTTTTCAAATACTTTTTATGATCTGTTTGATAATGATGTTGCATAGAATATCAACTATAATTATTATAATAAGGCGCTTAAATATTTTAATACTTGAGAAAAATCTTGAAATCGCCTCGTTAAGTATTTGCAGAATCGTTCGTGTTGCGTAAAAATTGGTGAAAGTTATAGTGATATCATGTATATGACCGAGGGCACAGCACAGGGATCTGTACTGGGTCCATTACATTTTTTAGCATACGTCAATGACATGCATAACTGCCTAGATAACTGCACCTCTTATCAGTTTGCTGACGATACATGCCTAGTAATTGCGGACAAAAACGTTGACGAAGCCATGGCCAGAATGCAGTCTGACTTTAATAAACTTAGCAAGTGGTGCCATGACGCGGGTCTAGTCCTCAATGCTCAGAAAACGAAACTTGTCCATATCCGTTCAGCTCACATGAAAGCGGTCCCTCAGTCTGCACTTACTGCTCACACCCACAGCTGCATGCACGGCACCGCCACCTCTCCATGTCAATGTCCGGTTATTGAAATTGTTAGCTCTCACGTATATTTAGGACTAACAATAGATACAAAATTTAATTGGAGCGTTCATATTGAAAAAGTGTGTAATAAATTAAGGGCGTTTCTAGCAAATCTACACTTAATGAAAAAACGTATTTCATACAAAGTTAAGCTATTATTTTATAATGCGCTAGCCGACTCAATAATTTCTTACGGCTTAAGTAGTTATGGAAGGACCTACAAGACGTACCTCGATAACATTCTTAAACTTCAAGTTCGTATCCTTAAACAAATTGTACCATCAAGCATAAAGTCTAAATACGCAGATAATGAGATGCAGCTATTCAGATACTGTATGATTTTACCAGTCCATCTAAAAGTTAAATATAATATGTTAAAGGAACAATACTTTGACATGACTTACCAGATCGCTTCCTCACATGAAAAAGTGACGAGAATGACGTCTCAAAAGAGATTGGTCACTATAGGTCATTGCAATGTATTCGGACAACGTACCAGTGCTTACTTAATTCCTCGGCTTATTAATGACATCGATGTAAAACTGCGAGACATACTTAATGAACGCAATATAAAGTATAAACTAAGGAATCACTACTTGTCTAAAATATAAATGTAAAGTGTATTTTTCGATTTTCTATTTAAATATATGTATAGATTGAGTAGAATAATCCTCACACAAATCCTGCGTGGTTTAAGAGGTGTTTTTTAAAAAATGTTTTTATGTATTCTTGTCGATTTGTTAAATAAATTAAAAAAAAAAAAAAAAAAAAGTGAATTGGAAAAGGCCAATACTTTTGCACTAGTATTTCCGAATGCAAAGTGAACTGTACAGTTGTATTTGCAAATTGCATCGTTACTGCATTTGTGCAATAGGTTGAGAACTTATGTCAGTACTTCAAACTATCATTTATATTTATATGTATTCCTTAAGAAAAAAACAGCCATATGCGAGTTGGTCTCGCGCACTAAGGGTTCTGTACCATCTATATACATATTTAAATGTATCATCGGAATGTAAGTAGGTTTTGCATAACTCTCGATCGCCTACACCAAATTTAGTTTTGTGTTTAATATTGTCAGGAAAAGGTTTGTAAAGGAAATTATATTATAATTTCTGATGCCTTCGCGGTTATTACACATTGGAATGAAACAACTATTAACGGATTTAACTCGCGTATTTTTATTTTATTTTATTTGCTGACGTTCGGATTTTTTACAGTTTCCATAATCGTAGCACGACTGAGCTGACAATAGTCTAACGTAGTGATTTATACAGTTATGCAAACTACCTTATATTAAATTATATTATTTTGGAATTTTAGGAAATATTTGTATGTAGTGCTTCTATAGTTCGGTAGTGGGGGTGACGTCGTGTTATGGTATACCTAATCCATACCATAACGTGACGTCACGAACCCCGACTCCAAAACTTTAGAAACGCTTATCTTTATCATTTATCTATCTATACTAATATTATAAAGAGGAAAGGTTTGTTTGTTTGTATGGATTGAATAGGCTCCAGAACGGCTGGACCGATTTGAAAAATTTTTTCACTGTTGGGAAGCTACACTATTCCCGAGTGACATAGGCTATAAAGAAAAGATGATCCGTGCGAAGCCGGGGCGGATAGCTAGTAGTTCTATAGATATATTTATTTATTTCTCTATATTTTATACATTATAACCATGTAGTCATGTTATATTATATATACTAATAGTGAGATTGACCAGAATATAAAAACAGAGAACAGACAAAATTATAACAATTACTTATTAGAATTTTACTATTAAGAAAAGAATACGTGACCAGTATTGTTTGGTAATCTCCTTAATGGGTAAAGACAAAAAAGTCATCATGCATGTTTTTTGAAAACTTGATTGATTAAGTTATCTCTTGGGTTAAAGTAACCTACTGTACAAAAATATAAATACAATCTCAATACATTTATATTCTGATAGGAACAAAACTGAAACGTGAGGGGAAGTGACGTTGAATCATTTCACCTTGATAAATGTTTTTTCATCCCCAACATGGCGTGGAAGAGTTCTCCCATAGAATTATATATTTAATATCTCCAGCGGATTCACTCAGTATGAAAACTGCGCTGCGTACTATCGAAGAGGCCGTGATATTAATTTTATTATTACTTTCATAAGATCTTTGTGAATTATAGTAAATTATACATTTTCAATCCCTTCGCCAATATTATGCATTGGAATGAAATAATTAAAATACCTGATGCTTTCGCGGTTATTACACAATAATCATAATGGGTTAAATGAAGGTTTGTACTTTGTACCCAGAAATAGGACGGTTGTAGGAAAAAATATTAGCTAATTTTCTATTAAATATTACAATACTGGAATGAAACATCTATTAACAGATTCAACTCGCGTATTTTATTTTATTTTATGTGTTGACGTTTCGGATTCTTTACAGTTTCCATAATCCGTTAATATTTGTTTGATTCAAATGTGTAATAACCGCGAAGGCATCAGAATTAATTATTATAATACTATTAAAATATTATACACTTAACACTTAATTATAATATGATTTTCTATATCGTATGTAAAATTTCATATTAGGTATGAGTATTATGGATCTTGTGTGACAGCGAGATCCATATTATGACTATTTTTTTAACCTGGTCATGATATGACTTCATCACTCCATAATAATATCACTTAGGAACAAGAGTTATACAAAAACCATAATATAATATTACTAGCTTCTGCACGCGACTTCGTCCGCGTGGAACTCCTCCTTTTTTGCAGTCCGTAAAAAAGTAGCCTATGTTCTTTCTTAGGCTCCAAACTTTCTTTGTACCAAATTTCATTTAAATCGGTCCAGTAGTTTTAGCGTGAAAGCGTAACAGACAGACAGACAGACAGACAGACAGAGTTACTTTCGCATTTATAATATTAGTAGGGATTATTATGTCTGGTTGCTCCTAAATAGCGGCCCCGTATCTTACAAGTAACTTACTTGCGTCTATTTAAGAAGATGTTCATTCTGTAATAAGCTATAAGTATGTTATAGTAAATCACTGATCTCAGCTGTTTCCTATAGGAATAGCAAATTGTATAGTGTTACAAAAATGATGAATGACTTGCATTATGTATGGATTTTCATTTATGATAAACTAGCTTCTGCCCGCGACTTCGTCCGCGTAGAACTCCTCCTTTTTGCAGTCGGTTAAAAAGTAGCCTATGTCCTTTCTCAGGCTCCAGACTTTCTTTGTACCAAATTTCATTTAAATCGGTCCAGTCGTTTTAGCGTGAAAGCGTAACAGACAGACAGA
This sequence comes from Polylopha cassiicola, assembly GCA_038024825.1. Taxonomy (NCBI): domain Eukaryota; kingdom Metazoa; phylum Arthropoda; class Insecta; order Lepidoptera; family Tortricidae; genus Polylopha; species Polylopha cassiicola. Next base: position 4,331,137 of record CP149053.1, on the reverse strand, counting down.
CAGACAGAGTTACTTTCGCATTTATAATATTAGTTAGGATAAGTATCAAAAAGTGCTTTCATACAAATATTACGCAATTTTTAAAATTGCAACATTAATTTCAATATTAATTGTTTTATTGTACGGTGTATTTAAGTTATTATTCAGATTAAATTTGCATAAATAAACAGTTATCTAAGTATGTTAAAATACCTAGATAAAATTAAAATTATTAATGAGGTTTTACGCTGGTTGTACGATTTTTAAAGAATATATTAAATTTATAGCTATTAATAAACACATGAGTACCAAAATGAAGAGTAATATAAATTATTATCATTTCCTCTACATGCGTGTACCAAATTCGGAGGTCTTAGTGGAAAAAGGCATAAGTGCAATACTGCATGTGAAGAACTTATACCCTTTTCACTCATCATCAGCCTATCGCAGTCCAGTGCTGGACATAGGCCTCTCCAATTGTACCCTTTTCACTGACTCCTGAACTAATCTATCCTATACCTATTTATATGTGCAAGCAGAAATCGGCTGTAAAGGCTGTGACAGTACAGTTTTTTCATTAAATAGTACCTACGCAACAAAAAAAAGAACTTGAATGAAATTACGTTTAAAAGCGCGTAATTTTTCACCTTTTATCTTTATTCGACGAAGCCCGGAAAGTATTCTACCGTAAAAAGAATCCGCCGATAATATAATTTATTCTATACGCATGAGATATTAATGAATCCAAAAATTTTATTAATGGGCATTCTGGAGGTGGATGGTTATTGCTGTTCCGAAAACCGTGAATTGAATTTTTAATGAGACCTGGATTTTATGTGGGCGTTTTCGCTCATTCATACATGTCAAGCCTCTTTCCCATTGGAGCAGGCAGATGTCTACTATTTTAAACTCCCTAGTAAATTTGATGGTTTAGTTTGCAAGGACAAAGTTTAGTTTGTAAGTAATTTGAAAAAATTATACCTCATTGAGTTTCTTGTCGTTTCTTCTCAAGTGATATTTTTTCGGAAACGGCATCTTCCTCTTTATTAATTCGGCATTTTCTTAAATTGAATAAATATATTTTGATTTTGATATCGCTCATGATAATATGACCTAGATCCAACATCAAGGGCGTAGTGAGGTACGGGCAGAAGAGAAGAAGTAGAAGTTCCCGGTTTTGATTACCTTGCGAGAGTCTAAAATTACCTTAGATGTATTCTTACTTTGTCTACATCTAACAAAATCCTAGCTACGCCCAACATAAATGCCAATCCCAAATAACAACCGAACGCAATACGTGAACAAAACTGACCACGTGTTTTGTTCGGATGCTTTTAAAGGCTGGCAATTTCATACAGCTTTTCATTCGTTTCATTCGGCACTCAGCGATTGGCACTTCTCTAGAAATCCTAGGCTTTTGACTCCGGACCAAATTGAGGTAGGTACGTAGATATTTTTTATAATTTTCATAACTGATTTCTTTTTCTATTTTTTTTGCGTGCTATTAACAGATCATTTTCAACCGACGAAAAAATCGAAGGAGGCTCTCGAGTCGACGCGTATATTTTTTTTGTATGACCACGCATAACTTTTTACAGAGTGATTCGATTTTGATAATTCTTTTTTGCTACCGAGCTAGCTATGCAAGGTTGGTTGTACGATAACAGCTATACCTACTTACTTACGTATATTTCTTTTTCCTACAAAACAACGTAAAATTAATATTCACTGATAATATCTTCAACTTTTAATTCTCATTCCATTACGTAGTATCGGCTCCTGATTCTGCGATTCCATCAAACAAACAGATAAGACCTGATCCTTTTAAAAAAGTGACTTGAATTTTATACCAGGCTGCTATAGATTAAAGTTGACTCTTCAGCCATTTAAATTTGTTTTAAGTTAGCTTGACTTATATTATCTAATATCTAAACCTGATGACGGCCTGTTGGTCTAGTGGTCAGAGGCCCTGACTACGAAACCGGAGGTTGCGGGTTCGAATCCCGCTAGGGGCAGATGTCAATGTGATGAGCACTGGCATCTGTACCTGAGTCTTGGATGTCTTATATGTATTTATGTATATTTATCCGGTAGTCTAGTACCCATAACACAAGCTTTGCTTAAAATGGGACTAGATAATTGGTGTGAATTGTCCAAAGATATTTATTTATTTATTTATTTAAACCTATATAATCGAAAGCTGACTGAATGACTAACTGATTTATTATTATACAGTTTCCTTTTATAGCGTAACGGAGCACTTAGAAAGGATTTTTGTAAATTACCACCAGGTTCAGATTAAGTATGAAACTTTGCCGTTTTAGAAGTTACTCCAATGAAATTCAGGTACCATAATATGCGATCGTTCTTACCTGTATTAGAGGCACACACACCTACATGAATTTTCAGCTTTTATGAAATAAAGCTCAAGGGATCTTTCTCTATATTATTATATCGTGTAGCTGTAATAGTTTACCTGAATTTGGAAAACCCGTTTTTTCATAGGATACCTAATTGTTCTTTGTAACTAAGTTGACGATGAAATGGCCGTCACCAGAGAACATTTGTTTACAAGAAATAATAAATAGCTCTCAAAAGTATCTTCTCGGTTTCCTCAATCACGTCTCACGAACAAACAAACGCATAAACAACGAAACTTTCTCTTTATTATCTCTGAATAGATTTCAAAATGGCTTCCGATTAGATATCGCAACCGACAGATTTAATGACTTTGTTAAGTATGTTACCGCGCTTTTTAGGGTTCCGTACCCAAAGTGTGTTACTATGACGGCTGTTCGTCCGTCTGTCACCAAGATGTATTGAGATATAGATAAGCATGGCCATAGTTAAGCAGTTGAAATTTTGACATAATACCTATAATAATATGTATTGTAATCGCTATAACAACATAATACGCTGTGTAATGGTTTTCCCTAGCCCTAATATAAATAACTACCTAAAACTAACTATATCAATACCTTGAGGTATTTTATATACGTACCTAGTTAATCAAAAAGGCCGAAATTAATGTGATCGTCTATTAACTACGTAGGACCCAATACGTTGTGTATAAATACGTTGTGTTTTATGACGCAAATACAAATATTATCAAATAAAACAAAAGATATAAAATAAAATAAAGCAAACACTCACGTGCCCGAAGAGAAGTCTTCTTAGCTGTTGAAAATAAAATTAATTAAACTAAAAAATATAATACTTAATTAATATGTCCTGATTATATCTCCACCTCCTGCATTAAAAAGGAAAAATACAACGACGAATCTGAAAACCCGAGCACAAGGGACCTGTTTGATATATAGACATTTAGTCTATAAATGGGGAAACCTAATTCGATTGGATTAAAAATATATATAGGCCTCCCAACACTCCTTATAGCCTATGCCTTGATATTTAATCGTAATTAGCACTCGCCCGATTAAAATATCCCATCAAATCCATCGTTTTTAGCGCCCTATAACCTAAAGGTCAAGATCGCATTCAAACCATCTCTTCATTCAGATCATCAACATAATATTTTCGTCACATAATGAACTCATTCTCATTTAGTCATAATATTGTTTAAATGTTATATAGATAATAGTCAGGTTATGAATAAAATTCATACATCCATGAAAATCACAGAAGCCCACGTGTTGGACCTATGAGAGTCGTGAATTCCCACAAGTACAATCGCCAACCTTCTGAGAAATTCATATAAGTCAGATCCATAGAAATTGTGAGTTTCCAGGAATCTCTTCATATATATGCCAGTAAGACAGATTTGGTCCTGTAATATTTTAGTCCTTGTTTTAGATTCTTTGTCTTATTGGACTTGGCAATATATGGTAATTGAAGCTGGTCTATAAACCTTAAGATAATGAAAGAAATTGCCAGTACTTCAATTGTACTCGCCCTGAAACGCCGAATTCGTCAGTCCCCCTAATACCCGCCCTGTAATATACAACATACACGCCACCGGCGATCGTAAGTGCATACCAGTAAAACTGACAGACGTATAGGTCTTACTGAACGATTCCAACGCCAGTAAAACTGACAAACATACAATCTTTTCTCTGAAACAACCCTCCCATTTCCAACGTTTATATCCTCTCCAATACAAGTTATCGTATAACTTGGAGATTGAAATATCAATAAATTCATTGATTATTGATATTAATATATTATTTTATTTTAGACATGTTCATTTTTATTTGTATTTTTTATGAACATTTTAGTCAGGATTATTTCCTGAAATTTCAAATCATTTTTTATTTTTCAATACATCTTTGTAAAATACTCCATCATCAAAAAACAGATAGATTATTATTATTATTAGGTATAAATCTTTAAAATTTGCAACAAACTGCAATATTCACATAAATGTCATACAAGTGATCGAAACTTGTATTATTTAATCAGCCATTAATCTGCAATATTCACATAAATGTTGTACAAGTGATCGAAACTTGTATTATTTAATAAGTCATCAATCTTGTTTGATAAAAATCGCAGAATGTAATATTCAAAATAACCAAGCACTAAGCCAGCATTTCTGGGTAGTGATAGAGATTAAAAATGTTATGTTTAAGTTGTAGGTATTATTTCATGATAATAGATTGGTATAGTTAAATTCAACACACTCATTTAGTAATTTTCTAACCTAGCTTAAATATTCTACCCAAAACAAATCACTCGATCTAACCGCAAATAACTGAAACAATGAAATCTAACAACAAAACTAGGTAAACCATTTACACGGCACAACGGAGTCTAAATCAAGAACCAGACATACCCTCCGATGATCAGCGTGACTCCTAGATAAAGAAATAAAGTTACTTGAAACAATATCTTAAATTAACACTTAAAGTTGATAAACTTAAAATTCTTATTTTATTTTACACTCGCGACGAAAAACGCGGCCCCAACTCTAATTATAGTTCACTATTACTAACTTAATGAATACCTAAGCAAGTAGGTCAGTTCGACCCTTATGCGCACGCGTTGCTATTTCAGTATAGCTCAATCCCGACTGCCCCGACTATGGTCAAATATTCCCTACCATCTCCCCAAACCTTACACCCTTCACTCCTCAGGTCTCAGGTCCACGAAACATTCCCAGGTAATCAATTATCCATTTGTTTTAAAACAAGCATCACATGAACAATCATCTCATAGAATGCCGCATGGCGGTTCAAATGTCAAAGCGTTTCTTTATGATATTTGACTCGCATAACAATAGTAATTGTACTAAAGCGGTACGTTAGTTGATTTTTTTTATAAGAGGTACTTAATTATCAAAGGTGTCTTTGTATTAAAGTAAATAAGGTATATACTTTGTTACAAATTAAAATATATAGGTAGGTACATAAACAACATTCGTTACAGCTGCTTTTCTAGAATAGTGTCACAACTCGAAATAATTTGTTACTCCATTCATTTAAGACTGTGAACCGTCACATATAAATTTCAATTCAGAATGGTAACACATTTCGAGTTGTGACACTCTTCCAGAGAAGCAGCGAATATAATAAAACACAATAAATAAAAAAAAAGGGTCTACCATATAAAATACATTTTTTTAATGCTTCGAATAATGATACGGAACTCGTAGTGTGAGAGTCAGAATTGCACTTGGCTACTTGTTTTCTAGAATGATACGAATGACAAAATGTCAGTACATGATAACATTCTTTTTTAAATCACCCCTGTATTAGACCGAATTAAAAATGCCTTTTTAACTGTTAGGAGACTTGTGGACAGCAATTTTTACATAATTATACAGAGGGAGATCAAAAATAGCAAAAATCTAGAAAAAGTGCTTAAATGAAATTCAATCTGTTTTATAGCTTTTATTACACTATTTTATTATCTCATTTCGTATTGTATTTAATTCACTATATAAATTCTACAGTCGTGGGTAGCGATACTATTAAAACTGCAGCCAAATAAAGGAAAGCTCACTAACAGATTAAAAGCTTTCTATTCCATTTTTAGAAGAGCTTTAGATTGTATTGGTTTTTTACTTGGAATTTAAAGGTTTCGTTTATCGTTAAATAAACTTGAAAACCTAGAGATTTTCGCTGTTTGATGCAGTTATTTTTATTTATTTAAGATTTATTAAAAACAAACTACTGTCAGCGACTTCGTCTGTATAGAATATCTACTTCAGCTAAGTCAGGTAAATAGTTAACAGACAGACAGATATTTCCGTATTTAGTTTAGTAGGGATAATAGCTATTACAAAAACCATTTGATCTGTAATTGAATATTTATTGAATAACCAAATAATAGTAATTAGGAATTGGAAGTATTAAAAAAACGGATTATTCGGTAGGTAGGTTTATTTTCAAAATCATATTATTGTAACTAAACTAAAATACATTAAACTTTGTAGTACATCATTTTAAAATATACAAACAAGTTATTTGACAATTTTGAGTAAGTCTAAAAATTAATGCTATTTATAATTTAACGTAACAACAGTTAATAGATCAGAATGAAAATAACTAACTTAATAAACAAAAACATTGTCAATAAAACCGGATACAATTGAAAAAAAAGAGTAAGTTAAAAAGTACGTGGTACTAATTGCAACTTAATACCTTCTCCGTTCACCAGAAATGGGCAATAAATCCTGGAGGCGGCCTTCCCATAGTATCCTTGCATTTTGGACAGCTAGTCCGACATACACCAGGTGTCCCGCACCCAAAGCAACTAAATGCCGGCTTGGGTGTCGCCTTTGCCTTCTTCTTCATACATTCTTCTCCAGTATGCCCAGGATTTTTACAGTAGGAACATCTTATTCTCTTCTTTCTTTTACCCTGAATTGGGTTTTCGTCAAGATTTTTCTCCACTTCGCGGGCTCGTTCTAGTAATTCAGAAAATGTTGAGATGCTATGCCTTTCAATTGTATTTTGTATGTCGAGACGAAGAAGGCCAAATATCATGTCTAGTTGTTGTGTTTCTTTGTGCTCTGGTTTTGGGAGTTGAGCGAATAATGACCTCTTTTTGGTGATAAAGTCTTCGGTCTTGGCTTGTTCATCTTGTCTTGTACTGAATATTTCTTGGTAGATTACGTATGCTGGTTTCGGGTTTGGTTGGGAGTTCTCGTTGTTTGTCATTTTGACGTCAAGTAGGTTACCAACGCTACTTTATAGTTTAACCGTCGTATCTTCGTGGAGTATACCAATGTAGGTAGTTCTTTTCACTGCACTAAGTTTGTCTATAGTCACTTGTCACTACTTCGCACTTCACTATTGGCACTGATCCTTATTCACACTGTATAATTTCTTTGGCTATGTAGTAAACGTAAAACATAACGGTTCTATAAATTAAAGTGAACTCATAAATCTTGGAAAAATCTTAACACCGCGATGTACAATTTGTATGGGCATGCGTTGATCGCAAAAGTGACATCTAGCGGGATTTTAGGGAACTATTGTAGTTCCTGCATTTGCCGCAAGATGGCGCTGGCGACACTACTAATGTTGTTCATCGCAGCGAGTAGGTTATATGTAACTATATACATCGGCATCACACAAAGAAACAAACGGATCGAAACAAAGGATTTTCATTATGCTAGTGCCCAGAGCCAGAGACTTTAAACTTCAAAGAGCCATGTATTTTCGTGCGAATTTTCGAACACGTTTTGTTGACGCCTTTTAATTTTGACCAGAATTCTTTCAGTTAGTTATTTAGGTGCCTGGTTCTGTTGTTTGAGTATACCCGAAATCTGGCGTAATTTGAATTTGACACGGATTTCAAAAAAAGGAAAATAAACATGGTTTCACAAAATAAAATATATTTAATACCTATTTGCTCCCACAATGCGCATTTTTCGTATCTCTGATGAGACTTTCAACTAACCGTATCATCCTTAGTTCTAAATTACTTTAAACTTAATACCTACAGAAGTAGATTAACACATAAATAACACAACAACATGTTTTAACATAGAAATGTTAAAATGCCTGTGTTGTTACAGTCTAGATTCCCTATTACTCCCTAGCTTCTTATTAAAAGAGGAAGTCTTTATTAATACCAGATTCCGTTTTGTACTCGGCGCCAACCGCAATAAATCTTGCATTTCCCTATACGAAATTTACCTTGAAGCCGAGAATAGAGCAGGAACATCGTAAATTAGGCTAGACGCTAGACAGTGAAAGTGCTTTGCAAAACGGTGATATCACTTGAGCTCGAGATGGTAGTTATGTAGGCTTAGATTAAACTGAAGTCTTGTGTATTTTTCAAATGGATTCAGCGGTTAAATATTTAGAGATAAATGACAGACCGGTAGACAAACTTTCTCATTTATATTATAACTATCTGATTCAGCAAAAATTGTACCTCGTTTTTTGAAACATTATTCAAAATTAAGGGTTGATGGCAAAGGAGCGAATATTATTTGGAATCGTAAAAAAAAAATATGACCAAAAATTAAAAAATAGTTAGTAAGGGTGACCACGCTTAATATGAAAGATCATTAGTACGTCTTCGCAATTTAAGGTTTACGATAAAATGTTCCAACTTAAATAACTCTTGTTACAGTTCTGCCTTAAAATATGACCTATGCATAAACTTCTGTCCCACCGTCTTTTAATATAAACAGTTTATGAATTATCATTTTGTTCAAGCTAAGTCAGTCGGGAGTGTAAAGTCAAACACAAAGCACAAACAACATCGTAGGCCTGTAACAAAGGAATTTAGTTCGATTCTGAACCTTATTCCAAAGAATTACGGTATCAAAAGCAAAATTCTGTTGTTTAGAAATACCATTTATAGCTAATGAAGGGCCAATGAGAAAGTTTTGCTTGGATTGTATTTTAGAATTTAGTATACTAATTAAATAATGAATTGTTAGTCAGCTATATTGTCGGGATAAGGAAAATTAAATTTGATATTTGTTTTAATAAGCTAAATTACGAATCCGTAAAATAGTTCTGGATATGAAAGTATACATAATTGGAATGAAACAAATGTAATGGATTTTAATCGCGAGCGTATATTTTATTGATGACGTTTATATTCTAACGCTAAAGTGATTTTTCAACCATACCACCATTTTCACCTCTTCTTATAGCTTACTAGCGACCCGCCCCGGCTTCACACGGCTTGACACCCAGCCGCTTCAAAATCCGATGCGTAGTTTTAAAGATTTAAGCATACATAGGTACGGACAGACAGCGACCATGACTTTGGTTAATCTATACTAATATTATAAAGAGGAAAGATTTGTACCTATTTTTGTATGTTTGTAATGAATAGGCTCAAAAATTACTGGACCGATTTTAATAACTCTTTCACTGTTGGGAAGCTACGTTCACCCTGACTAACATAGGCTATAGAATATTTTGAAAAAAAATAGGGATCCGTGCGAAGCCGGGGCGAACCGCTATACTATATAAGTTAAAGAAGATAGTAACTATTGAAACAGAACGAATTCTCGAACATTCTTAATACTTACTGCAGTACAATTTATAGATTAACCTATAGGTCGATGCTACCTAATACCTCAGTAAAACCAATAAATAGATTTGATCTCCCGAACCAATAGCTCAAAGGAAATGTTTTCTTTTATTTACGACTCGGAACAAATGGCTGATACATATCCAGATAACCAGATTAGATTCGTTTGTATGGGATATAAGGATATTATTATACAACTACAATCTTGGGTTTATTTAATTTGACTAAAGGAGTCTGCCCACTACACCGTATCATACCATGACCGTGCTATGAACGTGTCAGACAAAAAAATATGCTTTGTATAGAAAAACATGATACTATGTCCACTAGACCGTTCCGTCACCGACTCGTACCGCCTTACGTATTACCTTCCGTGCTTGATACGTTCATAGCACGGTCATGGTATGATACGGTGTAGTGGGCAGACTCCTTAAATGAAACAAAATTGCAGGACTTTTAAGTGGTAAGAGCACATTTACTAAACAAAACACTGAGAAACCAAACTCAATCAGCTGAAGTATCATAATATTATGAAGAAATTGAAAAACAACTTTTTCTCGCGACTTCCACTGCGTACGATGAGTACTTTATACAATATCATTATACGTTATACAATTTATACCATAGCGTGACGTCACGAGCCAACTCTCGAACTTTAGAACTTTGCAGGACTAATTGTTTGATTGAGGAAACGAATATTAATCTAAATAATCTTATTTATAACTAGCGACCCGCCCGGCTTTGCATGTGTGCTATAAACCTTCCTATTGAATCACTCTATCTATTTAAAAAAACAAATATTTAAGCATATATAGGGATGAACAGACAGAGACAGCGACTTTTTATTTATTTATTTAGACACACCAACAGTAACATAAACAGACACTGTATAGTGTCTGTTTATGTAGTGTTTAACCTTAATTATCTTCGTAACGTCCATTAAGTCTGGTCTGAGCCCTTGACTACGAAACTGAGGTTGCAGGTTCAAATTCTGCTAGAGGCTGTTCTACAAAATTATTAGAATGTAATCTTGGATAATACGGTTCCTGATTATTCCTTTGAGATTTTATTGTTGTTGTAAAAAATGCGAAACAGTTCATATTCGTTAATGACCTTAGAGAGTTTCCGGAAAATGTTTAACTTATTTGGGACGTTAAATGCAATACATTTGAAAAGGTACGCCGGAATGTAATAAAACGCAAATGAAGCTGTTATACAACTCTTCCGGAACTTTAATTACATTATAAAACTGCGTTATGAACTTTTAACAGTTACAGAAGGGACCGTTTAATAGCTCTTTAAAAGCTTTTTATTATTATATTTTCCGCTTGTTTGAACATTTTTAATAGAATAGATAATTTAACATCGTTTTTCTATTTCGAATTATTTTTTTGGACGTCATCTATACTAATATTATAAAGCTGAAGAGTTTGTTTGTATGTTTGTTTGTTTGTTTGTTTGAACGCACTAATTTCAGGAACTACTGGTTCGAATTAAAAAAAATCTTTTTTTGTTGGATAGACCGAGGAAGGCTTTATTAGCATCACGCTGCGACCAATAGGAGCGAAGAAACAGTGGAAAATGTGTAAAAAATGGGGAAAATATGAAGCCTTATGAAGAAAAACTATTCCACGGAGACGAAGTCGCGGGCACAGCTAGTGTTTTTATAAAATTGTTACATAAATCAACACCAATTCAAGCATAAACATTTATCTCAAACACAAACGCTTTACTGTCAACTTACAAAAACTTCTTATTGTGACATTTCGTTTTGAATAAACTTTCAAACAAATTTTTGCGCTGTCTCCAACTGTCTTCTTTTCACTTGGATGATACAAAGTAATAAAAGTTGGACGATAGAATGAAGAAAGGCGTTGTATTAAACGGGGACATCTAGGTGTGATAACTTAGCATTGTCCCGATTCCAGTTTTACTCAATAACAATCTCGACAAAAACATAGTTATAAAATTACGGGATATCCCCTGACCCTTGTTCATAGAATCGTAGAATGAGGAAGTCGAAGATTGCTTCTCGCTGACCCGAATCTTAGGGGACTGTTCTCAAAACGACCGACGATTTTCTGGCTCTCGTTACAACGTCACAACGAGCAGTCAAAACTTATAGCGTTCACATAGCCGCTTTTACACCGTCTGGAATTGTAATTTGATTTTCTTGTGGTGACAAAGTTGGTTAACGAAATGTGATTGAAATGAGACGCTAAAACTCCAGTTAAAGGTGTTTATTTAGAAATTTCAATCGTTCATTAGGAGGTATTACGTTATTTTAAATTATAAATTGTGTTGTTAATACAGAAGCGGATAATTCGATGAAAGGCAAATTATTTTTTCTATTCTAGTAAATTTTCGAGATACTTAGTAATCACCTTAAGTATACATAACTAGCTTCTGCCCGCGACTTAGTCCGTGTGGAACTCCTCCTTTTTTACAGTCGGTTAAAAAGTAGCCTATGTCCTTTCTCAGGCTCCAGACTATCTTTGTGCCAAATTTCATTTAAATCGGTTTAGTAGTTTTAGCGTGAAAGCGTAACAGACAGACAGACAGACAGACAGAGTTACTTTCGCATTTATAATATTAGTAGGGATTAAGGGTTACATAAATATTCCAAAACAAACGAAAAAGTTTTTTTGAAAGGTAACCAAAGGTCTCTCTTCATCTTTATTATAATGCATTGTTCGAACTTATACCACAAACATACGAAGGTTAAATTCCAATGCATATTACGCGAAAGAGTTCCGTTACGATATGGTGTCTTTAGCGTTTGTTATAAAAGGTTCACAAATAAATCCTCCTTTAGTAGTGACCCATGGAATAAATTGAATGTTAACAGATCTATTTGTTGCAGAAACGTCAGCTATTAGAAGATACCGGGATCGTTACAATTTATTTTGCTCAACGCGTCATTGCTTTCCGATCACACTAGTGCCTACGTTCCTAACCTAGAGGTAATTACACTCGCGCGGGTAAAACTTATATTTCGCGGGGGTAACAATCAGCTGGTAGTTGTCTCGAACGCCGAATTTCAAAATGACAAATCTGAACACAGCGTAGCGCCGACTGGCGCGCAAGTGGGCGTAGACAAGGTGCCAACGTTCAACGTTAACTTTAAACGAAACGACCAAAATGAATGGTATTTGACATTTGCGAACGTTTCCCATACATTTTGGTGCCAAGTTGGCACCTGGTCTAGGCCCCAAAATCGTCGTTGGGAGAAGGAGTAGAATCAGTGACCAAAGGGTAACAGACCTAAAAAGGTTAAGAACCACTGCACTAGTCTTTAACGTGCTTAGTGATTCGTTGTTTAGTAAAATGTCCTAAAGTAAGTGGAAAGTGAAACCTCCTTTAGTTCCATGGTATTAAGTCCATTGACCTTTCCCCGGCTTCGTAAAGGTTGTTACGGTCGATTTCAGAGAGAAACGTGAACTCATTAAGGCTATAGAAATTTGTACAAACGGGTAAGAGACATTAATTTCATGAATTTTAAAACGAAATGTAATTTTGTAATACTAATGCAGTACTTATCTATGAAATAATTTCATAATTACATGGGCCTTGAATATTCTAGACATTTTTGGTAAATTTCTGGATAATTCAATCTTCAAGATGACCAATTTATCTGTAAAACCAATAAAAATGTTTGGTTTTCAAACCCCCTTATACCCTCTAAACTTGGACTTAGGAATAGGATGTCATCACATAATTTACCATGCACATTGAACATGTCTACAAAATTTCAGCTAAATCGGTTAAAGTTATCTGCTTCAAAATTGAGTTGCTAATTTTCACCCCTACATACTTACTTACTTCCAAACTACCTATATATAGGACATTACATTGCAAGTTAAATAAAAGCTTTTCAAAAACCTCTGAGATTTCATAATTCCGTATTATTATCAGAATATTAATTACTTTCTCTTCTCCATTATCTACATAATCAAGATTTGCCAAAATTGGTGACTCAATGAAAATTTTAATATAAATTTCTAAGTCAAGGAGTTAATTCGCGAATCCTTTCAGGAGGTATTTCAACAGCGAATGATCTTAGATCATGACTTCGTTGACTTTGTGATTTTGTCTTTGATGACCAAAAGCTTTGAATTTCTTCAGTGATTATTATAAACAATTACTTATGCTCAATTTTATTTATAATGACAAGAGTTTAATTATTAGAATTGCTATTGCACTCTTACAGGGTATTATGTACCTACGTATTGAAGTTTACTGTGTGAGCGTGAGGGCACTATTACTACGCCCGTGCGACAGAGACAAATAGAAAAAGGGCAACGTCCGATTTTCGCTGTGTTCTCTGCGACCGTCCTTTACCGATATAAATATAGAAACTAATGTAAGTAATCCATATTATTATACCTAATGCCATAAATAAATATATTGTTTAAGATACATTTTATACTCGCAATAAGTTACGATATAAAACATACACGAACTAATTTCGATATCAAAAAATGTTAAAAAAGAAACTAATTTAATTATAAATATGAAATCTATAACAAATACACTTTTTTAAATACTTAATCAAAAAATATATTTACAGCCTATATTTGACTTTTAATTTTATCCTAATTGTCAAACACAAGAGATTAAATAAATGGGTTGAATAAAATATCTAAGTACATTACAAAATAAAATGTTTTTATCATATTTCATATTTAACAATATTAATGTTTTTAATCATATTTCACAGAATAAAACGTTTGACGTTGTATGCAAATTGTCAATTTTATGATCTTTCGTATTTGGTACATTGAATTGAAAAAATGTATTAAATTGCCGTAGTATTTTTAAAATCCTCTGTTCTAAATGACTAACTGACGTTGGAATTAAACACCTTTAGACGAGTTAAATCCGTCTACAGTTGTTTCGTTCCAATGTGTAATAACCGCGAAGGCATCAGAAATTATTATGGTTAATTAAAAGTAACAAAAACAGTAACTTTAGCGTTAAACTATTGTCAGCTCAGTCGTGCTACGATTATGGAAACTGTAAAGAATCCGAAATGTCAGCAAATAAAATAAAATTAAATTAAATCCGTTAATAGTTGTTTCATTCCAAAAACAGTTTTACCAGTAAAAACTAGCAAACAACAAAATAGAAACATGTTTACCAAACCTACTAGTCTTTTTCATAAATAACACAGAAAATGTGTTTAGAAATTTCTCAAAGCCAAAGGCTAATGAGGATACGTTGTCAGTTGCACAGTAGAACTTTGCCTAAATTGATGCTAAAAGGCTAAACCTATTTATCGACTACTAGCTCTTCGCCACGGCTTTGCATGCCTATTTTAAATCCCGTTTTGTATGTATGAAGGTATGTAAACTCTTTATTTCATAACAAATGCAGAAGCGATAACAGTACACGTTTTTACACATTTTAACCCCAAGACATATTTTTCCAAAGATTTTGAATCATATTTTCTGTAAGTATACCAATTCAAGATATAAAAAATTCCAATTTGACTTAAATTTGACGGTCCGGTTGGTCTAGTTGTCAGAAACCTAGGCTACGAACCAAAGGTTGCAAGTTCAAATCCTGTTAGGGGCGTTATGTTAGTGTGATAAATGATTTACGTACCTGGATACTTATGTATGCTTATCCGTTATCTAGTAGGTGCCCATAGTGCTTGCTTTGTTTGGGACGAGATCAATTAATGTGAATTGTCCAAAGTTATTTATTAACTTTTGTCATTGTAACCCCTTGACATTTAAAATTTCAATCGGAAATATTTAAATGAATTGTTTGAAGGAGCAGATTTGGTATCATAATACAAACGAGACTCAAGTACCTACTTTGTCATTATGAATCATGATTCACAGATTCATGCACATATTTTTCCGGAAACATACAAACCGTTGCATTTTTGTGGAATTTTGATTAAAAAACTGTATCATCGTGAATTTTCGTTCACCAAGCTTAACTAGATCAATTTCAGATCCTGGATATTGGTGACACTCTTTAAGCCTTTAAATAAATTTGCATGCAAATTGCTTTTGTAGTCATTGATCATTTTATATACTCACATTTAGTTCAGTTTCCTGATTGGGTAACTCACTTGGTTTGGATAGAACCCAATTGGTATACGTAGATGCTAAGACGCTCTATCTTCTATAGAAGTCAATTGAATTGGTTTGAAGCCAATCGAGATGTAACCGATTGCGAAAGTAATCGCTCTATCGTTTTGAAGCATACCAATTGGAATCACTTTAAAACGAAGTGCTTTACACACGGAGATAGTACATATTCGAATAAACTACATTTTATATACAGACTGTCAACTCTTTCTGTACTGGCAACATCACGCTACTAGTATCAACATTGTATTCTTCTTGAATGAACTCCGGCAATGCTGTGAGTTTCTTTCCGATACTAGCTGTCACGGCAGACGTCATCCTGCCCGTTCCAAGTTCAAATTGATTCTATATTTTAGTTACAAACAGTTTGTACGGGAAAAAGAATAGGGCTGTTTTAGGGTCTTCCCAGCACTTATTTGATTTTTTCTCGCCGTAAAAACTATAATTAGATTAAGAAAAAGAATTAGCCAAATTAGTCCAGGCGTTGTTGAGTTACCCGCTAAACAAAATTTTGCGATTCATTTTTATATATAGATTTGTATGTTATTCAATACACCACAAATGCTGCTAGGCTTGAGTGACCTCTGATTGGTGGAATCTGACAGCTATACTGGCGACATCTAGCGGATTAGTTGATAATTAACGACACGGATTTCAGAGCATACATTTCAAGCGTACATTTTTCATTCCAAAATAAATTTTATTGAATCAACCTAACGAGACCTTCCGGTAATGTATACCGTACAATTTTCTCATTCCTAAATTCGTTAACAAAGTAGCTCTTAGCCTAGCTCCTTGGAGCTTTAAGGGCACCTTTATTTAAATCAGTCGCAAAGTACTTTTCCTTTTGAAATTTGATTCGTACATCTTGCAATCTTTGTAATGCTTCTAAGTAAATTGGCGTCAGCGGCAGAGTTCAGGCTTATCTTTTTGTGGACAGAAATCGAACCAGCAAATACGGATACTTTGACGCTTTCCAACCGATTTTGAATTAATGAGGTGTTGGATACCGCGCTACCTACGTGTTGAATAATGATGAAGTTATTTTGGAAGAGGAGATGTGTGGGTATTTGTAGTTAGACAATATTTTTTTACACAACAAAGACGTCGAAGAAAACTATGTGGTATGATTTAAAGTAAGTAAAAAATTAAGAACATGAATTCTAATGACCATGTTTAGATGCCAATGTTCTGAACGTGTTGCGGATATGGTTTATGTATTTAGTATAAGTATATTCATTCTGACGAAGCTTGTTGCTAATTTAATGTTGTCTCAGCCTATATTTTTGACGAAGCCTGCGTGTGGATTACATCTATAGATACGATTGCTAGTAATTATGATTAAATAAAGGAACGCAAAATTAAGAATGTTTCTCGGCCTTATCTTTCATTTTAATACGTAAGTTTTTGTTTTAAACTCCATCATATTTTAAATTTGAATTCGAAAAAACATGGACACTATACGATGAAGATTAAGGAAATTGCATAGCTTAAATATACGACTTGATGTAGGTGGGTAGGTACGTATTCAATTTCCGTGTCGATATTTTCCTCGTAAAATTTAATGTTTCTTTTGGATATAATAATATGATAGTGCGGACTTTGTATTACAATAAAACTAACACAATAATTTCTTATGTCTTTACGTTTATTTCACATTGGAATGTAACAATTATAACGGGTTTAGAGAATTTTGGGTTTAGTACCTATTTAGGTAGGTACATGAATTTTTCGATTTAGGTCAAAGTTCAAAAGAACATCACATAGACAGGATTATTGTTGTAAGATGATGAAGCGCATATTTTGGAACTGAATTATATTGCTGCTTGCTCGACGAGAGTTTTATAAGAATTAAAAAAAACAAAGGTGTTGGACTAAGCCCTACAATAAAGACCTACGCCAAAGCATCTACTTGGCTTACTTCCTTTTTATGTAACATCTTTTTTGATTCCATTAAGGCCAGATAAAAAGATTTAAAATCTTTAGATCTCAACAACCCAGATTTACTTAAGTTATTCATAACCATATTACGAGGACATGATTGTAATCGGTTCTTTTCTGAAAAGGGATTTGCAAAGAGAAATATCGTGGGTTGAATAAAAACTGCGGCCTTGTTGGTTTTCAGACTGTTGGAATTACTAAGGTCAGTAAACTTTTAAATTGGATCTGATATTCTTTTATTGTAAAAAACGCAAAAACGACGAAATGTAAAATGAGAAAGTCTGAGTTATCGCTAATGCGATGAGTGTTATAATCCTACTACTATTATAAAGGCGAAAGTTTGTATGTATGGATGTATGGATGTTTGTTACTCTTTCACGTAAAAACTACTGAATGGATTTGAATGAAACTTTACCACAATATAGCTTATCCTACTACTATTATAAAGGCGAATGTACGTATGTATTGATGTATGGATGTATGGATGTTTGTTACTCTTTCACGTAAAAACTACTGAATGGATTTGAATGAAACCACCACAATATAGATTATACATCAGAATAACATATAGGCTATATTTTATAACGATATAGTGTAAAATACTAATCATACGCAGACGAAGTCGCGGGCAGAAGCTAGTCTACGTATATTTTTGTTAATAATCCTTACTGCCATATTCAGCTTAAAATAAAGGCTAAATGAAGCTTAAAATTTAAATTTCCTTTTTTAACATAAGTTAAATTATGAATACATTATGAAAATTGTATCGTTATTCAATACTGATATTTAATTATGCGGTCTAGTAATGGATGTCGTTTTAATTATTACATAACGATAATGAACTCATTATCAGTAAACATCAGTAGCATAATTTATGGTTATATTTTATTTCAAGGAATTTTGTGAAATAAAATGAAATGAAATATTAATTATGTATGGAAATCAATTTTATTTCCAGTGCTTTCAATTATTTTCAGTTGATTGGACACTAGGGTTGCTAACTGAGTTTACGAACGACATAATTGTTGGAATATCGTCAGCTTAGTCGACTGCGAATATGGAGACTGTTAAGTTTACAAAATATCAGCATATAAAATAAAATATGGGAGCTAAATTTGTTATACTATTTGTTTCGTTCCAATGTGTAATAACCGCGAAACCACGAGGAATATGGATGATACTGGTTAAAAAACAAATATCTGTTTAGACCGTTAGATTATTGAAAAATCCTATTTTTTCTTTCCATAGGCAAACAAATAATGACAAAGATAAGTTCGGCAGTGGGGTCACGTTATGGCACAATTTATACAATGTATTTTTCTGTCCTCCGGCCAGAAAGCGCCAACTTTGTGGCCGCTGCGCTAAATGAAATTGCCGCTTTCTGGCTTCGTCGAACAGAAAAATAGTATACTGACTTTGGCCAGTAAAATAAAAAAGCCTCAGATCAAATTTTTGTCAACCTCGGCTTCGCCTCGGACGACAATTACATGTGACCTGAGACATTTTTTATTTTACTGGCCTTGGTGGGTAATGTACTAATGACGATTATATTATGTTTCACAAATTGTAGTCCCACAATATAAATTGCTTAGTCTAGAAATACTAGCTAGCGACGATGTTATAAGTTTTATTTTGCAGCTTTCAACGGTTTGATTAATGAGGTAACACTTGAGCGGGCGTGATATCCCGGATTCAACTTAATTACGAAGCGCTAAGGTCCTCATTTGTTAGTTTTTTTTGGAAAAAAAGATTCTTTCACTTGAATCGAGGTCGTTAAGGAGTTATATAAAATAAGGGGCCCTAGACAAGTGCCCAACGTTCAACGTTAACGTTAAACGTTAGGACCGAAATGTATGGGATTTGACATCCGCGAACGACTGTCACGTACGTCACAAACGTTCGCTGATGTCAAATCCCATACATTTTGGTGCTAACGTTTAACGTTAACGTTGAACGTTGGGCACTTGTCTAGCCCCCAGATCATTAAGTAGAATAGTTGTCTCATGTGTTCGCGGAATAATCCCTACTAATATTATAAATGCGAGAGTAACTCTGTCTGTCTGTTACGCTTTCACGCTAAAACTACTGAACCAATTTAAATGAAATTTGGTACAAAGAAAGTCTGGATCTTGAGAAAGGACATAGGCTACTTTTTAACCGAGTGCAAAAAGGAGGAGTTCCACGCGCACGAAATCGCGGACAGAAGCTACCTAGTTAGTTATATTATTGAAAATCGATCGTGAGATTTAGTTAAATATTTTTTGCTGTTATTAGATACTACATTCTGACGCCATTCTAAGACTAAATAAGGGACATAAGGGGGGGGTGAACAACAAAATGTCTACAAATATAGGTACCCTTAGTAAAGAGTTGATTTCGAAGGTGCTCAACTTTGTTTGAAGCTGGCACCGACTCCAAAAATAACAGACGTTACAACAAAAATAATAGTAGTTATTGTGGACAAATTGTTATTTTTTTTCTTTTCAGTGCGCTATTGTTTTTTACCTTTAAGTATTTTTTAATTTTAATTTAAAAATACTTAAAGGTAAAAAACAATATACGTTGCATACAAAGCAATAGTTCTAAGATGCGCCGCTAGATGTCGCTGTTACAACGAGTAAACATGCAAGCGTTTGTTTCCCTAAATATTCATATTGAGTTGATAGCTTTACGTTTCTCTATACTTTGATAATACTTAACCTCTCTGCATTTGCTTTAAGAGTGCTTCTCTTTGAGAACACTCTAGAACGTTTGCCAGTAGTTAAGTATTTTCAGATTCTCGCATTGGAAAGACGCATCTACGCTAGTAGGACGTTTTACCGAACGAGGATTTTTTTTTTTTGGAGAAACACTGACTTAGGTTGTACCTATGTCAGAGTTTGAAATTTTAGGTAATAAGTAATATTCCTCATATTATGATATTTAACACAGATGATTATGCATAGTACATTACGCACCAAAGCCAGTAAAATAAAAAATGTCTCAGATCACATGTAATTGTCGTCCGAGGCGAAGCCGAGGTTGACAAAAATGTGATCTTAGGCTTTTTTATTTTACTGGCCGAGGTCAGTATACTATTTTTCTGTTCGACGAAGCCAGAAAGCGGAAATTTCACTTAGCGCAGCGGCCACAAAGTTGGCGCTTTCTGGCCGGAGGACAGAAAAATAATTTTCTTGGAATCAAAAGAACTTTAATGGATTTAACTCGCGTATGTCATTTTATTTGCTTATGTTTCGAAAACTTTACTGTTCCCATATTTGTAGCCGGTAGATGACGATAGTCTAACACTGAATAAAATAATACGTTGAATGAACAAAACGTTTTACGATTTGGCATTGAAAAATACATACTTTTCTACTATCAACCCTTATTAAAAAAAAAGACGGTACCTACTAGGTTTTCTGGGTCAGAGTGAAATGATAAAAATGTGGATTTCGTAAGTCTTCTCTATACATATTTACAAGTATGGGTACATTTTCGTTGGCCATTATTTCGTTGTCGCTTACATGACAGATAATGTTTTCTGGTCACGTTTTTTTCGTTTTACCAAACACGAGATTCAGTAACGGATGACTTTATTCAGAAACTAACTTTTTACATGCATCTGACAGTTTAAATTTTGTTTCACGACTGTGGGTAAAATTGGAAACTCGTTATCAAAAAAAGCTTTTTCTTGCAATAGATAAATTTCGACAAAACCTACGTCCAGTTGAGCTTTAACGAATTTTTAAACGAAGCAAAGTTTTGTAGAAAGGAAACAGAAAGACAGATAAACATATATTTTTTTCATTATTAACCAACCAGCGGCTCGCCTCGGTTTCGCCCGGATTCCTTTTTTTATAGCCTATGTCACTCGAGAATAGTATAGCTTTCTAACAGTGAAAGAATTTTTCAAATCTGACCAGTCGTTTAGGAGCCTATTTAATCCAAATAAACAAATATTTCCTCTTTATAAAATTAGTAGGTACCTATAGATATTTCTTTTTCCACTTATCTTTATATAGGTATATATAATTCTACTGGACGTGTGTACTTACGTCAGAGAACTCTTCCTGAACAGCTGGATGGTTTTGAATGATTTTTTGTGTACCTATGTGACTGGGTAGCCCCCTGGATGGTTAAGATTCACAAATCAGCCCTACAGATGGCGCTGCAGTCAGTATTCTCAAAAAACGCGGTACAACCTTCACCGCAGTTATAATAAATTATCTATTTACTTACAAAATTCCGGGTAAATCCAGTTAGATACAAATATGCAATTCTCAGATAGGTAGCTAAAAGTTTTAAGATACCTATCTCAGTAAGTACAAAGGCTGTATAAGATAGCACCGTTATAAAGGCTGTATACAGAATTTATAGAACTTGTGTGCAGCTTGAGATGTCCTCTAGGTCCTTAATGTTTGGTTATATGCATACTAACTGGCAGCTTATGGCTGCTTTACGCTTTCTTGGCCACAATAGGGTTGAGATGTTTTTGCTAGAATAGGTATTTTTAAACAGCGGCTTTGTCGCTAGAATTGACGACTTTTGCTTAAGGCCAAAAAAAAGTTTTGACAACAAAATTGTTTAGCGACTTATCTGGCGACTTTTGGAGTACAAATTAAAATAGTTCTAGAGCCAATAATAGCTACATTTTTTGTCAAATCGACAAACGCGATTCAAATTTACTTATATTGAAGTTCCATTTGTATATCCATGGGGAGGGGAGGGGGATCTCCGAACTTTTTATAGTTATGATTTAGTTTTAGCGACTTTCTGGCGACTTTTGACTTTGAGTTTAGAGACTCGAATTTCTAGGAGTTGGCAACACTGTTTTTAACAGGTTTGATTACTACAGTAAAATATGTAGGTACTTGATCCCGCTCGCATGCAAAGTGCCTAAAAATAGATAGTAAATGACTTATTTTGTCGTGAAATAGTTTCTGATACTGTTACTTACGTTTTAAAATAAATAAGTATTTATCATTATAGTGATAGATTATGGTCAGCTCAGTCGATTATAAATGTGGGAAAGGGAATTGTACTCGTAAAGTTTTCGAAACGTCAGCACAAAAAAATATATTCGCTAGTTAAATCCGCTTCAATATAACTCATTAGTTCTATTATTATTAGTTTATTAACTGAAATAAAAGTGTAAAAATCACAAATTCAGATCGAAGCAAAATCGTTCGTCTATAGTCACGTACATTACATTTTATTTGTAACTAAGTCATGTTACTGTTTAGTTATTGAATTGCAAGTTTAAAAAGAACATAGGTACCTACCCATTTTTTTAGTCACAAGTTATGCACTCTAAGTAGGTAGGTACTCGTGGACCTAGTATTTTCGAAAGGCTGTATACCTACTCGTTTTACCTAGTATTTCCCACCTCTAGTTCACGTAGCTTGCATTTCCTAGATTTGTCGTTTAATTCTTACATACGTGTTTGCATGCACTGGTTATTTAGGTGCTTAAATAGTGCTGGTAAGACCTAGAACTGCGTTTAGTTGAAGTGTATGTATAATTTATTTATGAACGTAAAATGTTAACATATTAGTATTTTAACATACTATGTTTATACATAACTAGCTGTCCGCCCCGGCTTCGCCCGGATCCCTTTTTTTATAGCCCGGATCCCTTTTTTTATGTCACTTGGGAATAGTGTAGCTTTCCAACAGTGAAAGAATTTTTCAAATCGGTTCAGCCGTTTAGGAGCCTATTCAATCCAATCAATTAAACAAACCTCTCCTCTTTATTATATTAGTATAGAAATCGCGCACAATAAATTATATATAAGCTCAAAAACCTCAAAGTATTGAGTTATGCACACCATCAAATTATTACTATCTACATAGGTTTTGCTGTAAAACAGATTTAAGCTTCTACTAGCTTTATGTTATTATAACAGTTCTCTACTCTGTTCCTCCCAATCTCTCACTCTTCCTCTCTTCAACATACTAGTTTCATTTCCAACTCTTTCGCCCTTCAGGCATTCCATCTCTGGAATTCTCTCCCTCTATCTGTCAGGCAGGCACCGAGTAAGCATTCAAGTAAATGTTACGTAAGCACTTTTTTGACCATTAGTTTTCATTATCTATCATTCTAGTTATTTATGTACATTTGCGTACCTACATAACTTTACTAATATAATAAAGAGGAAAGGTTTGTTTGTTTGTATGGATTTAATATGCTCCAAAACGACGGGACCGATTTGAAAACTTCTTTCACTGTTGGGAAGCTACACTATTCCCGAGTGACAAAGGCTATAAAAAAAGGGATCCGTGCGCAGCCGGGGCGGACAGTTAGTTTTATTATATTTATGTAGGTAGGTACTTAAGTATGTAGCTTTATATATTCCTGTTTTGTATCTATTATTTGTGTTATATTAATTTGAGAATACACATATCCTGCTCCCTGGTTGTTTGGTAGAGACTGCCGTATCACTTTAAGTTCGCTTTTTGTTGCATTGCACAGCAACACTAATGTATAAATAGGTAAATATCAAGAGCATACTTACTTATCTATACTAAAGCTAACTATTATAAAGCTGAAGAGTTTGTTTGTTTGTTTGAACGCGCTAATCTCAGGAACTACTGGTTCCAATTCAAAAATTCTTTTTTTGTTGGATAGACCATTTATCGAGGAAGGCTTTAGGCTATATAACATCACGCTGCGACCAATAGGAGCGAAGAAACAGTGGAAAATGTGTAAAAAAACAGGGAAAATATGAAGTCTTATGAAGAAGTGACAGAAGACTTTGACAGATCTTTGACGAAACAATCGGACGGGCAGGACATCGTCTGCCGGGGCCGCTAGTGTTATAATATAGAGAGAAAATAAATATTTACATAAAACTAAGTACCTACATTTTTATTAATACCTAGGTACCTTTATCTTGATCCAAAACAAGTTATATATAACGGTTTAAGATTAAGACCATTCACGAAATTTTATGTTACTTTCATGAACTATAAAAAATGATAAATGGGTGTACAAACAAACAATAATGCAGAAAACGATTAAAATGAATTGGATAGTTAATTAAAGCATAAAATATAGTAAAGCCGTTGCAGTAAAAATGTCATAAACTTGTGCCAGATGGTGCAGCTGTTATGACCTTCTTAAATTAAATCAAGGGATGTATAAATTATAAGAATAGTTTACAATAATAACACTGGTCTAGTGGTTTTGTTGATGATATGAAAATGATTTTGGGTCTATTTATGCCCACAATTCATGAAACTAATAATGATTTTGCAGGATTTCCTCTGTTTTAGTTATTTGTAACAAGCCGATAATTCTTCACAATAATATAAGATATATTATGTTTTAGTTTTTATACTTACTAATATTTAATGCTTTCACATAAAAAACGAACAACTATAAGAGATTTTGCTAACCAACTTTGAACGTGCTTATCTTTAGAATAGTCTAACACTGCAGTAATTTTACATACTTAATATAAATAACTACATTATTATTAAAAAAATATTTACTTACCTTAGTACTTTTTATGTTTACAATAAGATTTGATTGTTGTTTTTACTCCAAATTATTTGAGGCATAGTTCAGTTCAAATCTAATTAAGTTAATAAATTATATTTCAAGAACAAGTAAATAATTTTGATCTACAAAACTTTGACGTTTTCTGACATCTTTGACGCCTAAAATTCAACATTGTAAAGGGGAAGATTATTGACTAAGAAAGCAGGTCAATTCTGAAAAACGATTCGATACCAACTCGAGATAAGTTTGCTCCCCTAATTAAGGAAAACGGATATTTCCTCGTCTTACCATTTCACTGCTAATCCCCTATTTTACTCACAATGTATATATTTAGATGTTTTTATGATAATCCCCACTAAATAAATGTTTTTGTAAGAATACAGTTTGTTGGGGATCGTAGCGATATACGAAAAGAAATACAGCTTACTCTAAAACTCGTTTATTTGACAGTGAATAAGAAAAACTAGAACAAAAGAACAATATACTAAAAAGGTATAAAAATATCCATAAAAAGTATATTATTAAAAAGGTAGGTTGTAATCCTGTCGTCAACGATAAGAGAAACTCGAAAAAAAACATCTACTGGGGGCTGGTGACGTCACTTCATGGTATAAATTGGATCATAATAAGCACTTCCAAATTTTAGAATCAGTTATCTTTAATAATTTCTGATGCCTTCGCGGTTATTACACATTGGAATGAAACAACTATTAACGGATTTAACTCGCGTATTTTTATTTTCACTTATGTTTGTTATTTTTTGTTTTGCTGTAGAAAAGAAGTGTCTAACATTTTTTAATAATCTAAATAACGAACTTAATAGACTAGAAGCCTATATTTCTTTTATCATCTGCTTTTTATGACACCGATACTACCTATCTTTGTTTTATATAACAACGACAAACAATCAACGTAGATGTTATTTTACAATTTTATGAAATTGCAAACAAGCTATAATTTAAATTACCCACTCCGGGAACGTCACCAAAATTGTGAATGAAAGAACTATACCTAGGTGGTTAAATCGCGTATTTTATTTTTGGAACCGTCACAGATTCCATAAAGTCTGATGCTAAAGTGTAATTTTCATTCCAATGTATAATAACCGCGAAGGCATCAGAAATTATTACACCAATGTAATGTAAGGAGAAAGGGATAAAATAATATGCCTCAAAATTCAGAATAAGTTCTTTGAAGTTGTCTAGATGACGGATATTCGATGTCGAAATTTTGTGAAAACCGAACCCGGAAAGTTTATTATTGACCGTTAACGCATGACTTGCCCATCCGTTTGTCAATTATTTTGATTAATAAACCCGTTGTTAAGGTTTTCATTATTTTACGGAATTTATGAAAATTCACGAAGACTTTGAAGTGTTTTCTTTATATTTTTGTGCTTTTCATACATTTTTTTTTATTTTGTGTTTAAGTAGCGACCTTAAGTTTGTTATTTATTTAATATCTCATTTAGTTATAATGGCAACACTAATATTTAGTGGCAGAAGCTTAACGTTACCTCCATGCTTCATAAACAGTCCAATGCCGCTGTGCAGTAAGAACAGGTTCCTTGGCTTTATGCTAGACTCGGACCTAAACTGGATTTCACTTTTAAGCATTTAGATGACGGAATTGGCAGTTTTTCATTACGGTTTTTACATTTTTATTGACTCCAATAAAATCCTCCTTAATTTTTGAATCGCCCAATTAACATCCTTAAAGAAAACACGATTTACCAAGAGGTAAATCGCGGTTGTTCAAACACCCCAAAATAACGGTCCAAATTAGTTCCATAGTCCTAAACTAATAAACTTAAAAGCTTACAAGTACTCTTCGGTAGCTCCCTATTAATCCGTGACTACTCTAAATTATGGTAATTAAGTGTACAACTGACAAATAAAACCAGATACAAAATTAAATGATATTTTAGACGAAAATTCAGCTTTCCGCGTTAACGTTAATGAGCGGAATTTTAATTAACGTGGGTAGTTTCAATAACCTAAATTTAGCTATTAAGTATGCAAAGTTTGTACCGACATTTGACTCAGAATAACAATTCACCACACTACTGCACAATTTGTTAGCAGATCAATGAATTTATCGATTTAAAAATCGATTGATTGCAGGTTTATTTGACGGCCAGTTGGTATAATGGTCAGAGCCCCTACCTTCGAAACCGAAAAGAGGTTCGAATCCTGCTAGGGACATACCTATCTTGACAGATGTGTGATAAACAAAAGCATCGTCGCCAGAGTGTTGGATGTCTTATAATATGTATTTATGTATGTTTAGTCGTGGTCTAATACCCACAGCTTTACTTAGTTTGGGAACAGATCATTAGGCGTTAACTGTTCGGAGATACTTATGAACTTACCGTAAAAGAGTTAACAGTCATTTAATTTGTTGACAATAAAGATGATGACTGATTATTAAAAAAGTATTGCAAATATTTTTTCCTTTCTCAATAATTCAAAAAATGATAAAGACAAGCACGTTCAAAGTTCTGCAGTAAAACCGTGACGTCATACCTGAATATAAACAGTATCAAAACACCTATTAAGGTCGTCGAAATGTTGAAACGTCATCTATCAGGCACTGTAATCAGGTAATTCCTAATACTTCAACATGTTAATGAATCATTAATTAAGCACTCCACGACACGATGTGTTCAGGGCGACAAGGATTTCCGTTTAGGCTGACTAATTAAATTACGTCAGTAAGTGCGAATTCACAAAGTTGAGTGACAGGTGATGACAATTCATCATTGTCAGATCGTTAAACACGTTTTGGGGCATTTTTTAACCCCCGACGCAAAAATAACGGGGTGTTAAGTTTGACGTGTCTGTCTGTCTATTTGTTTGTGTGTGCGTGCGTGTGTCTGTGTGTGTGTGTGTGTGTGTGTGTGTGTGTGTGTGTGTGTCTGTCTGTGGCATCATAGCTCCCTGGATTATCATTCTGTTTTTAGAATAGATTACTTGATTGAGCCATTTAATCTATGTTTTACTATCTTTAAAGATACATCCCTATCAAATTATGAATGCTGCGAACTATTCGTACAGCTCAAGGGCGTGCATTCCATATAGGCAGTGTCACTAATGTACGGAGTGCCTACCCTGATGCCATACATATACAATAATCCCCCACTGCACGTGCCTGGTACAGCTAAATATTTTTTATTATATGTTTTATACCTACCTATTTATTTTTACCATGATATACATTCATACATCTTTTCTTCATAATAATACCTACCTACTTAATTAATCAAATCAATGGATTTGACAGTTGTTGTTATACCATTTTTAACAAAATTAAATGAGTTTTAGTGAATTGAATGTTATTTTTTCTCCACGGGAACGGTCCGTGTAATCCCTTCAACTTATATTGACGATGCACTATCCCTACTAATATTATAAATGCGAAAGTAACTCTGTCTGTCTGTCAGTCTGTCAGTCTGTTACGCTTTCACGCTAAAACTACTGAACCGATTTAAATGAAGTCTGGAGCCTGAGAAAGGACATAGGCTACTTTTTAACCGACTGCAAAAAAGGAGGAGTTCCACGCGGACGAAGTCGCGGGCAGAAGCTAGTGTACCAATAAGACAATTCTCAGTCCCCTCAAATAGAGCAAAATCCTCGCTACCGTCTCCAATTCGGCAAGTATCACCAAACCTACTTGGCACAGTTCCAATAGGTCATCGTGCTACAAACAGCTAGTTTTGTCTTGTCGGATTTACCCTCCTTTTGTTTTTGTAACTACTAAATTCACGTAGATATAAGCAAATATATTTCTGGTTAGCTTGTTATACCCACAAGATAAGTGCCATTCGATAATAGCGAACGCGAACGAAACGAATGTGTAATAAATTGGACGAACGAACACTGACTGTATGTTATAATTGTTTTTACTTTTATTGTTTATTGCCTTTTTTACGCTCTTTTTTATAGTCCAGGTATATTAGGTTTTCACCTCGGAATGAGAGATAGTCGGAAATTTGTATAACACTTTGTTATAGTACTCTAAAACTCGTCTCAAAACCTATTGTAGGGTATCCGCGTCTTTTATCTCTCATTCCGAGAATCTTGTCTTTATTTGACTAATATTATTGGATTATTAGTTAAAACAAACAAATATGTTTAAAACATTTATTACTTTTTTCTTAATAACCTCACAGTTTACAATTCACTGACAGTGAAGGTAAAATTGTTATTGACAAAATAATGTTAAACGAACAATAATAAAACACGAAGTGCTTATATAATAACAAAGAACATTCAATGTTCAAAATAAAAAGAAAATTAAAATTCATTAAACATATCGCAAAAAATATTAATGAAATAAAAGCATGCATAACCATCAATTAATTTAACAAGTAATGCGATAGTTTATCTTAAAATCTAACATTATAAAAATATAACGTTTATCTTAAAAAATAAAACATAATTAACAAAAATTTTATATTGCTGAAAAAGATCAAATTTCTCAATTCCATAATACAAAACAAAAAGATAGTAGGTAGTTAGAAAACGGAAAAAATAAATTGGTCTGAAATATTCTTTGTGTGAAATCTTACAAAATAACATCCCGTATTCATTGGAAATGTTTTGTTAGTATTTTTTATATATATCTACAATATTTATTTTTTACATATTTTATACAAAGTACTCGTTAGAAATTGAGACGCTTAAGGCACAGCGAAATTACATTTAACTAGAATTTACAATTATTATAGACACTCTTGGTAACATTTAAACTATTTTTGCAAAATGTGATATGTACAAAAATATTTTTTTCATCTTTATACTAAACCTATAATTACTGCCGTGTTGACCAACAGGCATTTCAACCAACGTAAGTTCCTTGCTCCAATTATTAAAGAAATAAGCTACATAATATACAGTTTGCATCAAAACGTAATATTTGATGTTGCTTACTTCTCCATAAAGAATTACGATTTTACGGCAATTCAAACGCCCGTCGAAAATGCCCTTACACAGAACTTGATGTGGTATCAAATGCCCAAATATAACTACGATAAAGAAAATGCAATTTTACCACATAAATTTATACATTTACAGCACCTCAGATTAACTAAGACTACGAACATTATCCACTAACAAACGTGATAGAAAGTTGAAGTTACTTACCAACCAAGCAGAATAAATATAAACAAGTCAGTTACACATAAACACTTCAAAATGCACACACTTATAACAAACTGCATTGGCACAATATCACTAATTAGTCCAGGTAACATTTGATATCGGTTCCTCTTCTAGAACCGATATTCCTCGAATCAGGCATGCGGTTCCCTTCTTTGTCTTTCCAATTGTTTTCTATGGTTTTGTCGTTTTCTGGCAATTATTGCTACGATGATCACAACTACAGCCAGAGCGACAGCTACGCCTATCCACCAATAAGCATTATATGAAGCTTCTTTAGGTTTCTCTCCTTCTACTCCTTGGTCCCCAGAAGCGACTGGGTTCTTTATCTCCAACACGCCTACAGTAGATGTTTCTGTGCCAGATTTCATACTATTCTCGTCGCCAGTATCAATAACATTTTCTTGAATATCCTCGTGCGTTGCTTCGTCTCCATTTGAAACTTCAGGAGTGGGTATTTCATTTTCTTTCTCGTCAGGTTCGGGTACATCTATGTAATCATCATATTTATTCTCAGAAGGTTCGAACTGTTCGCTCAAATATGTATCTAAAAGTGAATAATAGTCAGTGAGTGATGTATATTCTAGTCCATTTTCTTTTTTACCCAATAAATCGCTGACCATCTCTTGCCAGTTGACCCCGTAACCTTGCATCATGGTGTACCTTAAAACATAAAAATTACAGATTTACACAAAAAGCAAAAACTATGTCATGTATCTATATTGGATTTAATTCGCGCATTTTATTTAATTACAAATATTGAAGTGCTCATATGGGTACATTGCAAACTCAATCGACGCTAATCAAATACTGAACGATTTTACATTAAACAAATTCCTCGTATTAGAAAATATGACTACATTTCGCTACTTTACTAGAACACTGATACAAAGCGAATTTACTTATTATTTACGAATTTACTACTCACTATTCTAGTAAAGTAGCGGTATTTTGCGCATGAATTTACACTTATTGTTCGCAAAGAAACGTCCGCGGTAAATCCGTTATAGTTGTTTTATTCTAATGTATAGTAACTGCATCATAGGAAATCATTAAGTCAATCAAACTTGTTACTTACGTAAGGCGATCGTTGTTTTCCGATACATGTTTAATTAGATCTGATTCAGCCGTCATTAGTTCATCAGCGAAAGAATGATATATTTGATACTTCAGGATCATACCCATGAATTTTCTGAAATAAAAAAAAAGATAAATTAGATTGAAAATAATCTTTGATAAAATCATCATACTCATTGTTACTTTAATTCTTACCCGATAAAAGGTTTATTGAAAACAACATAAGGATCTCCCAGTATATCGGCATCAGAAACACTGAGCAACGAAAAAGTTTTCCGAAATTCGCTCCAACTACTAACGTTCTTCGGATACGCTATTGTTTCTTTCAACACTTGAAGCCTCCATTCGTCAGCAGCTATATAAAAGTTTAACCTAAAAATACACAATTCGTTAGACATCCGCAAAATCTGCTCCATATTTAATTATTCCTAGATCTCGGTTCACTTACTTGGGCAGATCTCTCAAAGCTGTTATTAATTGCAATACCAGTCGATGATGGTTCGGATTATTCTGGAATCTGTCTATCGGATATAAGCCTGAGTGATCCAAAGCAAAAGGGCTTAGAGCCAACAACGAAGCAAATCCAGGAATGGCTTCGTAAACGGCTGAAAAAGTAAATATTATATAATTACTCGGACCCAAACGTTATTCCGCGCCTTAATCACTTTGGGTGTGAAATATATTTTTCAGTCCTCCGGTCGGAAAGCGCCAACTTTGTGGCCGCTGCGCTCAATGAAATTGCCGCTTTCTGGCTTCGTCGAACAGAAAAATAGTATACTGACCTCGGCCAGTAAAATAAAAAAGCCTCAGATCACATTTTTGTCAACCTCGGCTTCGCCTCGGACGACAATTGCAAGTGATCTGAGACATTTTTTATTTTACTGGCCTTGGTGCGTAATGTACTATTACGACCTATTCACAAACACATGAAACATTTTATGAAAATCGCCATTTCGCAGGAAACCATAAACACCGTGACACGAGATTTTGATTATGCATTCAAAATAGATTAAACTAAATTAATATGGATTAATTCAGACATTACTTTAAATAAGTTCAATTCATTGCTGATAAAATAAAGCATCAAACAAGGATTACAATAATAGGCATGATGAATGATTTTTCTTGATTATTGAATCAAGAAGCAGATTACCAAAAATTATTGAATACGTAAAAAGTTCAAGAGTAGTTCAAGAGTACTCGTGACGTCACGTTATGGCATAAACTACACGACATAATATCTTGACGTCACTAATCCCCAAATTTAGAAGCACTTATCATTGTCATTTTTTGTTTGTTTGTAAAAAGTATAAATACTTGTCCATTTTCAATAATCTTACTGACGGACTAGATAGATTTTCGTTTTGTTTACCCCGTCTTCATTAAATACACAAGTAAAATTACCTGAATATCGGTTAGCTTCCCTCAGAGTATAAGTATTATTACTGTGTAAAGCAGCTGCCTCTTTATACTTGATTTTCATGGCAACTTCATGAGCATCTATATAATTCCCTATAGTTACATCTTTACACGTAACTACTTTCTGTCTGTTCGATTTACACCAATTTACTAACTCTGGTGGGCAACTGCTGTTGAATACAGAATTCGTCCAAATGTTAGCATCTCTAAGTGGCATGTTTAAATTTTCCAGAAGTTTCGACGCTTGTTTATATGCTTGCAAGCCTCCTAAATCCTGAAATTGGAAAGAACATATAATCGCATCAGTAAATCACACTCACTATGACGAATTATCGAATCGACATCTTGTCATGTCGATGTCTTATTCTCGCTTTGATCTGTCAAAAATCGGTAACTTTGTCGACAACGCGAATTCGTCATGTCGATGTCGTCTCTTATTTCTTCATGTCGACAACGAAACAATATCGCCACGACAAACATCCTTGTCGACAACGTTCTCAATGTTATGTCGACAAATGTCGACTCGACAGTTCATCATATTTTCGCTGGTCACAAAAACTTAAGCTAGAAATTGGATCTCATTCTGCAATCCTAACCTTAAATGATCATGGGGCCTTGCCAACGCTCAACGTTAACGCTGAACGTTGGCACCAAAATGTATGGGATTTGACACCCGCGACCGACTGTCACGTACGTCACAAAAGTTCGCGGATGCCAAATCCCATACATTTTGTTCGTTTCGTATAACGTTAACGTTGAACGTTGGCACCTTGTCTAGGCCCCCA
Organism: Polylopha cassiicola; assembly: GCA_038024825.1. Lineage (NCBI taxonomy): Eukaryota > Metazoa > Arthropoda > Insecta > Lepidoptera > Tortricidae > Polylopha > Polylopha cassiicola. Next base: position 4,297,723 of record CP149053.1, on the reverse strand, counting down.
TGAATCTATATGGCGAATAAGTTAAGGTTGTAAAGGACGTATGTCCTATTAGTAAATCATGCCAAAATAAACGAAAGCGCACTGTCTCGTATATTACAAAATGCCCATTTTAGCTTAAGAGATGATTATTGTTAATACATACCTTTAATAGGAGATTAGCGTATAGTTTATTGTACATATCAGCATGTTTAGGTAGTAGACTTTCTATGACATTTGACCAGTCGTCCCCTTGAAGCGATCCTGCAATATGCCGATTCATGTTACTTTTATCATTATGCAGTTTTTATTTGTTTGTTAGTATTTACTAAGTAGTTCTTTGAATACATGTATAGTTGTACTCGTATTATATAATATTTGTTTTCTTAGTATGAGAGTTTAAATTATGTAAATAATTGAGTTAGAAATTGTTGATTTTCTAGCGGGGTTTCTTCGTAGTAATTATGGTTTTCCTTATAGTTAGTAGATACATCTGATATGTAAAAGGACTTCAAGGTTTATTTGCATTTACAAATTATTTGATTGGATTGAAAAACTTAATAACTTAACTGCTTTATATGAGATGGTTATAAATTAAGATTCATCCTGAAAATGTTGCTAGTTGGAATATTTTACTTCTTTGGCATTTTGCCCTTTAGTCAGTTTCGAGATTTAGTGTTCAGTGAATAATACATTTCTGAATAAGTTATAGCCCAAGAAAGTTTTTCGCAGGTAATTTAATTATTTACCCATTCATTAATAAATTTTTATTTTCAATCAAATTTGCTTTTCACTTTTCATTAAATTAACTTATAGTTACTTTATTTTGAAAATTATATATTAAAATTATTTCATTTACAAAAAAAAAATGGAAAATGTTTAATATTCACTAACGATAAACATTGAGGATCAACACACATTGCCAATACTATACAAAAATGGGACTTAATCGAATAAGTAATTGTGTCATACGGCGGGTGTCACAACCAGACACCTAATAAATATAAGGCGATTATATATCACATCCAATACGTAGGAGGTACTATAATTACTTATCTACACGATTAATTCCCCTTCATTATTTATGCTGCTATACAATAGAACACTGAGAAACTTATAATGATATTTTGTACCAAGACAAGAGCAGAAAAACTGAGACCCCCAGTGGGATTTGAACCTATGGCGCTAAAGCAAAAAAATCGCATATAAACAATAAAAGTACAAGACCGAATCGATGGAGTAGAGAAAAACGAGGAATCTTCATTGGTCCCTTTGGTGTAATGGTCAGTACGCTGCCGCTAGTAATGACACGGGCGTGGGTTCGAATCCCACAGAGGGATCTAATTTTTTCTATTCTTGTCTTGGTACAAGATATCATTATATTAATGATCCAAAAATATCCATCGAATTTAGATTGATAGATCGTAGTTAATACTAAGAAACTTAATGTTAACTACGCTATTATATGTCTTGATACAAAAATATCATTATAACTAAGAAACTTACTCAACAAATGCACCGGCAAAGGCTCTCCTACAGCATCGCTGCCTCTCAGCCTGAGTGCGACATATTTGTGCAACTTCTCATAAAGAGGTCTCACTCCGTCCCATAACTCTCTCGCTTTTAGCATAGCGCCTTCGTACTCAGTAAGGAAATCCCAATATTCCTCCACGGTGTCGTAACTGGAGCCTTTATTCGAGTTTGCTGAAACCAGATCGTTAATATAGATTTTGCTATTAAAAATTTTACCGCTTTTAATAATGAAAGTCTGAGTCATATTCAAAGTTACAAATATAATTCTGTCATTGAATAGAAAGTGAAATTCTTATTGCTATACAAATGCTTGCAAATTATATTAACAAGTTCTAAAATAAATTTTACAATAACTAAGTTAGAACTGGTTGCTACAGATTCTTTTGGTATAGACTGAAAAGTACGCCTATAAAAACTTTTATATCAAAAGTTACTACTTTTTTAATGACCCATTTATAATACAGGTGCTATGATTTTGTTATTATAAAGCTTGTATAAAAAATAATGCTATTTTCAGTCGTTTGTACGCACGATAAGCGGTGCCAAAGTATTCACTGATTTTCATTGACCGTTATCAGGTCGTCGGTCTACCTTGTAGATTTACCACCGCACGCACCTGATAAGTGCATAACATCCTTAACCAATAATACTTACTATTTACCTTGAAGACCCACCACCAACCGCACGCACCTGATATGTCTCACAGGCGCGTGCAGTGAGGGTCGCGCGTGTACCACGTCAGGGTAGGCACTCCATACATTTACACCATTGCGCCTATATGGAATGCACGCCCTAGACGGTGAGGGATGTGTGTATAGCCGCTAGGATGCAATGTGTAGGCCGCAGTGCCTAAAGATGAACATTTTTAACTAATAATACTTACTATTTACTTTCGACGCGTTCTTTAGCAGTGGTAGTATTTGTTCGAGATATTCGTTAAGATTAGGCAGTTTCTTTTCCCAGGATTGCTTCATTCTCTCCAGCGTGGCCTCATCTTGTTGTCTTGCCAAACTATTGTGCAGTTCTGCCAAAATTTAATAGACGTGTAAATTACAAATTACAATTCCGTTTTAACAATAACAAAAAATATCCTTATATTAATATGTGTAAACTTATATATATGCCAGAGAAAATATATTGATAATATAATGTTATTATCATGATTAATTTTTAAAGTTAAGTTCTAAAAAAAATCTTCAATAAAATTAATAAATATTATAAAATAAAATATTTTGTGTTTTAGCTAATCATCTTATATATGAAAATGAATCGCAAAATGTGTTGGTAAGCGCATAACTCGCCAACGCCTGGACCAATTTGGCCAATTTTTTTTTTTTAATGTTCGTTGAAGTCCAAGGATGGTTCTTACGGCGAGAAAAAATCTAATAATTGCCGGGAAAACCTTAAAAAGTCCTTTTCTTTTCCCATTCAAACGTTGTCTAACTAAAGTTACCTAATTTGAATTTCGAACGGGTAGGATGACGTCTGTCGGTACCGCTAGTAAATAATGAAACTGCATAGTTTTCGAAATGTCTACCTACCTAAAATATAATATAAAAGTAGTTTAATCATGTAGGTACTCGTTAAGGTGTATTTTTCCGTTTTAATACACACTTTTTTTTATACCTACAGTAGGTACCTATTATGTTACCAAAAACACGACTGTAAACAATGCAATATTTTGTTTATATTCCGAGTTGTGTGTAACGCTCGCCGAAACGCTTTTACGTGCGTTTATGAGGTTCACAAATCATTCTAACGGTATAATAAGACAAACATATGAAACAAAAACACTGCGTGCTATAGGCGTGCCTACGAAAAATTTAATCTGGAAACTTTTCTGAATCATAATAATTTTCTGAATCAATTCTATTTTTTTTTTATTGTAATTTTAAACAAAAAGATGCATTTTATATATCATGGAAAAATAGCCAGCATTGAAATAAGATTCTGCGTAATATTGAAAAATAAAAAAAACTCTCCTGAATAGCTATGAAATCATAATACAAACACGGCACGGGTTTTCGATAACACAACAAAACAAAAAAGTCATCGCTAACAAATATAGGCTTATTTACCAATATTTATTTACCATAACAATTCGATTCTTCATCATTGTACGTTCTAAAACACATAGAACAATGCAACGGAATCGAAAACTATACTATGCATTTTTTCTATCAGACTTGTTTACTGTACTGAAAGCAAACCCGGCAAACTAGCGTTCCATTCCCAATTAGGTTGTAACTTTTCCGTAACGTTATTAGCTTTTTGGAATCAGCATTGTTGCGGTGTGTAATGGGATGAGGGAGCGAGCGTCGAAAATTAGAGTTGCTCCATAACATTCATAAAAGATCCGACCTATATGCCCTGCCCTATTTCAGTAGATGGATTAAGGTCTCCCAAGGCATGTCATTACGAAATCCACACCCTAATTTGAGTAGTGTTTTGTTACATGAAAAGTTTTTTTATTAGCGCTAATTAGGCTTTGTCCTTATTGTATTTTTAATAGCACGATATTGGTGTAATGTCATGAGTAATGGCACCTATGAGTGCCATTTAAACTGGAAATTTGAATAAATTTGAACCATTACTTTTTTTACTGCTATAACTTTTTAATTTACGCGGCTGAACGAACACAATTATACTAACGAACTAAAGGTCTTTAATTACAGAATATTTAATCAAGCGAATTGTGATACTGTAAAAAATACATTATTTAATAAGACGCTACAAGTCTTAAGTTTTGAAACGAGATAAAACGTCTGCGACATTGCTGAAGAGTTCGGCCATTGAAAAGTTGTCTCGAACGAGTAAGAACACTTACAACCGGAAGCGTTTCAACATTTTTTATAGCCAACATAAATCTTTTCCTGGCGTTTTTTATATAAAATTGCTCTTACGAGGGATGAGAAATTAACTTTTTACGCGGCGATTCATCTCAAGCGGGCAGCTGTTAAAAGTTTAGTGTAATTTCGAAATTCGTAGTGACTTGAAAATTATCCCTCGTCCGAGGATTCATTGGATTTTTATTATCTATCCGTTTGTCGTAATGAGCTTTGGAATTTGTCAACTTGTATTTCAAAGTGAAGTTAGTTTAAACTTTGTTAACTTTTATTGAATCCGATGTAACGAAATTAGTGTTATAAGTTGTTGAATTTACGAGACACTATTTTCTGAAAACAGGTTTACAATCTAGGTTATGAAATTACAAAACAAATCCTAATCAAGATTGTATTTGAAACAGAAATGTTGAATAGTATACAAAATTAATTTATCATGTGAAATTAAATACACAATAATAACTTTTTTTTATTATTATTATTAATTATTTAATAATGCAAATAGCTTCTTATTATAATAATAAAAGAATGACTACACAATATATTATTTAAAAAAAGTTACATACCTAATATCATGATACTACTAACTTTTTTCAAATACATTGTGTAATAAAATTAAAAAGAAAATAATTAATTCCAGGAAGTTCATTACTTTCTTTTTACAATAAAAGTATTAAGTAATGATGAACTCACCTCTCAAAGTGCAATTAGTAGTACCACAGTCGAAGTCATTAGCGAAACGAATTTTATTAACGGCTGTGTCTCCAAAACTTACGAGCTGAAACAAATTCAAAATGTCAGCAACTAGTAGTCTCAAAACTTCATCTGCTAAAGTACGACTACCTGTGATATTAACACTTAAATCATTTCCTAACTCTTCAACCCAAACAAACTTCTCTTTGACTCTCTTTGTCTAGGATATATTTTTTTTCTGTCTCATTCTTTTTCTGGACTTACCCGTATCCACTGCTCCGTATCTAACAACATATCCCCTGGCTGCAGTAGCAATTTGACCTTGCGCTGAAGCACACCACCATCATCTGATAGTGCATGTACGTTCAGAGCAATACGAACGTCAGTTGTTTGACCTCGAGCAAAGATTCCAAACGTTTTGTCTCTTTCCAACTGAAACAAAAATATGAGATAGAAATTTGTCGACATTGAAATATACACAATCTTTGAGATTTATAACAAAGTCCTGGCTGATAATGTCTTGTCCGGTAAAGAAGACACACTAAAAACCATACCCTTCTCTCTTAGGTAGGTAATTGGGTAATAAATAGCCTATAATAATATGGTAATTCAAGGTGTCATCAAATCCAAGTTTGATCAGAAGCTTATCCTTTCTTGAAGTATATTTATATTATTATGTTGTAACTAAACTGACATGGTTTTATGTATTTAAAGATTAATTTCTTTATGAGACCTCTAAAAGTCTTTTGATCAACTTATTGCGGAGATTTTAATTTATTTAGTCAATAGCAGTAATAGTAGTGCGATTTATGATTTTTTTAAGATCAAAACTAGCTTAAGACCTATATTATAAAATTACAAATCACGAATGGGTATTGATCATAAATGTGTCACCACAGTTGAGACCACCATCCTAATCTGTTAATAGGCCTTAGATTTTTAATAAAGTTTTACAATAATTATTTTTTAATTTTGAAATGTTACATTGATCCAACCACGGTCATGGCTTACCTATATTCGGGTAAGGCGAAAAAAACTGAATCCTTAATTTTCAATATCGCCTTTAATCAAAGTTAAATATTATTCAAGAAGTCGATGTTCTAATCAAGGTATCAAATATTTGAAATCCGGCATCCTAAATTTATAGCCTATTCAGGTCTGAAAATCCAGAAATTTGTTTTCCGTGTTCAAATTACGTTTATTTAGGAGCAGATTGACCTTAATTGGAAATTTACTTCAAGAATCTTTCAATAAATCGACATTTGAGTTTCGAAGTCTGATATATTACTGTAACGTTTTGAATTTAATTTCAGGTAACTTATTTTAAAAAAAACTTTTTTTAGGAAGTTGGGAAATATATACTTAAGCTACTAGCTTCTGCCCGCGACTTCGTCTGCGTGGAATTCCTCCTTTTTTGCAGTCGGTTAAAAAGTAACCTATGTCCTTTCTCAGGCTCCAGACCTTCTTTGTACAAAATTTAATTTAAATCGGTCCAGTAGTTTTAGATTTAAAACGTAACAGACAGACAGAGTTACTTTCGAATTTATAATATTAAGTAGGGACATGTCAATATATAATATAGCTCATATATTTCCCAACTTCCTTCTTTGCAATTAGATTAGCCAAATGTAGCTGTCGACCCACGCTACAGCCTTATCGAATTGCTTCGAAGGAAGTCGATTATATAATTATGATCGAACGTCACTCGGTATGATTGTTCACAATTATATGACCGTTCTTCTTCAGACTTCGTTCACAATTATATACTTGAGTAGCGGTTCGCCCCGGCTTCGCACGGATCCCTAATTTTTTTTACAAAATATTTATAACGTATGTTACTCAGGGCGAACGTAGCTTCGGAACAGTGAAAGAATTATTAAAATCGTTCCGTAGTTTTTGAGCCTATTCATTACAACCAAACAAACAAAGTTTTCCTCTTTATAATATTATAGTATAGATGAAGTATAATGAAAAATTATACAAGTATAGAGAAGTTTTCTAATTTGTTACCGTTTTTGTATGAATTTAGGTCTCTAGCTAACCAGTGATCATTCCAGGAAAACACGAACACAGAATAAAAAATAACGAACAAGGAATTTGTCTGGCCGAGAAAGTGGATGTTACTATTATTAGAACTATTCTATTACTTTTCTAGCCGCAATTGTGTTATTTACTGTTGTATTTCTGTAAGACTGTTTTCTACATAATGAGAATTCATAAATGAGTTAAGGAACTTATTTTTTAAAAACAGATGCTTAGGTAACTTAAAATATTGAAGCGCTTGTCAATGAGATTACAATGTAAAAAAACGGTTCATAGGCGAAAATTTGAATACCTATCGTAAAACGTAACTTTCTAGCAAATCCGCAAAGTATGTTTAAATTTTCTTTTCGTGCTCTATCAGCAAGTTAATCATCTTCAAAATATTTTTCTGGTCAAATTTAATCACGTCATAATAATGTTACTTTTTCCTAAAGAGTTCAAGTATAAGAACAATGTAAAAAATGTGTCTATCTGAATTATAAAAATTCTCCAAGGACAAATCGGAGTAATCGGACAGACAGCGACAGAGACTTACTTTAATACTATTTATATATATACAAATATAATAATATGTTAATTGACGTATCCTTTGCGGATCCATATAAACGGAATAAAAATAAATGTATTGTAAAATTTGAGTGCTCAATATATTAAGTACTTAATAGGATTATTTTGTAAGCGTGAAACCTGAAATGTATTTCAGCATCGTAACGTCTTTCTCTATTATATACTTAGTTGAACCGAATCTTGAAATCGAGAATTTCAGTTGGCTAAGTTATAAGGTTGAATTCTAGTAACATTCGATCAAGCTCTCACTTCGTACAATCACCTTCTTGAGAATAGAAATCAACTAAACATTTGAATGAAATTCTAAATATAGAAACAATTCCTCGTAGTAATAATCTACCTACGACGATAATAAATTGTTTCCTAAATTAAAACTATTTACATTCAACAAAACCAAATAAATACATGAATTAATAAAACAACTTGTTATGACAAATATCAAAATTTATAAAAAAATATAAGGGCCCTTTAGGTTTATGATATGATATTTTGCGGGTTCATGTCTTGCAAATGTGTGATGAGTACGAGCATCTATACCTGAGTCTTGAAAGCGTTGTACGTATTTATGTATGTTTTGCGTTATCTGCCCTTACAAGCATTGCCTAATTTGTCAAGTATCTAGAGCAATTGGAGTCAATTTCCCAAATATTTTTATTTAACTACAACATCATAAAAAAGGGGATTTTAGACATAACCACACTCTTTTGCTTTGGGACGAAATTCGACTGGAGAAATTATAGTGTCTTGAGTTACCTACATTCTTTGCCGTGTAGGTATACTTGTTAGTTAGCATATAATTTTTTTTTCTTCTTATTATTTAGTAAGATAACATTTTATACATTGACTTTTGAAAATATTTTCTGCTGAGTTTTTACCGGAGTTTTTTTTCAGCTATGGTGATCTTTCTGAAGCGCTTGTAGATTCATATGACGTGTAAAATTATTTTTTTAATGTCTATTTATTAATAAATTATTGATTTGATAATACCTATCTCTTAATATTTTTAACGCAACTCAATATTGACTATATCCTCAATATTGATGTTGATAAGATCGGAGTTATTTATTGGGCCTTTCATTTCGTTAACGCTATATCGTCTAATCACCAAAGCAATTTTCCTGCATTGTCCTCAGGGAAAACCTATTAATTCTTATGTAATTCCTCAATAATCCATATTAATTCTCGTAAGAATAGGAACGGTTTATCGAATATAAAGATTTTTCTTCCTACGTCCATAGTCGTTTCTATACCACAATAACAAAATAAGAATATATGGTTTCCCAATATCTTGTATCTGAAATTGTTAATCAATAAAACTATGGACCCATAAAGATGTCAAAATTTCTCTAAAATTGACAATTAAACATATCCTGGTACCTACCTTGTGAACTTTCTAATTTGTGAAGTAAAACTTACTACCAACCATTCGTTATTAAAGCCATCAAAAAACACCTTAGACTGATTATATATACCTCATTGACTAGGTAGTCATCATTCATTCTAAAGGCTGTTTTAATTGTTCAGCGTATTCATTCGAAAGACCCTCACTTGGTCACCAGTAAGCCTATGATGAACTGTTGAATCGACATTTTGTCGACATGAAATTGATACCGTTATGGACAGGGAGATTTATCGTGTAGATATTGTTTCGTTGTCAACATGAAGAAATAAAAGACAACATCGACATAACAACATTTTCGTTGTCGACAACGTTACCGATTTTTGACAGATCACCGCGAGAACAAGACGACATCAACATGCCAAGATATCGACTTGAGAAACCGTCACAGGCTTGCAGATCACATTTATCCAACACAACATCTAAAACCAACCTTCATTGATAATCCCTTGCTATCCAACAGCTCGTGCCAGGAAGCCGTTGCCCTCTGCTCACAATGGTCCTCGTAGTCCATTTCCACCAGGTCGATGAGAGAAGACAGCCATTGAGTTTCGTCGCCTGATGTCTTCCCACTAGACAGAAGAGCGTAGAAGTAAACGCAGAGAAGAGTTACTGGAGCCCTCATTTTGATCTGTGGACAAAAAAAATTTAACGTGAGTTTGAACCAGAGACATTCAAAATAAATAGACCAAGCCTAAATTAGCAGGAACTATAATGAAGCTATTTCTTTCTTACTCACAAATGGTGACCACTGAATGAAAGAATGAGACCACACTGTTTTCGTCAGGACTTAGATTTGTAGAAAATGTTACAACACTAACTGTCAAATTTGATAAAGATGTAAGTACGGAGTGTTCAGATGACATTAAGTAAATTTAGTACTGCATTCAGGTAATATAAGTACATTCAAAAGAGAGTGTGAGAGAGAAGATTTTCTAATTTCAAATGTATTCATAATTCGAATAGGTCCATTGAGAACGATCTTTGTAAGTGTCTACCAGAGAAAAGTCATAACATGTCCCAAAGGAATCATAATAACATGAAAACTTGAAATTTATGAAGCAAGTTACTTAAAACGTGCAGATTTTTAAGTCTAGAATTATATGAATTTGCCTGTACTTAAGTTTTTCCATGATAAATAAGCAAATGAAAGTAACACATACATAAAATGAACAGGTTAAAGCGAAAAATGTGTTTCTCAATCGTCTTTTGACCTAAAACTAATGCATTATTTATTCTCAGTGAGAGCTCTTCTCAAAGGCAACAAAACCAGCTACGGGTCTGATATTTCTATCAAAATGTAATAAAGGCAACAAAAACGTTCTATTAAGAGACCATTCATGCGCCGTAACTCAGAAAACCGTCTATAGAAAACAACGACGTTCATGACAGGTTGGGAAATGTAGTTTTTCGTATCCGTATAAAAACTAACTATCCATCCAGAACTGTAACTAATTATTTTATTCTGGATTCGAGGAAGAAAATCCATTTGTAAATATCATCGGTTCATTTGTAAATATTAACAAAATTGCCCGCGACGTCATCCGCGTGTAATTTTTTTCATTTAGTTCCCCCTTTTAACATAGGTTCTTAATTGCAAGGGTGCAACCCTTTTTTCGCAATTAAGAGCCTATGTTTTTTCTAATCTGTGTACCAAATTTCATTTAAATCGGTTCAGTAGTTTTAGCACGAAAGCGAGACAGACAGAGATAATTTCGCATTTATAATATTAGATAGGATGCTTTATTAAAAACTAAGTGTAAATGAGGATAGTAAAGTATAATAAATTTCTACTTAAATATTTCAACAATTTAGGTCGCAATAAAGAAAAATATACATGCGATCATTTGTACTCTTTGAGAGAACTTATAATGCTTTATAATATTAAAATTCTTACTAGCTGACCCAGCGAACTTTATACCGTAAAATGTTAACTTTGTTTAACATAAACTTTAAACGAATTAAAAATTTCGGTATTCAATCATGTAGAGAAATAATGTGAATGCATGTTACAAAATCTATTTACGGACACATCGATCATTGTTTTAAAAAAGTTTCTTTTGCAATACTTTGAGACTCCCAACATAATATAACATTGCCGCAAAAGTGTGAAGTGACTTATTTTTTTAATGAAACAACTTTAAACGGATTTAACTCGCGTATTTTATTTTATTGGTTGACGTTTCGGAGCCTTTACAGATTCCATAATCGTAACAACTGAGATGACAATAGTCTTATGCTAAAATTAAGTTTAAAATTGTCTCATTCCAATGTATAATAACTGCGAAAGCACCAGAAATTATGTTTTATTTATTTTTTACTTTTATTATACCTATACTAAAACTTTTATACTTAAGTATATAATGATGTCTAAAAGGTGATGAAATAAAGTTATTTATAGCTGTGCTGTAATAAATAAAAAGTCAATAATGAAGAAAAAATACGCACATAAAAATACATAAAGCAGAAATTACATTATGAAATTCATATCACGTCCAATTCACCAAAAAAATATTACACCCACAAAATAAATTAAACGTGAACCTTTTATGGGAGAAATTTTATCAATTTCGACGATTCACCCTCTATATAATTCTTTTTGTTGCAATTATCTTCGTAAACAGCACCCCTGCCGCGTAAATTAACGAATGAACCACGAAATGAAAATAACAACTTTCATTTCAAAGTTTATTTCAGAAGAAAAATAAAAATTAAAGACCAAGTAAAGTGTTCTTGAGTCGATTTTTTACTGCTATGATTAAAACTAGATCGAGCGAGAATTTTTGTTGTTGAATGCATTCTTTGTGGATATTATACAGAGAAGTTGGAAAGGAACCAAGTACGATATTAAGACTATTTTAATATAAAAAAACTTGTTGGTATGAAACAACTATCAACGGATTCAACTCGCGTATTATTATTTTTTTTTACATTAAAAATAATAAATTATAATTTAGATATAAGGTAGTTTGCATAACTGTATAAATCACATTAGCGTTAGACTATTGTTAGCTCAATCGTGCTACGATCGGAGCTGACAATATGATCGTGGGTGTAAATATTTGTAAAAAATCTACGTAATACTTGAACGGCCCCAATACAATTAATATAGTACAATATATCAAGGCACTTCTTTAGATTTCAAGACCAAAATACAATAAGAGCAAGTACATTACGAAAGGAAGCCCGGAAGCGTATCACGTTTCACACCGAATTACGTACTCACGGACAACTAAGCACGGGCTTTGCCGGTTGCAGCCGAACAACTTTGTTCTTAGATTGTTTAGGACGAATGCTGAATTGATATGAGCTACAATTGTCTGAATTAGGTCCAATTTGCAATATCAACTCGTTACCGAAAAGGTAAGACGAGACTTCGCGATTCGTCCAGCCGTTTGTGAATTTTTAACCCCCGACGCAAAAACGACGGGGTGTTATAAGTTTGACGTGTCTGTCTGTCTGTCTGTCTGTCTGTCTGTCTGTCTGTCTGTCTGTCTGTGTGTGTGTGTGTGTGTCTGTCTGTGGCATCATAGCTCTCTAACGCATGAACCGATTTTGATTCTGTTTTTTTTTTGTTTGAAAGGTGACTATGTCGGGAGTGTTCTTAGCTATGTTTTATAAAAAACGGCTGAGTAGTTTAAAAATTAGGGGGGTTGAAAGAGGGGATGGAAAACCAAATGTCTACAAATATATCCGAGTGGGATATCAAATGAAAGAGGATCTCGTGTAGATTACAAAATTGAAATCATAATGAAAATCGGTTAAGTAGTTCAAAAATTATGGGGAGTAAAATTGGAAATGGTAAGCCCAATGTCGACAAATATACCCGAGTGGGGTATAAAATTTAAGAGGATAACATGTACATTACAAAATTCCATGTTAAATGGAAATTAGTTAAAAATAATAATATGTAGTAGGTACCTAAATACCTACTTACAAAAAGTATGAAATAAAAAAAATAAATTAAAAATTTAACAAACCCCCGACATAAAAACTAAAAGACCCTCTAAAAAGTATAACAATAATAAAATCTTAATAATATATTAGTTAAGTACCTAAGTATTAATATTTCTACAAAGAAAACGTCATGTCGGGGGGACCGTAGGTTTAGGTAGATTGTAAATATTAAGTAAGTAGGTAGGTACACACCTAAATAAAAAGCGGTCCCCCCGACATGACGTTTTCTTTGTAGAAATATTAATACTTAGGTACTTAACTAATATATTATTAAGATTTTATTATTGTTATACTTTTTAGAGGGTCTTTTAGTTTTTATGTCGGGGGTTTGTTAAATTTTTATTGGGCCTGTAATAATATGATTGATTCGTTTTTAGTGTTCCCTTCTTTTCTAAACGGTAAAAAGGGGACCCTATTACTGAGTCTTTGCTATCCGTCCGTCTGTCATCAGGCTGAATTTCAAGAACCGTGATAGTTAGATGAAGAATGTGATTATACATTATTAATACATCCTACTACTATTATAAAGGCGAAAGTTTGTATGTATGGATGTATGGATGTTTGTTACTCTTTCACGTAAAAACTACTGAATGGATTTGAATGAAACTTTACCACAATATAGCTTATACATCAGAATAACATATAGGCTATATTTTATAACGATATTGTGTGAAGTACTCATCGTGCGCAGACGAAGTCGCGGGCAGAAGCTAGTATAGTATAACAAAAGGGAAAAAATACATCCTGTACATTGAAAATCTTTTTGTGCTTTTAAGTGCTTATGTGTTTATTAGACCAGTGTCTATTAGAAAACAAATACTATAAAGAGCTAAGTTAGGAAGGTTTAATATTTTAATAATTAATTTCTCAGCTTGAAAATGACGTAAACCATAAAACACTAAGGCAGAATTCTAGATTTTTTTTATTTTAAGTAATACGTAATTAACTTTCGTTGTACACAAAGGGTTTCCAACAAGAATTAAACGTACTATAAACGAAGTAAAGAGTTCCCACAGTGTTAAAACGAAAACAAAAGTTACCCGTGAGAGGGCAAAAGAAAAAAAACCAAGAATCCTAGTAATTTGAAAGAGCATTAGGTACTAGAACTTTGCGTAAAAGGCTTTAAAACAACACAATTTTAACAGAACCCAACATCAAAAAACTGTACTAAGTACACTGTAGTCATCAACGTCTGCTTTTCCTTTAGGGTTACCTAACAGGGCCTAACCCTCTTAGATAACCCTAAAGGAAAACCACATTAGTCAACCCTAAGGGGAAATTTTGGCTTAACCCAATTTGCGATGTCTAACTCGCTTGTTGTACAGAACTAACCATCTGATTATTTAAGTTATACTAGTATTCAAAGTTAAGGCTACAATATCAAAGCGTATGGGTCAACGGGTCAGTCCAAGTCTTCATTGCATTGACAGATTGTTTGTCTAAGTTCCATTAAAGTTATCCGATTTTGTTGTAATCTATATATATATAAAAAAGAAACCTGTTTTCCGTTGTCACGACATCACGCGTGAATGGCTGGACCGATTTCACTAAATCTTTTTTTGTTGCATTTGTTATTATTAGGAGAAGGTTCTTATGTGAGAAAATAAAACAATCATTCAGATAAAAAGGTAACAGATATTTCTTGATTATAGGGCGGTACGAAGTTCGCCGGGTCAGCTAGTAGGTAATATTAAATTATAAATCCCTCAGTCTTATAAGTTACTTAATACTTACGACTCTTACGAGTCCCGTGTTGATAATCTTGTCAGTGTCTTATTGGTGTTAACTATAACTCGCGTATTTTATTTCATTTGCTGAAGTTCCGAAAACTTTACAGCTGCCATATTCGTAGCACGACTGAGCTGAAGATAGTCTCGCTAAAGTGATTGAAGTTGAATCCGTTATAGTTGATTCCAATGTGTTACAACCGCGAAGGCATCAGAAGTTACTACAATTTTTTATTACGTTATTTATTTCATTTAAGTAATGTTACTTTTATTAAAGTAAATAAACATAATTACCAAAACGAAATAAACTAACTAAACCAGACGTCGTGTACTTAGTCTCTACACTCGGTCTCAAATTAGAAACTGCACAATTTAGTCTAAAAATATAGTGTTTTAGAGCAGTACATTTCTACCTTTATTATGTTTAATTTGTTAGTGGTTTAAGAAATAAGCTTTACCTCCGAGACTAACATTTCACCGAGGTTATTACTGTCTGCACGTTGAACTCTAAAATTAATATAGGTACCTAATCTTACTAAGGATGATAAGATGAAAACACTGTAGATAGTGTTTGCTTCATACGAAGCGCTGAAAATGTAAAAGAATACAGTAAGATACAAAATCTGTAAGCCTTTGTTTCACATCTGATCATAATTTTTTAGTTGGCATTAACAGTATAACATTATAAATATAATACTTACCTCAATATTAACTACGATCTATCAATCGAAATTCGACTGATATTTTTTTGGTTCAATACCATTAGTTTTTAATTATAATGATATTTTTTGTACCATTACACCATAGGGACCACTGACAGGTCATCGAATTTATCTACTCGATGACCTGTCAGTGGTCCCTATGGTGTAATGGTTCAGCACGCTGCCGCTAGTAAAGGCACAGGGGTGGGTTCGAATCACACTGGGGGTCTAAAATTTTTGTACTCTTGTCTTTGTTCAAATATATCATTATAATATAATACCTGTTAATACAGGTATTATGTTTATAAAAATAGTGTCTCAACCGCTCGAGAAAGCATCTGTCACTATCGCTCTTACACTCATTGCGAAGGTATGACAGTGATAGATGCTCCGAGTAACAATAACCTTATGTTAGCCCCGCTTATCTAAGGACTAGCGGCACCGCCACTTCATACGCAACTTTTATACTAACTTCACCCACTTTCTATCTGATCAAGCAAAGATTTTCGGAAAAAAATTTACACTTATTTCATAACTCTCAATGAAGAGCCTGCATGTTAAATTGCCTACACATGCCCTCTGTTCATCTCAAAGGTTGACTGGTAGAGAATGCCGTATGGCATTAAGTTCGCCTTTTGTACATTAATTAGTTTTTTTTGTGCAATAAAGAATAAATAAATAAATAAATTCTATTAGAATAATTTTGAAAAACTTTCATAAAAACTTCCAACCTCCGTTTTAGTCCCTTAGGGATTGATTTTTGAAAAAATATTTTACGTGTATCATGTCTTTCGATGAAGAAGTTTCATAACAAATTTCAATAAAGGCTTAAGAGCCTCCTTTCAGGAGTCTCGCCACCCGTCCGGTTTTGCAGTGAAAGCCCATTAGCTGGCCAACTGCGCTTCAGTATTCAGTTCGATAAAAAAAAAGAAAAAAAAAAAAATAATTTCGAAAACTGCAAAGTTTCATATTAACTTTGAATACCCATTTTACCCCCTTAGGGGGTGAATTTACAAAAATCCTTTCTTATTGCTTCCCTACGCTATACAACAAAACCCTGCGCAAAATTTCATATTACTAACCTTAACAGTGTAGACCCTGCGTTGATAGATAACTGAGTAGGTATAATATAGACTTAGATTAGACAAATCGTATAAGATACTAGCTTCTGCCCGCGACTTCGTCCGCGTGGAACTCCATTTTTGCAGTCGGTTAAAAAGTAGCCTATGTCCTTTCTCAGGCTCCAGACTTTCTTTGTACCAAATTTTATTTAAATCGGTCCAGTAGTTTTAGCGTGAAAGCGTAACAGACAGACAGACAGACAGACAGAGTTACTTTCGCATTTATAATATTATAAGATATAAGATAAGATAAGATATATAAGATATTCAGCACGTTTTGTTTAACCGTGTGTTACTTACGAGGCAAGAACATAGAAACTATGTTCTAGAATGAAGACGTTCAACGGAAGGGTAAACGTTGTAACGGAACCTACTACAAGCAATAAAGTTCCCGCGAGTTAGTTTGTGCAAACAATTGCAGTAATTTGTAAGAACTTGGCTAAGCGTAAAATGTGCTTTTGGAGTATAAAACACATTAACATATTTGAGCAACCAGTTGATTTTGTAACTCATTGTGAATAAAATAAACCTTAAATTAAAATACCTAAATAACTTTAAGTTGTTTTTTAACCCCCGACGCAAAAACGACGGGGTGTTATAAGTTTGACGTGTCTGTCTGTGTGTGTGTGTGTGTGTGTGTATGTGTGTGTGTGTGTGTGTGTGTGTGTGTGTGTGTGTGTGTGTGTCTGTCTGTCTGTGGCATCATAGCTCCCTAACGCATGAACCGATTTTGTATGTTCGTCCTACTTCAAAAAGGGCGCTGTTCGGTTTTGAAAAACCAACTCAGATACAATATAAGCCAATTCAATAACTTATTTGTTTTCTAGCATGGCTTGGGTCAGAATGTTACATCTATTTTTTTATTTATTTAAGTACGACCCGCGGCTTCACACGGGTGCAATAAACCTTACTCTATCTATTTAAAAAACGCTTCAAAATTCGTTGCGTAGTTTTAAAGATTTAAGCATACACAGGAACGGACAGACAGCGACAGCGACTTTGGTTTATACTATGTAGTGATTCTTTTGTTTTTAGTTCCTCAAGCACATCAAACATAAACAAAATTTTTAATACCTATTCCCCAAAGATTACGTCAGTATTTAAGACTAGCTGTCCGTGCCGGCTTCGCACGGATCCCCTTTTTTTAAACCTATGTCACTCGGGAATAGTGTAGCTTCCCTACAGTGAAAAATTTTTTGAAATCGGTCCAGCCGTTTTGGAGTCTATTCAATCCAAAAAAACAAACCTTTCCTCTTTATTATATTAGTAAAGAAGTATACTTACATATAGATGACGCATTTCCTTCCTTTATCCAGCTTAAAACCCTTTCAATTATTTAAAACCAACATAAAATGACAGATTAAGCAAATTGGAAACGTATCTCGCAACAGATTGTAAGACGACTCTCAATAAGATATTACTTGTTTCCGCATTAAGAAACCCACCGTCGGTTGATCCGCCATCTTTGTTTCCGTATATAAGTCCCACAAAATAGCAAACATTTAGCCGTTTGTGAAAATACGAATTTTGAACGTAGGTAATTTAAAATTTATTTCGAAACTTGCCGACTAAATTGCTGACAGAGTGCGTTTTATGATGAAATGAAAAATGATTTATGGTAAACTTAAAAGGGTTGAGTTTATTTTTCGTTGTAATTAAACAATTAGAACGGATTTTATTTATACTAATTTTTCGCTGACGTTTTGAAAGCTTAGAGTTCTCATATTAGCAGCAGACTATACTATATATATATATCAAGCTTGATATGGTACTAATTGTTTTAATCCAATGAGTATAATAACCGCGAAAGCATCGGAAAAAATATTACCTTTATTTTGAAAGCGTTTGATAGCTCATCACATTGATATCTGCTCCGAGCAGGATTCGAACCCGCAACCTGTTTCGTAATCAGGGGCTCTATCTACGCCATCAAATCGTCGTTACAACAATAATGAAACAATAAAAAATATCCACTTCGATCATTTCAATATAGCCTACTAGCTTCTGCCCGCGATTTCGTCCGCGTGGAACTCCTCCTTTTTGCAGTCGGTTAAAAAGTAGCCTATGTCCTTTCTCAGGCTCCAGACTTTCTTCGTACCAAATTTCATTTAAATCGGTCCAGTAGTTTTAGCGTGAAGCGTAACAGACAGAGTTAAATCCGCATTTATAATATTAGTAGGGATGATCACAAATCCGAAATTCATAAAATAAAAATTCATGGAAAAATATTTTTATAAACTGCTAGTAAAGTGTGTGGACACTATATAGGTACAAGCCTCATAAATCCAGCGCCAGCCAGGGTGGCCATGTTTGTGTATAAATTAGGGACAGTTTACTGCGGAACGTCATTGCTTTTGCGCGATTTGTGGATGTTAACATTGTTGGAGCTATGAAATTAAAGTATACAGTTTATGGGTGTTGAAACCCTTATATCCATGTCACTTTACAATGTGAATTATTGAGAGTTGCCATTTAAATAGGTTAACATAGCAAAAAATATGTTGCTATTATTAAAAATATATTAGAAATTTCTGATGCTTTCGCTGTTATTACCTACTTACACATTGATGAAACCTTATAGCTTAGGTAGTACCCACTACTTGCCTATATTTGATAAAGTACTAGAAAATGTGTAGGTTCCCAGTTATTTAGATAAGGTCAAAACATAAATGTGAAATGAAAGCCAAGTTTATCGAGTGAGATTTAAATGGGTGCCAAGTTAAATGGTCAGTAATTTATTTATAACATTAACTATTTTTTTCCAGCTTCAAATACTTACTCTTAGATTCTTAAAACTTAGTATAATATTATATTGAAGCCAAAGGTCCGACTTGGCTACCTACTTCTTATATAGGTACCTACGTATTACTAAAGAAAAAGCCAAGGAAAAGTAATTTTCGATGGTTAGTTTCTAATAACAAGCTAAATTTTCGGGGGAGAAAAAGAACTTATTACTTTATGTGAAATAGTTTTTGATTTATGAGGGGGTCAGAAGTGGCTCCAAATGGTTCGTGTAATACACACATTGCTGCACGCCAGTTCTGTAAGCTTGAACTTGGCTTAATACGCTACCGCGTGTTTAAATCTTATATTGTTATATTATAACATGTCTAGCCTTGGCATTAAAAAATTTAAAAATAAAAATAGGACAATAAATAAAAATATTAACTCGTGCGCTTGAAGACAAAAGAAAATCCAAATATTACATCACGCATAAAATTGCTCATTACAAACAACCTGCTTTCCATTTCGCTGGCATCACAAATTAGGTTAGAATTTTCATACCTGTTTTTTGACGTTATTGATATACGATTTTCAACTATTTCACTATTGCAAAAATTAAAATTATGATCGGACTAAATATCAACTGCTTTAATAAAACTTCGCTGTGGTAGTATAAGTTTTAAATATCAACTGAAAATGATCCAAGTCGCTTCTTTGTTTATCATTGTGACGTCACTTTCTTGTAGCTGACAGATTTGCGATTTGATACTGCGTACCTACGTACTTGTACAAATAATTCTCATTATAACGATAGATAGTTTCCTTTTTAAAAATTTAGCTATTGTTTTGCGTTTGAGCACAACGTACCTAACTCAAAAGTTTCAATCAAATATGCCATTTACTATTTTGTGGTTGGAAATAAAAATTCTGTGACGGCTGTCAGGTGGCCCTAGTAGAGGTAGAACATGTGACATATCATGATAAAAAACGGTCAAAGAGAAAACCGAACAGTTTCATTGAATAATAGGTATTTTGAATTCGAACTAGGTACTTTGTACACCGGATATTTTTTGTATAGACATATCTGGAAAATTGTATTAAAGAATAAAATACCTCTTCCAATTAAATATTTCCGGAATTCACCCAATTAAATTAATTATATAACAAATTCCGGATAAACAAGGTACCCGTGTAAAAATCAAAACATCAATAAACCTTGACTTACACGCGTAAATAAAACCATACAAATCAATTAATTAATAATTGAAATGTCACAAAACGTAAACATTCATTAAGAACAGCATTCGTAATAGAAAAAATGAAACAATCCAATTAGGTACTAAATATGCCGTTCCACTTAATAACCCGTTCCATAAACAAACCCTGGTTGAATTGAAACCCGTCAATTAGAACACAAATCTGATTTTGAGCCGTATGACCCAATATTTAAAGATACATTTCCAGTGAATACCAATACAGGTACAGTCATTCGTCATAATATGAGGTCACCCGAAGACCTCGCTCGGTTGAACTTTACGGGTTGATATTGAACTGAATTTACAACCCGCGTTTCCCAACTTATATCAGATGCACCAATCGAGAATGGAAATGGGTGCAGCATCCAACGCTTTGCATATTTCACGGTGAAACCGGCCAAAAATGGTCCTATGGACTTATCTGCAAATGTGCATCTTGTTACATTAGGTATGTGATGGTTTTTGACCTCAAATTAGGTATTGTGTGATGCGCTTGGTTGGAAATGTTGGAGTTGTATTTCTTCGCATCGATTTTCTGTTTAGGATGACGACTGGGAAAACAAAAGGAGATTCTATATAGTTAGTTATAATAATATTATCAAATAAATCTATACTAATATTATAAAGCTGAAGAGTTTGTTTGTTTGAATTGCATAGGCTCCAAAACGACTGGACGGATTTATAAAAAACTTTCACTGTTGGGAAGCTACACTATTCGTAAGTGAACTGAAAAAAAAAATAGGGATCCTTGCGAAGCGGAGGCGGACCGCTAGTTAGTTATATTATAAAAATATATATATATACCTACTAGCTTCTGCCTGCATATCCAGACATCCATACATCCATAAATTCTCACAAACTTTCGGGTCTATAATGTTATGACGTGACGTCACAAGTTCTTGAACTTTTTAGCATATTATTATACATAGATATTTACTCACTTAAATTCATTACGATATATTTTAATAATGTACTTGATGATGAAAAAATAATATATGATTATGACGATGTACATTAAAAGTATATATATCTAGATACCTATTTGAAAACCTTAATTATCAGAATTTATTACTTCTGATAATTAAGGTCAGTTATTACCAAGCGCCACTAAAATTTCACATAAGCTGTATAAAGGTTATATAAGTGCGAACAGTGGAACCTTTGTACAACCTACTTATATAGAACATTTGTGCTGTTGAACAATGATGGAATTGTTTGAAAATTTAATAAACTTGTAAATATTTGGTCCTAAAATATAGGGCAAACCTTAAAACGGATTTAAACAATATTGATATGCCACCTGAATGTAATTAACTAGGTAAAATAGTATTTAACAAAATATTCCAGTTTATATAATTTCTAAATGTTACTTATTTGGAAATTCAAGGAATTTTGTGTTGTGTCAGCGATTATTAATTTGTTCGTAATTAAATTTGTAACCTAGAAATTCTATTTTAGAAGTGATATAATAATTTCTGATTATATAATAACTAGCTTTCGTCCGCGACTTCGTTTACGTACTTTATAAAAAAAATAAAAAAACACATAAAAAAAAATATCGCGAGTTAAGTCCGTTGTAATTTTTTTTCCAGTAGGCAATAGTAGTGTACTTAAATAATATATGTAATTCTCAATTCTTAAAAGGATTTAAATAAAACAGAAAAAAAAATGTTTTGATCAAGTTACTAAAGTCTTCTAAAAAACTCAAAACCTTTTCTTACATAATTAAATAAGGACGTTCAAGACTTCACCCGATACCTACCTAAAACATTGTCTGAATAAATAAAGCTTATTAAAAATTTATCCAAAAGAAAAACTTGATTTTCCAGAAAGTTTTTTTTTGTTACAAAATTTTCCTCTATTTAGATCTATCACAGCCAAACACAACAATTTAAATACAAATACATTTATATGATTGAATATCAATACAGGGACTAAACTACAAGGATTAGAAACTTGAAATCTTACACAGGGGTTCCTTTTATAACGTAGAGGAGCACTAAGCAAGGATTTTTAATAAATCACCCTAAGATG
The DNA here is from genome assembly GCA_038024825.1 of Polylopha cassiicola. Taxonomy (NCBI): domain Eukaryota; kingdom Metazoa; phylum Arthropoda; class Insecta; order Lepidoptera; family Tortricidae; genus Polylopha; species Polylopha cassiicola. The sequence goes on along the minus strand of CP149053.1, from coordinate 4,275,149 downwards.
TTAAAACGGGGGTGCTTAACGTGCCCAGACGAAGTCGCGGACTGAAGCTAGTCGAGCTATACGTACCTATATTTAATACTCTTTCCTGTATTAGTATAATTATATTATATTAATGCATTACAACTGCAGCAATTGCATACAACTACAACTACACGTGGAAGAGTGGCTTACTAGTTTTCATCATCCGTCATTGTGGTTATTTATGTTTTTTTGTGTATCTATATATATTATTAAGTATATACATTTATGTCTTTATTTATGTAGTGTAATATCTTCCTATTTTATATCGTATTTATCATATTATGTGTAGTACCTATTTATTTGCGCCTACACATGCTCTCTGTTCATTTCAAAGGTTGACTGGTAGAGAATGCCGTATGGTATTAAGTTAGCCTTTTGTACATAATTTAGTTTTTTTTGTGCAATAAAGAATAAATAAATAAATAAGACCTAGTAGTATAATATAATGAAATTAATGTCAAAAAATGAAAATGTGTAAACAACTACATTAATTCATTTTTAAATGCGACAACTTACAATAAGTAACATATTTCATTTTAGGTACCTATATTTTTTTTCTATCAAACCAGCAATGTACCTGTTAATATGTGGTATCGTTTACACACGAGAAGCACTTTAACAAAACCATTACCTAGAACATTTTCAGAAAAAACCAGCTTACTTGCTGAATCATCGCATGTCCTGCTTACTTAAATCTTTTACTCTTACAAAACACGACAAAGTGACGTGGGTTTTAAGGGTGTATTCCATTAGAAAGTGTATTAGTGCTCGGATCAAAAATGGCTTTAGGTCACGTAAAATGATGATGGAAACCACCTCTATAATGAGTTTGAACGTTATTGTTGTTTTTCACGCTTCATCCATGTTGGAGATGAATAAGTAAGTAGTTTTTAGTTATACTTAGTTTATTAGAAATTAGTAAAATAATTACAATTAATCAGTAGGCCGCATCGCGGCAGAGAGAGCGTGTGTGTGTGTGGAAAAGATGATGCAATAATATCGGTTGACGCGAGAGAGTTCTTCCGTTCACCGAGAGAGGGCGCCTGCAGGTGTTACCAGCGCGGTGCCATAGAGTTATTGTGTAGTGTCAGTTTTAACATCCTCCCCCCCCTTGGGAACTTGCTTCCCAAAGAGCTCATGGGAATCTGAGGTGCCTTCCAAGGCACAGAGTTTAGAGATGGCTCTCTTGATGATGCCACCAGTAGTTTTGACGTCGACGACTCTGCATACTCCGTCGGCGCCAGGATAAAGATGATGAATACGGCCCAAAAGCCACTTCATGGGTGGTAGGTGATCATCTATTATTAGGACTAGATCTCCGAGTTGGACGTTGCGTTGTTTCGTCTTCCATTTGACACGCTGCTGAAGAGTTGATAGGTAGTCTTTCGTCCAACGAGACCAAAAGTGTTGTCTTAAGCGCTCTATCAGCTGATATCTGTTTATGCTGATTCGCTCGGTTGTAGGTGAAGGTAGTGAGGTCAAAGGTCGACCCACTAGGAAGTGCCCAGGAGTGATGGGAGATAAATCAGATGGATCTGAAGACATAGGTGTAAGTGGACGCGAGTTCATAATAGCCTCAATCTGAGCAAACAGTGTATACAATTCTTCAAAAGTTAAACTAGAGTTACTTGCAATCCGCTTTAAATGGAATTTGGCGGTCTTGACGCCAGCTTCCCACACCCCACCAAAATTGGGTGCATAGACCGGGGAAAAAACAAATTCAATACCCTTGTTGGACGCGAATTCGCTGACCGGTACCCTACAAGCTTTCAAGAGTCTGTTCAGTTCTCTACTGGCCCCAACAAAGTTCTTTCCGTTATCGGAGTATATAGTATGTGGTTTACCGCGTCGTGCGATAAACCTACGCAAACATAAAATGAACGCATTGCTGCTAAGGTCGCTAACTACTTCCAAGTGTACCGCCTTAGTGGCAAAACAGACAAAAATACATAAATAGCACTTGGAAGTTTTAGCGCCTCTACCTTTTCGGTTTAGGATAAGAAATGGACCAGCAAAATCGGTGCCACAAGTCTCAAAAGGAGAAGCAGGAGTAACACGAGGTTTAGGTAAGTTTCCCATAATTTGTAGTATAGGCTTAGCTTTAAATCGTTGACAACGTATACATAATCTAACAGTAGCAGTTGCTAATACTTTGCCACCTAAGGGCCAAAAATTTTCCCTAATGGAACTCAACAGTTGCTGAGGGCCACAATGTAGAAGTCGAAGATGTTCTCGTTCAAAGAGCATTTTAGTAAATATATGTTTCGGATCTAGTAAGATGGGATGTTTTTTCCCATAAGGACAATAAGATGCGTTCTGGATTCGACCACCGACACGCAGTACACCTTGATCGTCTAAGAACGGATTTAGAGAAAGAAGTGACGATTTACGATTCAAGGTTTTATCAGTTTGAAGTGACAAAATATCTTTATAGAAAGTTTCCTTTTGAGAAGCTTTCGCTAACAAGGTAAGTGAATTATTTAATTCAGAGCAGGTAAGTTCACCAGTCAATTTAATATTGTTTTTTCTAGTATTATTAATAAATCTTAGTACATAGCTAATATACCTTCTTGAATTTTCCCATATTATTATCATCTATACTAATATTATAAAACTGAAGAGTTTGTTTGTTTGTTTGAACGCGCTAATCTCAGGAACTACTGGTTCGAATTCAATAAATATTTTTTGGTTAGACCATTTATCGAGGAAGGCTTTAGGCTATATAACATCACGCTGCGACCAATAGGAGCGAAGGAACAGTGGAAAATGTGTAAAAAACGGGGGAAATATGAAGCCTTATGAAGAAGTGACAGAAGACTTTGACAGATCTTTGACGAAACAATCGGACGGGCAGGACGACGTCTGCCGAGGCCGCTAGTACTATTATAAAGGCGAAAGTTTACCCACAAACTTTTGTTTGTTAATTCTTCACGTTGAAAGTACTAAATGGATTTTGATAAAACTTTAGTTTTTATAATATAGGTCAGTTTGAGCATCTGAATAACATATAGGGCATAAAATATAGATTTTAAAACGGAATTGCATAAAGTAAGGCTAATTTGGAATAAAATAACTGTTACGGATTTAACTCGTGCAGACGTTTCGGGAACTGTAATAGTTCTGTTCAGTCAAGTATGATACTTCTGTCGTTGACTAGGTCTACTATAAATATGAGAACAGTAAAGTTTTCAAAATGTCATCATAAAACCATGATCCCTACGCGAGTTAAATCCTCGATAGTTGTTTTATACCGCGATAGCATTAGAAATAGTTTCTAAATATTTTTTTTAATTATCATATCAAAACAAAATTTGTTCACTTTTTACATCTTGCCTTTTTCGTCTAAACATTAGGAAAAAAGCCAAAACAAATGGCAAAAAATGCCAGCAATTTTTATATTAGAGACCCGAACGCTCGCCACGCAATAATACAGCTCTGTTGACATTACTTTGATGTCGCTTCTGCAAACATCATTTTCGTCATGATACTATCAAAGTGGAAATATTGTCCTCTTACCGTTTATTGATACCATATTGCATTGATATCGTCTTACGACCTTTTCCTGTCAATGTCAATTGTATAAGGTAAACAATATGTAGTCTTATTTTTATCCGATTACGGTTAAATGACATATGTGATGTGCATATCGATTCATCGTATAGACAAGTAGACATTTACTGACAGAATCTAATAATAGATTAATTACCGTGACATTTGTAGGAAATATATACATATTTCCTACAAATGTCACGGTAATTATTATTATACATCTTTACCGAAAAAACAAATCTCAAAGCAACGCTTCGCGGTTTATACAAAAAAGCAATTATAAGGGATTCAACTCGCGTATTTTATTTTATTTGCTGACGATATTCTAAATACTGGAGTATCGTCAGCTCAGTCAGCTACGAATATGAGAAATGCAAATTATTCTAAACATCAACAAAAATAATGAATTCTGTCCTCGTAAACAAGGAAGGCTATACTTTTTCCTAAAAATATTTTTTATGGTATTAGTCAAATCTTCAGTCGTATAGGCATATGTTTATGCGTATAATCACAAATGTACTTGTATAAGTACTTATATCTTTTGCGTACCTACACTAAACAAAAAATAAAAACAACAACAATTTTAGCCAAAACAATTTGTACCATCTTATTCCGCTTTTCATTCTTGTATAAGCCACGTACCATCTATTCTTTTCATAGTAAAACTTTAACAAGGAACTTTCAGACAGAATTTTATATAAACTTTCTTGTTTCACTGTGACAAAGCTGTGCATTCCTTTAAAATAATAAAATAAACTTTTGTGTTTCACTATTTACATAGTGGACGGTCGCTACGTTAGATAAAGTTGATGTCTCACGGACATGCTTTATTTTTAGTGTGTCCTGACCTAGTTCTAAGGAACTTCCTAGATTATTAAATCAAATGTTGTTCTTTAAATGTTTGAGTTTATTTCACACTCTGTTTTAAAACGCTAACTCTTGAAAGCTTCTTTTGGCTGTACGCATAGCTTTGAGTAGTTTAACATCTATGGAGTCACCCCAGACCTAGGTACTTTAAGGAAAGATAAAATTTTTAGAAAAGCAGGGTCCTTTTTACAGGTAGCAATGTACGTATGACCTAATTACCTATGTATGCTACATCTTTATTATTGAACAAAACATTACAAAAGAAAAGGTTAAATATATAAACAAAGCATGTACAAAAACAAACCGATTCCTTGATTTTCTTCCAATTAAGCTCAGGACGAATACGAAAATAGAATTAAAGCGTAGGTTTCATCTGTTCTGACTGGGTCGCAATAGATTTACCAAAACACATACTTTAATAATGTACTTTTATATGGAAATAATAAAAGAGGAAAAACACTGATACACAAGCTGACAGCCGCTCTAAGCTGACATGACGTTGTCACGTGACGTACGTGACACCCGTATCGTGGCACTGTTATCTCTAAAATCTGCCTCAAATGCGATGCGACAGATGTAAGTAGATAGCTGACATTAGTCTAATGCTAAGCAGCTTAGCGTCTAACGTCAGCCCAGGCTACGAATATGGGAACTGTAAAGTTTACAAAACGTCAGTCAGTTACAGCGAGTTATATTCGTTATACTTAATAATTTCTGATGCCTTCGCGGTTATTACACATTGGAATGAAACAACTATTAACGGATTTAACTCGCGTATTTTTATTTTATTTTATTTGCTGACGTTTCGGATTCTTTACAGTTTCCATAATCGTAGCATGACTGAGCTGACAAAGGTCTAACGCTAAAGTGATTTATACAGTTATGCAAACTACCTTATATTTAAATTACAAATTTTGAAAAACTACCCTATTCTGAATTATGAAATACTATTGTTACATTTTACGCAAAAAATTTTACTTTTATACATTACAATTAAAACCTAATAGGGGGCGTTACTAGCGCTTCGGAAAGACCATCATTACTGAGAAGAAAATGATGAATAATGATGGTCTTTCCGAAGCGCTAGTAACGCCCCCTATTAGGTTTTAATTGTAATGTATAAAAGTAAAATTTTTTGCGTAAAATGTAACAATAGTATTTCATAATTCAGAATAGGGTAGTTTTTCAAAATTTGTAATTTAAATATAAGGTAGTTTGCATAACTGTATAAATCACTTTAGCGTTAGACCTTTGTCAGCTCAGTCATGCTACGATTATGGAAACTGTAAAGAATCCGAAACGTCAGCAAATAAAATAAAATAAAAATACGCGAGTTAAATCCGTTAATAGTTGTTTCATTCCAATTCGTTATACTTCTTTCATTCCAATATCTTTGGACATTCACACCGATTGATCTAGTCAAATTCAGCACAAAAATTGTACTATAGATACTAAATTATGGGATTAACAAATAAAATATATAAAACGTCAATGATTCATATTCAGATGCTTGTGCTCTTCATACTGACATATATGCCCTATGCACGATTCGAACCTCAAACTCCGGATTTACAGTCATGGACTAAAGATTACTAGATCAATTATTATTATTGCATACATTATTATGCTCCTCACAAATCGGACGGAGATTTTTGAGTTTACTTACAAAATATTGTAAAGTTAAGTCATAAATATTTAAAAAAAAACACATAACAAAGTGGATAACTAAACAGGAAAATCTTAGCAAATACCTGAACTCAATAATCCTCAAAGATATATCTCAATTCAGAGAGCCATTTGTAATACTATCATTATTCAATACAGTAGACAATTCGCTTAATAATTCACTAGTATAAACTAAAACCAATATAACCTGATTAAGAACTTGATATCAAAGCATCGGATAATTCCCACAGGATTCAATTTTCATATTACAGAATACTTTTCCATAAAATCTGAGATCCTTTACCGCACACTAGGCTGTCTCTTTCATACGCACAAAAGCTATTGTACCATTTTATCCAGTATTTTAGTCTCAAAATTGCATTATTCATTGTACAGTTCTGTGGAAGAAACGTAATAAATATCATGTTTCAAATAACCAAAAAAATCTCGATTTCAACAAGTTCCGATGATTTGGTCTCATTATTTACCGTAATTATTTTTAATGATGTATTCAATGTAGTCCTTTACTTGCTTCTTATCTATAATATTATTATTGTATTATGAAATTAGCTTTTTATCCTATTATTTCGTGTTGTTTGTGATTGTAATATTTTTTTCTGTCCTCCGGCCAGAAAGCGCCAACTTTGTGGCCGCTGCGCTAAATGAAATTGTCGCTTTCTGGCTTCGTCGAACAGAAAAATAGTATACTGACCTCGTCCAGTAAAATAAAAAAGCCTCAGTTCACATTTTTTTCAACCTCGGCTTCGCCTCGGACGACAATTACATGTGATCTGAGACATTTTTTATTTTACTGGCTTTGGTGCGTAATGTACTATTATCATTGGACATTGATATTCAACTATTATGGTCTTTCTAGATTGTACTTAGAATCACCGCTTTGGAGAGATGATCCAGAAATTTCTTTAGTTTCGTCTTTTTCTTCGAGATTTATACCGTCAATTATAACAATGGTAATACTACGACGGTCGCCAACCACAGCGAAAAACAGACGTTGCCCCTTTTCTATTTGTCTCTGTCGCACGCGCGTAGTAATACCTAGTGCCCTCATGCTCGCACAGTAACCTTCAAGGACAACGTCCGTTTTTCGCTGTGCTCGGCGACCGTACTTTAGCCAATTATAATTAAATCATACCTTTTATTATTGATATTTTTGTACAAGAAAGAGTAGAAAAAATTTAGACCCCCAGTGGGATTCGAACCCACGCCTATGCCTTTACCAGCGGCAGCGTGCTGAACCATTACACCATAGGGACCACTGACAGGTCATCGAATTTATCTACTCCGTTCAATTCGGTCTTTGTACTTTATTGTTTTACATGCGAAGCTTTGCTTAAAATGGGACTAGATAATTGGTGTGAATTGTCCAAAGATATTTATTTATTTATTTAATTAAATCATCCCTTTTTTATTATTATTGAAGATAAATTTTATTGAAATTTAATCATGATATTGACATATGAATTGTTCATAAGGATATACCTACGGAATATAATATCTGTGGTAATTAAAACTTGTCTCTAACTTTTTAGACCTGTCTAAAAAGTTCATGAGTCCATTTGAAAAATTATACTTAGACAACAAAGATGCAATAAATAAAAGCTGCAAATTTCTGTATACAGAGTAAAATTATTACGTACCTTGGTTTCCTTGATTCTCATGTTAAAATGGTTAAAGCATTACCTTATGTTTTGAAGAGCCTCATAATGAAGTAAAAACATACACAAGGGGATCAGAGCGGAAATTGCGCTTCGTCTTAGCTATATTTGTGCTGCGCCTAATTTTAATACACATTCATCGGTGGAATTATTAATATATCAAATTTAGGGGCTTTTATGTGCTTAGCTCAATATATAAGGCCATTAATTACATTAAGGTGAGCTCAACGTAGTTATGTAAGTACTCTTAGTTTTGCTTTTTTGTATAATATACTAGCTGCACGCTCCGACTTCGCACGGATTGACAGATCCCTACTTTTTTTAAATATAATACAGTCTATGTCACTCGGGAATAGTGTAGCTTCCCAACAGTGAAAGAATTTTTCAAATCGTCCAGTCGTTTTGGAGCCTATTCAATCCAAACAAACAAACCTTTCCTAATAATTTCTAACCCTTTCCTAAACCTTTCCTGTTTATTATATTAAGTATAAATATATATTATAGCAAAATCAATATGTAGCTGTGTTGTAACTTTTTTGCCATTTGTAATAACTGACTATGGACCAAGATACCAGGTTACCCAAACTTAGAAAGAAATGGATACTCGCTAAGCTGAAAACGGAGCCGTTTTACAGGTAGCAGGTATCAAAGGTGAAAACAACATGCTATTTTCTTTTCCGCGGGAAAAGGATAAAAAGTTATCTATTAGGTACCTACTTTCCAAATGGATAAAAACAGCTCTAAAACTCGAAATATTTAACTAATTAAAATTATCCACAGGATAAGCGATAGTTTAGTTAACTGTTTGGAACTTCAACACCGTTTTTATGAGCTAGAAAAGTTAATACAAATAGCTTAACTGAAAAGTCAAACTCGTAAAGGTTTAGTCATTCATTTTTGTTTTAATAAAACCAAAAATAAATAGGAAAGGTTTATTAGTATTTTACCGAACGCTTCTTCAGAGGGTGAGGGTGAGAATCGAAACGCTTTGACAGCTATTTACAGACTGCTTTATTAGTTGGAATCGTCAACACTATATACCTAATTCTATCGCTAATCTCAACCGTGCTGTACGTGATGATAATAATCAACGATAGAACTGATGCTGCAATCTACAATGTTGAGATTATGATAATATATGTGGCGAGGGGTCACGCGCCGCCACAAGTATAAAGTAACAGCCAACGAATGAAAATATGGCCTTTCTTTAGTTTTTTATAAAACCATGGCCTCTAAATAAGTGACAATCGACAAAAACAGCCCAGCAAAATGAAAACGAAACGTCAAGCGGTCAGCTTGCGTTCTCGTATTTTATTCAATTCTATACAATTTTTCACCCATTGCTATTATAATATCCCATGAGTAGGTATATAAAATAAATGTTATCGTATAGGACATCGAAGACAGATCTTTATTTATAACGGAGTTATTTAAGGGTACGTTCAATATATCTTGACGATTGATGTTGATCGATGGCATTGTTTATGCAACCTGTGCTCGGGTGGTGTTAGGTAAACAAGGGACCTTAATCATATTGATACGGAAGTGTGTACTTTTTTTTATAAGTGACACTGGTTTGACAAGTACAAGATTGATACTGTTTCTTGTACTACTTATGAATTTTTTAATAATTTATAAAGACTCATCTCAAAAATCTTTCTTCAATTTGTGGTAAGCCAAATCACATGGGAGAATAATCATAGAAGACCTGTTTTAGTGAATTGTAAACCGGAGGTTGCGGGTTCGAATCCTGTTAGGGTATTTACTACGTTATAGATAAATCACAAACAGCGAACTTAATGCCATGAGGAATTCTCTGTCAACCTTCGAGTCTAATAGAAAGTGTTTGCAAAAAATTTATAAAATAAGGGGAGAGAAAATGATTCGTAAAGTCAGGTCAAAACTGTTAAACGTCATTAAGGATGAAATAAGGCCGATTAAAAAACATTAATATGAAATTAGTTATATTAATGGCAACCAGAGTGTTCGGCAGATCCATACTTTAATCTTTGGTTTAAATTGAAACAGTGCTGCAGTGGGCACTTGTTTAAGATCGTCTGTCATTGTTGTACCTATATTTAAATACTAGCGGTGTGCCCCGGCTCCGCACGGATCCCCATTTTTTAAACGTAGCTTCCCAACAGTGAAAGAATTTTGCGAATCGTCCAGTCATTCTGGAGCCTATTCAATCCAAACAAAAAAACAAACCATTCCTCTTTATTATATTAGTATAAATATAGATAAAAGTACCGCAATATTTTGTCGAAACGTATCAATCGGCAGAATCGAATTGACATACCTTTAAAAATAAAACATGCATCGGTGAAGCAGAAAACATTACGTTCAATTTTTTGATATTTATGAGGCAAAATGTTTGGTAAATTATTAACGTAGCAGCGGGAACATCTGATATTTCAAAAGTGAAACGTAACAGATTTTGAAAACAAAAACGAAGTATCTGGATTTCACAAAAAAATATTATAAAGTATGACTGACAGGTATCAGGTATAAATTGTACTCACACTAATGAATAAAATAATAAATAAATATCTTTGGACAATTCACACCAATTATCTAGTCCCATTTTAAGCAAAGCTTTGTTTGTGTTATGGGTACTAGACAACGGATAAATATACATAAATACATATAAGACATCCAAGACTCAGGTGCAGATGCCAGTGCTCATCACATTGACATCTGCCCCTAGCGGGATTCGAACCCGCAACCTCCGGTTTCGTAGTCAGGGCCTCTAACCACTAGACCAACAGGCCGTCAAACTAAGATCTGTATTATTTACAAGAAAAACGTTAAGGTTTCTAGTCCTTGAAATCTATAATAATATTATTAAGCTGAAGAGTTTGTTCGTTTGTTTGAATGCGCTAATCTCAGGAACTACTGGTTCGAATTGAAAAAATCTTTTTTTATTGTATAGACCATTTCTCGAGGAAGGCTTTAGGCTATAATAATATTATAACATCACGCTGCGACCAATGGGAGCGAAGAAACAGTGGGAAATGTGTAAAAAACGGGGAAAATAACAATTCCACGCGGACGAAGTCCTGGGCACAGCTAGTTATAAATACCTAAATTTCTTGACGAAATACGGAATTCATGATTTTCTATACTAATATTATAAAGAGGAAAGATTTGTATTTTTGTATTTTTGTATGTTTGTAATGAATAGGCTCCGAAACTACTGGACCGATTTCAAAAATTCTTTCACCTTTGGAAAGCTACATTATCCCCGAGTAACATAGGCTATATAATATCACGCTAGGTCTTATAGTTGCGGAGCAGTAACCGAAAATGTTTCAAAAACGGGGGAAAAGTATCGTTTCTGAGGCCTTAAAAAAATCTTAAGTCCCCCCGTGCGAAGCCGGGACGGGCCGCTAGTTATAAATAAAAATAGAACGAAATAATTTAATTAAATTTCTAAGTAAACCAAAATCGGAAAGACGTCTTAAGATTCAAGGTCTAAGGTCTTTCAATCATTAAGTAATTTAGGACCCAAACGATCTTAGATAAATTGGGTTGATAAGTAATAGATTTGGGATCTGATTCCAAAATGAAATCTGATAGGTATCTAGCCATTACGGATATTAATGTTCGATTACTGAAGCAGTAAGGTGTTAAGATAATAAACAAATCTAAGGTACTAATGGTTAATAAGATTGCAAATAAATTATTGAAGTAATAAAGTGTTAAATAAGAAATTTAAATGAAATTCATGTACCTATACTCAATTTTTGAGTGGATTTTACATTTCACGTAGATAAAATAGTTCTATACATTACTTTTTTTAAAATTTGTTTTAACATAAATGGGCATAAATATTCGACTGTATGGTAATATACAATTATTGTCGCTTACCTAAAACAAAGGCTGCCTGAAGAATTCCTGAAAACAAAAAAAAAAATGATTTTAGCAAAATTCCTAATCGTTGATATTAGACGTCGTGTATTCTATAACAAAATAACATTCTTTTCGTTAAAGGTAAATTAAAAAATATGAGAACTTTGAAATAAAGACTCAACATTGAATAATTAATTTAAGCAGGTACGCACTTCAGAAATATGGAGTTCACGTTTATTAAATCTGGGAGTAGGTAATGAATAAATTTAATTTCGAAGGACCAAAAACCTTTCGATATTGAGGTGACAGCTCCTAATGATATTCCTTCTATATTCGTGTCCTGCCGTTTGATGTAGACTTTCAAAGCAATTCGATAAGATCTTAATTCCGTCTCTGTCGCACTAAAGTTTTGTCTGCATCGTCAAAGCAGTATGGAATTATACTTTGAACTTTTGTTCATAGGTTTAAGAGAACTTGTCTATTCATTAGTTCATTAGTTTCCTTAACTTTCTGAAATCTTCAATTATTGACACAAAATAATGTTTTTAAACTTATTTTTTCTTTAAATATAGACTAGAAAAACACATCAAGTGAAATTCGCATCATACAAAGGTTACAAATGTCACATTGAGTTTATTTCTTAACCTTTCACACTTTACTTTTAAAACTGCTAAGCTAATGCCCTGCTTTGAAATGACGGGACTTGTAGTAGACACAGAACAGATATTTATCCTAATTATATGGGATAGATTTAACTTGAGTGAAACCAGGGGTCTCGGATAAGAGACATAATAATTTTATGGTGTAGGAACCAAGGGTCACGGGTACTAGACATAATATGGTGTAAATTTCTACTGTTATACGGAATTTTCCCGCTGCGTCACGTTGCAGGTTTTGGAAATTGCGTCACAACTGGAATTCAGGACCATGATATGCATGGATGAATCTGTTCCCTTACCGCTTCAATTGAAAGGACCAAAATGTTAGGTCTCTAGTTGTTAAGGCTAACCTTCATAATCAAACCTGTAAATTGTAGCTTGGTGTACCGAGCCCGTTCGAGTTTGAATTTTGGACTGCGTGTTCGACGCTCTTTTGTTTTTACAAGTTGTTATTTAACTTTCTTTTGTAGGTATGTAAGGGAGAAATCTCGCAACTCAATTTTGAAGCAGATACCTTTGACCGATTGAGCTGAAATATTGTAGACCTACACGTCTGGACGACAGTGATTAACTATGTGACGTTATAGTAAAAACAAATGAAAGGTGGTGCATGATGGGTTGGAAAACCAAATGTCTATATTGTAGAGTGGGGTATCAAATAAAAGAGGATCACATGTGTACGTACATTGTAAAATTGTACTTTTTATTATTATTTCTCTTCTCGCGATTTGCATCGTTTTATTGAAACAAGACAGCTTTCCGCGAAAACATTTTACTAAAAACTAAATGAAGTAATAATCTTTCCAAACAAACAAATCTAGGTAATTGGTTAAAAAGTAAGTTTCCAAGGCACTCGGCCAAGATCTCAATAAATTATAAAAACATTTTCACTTAATTTAATCTTTAGCAAATTTCTGCAAGCGAACGTATTAACTGATGCGGAAAAGCAAACACAAAAAGATTTTTCAAGGAAAGTGCAATTTCAGGATAATCTGTGGAAGAACAACAAATAAAACGTAATTTTCTAAAACGAGAGGTTAAATAAATGCTTAGTAGATTATACGCTTACTAAAGAGGTTTTCCTTTAAAACGTTAAACTGTTTCTAAGCGTATTCGTATTTTCATAATTCCATAATGATTTCAGTGTAAGTATATTAATTTCAAGCCGAAATATTAATTTTTTGTTTGATTTTATTATTTTGAGTAGGTAATTATAATATTCGTAAGTTTTTTGCACCAGTAACTAATAATCATAATAAATACATTGTTATATTTATCACCAAGTCAACAGTATAATAGGCATTGCCATGGGTATAAAACGTCAAGTCATTTTTGACTAATAATTATTAAATTTAATTGTCTTCATATTTATTTTTTTAAAAGGTCCGTATTAATTAACGATCACTAGAATATAAATTCTCAAGATCTTTCCTAGTCTTCATCTAAGGCAACAAATAAGAAATAAGATTGTATTTCCTTCATCAAGTATCGTCAGACAAGAATAGTTTTCATTAAAGATGCAAACTGATGCACATTCAATATTCTATTCCATAATAACATTTTCGTCTTGTTTTTTCTAACGGAAATTAAATTTCTGTACAAACAGTTCACAGTAAACACGGGGGCGTACAAAAACTGATTGATTCAAGCGAAATTGTTTTCTTTAATTTAAACTTGCGCGAATAAGAAAACAGGTTAAAAATAACCGACGGCGGCAAAATGGGTCAAACGCAGTTATTCTGGAATATAATGAGTTGTTCCTTTTAAGTCGACAAACGAAGGGTAATAAAGTAGAGTAAAGTAAAGTAGTCACTTTATAACGGCATATTTGACGACCTGTTAGTCTAGTGGTCAGAGCCCCTGACTTCAAAACCGCATGTTCGAATCCCGCTAAGGGCATTCATTGTTGTCACCAGGATTTTTGGACTTGGATTATATGTATTTATATAGCTTTGCTTAGTTTGAAATGATTTATCAATTGGTGTGAAATAGCAAGAATAGCGGGTATTTCCTAGGTAATAAAATCACTCAAATGTACCGGTATTTTTTTGGTCCGATCAGCCTCCTGCGAAGCAATTCCAATTATTTTCCTCCAAAATGCTAAAACAGTCACATCACGGAATGTCGAGATAGTGTGTAAATTGAATTGGTTTTTAAGACAATCAAAACGTAACGCGATGCAAATGAATTAAGCGTTGTAAAAGCAGTTGGGATCGCTTTCATTGCATACTTGGTTCGAAAGCGATCCCAATTACAAAATCAGGGACAAGTTTGATATTATGTTAACGGAAAATTATAAGCTACTGTAGATGCAGAACTATCGAACATACACGAATCGTTCCCAACTTTATAACCGCAACTTTGGAATTTTGAACACCTTGTCAAGCGCACGCAGATTACCTACGAGTTGGAATTTAACGAATAGTTCGCTCCCAAGGTGTGCTGATTTTCAGAAGTTGTCGCAGTCGCGAAGTTGTTGGCAACAGTTTAAAATCCTTCCGCATTCCCTCGATGCGAAGAAGATCCAGGGATTTTTACGAGAAAACTAGGGATAGAGGTGTTCAGCCGGTCGGATACTTGAAAAATCTTTTGGTAAGCATATTATAATAAAGACGTCTCTTAAACTGATTGAACTGTTTCTGTAAATAGAAGGCAATATGCTGAATACACTAGACAAACCTAATAAATATCAAAACGAATCTATACTTGAAATAAAAAATACTGCAATTTTAGATTTAAAGTACAATTCTGTGAAAACATTTTTCATATAAATAGAGAGAAAAAAATAGCTTTTCAAACATGAATTGTTAATACAACGTAGGCAATGAAATTTCCTTTAATTAATTTAACAAGACAACAATCTAAATAGCCGATCTCTTACTAAATGTAATATTAGCATTAAGATAATTAATAATCCATAGATAACACAAAATGGATATCAAAAGGCGCTACAATATGCAAAATGAATAGATACCATTAATCAGGTAAGGGCCTTCCTTTCTAATCAGACCATGTACTGCGGCTTAAAACCTTTCAAAATATTGTTCATGTAAATCGAAAAGGAAGATTTATTTTGATACCCGTAAGGGCAAAGGCAGAGAATATATTATGACGGTGCAAAAGGTTCCAGATTTTTTAACGGAGAAATAATTAAAAAGTGCCAAAATATCCTATTTCGTTTACTCACTACGAGGAATATTTAACTCGCGCATTTTCATTTGAATACTGACTTTTTCCATATTCTTTGTCGATTGTGACGTTGTATTTTTATTCCAATATTTAATAACTACCGAAGCATTAGAACTTTATTGTCAAGTTTGTTAATAATGTAGAGTGACACAATTAAATGCATCATAAGGCACTTTAGAAATAAAATACCTCCATTTTGCCGCGTGCCTTAAGCTTCCACGTGTAGCGAGAAACAAGAGAAAAGTATGAAGAATAAATTAAAACTTGACGCAAAGCTTTCTCAAAATGTTTAAAGAGCAATTACTGTCGTAACTACGCTATTAGAAGCTTCTGATGAGGCGACGGGGAAAGTCAACAAGGACATCAGTTAATACAATAAACTTGCATAAAATCCATGGACAAGAGTTATTCGACTTTCGCAAACGCTATAGAATCAAACGAAAATGTATGGTAATGCTGACAACGTGGCTTTTTGATGTGTTAGTGTAGAATGAGGCCTAACTCTCATCTATACTAATATAATAAAGATGAAAGGTTAGTTTGTTTCTATTGAATATGCTCCATAACGACTACTCCGATTTGAAAAATTCTTTCACTGTTGGAAAGCTACACTATTCCCGAGTGACATCTATAGGCTATAAAAAAGGAATCCGTGCGAAACCGGGGCGGACAGCTATGTTCTAATAATGAGAGACAAGATACTGGCCTATGATTGGTGGATTATGATAGCTAGACCTCATTTTACACTTGCGTATTTGATACACGACAGCACCACTAAGGCAGTAGTTATTGATAATACAATACATGTAATAATAATTTCCGATATAATAAGCAAAGGCTGACACAATAAATCAGACATGGTCGAAGTGCCAGAAGATGGGACACCAATAATAACATATACACACATAGAAATAAAATTATAACTGATTTAACTCGAGTAAGTAGGTATATTAATTTATATGTACCTACTTTTATATTGGAAATAGGGCTAAGTACTATAGAAAATTAGATGTAGCAATAAAGGTTAGTATTATTTGTAATCTGGGCTTGAAAATAAAAATGGCACAAGTAATAATTATTCAATATGAACATAAGCTAAGTCGCTTATTATAGAAACAATTAGGGAAATGCTTTCCACGGCACTATCGTAATCCTTCAATCGGTACAATGAGAATTGAGTGCAGATAATGAAATAGCGAGTTTACTAAAGTGGACTTAGTAATGAAACTGTTGAATATTAGTATTTCGAGTTGACGTTATAGATATCTAGTAATATATTTAACACTCACAAATACCGTATTTTGTGGACCATTACGAATACCAATGTGGTTTGAAACACAACATAAGTTAAATGATTCTATGTAACACAAAACCACATTTCTGGTTTACGTAAAATCCGAGTAGGTTTGGTTAAAAGTGCGGTAAATATGATTTTTTTATGGTAATTTAAACCGTTGATATACTATACTTCATACACGAGTAACAAAAAGACTGCGGATTTTTGGTTGTGTTGATTTTTTGCTATTACTGCTATTGGTTTTTCGTATCTTTTATCACATTTCATATTATTATATTAGTTATTAATTTCTGATGCCTTCACGGTTATTACACATTGGAATGAAACAACTTATATTAGTTATTTTTTTCAAAATTCACTTCAATCGATTTTAAAGAAATTTGGTAAGGAGGTAGTTTGAATCCCGGAGATAGATATTTAAGGAGATTTTACTCCGTAGGAAGTGGAGTTTAGGTACCTACGAATTCGATTTCTAATGTATCAACCAAGCTCACAGTACGTATTTATTCAAACAGACTAAGTCACGTATAGGTAAATTTCCATTTAGCTTCAGGTATTGCTGCCTCAAATAGAAACTAACATGTGACTTAGTACTGAATTCGTAATGAATGTTGTTTCATGAATAAATGGACAAAATTTACCTTTAGCTTAATGATCAGTATCAATCCATAGATATTTCATTCCAGTACAATTCAAAATGGCCAGCACCAAAGTTAATAAAATTTGGAAATGCACAAATTACAACCAGACCGAAAGCATCAGTATTTATAACATTTTTAGTAATTTCTGATGCCTTCCCGGTTATTATGCATTGAAATGAAACAACTAAAAACGGATTTAAATAGCATATTTTATTAATTAGCTGACGTTTCGACAAATTTTCAGTTAGCGTTAAGACTATCGACAGCTCAGTCGTGCTACGATTATGGGAACTGTTTTCGAAAAATCAGCCAATATAATAAAATACGCGAGTTTAATCCGTATATAGTAGTTTTAAGCACGACTCGGTTACATTTTAAACTATACTCTCATTATATTTTCAACTTTAAAACTTATAAACAAGCGCGGCCATTGTTTGCAAGACAAGTTGGAAACCAGAAAAGTCCTTGTTATTTAGAATGAGCTAAATAAAGATCAATGATATTGCAAAAGTTACGGTACGGAAGCGAACTACATGTTTAAGTCGTTCAAAACTGCAATCCGATACTACGGTGCTGTATTTTTGCTACATTGTTTCAAAGCTATGAACTCTGGCAATAAATGTTGCCGACGTGTAGTTTGGAATAATGGATGGACTTTCACATATAACAATTTGCAAGAGTTAAGACGTTATATAAATATACTTAAGAGTTTTGGAGGTTTTACACGAATTCGGGTGTGAGTTGTCTTAAGATATATATTTATGAAGTCATGAATATAGCTTTGGACAACTCACACCAATTGATTTAGTTCCAAACTAAGCAAAGCTTCAACGATGGGTACCTACTGGAAATCTGATAAGCGTACATACTCGTAAAGACAATCAAGACACACGTCACATCTGATCTTAGCAAGATTTGAACCCGCGTCCTCTGATTTCGTAATCAGGGGCTAGTCTGACCACTACTCCATCAAGCCATTTAATATTACAACTTGTGTTCGAGCTTAGATAAGTTCTTAATTTCCAAAACGATCTGTAACTCGACTTTGCACCAAAGGCCATAAAACTACAGCACACTATCATGCGATCTTTTAATTAAAGAGAGTGATCAATAGTTCTAAACTCCTGAGACAATAAACAACACATTAGCGAGAAGCCATACCAAATGCTCAAATTAATTGTGCGATGGAAACTTGGGTCAGAATTTCAGGAAATGGCAACACCAAGTCAAACAACACTTAGGATTGTTCCTTGCAATCTTCAAGTTCCTATCGTTTGAAAAGCCATTGCGGTTGCAGCTACAGTTGATGCACAGATTGCATCGACAAGTCTGTGCACCGGATTAGAATTGCATTTTTGTCATTTATATTGACATGGGTTTGTGCAATTAGTAATTACGGCAGCCTAAGTTTTAAGCTTCTAGCTTTAAAAATGACGATACTTTCATACAACATTTCATCCTCCACTCCAACCGTTTTTTCAAAATTAAAAGTAGTCTACGACCTTTCTCAGGATCTAGACTATCTGTGTATCATATCGAGACAGACAGACAGCATTTATATTTTATTTACTTTTGCATTTATAATATTATTTATTTAATATTTATTGAATGATAACATGAATGATATTAGGATGGCAAATTGAGGCGTTCTTTAGGTCTTTCCACCGATACCAAAGAATAAAGGGGAAAGACTACATGATGCAGAAATGTTGCAGACAATCAAAAAGACCTAAAATTAAATTGACTTCCAATAATGCAGATTAGCAAATCATAAAAGATAAAATGGTTGATGAAGCTTGTGAAATGAATCTGCGAGTTTAATTCTCGGTTAAATTATTGTGGAATCCGACCACAATTTGAATACCGCATCCACACATTATTATTGTAATGAGAGAAGTTATCGTATACAGCAAATTGTTTTGTAATTAGATCTTTATGGTTTTGTTTATAAGTTTTTTTATGAGAAATATCAACTTTTTCAATTGTCCATGCCGTAGTGTCACAAAAGGGGAGTATATTTTGTATTCAAGGTTCAGTAACCATAAATTTAACTCCAGATCCTATACGCTTACCTACTTATGTACTTAGCTGATACATACATATTTATAAATAGAACGTATAGGTCTCTAAAGTTTGTAAACTGT
This sequence comes from Polylopha cassiicola, assembly GCA_038024825.1. Classification (NCBI taxonomy): domain Eukaryota; kingdom Metazoa; phylum Arthropoda; class Insecta; order Lepidoptera; family Tortricidae; genus Polylopha; species Polylopha cassiicola. The sequence goes on along the minus strand of CP149053.1, from coordinate 4,255,589 downwards.
AGATGTAAACAAAAGATAAGTAAGCGTTTTGTTTTTGGCGTCGCCTCCGGTTGTAATATCTGCATGGGGTTTACTAGTATTTTTTTACAAATCATTCATTAGAAACAGTCGCAACACCCGAACTCGAACCGTCCATCGTACATCCAAAATCACTTTAGCCAGATGAATTTTGTACCAAAATATGCTTTAAATTCAAGGAACATAGATTTATGGTCGATATAGCAAAATTGTTCTTACAAGATCGTAACAAATTAAATCCTCTGTACTTTAGTTCCTAAAACTTTACGATTTCCATAGGAACAAATGGATATAAATCTTAAGACATCCCAGAATTGTCTTAACTAGCTAAGTTAGCTATTCCTCATCTAGCATCAGAAATATTTATGTCAATATTATGAGCAGCCGACCAGTCTGCGAAGTCATCGCAAGCATTTCTGTTCGCACCCTAAAAGAAAAATATTATGCCAATTGGCATTGTGCCAAATGTCTTTTCGGATATAAAATATAAGGAGGCGGGTAGGGAGCTATGTTATATTAAAACTATTTTTGACGGGCCCCCCGGGCTTGAGATTAAGCCAAGGTCTTATAAATGTTGTGTTCCATAAAATCCTAGTACCCTATCTTGTTTTATTGACCTTGATTATATGATGATTACATGAAACCTATATGATAGAAGAAACTTAATGGATGACTGATCGATTGACACATCATAAACTGCCTAGTCTAGTAACTTGATGTTTGTATAGGACTTATAAACCTAATAGGTATCAATGTAAAAACAGCATTTTTAGAAATTCTTTAGTGAAGTAGTAAAAGTTCATATTTAAAGCCTAATTATACTAAGCTCAATTTGGAACAAAATTTAATGTTTTCTTCTCTTGTGTTATTGATACCTACTCATTTTTTAATAAATCCGTTATAGTTGTTTTATTCCTATGTGTAAACCGGTAAAGCATTAGAAATTTTTAAAAATGATATATTTTACAACAATATTGCATTTATGTTTTGTATTGAGATATAGGTAATAAATATTTTTAAGGTTTACAATCAATAGTTGTAATGTAAAGTATAGGGTATAATTTAATAATAAATTAAATGTCGTACAATATTATGTTCTCTCACAAACATGCCATATATAGATAGGTCCAAAGTTTCGAACAGGAAAAATCAAGAAGCATTTTCCCGAAAAAACTTATTACCACTGAACAAAACAAAACATCTCAAATATTTACCTATCATCGTAGCCTCCTCCGGCCGCGCCATAAAAAATGGCGACAAACTATTTTCCCGAAAAGACCACAATTTTCTCAGCACAAAAGGCTTCGCTAATAAGAACCCTAGCATTGTTCACGTTGTATAGTACTCCATTTATTGTAAGGATAGCCGCAACGCCTCTTAATTAGAAGTTTAATTAGCATTACGTAACAGGTGTATGGTACACGCTATTCAGATATTAAGAGATATGGCTACGTCATTATTAGTTTTTTGGTGTAGGTAATCATGGTTAGGATTCCCTAATTATCACCATACATATATCGCTATGATTGCGCTAACGCAAATAAGTCAGTTAAGTAAGCAACCTAAAAATAAGTACCTACTACTTATTAGTCACACTTGTGTGATACAATAACTTTACTATGTTGTTAATAGCTTTTCATTGAAGTCCAAAGAGGTTCACAGTTAATATAGACATCAATAGCACTTCATTTGTCTAGTATAAAGTCACCTATGCTGTCTCTATTTGTCAAACATTGGTACAAAGCTACTTAAACATTGAAAGTGTACCGAGCGACACGCTACAAAGCGTAGCGCCTGCAAACGATTCAGACCACTCTTCATGCCGTGGGTGATGTGTTGCTATTTGTTTTTCACAGGCGTTTAGAATGCGCTCACAGAACAGATGAATACTAATTTTAAACAAGGGAGTTCGTTACTTCAAGCTTTGTTACTGCCTTTGAAACCCATGTTGCTGCTCAAAAACGTATTATCTATTATACGAAATGATGTTGCAGTTTTTTAATGCATTATTTAAGTAATTTACAAAGATACAGATAAACGTGGTAAACTGTTTTCAAATCTCATTATTATACGAACTTGAAATACAAAAGATCCAATTATTTTCCGTATTTCGTATCAATGTAGTACTTAATGACATGAAAATGCGATACCTCTACGTGGGTTGTACAAAAGAAATATTTTCTTTCAACACTTGTTAAATGGGATTTGATTAGAAGGCTGTGTTATAAAAATCCTTTATAAAAATCTGAAATCTCAAATTTCGGAAGCTATTTTAAGTACCTACCTAAGCACTATAAAAATTATATAAAACATGTAATTATGAATACCTACAGAGAGTAATTTGACCTTATGAAGGATTTTGTAGAACTTTTTTCTTACCTATTCCTACGACTAAAAGTTACTTGACAAAAGTTGTAGATAATTTAATTTGCAAATCATGTGAGAAATGATGTTCAATTTTTTTTTGTCAGATGTTCCATAAAAACCATTTTCCAAGATGGCGCCCGTGGGATGAAAGCTGCAACCCAATATCTAAAAAATAAATTGCGTCCTCTGACAAATGCAAGTCCGCAAAAATATATCATTTTATTTCAGTATATGAATATTATAAGTGGAAATGCTAACAAAGCTTACTATAATAACTTAGTTATCTTCATAGGAAGATAATACGGGTTGTATTTGGTCATATCGTTGACACAAGATGGAGTAATCAGTAATTAATATTATTGTACAGATCTCAGCAATGCAACCCCAAACAAACAACACAGATTATCATAACAGAATTAATCGCTAGTAATATTATGCCAATGATTTTATCGGATGCAATCTTACTTGATTAATTACTATGCGATAATAATTTCGCTGTTACCGAAACAATAATTAATTAGAAAACTAAAACCCCATTACAGGAATACCGCAACTAATTGACTTTCATATTGGAAAATATGTATTTCATAATGTGTGTGTTATAATATTTGCCAATGTTATTATGGCATTGTTACGCATATTATACATTTGCAGTGCCAGCTACTTCGTCCGCGTTGAATAGTTATTTTCCCCGTTTTTTACACATATTCCACTGTTTCTATCGTACAAAACAAGATTTTTTCAATTCGAACCAGTAGTTCCTGAGACTAGCGCGTTCAAACAAACAAACTCTTCAGCTTTATAATATTAGTATAGATTTATTATATCTGAAAAAGTACGTAAATAGGGCTAACATAAAATAATTTCTAAAGCTTTCGCGGTCATTACAAATTGGAATAAAACTATAGACGGATATAGCTCGCGTTTTTTATTTTATTGACTGACGTTTCGGGACCTTTACATAATCGTAGCACGACTGAGCTGACAATAGTCGTATGCTAAAGTCTATAGTTGGTTTTCCAATGTACAATAAACGCAGCATAAGAAATTATTAACTATAATTTTTATTTTATTTGTTGACTATCGTCAGCTCAGTCGTACTACAAATATGAGAAGTGTAAGTTTTCGAAACGACATCAAATAAAATAAAATTAGTTTAACCCGTTATAATTGTTTCATTGCAAACAAAAAGAACATTTAAACCTAACAATTTCAGTTAAGTTAGCGGAGCTATCTAAAGCCCCCATAAAATTTAAAACAACAATTAAATTATATACAGAACTGTAATGAACATCCGAAAATTAAACTTTACGATAAACACCTGTAATTATCGCTGCGTTTAGGGAACCGGCACGTCCTTTGGTATGATCTCCAATTAAAACTTCCCCATTGTGGAAAATATCAACTCGATTTACGAAGGTTATTTAAAAAACGACAGGTACGTGCCAGCCTCTTGTTGCGCCAAAAGAATTCTTGAAAAAGATCACTGGGTTTTCTTTACAAACATGTGGATCTGGGGTTGTTTATGGATATGTATAGATTGTAGGACGACGAATAAGGGTTAGCCAAGCAGTTAATCAAACCAAATATACAAAAGGCAGACTTAATGTCTTACGGAATTCTCTACCAGTGAACCTTTGAAGCGCGAAATAGACACGATATAAAACGGGGTGATGATAAAATAGAGACAAGCCAATTGACAGACAAATCTATACTAATATTATAAAGAGGAAAGATTTGTACCTATTTTTGTATGTTTGTAATGAATAGGCTCAAAAACTACTGGACCGATTTTAATAATTCTTTCACTGTTGGGAAGCTACGTTCACCCTGAGTAACAAAGGCTATAAAATATTTTGAAAAAAAAAGGGATCCGTGGGAAGCCGGGGCGAACCGCTAATATAATATATCTTAGTAAAAATATTATAAGCGCTAAAGTTTGTAAGAATGTATTGATGTATAGATGTAGGGATGGATGTCTGAATGTACGTTTGTTCCACTTTCACGCAAAAACTACTGAATGGATTTTAACGAAACTTTATATGTTATATTTTATAAAGATATTGTGTAAAGCTCTCATCGTACGCAGACTAAGTCGCGGGCAAAAGCATGTACTAAATAAATATTTATTATTTTTAGGGCCAAGTTATTACTTCTAGAAAACCAATTTACACTAAACCAAAAAAAAACAAGCGCGTTCGTATTTCCAGAAATTGTTGGCTCCGTTCAAAGCAAACCTTAATTCAGGACTCAGTTTTTTATTTTTTACATTCTGAAGCTGAAATTACAGGAAATAAAATACTAACGCCTAACGCAATCTCCTTAACACAAGCACGCAATGAAAGCCTCATTTCTTTATCGACTGAGAACAAATCGGTTCCCTTTAAATTAAAGAGAAGGTATTTTGGCTGCGATTTGTGATTCTTACGTTACGATATCTCCCGTCTTTGAAATTGTCAGTAATGACGTATATGAGAGGCATTGTGAAATACGACATGCGTTAAATGATAATGAAGAATACATGTACAGAAATTCAAAAGACAATTCGGGTTTCTTTGATCTTCGGGTCTTTTAATAAGAATAAGAGGGTAATGGGATCTTAGAGCGTATAAAACGTCGTTATTGTCGTCTCAGACTATATTTAAAAACATAATCTATAAGTTAAAAAAATAAGAGTTAGGAAGCGTTCAAAAGACGTGACGTCACGGTATGCATAAATTGTAACATAAGTAACATTACGTCACGAGCCCCACTCCCAAAATTTAGAAGGGCTTTTCTTTGTCCTTTTTATTTTATTTGAAAAAAAAAAAATCTTAAGATTATTATTTTTTTTTTTTTCTAAATTGAATTTCGAGTTCTTTACCCAGTCATCCCTATTATAAGGCAAAAATACTCATGAGAAACCTCTCTAATACACGACTAAATTTGTATTAATAGATCAAGATTAAAGTGGAATTAACTTTATAAAATATCCTAAATCCTAAGCGCGTAGCGAAGTTTGAAAGTAACCTGGTTTTGATTCCCTTGCGAGTGTCGAAAACGACCATAGATATATTCTTAGTTTGTCTACGCCTGACCCCTTAACAAAATCCTAGCTACACCCTTGCTAAGTCCTCTTTACATATCTGCTTCCCTAATCAGCCGTTCTGTATTTAGATATTGGTACTAGAAGTGCGTTATCGACGATATACAAGCATGATCTCATTTAAGCGTAACGTGATATAGACGACCAGCAGATGTGCTCTATCGATACTGGGCCATCGCATGGTCTAAATGGACAGGCTAAAGCGAAATTACTTGGTAAACATACTATGTAGGGTTAATCTATCACTTCCGAACCTATTTATTCCCATAACCTCGATCTAGATGAAGTCTAGACAATACAGAAATAGAGTAAGCTAAAGTATTTACAAACACGAACCTTATTTTAGGAGTATTTACGAAAATTATGACGCGATGAGTTTCTAGCACATTGAACGTCAAAGCGCGGTATTCTTATGACGACTGTTTTTTTTAATTTTTTTTTTTTGTTTGTAAAAGTTAACTTACTGTTTTATAGAATGGGAATGACACCTGGATAAAGAAAACAAAATTCTATTACCATCAGTTAGACCACAAAAAAATATTGGGCACATATTTTTTCTTTTCCCAATCGAACGGTAAATGACAAAGATAAGCGCTTCAAAAGTTATGGTGTGGTGGTTTGTGACGTCACGTTATGGTATAAATGATACCATAACATGACGTCACGTCCATTCCTGAACTATCATCTTTGTAATTTTTTGCTTTTTTGAGATTTTTTTTTTCTTTTTTTTTTTTCGATCTGAATACTGAAGCGCAGTTGGCCAGCTAATGGGCCTTCACTGCAAAACCGAACGGGTGGCGAGGCTCTTAAGCCTTTTGGGTTGGGTTTAGGGTTTTTAGCCCTGACCGACCCGAGGGCCCCCCAAGGTGGGAGTCGCACCTCGGCTCGGGCCATCAGGAGGTGTGTTGACACGACTATTTTGTTGCGAGGGAACAGAAGGTCCCTGCGGAAGGGGCCGACGCGTGCCGGGTGTATGTGGACGTCTTCGACCCCGCCGGCTTTTTTTGAGAAATGAAAAATTGCGTATCCAACAATTTTTAATGATCTAACTGGCGGATCAAATAGAATTTTGTTTTCTTTATCCAGTCGTCATCCCTATTGTATAAAACAGTAAGTCAACTTTTGTTTAGTATATAATCAGTATTACACTGCTCCAGGGTGGAAAAGCTACTCGCTCATTCCTTACAATTTATTCCTGCTTCGCTTAGCCTTTTGTTCGTTCAATTGCCAACGAGCATTGTGTTTTACCGTTAATTTGCAGAAATAATATATAGAGTTTATTTACTGACGCAATAATATAAGAAACATTGCTTCCTAATATCCTACCCATCTATTTATTGACAAAGGGTTCAGGAAATATCTTCCAGAAATAGTAACAGTGAAATCAAATCCAAAACTAATTACGATGTTCTGCTTTCATTGGGGAAGTCAGTTTCACGTTCAATCTGACCATTTTCCTTCTTACTTCCTACACGTCCATTCCGAATCTTACCGCTTTTGGGTGCTTTGGAAATCTAAAGATACATGAGGCTTACTGCCTTCTTTTCTATTTATGCATTTCCTGTATTATAAATATCTTTGGTTAATTAACTATGACTCATTCTTTAAATGTAAGATTGACTTTATACCATTGTGAAACTTCCGACGGTATGTGATTATAAAATAATTTCATAATAAAATTAGATTGCTTTGGCGGTTGTCGTAGATTGGAATAAGACAATCATAACGGAGTTATGGTGTCATTTCGAAAATTTTACAATTCCCATATTTCCAGACGATGGTAATTAATATTACGAGAACTAAAATATTTTAGATAAAACTGAAGCCACTAAAAAAACAAGAGCTATATAACGCTTGAAAAATACCCAAAAACTCGATCGGCTGGTGGGATTTGAAAGGTTTTACCGTTTTTAATCCGCGTTATTTCACAAAGGAAGTGATCCAAATTCAAGAATGGAAGCAAATCTGACTACTGAAAAAAAAGGTATTATTTCCGTTGCAGCGCAATATAAAAGGTACGGTTTCCCATATAAATTATTAAATGTCCTGTAGGAAAAGGAATGCCAATCTCCATTTCAATGACGAGCGTCGTTTGTTTCTTTCCATTTTTTTCTTAAAGCTTCTATAAAATATTTATTCGAGTAAAATATGCGACGTATTTTTTTCTGAGACGGCGAAATATTTTTCAGGTGGGAGGGGTTGTTTCTTGCACCCATTGTGAGTGACTTATAAGATTTATTTATTTTTTGAAACATTTTTTTAACTGACAAAACAATTATTGTTGCTCGTCATTGAAATATATTTTGACAAGATGCAGTGCACTCTTTTTGCGTGGAGCTAAAATAAAAGATGCTGAGAAAGATAAATAAACCATCCTTACTTAAATATTTTATTATTAACAAATACTTGTTACTTTTAGATGACACTTTGATATTTGAAACTAAGGGTCTTTTAGCATTATACTATTTATTATACCTACTTTCTTCGTACCTTATTTTAGTTCAGTAGATGATTTCTCTTAAAAAATATGTTTCGAAATGGTAAAATCATTAAACAAAATAATTAAGTTCTTGTATAGCACGTCTAAACAAAATACGTTTTTTTTTTACTTTAACCAGGTATACAATAATGACATTTGTATAAAAATGCTTGCATAAGTATATAGAAAATAAGTCGTATTATAGAATGTATTGGAATCAAAATTTTCCTCTAATTCATAATTATTATTAGGTCAGCATTTAATATAATTATTTTTAGATTTAAATTAGACAAGATGTTTTCGAATCTAAACAACTACGAAAATTTCTAAACAAAATGTGTTTTGATAATCAGCCAAATAGGTCAAAGCCACACGCTACTAGGAATTCCGTGACAAACCAAAAGGACGTATTAGTAAGACTTATCGATATACTTACGCCCTTTTAGCTAATACGGTATTACAGTAGACTGACTGCTCTACTCCAAATTTACCAATGGTTAACAGACGAGTCGTAAAGTCCAGAATTCATCAAGGGCAAACCATTAAATAACCATAAAATTAAGAGGCCAAAGATTCACAGAAAAGATCTAAAGGGTTAGATTCGAAGATTTGTATTTTTATTATTTTATGTATTTTACTACAATTTGAAAAAACCGATTAATTTAGATTTAGGTCCCATCTACTAATTTTACGGCGACGCAATCTGAGCAAGCCGAGCAGTTTTAATTGTTGTATACAAATGTGTAATAACAGCGACATCATCGGAAATGATTATATTTTAATAAAAGTTTTTTTTGTTAATAAATCTAATTTGGGTAAATACTTTTGTCCTAAAATAAGTATTACAAACATAGTTTAAGCAGTCAAGCACAGCATCTTGAATATCTATTTAAAATAGAAAAAACTATAAAAGATATTTTTGAACAATAGATTTAATTTTATATATTTCATATTATTATGTTATTTTTAATCTTTGCCAGCTATGATATTTAATTTCGTTCATTAGTAAAACGTAAAAAACATCAAAGTTTTTTTTTCACAAAACACAATTTAGTACAACAAATATCACCAAGTATTCCAAATTATGCGCTTACCCCAAAGTATTGTAGTTATCAAACCATTAAAAGTTTTGCCAACTTAACAAACTACAAGCAATAAAGCTGTCCACACACGTGTTCGGGTATTCATAAAGTTTTCCACTCGCGAATACTTCGAGAATTTTCCTGTGCAACGAACTAACTCAGGTTTATTTGCTTTTCTACAAAGGTATAGTTTGTTCAAGTCAAACGGGTGAGGGAAACCGAATCTCGTTCATTTTTTTCATTCAAAGTTCACTTGCATCTCATTTTGTGAGGAAAAATATTTAAGCGTTTCCAAGAAACTCGATTGCAAATTGGTTACGTTTTTATCGTGGAACCGAACGTTGGGTTTCTCCGGCAAATTAAAAAAGGTAAGCAAAGTAAAGTAATCTATGTAGATTGCGTTTTGATCCTACAAAGTCTATATAAATATATGTGCGCGAATTTACATTTTAAAAGTTATAATTATGGATAACAATAATTAGTTTTTTTTACTATTTTTATATACAAAATGTTGCCACCTGATGGAAACATTGATCATCTAACTACATCGACAAAGTTAAGATGCAAAGCAGCAAACAAATTCTATGCAAGACTGAATAAGGGAGTTCCCGAACTTTTAAACAGCCTATTTACAATCTCTATAGGACTTCTATGCAGCTTTTGCACACTCAACCCTTTTAGAAATGAGCAGGAAGGCAATATAACATACTTTTATTGCCTTCTTGCTCCAAGCCATCCAAAGTAAAAAAATCTCCCTAAAAATCACAAACAATCATTACGAGCTCCGAAATTACGACTCATGCAAATACAAAATACAAAATGATGTATTTTTTTTCTCGATCGATCTGGAAACTAATTAATTGCCACTTGTACTTATAGGCGAGCTGTTCATATAACGTCACTGCTGTTAACTGCCGCAATCTAATTAAAGTATATCACACACAAATGCTTATAAATAATAAATCATAGTAAACTAACCAGACTAACTAACAGACGCAATCTGATTTAAGTTAAGCTTCAACAAACGTTCATAAATAGATAACATACAAGTAAAGTGACATGCTTTGTAGCGACGTTTCATACTTTGTAGTAAAATTCTCCAAGATTTATAATCCCATTTCATCCACGCCATACTGGCGAGCAATCTTAACCAAACCACGTAACCGCCCATGCAGATTGAAAGCACTAATACGGCTTCCACAGGCGTCACGCGCTTAGAATTTCATATAGCCAAGAAAGGGGCCAGTAATGAGACCGTCATTTGTCTTCTTTAAGGCTTCACCGAAATATTCCCGAAGTAACGACATCTTTCCTGCTTTTGCGTTTTAAGTGCCGCCGTGAACAGTTTTTCCCCGTTATTTTAGACTTGTTTGTGTTCATTGGTATTTACGTTTTAATTGGTATTTTACAAATCCGCAAGATCTGTCACTTTTGTACTTATGCAATGAACGAAAGAGCTAAAGTGAAAAATGGTATATACCATTTATTAATGAAAATATGATTTTATTTAACAACTATTCAGACTGATTTTTTTATTAATAGAAAGGCGAGTGGTAAGTATTATCTTTCAATCCAAACTGTCTTTTAAAACGAATTACAAATAAAATTATTCTAACGACAATATTTCAGCTCAATCTTTAAAAGTTATCTGCTTCAAAATCGAGTTGCAAAATTTCACCCGTACCTACATACTATCAAGTAAATAAAATCTTCTAATAATATTTATAGATATCCAAAATAGCATTCGATACATAATGCCTCAAACGTTATCCTCCCTTATAACCTTTCGATAACAGTAAACACTTATATCTAATAAGGAAACCGACATCTAAATCTCTTTTAAATATAACCCAGTAGACCGATAAAAAGAAATGTTTACTTTGCACCGATAAACGTGTAGGGCGTCCTAGAAAAACTATCATAAAACACATTACCCCCTTTGCAGAATCACCGAGATTATCGACTAGAAGTTTCTATAGATGTCCTGACACCACGCAAACAAGTAATATTTTTAGTAAAGGGTAGTTTGTATACAATAACTATGATATTTTCTGATGCTTTCACGGTTATTATACATTGGAATGAAACCACTATAGACTGATTTAACTCGCGTATTTTATTTTATTGGCTGACGTTTACAGATTCCATAATCGTAGCACGACTGAGCTGAGCTGACAGTTCTCCAAGCTGATATACGCGAGTGAAATCCGTCTATAAATGTTTCATTCCAATAAACAATAAATATATTTAGTAACAAGATGGTGGATTTATGGTAAGCATAAGTACATATGCGCGTATTATGATTACAATCTAGAACCGAGGTACACTCAAAAACATAAAACGAAATTAATAATTTCATGCTTTCTTGGTTACCTACACATTGGAATGAAACTAGAAGGAACGGATTTAAGTCGCATTTTTTTTAAAGGTATAAGAAAAAAGATAAACTGCAGACTCTTTTACCAAAAACAAGCAGGAGCTTGAAACTCTTCAAGGTTATTTTTTCTTCCGCTTAAATTAGGTACTCAATTTAAGCCGTTTTTTTCATAATCTCTAATTGTTAGGTATAGTCACGTCTGATGCCTTCTATGTATGATAACTCATACATTGGAAAAACATAACATTTCAAATGTTAGGTACCTAAGTACTTATAGGTTCAAAAGATGCTATTATATCACAACCTAAACTTATAACCTCATTGTTTCAATATATTAATAATTTCTGTTCATGTGAACGTGCGGTTTAATATTTCCAAGCGCGTTGCGGCATTTTCCTATTTAATTATTTAGTATAGCGCTGTCTCGCACGAAGGTGATTTTGGGCTTGTATTACTATTTAATCAAGTTATATACTGGGGGTGTATGCGAGTTAGTCAACAATAGATTAAAACGGTTTTGCTAAGCCACAGGCAGCTGCCGCGCGGCATGCGGTCTCACCCACACCTAGTATACTCGAGAGTGTTACAGCGGCCCCGCCGGCGGGGTCGAAGACATCCACCTACACCCGGCAAGCGTCGGAAGCGTCTTAGTTGAAATAATATCTATGACCTTCACAATAAAGATCTTTTTTCAATGATTAGTAAACTCGCATACTCGGTAGATTAAAAACGAAAACTAATAAAATCTTAGGAGATATAACATAAATAAAGAACTAAGGTTCTTTATTACACTAGCTTCATGGTAGTATGTAATATTTCATATATTAAAGAAAACCAAAGCAGTATATACGTTTTTATTTTAATAGTAACATTTTTAATACACATGTGTTCTATAAAATCTTCCCTTAATGATCTTGTGTCAGTACAAATTACTGCAGTCAGTTATTCTTTACTTTGTAATTAATAAAATTTATTATGTTTTGATTATTTACAGTAATAAACTACCTTTATAATAAAATAAACCATTAAAGTTAACTTATGAATGTTTTAAAGCGTAAGCGAGTAAAATAATTACAAGAGACGCTCATATTATGCATTTAATGCATTGTAAGATTTTAAAAATAAACTATAGTCAACTTTTCTAGTTTGTTTTTTACGCTTCATGTGTGTACTGTTAAATAACGATTAGAATATTATATGACATAAAGATATCATCGTATCAGTTATATAATGAAATCACTTTTTAAAACATCATATCAGTTATATAAACAAATTTGAAAAAAAAAAAACACTTTTTCGAGCTCCTGTTTAGATCTAGGTGTGCGACATGGTAAGTGGATTTAATATATGTGGGTATATACCTACATATATATATTATATTTGTAAATTTAAAACAATCCATTTTTGCATACGAATATGATACGAATAACTCAACAAAACTTCTAACTTGAAACTTTCTATTGAATGCAATACTTATGTCCAATATTCCACGCCTCAACTCTAAACCTTGTAAAACGATAGTTTTCATACATATTACAAAGAATCCTGTTTGAAATGTAAAAATATATACAAATGCGTTCTTCTGTTCCATATTTTATACCGCAAACAATATTTCATATTGAAACGTCTTTGAATAGAATTCAATAGCGCTTAAGATTTTCTTTGACAGAAGTATAAAATGTGACGTAAAATAATTTAGCACTGAGAAAAAAATATAAATAAAGTAAGAAGAAATGTTTTTCATGTGACTATTTTTTTAAAATCTTACACAGAATATGATGTCTAATTTTATTTCCAAAGTGATAATTAGTTTTAAACATAAATTAATTTAAGTAATTAAGTATTGATTAATATCGATAATCTTATCTATAACATCTTGACTTCTCCATTTGACATCTGTGACGTGTGACCTGTCATTGAATAAATCATTATCTCTTTTCACCGACTTGCACCAATAATGAATTGATTTATTTTAATCCTATAAAAAATAAATTAAAAATTTTAACAAACCCCCGACAAAAAAACATATAAGCCGTCTAAAAAGTATAAAAATAATAAAGACTTGATATTAGGTAGGTACCTAAGTATTAATAGGTATTTCTACAAAGAAAACGTCACGTCGGGGGGACCGCTCATCATTTACCTAATTGTACCTATCTATATTTACCTACTATGTATCGAAATCTAAGGTCCCCCCGACATGACGTTTTCTTTGTAGAAATACCTATTAATACTTAGGTACCTACCTAATATCAAGTCTTTATTATTTTTATACTTTTTAGACGGCTTATATGTTTTTTTGTCGGGGGTTTGTTAAAATTTTTAATTTATTTTTTTATTTCATACTTTTTGAAAGTAGGTAGGTAACTTATTATTTTTTTAACCTATTTCCATTTTACATGGAATTCTGTAATGTACGTGTGGTCCTCTTTCATTTGATACCTCACTCGGTTATATTTGTAGTCATTTGGTTAACCATTTCCACACTTTCAGTCCCTATATTTTTTGAACTACTTAACCGATTTTCATTATAATATCAATTTTGTAATGTACACGTGATCCTCTTTCATTTGATACCCCACTCGGTTATATTTGTAGATATTTGATTTTCCATCCCCACTTTCACTTCCTATATTTTTTGAACGGCTCAACCGATTTTCATTATAATTTCAATTTTGTAATGTACTCGCGACCCTCTTTCATTTGATACCCCACTCGAGTATATTTGTGGACATTTATTTTTCCATCCCCTCTTTCACCCCCCTCTATGTGTTAAACTACTGGTCCGATTTTCATCAAACATAGCTAAGAACACTCCCGACATATTCACCTCTTAAACAAAAAAAACAGAATCAAAATCGGTTCATGCGTTTGGGAGCTATGATGCCACAGACAGACACACACACACACACACACACACACAGACACGTCAAACTTATAACACCCCGTCGTTTTTGCGTCGGGGGTTAAAAATAAGAAACCACAACGAGAGAGCAATATCATGCTCTAGTAATAATAACATATTTTATTTTATTGGCTGACGATTCGGAACATTTACAGTTTCCATCGTAGCACGACTGAGCTGACAATAGTCTGACGCTAAAGTCATTATTGTCAGCTCAGTTGTGCTACGATTATGGAAACTGTCAAGAATCCGAAACGTCAGCAAACAAAATAAAATAAAAATACGCGAGTTAAATTCGTTAATAGTTGTTTCTTTCCAATGTGTAACAACCGCGAAGGCATCAGAAATTATTGTCATTATTGTTGCAAATAAAAATGCATATACACGGCGAGGTCTACAATTTTCCTTATCTATAACGTTATATGAATAGTTATAATGCGGTCTGCCTTATCAACTCATAAATGCACGAGCGGTCTCTATGGAGAAAATACAGTATAGATAATGACCAGAGGGTTGTTGGTAACCGAAGCTACATAATATATAATAATACTATATATGTAATAACGAAAAACCCCCGACAAAAAAAACATATAAGGCGTCTAAAAAGTATAAAAATAATAAAGACTTGATATTAGGTAGGTACCTAAGTATTAATAGGTATTTCTACAAAGAAAACGTCACGTCGGGGGGACCGCTCATCATTTACCTAATTGTACCTATCTATATTTACCTACTATGTATCGAAATCTAAGGTCCCCCCGACATGACGTTTTCTTTGTAGAAATACCTATTAATACTTAGGTACCTACCTAATATCAAGTCTTTATTATTTTTATACTTTTTAGACGCCTTATATGTTTTTTTTGTCGGGGGTTTGTTAAAATTTTTAATTTATTTTTTTATTTCATACTTTTTGAAAGTAGGTAGGTAACTTATTATTTTTTTAACCAATTTCCATTTTACATGGAATTCTGTAATGTACGTGTGGTCCTCTTTCATTTGATACCTCACTCGGTTATATTTGTAGTCATTTGGTTAACCATTTCCACACTTTCAGTCCCTATATTTTTTGAACTACTTAACCGATTTTCATTATAATATCAATTTTGTAATGTACACGTGATCCTCTTTCATTTGATACCCCACTCGGTTATATTTGTAGATATTTGATTTTCCATCCCCACTTTCACTCCCTATATTTTTTGAACGGCTTAACCGATTTTCATTATTATTTCAATTTTGTAATGTACTCGCGACCCTCTTTCATTTGATACCCCACTCGAGTATATTTGTGGACATTTATTTTTCCATCCCCTCTTTCACCCCCCTCTATGTATTAAACTACTGGTCCGATTTTTATCAAACATAGCTAAGAACACTCCCGACATATTCACCTCTTAAACAAAAAAAACAGAATCAAAATCGGTTCATGCGTTTGGGAGCTATGATGCCACAGACAGACACACACACACACACACACACACATACACACACACACACACAGACACGTCAAACTTATAACACCCCGTCGTTTTTGCGTCGGGGGTTAAAAAAGGTTTCTCAGCTCAGTCGTACAACGATTATGAAAACTGTAAAGAATCCGAAACGTCAGCAAATAAAATAAAATAAAAATACGCGAGTTAAGTCCGTTAATAGTTCTTTCATTCCAATGTTATTATTGTTTTTTACCAATAAACGCAATAATGTGTATGTATAATGTGCACTGTTGTGAGGGCTGCGTACTGCCTTTCCTCGTTTAATATTATAACTAGGTTTCTCTGAGAGGATTACGTTGATGCTCTAAGAGTATTATAACAGTGTAGTAAAGCCACGCTTGAAATGAAAACAGGATGTAATATTAACAATGCATAGCAAGAAAATAGGAACACTCTAGGTGTCGGTTATCTTTGAAAGTTCACAAATCCCTACTATCCCTACTATACCTACTAATATTATAAATGCGAAAGTAACTACGAACTTTTAAAAATAATGCTGAGAAAAAACTCTAAAATTTTATTCTAACTAAAAAATATTCCATTTAGGTATATCCTACTACTATTATAAAGGCGAAAGTTTGTAAGTATGGATGTATGGATGTATGGATGTTTGTTACTCTTTCACGTAAAAACTACTGAATGGATTTGAATGAAACTTTACCACAATATAGCTTATACATCAGAATAACATATAGGCTATATTTTATAACGATATAGTGTAAAATACTAATCATACGCAGACGAAGTCGCGGGCAGAAGCTAGTATATTACTAAATTAAGTTGATGTGAAAGTTTCAGTGAATTTTCTACGTTTCTTGTGCTCACTCAAATAAAAATAATGACTTTGAAGTTTAAACACACTCTAGTAATTTTTTCGCACTAACTTGGCATAGTTTGAAAATGTTGTTTTTTAAATTGTTGGAATGAAAAAGGTTTTACAGATGGAATGTCGCCCAAGAATGTTTACAAAATGCTTTTTGAATAAAACAGCCAAGAAAACAAAACTTACAAAGATAAAAACATTGTTATACTTTTTTAACAACATTTTTACCTTTGTAAGTTTGTTTTGATATACATTTAGGTGCCCAATGGACTTATTACGTTTTGTCGACGCTTTAGGACGATTTTTTCAGATTGTGTATAAAATCACATTTCAAAGTTGTGTAATTTAGATATATATAACGTCTATATTATATCCTCTTACTTGCATGTCAGCTACTTCATTTGTTTAGTTCCTAATTTGGGTAGTTTAGACCCCCTCCTCCCCCTTTTTTATTCCTATACCTCAGGTTTCCGCCCTAAAACACTCACAAACATAGACATTTCTACCCTCCCCCTTTTACTCCTAAGGAAAGGAAATATTTCCGGGTTAGGGATAATTTCCGGGATAAAAACTATCCTATCTCCTGAACAAATTTCATCTAAATCAGTTCACTAGTTTAAAAGTTTGAAGATTAAATACAAAGGTTTGTTATATCTACTGTAATTTCGTTAACATAAAAAGTCGGAAATTGCCAAACCAAAACCTACTTTACTACAATAGAGCTAAAGTTCATTGTAGCTTGATAGAACAATAGTAGAGTTAACTGGTGCAAAGTACTTACTTGGGACTATCAGTTTTACGGACGCTCTCGGTCTAGTTCCTGCAAACAAAATAAGGACTTCGTTAGTTAATGATAGGGGTTAAATTTGTTTGTTCTTGCTAGGCCGGTCATTCGAGAAGCAAATGTAAAATGTAAGCGATGTGATGCGAAGAGAGGAAACCGCCTATTTGGTCTTGTGATCGGAGTCCCTGACTACCGAATCGGAGGTTCGAATACTGCTAAAGATAGTTGTCAGTGTAAAGAACACGATGAGTATTTGTGCGTGATTCTAGTATGTCTTATATGTATGTATGTAGGTATGTGTATGTTTATATATTGTCCAGTACCCATAGTACAAGCTTTGCTTAGTTTGAGCCTAGATTATTGTTAATTGTCCTCATGTTACATCGTCGGTGCGACTGCTATAGCGCGTAAGAGCAATTTGCAATACCGCGTATTTACAAAAGTCGCAAAAAAAAGTTTTCGCGCCATCGACTTCTGAGTGTCTATTGGCAACCAATTATATTGTTCCTCCTAAAAAATTGATAAAATACTCTTACGCGCTATTGCAGTCGCACCGACGATATTTATTATTATTATACTGACTAACGTACAATAATGACAGCTAATAATTTTTAATTTAGTAGCTGACCCAGCGAACTTCCAATCGCCATGTAATTTTTTTTTTCTTTTTTTGTAAACAAATCTTGTCCTGACAATAACAAACATAAAAAGAATAATCCAATTTGATACAGACGATCGGAAGTTATGCGCGTACATATATTTTGGTCATTAATTATTATGTAAATAGGTAGATTTCTCAAATAAAGTTATACCTAACGCTTTTTCAAAAATAAATACAACTACGACTACACCACCAAACTGTATGATCTTAAAATAGAAAAAGTTCACGTTTTCATTTTAGATATCAAAGAGGTGTATTGCCGTTGCATTGCATTGTTACCAATGCGCCTCGGGCGTTGCACTGGTCAAACTATGACGATCAGAAATACAAACTGCAATCAATCCGCAATGCAGCGAAAAATGACTTTATACATGGCCTCGTATTTGAGGTGACATCAAGCACCAGTTCATAGTTTTTCGTCTTTGTAATGATATGTTTGCAGTTATATAACTGCAAAAATAACAAAGTACAATAAGTTAAATCTCAATATAAGTGCATGTTATTTGATTATATTGTATGAATTTTAAAAATAAATGAATCTTATCTAATTAAGATTTAAAGAAAAGTGAAATATGATTCTTAGTATTTTTTTCTGATGCCCTTTTTTATTATAGGAATGAAACAACTTTAGACTGTTTGAGAGCCGTTACAGATTCCATAATCGTAGCACCACTGAGCTGACAATAGACATTAGTAGACGATTGTCTATATTTATGTACAGAAAGGTTTTTAATTCAACAATCTAATTGAACTCGTATTTTTCTTACTCTTATTTATATTAGTAAAATATCGCAGGGGCTAGACAAGGATCAAGAATCAAATCCCATACATTTTGGAACCTTGTCTAACCCCCCCTTGTCTTTCTCTTTGACAAGCTATACAAATTACTCTTATAGTAACACACAAGCAAAACACGGACGGCCATAGCTGTCTTGACAAGTCCCTGATAAATAATACCATCCACGACGCTTCCAGAATATGAAGCACGAACTCGGTCAGTAAACCAAAGGAGCTAAACAACGGTATCCCCCAAGGATCGGTACTAGCTCCACTGCTTTTTAACTTTTATGTAGTAGTGTCAACTAGCTCCTGAGGGATGTCGTCCTAGTGTATGTCACATATAAGTTTTCTATATCCAACTTTGTAAATAGGTAAACGGTTTTTGTTTTCTTTTATATTTTGTCAGTTTTTTTTTGCCGTAAGTATACATCCATAACGAATGATGTAGGTAGGTATGTACTCAAATAATACCCATTTTCTTAACTCAGAACGAGTATCATTAGTTGGACCCAATTTCGGTACGTAGTCGTTACGTTGATTAAATTCTACCTTATTAATTACCTATTAAGAAAGATATTTGGGATTCAATGCTATACCTTCAGTTGAAATAGGTCTCATACTATGAAAATATTTAATAAAACTAGTGTTGTACATCCTGAATGTTTTCAGTCCTTGATTGTTCATTAATTTATAAATTTATAACTACAATCCCGCTAGAATAAATGCTATTATCAGCTGTTGAAGTATCAAGATATAGAACCTGAATCACATCATGGATGACAGAGTGTGAAAAATTATTTAATACACACATAGACGAAAATCCACGTGTCCACCAATTCCACCACTGCTGATCCCACTATCAAAACCTAACGAATATTTCCATTTGTATGCAATGTAGTTTTAGAAGTGCATGACTTACAAGTTACAACGTGCAATATGAGATAGTAGACATCGCTGCTTTTCTAGAATAGTGTCACAACACGAAATGTGTCACCATTTTGAATTGAAATTTATATGTGACGGTTCAAGATCTTAAATGGAATAACAAATTATTTCGAGTTGTGACTCTTTTCTAGAAAAGCAACGACATGTTCATATTTAATTGCAATAGCTAAATTATTTATGTATATTTGACCTTATCTCTTCTGTTATTCTTTAAGCATACCAAATTATCTTTAAATGGAGATTTTCTAAGCGTCACTCACAGGTATAAATGAATTTCTAACTGTACCTGACGTCCACGAAATAACGCTGACAAACTAAGTTGTCATTCCTTAAGTCCCTTTGATGGAAGTGTAAAGAGAAAATTTCATATTTTATTAATGCCTCGGGGCATTCGACCTGCTTCGGAAACATTTAAATAATTACAAGGTTTTACTCATTATCTCGTTTCATTTTCATTTTCAAATCCTTATCGAAAATTAAAACTGCAAGGCAATTTTCCAAGCACTCAAAAAGGGTGAGCGAGAACCGCTTTCGTTTATGTTTTCATATTAAATTATATTGAACAATGGTTAATTCAATTAAAGGTAATAATAAAGCGGTACTTTATTAAAGTAATTGTCATATAAAAACAAAATATTTTTTATCAACCGCGAAACTAATAACTACAATGTGCGAATACTACGATCGATGATGCTCTTGTTTATAAACAAGTGGCAAAGAGTTACTGCAGACAATTTGAACTATCTATATGGAAATACCCCTATGCCCAATAACCAAACCGATATGATTGGCCTTTTGACAGGATTTTTTATCATTATATATATAACTCTATAGTGATATTATTATGATAAAAATATTGTCCAAAAAACCAATTGTGTGTGCATAATACATGTTCTTATACTTGTGTATAATTATTAAATATCTTATATGAGTAAATAATAATTTCTGATGCCTTCGCGGTTATTTTACATTGGAATGAAACAACTTTAAACGAATTTACGGACAATAGTCTTATGTTAAAGACTTTAGCATAAGACTATTGATAGCTCAGTCGTGCTACGATTATGGTATCTGTAAAGGCTCCGAAACGTCAGCCAATAAAATAAAATACGCTAGTTAAATCCGTTTAAAGTTGTTTTATTCCAATATATGTGTAAATGTTTGTATACAATCATTAGCCATTTAATAAGCCACAAAAGATATTAGGGTAAGGCCGCCAAAAATGCAATATTTCAAAAAAAAAGTTGTCCTGGACTTTACGACCTCATAAAAAATTCAATATTAAAGTTATCGTAATAAATCTTTTTTTACTGTATTCTTGAACTCAAAGTAGGTTGAAAATGTGCTAACAAAATAAATCTAAGAAGTCATACAAAAAAAATAAAAATTGTTTTCTAAAATATTAGCTCAAAAATGGCGTTTGTCCCAAGGGTACCCTGACCACTTCAAGTGGAGATGTACGCTTTTCTTATGCATATTTCGTTTAGCTCTCACTTCATATCAAAAGTATGATAGATTAACGATTATAATTATTATGTTAAATAATATTTATACTATTTTAAATAGGATCTGTAGACCATTATATTTTTTGAACTAAAATCGAGATATTCTACGTTACTCATCCTTCGTTACCAATATCAGACTTTAGACAACTCAGATTTAAAATAAAGTCAGAGAATTGAAAAATACTCACTCGAAAATTTAAACGAAAGCAAAAAGAAAAACGAAAGAAGCTATTTTGTAGCATTTATAGTCAAAAAAGGTACCGGAAATAGTCGTGTGCGGTTCTTCGTTACGTCAGTTTTTGGGAAATTTGAAAGGTAGAAAGGTAATATTTAATTAATTACAATTTAAAAAAATATGCGGGCAATACTTAAGTACACATTGATGTAGAGTTTTCTAGTTAATTTACTATAGTTTTTGAATTATAAATTATTAAAGTGTGCTCCGCGTTACCTTCGCGTTACCTCTACGTTACTCTTAACCGATAGGTATAATAGAGGTGACCTAAAGGTTTGGCCACATTGTTATAATTAACCTCCCAAACACAAAAAAAAGGATTATGGTTTTAATACTTTGCTTAAAATAATTACCAGGGATTGAAGATGGAATCGGAAGATTAGCATGCGCTGATGGAAAATAGTCTAAAATTAGGAAAGACAACTGAATCTGGGTCAAAAAACATGAAGTGAACGACAAAATATTTTTTAATAAAAATTATTTATAAATAAAAACCTATAAAATGAATTAATGTCAACAGTAGTCACAATAATATTTTAAGTTCAGTAACTATTTTGAAATAACTTGATATAAAGTGAAGTACTCTAAAACAGTATTTTAACGACAAAATTCTGCGTTACCTCTATATTACTTTTTGCCCATTTCCGCGGCCTTACCCAGTGACGAAATAAAAAAAAAAATAAGATTACAAAAATACGAGTTTTTTTGTTTATTATGAACTCAACCTTACAATATTTATACGTTACTTCTGCGTTAAAGTAACGAATAAACTCTACGTTACCTCTATGTTACTTATTGCCCATTTCCGCGGCCTTACCCATTAGCCATTTAATTATAAAATTAACAAAGATATAAATAATCAGAACTGATTAAATGTGTTTTTTATACTTACGTGACTGATAGCAAACCTAGTTTAATTAATAACTAGCTGTCCGCCCCGGCTTCGCCTGGATCGTCTTTTTTTTACAGCCTATATAACTCAGGAATAATGTAGCTTACTAACAGAGAAAGGATTTATGAAATCGGTCCAGCCGTTCTGGAGCCTATTCAATCCAAACAAACAAACCGTTCCTCTTTATAATATTAGTATAGATCAAACTGTGGCATACATATGAATTAGCACAACGCTAAGTGTGGTCATTAATGAAGGAATGTAAAGTATGCCGCGTGTTTACTGACAAACGAGTTTAAATAGCCCTTCAAGGCAAAACGCATTGAATGTTTGAACAACTAATTGATGACAAATTATCCTTTCAAAGTTCCTGTCATTTGTTCTTTAATGGCATTTCAATGAAGACGCATTATCAAAAGTCACGTCAAAACTGAAAGTCAATGTCACGTCGCGAGACAAAATTGGTGACCTACTTATATGTTTATTCTTCTCGTCAAATGTTTTTTCCGATCTCGTGGTAGCTTTTAAAGATAGTGATTAATTATGATTCCGATTATTATGTACCCAACAATTTTCTACCCCGATTGAGTTTCCAGAAACTTCTTATTTATTTTGCCTCGATATTATTTTCCCAGAGATTTTGCTTTTCGTCCTGTTCTGTGTAAAAACATATTAAATTAATAGATGGAAAACATTCAAATGTTATACACATACCTATATTTACACGTGTCCAATTGCGTTTGACGGCCTGTTGGTCTAGTGGTCAGAGGCCCTGACTACGAAACCGGAGGTTGCGGGTTCGAATCCCGCTAGGGGCAGATGTCAATGTGATGAGCACTGGCATCTGTACCCGAGTCTTGGATGTCTTATATGTATTTATGTATATTTATCCGTTGTCAGTACCCATAACACAAGCTTTGCTTAAAATGGGACTAGATAATTGGTGTGAATTGTCCAAAGATATTTATTTATTTTTTAATTTTATTTATTTATTTAATTTTATCATACAAAATATATAATGCTTTTAATGAGACATTTGAATTTCAAGGTCTGCGGGTAGATACTTTAGGAACCCGATCTAGGTATAATGCACCTATTGTGAAATATAACTATGTACTTAATCTGCACTCGATCACCTTGACACTCGTTACGTTGGCTTACCATTACAATGCATTATATCATTATATCATTGTAGCAGTAATGTAAAAGATGATTTGAAAATGTTTCATCAGAATATAGTTCTTTACCACTTGACAACATCTCTAATCGTAAAGTTCATGGTAGGATAAATTGGAACGAAACAACTATTAACGGATTCAATAGTCTAACGCTAGTCTTTAGTGTTAGACTATTGTCAGCTCAGTCGTGTAGTGATTATGAAAACTGTAAAGAATCCGAAATGTCAGCAAATAAAATACGCGGATTAAATCCGTTAATAGTTGTTTCATTCCAATGTGTAATAACCGCGAAGGCATCAGAAATTGTTATGGTAGGATAAAATCAGAATACGCGACTTAAATCCATTAGTTGTTTCATTGTAATGTGTATTAACCACAAAAGAATGAGAAATTACTTGACATGGAGCGGAGATATTTTTATTCAGATCAAAAATATTTGCAGATCTGCAGCGATATATCCAGACTTGTCTGTATTTTGGGTGACCGGGTTATACTGAGCACTGGCGAACACCCGAAGCATGTGCTATAAATTTATTACTAGCATTAAAGAAACATTGCTGAATTGGATATTTTTATAACCGGTAAAATCAGAGAGTGTATGTTTACAAAGCTTTATGTGGTCAGGGGTTCAACCTCGTAAATCCCTACTTAATATTATAAATGCGTTAGTAACTCTGTCTGTCTGTCTGTCTGTCTGTCTGTCTGTTGCTCTTTCACGCCTAAACGGCTGAACGGATTTTGATGAAATTTGGTATGGTAATAGATGATAACCTAGAAAAGGACATAGGCTATAAATAATCACGCCATCGTTCTTAGGGGGTAGGCAGTAGGCAGATAACTAAATTGAGATAGTGATTTTTAGTCGTGGTTGGGACTTTTGCTCTATTGCTCTATTGCTCTATATATATTATAAATGCGAAAGTGACTCTGTCTGTCTGTCTGTTACGCTTTCACGCTGAAACTACTGGACCGATTAAAATGAAATTTGGTACAAAGAAAGTCTGGAGCTTCAGAAAGGACATAGGCTACTTTTTAACCGGCTGCAAAAAAGGACGAGTTCCACGCGGACGAAGTCGCGGGCAGAAGCTAGTCTAATATATTTACCAAGAATCGAGGACTTTTCTTCAACGTTACATAAACGTTTACCTAATAGAAAAACGAAAACATAAGACGAATGGCGGGATATTGGTGCTTTATTGGTTGGCGAGCACTGGTATTTCTTTTTTAATTTTAATCAAGAATTACCAAATTGGATTTCTGAAATGTGAGTAAATTTGGTCCAACAATAAAATCATTCGCCAAGGAAACCGTATCGATAAATTGAGATAGCAAAATCTAAACGAGAACTTTCCGTGTTAGAAGACAAAATGATTTTACGTTTACCACAACTAGAGCGTGGATAAAGCACGTATAAACTAAATTATCGAGCAAGAAAACTTAGTATCAGGAGAGGACAACAATTTTCATAGCGTTCCAACCATAACTACCTCACTTCAGTTTATTACTGGCACAAATGTGGCTCCATACGACCTAAGCAAATCTGAACCAATCGTGATTAGATAACAAAACGTAAACGTGTTATTGTTAGACATAACTCATAGTTACGGGCGCGTATCGTAAAATATGGTTCGGCTCAGTGAACCCTTGGTTTTGGCCACAATCCAAAGATCGTATGGTAGCATTGTGAACCGGGATATATGCGATCTTTAGCTTTTGCACAGATTGACTGGATGACGGATGGAAATCGTCTATACTAATATTATAAAGAGGAAAGGTTTGTTTGTTTGTTTGGATTGAATAGGCTCCAAAACGACTGGACCGATTCGAAAAATTCTTTCATTGTTGGGAAGCTACACTATACCCGAGTGACATAAGCTATAAAAAAAGGGTTCAGAGCGAAGCGGGCCGCTAGTTTTGTAATAAAAAGGACATGTTTAATTACTACTTGTAGTATTTTATTTTGAAGAAAATAACTACCTTATTATAGTACTGTATGATGGAAATGCATACCTACTTATTAATGTACGTAAACAGTATTTTTATTTAGTCCTTAAAATTTTTGAACTATTCAAGTAGGTATTTACCTATCATAGAAAATGTATAAAAAGCATTTCCTCTCATACTAATAAATAAAATACATTCAAATGTTTGTGAGGTTATACGCTCGTAATTTCAACTTTAACCTTTGAACTTTGATCTCGTCAAATTATTTTTCTTCGAATTCCGAGTGAAAATAATTCCATCTTATTGTAACGTTTATATTATAAATAAAATTTAGCGTATTCAACAATCTCTCGATAGCAAATAATGTTTTAAATATTATAATTAAATTTAGCGTTAGACTATTGTCAGCTCAGTCGTGCTACGATTATGGAAACTGTAAAGAATCCGAAACGTCAGCAAATAAAATAAAATAAAAATACGCGAGTTAAATCCGTTAATAGTTGTTTCATTCCAATGTGTAATAACCGCGAAGGCATCAGAAATTATTATTATAATAATATTTAACCAAACTTCATGCCGACTATCTTTTTTGATTGTATTTTTAAGAACCCAGTGGATTCATTTTAATAGATCTTCGAGCGTATGCGATAAAGTATGCGATAGTGTATGCGAGAAACGTCATTATCATTTGTCGTCTCTATTAAACTATATTAAAGTAAAGACATGTGTGAAATTATATCCTGGTACTGGTACAAATACTACCTCAATTGATACCTAATAATATTATTTGCAACCATTAAATATATAGCTAGAAATGACGGCGTCTCAATCGCTCGAATTTCCATTTATACGTTTAAGAATCCCTACTAATATTATAAATGCGTTAGTAACTCTGTCTGTCTGTCTGTCTGTCTGTCTGTCTGTCTGTCTGTCTGTTGCTCTTTCACGCCTAAACGACTGAACGGATTTTGATGAAATTTGGTACAAAGAAAGTCTGGAGCCTGGGAAAGGACATAGGCTATATTATATTCCGAAATTCTATCCCTAAGGGGTTAAAAATGGGGTGCAAAGTTTGTATGCAACAACGTGATTCCTTGGTCCGATCTATTTTAAATTTTACATAAACATTCTTTAACAGAATTGATGGAGTACGTGTTTCGTATTTTATTGAAATTCACCCCCTAATGGGGTTAAAAGGGAGATTTTCTTCCAAATTGATATGAATACTACTTAGTGCTTTTGATTTTGACACATACCTATTTAAAAAGTATAATGTAGGTATGCATAGCAACGGTTGCTAATGTCATTCCTGACATTAAATAAATACCCAAACTGTTACGTGTATGATTTCTTCAGTGTTAACGAAAATGGCATTATTATGTAATATCCCGTGGATCGTGTAATGAGGACTATTTAATAATATTCCTGAGTAAGCAGACCCCGTTTAACTTGCGAGGGGAAACTGGTGTCATTACGCAGAGAAATAGAAGTGTTCTTCGCGACCAAAGCTGACATATATAAAAAGCCGTGATAACAGAGGTGACGGAATGGGACGAGACGGAGGTAAAGCAAGCTCGCGCGAGCTCCTGACTGAGAAAATGACCCTGAACATATCCTCAAGACCGAGTGAGCTTATAAGGAGTATGCTTTGCAAGAGTATCTCATTATAGGCAATGCGGCAAACTGGGAAATGTTTTATTTCGTAACACCACTTATATTGTATGTAATCGGTATAAGGTTTTATTTTGTAGGATTGAATTGAATTGTAAAATTGTTTTGTTGTTTTGTTAGATCTTTGTAATAAGTGTGGTAATCAATCCTTAAATAAATAGCCAGCTAAACCTCACGTGTATGATTTCTTTGTTTAAAAAAATGTTGAACAAAAAAAAAAAAAAAAGATTTCGAAAGTAAGATAGGTAAGTACTTATGTACTTAGTTTGCATATTGTACATGTTAAACTATTGTTAGCTCCATTTATTACGAATATAAGGGAAGTGTTAGGAAGCAGCCGGCGAAGCGTCAGATCCGGTACTTTTAATAAAAGTATATTTACGACATAACATTAACAAACCAGGTTTTGTCAGTATACTAATAATATACTAATTAATTGAACTGCGACTCAACAATGCACAAGCCGAGCGAGCGAAGCGAGCGTGCCGCGGTAGCGGCATATGAAGGTCTCCTTTAGGTACGACGACGAGCAAAGCGAGGAGGAGTGTTAGGTAGAATCCTGATCGTCCAGCACGCGATCCAAGCGAGCGAAGCGGTTACGTGGCAGCGGCCGGCGAAGCGTCAGAATTGGTACTTTCAATCAAAGTATATTTACGACATAACGTTAACAAACCAGGTTTTGTCAGTACACTAATTACTTGAACTGCGACCCTACAGGGCGAAAACCGAGCGAGCGTGCCGCGGCAGCGGCAAATGAAGGTCTCCTTTAGGTACGACGACGAGCGAAGCGAGGAGGAGTGTTTGGTAGAACCATGATCATCCAGCACGCGATCCAAGCGAGCGAAGCGAGTACGCCGCGGCAGCGGCCGGTCAAGCGTCAGAATCGGTACTTTTAATGAAAGTATATTTACGACATAACGTTAACAAACCAGGTTTTGTCAGTATACTTATTAATTCAACTGCGACCCTACAGCGCGAAAGCCGAGCGAGCGAAGCTAGCGCGCCGTGGCAGCGGCAAATGAAAGACTCCTTTAGGAACGACGACGAGCGAAGCGAGGAGGAGTGTTAGGTAGAACTGAGACCGTCCAGCTTGCTATCCAAGCAAGCGAAGCGAGCATGCCGCGACAGCGGCCGGCGAAGCGTCAGAATCAGTACTTTTAATGAAAGTATATTTACGACATAACGTTAACAAACCAGGTTTTGTCAGTATACTAATTAATTGAACTGCGACCGTACAGCGCGAAAGCCGAGCGAGCGAAGAGAGCTAGCCGTGGCAGCGGCCGACGAGGCGCCAAAACCGAATAGAATTAGGATGAATAATTAATATGGTAAGTGGGAAATACGTTAAGGAAATAAAACATTATGTGGAAAAAAAAAAACATCCATATGATGTTAGGAAAACAAAAGATAGGTCATAAGAGTGTTAGTTAATAATCATTATGACATAAAACGTTAGGGAAATCAATAATAGGTTAAAAAACGTTAGAGATTCAGATATAGATCCGTATTCTAATGAAGTTCACCCCATAACGGGGTTAAAAATTACGCGGACGAAGTCGCGGGCAAAAGCTAGTGCTTAATAAAAACAATTTAGTGGATAAGAGCGAACAAAAGCGTCGCTTTTTTTACGTCCCGGATAAAATATCCTGGTCGTTTTTCTATCACTTTTGGCATTTTCGACTCAGTCCATAAAAAATGTTTTAATAGCTGTAAAAACTACCCCAGTGCATTTTCACTCTTTTTACGTATAGATACTCGCAGTAACTAATCCATTATCGTCGTATATTTTTTTGCTTAGATTCTCTATTTTGACAGATTACTTAATTGAGGAAAATAGGAAAATGTTGTGAGTTTCTTGCACAATTTAACTTTCCTCTTATATTTTCTGATTGCTTCGCGGTTATTACACTTTGGAATAAAACAACTATTGTCTTTAGCGTTAGACTATTGTCAGTTCAGTCGTGCTACGATTATGAAAACTGTACCTAAAGAATGATTAAAATAAAATAAAATACGCGAGTTAAATCCGTTAATAGTTGTTTGATTCCAATTTCCTTTTATTATTTGAAAGCGTTCGCTCCAAAGCAACCTATTTACTTATTTAACGTTTATTTGAAAAATCTTAAAAGTGAAATAAAAGCCAAATGCATTTAAATCTATTTCAACAGATTGATTAAAATATTTTATAGTTCCTTTTGTTTTAAAATTAGTAATACCAAGCTCGTAAACAATTTAATTAAACAAAACAAAGGCATGAAATTTTGACTATTCAGATTAATAAGCACTATTACCGTGATAACCAATCTGTGTATATTATATTTAATTAATTATGTCGTGTTATATTTTAAATCTCTATATAAATAAACATATGAACGCTGGGCCTAAACTATTAGAAACAAAATATTAGAAACTTGAATTTTTCCATAAGGTTTTTTTATAACATAAGGGAGCACTAGGAATTATTTTTGAAAAGTGATCCCTAAAAGGTTAAAAAGGGGGGTGACGTATCTTTCGTACAAATTGGTTACATTGATTATGTTTTTCTTAGGATTGAATACTCTGTCATATGGACAAGTTTTTTTTTTTTTTTCTAAAATACTTCAAGATTTTATTCCATATTTAATATCACAGCAGAATATTGACAAGGTTGCTGTAAAGTGTTTAATCTCATACAGCCAATCAGAGCGCGAGTTGCATATCAATTGTGACCATTAATTAATTTTGAAACGTAAACTGCCGTATCACGTCTCAAATTATTAAATGACCAGCTTCACTTAAAGCTACATCAGTTATGATTAAAAATACAATCGTTATTAAGATGTACCGATGTATCACACGCGAGTCAAAACGTTTAATTGTTCTCGATTAATTGGTAGTGATATAGAAACTCGTTAGTAACGTAGACACTTCGTTATCGTTATCGGAAATAAGTGAAATGTTATGTGTTATAAGTCAGAGTTAATAACAACTTACACTCACTTACACTTGCTTGTTAAACATTTAAGAGTTGGTTAAATACACGCTAAAGTTGAAATACGTAAGTAACTTTTTGTACAAAACTTTACAATAATATTGATGAATATTGTAAGAAATAAATCCATTAAATTACTATAATAATTTCTAATACTTTTGAAGTTGGAATGAAACAACTATTACGATTTAACTCCCGTATTTTTATTTTATTTTATTTGCTGACGTTTCGGATTCCTTACAGTTTCTATAATCGTAGCACGAAGTTTTGAAGTTATTACACATTGGAATGGAAAAATTATAACGGATTATACTCGTGTATTTAATTTAATTTTTCGTTTCGAAAACATATCGATGGAGTACTTATGTACATGGAGTCGGCTACAAATATGGTAGCTAATATTAAAATTATTTCAAAAGTAGGAAGGTACTCGAGTTTTGACCGCGAAACGAAATACCCGCCAAACTGCATTGAACTAGCGTGGCGGAGCTCTGTACATATTTAAGTCCTGAACCTAGCAAAGGTGCGATTCAAATCGGTATTTCATTTGCATAAAAAAATCTCCAACTTTATTACATTAAAACATTACGCACCGAAGCCAATAAAATAAAAAATGTCTCAGATCACAATGACATGTACCTAATTGTCGTCCGAGGCAAAGCCGAGGTTGACAAAAATGTGATTTGAGGCTTTTTTATTTACTGGCCGAGGTCAGTATACTATTTTTCGGTTCGACGAAGCCAGAAGCGGCAATTTTATTTAGCGCAGCGGCCAGAAATTTGGCGCTTTCTGACCGGAGGACAGAAAAATATATTACGATCATATTTCTAGTCGCGCAAGTTAAGGAAATATTATGACAAAATGGGGATGAATTACGGAAGTTCGTTATGGAACATTAAATCGACTAGTGAAGCAGAAAACTTTGTGGATGCTAAGTTAAATGGGAAGAAAAATATAATTTATACTTTAATCATGTTTAAATATTTGATTAGTAGAAATAAACGTGAAATAATTTGCGTTTGAGACGCCGTCATTTTTAGCTTTAGCTACCTATATCTATAATGGTTGCAAATAATATTCTTAAGCATCAATTGAAACAGTATTTATACCAGGGGCCCTAGACAAGTGCCCAACGTTCAACGTTAACGTTAAACGTTAGGACCAAAATGTATGGGATTTGACATCCGCGAACGACAGTCACGTACGTCACAAACGTTCGCGGATGTCAAATCCCATACATTTTGGTGCTAACGTTTAACTTTAACGTTGAACGTTGGGCACTTGTCTAGCCCCCCAGTACCAGTAAGTAACTTCACTTATTGATTCTGATACCTCTAAGAAGACAAAGACGTCTTAAACGCGCGAAGCTAACCTAACAACTGAAAAGATCTTGTAATGCGCTGGTGTTGTTAAATAATACTTAGTTCGGTATTAATTACATTATTTATTAACTGAGCACACGTTTAGTTGGTGATTATAGAGAAAGTGGAAGAGGAAGTGGCGACAGTGTTGCCATCGTATATAAATTATATTTTATATTTTTAATGTTGCAAACAACAACTTTGCCGTTAAGTTTTCGAACTTAATTGAATTTCAAATGTAAAAATATCTCTTTCATTGATAATGTGGTATATCAATTTTATCCGTCGGCCTATATTTTGAAGACAAAACTTTCTGTATTATTTCAGTTGTCATTCCTGAATATAAATGACTGTCTATAGGTATGTTCTTATTCATAAGATCAAGTTTGATAAACAGCAGTTATTGACCCAATTTTCGACCTAGTTTTATTGAGATTTCAGGTTGTTTTTTTCGAACCAAACCCCCTATTGACAAATAAAAATGCGATGAGGAAAATACAAATGATATACCGGTACATTTTTTTATTGAAATCATTTTATTGATTAAATGTGTGGGTTGTTATGGTGTTGTTAATAATTAATTACATCATGTTTATTTCCATTTAGTAACAAAAAATAATAATGAAGTAATTTAATTAATTACATTAATTTAGTAACATGGAGGCGATAAATTTACTAATTTAACACAGTATATTTATATATTACGGATTTTTCAATTTTAATATTAGCGATGAAAACCTTGAACTCAAAACAAGCTCAATCAAAAATAACGAATGAAATAAACAAATGCAAAATCTACGCTCAACAAGCATAAATGGTAAGTTTTGTAAGTTTTACATTAAAATGAAACACTAGAATGGATTTAACTCGCGTTTGTTTTATTTACTGACGTTTGGAATGCTTTACAGTTCCTATCGAAGCACAATTGAGCTGACAATAGCCAAACACTAAAGTGACTTTAGACTCAGAACTGTAAACTTTTCGAAACATCAGCAAAAGTAAATAAAAAACTTACGCGAGTTAAATCCATTATACTTAGTGTTTCATTCCAATGTGTAATAACCGCGAAGGCATCAGAAATTACCCTGTCTTTTAATTAGACGTTGCATGTTGGCCTTGAATAAACCACAGTTTCCTATAATACAGTATAAGTACTACAGACCTCATCTGGCACACATTAGTTGACCTCCAAGCCCATTGCACCGAGATAAGACACGATGCAATATGATTTTGATGTTCACTGAACACAAACGTACAAGCGCAATGCTTGTCTTGTGCAAACCTATTTGATACAACAAATACAAAATCAAAATATCATTATTCAATTTAGGTTTTTACAATCTCTTATGAAGGTCAGAAGAAGATGCCGTTTCCGAAAAAAACCATACTTGAGAAGAAGCGGCAAGAAACTCAATGAGGAATTATTTTTTCAAAACAAGGTAGGTACCTACCTACCTACATTCAGTTTTGGAATAAGAAAACTATAACGGAATTAACTCGTGCATATTAATTCTATGCTCACAGTTCAAGAAGTGTACAGTTCTCATATTATTATAGTCACACACGCAAAAAGTGACAGGAATATAGAATGAGAGAGGGAGACAGAGAGAGAGAGAGAGAGGGGGAGGCAGAATAGAAAGCGAAGAGGCAGAGTTTGCAGAGGATAACCACGGAGGTTTAATTTAGACTTTAAAAGTGGTTTTACTTTTTTACATATTTGTTTTAAGTGCTTATTACGTAATTATTAGTAATAGCTTCTGCCCGCGACTTCCTCTGCACAGTATATGCATCCCCGTTTTACACACTTGGGGGGTTAATTTTCAAAATTCCCTTCTTAGGGCTCCCTACGTTATAAAAGTGTAAAATTTCAAGTTTATAAGCCTTATAGTTTAGGCGCCGCACTTATATGTCAGTTATTAAGTCAGCTTCTCCTTTATATAATACTAGCTTTTGCCCGCGACTTCGTCCGCGTAATTTTTAACCCCGTTATGGGGTGAACTTCATTAGAATACGGATCTATATCTGAATCTCTAACGTTTTTTAACCTATTATTGATTTCCCTAACGTTTTATGTCATAATGATTATTAACTAACACTCTTATGACCTATCTTTTGTTTTCCTAACATCATATGGATGTTTTTTTTTTCCACATAATGTTTTATTTCCTTAACGTATTTCCCACTTACCATATTAATTATTCATCCTAATTCTATTCGGTTTTGGCGCCTCGTCGGCCGCTGCCACGGCTAGCTCGCTTCGCTCGCTCGGCTTTCGCGCTGTACGGTCGCAGTTCAATTAATTAGTATACTGACAAAACCTGGTTTGTTAACGTTATGTCGTAAATATACTTTCATTAAAAGTACTGATTCTGACGCTTCGCCGGCCGCTGTCGCGGCATGCTCGCTTCGCTTGCTTGGATAGCAAGCTGGACGGTCTCAGTTCTACCTAACACTCCTCCTCGCTTCGCTCGTCGTCGTTCCTAAAGGAGTCTTTCATTTGCCGCTGCCACGGCGCGCTAGCTTCGCTCGCTCGGCTTTCGCGCTGTAGGGTCGCAGTTGAATTAATAAGTATACTGACAAAACCTGGTTTGTTAACGTTATGTCGTAAATATACTTTCATTAAAAGTACCGATTCTGACGCTTGACCGGCCGCTGCCGCAGCATGCTCGCTTCGCTCGCTTGGATCGCGTGCTGGATGATCATGGTTCTACCAAACACTCCTCCTCGCTTCGCTCGTCGTCGTACCTAAAGGAGACCTTCATTTGCCGCTGCCGCGGCACGCTCGCTCGGTTTTCGCCCTGTAGGGTCGCAGTTCAAGTAATTAGTGTACTGACAAAACCTGGTTTGTTAACGTTATGTCGTAAATATACTTTGATTGAAAGTACCAATTCTGACGCTTCGCCGGCCGCTGCCGCATGCTCGCTTCGCTCGCTTGGATCGCGTGCTGGACGATCAGGATTCTACCTAACACTCCTCCTCGCTTTGCTCGTCGTCGTACCTAAAGGAGACCTTCATATGCCGCTACCGCGGCACGCTCGCTTCGCTCGCTCGGCTTGTGCATTGTTGAGTCGCAGTTCAATTAATTAGTATATTATTAGTATACTGACAAAACCTGGTTTGTTAATGTTATGTCGTAAATATACTTTTATTAAAAGTACCGGATCTGACGCTTCGCCGGCTGCTTCCTAACACTTCCCTTATATTCGTAATAAATGGAGCTAACAATAGTTTAACATGTACAATATGCAAACTAAGTACATAAGTACTTACCTATCTTACTTTCGAAATCTTTTTTTTTTTTTGTTCAACATTTTTTTTTTAAACAAAGAAATCATACACGTGAGGTTTAGCTGGCTATTTATTTAAGGATTGATTACCACACTTATTACAAAGATCTAACAAAACAACAAAACAATTTTACAATTCAATTCAATCCTACAAAATAAAACCTTATACCGATTACATACAATATAAGTGGTGTTACGAAATAAAACATTTCCCAGTTTGCCGCATTGCCTATAATGAGATACTCTTGCAAAGCATACTCCTTATAAGCTCACTCGGTCTTGAGGATATGTTCAGGGTCATTTTCTCAGTCAGGAGCTCGCGCGAGCTTGCTTTACCTCCGTCTCGTCCCATTCCGTCACCTCTGTTATCACGGCTTTTTTATATATGTCAGCTTTGGTCGCGAAGAACACTTCTATTTCTCTGCGTAATGACACCAGTTTCCCCTCGCAAGTTAAACGGGGTCTGCTTACTCAGGAATATTATTAAATAGTCCTCATTACACGATCCACGGGATATTACATAATAATGCCATTTTCGTTAACACTGAAGAAATCATACACGTAACAGTTTGGGTATTTATTTAATGTCAGGAATGACATTAGCAACCGTTGCTATGCATACCTACATTATACTTTTTAAATAGGTATGTGTCAAAATCAAAAGCACTAAGTAGTATTCATATCAATTTGGAAGAAAATCTCCCTTTTAACCCCATTAGGGGGTGAATTTCAATAAAATACGAAACACGTACTCCATCAATTCTGTTAAAGAATGTTTATGTAAAATTTAAAATAGATCGGACCAAGGAATCACGTTGTTGCATACAAACTTTGCACCCCATTTTTAACCCCTTAGGGATAGAATTTCGGAATATAATATAGCCTATGTCCTTTCCCAGGCTCCAGACTTTCTTTGTACCAAATTTCATCAAAATCCGTTCAGTCGTTTAGGCGTGAAAGAGCAACAGACAGACAGACAGACAGACAGACAGACAGACAGACAGACAGAGTTACTAACGCATTTATAATATTAGTAGGGATATACCTATAGATTATCAGTTTACATAGAACAAAAACTCCCGCCGTTTGCCAAACAAAACATAGTAGAAATTTCTCGCTAATTAGTACTCATTTTCCCAGTGTCTAAAGTACATTAGACCAATATCAACTAGTCTGTGATCAAAGAAATACGCCCGTTTGTACACTGACACACAACAGACTGTACAAAGTGGGCTACAAATGTTACTATTACGAAATACCATCCGTAATGGCACATCGCACACCTAGATAGAAAGGGAGCTAACTCAAAAACATGAAGATTTGAGTTATGCACACCATCGGATTCCTTACAGCAAAAGCCGCCAACCACTAATACAGATTTAAGCCAAATCTGCAATTTTCATTATATAATCTATTCTATCTATCTATTGTTTAATCTTATTGTTCTTTGTTTTTGTTTTGACGATCTCAATATGAGTACATGTAATTTGACATAATACCTAATGTAATTATATTGTACTAGCTGTCCGCCCCGGCTTCACACGGATTATCTTTTTTTTATAGCCTATGTCACTCGGGAATAGTGTAGCTTCCCAACAGTGACATAATTTTTGAAATCTGTCCAGTCGTTCTGGAGCAATCAATCAAAACAAACAAACAAACCTTTCCTCTTTATAATATTAGTATAGATAAATTTTGAGAAATAAAGAAATATAATCTAATCTCATCTATACATAAAATTCATGCGTGCATATGGACGTATTAATGAGTTTTTCGCCTCTCCTGAAAAAGTAACTTTTTTGAGTTAGCTCACTTTAGATCTAGGTGTGTCGACATACGGGCGCTATCAAAGAATCTCGATTCGACGCATCGGCATCCGCAAATCATTCCCTTGGGTAATAAAACAACATCAAAAGCCCCGAGATAATGACGGCAGATTACAGATAGTTAAATTGTAAGCATTAAAATAGCGGTGTTTTATTACGCACGTTAATTGTTATTGTTTTTTGTATGATTTTGTAACGTTGGTAAGTATTCGTTAAAGGATTCTGCTTGATGGTTGACGTTTGAATGACGCACATACGTAGATTTGGCCGATTTAGGCGGCCATAAGTCGAAAAATTAAAAACCACCATGTGGGTGTACAATTGATTTCCTTATCTACTTGACATTCCAGGGTATTCACCCCCACTCCTTTTGACTCATTAGATAAGGTTTGCACCGATCAACAGGTCATCAAAATCAAGTCATCACTTGCAGTGTACGCAACAGTTCTCGGTCCCTTCAATTTACTCTGTGTTTTAAATTGCAACAAAAAAAAACTATTTGTTAGAGTGCAGTTAAAGTAATGGATTCCAATAATCCAGGTAAGAATCTATTAATGTAATATAAAAAGATGATATTTTGTATTACTTTACT
This sequence comes from Polylopha cassiicola, assembly GCA_038024825.1. Classification (NCBI taxonomy): domain Eukaryota; kingdom Metazoa; phylum Arthropoda; class Insecta; order Lepidoptera; family Tortricidae; genus Polylopha; species Polylopha cassiicola. Next base: position 4,218,325 of record CP149053.1, on the reverse strand, counting down.
GTATTTAACTAGCATTCAAATGGAACACCTAATTTTATGCGATTTTTCTTAAAGTTTATATTTCAAAAGCCCTTTTGTTATATTTCTAAGCATTTCTAAGTCAAGATTGATATCACAATCCTTAGGGCACATCTTTAGTATTATATTAACATTGATAACTTCTGCTCCTATGTGCCCCTTTCCAAATGAGAGCTAATTAAAGTTCTTAAGGAATAATCAGAAAAAAATATGCCTAATTTTCTTTGTGGTAATTCTTTGTTTTTTTTTTTATTACAGACTGTTCCAGTGCCTCTGGAGTTAAAGTTGTGACTCGTAAATATTTGTATGAGAAGATAAAAGACCAGAAGTTTTTAAATTTTAACTATTTGGAAAATTATCTTGTGGATTATCATGGATATAGCTAAGAGTGAAAAAAGAGCCTGGAACATACGTTTTCCCAGTTTAAAGCTAAAATGAAAGATAGATGGACAACAGTACAAAGATATGAAAAAATAATCAGACTTGGTTAGAAGCAACTTTTGAAATTCCATCATTTGAATTACAAGAGAGGTTTAGGACAGAAGCTGGTCTGTTGGTAGATATGCCTAAAGCCAACTTCGGCAATACCAACGATGGTAATACGAGTAGAACATTTTTCGAAAACACTCAATGAGCTGCTGATATTTTAGGAATTAACCATGAACCGATTCACAGGTGCAAAGTAATTTTGGAAGTGATTTCAAGTGGGCACAAAGTTGATGTTTTAAAATATGATTCATATGCTCGTGACACAGCAAAGCTCTACGTTGAGGAATATTGTTGGCACCCTATGACTCCGACAATACACAAGATTTTGTTGTATGGTGTAGATATAATAGAAAACGCAATATTACCGATTGGACAACTGTCGGAGGAGACAGCAGAAGCCCGAAATAAGCATTTCTACTATGCAAGAAAGTTTTCGAGAGAAGAGTGCAATCTTGACATCTGCCACAGACTCTTGCTTACTTCGGACCCCCTTGTGAGCAGTATGAGGACTATAAAAAAAGGCAACATTAAATTTTTTCAAGCGAAGCAATACAATTATTGCTCCCTGGTAGTATTTGACATAAATAATGATGATTATGTATCTGAATGTTGGACCGTAATGTAATTATAATATTTTCTTATATATTTATATATTGTTGCAAAGTTATATAATATATTTATGTTAAATTAATAATATTTTATTGTATTTTTTTTTATTTTTTATGTTTTTTTTTGTATATTTATACTAATAATAATAATTTTGAAAAACGTATGCTGTATTTTTAACATACACCCCCATTTGAATAAGATAAGAAGCATAAATATTTTTGGCCGCCTAAATCGGTCATATCTACGTATGTGTGACGCTCTTATGTTGCCAATATTAGCAAAAAAATAAATGATGTTTCGGTTTGTGCAAAAAAAAGAAATCGTGCCGTCCTAACGCCATGATATTTATTTTTTCATGTGATGCACTGTTTGATTTCGTTAGTCAAAGTAATTGTATCTATGTTTAGAAACACTATGAATGGAACACTATGGGTAAATTTTACCATAACGATCTAAATTGTTTTTAGTTAGGGAAAATTACAAAAAAAAAAAATATTAATTAAAGACGTTGCATTAGAATACGTTTTGTTTTTTTACAATTCCTTAAAAGAAAAAAATGTGTCCAATCTTTTTGTATACTTACTTTCGACTACAAAAATATCAGTATATAGGCTAAGTAGTAAGTACCTACAGTTTTTCACTTTCTATTAATAAACAAAACAACGGAACCCTATACTATAAGCCATTATATTACGTCACTACTCAAATGTCTAATATCTTAACACAACATCGCTTTAACCGGTTATTTAATTAAGTTATCTAAGCCATCTTAATCCCCAACTTGACAGCTTGTTTAACGAACTTACAGTTAAAAACTGGAAGGCATTTACTGTCGATTAGCCAACGATCGAATAGGGATTTGAATAGTAAAAACCGACGAAAAAAGCCTTCTGGATAAATTGAAAGGGTTTATTTTTGTTTAACTGTGGCGATATAAATTGGTTTTATTTTGTTGAACTGTGGCGATTTTTCATAAAGGCAATGTTTGGTCTGGCTGGAAGATAGCGAGTTGAGTGCATTTTTCATACTGTCAGCTTTTTTAATTTGTATTTAATGGTAACTTTTGAACTTGTTTTTTGCAGTTTCTTTATTACGTCTTCAGTTTTGGTTGAGTTTTTCTACTATATATAACAATTAACGTATGTACCTATATTACACCTGCAAGTATACATTGACCGAGTAACTTACTTAATCTAATCTAGTCTAATCTAATCTTAAATTAAGCAAGGTACCAATATGTACTAAAAATACGAAATCAAAATGTGTGGTCTTGCTAGTACCTAAATGCATTTTTTTTAAAATATTGTACGGACACATAAGAAACACTTAAAAAAAGATTCATCCAATTTAGTGTAGTCTTTCAGAATTTATATATACATTATAATCAGTATTAAGAACGTTTTCAATGTAGGTACCTATATTGATACCTTTGAAAGTGCCATTTTTTCGTAAAAGGAAAAACCATGTGAAAATTTTAATACAGGTAAATGAGTTTTTCAACAATACATCAGAGATTCGTTAAAACTCCAAAATGGGTTAAGGATAATCTCGGAAACTCTTCTGATGAATTCATGATTTCCCAAAGGATTTTTTTTTTCAAAAACATTCTTTTGCTTTTAACGGTTTTTATTTTTCTATGAATCGACACATTAATTAATAAAAATCTGGAATAAAACAACTATAACGGTTTTAACTCGCGTTATTTTCTGATGTTTATTAAAACTTTACAGCTGGCGATAGGTTAAATATAAATATCAACACTAACAATAATAATATAATAAATTTTACCACCTACTTTATTATTAAGTAAGTTATTTTATTGCCTTCATAAATAAAGACACGCCCCTTTTCAATAAATTTAAGACCAATTCTATTTTTTTCTTCACTTCATGTAACTGTTCATACATGCATCTTCAATTTAAAATACTTACCTATTCAAAAACCTTTCACATTTCAACACGAAATAAATATAAAAAAAAACTTACATTGTTTATTCAATTTCGAATTTAAAATAGGTACGTAAAACTAGTTTCTGCCCGATACTTCGTCTGCACACGATAAGCAGCCCAGTCATTCACATGAGTTTTCAAAAAATCCATCTTATTGATCTTCCTGCTCCTATATTATAAAAGGAACCCCGGCACGAAATTTCAAGTTTCTAACTCTTATAGTTAAGGCCCTGCGTTGAATAATAAATTTAATCTCAAATACACACAAACACACCGAAAATCAGAGAAATTCTAATTTCATCTTCACAAAAACTATTTGATTTTACAACCGTTTGATCTAATATGTCTAGTCACTTAGGACTAGACATCAATCTCAAACATACAAAGATACACTCTTCACAACTCACACCTTCAACCACAAGAAACCACAGCTCCAAGTTCCTTCTACCTAGGTTGCCATCCGTCCGGATTTCCCCGGATTTGTCCTAGTTTTAAAGGCGTCCGGGGAGCGTCCGGGCCGGACTTTCACCGGCATCCGGGTATGAAAATGTAATTTGAATAAGTTCCCTTTTTTTGCTACAGAACTATCGACTATAGTTTATGTTTACGTGTTCGTGTTATGGGTTCCAAAATCCGGGGATTTTACGCTTGTCCGGGTCGCCAAATTTGAAACATGGCAACCCTACTTCTACTTAACATTCCACTCAAAATGAATCAGTTTCATAATCGTATCACTTTCAGGTAGAATTACGACTCACCTCACGTTAATAGGCTGTAATAAGAGCCTCTTATCTACTAAACATCCTTGCCAAGGAACACTTTACGTCACCGAGAACAAGTGGCAAGTGGGAGATTCGTTACTTACGAAACACGTGTGTTTAATTTACTCTTGCTTTAATTTAATTTTATATATATGTTAGAATAAACATAAAACAGATTGAATTATGGTTTTATTACATGTTGACATTTCTAAGGCTTTATCGTTAAAAATAACAACATTTTTTGTCCAAAATTTGAAAAATCTTTTTGGTAAACCACCTGTATAATAGATATTGGCCATTTCTCAGACCTACCCGATATGCACAAAAAAAATATAAAAATTGGTCCAGCGATTTCGGAGTTTGGCAACAAACAACACTACTTACACAAAAATAATATAATATTAGATCAACCGCAATATAATTATTACGATAAATAAATGTTATTATTAGAAACTCTTAGGAGTTTCGGTCAATTCATATGCGGCATTTAGTTATATCAACAAATTTTCAAAATGGAACGCTTAAACTATTAAATATCGATGAGCATATTCCTCCCTTTGAATTGAAAGCGATGACTTAACTAACAAAGGAGGCTTTACAGCCTGTTATAATCTGTCGTTTATCTAGATTCTAATTCTAAGTCGACCGTCCCCTTGATAGTATAACCCACGTGTATATAGTATATGCTTCCAAAGTGAGCGTTTTACTGTATTGAAAGCATCCCAATCGGGTTCGCTTTGGAAACCAAGTGGGTTCCACAGTTAGGGGGATGAATGTCCTCTAAAATCTAGATAAAAGGCGGATTAGGCGATAACTAACCGAACACAACGATATCTATTGATGGGAAACAATAAGCTTTTAATTTCTGATGCTCTGGATTTACCGCATGATATTTTTATTTGTTACCATTCCAAAAACATTTTCGTAACCGACTGAGCTTACGAAAGGTAACACTGAAGCAATTTTACACTATGCACACTACCTTATTTCAGAAGTTAAAAAATTTAACTACTAACTACCCTGAAATGGGTGGATCTTCGAGCGTTTGAGACGCCGTCATTGTCCTCTACATCTATATTTAAGAACAGAGTCAATAAGTAACAAAAATTTGAGTGATATTATCCCCCGGTACTGTTACAAATAGGTACTATATCAATCGATACTTAATAATATTATTTGCAAACATTATAGATATAGATGTAGAGGACAATGACGGCGTCCCAAACGCTCGAAGATTCACCCAAATACAATAGTAACTTATCTTATTATTATTGAGGTCCTTTCGGATGCACTTCGACCCATTGGGATCTTTTGTGCCTACCCCTCCTTTAGCTTACTCCAGGTTCTCCATAACCGATTCTATGTATCGTATTATGTCTCCCTGTCGCAATGCCTCGAAGTCTCCAGGCTCCAGGTAAATACAATAGTACCTAACTTCTTTGTACTTTACAATACAAATCGGTACTAGTGCTTCGGAAAGACAATCATTACTGAGAAGAAACGTTGCAAGGAACTCAGCAGAGTAATTCTTTGAGACACTGATGTACAATATAAAATAAAAATTTAAACATTTAGTACAAAATAATAGTAAAAAAAACTAGGGCAGGTATTAGTAAGTTATACAAATGAAATACACGAGATAAATCCGTTCTAGTAGTTTCATTGAATACACTTATTTTTATATTTTGCTTTCTAAATATGATCGTACTTTGTTTACTAAAGGATAAATGAACCATATATTTTTCCTTCCAACAGAGCAAGAAAATTAAAAGTAATTGACCGTAGAATTTTCTTTGTTACGTTTATTTCGTAACGAAATCGCGTAGAAGCAGCAGTTCATTAGTTTTTGACGGGCGACTCGATAGTTACGAACGTGACTCACGTAGAAATTATTAAATAAAAAACGCATTTATGTATTTATTTTTAATCCAACAATTTTTAAACTATTGAAAAGGTACACTGGTCAAATATTGATAAAGCAAATTGAATTATTTCTGATGCTTTCGCGGTTGTTAAATATTGGAAGTAAACAATTGTAACGGATTTAACTCACGTATTTTATATTATTTGCTGAAGTTTCGAAAATATTACAGCTCTCATATAGCCAAAGCTTATTAATTAAGTGTTAAATATTGAAAGAGTAAAGTTCGAACGTGCAAATAAAATAAAATACGCGAGTTAAATTTGTTACATTTCTTGAATACCAAAGCTGAATTTTAACTTGGTTTATTCAAAGGTTTTTTTTTGTAGATAATAAAAACTTTTATAAAAATTAGTCCCATTACGATGTCTTAGTACGTGAACAACTCTATTGAACAAACTGCCTCCCATCTTGAAAATAATACATTATCAAATAAACCTTCAATATCGAAGTAAACATTTTCCCTCTTGATTCCTCTTGCGTCTCTGTATTCAGTTTGTTGACATTTTATACCAACTCGAGATCAAAAGCAAAAAGGGGAAGTTAAACAACTAAATTCAACAAAGAATCTTCAAAGAGGGGTAATACTGTCAGTTAACGTATTAACTTCAGTCAATAGTAAACAACTTTTCCCGAAAGTTATGTATTTGTGACAGACAGGCACAATAACCTAAAGACACTCAATGCATGACTGAAAAAGACGCAAACGGATGCCTTCGTGGTTATTACACATTGGAATAAAACAACTATAACGGATATAGTTCTTATATATTAATTTATGCTCACATTTACCAAGATAAATTAATAAATTATTAATCGAAAATTCGATTCTCTTTTTCTACGCTTGTCTTGACATTATAATAATTACCATTTCAAAAAATTACAGTACCTATATATTCGTAGCCGAGTGAGCTAACGATAGTCTCACACTAGGTACTTATTTTTTACATCTTCATTATTTAAATAAAGTACTGAGACAAGCAGAAAAATTAAAAGATTGGCGCTCGTAATGCGTTAGGTTGAAGAATGTCGTCCCGTGATAATCTTGAATATTTAATTGTGTAATGTAATATCATGATCATTTTAAAATGATTTTTAAGTGATCATCAAATGCCGTGTCTTTGGCATCTTTTTCAGAAGCAATGCGGTCTCTAGGACATTGCCTATGAAAAGGTCAGTAACTCACGATATCTTTTGCTTACTTTAGATGAGTAAGTTTTTTCGTACTGTACTACTTGGCGCATAGCCAATAGTATATGAAAGAGAAAATACCAGTAGATCTCAGTAATCATTTTAGATGAACACATACTTTTGATACAGGCGCGTGCAGTGCGAGCGTAAGTATGGCGCCAGGGTAGGCACACATTAGTGATATTGTGGCCATATGGAATGCACGCCCTTGCTTTTGATAACTATTCAATGCAAATTTGTATCGGGATTTGCAATGACCAAAACATTGTAACTGATATATCAGACGCTTATACCGTATTCAAGGTATGTTTTAATTAATAGGCGGGAATAGATATCTTTGATGCTGACTATATCAAAGGCGTGCATTCAATGCAGGCACAATATCATACATATATGGACTATGAATAGCCTGTATTTTCAAGGAGGACTGTTTCTTCCTAGCTCTGCTCTGTATTTGTCAATGTATAGTAACCGTAAAATTGTTTTAGTAATTAATTAAAATGTATGCCATAATTATTTACCTAGTGTCGCGACGTAACGCGAATATCCAGTTATAAAATAAATAACACCAAAAGACAATCAATCAATCGAGCGATCGATGACAACACTAGCAACTACGTGAGTCGAGATGTCACATCCCTAAGGCGGGGGCAGCACTCCCGCGCGCACTTTGGTAATGGCGTCAAGAGGTGAAGTTGTTACTCGCAAATATAATAATTATAAGTGAAAGTTAATGACTATTGGATCTCGGTGAGTGTTTAAAACCTATTCCATTGTTGTGTCTATATGTGTTTACAGGATTATAAGTATTCGTGTATGTAGAACATAATAGTGGTTTATATTGGTAAATAGGTACGTTGTGTTAACCGGTATATACGAATCTAAATGAAGGTTTTCTTATGCGTAATGTCGTAATAACAATGATATATCAGAGGAAGTGTTATTTAGATGAGTTTAGAAGTCAAGCTAAGTCTCAGTAATATAATTATGACTGGCTGTTGAGCCTAACCGTTATGATCTCAGAAGTAAAAGAAGTGTGATAATAGTAACACACGTGGTTCAATTGATCAGTTTGATATGGAAGGTATGGGGTCGCTGTAAGGGGAGGTTGGAGGCGACTGTCCGGACACCGGACTAACAGAAATCCTCATCGTCATGAGGTACAAATCAGTAAAGCCATGCGGTAAGCGTATGCAGATCGTTTTAGCATAACAAGAGAAAGCCTAGGAAGTGTACCTATAGGTAGGATGTATCATTTATATTATAAGGAATCTTAATCAAAAGGTATTAAATATATAATTAGGTTAAGTTTACGTGCTGGGTATTAATTTATATTAAGTTAATCGTCATAGTTAGTTGATATACGTGACGACACCTAGGCTTATTTACCTAACGATAATATTGTCACTCCTATTGCAGCTTCGATATCACTACATAGTATAAAACAGTCGCTTTTTCTGTCCCTATATCCCTATGTACGCTTAAATCTTTAAAACTACCTACGCAACGGATTTTGATGCGGTTTTTTTTAATAGATAGAGTGTTTCAAGAGGAAGGTTTATAGCACCCGTATGAAGCCAGGAAGGGTCGCTAGTTTATAATACGCAAAATAATCAAATAAGAATCTGACGAAGCATTTAAGCGCCAACTGAGGAACATTTTATTGGAAAACCCATTTTACTCTGTTGACGAATTTAATCAAAAATATAAATAAGCTGTATTATATATTATTAATTATTCGTCTGGAAACATAATCAAATTGTTATTTTTAAGTAAGTACCTATTGTTAAATCTGTATTGACGATCTCAATATGAGCGAATATATTTTGAAATAATAATGTATTTTTTTATAATGTTATAAATAATGTAATATTATTTATTTCTTTATTTTTATTTTTATTTTTTGTTCTGACGATCTCAATATGAGTGCATATAATTTGACATTATAATGTAATTATACTGTATGAATTTTAAGAAATAAATAAATCTAATCTAATTACATCTTTAGACTTTTCCTACGTAGGTTGTGATTGCACTAAAATATAAAAATTCACTAATCAGCATATTGCAATAAAAATTCAACAAAAAAACTACATATCCTTCTGTATTTGTTTCCAAACAACCGTTCAATAAAAGGAAAATGTGAGTCGACAAAAGTCACAAAAGAAATCGGCAGGGCCGTTAAGAGCGGACTTACAGCGTAGTCACTTTGTTTCCCTCCACTTAACGATCTATTTCCTGATATATCTGTAACTATTAAAATGACAGGATGATATACCGATATATTAAATAAATAAATATCTTTCGTAAATTAACACCAATTGATCTAGTCCCAAACTAAACAAAACTTGTACTATAGGTATAAACATACATAAATACATATAAGACATCCAAGACTCAGGTACAGATACCAGTGCTCATCACATTGACATCTGTCCCTAGCGGGATTTGAACCCGCAACCCCCGGTTTCGTAGTCAGGGTATCTAAACTAGACCAACAGGCTGTCAAAAACAAATTAAATACAAATAAACAAGAGTTCGTTTTATTAAAGTTTATATAAAAGCTAAACGCTATGTGATCTATACTAATATTATAAAGAGGAAAGGTTTGTTTGGATTAAATAGGCTCCAGAACGGTTGGACCAATTTCAAAAATTCTTTCACTGCTGGGAAGCTACACTATTCCAGAGTGACATTAGGCTATAAAAAAAGGGATCCGGGCGAAGCCGGGGCGGGCCGCTAGTAAACTATAAATGGTTAATAAAGTGTTTATAGAAATATTGTTAGAGCGCGTCAAAAAATCACTTTAGCATTAGACTATTGTCAGCACAGTCGTGCTACGATTATGGAATCTGTAAAGAATCCAAAACGTCAGCAAATAAAATAAAATACAAAAATTAGACTATTGTCAGCTCAGTCGTGGTACGATTATGGAAACTGTAAAGAATCCGAAACAAATCAAATAAAATTAAAATACGCGAGTTAAATCCGTTAATAGTTGTTTCATTACAATCCTTTATAAAAATTATGTAGTACCTATCTATTTATTTTTGTATCGCAGCTAAGGGAAGAAAATGGTCTATAGCTTTAGGAATGAGGTACTTATGTAAATTTAGGTTAATAGCACTGTAGTCTAATGGTAGTGTTGACTGCTTTCAACGCTTTGATGCTTTAGATTGCGCAAAACCATACGTTCCAAACATCAGAACATTCGTTTTAATAGAACCATAAAAATAATGTTCGATAGTTAAAATTATACCAATTTCATCATGTACAGTGAAAAAAACAGCATACTGAAATTTGATGTATGAACACGGAACACATTATGATATATCGGTAAGTAAAAATTATAATATTTGGGTGACCTATTTACAATGAGGGCTACCGCGTGTCAGAAATCCGCTAGATGCGCTAGTGTAGAATAAGGTCTAGCTGTCATGTTCCACCAATGAGAGGCAAGCTATTGGCCTGTGATTGGTGGAACATGACAGCTAGACATTCTACACTAGCGCATCTAGCGGATTTCTGACACGCGGTAGCCCTCATTGTAAATAATGTCAAAATCGTTAGGATAATTTTGTTATACGAACGCGGATGTACATACCTACTTTATAGAAGTGTTTTTACATTTTTAAAAGTAGGTATTTTGAAAACTAAAGTTTTTGTTGTTATTTATGATTAGCTAGGTACTTTAGTCAACATTTCATTGAATAAATTTTATATCTACACTAATATTATAAAGAGGAAAGATTTGTACCTATTTTTGTATGTTTGTAATGAATAGGTTCAAAAACTACTGGACCGATTTTAATAATACTTTCACTGTTGGGAAGCTACGTTCACCCTGAGTAACATAGGCATAGAATATTTTGTAAAAAAAATAGGGATCCGTGCGAAGCCGCGAAGCTAGTTACCTAATTATACAAAGGAAAACTCAAAAACTTGTGAGCAATTTATATAGGTAAATCATTGGTAAAGTTTCAGGTATTATCACATTAATTATCAGCTTAACTAAACAAAGGACCGAAATGGGAAAATTCAATGTAATTTTCTCGGTCTATTGTCTTAAAACAATAAGTTACGATACTGATAAGAGTTGTATTGAGAAAATGTTAATAAGGCATTTGAAATTAAGTCCACCTATTGAAATTTACGTAATGAAGAGAATACAATTAAGGGTACACGAAAATTATAAAGTCATACGAAGCTAAAAAATATATAATATACCTATATATACCGATTTAGTATTAAACTAAGCCCAGCTAATTCAGTAGAAAAAGAAAATAAAATATTAACAAGTTTTAAACAATGAAAACTAATTGGGATGAAGACTGAAAAATAGACACATATTTTTTTCTCTTCAAAGTACAAAGTTAAGTTGTACTAAAGTTCGGGAGTAGGGGCTCGTAACGTCACGTTATAATACAAATTAGACCATACTGTGACGTCACAGGCCACACTCGAAAACTTATGAAGCGCTAATCTTTGTTACCTATGCATTGTTCGATTGAGAAAACAAAATAAATGTGTCAAATATTTTTTGGTACTGAGCCTAGTTGATGGAAAAAGAAAATAATAATTTGTTATCCTATTATTTTGTACAGGTACCTATCGTATAATTGAGCTAACTCTTAGAGAAATGAAAAGTAATTAAACACACAATATTGAACAAACACTTGACTTAAAAATAAACCTATTAGCGGTAAAATGGAGCAATTAAAAATACCTCTAACGCCTTTAATTGGATCATCACGAGGATTAACACCAAATTACGAGTCAGTACTTCACTGTCAAAAATGAATTTTATAAGTGGGGATTAAGGTTCAAAGTTTATTGGATTACAAAACACCTGGGATTATAAAGAGCAACAGTTTGCCAACAAAGCTGGTCGTAATCTTTAAGAACTTTATAACGCAGTAGCCGGAAGCCCTATACAAACAATCTACATTAAGTTAAGCGTCTCAGGTCCTGAAATGAGGATTTTTATGCTAGCCGTAGCATAAGAACTTTTATTTGTCTTATGATGATGTTGAGATTTCATATAGATTACATTCTGTATACTTTTCAGGCCAATAAGGACCGTATAAATTAAGAAATTAAGAGTATTTATAATATGTCAAAGTGGTTTTACTAGTCCTACACTCGACACTTTAACATATCCAATTGATCTAATAACAGTGACTACTAAGCTTATAATTACTTGGGCTTATAAGCATATTATTATTTTTATATTTTTTTTGCGAAAAACGTGTTTTCATTTTATGTAACATTTTAATTGCAATTTATATGTTATTCTGTTTGAATTTATTTTCTTTCAACCAAAGCCAGAAAATATTTTTTGCAGTGTCACACCGGAAATCACAATATTTCTTATAAAAACATCCCCTGAGTTAACAAACGAGTGCCTACAGAAGATATTTTTCATGAGGAAAAATATTGGCATTTCCTTAGTGATGACACGTGCACTATCCTTATCCCATCGAGTGTTGAATCTGACGAATCTGACAAGAATGACAAAATAACATTCGTCATGACAGTGCAATTTGACAGATTGGGAATAATATTAGGCCCGGCAACTTAATAAAGACTTGTTTTATGAAATAAACATACCTAGTAATAAACTCGTAAAAAACATAACCGCATTCTACGCAGCAAGATTAACTATAAAGTCTTTATTCTTTTATCAACCACTCAAATATTAGCTGAAAGAGATTCCTTATATCCTCATACAATGAAGCTTGTTCTTGCTCAAAGTTGAACATAAACAATGCAGAAATGTCATGTAAATTCGACCTGTATTCGACTCAAATTACAAATAATCCAAAATCAGTTAATGTCGATACGGAATGTACGTTTGGCATTTCCACCAATCACAGGCAAGCCATTAGTTATTTCAACCAATCAACACTCCTATGCACATACGCGGCGTTCTGTCGCAAATTCTAGTGACGTAATGGAATAACAAAACACTAACGTCACTAAAGTGTTCAAATTAACGTCAAATATTCCATTGAAGTTACATTTGGGGTTGCGTTTGTCAGAGGACGCAATTCTATGTATTAGATATCAAGGGAGGTGCTAGCGTAAAGTGTCCAATTTCGTGGGTTCGCAGAAAAGTATATACTTCTCTTTGACATAATTTATTGAAATAGTGACATAAATGGATATGAGATTAGGAAATAATAAAATTGATCTAATTACATTGAGATTATGTGATCATTCTGGAATTAAGTAAGTTGAAAAGTATTACTGTGATTAATACTTTGAATCTAATTTCTATTAGTGCTATCTATATATATAAAATGAAACCCGATTTCCGTGGTCACGACATAACATGAAAACGGCTTGACCGATTTGGCTTATTTTTTTTTTGTAGTTTTCTAATACTCTGTACAAGGTTCTCACGGAAAAAAATATTAAGAAAATCTCTCAGAAAGATTGAAAAATATACATACATTTAATTTTGCATATTTTAAAAACGCACGTAACGACGCAACAATGACATCTGTCAAATTGATTGCCGGGCAGGACGAAGTCTGCCGGGACCGCTAGTCCTTTATATTATAATTAGAGGTGTATAACATATATCAGTTTATGTATTTCCTCTAATATTCACAATATGCCACAGAGGAATAAATTGCATGCACATAGAAACCACTTACGTAAGTAAACTTTAGCTGGTTTATGTAAACTAGCGCTTGAGAACATGGGCAACTATTGACAAGCACGCTAAGATGCATGTTGCATCGACGCGCAGGTGTATCTTGAGGCTTAATGCATTGCAGGCGTAAAGCGGATTGTTCGTTAGGTACTAAGGAAACTATTCCTAGACTTTATAATGGGATATTTAGTTAGAATATTTTTTGGACCAAGTCTTGAGTTTTTACTTGTCTGAGTTGTACATTAAGAGGTTTCAAATACAAGAACAAAGACGAAAGCATCACTGTGTTATTGAAGGCAATATGATTTTACAAATAGTTTCGTAATTGACAAAAGATTACAAAAGAGCAAAGGGATACAGTGTAGCGGGCTAACCTCGAGAGCTCGACTGCATTTCCATACTTCCACATCACCGGCTATCACATGCACGTCATTACCACTTCAGGTGCAGGATGAGATGCTCCTGAAGTGGTAATGACGATAATGATAAAGTAGGTAAGCCGTGAATCGCAGCATGAGTTCCTAGGTTCAAAGTTTTTCAATCAGAAAAGTGAGAAAAATTTCATCACGGCCATCAATCAAAGTTTAGAAAGTCCACTCATGGACCTAAGTCTCTAGCAAGGGGTTACTCCAAAGAGAGACACAAGAGAAAGTTATTTTAGTCGTATTTCAGCTGTTACATCCATATGTCCAAGGTTCGGTCCCTGTGTTAATATGCTGTTACATCCATACGTGAAGTCGAAGATATAAGCCTCTGTAATCGCTTGACCTTTCACCTCCAAAGCTTTTGAGTTGGTTCACATCCAAGTAATATTCTGCTTGTATGAACTATTCACATCGACGGGACAGGATCTAAAGTGTAAAGCCTTCAAAGACCGCTAGAAATTGGTCGAAACCTTCGATGCACTGGCAACTTAATTTACTAGTATATACTGGTAAATTTGATATTGAACCTGCCATAATAGGTTTGTCCTGATTTCAACGCTATGTTACGTCATATTGAAATTACGGATCGTTTTAATCAATCTATACTAATATTATAAAGAGGAAAGATTTGTTTGTTTGTTTGGATTGAATAGGCTCCAGAACGGCGGGACCGATTTCAAAAATTCTTTCACCGTTGGGCTATACTATTCCCGAGTGACATAGGCTATAAAAAAAAATCCGTGTGAAGCCGGGGTTATAGCTAGTATATATATGAACTGCTTTTGATACAGTTAAAGTAAAAACCATAAAATGTCTAACAGTATTTTGTGTGTTGATTTTAGATCGATTTTCGAAACGTTATCAAAAGCCAATGCCTACACAAAAAATCTTTAACTGTTCGATTTACACATTTATTTCTAAAAATAGTTCCATCTAAGCTATTAACAGTGAAAAGAAATGTTTACAATTTAATCTCACTTTAATATTTTATGAATAACGTTTGATAGAAGCAATACAAGCCATCTGTTTTCTATAATGTTAGTTGAAACAGATCATCTTTTATTCCGACATAAAACATGTTACATTAATACCTATTATAAGGATGTTTATTCACTGGTCAGATTCCGAGAAAAGATTAGCTCTTTGGACTTATCTAGGAAATCTTCCAAAACACAAGAGAGTCCTAATACTGCTAAATTAACAAACCGAACTTGTACGTCTCCGTTTACGTTCAGAATATACAGTGATTCTATTCCAAGAATATGATCTGATCATTGCATTGTCTATTTGATTTATTCACATGGAATGCTACTCGAGTAGGTATGTGTGATTGAGTATAACATAATACAGAACGCACACTAGCAAAAAAAGCGTGTAAGCATGAAAAATATGCCTACCTATACATGTCTTATAGTATATACCTTCATTATCGCGTTCATTCGCAAACCATCTGTAACCCGACAGAATTCTTTGAATGACTCCGCAGTTCTGAGGTACATTTCGATTGGCACTTTAGCACAAAATTTATACCTAGAGAATCAGGTAAGAAAAATTACCATTTGGCATGAAACGTTTTATACCTTGAAGGTTACGAAACAGGCTCTTTGTCGGCATAATAGTGATAAGAAGGCAGGTAGTGAACGTGGGTTGAACGATTATAATATTGAAAACAAAAGTGAACCTTAATATAGCCAGTCATGTTGATACGGAGTCAATAAGGTAAATCATTCACACCCACAAATTGGTGCGATCAATTTATCGTGTAATTTATCTGTACGAAATTGTCTTACGTTGATAACGAATTTAATTGTAGTAATTTAAACAATGTGAACTTAATTTCTAATACTCCAATGAATGACACACAACTGTAAGTGACTATAATGGGTAGGTAATTTAAATAACATAATATTATGAAATTAATTTCTAATTAATTATCCAATGTACTGGTATAATAACTACCTTCGCGGAAAAAAAAAATTGCGACAACAACTCTACAATTTTGGAAACTTCAGCGAAACAAAACGAAATAATCGTAGCACGACTGAGCTGACAATAGTCTTATGCTAAAGTCACTATTGTCAGCTCAGTCGTGCTACGATTATGGAAACTGTAAAGCTTCCGAAACGTAAGCCAATAAAATAAAATACACAAAGTAAATCCGTTCATAGTTGTTTTATTCCAATATATAAGTAAGTAAAGATAATTGTTTAAACTCTCATAAAGACATAGTCAAATCCACAAAGCACACAAATTTCTGTTAAATCAAAACCTCGGCTGCAGTGTGAGTGCACTTTGTATAAATAACCACGCATCGAACGAGATTGAAGCCAAACGTGGGTTTCATTCAATGAAGTCAATAGTGATGCAATGGAATCTTTACACTGCTGTATGGGGAACAAATGAAAGGGCTATTGTCTCGTCCTTCATTTGTTCTACATTGTGATGTCGATATATCGATGAACATGGCTTGGAAGCGGATACGACTAAGCACTAATAATAACTAGCTTCTGCCCGCGACTTCGTCCGCGTGGAACTCCACCTTTTTTGCAGTCGGTTAAAAAGTAGCCTACGTCCTTTCTCAGGCTGATTGACTTTCTTTGTGTTGGTACAAACTGGTGGTTTCATTTAAATCGGTCCAGTAGGTTTAGCTTGAAAGCGTAAGAGACAGACAGACAGACTGATAGACAGACAGCCAGCCAGACAGACAGAGTTACTTTCGCATTTACAATATTAGTAGGGATGGTGAAAAGATGATTACTAAGAATCTAATTGATCTTTGCTGACGCCTTTTTAAGAGATCACGGTTGGATAAATAGCTAGCAACCCCGATTTCTCATGGGTGCTATAAAACTGTTTATTTCAAAGGTTGACTGGTAGTGAATGCCGTATGGCATTAAGTTCGCTTTTTGTACATTATTTAGTTTTTTTGTGTAATAAAGTATAAATCAATAAATAAAACTTGCTCTTGAATCACTGTAATCTATTAAAAAACGATTCAAAATCCGTTGCGTAGTTTCAAAGATTTAAGCATACATAGGACGGATAAACGGCGACAGCGACTTTGTTTTATACTATGTAGTGATTCATCACACTGACACACTTATGACATTATCAAATTAATATATTATAGGAGTTAAATTCTTGATAATTATTTTATTCCAATGTGTAATAACCGCGAAAGTATCTGAATATTTAAAGCAGTAAGAGTCGACTGTTAGATTGATAGTAATATGAAGGCATTTAATGTTTAACGGAAATTATATAATAGCAATCTACAATAAAGTTTGATATAGATTTTTTTAACTAATTAAAAAACTGTTTATAGATTAAACTGATCATTCCTAACGATATTTCTTTGTATTGATTATTTTTTATCTTTACACGTTAAATGTTTAAAAAAATCGCATATATTAATTTACAAAACATCAAAAAATATACGACTATTAACTATCACTGTTATTAAAAAGTACGTAATACGGGCAAGAAATCGGATAACATCCAAAAAGAACTTCATAACAGATATCCCATTTCCTCCTTTACAAAGTTATAGACAAAACTTACAGACAAAGATATCTGAAGAAAGACAAATACATGCCTTATGCTTTATGCATACAGATCGGTACTAACCATAGTGTAAATAGAAGTTCGTTTATTCTGCCAGCGTCTGGGTCATAACTCGAAGAGTCAATGTTCTCAAGCCTAGTCAGATATCGTGGCGCCGAAAAAAACGCAATTTGTTCTAGATCATTTACGGGACTAGCTTGTGCCCGCGACTTCGTCTGCTTATGGTAAGAACTTTACTCAATATCGTTATAAAATATAGCCTATTATAATTTCTGATGCCTTCGCGGTTATTACACATTGGAATGAAACAACTATTAACGGATTTAACTCGCGTATTTTTATTTTATTTTATTAGCTGACGTTTCGGATTCTTTACAGTTTCCATAATCGTAGCACGACTGAGCTGACAATAGTCTAACGCTAAAGTGAATTATACAGTTATGCAAACTACCTTATATTTAAATTACAAATAAAATAAAAATACGCGAGTTAAATCCGTTAATAGTTGTTTCATTCCAATGTATAGCCTATTATTCTGATGTATAAGCTATGAATTTCTGTTGCCTTCACGGTTATTACACATTGGAACGAAACAACTATAACGCTATAGAGTTATACCATCAGCTCAGTCGTGCTACGAACATGGGAACTGCAAAGTTTTCTAAGCCACAGCAAATAAAATAAAATACGCAAGTTACATCCATTATAGTTGTTTATATTTATATAAATATTAGTTCATACAAATTTTATATATTTAATCCTAACTAATATTATAAATGCGAAAGTAACTCTATCTGTCTGTTACGCTTTCAAGCTCAAACTACTGGGCCGATTTAAATGAAATTTGGTACATAGACAGTCTGGAGCCTGAGAAAGCCTTTTTAACCGACTGCAAAAAAGGAGGAGTTCCAAGCGGACGAAGTCGCGCGCAGAAGCTAGTACAAATATAATTGACGTTTGAACCTGGTTACCTATAAAATTGTTAGCCTCCTGGTTTCTGACGTGTTAGTACATCTTGTATGCACGTTAATAAGAGCGAATTCAAAAAGAAACGTAATTAAGTTGGAAAACGAACAAAGGACTACACACATAATTAACGGTACAACTGACATTGTTAAAAAAACAATTTCAACCTTATTGCAATGCCATAAGGTGCTACGTGAATGTTTTTGCTTGCCCGTTGTTAGGGTTACCACCGTAGGTAGGTACTAATGATGTAGTAGATACCTATTTGTCTATATTCTTAGTGTCAGTTTTGAGTGTGTTTCTAAAAGAAAAAGATGGTACATTAGGATCAATTCTTACAGACAGGTTGTTTAATGTATAATTTCTTGACGGAGCATATATTTTTTTTTAATGCAATATTTACAAAGATGAGGAAAGAAATTGTTTGCATATCTTAGTAATTTATAGGTACCGGTAAATAAAATTTTAAAGATTATAATTAGAGTAGATAAAATACTTTTACTTCTCAATATATATATATATATTTATTTATTATTGTACTAGGTACTTTCGATTCTATATACAATTGACATACTTATAAGTCTGGAATATACTACATTTAGGTATTTAATAAATCAATTGGATTCAATTTGTAACATCACATGAACTCAAGCGGATATTGTTAAAAAATAACAATAATTAATTAATTAAATCACTACATAATATAAAACAAAGTCGCTGTCTGTTCGTATGCTAAAATCTTTAAAACTATACAACGGATTTTGAAGCGGTTTTTTTAATAATAATATATATTATATAGAGTGATTCAAGAGGAAGGTTAAAGCTCCGGTGTAAAGAGGCGGGTTGGTATTTATACATAAAATAGATTTTTCCGTCCTCCGGCCAGAAAGCGCCAACTTTGTGGCCGCTGCGCTAAATGAAATTGCCGCTCTCTGGCTTCGTCGAACAGAAAATAGTATACTGACCTCGGCCAGTAAAATAAAAAAGCCTCAGATCATATTATTGTCAACCTCGACTTCGCCTTGGACGACAATTACATGTGATCTGAGACATTTTTTATTTTACTGGCCTAGGTGCGTAATGTACTATTTCTGTTCTCCGGCCAGAAAGCGCCAACTTTGTGGTCGCTGCGCTAAATGAAATTGCCGCTTTCTGGCTTCGTCGAACCGAAAAATAGTATACTGACCTCGGCCAGTAAAATAAAAAAGCCTCAGATCACATTATGGTCAACCACGGCTTCGCCTCGGACGACAATTACATGTGATCTGAGACATTTTTTATTTTACTGGCCTTGGTGCGTAATGTACTATTTCATTAGTCGTATCTAATAGTTGGCAACCCTTGTAACAAAACTAGAATACTTGCGCTTTCCGAGTACCTTTTGTTTTAGTGAAACAATTTCAGCGCTTTTATCATTGTTGACTAATAATGCAGTCTATTATGTTAAATGAGAGACATGCTCTAATTAGTAAGGGGTGCAAGAGCACATTTTGTATGTTTTTTCCATCAAGGCAGGGGCAAGGGGCTAGTGACGTCATGTTGCAGTATAAATTGTACACTCTCGAACTTTAGAAGCATTAGATTAGATTAGATTAGATTCATTTATTTCCCAAAATTTATACAATATAATTACATTAGTATGTCAAATTACATGTACTCATATTGAGATCGTCAAAAACAAAAACAAAGAACAATAAGATTAAGTAAATAATAATTAACAGCAAAATCACAATTTCATTACAATAAGATTTTGTCATACATATAATGTCAAATATATTAACTATTATGGATTTATTTTTATAATTGTTTGTTTGCAAACAACACATACATTTTTACACATATGCTTTTTTTTTTAAAGAAAACAAACTCCTTCAATAAAAAAAAACAGGCGCGTGCAGTGGTGAAGGTAGGCACATAATAAAATATTGTATGCCTATATGAAATGCACGCCGGTCATTCGGAATTATTAGTTCATAATTAAGTTATTTATAGATATACTAACAATAGATTAAGTATTTACTAACAAATAATGATCCAAGTTGATTTATGAATAAATAAATAATAATAATAATAATTAAACAACTGATTGCGCAACTTGAGGTCATAGGTTTAGCAAATACTTTGACTAGTAAACAAGGAGTGTCATATTTAAACAAACTTCACATTTTTATGCGACACTCCTAAAATGTTTTGTTACGCTATTTACATAATGAATTAGGAGGTCACAATACGAGAAGAACTCAGAATAGTGACACAACACAAAATATCTCATTTACTCAATTAAATGCTATTAATTAAAATTAATAGTAAAATCATTATGAATCCTGAAAACCAGCGACATCGCCCACCGGCGTGACACTAAGCTGAGTGGCAACCATTTTGGTGTTTTTGTTATATTTCAAAATTTGAATGTTTATATTGTTTTTATTATTATTTAAGTAGATCTTTATAGTTTAAAGTAAAATAATATTATCTTGTAATGTTGCACCAAATAAATGTTTTCTATTCTATTCTATTAATAAAATAATATAAAGTTACAATGCGTGAACGAAGCTGCGAAGTGACGAAGTCGTGGGCAGTAGTACTGTACTGTAATTTATTTAGTATCATATCTGTGATATTTACATTACGTGCCGTTATTCCGTAGCACTTATCCCTAATGTTTGAATTAATATTTAAATTATAATTAATTTCTCTCAAAATGGCGCTTATTAACATAAACGCTTAATTTTACTCTCTTATTAATTAATGACACAAACAAAGAAAGGGATCAAAAAGGTACACAGAAAAGGGTCCCTAATATGAAAAGCTAAGTAGGTGTCTTACAACATAAATAATTTTAATACCTAACAAGACATACCTATAGGTACAACTATAGTGCCAAGTTGAAGTTACACCAAAAAACTCTAGCAAACAAATTAAGGGGTAAGTACTGAGTCAACTAATTTCTGATGCCTTCGCGGTTATTTTATTCCAACTGAGTCAATTATTTACTTGATCGATATAAATGTTTGCTACAGGCGCGTGCAGTGAGACTCGCGTATGTTTTGCGTTAGTGTAGGCACACCATACATTTACACCATTGTGCCTATATGGAATGCACGCCCCTGTTACTAACAACATTTTTTATTCAACCCTACCCATAATAACTTACATGAAATTTTGTAAACAAAAAATAATTATGAATTTATTAATTAAACTTTGAAGCTTAATTCATAATTAATAAAGGCTTGTATCGATTACAAATCAATCAATTGTGGACTTAATAATTAAATTATTAAGATTGATTACTGAACAATCAAAGTACTTACAGGACAGATAAAAAACAATTTACAATAACTGATATCGTTCCAAAAAGTGAACCTACTGCGAAAAATACATAAATAAGGTATATATATATAAATTGGTACATTGCAGAAACAACAGCTAGACCTCATTCTACACTAATATTTAAATATTTAACAGATTTTTGACACACGGCAGACCATCGGTGTAAATTGAAAACGATATTTTTTTTATATACAAATATAATAAAGAGGAAAAGTTTGTTTGTTTGTTTGGATTGAATAGGCTCTTAAACGATTGGACCGATTTGAAAAATTCTTTCACTGTTGGAAAGCTACACTATTCCCGAGTGACATAGGCTATAAAAAAAGGGGATACGGGCGAAGCCCGGGCAGGCCGCTAGTATATAATATACATTAAAATAGGTATACATTAAAATATTTCTTTCTTTTTTTAACTACCCAGTACCCATATTACCTACAAAACTGGCATGTAACGAAATATGCTAAATACTACTATAGCCACAACATATTTGTATAGGTATCTTTATGTACGTATTTCTACAATAAAATATTTATATACTACTATAATTTGAAGGACCATCTAAGTAATCTATCAATTTCTCAGTATAATACTGCTTCAACATATTAATCATAGAAAGTGTTTTACGAGAAGCCGCTAATCAAAATATACTATCAACAACAATCGACCTTTGACATCAATTCAAACATTGTCATTTTATCTAAAACAATCATTAATAAAACGTAAACAAATATCATTAATCATCATTATCTTGATTGACAAAGTGGGTGGGCTAACGACGTGGTGGGCAAAGGGAATATCTAAAAGTAGGTACATAATAAGCGGACAGAAGACTGCATAGACTAAATACCTGCCCTAGTTAATTATTTGATTTTTATTTTTCCTTTTTAATTAAAAAAAATTGCTTTTGGTTTGTATAATTTTAGGTTTTAATGTAATATTTCTCATTGTAAATACATAATTGTCCCAAAAAAAGTCTTTCCGAAGCGCTGGTAACGCCCCCTATTTGTTTAATTTGAAATGTAAAATAGTTAAAAAAAAAATTGCGCAAAATGTAACATTAATATTTCATAATTTAGAATAGGGTAGTTTTTCAAAAATTTTTAATTTAGATATAAGGTAGTTTGCATAACTGTATAAATCACTTTAGCGTTAGACTATTGTCAGCTCAGTCGTGCTACGATTATGGAAACTGTAAAGAATCCGAAACGTCAGCAAAAAAATAAAAATAAAATACGCGAGTTAAATCCGTTAATAGTTGTTTCATTGCAAAAGTAGGTACATGTAATACAATGCTTATAATGTCTATGATGGAATAGCAATCGTAATTTCTAGAATTCGTTATATCAGCTCGAATATGCATACGTGGCTCTGTGGGTAGAATTTCGGTTTTGTGTTCTATGTAATATTATTCTAATTAGTGATGTTCTAGTAGAATGTTAATTACGCTCAAGTGTGCGGATATAAGCAAATCAACATTTGATACAGATTCTGGAACAGATTTCAGCAAAGATATTGTTGATATAACACTACATAGTATAAAACAAATTTTCTGTCGCTGTCTGTTCGGCCGTATGTATGCTTAAATATTTAAAACTACGTATCGCATTTTGAAGCGGTTTTAATAGATAGAGTGATTCAAGAGGAATAATTATAGCAGCCGTGTGAAGCCGGGGCGGGTCGCAAGACTTTTATAAGACAAACTTTTAATACCTATAGCTGAAAATTATAAACTTAATAACTAGGTAATTAATTTTAGTTACGATTTATCAATCATAATTCAATCGTTTTTTTTAAATCTTGGGGGTCTCAATCTTTCAAGTCTTGTCTTAGTACAAAAATATCACTTTAATACTACTAAATACCAATAGGAGTAGCGTACATTAATTTTTAAAAGGTACTTAACCTCAATCTTTGAAATATCCCTACTAATCCCTACTACTAATATTATAAATGCGAAAGTAACTCTGTCTGTCTGTCTGTCTGTCTGTTACGCTTTCACGCTAAAACTACTGGACCGATTTAAATGAAATTTGGTACAAAGAAAGTCTGGAGCCTGAGAAAGGACATAGGCTACTTTTTAACCGACTGCAAAAAAGGAGGAGGTCCACGCGGACGAAGTCGCGGGCAGAAGCTAGTTACAAATAAATAATATTACCTATTTTTACGACTAGGCCGTAAGCGTTTCAGCAAAACCTTGTATATCTTTCGTAAATTCAAGATATATTTTAGTTCCGTTTTCACAGATCTTTATCCACATTATTGGATCAGCATTACGTCAGTGAAACCCGTTTCTGGCTTGGTTGATCTAGTATTTTATTTCGTTTCTGATTCGATCAAAGTAGAAATGTTACTGAAAAGGTTACCGATATTTGTGGAACCGCAGTATTTTTCAGTGAAACTGCAAATTAAATTAAATTTTATATGACGAACTCGAATTTAAAGTGAAACGTATTTGGAGTCCCATTTGCGGTGGGAGGGTTGGGAATGGAAAATATGAAAATTCAAGTTTTTAATAACACAGTCATGTCGTATTCGTACCAACAATTTACACTTTAATGCAAAATTTTACATGTATATAAATGCGTTTCTAGGGACAAGTAACTGCGTCTATAACAAACTAACGTTAGGTAACGAAAATTTATCCTAATAATATTATAAATGCGAAAGTAACTCTGTCTGTCTGTCTGTTACGTTTTCACGCTAAAACTACTGGACCGATTTAAATGAAATTTGGTACACAGATAGTCTAGAGCCTGAGAAAGAACATAGGCTACTTTTTAACCGACTGCAAAAAAGGAGGAGTTCTACGCGGACGAAGTCGCGGGCAGAAGCTAGTACAATAATAATTTATAATAATTTCTGATGCTTTTACAGAAACCATTATCAACTCAGTTGTGCTACAATTATGGAATTTATGAAGGCTCTGAAACGTCAGCCAATAAAATAAAATACGCGAGTTAACTCGCGTATAAAATTGTATCCGTTTAAAGTTGTTTCATTTCAATGAAAATTTATACAATCAAGACTAACTCAAAAACCTGAAAGTTTGAGTTACGCTTCGAATTCCTTACAGCAAAACCTAGATAGGTTTTTGAGGCTAGGTTAGATAGCTAGGATATGTAGGATAGCTTAAGTCTGTCTAATTTGTAGGTACTAATAAAAAAAATTAAGCTCTTTTAGTTTTTTTTCTGATGCCTTCGCGATTATTAAACATTTGTAGACGGAACTCTTCTAGCTTCGTAAAAACGCATAAATCTAAGCACGAAACTACAGTGCACTGGGACATATTACTCAGTTTGTCGCCTCTCCTGAAAAGGAACCTTCTAGAATTTAAGATGGAAGTGTGCGATATGAAATTATATCACACTTATTCAACCTCATTACAGTCTCCCGTCATAGTTGATTATTCAAATGCAATTACAGCATGGTTATTTAAACGCTGACTAAATAATGACTAGTCGGCATCATCTGAGCAGTCATTGACACTGTGAACTTTTAATTAGTCTAAACGTATGGTTCAGTTTACGCAACGGTTTAACAAGTAATTACAGTTTGTCTAGTACGCGAACTGACGTGGATTGTAAGGAGCTTTATGAAAACTGTGAGGGTTTATTTAGAACAGAGTTTGACAAAAATTTGAGTGATATTACGCACCAAGGTACTGTTACAAATAAAAAATTTCAATCGATCACATGTAATAATATTATTTGCGAAGCCGAGGTTGATAGATACAGATGTAATCAATGAGGCTTTTTTATTTTACTGGTCGAGGTCAGTATACTATTTTTCTGTTCGACGAAGCCAGAA
Organism: Polylopha cassiicola; assembly: GCA_038024825.1. Taxonomy (NCBI): domain Eukaryota; kingdom Metazoa; phylum Arthropoda; class Insecta; order Lepidoptera; family Tortricidae; genus Polylopha; species Polylopha cassiicola. Next base: position 4,192,634 of record CP149053.1, on the reverse strand, counting down.
AGCGGCAATTTCATTTCGCGCAGCGGCCACAAAGTTGGCGCTTTCTGGCTGGAGGACAGAAAAAGCAATTAAAGGCGCGATAGGAGTGTGACTAATTTGAAATATTTCCTAAGAAAAAGACAGACAGATATATTTAACAAATGGAGAATATGTTCTGTATTGATATATATGACAGGTGTCTGAGTTTGTAGGTAACAAAAACTAAGGCTATAACGGCCTTTTGGTCATTTAGTTATACCCATCTTAATGAAGCAAAAACCAAAAGTTACAAGGTATGTAATTTTTAAAATAATATTTCGGTAACAACCGTTTTTTTCGTGTTATATAATAAAAAGTAAAAAAAGTTTTTAATAAAAACTTGTTACGAAAACTTAAAATTAATTATGTTTTAAAGGTAGATTAATACAATACTCGTATTGCGCGCGTTTTAATACTATTTATTTAAAGAATTAACTTAAATAACGAGTAATATTATCTATATGAGTACATGTAATTTGACATACTAATGTAATTATATTGTATAAATTTTGGGAAATAAATGAATCTAATCTAATCTAATCTATACTAATATTATAAGGAGGAAAGATTTGTACCTATTTTGTATGTTTGTAATGAATAGGCTCAAAAACTACTGGACCGATTTTAATAATTCTTTCACTGTTGGGAAGCTATAACTTATAAAAACAAAAATAGTAACATACTTACCTAATTATTTTTATACCTATATTAGCAACCCATATTATGTTCTCAAGATATTGAATGATTGAATTATCATCATTAGCGTTTTTTTAGCGGTCGACTATCGTCAACTCAGAATATGGGATCTGTTAAGTTTTCAAAACATCAGCCAATAAAATAAAATACACGAGTTAAATCCGTTACAATTGTTTCATTCCAATGTGTAAAAACCGCGAAGACATCAGAAATTATTATTAAGAAGTCTATTACAAAAAAAACCTATTTAATTATAACTTTGCTGAGAAATATCATAATTAAGAATTCCAATTAAATTGTAGTCACCTCTTTGATATGGAAACTTGCGAAATTTTTTCCTTTGAATAAGTTTGTTTAATAAATACGAAGTTGTCACAATTCCTAAGAAATCCATTAAAAACAAACTTTTACGTCATTTTCATCGTTAATTGTGTTTACTAAAATTTCATACTTAATAATTATATGATGCATAAATGATGATACATGTACACATATATACGACGACATACCTATAAAATATAGTTACTTATTAATTGCGAGCCAAATATAGAAAATTAAATTTGCAATAATTATTTCGTTAATAAATATCTAGGTATTTACTTTTATTTATTTCAATAATATTATAATATGACGACTGTGTTTTTCCTTGTCCATCAAATAAATTACCAAAAATTATTAGACACGTATTTTTCTTTTTATCAAACAAAAAAAAAACTCATATTTTATTTGCTGACGCGGACGCTTCGAAACTGGAAAGAATCCGAAATTTCAGCAAATAAAATAAAATAAAAATACGCAAGTTAAATCCGTTAATAGTTGTTTCATTCCAATTACCTATTAGTTAAAATTAATAATAAATTTTCCCACAGATACATAATAATAATCACAACACTATTTTTTATATAACCAGTAATAAATCTATAAGAACATTGTCTTGTTCCAATACTCTCGTGGGATTGCATTCTGCAGATCCATCATTTTCTTTGATGCATTTTTATTTCACACGATAAATGCATCCTCAGTAATAAATAAAAGAATTTAAAGGAAACTAGTTCAACTGGGCTATTGTGAAGCTGTCTTATTCTCGTAAGTATATTATCCTTGCTAATATTAGAAACGCGAAAGTTTCTGAGAATGTATGGATCTCTGTTTGTTACTCTTTCACATTAAAACTACAAAATTTTGATTAGTAATCTATAATTCAAGAACGGCTGAACCAATTTGGCTGCAAATTACGACTGACGTAGCTTAGATCCAAGAGACAAACAAAGGATACTTTTTAAACCATTAAAAAAAAACAAAAAAATTACATGTTTTTTTTCAACCTTTGATACGGTCTGTAATAATGGCCCAGCTTTTAGCTTAGGCATCCATTCCTTTCTAAGTTTATTTTATACAAAAGATCCTATGAAATTCATCCTTTCTTAAATCACGTAAGAGTAACTATATTATAACAATCTGTGATATAAGTCTGGGGTGGATCGAATCCACTTATCACGTCTAATTTTATACAAACCATTACCTACGGTCTTCGACGGGAATAAGAATAATTAATACACCTACAGGAATACAAATTACAGGTTATTCAAATTCTAAGGGACAACTTAACATAAATTAACCTAGGAACGTAGGTATTTAAATAGGGCACGATTTCCAACCGCCATCTATTGACAAATACCGATGTGTGCCTGTTTAATGACTGCTGCTTCGCCGTGGTATGTCGAGCATTCTGAAGGTAAGAAGTAATGGGTTTTGTGATGTGGGTCATTTGCGAAGTAATAATAAGGAAGCGGTCGCTTCTGCAATGACAGGTGAGACACTACTAATCAATATTGCTTCGGTTGTACCGTGCATGTCAGCGAGTGTCAACACAAATGCTTACGTCATTACCATTTACAACAGGGGGCGTAGACAAGGTGCCAACGTTCAACGTTAACGCTGAACTTTGGCACCAAAATGTATGGGATTTGACATCCGCGAATGACTGTCACGTAAGTCACAAACGTTCGCGGATGTCAAATCCCATACGTTATGGTCGTTTCGTTTAAAATTAACGTTGAACCTTGTGTAGGCCCCCTGATAGGCGTTTAGGTTTTGTTTCCATAAAGTTCCTCCACAGCAACTGATTTAACCTTCATCCAGTTTTACTTAAGCTGTGTTTTGATTGGATTAGATTAATCTATCGACCCGCCCCGGCTTCGACTACTATAAACCTTCCTCTTGAATCACTCTATCTATTAAAAAATACCGCTTTAAAATGGTAACCCTTCATTTCCCATAAATTCATGTGTACTAATTTCATGTGCCATAATGGTCCCTGGCCATAACTTTCATTTGCCATAATATCACATACCATAATTTTTAAATGCCATAATACTCCAGTGCTATAATGTTCAACCTCCATAATATTGGATACCATAATAACCCTTTCCATAATATTTACTTTCTATAATGTTCAAAATCCCTATTATTTTATGCCATAACTATTATTTACCATAATTACGGAAAAAGCAGATCAGATTATTTCAGTGTGCACAGTGGGATGTACTACCGTGGAAAATTAAGTTTCCCAAAAATGACTTACATTTTCCAAGTGAACCTTTAAGAAAGTCATATTTAGCTTTTAGATCATTTGGTCAAATCATTTGGCAAAGTTTCACTTTGTCAAGATTTTATCAAGCAAATGTTTTATTTTGTCATAAAAGTTATATTCCAAAAATAAAATTCGGGTAAAGTCGGTTAGGTTAGGTTAGAACTGCGACGCCACGGTGCGCGAGCCGAGCGAGCGAAGCGAGCGTGCCGCGGCAGCGGCCGGCGAAGCGTCAGAACCGATGCTTTTAATAATATTTTATTTACGACATAACAAAAACAAACGAGGTTTTATTAGTATACTATACTAATAATACATAATACCCGATAAGATAAGATATAATAAAGCCCGAATATTAATAATCACTGAATTTTATTAAGTTAAGTCAACAATGTAAGTTATGGCAAATAATTATTATGGCGACTGAATTTTATGGCATATAATTTTAGCACATTTAAAAATAGGGAAAATGAGATGTATGGCAAACGTATCGTTATGGCCCCTAAAAGTTATGGCAATTAAAAATATTGCAAATGATCATTATGGCATATAATTCGTTATGGAATATAAAATTATGGCAAATGAAATTCGGGCATGTGAAATTATTGCATATGACTTTCGGGAAAACGACAGAGACCCCTTTAAAATCCGTTGCATACTTTCAAAGATGGCATACATAAGGACGGACAGACAGCTACAGCGACTTTGTTTTATACTATGTAGTCATAGTAATTAATATTTTTTGATGCCTTCGCGGTTATAACACATTTGAAAACATCAATTACAACGGATGTAAGTCTGTAAGTGTATTTCATTTTATTTTTATTTATAGTTTAATTTTAATGTAAAAATCACTTTAGCGTTGGACTATCGTCAGGTCGGTCGTGTAAAAAATGGTCGGATTTCTTTCAAAAGCAGAAGCATGTGATTATCTCTAAAGTCTGTCTTACAGACAACAAGGGACCCACAAACAGCACCCGTTCAAGAACATGACGTGTATCTCAGCCATGTAAGTAACGTACGTTTTATAAATACAAGGCTACAATCTCCACTTGTTGAATGGAATTTTCGAATTGATCCAGAAATATCCTGTTAAATACTATATCCGTACATATTCTCGCCTTGCGGCATTATTGGAATAGTATGCCACTCAATTGAATTATTTGAATATTATGGTAATACGTGGGTATTAGAATCGAGTTGAATCTAAATGGTTCGAAAAGTTTAGAACTATAGTATCTGATAATCTTAGTAACTTGGTCGGTAGAAATCCACGCGATATTTTAATGAATTTAAATAATTAGCCTTCATTTGATTTATATGAAGCTGTTTCAACTCCGAATAATAATATGCTTTCGTGGTTATTACACTTTGGAATGAAAAAATTATAACTGGTTTAACTCGCGTATTTTATTTTATTTGCTCATGTTTCCAAAACTTTACGGTAGTCTAACGCTTAAGTAACTATAGCTCAGTCATGCTACGAATATGGTAACTGATTTATGTTTTTTATATAAAGCTAGAAGAGTTAGCTTGATTTGTTTAATTGTAGATTTTGCTGTAAGGAATTCGGGTTCCCTATAGATTCAGGTGCGCATAACTTTGTATTGAATTTGCTAAAAGATAGCAGTGTATAGTTAATAGTGGATTTGTATTTTAATTGTGCACACGTGTGCTATAATAAATCGCAATTTACCCTACTCGTAATTTTTTATACAAAAATAAAAAGATAGTTTTTTTCTAAAACCTAAATCTAGAGTTAAAATAGCACTTAGTTTATAATTGCATTCCGTGTCGGTGCACTGCAACAAAATACAATATTTCAACACGGCGACAGTTAAATTCCGCCTTCTTAGTGCTTCCATTTCCCCAATTTAATGTTTTCAATTTTAAAGTGGTTCCCCAGGAGGTATGAGCTGCAACAAAACTGCAATTTCTAGTTTTCATCGTAACTTTGAACAACTCTTGGAGTTCGCGATGCATCATATATGAAAACGCAAAAACGGTTTTAATAATAAAAATAGAGCATACATGAACGAAGCCGAATAAAAACCAACAAAGTGCGAGTTGAAATGATTTACGTTTTATCGATACTAAAATTATTAAAGAAGAAAGGTTTGTTTGTTTCTTTGTTTGTTTGGATTCAATAGGCTCCAGAACGGCTTGACGATTTCAAAAATTCTTTCACTGTTGGGAAGCTACACTATTCCCGAGTGACATAGGCTATAAAAAAAAAGATGATCCGTGCGAAGCCGGGGCGGACAGCTAGTATTATCTATACCTACTAATATTATAAAGCTGAAGAGTTTGTTTGTTTGTTTGTTTGTTTGAACGCGCTAATCTCAGGAACTACTGGTACGAATTCAAAAATCCTTTTTTTATTGGATAGACCATTTATCGAGGAAGGCTTTAGGCTATGTAACATCACGCTGCGACCAATTGGAGCGAAAAAACAGTGGAAAATGTGAAAAAAACGGGAAAAATATGAAGCCTTATGAAGAATTAGTATTCCACGGGGACGAAGTCGCGGGCACAGCTAGTATGTATATAAGAGAAGAAGCCGACTTAACGACTGACATTAACACAGGGCCTAAATTACAAGGGTTAGAAACTTGAAATTTTAAACATGGGTTCAGTCAGAGATTTTTCAAAATTCACGAGACGTGCGCAGACGAAGTCGCAGGCGGGTATAATCTTTAAAAACAGCAATAAATCACGTTTGCTGTATTGGTTTCCCCTTAAATATTTATATTGAATCTGAATTTTATTAAGTACTAGCGGTCCCGGCAGACGTCATCCTGCCCGTTCGAAATTCAAATCAGGTAACTTTAGTTAGACAACGTTTGTATGGGAAAAGAAAAGGCCTGTTTTTAGGGTTTTCCCGGCAATTATTAGATTTTTTCTCGCCGTAAGAACCATCCTTGGACTTCAACGAACATTTAAAAAAAAAAATGGCCAAATGGTCCAGGCGTTGTCGAGTTATGCGCTTACCAACACATTTTGCGATTCATTTTTATATATAAGATGATTAGTTACATAATATTATAGTGGCAACAAAAAACATCAACTGAAAACATAAATTGGCTAACCATCAGGATGGACAGCGGAATCTCAGTAAAACGTAATAAAAATGGCGAAATTTAAATGTGATGTCAGTCAACCAATTCAGTGTTATTTTAGAAGCAGTTCTATAGCACTTGAATCCCTACTTAATATTATAAATGCGAAAGTAACTCTGTCTGTCTGTCTGTTACGCTTTCACGCTAAAACTACTTGAGCCTGAGAAAGGACATAGGCTACTTTTTAACCGATTGCAAAAAAGGAGGAGTTCCACGGGGACGAAGTCGCGGGCAGAAGCTAGTACAGAATAAAAATAGCGAAATTAAATGTGATGTCAGTCAATCAATTGAACTTTATTTTAGAAGCAGTTCTATATCGATACCTTTGGGTTCAATTGGCGTAAAAGCCAAATTGGCACTTTTCAGGAGAGCCAAAAAACTGTTTTTGAAATTTTATTTTTCGTATAAAATTGTAAATATAAACCATATAAAAAAGTTATATATACAAAATATGCTTGAATTTTCGGCATGAAGGTAAATAAATTGTCAATATTAATCAGCCTCCTTCGGTTTAGGAAATAGCTTGGAGTTACGCCCAAGATATTTGCTCGATATGGTAATTACGTCTATGAAATATCATTAACTAAGAATGGATCTGTGACGTATCACCCATATTAATAAATGTGGGTTAGTAATTCTTGCCGTAAAACACAGTAGTTTAAGAGTACTAGGTGTATTAACCATGTAAATATTTTATTTTTGCCAATAATATCTAATAATCCCCTTAAAAATCATAACATTTATGTTCTAATTAATGAAATAATACAAAGAAAAGTTGGCACAATTTATTTTCCTACGATTTTATCAGTATTAGGGTCGAGTAGTTAAATTTTCAGCTTGTATTGTTTTATTTAGTAAAGCAAATATTAAATATTTAGTTATTTTTATTATTATCCAGCATTATATTATCTTTTTCCATAAAAAATTGTCTATATTAACAAAAAAATAATATTATGAATCACAAACCACAAAATTTGCATTATTATGTAATGTTGGCATGCAATTATTTGTTATTCGTCTTTGAATTAGACAACAAAACATATAAAACAAACAAAATAAAAATCTATAATGACCAGGGTATGTATAACAAGGACTATCTGGAGAAGATGAAAGCAATAGTGATTTAAAAACTTATTACTTACTTACATTATCTACTTAAATCACCATTGTATTTATCTTCTTCAATAAGCCCCTGTGATATTATTTCGGAATGGTACCATTTTTCCAGAGACATTTAAAATAATAATATAGATATATTTCGCTTCAAAAATTGGCAGTTGGGAAAAACATGATCTTTTCATACACATTTCTGTTTTATCGGCCGCCAATTCATTTGTCCTCGATAGTTTTTCCAATGCGTTTTCTATTTCTTGACAGCTATTTTTAAGAAAAAGAATGTTAGTGTGTTTGTTAGTGCATCTATTTCATTTCTCTGTGATGAAATAACGGTATTCTCATTGATTTCTATTTGATACTGAGTATTAATAGTACTTACGCAGATATCATCAGGCACTAAGGTGTGGATATGGATTCAGGAATGAGATCTTTTTTTATTCAAGTCATGTTCTTATTTATGTAAGTATGTGCAGATTTTTATCAGATAAAATGGTTATTTATTTGTGTTAACTTTTGCAGTACTTACTTGAATTTTTTGAAATCTTTGTATCGTCACCAAAACATCGATGCAACAAAAGAAACAAAAACATTATTATAATAATTTTCCTTGATTTAATCCGACATTACTGTGCGAATCTTTTTTAACTTATTAGGCGAAGTTTCTATTTTCTCGTTGACATTTTGTTTCTTCACGAACTGAATTAAAATAAATAAAAATGGGGTGACACCAAAATAATAAAAGAAAATTAAATTCTGTTGCAGGTCGCTAATACAGTGTTCTCTGTTTCATAATAATATTATAATTTTATACACTTACCTATTACGTTTAAAATATTGATGTAAAAACCACCACCTTTTATAGTGAATCCTTAAAATATAGCTGTAAATGCAAGATTTTTTTGTTGGAAAACTTGTTATGGACGTAAAAGTCACACAATTATCAAGTAGGCAGCGTAAGAAACTTAAACTTTTTCAAAATTTATTGGCGTAAAAGCCGTTAAGGTAAAATTATGGTTTATACGTCAATATACTTGACTAATTGTGAACTTACGCCGTTCGACTAGACGTAACAATAATAATATGGTATCAAATACTGTGACGTATAAACCCTCAATGGCTGCACTGGCTTTTACAGTGGTTAATAAAAACTAAAAAGGCAATTACGGCTACGACAATTTAAGAAATTTAAGTGGTAGTCTGATACATCCAACATTTTAAATTTTTGATAACATTTTGTGTGAAAAAGTTGGGTAGTAAAAGCCATAAAATTGCGAATTTCGATGATCCTTATATACAGATCGATAGAGCTCAAAATTCTGAGAAAAACTGTATATATAACTCATTTTGGCCAAAATGGCTTTTACGCCAATTGAACCCAAAGGTATCGATATAGCACTTTAATCCTTACTAATATTATAAATGCGAAAGTAACTCTGTCTGTCTGTCTGTTACGCTTTCACGCTAAAACTACTGGATCGATTTAAATGAAATTTGGTACAAAGAAGGTCTGGAGCCTGAGAAAGGACATAGGCTACTTTTTAACCGACTGCAAAAAAGGAGGAGTTCCACGCGGACGAAGTCGCGGGCAGAAGCTAGTGTTTGTATAAATAGTTTCTTTAAGTCACTTCTTCGTCTTGGGCATTGGCGTAATGAACAAAGCTTCAGGTAGCTAAAACGACTTTCCTTTGTAAATATAAACGGGGTCGGAATCCAAAACACCCTCTTTACTAAATCGGGTAAACAAGATTTTACCTTGTTTAAATCGGTTCTGTTACCGAAATGAGCCCCCGTGTTTGCATAAGCCAAAGCTGCACAATTGTTATTTTACATTGTTAAATATTAAACCAGGTTTTGGAATTAACCTAATTATGGGTTTGATTCATTTTCTTAAATGGGTTAGTAAAATCTTTAAGTACTTATGGCCTCGGCGTAATGAAGATGAAGGGAAGTAAAGAAGCATAAAATATAATATACCTACGCGGTTTAAAGAAACACGTTTTATATACATACTAGCTGTGCCCGCGACTTCGTCCCCGCGGAATAGTAATTCTTCATAAGCCTTCATATTTTCCCCGTTTTTTACACATTTTCCACTATTTCTTCGCTCCTATTGGTCGCAGCGTGATGTAATATAGCCTAAAGCCTTCCTCGATAAATGGTCTATCCAACAAAAAAAGAATTTTTGAATTCGAACCAGTAGTTCCTGAGATTAGCGCGTTCAAACACACAAACAAACAACTCTTCAGCTTTATAATATTAGTATAGATTTAGTTTGGTTATTAAAAATAGATACTTACTTACATAAATCCTTTGTGAACCGGGGTTAGCACAACTGCAAATAATCTGAAATTAAATAAAAAAATATATTAGATAGGTATGTACAAACCAAGGATTAGATATTAGTGTGATAAACAACGACTTTTGAATGTATTTATGTATGTTTATTAATCCCAAACTAAAAAAAGTTTGGTATTAGATTAATTGGTGTGAATTGTCATTTATAGTTGCTCTGCCCCTACCCTAATCACAAAGAACTATGGAATACGTATACCATAAGGTATACTTATAGGTCATAAGACCTATAAGTACTCATTTATACAAAATTTTATGAAATGGGTCGACCCATTTCGTGGGAGTACTACCACAAACACCGAGTCACGTGATTATTATAATACAATTATTTTATTATAGGTAAGTATCTGTAACTGAATCATTCTCTCGAATTTAAACTAACTTATATACGTTTTAAATGTACTTAATGCTGATTCATACAATTTTGTTACGTTTTTGATAAACTAAACAAGCAAGAAAAGGTATGATAAACATTATTATGACTCACAAGCTCTCACTGTTAAAGGTAAACAATACACGGTGGCCGATCCCTATTCTAAAATTAATAAACACATAAAATAAAATTAAGTTTCAGACCTAATATTACAAACCCACACGCATAAATCTGTGTCAGACACAGAAGCGTTTTAAAACCAGATGTAAGTACCTAAACCACTTAAAATAATGTCGAAATTATTGTTATAAATTTGGATCAAATAAACGAATGTAGGTGAGACCACCAAAGTTCTTGGTATTATAAATACAAATAAGAGAATGTTTTAAAACGATAAAAATATCTAGAAACCCATTTAATCGCGTTAACAATAAACTTCCAATTTTATTGTTTTAACGATCTGGGTCAATATTAGCTTTTAAATGTTATGAGATGTAATTAACTCTTTTTATTTATTATGTTTAATGACCTAAATTCATACTAAACTAATTTAAAATGCGAAAGTAACTATGTATGTTGTTATGCTTTCGGGGTTAAACGACTTTTAGTACGGAGTATCGGGAAGGAATAAAATAGCTTTTGTTTCAGAAATTAACAGATGTTAAGTGCGAGTAGGAGTAAAGGTGGGTGAAAAATTGTATGAAGAATTAATATCCGCTGACCTGATTTTAATGGAATTAAGTATGGAGATAATTTAAATCCCTAAAAAGGATAGGTAATGAATAGAGTTCATCCTTTAATAGGTTAAATAGTAGGTACGATAAAACATGATCTACCCGAAGTACTAATTCTAAGCAGATAAACTCGCAGGCAGAAGCTAGTAATAGCTATTATAAATGCGAAAGAAACCGTCTGAATGTCTAAAAAACAGAACAAAATGGCGCCAGCGTCCTTTTTTAAGCCAAGTTCAATGGTACCGATTGGTACCCTTATAATTAAGCGCATTAAGGTATAAACACAATTAGTGGCTTATCGACTATTTAGATCACGTTTCAATTTTAGATTGCCTAATTGTATACATTCGGGGTAATTGCGCATGGAATATTCAAATTTCCATTATTTCATATTGCAAAGTAAATAACGTAACGTCAATTTTATTCCCAGGCACAATTATCTAGAGGAACAATTTAATTAATCATGGAAGCGTTCACGCGCTTTCTCGCTGAAAATATGAGTAATTAATAAAAGCACGGCATAGCGCAACTATCATATATTATCATATTCTCGCCAACTGTTACTTGTGTTCGTACATTTTTTGAACTTAAAACCTTATTTCAAAGGGTTTCGGCTTAATTTAGTTCGCAGCTGTTCTGCACCCGTGGGATTCTCTGCATGTTGACTGGTGTGTAAACATTGTGTATGTATTAGGTCTGCGTTGTTTTGAAATTGTCCGCAAAAAGAGCGAATGCGCTGAAAATAAGATGGCTTTAAAAGTAATGAAGTTTTTTGTTGGAAAACAAAAATAACACACAGAATTTACTCTACGAAATGGACTATTTTAATGAAAACACGATGCTTATTCGTAAATTTTAATTGAAAGTAAAAACGTGAGTTAATTTCTAATGAGTTTTAATTTAAATAAATCTAGGTAACACAATTACGGCTTTAAGGTTTAGTTTCAAATTAAGTAATTTGATTTATGAGCTTAAAAACTACGCTTATATTTTTTAAGTGGTGATGCTTTTTCGCTAAATAAACTGATAGGTACATAATTAAATTTTCTAAGACTAGCCTTAATAAAGATTTTTACTTTTTCGTATTATAAATATACAAGCTGTCCACGCTTGGCTTCGCACGGATACCTTTTTTATATAGCCTATGTCACTCGGGAACAGTGTAGCTTCCCAACAGTGAAAGAATTTTTCAAATTGGTCCAGCCGTTTCGAAGCCTATTCAATCCAAACAAACAAACAAACCTTTCCTCTTTATTATATTAGTGTAGACAATGATTTTATCACATTAATATAAATTAGAGCAAGCGCCAAACGGGTGATAATAACACAAATATCAACAACAAGGGCAGTCTCTAAATTACAATGCTCTGACAGATAGACAGATGTACAGTCATGATGAATTTATAAGGGTTCTCGTTGAACCCTGATAAGCTTAGATACTATAAACTAAACTATTGATTTATGAGAAACTAGCTCCTGCCCGCGACTTCGTCTGCCTGGAACTTCTCCTTTTTGCAGTCGGTTAAAAAGTAGCCTATGTCCTTTCTCAGGCTCCAGACTTTCTTTGTACTAAATTTCATTTAAATCGGTCCAGTAGTTTTAGCGCAACAGACAGACAGACAGACAGAGTTAATTTCGCATTTATAATATTAGTAAGGAAGTAAGGATAGTAAGGATTAATCGCGATGGTACGATTATTTTACCAGCGATTTTTTTAATACTATTTCGTTTATAATTTCTGATTCATTAGAGGTTATTACTCGTTATTTTTAATGGTAAGACTATCGTCAGCTCAGTCGAGATAAATCACGAGCCCCCTAACTTTTAAAGTACTTATCTTTGTAAATGTTGTTTTTTTATAAAAAAAAATACGTGTAGGTACAATATTTTAAATCTAACTGACGGACTAATTAGAATATCGCGTTCTTGTATAAATTAAACACCTTTTTTTATGTACGTGTTTATAAATAATTGCGATATGACAACTTAACAAATCGATTAACTTAATCTAATTACTTTTTTAAACCCTTGCTAATCTTTTTTACAAGGTACTAGCGGTCCGCGCCCCGGCTTCGTACGGATGCCTGTTTCTTTTTTAAATATAATATGACTATATCACTCACGAATAGTGTAGCTTCCCAACAGTGAAATAATTTTTGAATCGTCCAGTCGTTTTTGGAGCCTATTCAATCCAAACAAATAAACCTTTTCTCTTTATTATATTACTATAGATAAATAATTATTAAGATGACATACAAATCGAACTTAATCGGATTACTTTTTTGCCTTTGGTTTTGTATAATTTTAATTTTTAATATCATAATATTTTTTAATTGTAAATAGATAAGGGTCCTAAAAAATGACTTTCTACTGAGTTTCTTGCGGCGTTTCTTCTCAGTAATGATGGTCTTTCCGAAGCGCTAGTAACGCCTCCTATTAGGTTTTAATTGTAATGTATAAAAGTAAAATTTTTTGCGTAAAATGTAACATTAGTATTTCATAATTCAGAATAGGGTAGTTTTTCAAAATTTGTAATTTAAATATAAGGTAGTTTGCATAACTGTATAAATCACTTTAGCGTTAGACTATTGTCAGCTCAGTCGTGCTACGATTATGGAAACTGTAAAGAATCCGAAACGTCAGCAAATAAAATAAAATAAAAATACGCGAGTTAAATCCGTTAATAGTTGTTTCATTCCAATACTTTTTAATAGTTTTCTATTACTCAGAAACCACATAAGTTACATAGTTTCTTTTTCCCCTAGAAACCAGCTGGTGTTTTGATTAAAAAAGCCAACACACAGCCATTTGTCATTTTTATTTGTGCCCAAACGATATATGTGGAAATGGGGCATTATTTTGCACAAACTAATATAGTACATGGACCTTTAAAAATTAACTGAAAGCTTTAATCCTAAAAGGTTTTGTCCATAAATCATAAATAAATGTAAAATTCACGATATGAAATAAAAGCACGAAATATTGACGGCCTGTTGGTCTAGTGGTTAGAGGCCCTGACTACGAAACCGGAGGTTGCGGGTTCGAATCCCGCTAGGGGCAGATGTCAGTGTGATGAACACTGCCATCTGTACCTGAGTCTTGGATGTCTTATATGTATTTATGTATATTTATCCGTTGTCTAGTACCCATAACACAAGCAAAAAGCTTTGCTTAAAATGGAACTAGATAATTGGTGTGAATTGTCCAAAGATATTTATTTTTATTTATTTAAACCATAACGCAGGTACTATTTCCATTTAATTAGAATGAAACAACTATAACGAACTAAATTCGCGTGTTTTATTTTTCTGACGTTATGAAAACTTTACAGTTCCCATATTCGTAGGACGATTGAGCTGTAACTCTAACGCTTAAATAGGTAGGTATGCGAGTTAAATCTGTCATATAATTGTTTCATCCCATTGTGTGATAAGCCACGAAGGCACCAGAAATTATTATCCTACTAATATTATAAATGCGAAAGTAACTCTGTCTGTCTGTCTGTCTGTCTGTTACGCTTTCACGCTAAAACTACTGAACCGATTTAAATGAAATTTGGTACAAAGAAAGTCTGGAGACATAGGCTACTTTTTAACCGACTGCAAAAAAGGAGGAGTTCCACGCGGACGAAGTCGCGGGCAGAAGCTAGTTTAACATAATTGTTTAAGCCTTCGCGAATATTACACGTAAAATAGAACCAAATATCTAGTTATATTTTGTTGAAAATAACGTTTCTAGTTTGTCAAATAGTCAGAACACATTTTTTTTATTGTAACATAATAATTTCTGATGCCTTCTCGGTTATTACACATTGGAATGAAACAACTATTAACGGAGTCTGAGCGTTAGACTATTGTCAGCTCAGTCGTGCTACGATTATGGAAACTGTAAAGAATCCGAAACGTCAGCTAATAAAATAAAATAAAAATACGCGAGTTAAATCCGTTAATAGTTGTTTTATTGTAACATGTTAAAATGTTTGTAAAACTTGGCAAAGTTACCAGTATGTTCTTTTATTCAAAATATAAGTATTGGATGCTTTGCACGTTTCCCTTCATCGTATAATATTCTGTCCGTCTGTAGACAAGTGAAATAATGTAGTCGCTCAGGAATACATAATGAAGATATAACAACTTTAGCGTTAGACTATTGTCAGCTCAGTCGTGCTACGCTTATGGAAACTGTAAAGAATCCAAAACGTCCGGAAATAAAATAAAAATACGCAAGTTAAATCCGTTAATAGTTGTTTCATTCTAATACATAATGAAGATATTTTACTCGAGACTTACTGGGAGCTTAATAAACTACCCAATAATTATTAAACAGTTTCTCCGCTATGTTTAAAAGCTGTCCCAAATTGCTTGTTTTATTTAAATGGTATAAATGTTGGAATATGTATTGTAAATTAAAATTCAAAATCAAAAACCTTTTACTCGTCACTCTATTTATTTCTTTTATTCGGAATAAACAGCGATCTAGTGATGACATCACACCGCTATAAACAAACTTGAGACTTACAAAGTGGCATGTTACCTATTTTTACAGGAATACTAGTTTCGTTCGCGACTTCGTCTGCGCACGATAAGCACCCCCATTTTACCCCCTCAGGGGTTGAATTTTCAAAAATACTTTCTTTGTGCCGTACATTTCAAAAGGAACCCTGTGCAAAATTTCAAGTTTCTAACCTAAGGGTTAGAAAGACAACGCTCAACGCAGGGTCAAATTGTTAGCAGTTTGTGCGTTGGCATGTCAGTCATTAAGTGAGCTTCTACTTTTATGTATCTATATAGATGTACAATCATAATATCATATATCACAAGGAAATGTGGATTCTGCGATAAATCTCATTCGTGATACGAATCCGGCAATCCTCAGGATCTTATATAAAATATTATGAATAGCCGACCCTTTTGAAAATAGATATCTTCTAAATGCTTTCGGAAAGGGTTAACCAGCCTTTTTACCGAAACCAAGTAAGTACAGGTAGACTTGTTGTTATATTAATACGTAGGTATATAAGCTACATGCGCTATAGCAGGGTTTCTTAACCTTTTTGCAGTCACGGACCACTTTTACAATTTAAACTATACCACGGACCCCACCCATAAATATTTTTGGAAATAAAAAAAAGTCTTATTTATATCAATAAAAAAATCTTTTATTGGCACTTTTATTACACTTACTACGATGTTAATGAGTTTACTGCACAATTTCCTAATAAATATGTTTAGACTGACTGACCTACTGCGGACCCCTGACACACAAGCTACGGACCCCTAAGGGGTCCATGGACCCCACGTTAAGAAACCCTGCGCTATAGGGAATTATTTATTTCATACCAGCTTCTGCTCGCGACTTTGTCGCTTGTATCAATTACGGCCTTTTCAGCCAAAGACGGCCTGTTGTCAGAGACGACTACGAAACCGGAGGTTGCGGGTTCGAATTCTGCTAGGGGTATATGTCAATGTGATAAACACTGCCATCTGTACCCGAGTCTTGGATGTCTTATATGTATTTATCTATGTTTATCCGTTGTCTAGTACCCATAGTACTAGCGTTGCTTAGTTTGGGACTAGATCATTAGGTGAAAATTGTCCAAAGATATAATAACTCCATATTTTTTTTTCTGATGCCTTCGCGGTTATTACACATTGGAATGAAACAACTATTAACGGATTTAACTCGCGTATTTTTATTTTATTTGCTGACGTTCGGATTCTTTACAGTTTCCATAATCGTAGCACGACTGAGCTGACAATAGTGTCTTTAGCTTTGCATTCGTTACTTGTCTACCCTACGGGGGCTAAAATGAGCTTTCCTACTTGTTATTCGTACATTGGCACTACAATTTGGCAAGTAGGAAGTGTCGCCGTTTTCCTTGAAATTTTAGGTTCCCGCGGGAGAGCCGATAAATTGCCGGGATCGCTGCGGGCGAACCACTGCTTGATAGTAAATCCGTATGCGGAACGAGCGTATTTGAGAAAGCTATGCTTTAATCTAGTATGAACTATATAGCAATTTGAAGAGAAAAGGCTACTGTTGGTTTTGATAGGCCAGGCAAGTCCAGTATGTACTCTATAGCATCAATTATGAATGTATAATACACGTTACGTCGATTATGGAGGATTTGTCAAATATTGAGCCGTATAATGTGGTATATGTTTCATTTCATGGCTCACTTTTGAGCGTCTAGTAACAAAGGTATAATAAATATAATAATAATAAATCTCTACTTCAGTTCCATAAGGTCTATTAAGATACGAATATGTGTATCAGTGTGTTAGAAAGAGGACAAAAAGTTTGTTCGTTTTTTGCAAAAAAACGAAAAAGCCATATTATTATGTTAACATCAGACCTTATGCAACTCAAGTCGAGAAATATGAAATAAATAATGTCATAGGTATGTTTGTAATAGGTAGGTACACTTCGTGCCTACTATTAAATTTTTGTTATTTTTTTATGTAAGTAAATTATATCAAAATGTACTTATGTATCTACTTAAAGCAAATATTAAAAAAAAATTTTTGACATAAAAGTGACTAGGTAGGTACTTAATCCTTAAAAATGTTTTGAGTGAAAATATTCTAAATACGCTCGTTGAAAGTATCATTATAATTCAATTCCCAAGTTTATTATAGCCTCGATACAAAATGAAATGCTTTGTTTCCCGCCCGCCGTTCCAGATTAAATAAATCATCGGGAGATATTAGGAAAATAATCCGAATTGACATAACAAAACTTAGCGGTACGAAACTCTTAATTTCTTTCGACTTTGATTTATATAGTATTACGTTTGTTTGAGTCTCAAAGGGCTTCTACAAAAATGACAGATGTGATTTTTTTAGGTAATAAAGTATTTGATAATAATCCCTACTAATATTATAAATGCGAAAGTAACTCTGTCTGTCTGTCTGTTACGCTTTCACGCTACAACTACTGGATTTAAATGAAATTTGGTACAAAGAAAGTCTGGAGCCTTAGAAAGGACATAGGCTACTTTTTAACCGACTGCAAAAAGGATGAGTTCCACACGGACGAAGTCGCGGGCAAAAGGTAGTTTCTGATATTTTCGAAGTTATTACACGTTGGGAGAAAACAGAAGGTGCATAGAATACAGTCTCACACTAGTCAGCTTAACCGTTTTAGAATAGGTATGGGAACTGTAAAGTTTTTAAAACGTCATTATAAAAATCTTAAACGCGAGTTTGTTGCGCGATTGTTTTTCCAAAATGCATTATGACTTATCACATCTCTTCTTACATTATAAGCGGCATTCCGCACGTGTTTACAATCTGTTTGCCTCGTAAAATGGTGTACTGTTAAGTAATTTTACAGCACGTAATGTAACATAGCGTAATAGTACTTATTTGACACCGTTAGATAAGACCCATAAACATTCCGGTGACTTGCCTCATGTGCGAATAAACATAAAAATGTGTCGACGGTAATCTGGGTGCTTGATGAGGTTTTAAATTGTTAGGAAATGTTTGTACGACCCGTGTTGGAAACTTGATGATATCATTAATTACAAGTGCATGCAGATTAGTTGATGAGTAGACTAGTGTGCGGTTGAAGAATTAAAACCTCGATGGTGGAATTTTATTGTGCAGTTTCCGATGACTTTTTCTTTGATTAAAGATTTTTTGTGGATTAGATTACACGCTATAGCTAGTGTCTAAACTGTTAATCTGCACTAGATCAGCGTGATGGATTAGGTCTAACACTTTTAAATATTATTAATATCTATAATCTATAATAATATTATAAAGCTGAAGAGTTTGTTTGTTTGTTTGAACGCGCTAATCTCAGGAACTATTGGTTCGAATTGAAAAAATCTTTTTTTTGTTGGATAGACCATTTATCGTGGAAGGCTTTGGGCTATATAACATCACGCTGCGACCAATAGGAGCGAAGAAACAGTGGAAAATGCGTAAAAAACGGGGACAATACCTATTCCACGCGGACGAAGTCGCGGGCACAGCTAGTTTTTAATATATGAAGAGTTCTTTATAGTGAGAAACTCGAAGAATGTCATAAATTGGAATAGAACAATGATACCGGATTTAACTCGCGTATTTTTATTTTATTTTATTTGCTACGATTATGGACACTGTAAAGAATCCGAAACGATTAAATCCGTCAATAGTTGTTTTATTCCATTGTTACTCCATTAAAGATCGTCACATTAAAACCTGAATTCACATGACATTTCAACACTATTCTAAAGATTTGATGACCCAATTCTGTGTAGTTTTTACCAAACAATTAATCAATTTCACACTTCACTCTCTAGGCGAGATTAACCTCGTTAGGCAGATTTACACTGCGGTCGGCAAGATGATAATTTATAGAGCCTGTCATTCCACAGCCCGTAACACTAGCCGTATCAATGGCGGTCTTATCAGACATCAGGATGTGATCAAATTTCATGATACACGCTATGGAGTGTTTATTAGATGTGTTATTGGGTTAAGTATTGGCAATGCTATTTGTTGATAAAGAATCTGTTGGGGATCGTAGCGATATACGAAAAGATATACAGCTTACTCAAACAACTCGTTTAATTGACAGTGAATAAGAAAAACTAGACAAAAGAACAATATATTTAAAAAGGTATAAAAATATCTTTAAAAAGTATATTATTAAAAAGGTAGGTTGTAATCCTGTCGTCAACAGAATCTATACTAATATAATAAAGAGGAAAAGTTTGTTTGTTTGGATTGAATAGGCTCCTAAACGACTAGACCGATTTGAAAAATTCTTTCACTGTTTGAAAGCTACACTATTCCCGTGTGACACAGGCTATAAAAAAGGGATCCGGGCGAAGCCGTGGCGAGCCGCTAGTTTATTATAAACCTAGCGTTTGCTCGCTTGTAACTCTGGGTATTATAATCTCTCTCTCTTTAAATGTATACTCATTTTAAATTTATATTATTATTATAAAAAATATGAAGTTAGTTAATTTAATAAACTATCAGATAAGCCGCTGATAAGCGTTATCAGATAATAAGTTTAATTTACTAGTGAAGCTCAAAGGTTGTATGTTAAACTTATTATTGAACCAAGAATATCGAACGAATTTCGATTGATAGATCGTAGTTAATATTAAGATCTTATTTATTAGAGCATCTTTCAAATAGAACACCATTCTATTCTCTAGAATCTACATTAAAAAAAAACAGAATCCAAATCGGGTCATGCGTTAGAGAGCTATGATGCCACAGACAGACACACACACTCTCAGAGAGACAGACAGACAGACATGACAAACTTATAACACCCCGTCGTTTTTTCGTCGGGAGTTAAAAATGATAAGTCGCGTAAAAATATTGTATACTTAATCCATTCACTTTTGATTATAGTCATTGCCCACCCCAATTACTCAATATTAAATACGATCTATCAATCGAAATTCGATCGATATTTTGCTTCAATATCATTAGTCTTTAATTATTAGTGGGTTCTCATGGTGTAAAGGTCAGCACGCTGCCGCTAGTAAAGGCAAGGGCGTGGATTCAAGTCCCACTGAGTCTAAATTTTTTCTACTCTTGTCTTAGTACAAAATATCATTATACATCCCAATTACTATTTTCTTTGTCCTACAAATGCGTTCTTATGTTTATGAGCGGGGGAAGGAATAAATTTTCCGAGAGAGGTTATATTTTGAATCAAAACCCCCAAGTGAGCACTTTTATTATACTCTCTCAGTCATCAAATATGCAAGCACGAGCTTGTAGAAACATCAACAAAAAGAATCGGCACTCAAACTTATTTTACTAAGGTATTCTTTATCAGTATTTTTTTACGCACAAAAAATAAGAAATATTAATGTTTGTAATCTTAACTTAAGTAAAATCATAATTTCTGACGTCTTAGCAGTTATTAGGTATTGGAATAAAACAATTATAAAGGATTTATTTTATTTGCTGACGTTTCGAATACTTTACAGTTCTCATGTTAGTAGCACATCTTCAGTCGTAAATACGCGAGTTAAATCCGTTATAGTTGTTTCATTCCAATGTTTAACCGCGAAGGTATCAATAGGTATAAAAACAAGGTTCATAGGTATAATTATGGAATTTGTTTATTTCTAAAGATATATATTTAGGTAGTAAGTACTTAAGTATGTAATTATCACTCTCCTTGCAGAACACCTATCCTTCTTGCCGTCTCAAGCATATAAAAAAGGAAAGTAAAATAATATCTATTTTTTACTATAAAAACATAAAACTAACCATCTAACCTACAATAGGTACACAAAGCAAAACTTGGGGACGGAGTATGAAACAATCATTCCAACAAAGTAGAAACATCTGCAGTAACTTTCATTAAGAAAAGATCATTAAACAAGTTAAGTACAAACTTGTAGACGTAAACGTACACTTAGAAATATAGTACACATAAAGGTAGGTAGTAAAAAGTACCATACTAAAAGTAGGTACTTCAATCCGTCATAAAAATAGAAGCAATCTGACTCCATCCCGACCTCACTTGAATAATAAAGCGTAACACAATGTAATTTGAATCTTAAAATAGAAACCCAAAAGTTGATTTTTAGTTTTAATTATTTATAGAAATAGGTTTCAGTATCGGTAAGTGTGGAGTTTGGAATATAAAACTTTTTAAGAATGATTTAATGACGTCAATTTCTATGAAACACTGAGTAGTTATTTACATTTATCAAGGGTAAAATTCAGTCATCCAACAAGCCTTATATAACAAAGCTTGTCGGTCTATATTATACCTCAAAAGCGGACTTTCTCCACATTAGTTACAAAGCGTCATTTTGTCGTCGATTGTCGATATGACAAATTTAGTCCTTGTCAAAGAATAATAGGTTTGCTAAACGAAGGCCTCGTACATACATAATAATATGTAATTTTTGAATCTATACTAATATTATAAAGCTGAAGAGTTTGTTTGTTTGTTTGTTTGTTTGAACGCGCTAATCTCAGGAACTACTGGTTCGAATTCAAAAATTCTTTTATAACATCACGCTGCGACCATTAGGAGCAAAGAAACAGTGGAAAATGTGTAAAAAACGGTGAAAATATGAAGAAGTGACAGTAAACTTTGACAGATCTTTGACGAAACAATCGGACGGGCAGGACGACGTCTGTCGGGGCCGCTAGTATTAAATAAAAATGTACATGTTTTACACGTATATAAATGTATGTTATGTCAATTCGGTATAATTCTCAAAAGAAACTAATTAAACATGAAATATCAAATCCAATCGTAAGGTTTCTTAAAGGCAATACAATATTCGCACTCAATTCAAAAGTTAAATGCCTGAAGCACCAGTTAATTAATTTATAACCGATCACAAACACGGTTTAAAATCAATATTCATTAAAAGATATATGTCGCCGTACTTAAGTACCATAAATTACTGTCGGCGCCTGAATCTGGGTACGTTGTAGAGTCTAATATGAATTATGATGTCCACTGTAAGGCATAAGGTGAGGGCGGCTTCATAAAAACAAACTACCACTTATAGGATAGCATATAGTAGTTTTTGTCGCGAAGAAAGCTATCACTGTTCTTTGCAAAAGTATGACAGTGGCGGATGCTTGCACGACAAAATCCTTGTGTGCTAAGCCGGCGACAGGGATAGCGCCTAAGATTTTTGTCGTACATAAACCTGTAATTGTCGTTCTTTGATTCATTGCAAAAGTATGACAGTGAGTATGTTTTCTCGCGCGACAAAATCCTTACGGGCTATCCTATAGCCGGGTAACAGAGATAGCGCAAAATTCTTGCGCGCTAGTCGAACAGTTCAAGAGTGTGAACGGTTGAACAACATAATAATTTCTAATGCATGCGGATATTACACATTGGAATGAAACAACTATAACGGATTTAACTCGCGTATTTTATTTTATTTGCTGACGTTTCTTTATCTCACAACGCTGACTATTGCAAATTGAACCATTAGCAGCATCTAAAAATATTATTACTCCATTATTTATTACTCCTTCAATAGCGATATGTTAATAAAATATTCTTATGGGCATACATTCATTATTCATTATGCCTCTTTCCCTTTGGTAAAGAGCATCTTTCCACATGCATGAGACATGGGCAAAATGGTGCTTACACTTTAATCTTGAATGGACTAACAAAAGTGACATTTTACATTCGTCAACGCAATAGAATAAAAAATGTATGGAATCGAAAAAGCTTCCAAAATGTCAGTCTCCAATGCATTTTTTATCAATTCTACGATTGTTATCGCTAGTAGAATGTGACCTTGTCCCTTGTACCTCCTGACCCTTTTTAAGTTCTAGATCGTAAAGAAACCTAAGTATTTCATATATCTTCTTTTAAGTTACAGTCACACACAAATGTGTATTTTTAATGAATATAACAGAGAAAGTAAAGAAATTTCTTATTTGAAACTGAATATCATAATAAGACAATATTTAGTGTTGTATTTTCTTTTAGTCGACATTGTTAATTTAAGAGAAGTATAATATTCAAAATGATTGATTGATTTTATGATAACGTTTAGAGATTTTTACAGTTTCCGCGAAATTCCTATATTATCACTCTAATGATATCTGTAATTAGACCATCAAAGTAGGTCTTCTACAAAAATGGGAACTGTTCTCGAAACATTTAACGAATATTTATTTCGGTTTTTTTTTATTCCGAGCAGCAATTATTATTTCAGGCCTCGCTATTGTACTTTTTATAAACAGAACGGCAACATAACGCCGAAAAATAAATTAACCAAAAAGTTCCTTATAATTATGCTAATGTTTTTGTTTATTTATTGGTTTAATCAGTGACTTGGCTGATGAACGGAATAATCAATCAAGCTGTCAAGATCAAGTTATCCTTTTATTATTATACAAAAATAAACATCATAAATATAAGAAAAGAAAATTTCCTTTCACAATAGATTTTGACTACCTACTAAATCTACATGAATTGTTTTGTGTTGTTATGAAATGAGCGTTTTATTTATCTACTAGCTGTGCGCCCCGGCTTCGCACGGATCATCTTTTTTATAGCCTATGTCACTCGGGAATAGTGTAGCTTCCCAACAGTGAAAGAATTTTTAAAATCGGTCCAGCCGTTCTGGAGCATAACAAACAAACCTTTCCTCTTTATAATATTTGTATAGATCTATGTATATATTTTATATCGTACATACAATTTGAAATATATAAATGACATATAGCAAAAGATACATTCACACTTAAACCATAGAACTGATATTAGGACCTTGAAATACAAGATACGACTAGAATAAAATTAATCATCATACAGACTTCAATAAACATATCCATACTTCATCATATTAGGAAACGCATCCTAACAACAAAGGTGTACTACACTAGTGTTACTGACTTATACCAAGCCCTAATGGACAAACAATATAGTCTCACTACTGATAGTAATCTTGTACCGTATAGGCACTTCCATATATCCCAATTGGATTATCCACTAGATCTCCACAGAGCAAATATTAGGCAAGTAAATACAATGGTAGTTTTTATGTATGACATCATCGATGTAAATATTGCAATGAATCAACCAAGGTCTTCAGATCAATGGTTTGTTAATTAATCACTAGGCAGTTTGAAAACAATTGTTAATTATGCTATGATCATTTTAACACTTGTATCGGTCACCGTGAATAGTTTATGTAACAGAATTACACGTTCTATTTGTGTTTATTTGTGTCAAAATTAAGAAGAAAAATCTGATAGAAAATTAAAATAATTATTGACGTTAAATTGTCTTTAGTACTAGCTGTACGCCCCGGATCCCTTTTTTATAGCCTATGTCACTCGGGAATAGTGTAGCTTCCCAACAGAAGAATTTTTCAAATCGATCTAGCCGTTTTGGAGCCTATTAAATCCACACAAACAAACCTTTCCTCTATAATCTATACTAATATTATAAAGCGGAAGAGTTTGTTTGTTTGAACAACGCTAATCTCAGGAACTACTGGTTCGAATTCAATTTTTTTTTTTGGATAGACCATTTATGGAGGAAGGCTTTAGGCTATATAACATCACGCTGCGACCAATAGGAGCGAAGAAACAGTGGAAAATGTGTAAAAAACGGGGAAAATATAAAGCCTTATGAAGAATTACTATTCCACGGAGACGAAGTCGCGGGCACAGCTTGTATTAGTATAGATTAATAGGTGTTCGGTAATTAATAATAGAGAACGAATGCAAAATTGTATAGAATTGACATTAAATGAGCAAACGAAAACTGATCAAGTGAGTATTGATTAGTACAATAAATTTTATCACGTTGACATAATCCTTACTAATATTATAAATGCGAAAGTAACTCTGTCTGTCTGTCTGTCTGTCTGTTACGCTTTCACGCTAAAACTACTGGGCCGATTTAAATGAAATTTGGTAAAAAGACAGTCTGGAGCCTGAGAAAGGACATAGGCTACTTTTTAACCGACTGCAAAAAAGGAGGAGTTCCACGCGGACGAAGTCGCGGGAAGAAACTAGTGATTAATAACTAAAAAACGCATTTTAACCTTCAAGATAGAAAACATAATAGAGAAATAGATTAAAAAGAAATCAATGTCAATGTACCTAATATAATAAAAATAAAATTAAATATATCAAGTACACACATGCGAATAATTTAATTTAAGTTCGTATGTTTACTTGATGACATTAAATATGTTTGAGAAGCAGTTTGCTATCATTTAAGTCTGAATATATTTGAAGCTAATTTAAATGTTTTACTGTTTATTTATAACAAATTAAAAGTTTTCCAACATATTAAAATGTTTATTCGAGCATAATTATGAGCACACATTTAAGCTGTGTCACTAAAGGTTTATCAAATAGATTCTTTATATATATATAGCAGTTTAATTAATTACTGTGGTAATTGAAAAGGGTATAATAATACTGCCTATACTTGATTAGAGGCATTTAGAGGTGGTCTTTAGCTCTGGGTAAAAAGAATTTATATTATATCTTGTATTCTTTATATATATATAACTTGAAATTGAAGTAGGTATCTACTTAACTACTAGACTAACACGTTCAAGTCTAAACTAACACGATATTATTAATTTCTGATGCCTTCGTGATTACACATTTGAATGCAACAATTATATACCTGTAACGGATTGAACTCGCATATTTTATTTTAATTGATGACGTTTCTAAAACTCTACAGTATCCATATTCTGTATAAAACCGGACAAAGTGCAAGTCGGACTCACGCACTATGAGTTCCGTACCATCCCTACTTCCCTACTAATATTATAAATGCGAAAGTAACTCTGTCTGTCTGTCTGTCTGTCTGTTACGCTTTCACGCTAAAACTACTGGACCGATTTAAATGAAATTTGGTACAAAGAAAGTCTGGAACCTGAGAAAGGACATAGGCTACTTTTTCACCGACTGCAAAAAAGGAGGAGTTCCATGCGGACGAAGTCGCGGGCAGAAGCTAGTGATCTATTAAAATCATTTTTTTGACTATAAAATTATTTTCTGTTTTTTAGCATCTGTTGTTATAGCGGCAACAATACATTTGTCAAAATTTCATCCGGCTATCAACGGTTCATGAGATACATCCTGGTGACAGACGAACGAGCAAAATCTCAGTAAGGCCCCGTTTTACAGTACGGAACCCTAAACACTTCCCTATAAAGCCTTAGTTTTTTTGCTTCGTAATCAGCAATAACGTGTATCGGTAATGGCGTCTCTCGCAATAAGCGAAGTCGCTAACCAATATAGCGGTTTGTTAGACCAGGAGTTTACGTTTTCTATGAACGAAACAAACTTGATAATGAAGGCAATTTATAGTTCATTTACCTAATCCCTATTAATATTATAAATGCGAAAGTAACTCTGTCTGTTACGCTTTCACGCTAAAACTACTGGATCAATTTAAATGAAATTTAGTACAAAGAAAGTCTGGACCCTGAGAGAGGACATAGGCTACTTTTTTACCGACTGCAAAAAAGAAGTTCCACGCGGACGAAGTCGCGGGCAGAAGCTAGTCAGTAATAACGTGTATCGGTAAGGAGTGGCCTCACTCGCAATTAGCGAACACGCTAACCGATATTAGCGCACGGTTTGTTAGACCAGGAGTTATCGTTTTTTATGAACGAAACAATTTCATTGGAATATAACCAACTAGCAATTCGCCCCGGCTTCGCACGGATCCCTAATTCTTTTCAAAATATTCTATAGCCTATGTTACTCAGGATGAAACTAGCTTCCCAACAGTGAAAGAATTATTAAAATCGGTTCTGTAGTTTATAATATTAATAAAGATAAAATAAAATTTGCAAAAATATTATATTATATGGACCTATGTTACTTCTATTAACTAAAGACTAACTTTCCTTTCTTGTCACAACGAAAGCAAAACTTAAAAACTCACACTAAGTCGAGTTGAAAACAAAGAGAAAAATAACGGTCAAGTGCGAGTCGACCCGCCTGTCGACGGATCCGTAGTTTGAAAGTATTTTCTCAAATTACCTACGTCAAACCTGTGTTCTTTTAAATTACGAAAAAAAAATATTTGACATCCTCGAAATAAGCCCTTTTATTTGATAAGCGGTACATTTTGCTTCTCTTTATTTTCTTGTATTAATACGATTCATATTAAAAAATATTTCATTTACACATCCGTCTTTGGGTCACTCATACATGTATCTTTCAACTTCACAGGTCAAGTATTATTATTGAGTCAGGTTAAACTTTAACCTGGGGCCCTAGACAAGTGCCCAACGTTCAACGTTAACGTTAAACGTTGGCACCAAAATGTATGGGATTTGACATCCGCGAACGTTTGTGACGTACGTGACAGTCGTTCGCGGATGTCAAATCCCATACATTTTGGTGCTAACGTTTAACGTTAACGTTGAACGTTGGGCACTTGTCTAGGGCCCCTGTATAGTTTAACCATTAAACTACAAGGGTTCCAATTTTTCTCCAAAGCTACCCTTAAAAGTACCCGAGAAAGTTCCAGTAATTTCTTGTGAAGTTTAAAATGTAACGAGCTTAATGAGGCTTCCGGTCAACGGGTTCGTTAGTCAAACCACGGATCGTAAAGGGTTTCTGTGTTCACTAATTGTCCGGGATACGGGTAACATTGTTCAGCTTTATCAAGAAGCATGCTTCTTGATATCCGCAATGTATAAATCCGTTAGTTTTAACAAGTATATTTGTTACGTCCAGGGATGATCTTTGAAGGTTTGTTTGTTTGGATTGAATAGGCTCCAAAACGATTGGAAGATTTGAAAAATTCTTTCCCTGTTGGGAAGCTACATTATTCCCGAGTGACATAGGCTATAGAACATTTTAAAAAAAATTAGGGATCCGTGCGAAGCCGGACCGAACGGATCTATACATAACTAGCGAGTTATGTATAAATCCGTTATAGTTTTAACAAGTAGCTATATATTTGTTAGGTACATCTGATTATACAGAAGCATGCTTCTTGATATACGTTATAGTTATTTTAAGAAGCAGATTTACCACATTATACTAAAAATAACTTAATAAATGGCCGACGATAGGGCCACAGTCCTTACTAACTTATGTTTGTGACTTTGTCTGCGCATAAGCACCCCCGTTTACCCCATTACGGGGAGAATTCTAAAGTTCCTTTTCAAGTGCTCTCCTACGTTATAAAAGGAAACCCTGTACAAAAATTATTATGTAGTTTAAACCCTTCGTTCATATGTCAGTCATTAAGTCAGCTTCTCGTTTAATATTATTTAAACTTTTTGATAATCTGTTACGTAAATACCAAGAATATTTATAAAGTTACCTAAATCCACGTTTTGAAAATTAAAATGATAAAATATATGGTACCAAATTTCAGACAGTGCTTAATTACCATTACCTGTCCCAGGTCACAATTTGCTGACGATTTCGAACGAACCTCCCTTTTGCTCTTCGGTGAAAATGAAATGTAATTCGAATTAATTCACGTACCTACATTTTAGAATCAATTCCCTTTTCAATGAAAAATGAGGTCCCACCTTTTATCACTGCTTTGATTGGCTTTAAGTAATTTGGGCTTGTATAATGGAAAGGTAAAAGTAAAAATTACAAAGTACATAAAAGTCTTACCAATCTGTATGTGTATAGTGGTATCTGTACATGTATAGTGGTTATTGTAAAAAGAGTAACGCAATGGTAATATACCCTAGCGTTACTTCTTTTAAATAATTAATTATTTTAATTGATCCACTACTGGGCAAAGCCTTATTAAGAAATATCTAGAAAGTAAAACGTAATTTACCACGATGGGTGTGAATTTCATACAGGCTAACAATTAACACAGACCATACATGCATTACCCCAAAGCACTCGCTTTTCCATCACTAACTTTTACCTGATTGTATGTATAAAATTATCTTTTTCAAAATAATAAAAAATAAGACTTGGGAACCATTGAAATGCCTGGTAAATAAATATACGTACCGCATTTATATATGGTTTTTTTGACATTTATTTTCTCATAAAATTTACAAAAAATCGCTTACTGAAAAAAAACTATTATTTAACTTAATTCTAATGAGTAAAAGAGGGTAGCATGCAGAAACGACCGAACAACTCAATACAATGGCGTAGTAAACAAGAGGTCGGTTAAACCGCGTAGGTACACGTTTTAACCGACGATTAGCACTATAGATATAACTTAAAAAATTAAAAATACTAACTAAACATACATAACTATAATAATATTATACGTGTTTAACAAAATTATATATTTACCTAAGTACTTATATTTATTTACATTCACACTTAGTCTTAAAAATATTATATTTAACGAAACTATTTTATCCAATATTTATATATATATTATCAACAAAGAAATAATTTAACTTAAATAAATATACCTACATTCACCTGCGTCGTATACAAAAACCTGTGACGGGGCTGCACTAAAACCGAATTTAATCTGAAATTCTTTCAAAGTTTTTTCTCGACTATTCGGTTCGCTTTTCACATGACATACGCTGAAATAGTTTCGCCACAAAAGAAGTATTTCGTGTTTATTTCTAAAAATAAACTTAACGTTGTCTATTGGTGGTTTGTTTGGTTGGTTTGCGTTGGTTTATGTTTTAGGAAATTTGATCACCTACATATTTCTACCTAATATCACTCATAACAATCATTAAATACAGGATTTTTAAAGGCCTTTTGGTCACTCAGTGCCTGATGTGTGATTACAAAAACGGAGCCTGCGGGTTCGAATCCTGCTAGGGACAAATGTTACTTTTATTGTTTTGCTTACTTTGTATTTTGCTGAATTGTCTAATAAATTCTTGGTATGAATTGTCCAAAAACATTTATTTTTTATTTTAATGTTATTCTCCTAGACCACTGGAAAAATACTTTAGGGAAGCTCAGCTTTGCACGTAAGCCTTATAATAAGCTAAGTTATCGTTCTTCATGTGTTATAATTAATTAACCCAAGTAGCACACGAATCTGTATAAGCTGTTCAAAGGTTGTAGAAGATAGAACTCCCTTACATAGCCTTTATACAGCTGGGACCGTTTTACCTTTTCAAGAGGATCAAGCGAAAATTTCTGATGTAACTAAAATATGTATCCTATCCTTGAAGGTTTATAGTGAAGAAATAGGTCGAGTTTGATCTCAGAGTATGGCCAGGGGACTGTAGGTGCTGTCACCTGTTCCTTTCTAACTAAAGGAGTATAAAAGAGATGGAAGACAGTACAGAGTTAAAACCGGACATTTATACGATCCAAATGAATTAAGAATAGGGTGCTTGTAAATAATTAAAGACCCATCCTTGTTAAAGTTTCGAGGTTGGCGAAAGAGTTAAATAATACAGTGATTTGTGTTTTTGCTTTAAATGCTTTAGAAGGAAACGTTTCATTGACGGTTATTAAGTTACCTATTTTGGAACATAAATAAATGAAGAAATAATTAAGATCGAATTTACTGTAGAAGTGCCTGATACAAAAGACTAAGGCAGAATACTGATGCCTTCGCGGTTATTACACATTGGATTGAAACAACTATGAACGAATTTAGCACGACTAACAATTCACACTTTAGCGTTAGACTATTGTCAGCTATGATTATGGAAACTGTAAAGATTCCAAAACGTCAGCAAATAAAATAAAATACGCGAATTAAACCCGTCCATAGTTGTTTCATTGCAACAACTAAGGCAGAAGTTATAATTTAATACAGATGTCCACTGCGTTACCTAATTATTTAAGAGGCAATTTCATTATTATGTCAGTACGGAAGTACATTGCAACCTGACAATTGAGTAAATTACCCATACACCGATCGGTCGTCGTCATAAACCCACACATTGTTATGCTAATAAGTCCGTTATCGCATACGAATCAATCAACCGAACATTTAACACGCACACAACGACAGCTATTGTTCATATAAATTGGTGCTAAAATTCAAAATACGAGCAGGACCAGTCCGCGATCATTTTATTTTTGAGTTATGCAACGGCAATTCATTATGTTTAGTACATTCGAATTCGTAAATAGAAATTGTAGCTTCGTACAATAATAATAAGTGTACAAATGGGTGCCGATCTATGAAATGATTTTTTAATTATAAATAACTAGCGTTCCACCCCGGCTTCGCCCGGATCCTATGTCTATTTGGGAATAGTGTAGCTTTCAGTAACAGTGAAAGAGTTTTTGAAATCGGTCCAGCTGTTCTAGAACCTATTCAATTCAAACAAACCTTTCCTCTTTATAATATTAGTATAGACTATGGAATAAGATTGGAATGAAACAATTATAACTAATTAAACTCGCGTATTTCACTTTATTTGCTGACATTTCGAAAACTTTACAGTAGGTGATTACTCACATTCGTAGCCGACCAAAAAAAAATATTTAATAAGAGCCCATAAATATATCTAATACTAGCTGTGCCCGCGACTTCATCCGCATGGAATAGTTATTCCTCATATAGGCTACATATTTTCCCCGTTTTGTACACATTTTCCACGTTTTCTTCGCTCGTATTGGTCGCAGCGTGATGTTATATAACCTAAAGCCTTCCTCGATCAATGGTCTACCCAACAAAAAAAAATTTTTAAATTCGAACCCGTAGTTCCTGAGATTAGCGCGTTCAAACAAACAAACTCTTCAGCTTTATAAAATTAGTATAGATGAAAACGGCATATTACTGTTTTGAAAGCCATTTAGCTTTGATGTTATATAAGCAACGTCCCCTGCGTTACTTATAAAGTGTTGGTTAAATTATATTATTGATACACTACTGAGAAACTAAAGATAAGATACAGGCAACCGGACGTAGCAGTCTTGTTGCTATATTGAATTACATCCTGAGAAACTTGGCATATCATATTATTATATCGAGACAAGAATGAATAATGATCAAGAGCTATCTTTAACTTGAACTTCGACGAGTCTGAAGTTAGCAAAGTGAATAAATAAAGGTACGCCATAAAAACGTTTAACACGAACATGTTTTTTTTTTTCAAGTAGTTTACCAAAAATTTTTGGACACGTATTTTTTTTTTCGAAATCGATCAATAAATGACAAAGATATCTAAACGCTTCTGAAATTATGGTACAATTTATACTATAACGTGACGTTACGAGCCCTTACTCGTGAATTTAAAAAATACTTATCTTTATAATATTTTTTTTATTTGAGAATATAAAAAATAATATAAGTACCTACCATATTTTTTATTAATCTAACAGACGGACTAAATATAATTTATTATCGATTATGGAATCTGTAAACGCTCCGAAACGTCAGCCAATAAAAATAAAATAGTCAATGACGACAACAAACATTTTCATACAACATTCCTACTATAATATTATAAATGCAAAAGTAACTCTGTCTGTCTGTCTACGCTTTAACGACTAGACCGATTTAAATGAAATTTGGTACAAAGACAGTCTGGAGCCTGAGAAAGGACATAGGCTACTTTTTAACCGACTGCAAAAAAGGAGGAGTTCCACGCGGACGAAATCGCGGGCAGTTAGTTATATACTAGGACACATAATAATATTATTTGAGACTAGACTAAGCAAACAAGTAGCGCTATACATATAAGTACCTATACTATATACTAAATAAGTATTTAGTAGCTGCTAGGTAGCAGTTGCCCATAAATTATATACATAATCCCTCTTGAAACACCCAGTCCATTAGTACAAACTAGTTCATAAATAGACGAAGAAAATCTTGTACAAACGCGGTTAGGAAAGCCGGTTTATAAACTCACATAAATACCACAAAATAATCTAATATTTATGCAAAGGAATGCCGTGAATTGACACTGTTAACTGATAACGTGCAAACCTGTAGAAAAAGAAAGGACTGTTAAATCCCTACTAATCCCTACTTCCCTACTAATACTATAAATGCGAAAGTAACTCTGTCTGTCTGTCTGTCTGTCTGTCTGTTACGCTTTCACGCTAAAACTACTGGACTGATTTAAAGGAAATTTGGTACAAAGAAAGTCTGGAGCCTGAGAAAGGACATAGGCTACTTTTTAACCGACTGCAAAAAAGGAGGAGTTCCACGCGGACGAAGTCGCGGGCAGAAGCTAGTAGAATATAATAGAATAGAATAGAATAACCTTTATTGTAAAAACTGTGTACATTATGATATTATAACATTTACTTACCAAAACCAATAAAATGGATTTGTTCCGAAACTCCATAGCAGTGCAATAAGTAGGTATCACAGTTACTTTACTATTTTGTAATATGTCGAACAACAGAAAACTTTAAATAAGTACATTTATTCAAATCAAATATATCACCAATTACAAAATATAAAAAATATTGTATTGTAATATATTGTGATTTTGCTGATATGTATTGTTAAATCTTATCGCTATTTGATTTTGTTTTGACGATCACAATTTCTGATGATTTTGCGATTATAGAACATTGGAAAGAAACAGGTTTTTAACTTTTTTTACATAGATCGCGCTACAGTTTTAAGGGATGTAAACTGAATTTTGAAACTAAACTGATAAATAACAACAGTAGTATTGTATAAGACATTCATGATGTTTATCTTCACTACATAGTATTTAAAAGAATGTCGGTGTCCGTTCCTATGTAGATTGGTATGCTTAAATCTTTAAAACAAAGCAACGGATTTTGAAGCGATTTTTTAATAGATAGAGTGATTCAAGAGGAAGGTTTGTAGCACCCGTGCGTAGCGGTCGCTAGTCCCTACTAATAGAGGAGCAGAGCCGTCTAACGGCCATTGCGCTCCTCTACAGAGAGCCGTGAAGAAGGTGTCGAGAAGCGACACACCCCGCGACCGGCATGCCTGAGTGCAGCCGGAGGAGAATGCCCGGGCAACGAGGTTCGCCTCATACGCCCGAACCAGCAGCCCTTGCTGACTGAAGACTCTGACACCCTACTAATATTATAAATGCGAAAGTAACTCTGTCTGTTTGTTACGCTTTCACGCTAAAACTACAGGACCGATTTAAATGAAATTTGATACAAAGAGAGTCTGGAGCCTGAGAAAGGACATAGGCTACTTTTTAACCGACTGCAAAAAAGGAGGAGTTCCACGCGGACGAAGTCGCGGGCAGAAGCTAGTAGATTATAAAATGGATATATCGCACACCTAGATCTAAAGAGAGCTAACTCAAAAATCTGAAGATTTAAATTAAACACACGCTAAAAACAATCCGATTTCTTACAACAATTTCGCCACTCCCGAAAAAGTTACTTTTTTTGAGTTAGCTCCCTTTAGATCTAGGGGTGCGATATATTCTATTAGGTATATAAGAGATTGTTTACCGTCTGTGCAAAAGTTTAAATAAACAATGCGCTTGGCTCAGTTCGATAATTAATTATTAGCACTTATCTAGGTTAATTACTATGTCTCGAGAATAAACAATTCTTAAATACTTTGGTATAATTTCAACGTCTAATATTTATCTGTACGACTGGATGACTTTTTTAATTATAAATTCAAATCACGTTTATCTTGGGACTTGTCTAAACTCAGTTTTTAAACACAAAAATAACAGAAAATTAAATCAAAAGCGCTGGCCTAAAAATCACATTAAGATAATTGAAATAAAAAATAGAGTACATTTAATTAATTATATTTTTATCTTAGCATGTCACCGCTGCCATATAAATTACAATCCAATTGTTTTTCTCAAATTAGTTCAAATAAAGTCGCCGCCCAACAAAAAAAAACTAATTCAATATAATCCAGTCTATAATAAAAATAGCACAAGTAAATGCACAAAAATACTAACAAGAATGTCATAGTTACAAATAGAAATTCAGTTCAGTTGAGACGAGAATAGAACAAAACTTTTACATTGCGAGTACATCTTAGTCTTGCAAAGAGTAAAACGCAAGAATAGCTTATCTTATCAGCTATAAATATGCTTTACTGTTATCAAAACCTTACCAAAGACCAACCAGGTCACTGGAGTAATTGATAATGTTATACGTTTTTAATTGATCCAACCGCAATGATGATTAGAGACATCGTTTTTAAGATATGTATGTCATGAATATATTTTAAGTTTAGCAATAGGTAGGTACCCACTTAATTCTTTCGTCACGCATCAATGGACATTTTGTCGTGTATTAAACGACAAAAGTGGATGACCCTGTTCACTTTGTCGTGTATTATTATGTTGACAAAATGTCCTCGTGTAAATTGACATTGACATTGACATTTGGTTGACGACAATATTATTGTCGTCTAGCTGTCAAATTCTATACCTCGTCGTTTATTTTACCGATATATGACAGACAATCGCCTGATTGTAGCGATATCGACACGACGAAATGTCAACGTGACAGATCATCATTGGCTTACTGGATATTCAAAGGAACTGTTCGTCGAATAGCCCTTAGAGAATTGATAACTGGAGTACGCTTCGACACTATTCGTCATACAAAATTTTTAGCCACTTTTAGCGGGGGACGAGGTAGGAACACATACAAAAAACTGCACACTGATGTAAAAATAATTCTCATCGTTACACACGCATACTAATAGAAACTGTCAACACTAAGCGGAATTTAT
The DNA here is from genome assembly GCA_038024825.1 of Polylopha cassiicola. Lineage (NCBI taxonomy): Eukaryota > Metazoa > Arthropoda > Insecta > Lepidoptera > Tortricidae > Polylopha > Polylopha cassiicola. The sequence goes on along the minus strand of CP149053.1, from coordinate 4,156,598 downwards.
TCACACTAGCAAAAACAAGACTATAAACGTCGTATCCGTACACAAGTTTGAAATGTATTAGTAGCCAAACTGAACCGATTACATAGTGCTTGATTAAGTGGCTGTCGATGCATTTATCTATATTTGACACAAAATGGCAGATCAACCAATTTATATTTTAATATAATTATTTTAACTTCATACATAATAATGTATTTACTTCTTTTAATTCATACTATTATAGAATTGAACATTAGTTACTACGTAGTTCAATAAACAAGTCATTTTCTTTTAATAATAATGCTTAAACAATTACCTACTATGTTTAACATGAAAAAACAGGCAGATGTCTATTACAGCTGAGCTGGAGAGATAACAATATCAACAACCATAATTAAAAAAAAAATTACAAAGTAGACAACCGAATCTCAAGCTGCTGGTACGCTTAAACCATTTGAAATTCGAATAAAGAAATAAAATATTTAATAAAATAATACCTGATATACTGAAATATAGGCGTACTTCTTATCATCTGTACTGTAAATTCATCGACATTGATATTGTCCAGTAAGTACATCTCTAACCGTATTTTGATCATGGATGCTATTATCGCTTTTAACTCAAAGGACTTAACGCCTAGTATCGGATACACTACTCTGCAAAAATTTTATACATGTGTGTCCTTACTCTTTGTTGACCATAGACTATCATAAAAATTTTTAAACGATTTTAAACGAATAAAAACGTAATCGATGCGTAAATCGATGCTTCTCGCGTGGTGAATGAGAAAATAATTATTTGAAAAATAACAATTAACGAACAAAAAAAATATCTGCAGATGAAAGGAAATACTGTTTTTTTGTATATCTGATACAGTGGATGGATTTTTGCAATTTATTTTAGCGCAGGAAGACATTTTTCGGGAGCTCTTTTCTCTTCGATATCGATTGTGACACTGTCAAAGTGACCTGTTTGAAAACAGTTTTTACAAACGCGTTAGATAATTTATCTTATACCTTGGCAGAGGGGAACGTCTGTCGAAGCTGACTCCAGTTATCAATTCTCTAAGGAATAGCCGGATATCGGGCCGCCAAATATTCGTCCAAAATGTTTACGACTACGACCTTCGACTAATATCCTGTTATTTATTAGTCCTAAGAATTACTAATTAGTTCCGGCCCAGTTATATTTAAAATACATTATTAACGAAGGGATGTTTATAAAGTTTTATATCCTAATTAAATTAATACATAATATTGTTTTTAACGGAAATTAAATTTTTAGGCAATAAATAGTGTTCTTTTTAATTAAGAAGCTTTAACAGAGGAACTCGTCACTGTTACGAGTAAGTAACATATTTTTTTTAATTTGAATTGCTAAAATTCGTGTTGTTAAATACTCATACTTAGTACTTACCTACTATACCTACGGTAGCATACAACCAAAGATTTCGGTAATCGATTTTGCAATTTTATGTAACTGCAGAAGAAGCTTGTTTAATTTTCAAAACATGTTTCTAATAAATCACTTTTATTCAACGGAAAGAGTAACGCCATTGTTATTCGTATGGCGATCGTTAATTTCCACAACACATAAAAATTAAATTTGCGATTGATGCGGTAGGTAAGTACGTGCGGTTGTAAAATGGACGTGGCTCAAATTGAAAATTAAAATTATTTTACCGATAAACTTAAGTAGGTACTTAATTCGGGATTATTTATAGTATTTATTTATGAATTAAACATTCTAGGACCCTGAGGACAATCTTTGTTAAATTTGGTTTTATATCAATTGATGTGTAAAAAAAGTACCTTTGTTTGTATAGGAAAATTACACATTTTTGTTCCATACTTTTACTTTTAATTGTCGCGGTGGTCTGTTATAAATTCGTAAAATAAACGACAAAATATAGGATTTGACATTTACGAAACGACAATATGTAGACAAAATGTCGTGTAAACGTCAATTTGGAAAATGTTATCTACTTTTGTCGTTTAATAGACAACATAATCGATCGAGACTTGACAAAAGAGTTCATCTAAGGCTTGCTAGACATAACATCTCCCGTAAGGACCGTAAAAAAGAAAAATATTGTGTTACGACCTAATAAAAGCAAAAAAACCCAATACCAATATCCTATCCATTCTTGTCACCTTACCGTTTCCCTATTTTACAATCCTGTAAAAATGTACGGATTATACCTTCGACACGTTCGACGATTTATATTATACTAGCTTCTGCCCGCGACTTCGTCCGCGTGAAACTCTTCCTTTTTTGCAGTCGGTTAAAAAGTAGCCTATGTCCTTTCTCAGGCTCCAGACTTTCTTTGTACCAAATTTCATTTAAATCGGTCCAGTAGTTTTAGCGTGAAAGCGTGACAGACAGACAGACAAACAGAGTTACTTTCACATTTATAATATTAGTAGGGAAGTAGGGATGGGGAGTAGGTACATTTGTTGAAAGAAGCCGCGTATTTCAAACACCGTTACAATGGGTATCGATTTAAATGCTAATATACGAATGGTGGTGACTATATAATGTTAAAGACAAGAGCCTTTAGAAAACATTTGAACTACAAGATAACAATGGAAGCATAAAATAAAAAGTAATGGAAAGAATAATTTATTTAAACTGAACTCACGTGCCAAAGTTTCGCCCTTTGTTTAAAATAAACGGTTAACCTATAAAAAAACTAAATTACAAAAGCTTAGAGGACGAAATGAAACAATTATAACGGATTTAAATAGCGAATTTTATTTTATTTAGGGAAAATTTTCTGAGAAGTTATACCTAAATTTAATCTTTACTTCCATGAACCAAATAAAATATTGTGTAATTTTCGACAAAATCGTTAGTTATCTTTTTTTTTCTGTATAAACAAATACCGCAGGTTATATTAAAAATATTTATATATTTGTTACTTTTAAACTCGCGAAATCTTATTAATATTCTCTTAGTATGAAAAGGTTGTTGATACATAAACCTTTGCAGTCAACTAGCTTAAAGACTTAGCTTACAATTTAATTAATACATTATAAGTTTTAAATTAACTTTATAATAAGTACGTAATGCAATTAGGGATTAGCTTTAAAACTAAGATGATACCTACATATGTTGTCGTCCTAGTACTGCAAACTTGACAACGTCACAATGGGGCGCTAGTGGACCACCACGTGACGTCACAGACGGGGTTCTCAAGACCTACAAACCGAGTCTATATAAACGGCAACTGATGAATCGACAGTTTACTTTGTTACCTGAAGCCGACCTGGATTGAACTGTTCTAGTTATAATTCATAATTAACGGTTGTAATATACAATTAAGATTAAGAATAAAATAAATATATATTGATTTCATATAACCAGTAGTTTATTCTAACACATATTAGGTATATCGAAGCGAACACGAGAGCGGATCGAGAGATAGCAGTAAGTAAATATATTTTTCTAAACTTATTGCTTTTAATCAAATTACTATCTTTTAAATACAATATCACAGTGTGTATGCGTGCCTGTGTGTAAAATGTATTAATATTAGTTAACACTATGTTAATGGGTATTGTAAGATAGTTCGTAAGTATATGTTAGAATTTTCAAGGAGTTAAATCCGTTACAATAGTTATGTCGACTGTACGAGTATGTGTGTCCATCAAGTTCAAGGTTACACAAAATCATTGGATCCGTATTTTTTCTTTTACACGAACACACAAAAAATGTTTCTAAAGTACATGGAGTGGGGGCCGGTGACGTCACGTTAAAATCCAATTTATACCATAGCATGACGTCACTATCTTTGTAATTTATTTTTCGAGAAAATAAAAAACATCCAACGGTTAAATGGAATTTCGTTTTATTCACCTAGTCGTAATCCCTATTGTTTTTCAGCGCGTAATAACCGCGAAAGCATCAGAGATTATAAAGCATGTCATTTCATTTTATAACATAGTAAGCAAAACATCTTAACATAAGTAAATACGTCATGTCGTGACAGAGTAATATGCTAGTTGAACGCGACATTGCTTAGTGCTTTAAAACTCAATGCCCAAGGCTACGCAAGGAGTCAATTTTCCATACAAACGTGGTACAACGGCAAATGAGAAACATTATCTCTTTGTAAACACTGTTGCGAGTACAATGCAAATATTAGTGCAGTGAGACAAGCTGTGGCTTTTGAGGATAGAATACATTTGTTTAATTATTTGCTGAATAATGCATTGCGCTGTCTAGATAAGTTTATTACCGTGCATAATACTATGATATACTCGATGCTCGGAGTCTGCATAATCGAACTGGATACAATGAGGTTCACAGAATTACCAAGGTTGCAGACATGGATCTTAGAATTGATAGGACCAGCGAACCTATAATGAACTGTTGTTGTGACATTTTGTCGACATAATATTGAGAACGTTGTCGACGAGGTGAATATTGTTGTCGACAACGTTACGACATGGATTAACGTTATGACAAGATGTCAACTGCACAATTCATCGAAGGCTCGTAAAAAGTGATGACCGCGTAGTGGGAGACAAGGAGGTTCCACTATGTGAATTTGGCTGTATAAGACCTAATGTGAATTAGTAATAGTTTAATAAGTAGGTAGGTATATATATCAGGTTCTTTACAGAAATAAATTAGCATATCTTGCTAGCGGCTTTAGCAGTAAGCACGGGGCTTGTGTCACTGGGACCATAAAATAGTTTACGTCTTACAATTTGCCAAGTAGAATAACTTATGTAGTGATTTTTTTTTAATGTTATGGGTAACTGGTTACATTTATTTACAACTAGCGGTCCCGGCAGACGTCATCCTGACCGTTCGAAATTCAAATTAGGTAACTTTAGTTAGACAATTATTCGATTTTTTCTCGCCGTAAGAACCATCCTTGGACTTCAACGAACATTTAAAAAAAAAATTGGCCAAATCGGTCCAGGCATTGTCGAGTTATGCGCTTACCAACACATTTTGCGATTCATTTTTATATATAAGAAGATTATAAGAGTTAAAGAAGGAAGCAGGGATTGTGTAGGTTCGGTAGACAATTTTTAAGAGTACATAGATACATACATAGAGTACATAGATGTAAGTATATGAGTGTGTGCGCGCGTCTGAGTGTTTGGATGTTTTAGTTTGTTATTTTAGTAGTTCTTTCATTCTGAACTATTTTTAACTTTAATCCGAGCAAACTCTGGTATTAATTTTTGTTAAACTTAGAAGCAGTCTGAAAATACCTTTCGTGGAAGGTAACGCTTAAGGATTAATTGGACGACTTCAAAGACATTCTAGGTAGTTTATAAAGGTAAAATTTTCTTATGAAAGTTCAACTACGATTTAATTTAGGTAAAGCCAATCACTTAAATATTAATGTAATATTTAATACTTGGAATGAAACAACTATAACAACATTCGTATTCTATTTTATTTGCTGACTCTTCGAAAACTTAGCAGTTCACTTATTCGTAACCAACTGAGCTGACGATAGTAAAACGTAAAGTCTAATAATTATAGTCTTATTAAGATTGTCTTTAATAATAATTTCTGATGCCTTCGCGGTTATTACACATTGCAATGAAACAACTATTAACGGATTTAACTCGCGTATTTTTATTTTATTTTATTTGCTGACGTTTCGGATTCCTTACAGTTTCCATCAGTTATTATTAGTTAGACTATCAGTAAGTTTAAATCTTAAATTATATATCTACCTAACTAGTCGTGTATTGTTTGAGAATTAAAAGTATTGAGATTTAGTCCAAAATACCAAACAAGATATATACATTTTATATATTTCGCTCCGTCGTCTTGTTATTTAATATTTTTCGTAGACATTTTTTTACAAAAATATTTAAGAAACGCCATTCTAAAAGAACAATGAAAATTCTCGGAGACATGAATATATTATGAGATCTAACAATCTTCAAATGACAATTAGGTACTCAGTTGTACCGTTGCCATAGAACTAAAACGTAACAGACACGGCTCAGAGTACTATTGTAAAAAGTAAATAGCTACGTGTAAAATATCCTTGTCAATTCCGTATCATAATTAAATTATATTTTTTGACATGAGTGATTGTGATCACTCAGTTAAGTACATATTGAAACTTCATTTTTTTTTATTGGCTGAAATTTCTAAAACTTTACAGTATCCATATTCGTACCACAACTGACGATAGTCTAACGCTAAAGTGCGCGAGTTAAATCCGTTTATAGTTGTTTCATTCCAATGTGTAATAACCGTGAAGGCATCAAAAATTATTCTATGACTTGCTAAAACACTGTTTAAAACTCACTGTATCTATACTAATATTATAAAGAGGAATGATTTGTATTTTTGTATGTAACAAATAAACTCAAAAAGTACTGGATCGATTTTAATAATTCTTTTTTCATTAGAAAGCTACATTATCACTGAGTAACATAGGCTATAAGAAAAGAGATCCGGGCGAAGCCGGGGCGGGCCGCTAAATATAATATACTAAGTCTATGACCGTTACTAAAACTCTGGTTAAATGTGACTGTATATATGAAAGTATCTATCTATATCATACTAAGTCTATGACCGTTGCTAACCAGCAAAACGCCGGCGGGCCAAACAAACTTAGCGGGTGCGGTGATAAGCGAGGGACAGCCAAATAGAAGTCACGTCAACAAATTAACCCTGCCCTAATTAGAAGACTACTAGGTACTGCTATTCTGTTCTGTAAAATACATCAGTAATTAAGACCAGTAGGTAAATAAATCCCTACTAATATTATAAATGCGAAAGTAACTCTGTCTGTCTGTCTGTTACGCTTTCACGCTAAATCTACTGAACCGATTTAAATAAAATTTGGTACAAAGAAAGTCTGGAGCCTGAGAAAGGACATAGGCTACTTTTTTCACCGACTGCAAAAAAGGAGAAGTTCCACGCGGACGAAGTCGCGGGCAGAAACTATACTTGAATACGGGACGCTTTTATTTGCTTATGCTTATATTTTTAGACTAGCCCGGCATCGCACGGAACCCTTTTTATTAGAATATTTTATGGCCTAAGTCACTCGAGAATATTGTAGTTAGCTTCCTAATGGTCCAAGATCCCAGAGCGATCTGACGTAACTTATTTTCTGACGAATGAAACCTTATGATTTCAGTAGCGTCTAGAGTGCCTTGAATATCTACGGGCTTGTGAAAACTGTCAGAGTGACACCAGGGCTGGTACCAGGTGAGAATGGTGACTAAAAATAAGAGTTATCTTACTTATTTTCTCATGGCTCATTTTTATATATATCATGTAGAATATTATTTTAAAGTAATGGATATAAGTGTCAGACACTTTTGATTGACCAGAACTTTTGTCAGACACTTTTAAGCTACCCAAAAAATGGATCTCAAAGATGGATGAACATAAGCATATCATGTTTAGGCTCATTCGACTCGGTATGACGAGCACTTTCTAAACACATGATGATAGATACCCCACATGTAAAGGTCTGATGAAAAAAAAATGCTGAGTTTCAGTTCAATGTATGGGGAACCCCAAAAATTTTGATTTTTTTCTGATTTTATTTTAAAATCTTAATGCGGTTTACAGAATACATCTACGCACCAAATTTTAATAATGTAGCTCTTATAGTTTCGAAATAAACTGGCTGTGACTAGAGTACCCGATTACTTGAGTAATCGGTTACTGAGTAATCATCAGCACTACCATCATCATATTCTGTTTAAAAAGCGCTCGTCATACCGAGTCGAATAAGCCCAAACACGGTATGCCTATGATCATTCAACTTCGAGATCCATAGTAGTCTTCAGGATTCATCATCAGCACTACCATCATCATATTCTGTTTAAAAAGCGCTCGTCATACCGAGTCGAATAAGCCCAAACACGGTATGCCTATGATCATCCAACTTCGAGATCCATAGTAGTCTTCAGGATTCATCATCAGCACTACCATCATCATATTCTGTTTAGAAAGTGCTCGTCATACCGAGTCGAATGAGCCTAAACATGATATGCTTATGTTCATCCATTTTTGAGATCCATTTTTTGAGTAGCTTAAAAGTGTCTGACAAAAGTTCTGGTCAATCAAAAGTGTCTGACACTTATATCCATTACTTTAAAATAATATTCTACATGATATATATAAAAATGAGCCATGAGAAAATAAGTAAGATAACTCTTATTTTTAGTCACCTTTCTCACCTGGTACCAGCCCTGGTGTCACTCTGACAGTTTTCACAAGCCCGTAGATATTCAAGGCACTCTAGACGCTACTGAAATCTTAAGGTTTCATTCGTCAGAAAATAAGTTACGTCAGATCGCTCTGGGATCTTACTCTATAACAGTAAAAGCATTTTTTAAATCGTCCAGTTGTCTTGGAGCCTATTCAATCCAAACAAACAAATCTTTCCTCTTTATTCTAATATATTAGTGCAGACTATGACATGTATGCATTTAAAGCGTTATATTTTACATATTTAAATATTTACCTTTATTTGAATACATGCAAAATTTTATTCATTCCTATGTGTGCTTACTTATATTTTGACTAGCTTCTGCCCGCGATTTCGTCTGCGTGGAACTCCTCTTTTTTTGCAGTCGGTGAAAAAGTAGCCTATGTCCTTTCTCAGGCTCCAGACTTTCTTTGTAACAAATTTCATTTAAATCGGTCCAGTAGTTTTATCTAATACTTAAATTATAAAGAGGAAAACTTTGTTTGTTTGGTTGTAATGAATAAACTCAAAAAGTACTGGACCGATTTTAATAATTCTTTCACTGTTGGGAAGCTACGTTCACCCTGAGTAACATAGGCTATAGAATATTTTGAAAAAAAATAGGGACCCGTGCGAAGCCGGGGCGAACCGCTAGTCCCCTATAAGAGATGAGTAACAGTATCAATTCCATACAATTTTAGGGCTCTATTACATACACTATAGAACTACTATCAACGAAATTCACTAGTTTAGTCTCCTGAAGAGAATATTCATAGTATTTCATACATAAATTAGCAATTAACTCCGATAATATCAAATGTTGTGTTGAATCTCCTAACGACATAACTCTCGTACATTGAATTCGGACGTACAGATGTATATTATAATTAATAGCATTTAGGGTACGAAACTGCGGTTTAGGGTTGTCGTACACGAAATAGGCACCGTATTGGCAATGACTCGAATAATTAAAATCTGTACGTGCATAAAAAAGGCCGAGTGGCTGATTCTTAGTCCTACCCGATATGCACACAAAATTTTATAAAATTCTGCCTTGTTGAAGGAGATTAGCAAGAAACACTGCAACCTTAGAATTTTATATATTTGTCGGAGAAACTGGTTTTCTTCTTTCTTCTATATTATGATGCATGTACGGGCAAACGAAAATAAGGTGCGATAAATTAACAAAAGCCGATGCAATATGGCCAATGACTACTGTACTATCGTTGACAATCAAATCTCAACTGTCATTCTAATCGCCGCCAATCTAGCGCTCAGAGTTACGTCACTTGACAAGGGTTGTCCGTTCCGAAGTGGCCAATCAAAATTATAGCGTCATCGAGTTTCTTACGATGCGTCGTTATATATAATATAACAATTATAACGTACTTAACTCACGTACATAATATTATATTAATTAATCATAAGAATTGGAAACAAAAAGAATCGTAGCAAACTGGACTGAAGATCCAACGCATTAAATAAACAAGGGTCAACACCAACCGGCGCCAATTTGATATGTGTAAGAGACCCTTTACGTGTCGTGTATACGTGTATACTTGTTCGTAGTTACACAACTTACACACCTATCTTTGTGGGCTCTTAAGGAAGGCTTAATTACTTTAAGCTTAAGCTAAGCTGACAATCGACTAGTAGAATTAACTCGTGTGTACCTGGCTTTACAAAGCTTTGTCACCGTAAATTGAACCTAAAACTCAGGCTTTTCAATTAAGAGAAAAACTAATCTCACAAAAGCTAATTAAATCCTGCATTCATTATACAAAATGTTTAGACACCCGTTTAATTCTAGACAGCAAAATAAATCGTTCATGGAATAATTAAATTTATGATGAGATTTTTCTTGGTGCTTTTAAGTTGTAATGTAAACTTTAGGTACATTTTTTCATTATGTTTTTATTTCAAAGTTCACTTTTTTTGTTATGTTTGTACTCTATTGTTAGCGTATGACCATTAGAGCAACAGACCTTCAAACATAACTTAAATTGAAATCTATATACTTTCAAAACATGAGTGTGCGTTAAGTGCATGTATTATAAAATACTTATACTTACTTATAGTGTAGGTACTTAAAAAGCCATAATTATAATAGTAACATAAAAAAAATCTAGATAAGCATTATATGTAATCAAGAGTAATATGAATCCACTTATGAACTCAGTCCAGGTAATAAAGTGAAAAAATATATACTTACTTATATTCGACTTTCACTTTACAAAAGTTTGTAAAAAGTTTGAAGTTACACAAAGAGAACCGTTTACTGTGTAGAACTTGAAAGAACAATCATCAAAATGATACATGTTCTTTTTACTTATCTTAAAACAAATAGGAGTAAGTATATAAAGTAAGTATATTAAGAGTACAGTTATCGGTCACCTTTAAAATTTGTTTAAAGACTTATAAGAGTATAATAATAAAACACGCAAACAATAAAGATAGAATTGTATTACAGAAGATAGGTATTAAACGCGAGAACACGGTAATAAAAATGATAGCTTGCACTAAGCATAAAAGATACTAAAATACAAAACGCATATAATATAGAAAACAATACAGGACACCAAACACATTAATATACAAAATAGGTTGTACTCCAAAAAAGACTAAAAGCCAAAACACGCTAATATAAAGATAGTGTACATAAAGGACGCTAACACACGCTACGCTATTGAAATGAAACAACTTTAACGCATTTAACTCGCGTTTTTTATTTTTATTGGCTGACGTTTAGTAGTAAACGTGTAGGGTAGTACTTAAATTTTGTAATTTAATAAATAAGGTAGTTTCCATAGCTGTATTAATCACTTTAGCACAAGACTATTGTCAGCTCAGTCGTGCTACGATTATGGAATCTGTAAAGGCTCAGAAACGTCAGCCAATAAACCCTTACTAATATTATAAATGCGAAAGTAACTCTGTCTGTCTGTCTGTTTGTTACGCTTTCACGCTAAAACTACTGGACCGATTTAAATGAAATTTGGTACAAAGAAACTCTGGAGCCTGAGAAAGGACATAGGCTACTTTTTAACCGACTGCAAAAAAGGAGGAGTTCCACGCGGACGAAGTCGCGGGCACAAGCTAGTATAAAATACGCGAGTTAAATCCGTTAAAGTTGTTTCGTTCCATTGTGTAATTTGACCGCGAAGGCATCAGAAATTAATACGCTACGCTAATTAAAAAGTTAAGTTGTATTGTAGAAGATGCAGAACGATAAAACACGCTAATAAAAATGATAGTTTGCACTGTAGAAAATACTGAACGCTAAACCACGCGAATAGAAAAGATATTTTACAAATGAAAAGTGAAATAGTTTTCAAATCAAAACAATACAATGCAACAACGCGCATATATGAAGGTACGTTGTTTCCGCTAGTAGACATTTAGTATGCATCGACATGGATTGTGAGCCGTAATTTGAATAATGTTATGTCATTTTATAAAACGTTTACTTAAAGGTCGTTTACTTTATCAAATTTTTAATATACTGTTTACAAGGTTACGTTATTTATAAATAGATATTGGGCGTTCTTCATTTTAACGTACAATAAACCGACATTTTCCTGTTTTTTTTTTTTTATAAATTTATATTTTTGGTTTTGGTGTACTATTTTTTTCTTTAAAGAGTTTTTTATAACGGCTAATTAAGGTAAAAGCACTAATGTTCGACATTGAACTAAAGGATGACACTTTCGAAAAAAACCGTTCGAAATAAGAATAATACTTAGTTAGGTTACATCACTATGGGTTTACAAGATGCCTAGTGTTATCTATGATACGTGGCCAAAAACTTTCGTACACTTTCTTTAGCAAATTTTCAAAATTGCGTCAATTTTAAATAAACATGTAAGCAGGTTGTCAAATGCGCGGTAATTCTTACGTCTTTTCTTAAGGGAACCAGTTTTTCTCAGGTATGATTTTGTTTTCTATATTAAAGATTATTGCTTCTTTTTGTTTAAATATCGTAAGTATATGAAGTTATTGATAAACTAAGAAGGTTGATGTTTTATTCCGGCTAGTTTTTATAATATTTTAAAGGGGTGTCTACAATTAGTACCAAAAAATGATATAAACCTAAAAGACGACATGTGTGTCTTCTTTTGGGGTCACAACAAATTAAATCTTTCAGCTGTTCTTTTTGCAAATTTAATATCTGTGTCCTGTAAATAAAGTTTATGTTTAACTTTCGTGCGATTTGAATAAGGCTATCCAACAGTAGACAGTGTCAACTATTAGGGTATAATATGTGTCAACTATTAGTTCCATTGTTTTCAGATTCATTCTTATGGGCTATTTTCCCGCTTAACAAATATAGGTAGGTACCTAGTAAAGAATGTTCAACGGCCAAGTCACACGACATTAACTATAATAATAAAGAAATTGCAGTCAGGAACCTTAGACTTGGCACGAGTTTGTCGTCTACATTTCATTACTTTTTAGAGATACACAAGCTGCTTTATCGAGGCTTGGCTAGTTTTATATAGAATGTTTTTGATGGGGTTTCACTTTTTTTTGTAGAAACGTGGAAAATATATTGATTAATTTTTTTAGATTTTCTTATATATGTAATTTTTTCTTTTTTCGATTTTCCTACTTTTTATAGTTTTCCCTTTAGGTTGACACTAAACCCTAACTTTGTACCAAATTTCAGCTCTCTGAGTTTATGGGAAGTACTAGTTATTTTGATGATCATGAGTGAACGAGTGTCGTAGGTAAATGCGAAACTTTTCTATTGCTTAACTTCGGAACTAAATGACCTACAATCTTGAAATTTTGAATTTTAAGTATGTATGTGATTATATAGCTTACTGGATGACGAAAATTTCTGCGTTCTGGTTTTATTTAGAGGTTCTCAAATAGTCTGAAGTTTGTAGATGAGTATACCTATCAAAAGACTTAAGTATAACATGCAATTCACTATGTGATTTTATATTATAAGCCAATTGAAACTATTTATGTTGATTTTTTAAAGTAAATATAATGATTAAAACAAGTGATAAGGATAAGAATATAAGTATTTGATTATCTGTTTATTAATAAGTTGATTTTTTATTATTTGTTGTCGATTTTTTTTGAGTACACATATTTTAGAGGGATTTTAAGTTATGTCTTCTATTAGTGCTAATTAATGTCTATGATTAGTGAATTCAATTTTTGGCGCTGTCATCTAATAGTTCCTATGACAATGCATGCAAAAATATTTTTATTTTAAAAAACGTGTTACTTATTACAGTATTTGTATGAAAAAGTAAATTTTTAGTTGTTGATGTGCTAGCAAAAAAAAAAAAGATTCATTCTTTGTCTAATAAAAATATTTTATTTTGAAGAAGGAAGTTTGACTTGTCCTTAAAGTGTCGAGCATTAGTGCTTTTACCTTAAGTAAAGTTTCCTTTTTGACAAATATTGTTTTTTAATCGTGAGTTTTGTTTTAATTAGCCTGACAGAGTGGTTATTTTCAGTGAAGACCACATTTCGGTTTACCATTCTGTCACGGTGTTCAACGAAAACCAAAGTTCTAGTACCTTAGTGAAACCTTAGATAATATTAAAAAAATACCTATAGATAGACGTTTATTCGAACATTATAATACGGTAATTATCAATACTCTAAAGAGGTGCTATAATAAGACGAAGGACATCCTTGTAGGTTAAAAATAAGAACGACCCATAATATAATAGCTAATGGATGTTAATGTACCTGTTAACTTAAATTCCTTGTAACTCGTTTAATGACAGAACTAACTAACAAAAGAACAGTATAAGAAAAAGTTATAAAAATAAATCCATAAAAAGTATATTATTAAAAAGGTCGTATTCATGTCGTCAAAAGTACCGCTCTGAATATCCACTTTTTTTACATAGCTCTCTGAACCTAAGCCTCCAGCATAAAAATAGAAAAACCAATAAAGGGAAGATATCATAACAAACGACATAACTTGTCTTGTTATATTGGAATTTCAATATGTAAACCACCGACCATTATATTACTATTTATAAGATAATAATATATCAGACCTACTACCTACTAGTTTATCATGAATAAAAATATTATTTTCTCAACGGTAAAATTGGCAGTTGTTTCAGTTTAGTGCTGAAATATGGGACATTTTTCCGTATTAAGATTGTCTATTTTGTAAAGTAAAATAATGTACTTACATCGCCCACTTGGCACAAAACCAATTCAGGTAAGCTGTGTCTTGAAAATAGGAACGCATTTCCTTATTCCAAATTTTATTTTGATACTGTATCATTTTTCGATTCGATTGCCGATTCATTTTAAACACAAAGACAGACCATTACAAAATGGTTTCAAAGTTAACGAAACACTTTTTAAAATTAAGACATTAGAGTACAATCATATAACGGAAGCCAAAGAAGCAAAAGTTTATAATGTCGATGAAATTGGAAAAAAAAACTATGCTTATTAAGTACATTAAAGAGATATGACTATAAGTTTTAGTTCGACCTTGAACCGAATAACGAAATGTAGGTGGTCCTGAATTAAGGACCCTGGAATCCACTGGAGGACCTTGTAGAAGACTAGACAGGAGGTATTTTGATTCCTTTGATGATGATAGTCACTTATAAACCGCATCCATCAAACGGAATATATAAGAACATGCAGTAAAAAAAGAAACACTTATCGGAAAACCATTATTGCAACTTTACAACACAAGAACTTATCGTAACTAAATATTTAATACAAAACCTTTATTTTCCTAAAAGTTTTTATGACCACATTCACCGTTCAATTCACATAAAAACAAACATCCACAAATACAAGTGAGTAAGATCTTTTCTTTTATCCTTTGGAATATGGAATAGTGTAGAATCAGAAGGTCGAAAAGGCATGTTGAAGGAAAAATACGCGATGTAAATTACACTTTCTTTGAAGCAAACCCTTTAACTTTTGAAGCTTTAATGAGGTAACTTATACCCTTTCGTAATAACGTCGGAGTGCCGCACCAAACTGAGACTATAAAGCATAATCACCTAACACTGGATTTAACTACACAATACGACGCAGCACGCTTGTTGAAGTTAATGTGAGCATATTGAACACGTTCCCCGCACTAACTTGAACTTAGCGTATTTTAGACGTGGGAACCAAAAACAAGGGAACAAAAGTGCATGTTAAAAAGCATCTTCTGCTTGATCTTTACGTTCAAGGTCTTTAAACAAGTGCCAATCGATAATAGAAACCGGTTGGTTTCGTTTAAAACAAATGCAAAATTATATGGAACTGGTCTAAGAGAAATAAAACTGACGTACTTCATTTTGAGACTCAATAAGGCTTCGCACGCAAAGAGAACAGACAATCGCTAAGTCTGTGTAGAAGATTGATTTGGGAGCAGGTTTAGTTACCCTTAATTTTAATCTATTTCACAACTTTAACTACCTATATTTTCACCAAAAGGTAAGGTAAGGTTGATTATTACTGATTATTTTGATGGCATAAGTGTGTCGATGAACAATTTCAAAATAGATCTCCAAAAATTATTACAGTAGCATCACAAAACCGGAAATATTGTCCATAGACTTTACAACTTTCTTATTACAATTAAAATGTTATCAAATGGCTTTTCCTACAATATCCTACAACAGTCTTCAGTTACAAGACAAATTAAAGTTTCACTTTACCAAACGACATTGTAAGGGACTAAGTAATAACGAAGGGATGCTTTGCATATTTTCAGATTTACCTTTAATAATCCGGTCTGAGTTTGTATGGGGACCGCGTCGCTCTTAAAGTGAGCTTCATTAATTAAAAGGCTCCTTCGCTTTCCAGAAAATTGCGCATTCCATACAGAGTCCTCGCGCGTTTATTATTTATAAACTTCGTGATGTTATTTACGCTTTTCATTAAGTACCTACATGCCGTGAATAATTTCGTTCTCGAAGTTATATTTTGGGAAGGTAACTTTTTCCCTTCGAATCCAATTTGTGAGAGCGGCCGTTGATTTCGTTGTAACCTTTCGAGTTGGATTGTTTTCGTGTTTGTTATGGTTTTTCTACGTAAATTGAAATCGAAAGTTATACTTTTTGATAAAAAATATTATGAAGGTGCAATTATTTTTTGATGCAAAGATTAAGGGGTTTATCAATATTTAGGTTAATAATTTCTGACGCCTTCGCGGTTATTGCACATTGGAAAGAAGCACCATAATGGAATTAACTAAGTACATCTGATTTTTATGAAATTTTGTGTGCATATCGGGTACGTCAAAGAATTGGCCAACATCTATTATTCATACCGTAAAGGTGGTCCATCCTAGTTTATTTCTTTTTTTTAATTTATGGCATTTTTTTTATCTTGTTTTTTATTATGTACAAATTCTCAGAAAACGTGCTATGAAGTTCACTAAGTCAGCTAAGTAGTAGGTAATAATATATAAAATTACTAGCTTTTGCCCGCGACTTCGTCCGCGTAATTTTTAACCCCGTTATGGGGTGAACTTCATTAGAATACGGATCTATATCTGAATCTCTAACGTTTTTTAACCTATTATTGATTTCCCTAACGTTTTATGTCATAATGATTATTAACTAACACTCTTATGACCTATCTTTTGTTTTCCTAACATCATATGGATGTTTTTTTTTCCACATAATGTTTTATTTCCTTAACGTATTTCCCACTTACCATATTAATTATTCATCCTAATTATATTCGGTTTAGGCGCCTCGCCGGCCGCTGCCGCGGCAAGCTCGCTTCGCTCGCTCGGCTTTCGCGCTGTACGGTCGCAGTTCAATTAATTAGTATACTGACAAAACCTGGTTTGTTAACATTATGTCGTAAATATACTTTCATTAAAAGTACTGATTCTGACGCTTCGCCGGCCGCTGTCGCGGCATGCTCGCTTCGCTCGCTTGGATAGCAAGCTGGACGGTCTCAGTTCTACCTAACACTCCTCCTCGCTTCGCTCGTCGTCGTTCCTAAAGGAGTCTTTCATTTGCCGCTGCCGCGGCGCGCTAGCTTCGCTCGCTCGGCTTTCGCGCTGTAGGGTCGCAGTTCAATTAATAAGTATACTGACAAAACCTGGTTTGTTAACGTACTGTCGTAAATATACTTTCATTAAAAGTACAGATTCTGACGCTTGACCGGCCGCTGCCGCAGCATGCTCGCTTCGCTCGCTTGGATCGCGTGCTGGATGATCACGGTTCTACCTAACACTCCTCCTCGCTTCGCTCGTCGTCGTACCTAAAGGAGACCTTCATTTGCCGCTGCCGCGGCACGCTCGCTCGGTTTTCGCCCTGTAGGGTCGCAGTTTAAGTAATTAGTGTACTGACAAAACCTGGTTTGTTAACGTTATGTCGTAAATATACTCTGATTGAAAGTACCAATTCTGACGCTTCGCCGGCCGCTGTCGCGGCATGCTCGCTTCGCTCGCTTGGATCGCGTGCTGGACGATCAGGATTCTACCTAACACTCCTAGCTTCGCTCGTCGTCGTAACTAAAGGAGACCTTCATTTGCCGCTACCGCGGCACGCTCGCTTCGTTCGCTCGGCTTGTGCATTGTTGGGTCGCAGTTCAATTAATTAGTATATTATTAGTATACTGACAAAACCTGGTTTGTTAATGTTATGTCGTAAATATACTTTTATTAAAAGTACCGGATCTGACGCTTCGCCGGCTGCTGCCTAACACTTCCCTTATATTCGTAATAAATGGAGCTAACAATAGTTTAACATGTACAATATGCAAACTAAGTACATAAGTACTTACCTATCTTACTTTCGAAATTGCATAATTTATACAGCTACCACTGAGTTCAAATTTTTTTTTTAATCGGACAAAGTTTTTAAAGAAATCATACACGTGAGGTTTAGCTGGCTATTTATTTAAGGATTGATTACCACACTTATTACAAAGATCTAACAAAACAACAAAACAATTTTACAATTCAATTCAATCCTACAAAATAAAACCTTATACCAATTACATACAATATAAGTGGTGTTACGAAATAAAACATTTCCCAGTTTGCCTCATTGCCTATAATGATATACCAGTAGGTATCCAGTAATAGCACAATATCCAGTTCCTCACAGGAGCTCGCGCGAGCTTGCTTCACCTCCGTCTCGTCCCATTCCGTCACCTCTGTTATCACGGCTTTTTTATATAATATGTCAGCTTTGGTCGCGAAGAACACTTCTATTTTTCTGCGTAATGACACCAGTTTCCCCTCGCAAGTTAAACGGGGTCTGCTTACTCAGGAATATTATTAAATAGTCCTCATTACACGATCCACGGGATATTACATAATAATGCCATTTTCGTTAACACTGAAGAAATCATACATGTAACAGTTTGGGTATTTATTTAATGTCAGGAATGACATTAGCAACCGTTGCTATGCATACCTACATTATACTTTTTAAATATGTGTCAAAATCAAAAGCACTAAGTAGTATTCATATCAATTTGGAAGAAAATCTCCCTTTTAACCCCATTAGGGGGTGAAAATCAATAAAATACGAAACACGTACTCCATCAATTCTGTTGAAGAATGTTTATGTAAAATTTGAAATAGATCGGACCAAGGAATCACGTTGTTGCATACAAACTTTGCACCCCATTTTTAACCCCTTAGGGATAGAATTTCGGAATATAATATAGCCTATGTCCTTTCCCAGGCTTCAGACTTTCTTTGTACCAAATTTCATCAAAATCCGTTCAGCCGTTTAGGCGTGAAAGAGCAAC
This sequence comes from Polylopha cassiicola, assembly GCA_038024825.1. Classification (NCBI taxonomy): domain Eukaryota; kingdom Metazoa; phylum Arthropoda; class Insecta; order Lepidoptera; family Tortricidae; genus Polylopha; species Polylopha cassiicola. Next base: position 4,137,703 of record CP149053.1, on the reverse strand, counting down.
AGACAGACAGACAGACAGACAGACAGAGTTACTAACGCATTTATAATATTAGTAGGGATAATTTCATCATATAAAGTACCTACTTATATAAATTTATAAAATAACTAACCACGCATAAAACACGTTGGAGGAAAACCTAACAACTTAAAGACTCGGAAATTACGTTACGTAACATCAACCACCTGTGTCTATAAAATACCGTTCAAGATCATACTTAGCCTACATATTGCCAAGCTAATTTCGCCTTTATCCGTCTCGGGATATAGCTCAATAAATTTAAGCATGATAAAAATTAAGTGCAGAAGATTTTATGGTTTGTGTAAGGTCAAGGCTTCTAATTCCGTCTACGGGGCTATTCCGTCACGTACACGTTTTTGGCGAATCTAAGCACAGTTCGCCGCTGCCGGCTCAGTTGGTAAAGCAGTAGGATTTTCTAATGCAAACTAAAAAACACCCATGACGCTGTGCAATAAAGGAAGAAAAATATCTGCTTTCAAAGTTCAGTTGCGTTTCGAAGTCGAAGTGCGAGTATAGTACTATGCAGTTTGATCGAAGATAAATACGAAATAGTTAGACTTCTAGGCTTGTTTGTATGATTATTACAACGTCTATGATATGTATAAACGTGTCTGCCTGTTCGTGATGCGTAAAACTCCGATAGTTTTTAGTAATACACCATGAAAAATTAACAACTTCAAAATAGTCAAGTGGGAAATTCCGTCTATTTTTTAAGGGGCAAAGCCGTCATATGCCGGTATTTCCCGATTCCAGACATCGTCAACCTTTTTTTAATGTATTACATTTTAAAATAGGTACACTTGTCAATCTGGCAATAATAAGCTTAGCTGTGACGAAATATATGAGTAGGTAATTCGATAGAACGTAGTACGAAAATACTCCGGACTGCAAAATGTATAAATCATTACTTTATGAAATAATATATATAAAAAATATATGTATTAGTAAATTTTTAAAAGGTTGAGCTCATCTGATTGGCAAACCATGCCGGAATAGCCCCAAAAAATTGTGTTTGCGGATAACTCCTATTGTAAATCTTATATCTAAGGTCTAATAACACATATTTGATTGAAATCGACGTGTCTTCATTTTCCGCTAGCTAAGACTTGAAAAAACTGCGTAGTTCTCGGGAAACTGCTTGCATGACGGAATAGCCCCACTCGGGCGGGAAACTCCGTCTATCTGACTATTATTTAAAAAAAATATATAATAAATTAAGCAACCTAGATACAGGGAATATCATACTATTATTTGATTGCCAAGTAAATTATTAGTCTAGTAGATGCGCGCAATGGGTAAATAGTTAAAAATAAACGTCTCAAAATTTTAACCAAAGTTGATCTAGCTCAAAAATATGCCGGAATTAGAAGCCTTGACCTTAATACTACGAGCATGTCTTAGATTATTGTTTAATATTAGTAATAAAGGTACTTTATCTTTATTATCAGCTGCTAGAATCTTAATCCTAAGCTGCTAAAGTCTCGCTTTCAAACTAAAACTACCGAACCGATAAAATTTGGTACAAATATATATTCTAGAGCCTTAGAAAGGACATAGGCTACTTTTAATTGCTAACTCCACGCGAAAGGAGTCGCGGCAAAAGCTAGTCTTTCTCTAAATTGCCTAACTGAAAAAAGACTATTAATTGAGCTATTGCGCTATGACAAAACGTCTCCACTGAGGGTATGTATGTATATATATTATATTATAAATACAAGATACGTTGTGCTATTATCTAGATACATCTAATTAGTTATAATTATATGACGGTTAAGATAATAATTATGGTAAACAGACGGTATCCAATGAACCAAGAGAGTGCAACAATAATTAACGTGAATTAATTTTAATTACCTATATTACTGAACTCTTTGAAAAATACCTACTGCTTTTTTATAAGTAATATGTTTGATCACACGAAACATTTTACGTAATAAAGCGCTTAAGTAAAGGCAAACAACAAAGACGCCTGAAAAAAGGCTTTTATTTCGCTAACATGAAAGTAAAGCAAAACAATCCATTAAACTGAAAAAATACCAAGTGAATTATTGATGGTTAGGGAATAAAGGAAGTATGGATTTTTACTTAAACTCCCAACGTTTGATGGGTACCCAAACTTCGGAAACAATATTTTAATGTCTATCAAATATTTGTTTTCAGACGGTTCCCCGAGGTGGATTTAATAGGCACTATATCAAAGTAAATTTTCTTTTTTCATTTATTCTCAGGATTTCGTCATGTCTATTAAGTACCTAAATGTCAAATTAGTCATCGTGTGTCAACTGAATAAACTATTTATATTTAAGTATTTCTAAAACAAAACGCTGCTTTTCTAGAATAGTGTCACAACTCGAAATAATTTGTTACTCCATTTTAGATTGTGAACCGTCACATATAAATTTCAATTCAGAATGGTGACACATTTCGAGTTGTGACACTATTCCAGAAAAGCAGCGAAAATTAAAACACACCGCGAATGAATACTTCAATATAATACGTACCTACACTTACTACTCATTAGTACTCATTCAAGAATAACATTCAAAATGAATGTCAAAAAGACATTCAAAATGCAACAAAAAGGACAAACAGGTGTTGACGCGGTTGCGTTTTTCCACTGAACGCTTATCAAGGTATTATCACAATGATAATGATAAGTTACAGCGAATCCATATTTCCATAAAACGTCGACATATAACCCCACCGTATATTCCGATGGTTTATTCATTGTGATAAAATATACATGAGTAACGTTTTGCTTGAATCGGGATAGATTTTGACTTAAATCTCACAGGTTGTCAGTTCCCAGCGTTCCTTGGAGGTCGCGTCCGAAGTTTTCGTTGCAGAAAATAAATGTGCGATCCCTTTTACTGGTACTTTCAGAGCACTCAGACTATGTAAAAACTTTTACACGTCGATTTAGACAAAGATCTACAATAAACAAATAGTAGTAACCAATTTACCGTAAATTATAAGATGAATCCTGAAAAACCATTCTTAACTGTTAATTACAAAATATATCATTCAAAACCATACTTAGATATCAATTTGGTCTCATAAGAAACTAAGACTATAAGGATATATGATGTAAAAGTCTTTAAACTAAATCCAGGACGAGCAAGAGTAATTAAAAGAGAGACGTAGAAGCGTAAGAGGTTTGACAATGTCGCTGCAAGAAACTAAGTACCTACGTAATAGAAATGAGATGCTTATCAACCAATGTATAAGATTAAAATGAGACTTCGAATAAGAGAATGAATAATAACTATGAAACATAAATACGCATGTACAAGCACGTATTATTATTACATTATACATTGGGATCAAGCTCGACTGTCGATAGTATCCGATAACCTGACCTCACAGCATAATGTTATTTAGTCCATCAAATATTACGATGTTCTAACCCCGAACTATATCACAATACCTTAAATAAAGAGTCACACTACCCACTGGCATAATATAAACGTCCATTTGACATGGGTCCTCCGGGGAGCAAAAGGTCGATACATTTTAATAAGAGCATTCCAAAAAACTTAGCAAATATTTCACCTAAATCCTAACTTAGCGGATCTAAACAAAAGTTTGAACTTAAAATCTGAAACCCAAAAGTTAGCAGCGGTTTGGAAAACTAATAGGGAAATTCTGCGTATAGAGGACGACGTTGTACCCAAAAACGTACTGGTATTTGGGAGCTGCTTAAGTATTCCACGGTGGTTCTTAGGGATTCAGATTACATTGACTGGTAGAGGGTAGGTTAACAAAGAGTCTATATTATACGCGTGACCTCACGTCACCTGAACGGTGTCACATCGGCGAGTTTAATCTACATAACCCCACTTATCAGGCAAGGGGTCGCTTAATAAAATTCGGACCGAGATTGGCAGCAAATCAGATTTTGAATGCGGGTTTATCAGAATTTGAGCGCGCAATTTTGAATATAAAAGCATTTCATTAAAATTTCGATGTCGTTGACTTTTGTTACATTTTATACTACAATCTACCTATACTAAATCCCTACTAATATTATAAATGCGAAAGTAACTCTGTCTGTCTGTCTGTTACGCTTTCACGCTAAAACTACTGAACCGATTTAAATGAAATTGGGTACAAAGATAGTCTGGAGCCTGAGAAAGGACATAGGCTACTTTTTAACCGACTGCAAAAAAGGAGGAGTTCCACGCGGACGAAGTCGCGGGCAGAAGCTAGTTACTTATAAAGAGGAAAACTTTTTTTGTTTGGTTGTAATGAATAGGCTCAAAAACTACTATCAAAATCGGATAATTCTTTCACTGTTGGCAAGCTACGTTCGCCCAAAGTAACATAGGCTATTTAAATATATTGCAAAAAATTGGGATTCGTGCGAAACCGGGGCGAATAGCTAGTTCTATATAAGGAAATATAGGGAGTTAGAGTTTAGTTACGTATCTAAAGACAAAGACATCATAGATTAATTAAAAAATAGTAAAGAAATTGCGGATTCGCAACCATCTACTTACTATGACGATGCTAATCTTATCACAGATTTATGAGTAAAACACCTTAACATCCTTGTAATAAGCTCGGATTAAATGATAACTGTTCGCGCAATAAAAGATGAAATTGTTTAAGTAATGCAATTAAAAAGTCATAAAACCGTAAGTAATAATAAATTATAATACACTAGCTTTTGCCCGCGACTTCGTCCGCGTAATTTTTAACCCCGTTATGGGGTGAACTTCATTAGAATACGGATCTATATCTGAATCTCTAACGTTTTTTAACCTATTATTGATTTCCCTAACGTTTTATGTCATAATGATTATTAACTAACACTCTTATGACCTATCTTTTGTTTTCCTAACATCATATGGATGTTTTTTTTTCCACATAATGTTTTATTTCCTTAACGTATTTCCCACTTACCATATTAATTATTCATCCTAATTATATTCGGTTTAGGCGCCTCGCCGGCCGCTGCCGCGGCAAGCTCGCTTCGCTCGCTCGGCTTTCGCGCTGTACGGTCGCAGTTCAATTAATTAGTATACTGACAAAACCTGGTTTGTTAACATTATGTCGTAAATATACTTTCATTAAAAGTACTGATTCTGACGCTTCGCCGGCCGCTGTCGCGGCATGCTCGCTTCGCTCGCTTGGATAGCAAGCTGGACGGTCTCAGTTCTACCTAACACTCCTCCTCGCTTCGCTCGTCGTCGTTCCTAAAGGAGTCTTTCATTTGCCGCTGCCGCGGCGCGCTAGCTTCGCTCGCTCGGCTTTCGCGCTGTAGGGTCGCAGTTCAATTAATAAGTATACTGACAAAACCTGGTTTGTTAACGTACTGTCGTAAATATACTTTCATTAAAAGTACAGATTCTGACGCTTGACCGGCCGCTGCCGCAGCATGCTCGCTTCGCTCGCTTGGATCGCGTGCTGGATGATCACGGTTCTACCTAACACTCCTCCTCGCTTCGCTCGTCGTCGTACCTAAAGGAGACCTTCATTTGCCGCTGCCGCGGCACGCTCGCTCGGTTTTCGCCCTGTAGGGTCGCAGTTTAAGTAATTAGTGTACTGACAAAACCTGGTTTGTTAACGTTATGTCGTAAATATACTCTGATTGAAAGTACCAATTCTGACGCTTCGCCGGCCGCTGTCGCGGCATGCTCGCTTCGCTCGCTTGGATCGCGTGCTGGACGATCAGGATTCTACCTAACACTCCTCCTCGCTTCGCTCGTCGTCGTACCTAAAGGAGACCTTCATTTGCCGCTACCGCGGCACGCTCGCTTCGTTCGCTCGGCTTGTGCATTGTTGGGTCGCAGTTCAATTAATTAGTATATTATTAGTATACTGACAAAACCTGGTTTGTTAATGTTATGTCGTAAATATACTTTTATTAAAAGTACCGGATCTGACGCTTCGCCGGCTGCTGCCTAACACTTCCCTTATATTCGTAATAAATGGAGCTAACAATAGTTTAACATGTACAATATGCAAACTAAGTACATAAGTACTTACCTATCTTACTTTCGAAATTGCATAATTTATACAGCTACCACTGAGTTCAAATTTTTTTTTTTAATCGGACAAAGTTTTTAAAGAAATCATACACGTGAGGTTTAGCTGGCTATTTATTTAAGGATTGATTACCACACTTATTACAAAGATCTAACAAAACAACAAAACAATTTTACAATTCAATTCAATCCTACAAAATAAAACCTTATACCAATTACATACAATATAAGTGGTGTTACGAAATAAAACATTTCCCAGTTTGCCTCATTGCCTATAATGATATACCAGTAGGTATCCAGTAATAGCACAATATCCAGTTCCTCACAGGAGCTCGCGCGAGCTTGCTTCACCTCCGTCTCGTCCCATTCCGTCACCTCTGTTATCACGGCTTTTTTATATAATATGTCAGCTTTGGTCGCGAAGAACACTTCTATTTTTCTGCGTAATGACACCAGTTTCCCCTCGCAAGTTAAACGGGGTCTGCTTACTCAGGAATATTATTAAATAGTCCTCATTACACGATCCACGGGATATTACATAATAATGCCATTTTCGTTAACACTGAAGAAATCATACATGTAACAGTTTGGGTATTTATTTAATGTCAGGAATGACATTAGCAACCGTTGCTATGCATACCTACATTATACTTTTTAAATATGTGTCAAAATCAAAAGCACTAAGTAGTATTCATATCAATTTGGAAGAAAATCTCCCTTTTAACCCCATTAGGGGGTGAAAATCAATAAAATACGAAACACGTACTCCATCAATTCTGTTGAAGAATGTTTATGTAAAATTTGAAATAGATCGGACCAAGGAATCACGTTGTTGCATACAAACTTTGCACCCCATTTTTAACCCCTTAGGGATAGAATTTCGGAATATAATATAGCCTATGTCCTTTCCCAGGCTTCAGACTTTCTTTGTACCAAATTTCATCAAAATCCGTTCAGCCGTTTAGGCGTGAAAGAGCAACAGACAGACAGACAGACAGACAGACAGAGTTACTAACGCATTTATAATATTAGTAGGGATATATAGTTTTATTCTAGTAGGTAAAGAATTTGAGTTACAGTCGCTTTTATGTTTTCCTATTTACTGTGCCTCATTGTGTTTACGATTCATTTAGAAATGTTCAACTACTTAACTATACAATCATTTCAAATCATTTCTCAGTGCACATTTATCCTGTTTAAGTTTAAACTGATCATTCAATTAGTTTGAAATTCAGTAGGCACGTACCTAGACTTAATTAATTCTGAACAATATAGATTTAGTATCTATAAGCTTCATCTAAGTGCTCACTGTACCTAGTAATTGGTAAATTACCAATATGGTAATATAATTAGTGACTAAGTTTAAACGTTTGTGTTTAATAATTCAGTTTTGGGGTTAATGTTATATTATTAGAGAAGTTATATTGGAGTACTGGAATTAGTGATGCTATGAGACTAAGGACCATTTTGCGAGACAATATGCAGGTGAATTTTGAGCGAGAAATTTGCAAGCTCTTTAGCAAAGTGTTTAGTAGACTCCTAAATAGATGTCTTTGGATAATTAGAATCTAATAAACTAATAATAAACTAGAGCGTGTACTATAGGTATTAGACAATTATGAACAAACATTCAAGACACCATATAATAAAGGTCCTAGTGATTATTACACTGACATCTGCCCATGACAGGATTCGAACCCGCAAATCCCGTAACATTTTGATCCTAAACCTTTTGCCTTCTGTCTGTCTGGTTAATTTTGAAACATATTGTAAGTAAACCTACATTTATAAATGGATAGGAGATAGGTGAGTTCCCTACTAGTTAAAAAGCATTTACGTACTCTGAAATTGTTTCAGACTTTATGAGTTGTATATCTTTAAGACTAGAAAGATTGAAGTGTCATCATGCAATAGATTAAGCCACGCGATAACTTTAAAACTTGGTCAAATTTCAAGACTTACAAAATTCAACTTCCGAGGGAGCGATTAAGTTAATACTCGCGTTTTTCTTTCCTTCTACGCCTGGCAGTTTACCCGTACATAACATTACATCTGACTATACAATCAACAGTAACCGCTTCATTGTTGACATTTGTCAGAGAAAACCTAGAAGGATCTGCTTTTTATGACCCCATAAAACCTTTTTATTCCTCCGTCCGAAATAATCCGGAATCTTCGCCAGTTTTTCGCGAATAAAGAAGATTTGCTACAGTGAAATATTAAGACGTATTAAATAACCAAAAGATCATTTTTAGCGTCTGCGTTATTCCAATGTTACTTATTAACGGTAAACAAAATTATCAAGACGTGAAACGTCTACCGGAGTTAAGAATTCTTAAGTACCCAATTTTGAATAATTTCGTCACTTAAAGATGTCGCCCACGTTTTCAACACGGTAATAATTTTAAAGTGATATTGGAGCTTAGGATAATTAAAAAAACAGTATCAGCTACTTATATCAATACGAGTAATTATTAATGAGTTTATATATAATATATATGTTGGTATACACAAGGATTAAATAACAAGAACGACACGGTTAACATTCACCAAATTTTCAATTAAGACAGGTATACCTATGTGTATCTGTTTTCTTATACAATTTTAATTTTCCAAGATCCCAGTCACCCCAGACTTACGTACTATATATTCTATACTAATATTATAAAGCTGAAGAGTTTGTTTGTTTTAACGCGCTAATCTCAGGAACTACTTACTGGTTCGAATTGAAAAAATCTTTTTTTGTTGGATAGACCATTTATCGAGGAAGGCTTTAGGCTATATAACATCACGCTGCGACCAATAGGAGCGAAGAAACAATGGAAAATGTGTAAAAAACGGGGAAAATATAAAGCCTTTATGAAGAATAACTATTCCACGCGGACGAAGTTGCGGGCACAGCTAGTATATAATATAGTTAATACAAAATTTATTAGATTTCGAAAAAAACATATAAATTTGAAGATGGCGCCATGCCATTTTCCATTGATTGTAAGTATTGTAACCGACTAGGATAATATTGCAAGCACATCATTTAACGTTGTCAAAATTTTACAGAACCTAATAGGTATTTACGCGAGATAAATCCTTTTAAAAAAAGTTATTTCATTCCAATGTCTAATACTCGCGAGGCTTCAGAAATTATTATTCATAATAAATATATTAATAAACTTGCCTTACAGCGAGACAGACCTAATGGAACCGCGGGCGACTAATTTTTTTCCTCACGCCATTATGTCACTGTTTTTCTTTCTGTATTAAATAATTTATCACCAGAATCTTAGCTCAGTTTTCGTAGATAGAAAATTATTGCCAGTGTCATAATTAAAACAAAGAAATAAGAAAGGGAATTTTGTTACAATTTACGCATTTCAACATTCTTAAAATAAAATTATTGCAAATGAACGTATTTTACTTAGTAAATCCCTCTAGAGTTTATATCATAAATGCGAAAGTAACTCTATCTGTCTGTCTGTCTGTTACGCTTTTACGCTAAAACTACTGGACCGATTTAAATGAAATTTGGTGCAAAGAAAGTCTGGAGCCTGTGAAAGGACATAGGCTTTTTAACCGACTGCAAAAAAGGAGGAGTTCCACGCGGACGAAGTCGCAGGCAGAAGCTAGTTATCTATAAATTTACAAGTAGTTTTACTGTAATAATTTCTGATGCCGTTTTAGTGTTATACTATCGTCAGTTAAGTGCAAATATGGAAACTGTAAAGTTTTCAACGTCAGCCAATAAAATAAAATAAGCGAGTTAAGTCCGTTTACATAGTTGTTTCATTCTAAAGTAGGTAGTTACTAGAGTCTACCTAAACAAATCTATAAAGACTTTTGTTCGAAAAGAAATCCTACCGTCAATATTTATCGAAAAATCTGTCTGAAAACCCTATTTTACGGCCTTTATTGTCACAGTGTAACATGCTTTAGTATATTTCCCAAGCCTGGATGATAAAGTGATAAAATAATATATTCAGTCTACTCTTATATTACTTACCTATATTCAACCTATTCCCAGAGGTATGATTGATTCAATAAGTAGATAGGTATAGGTAGGTAGGTATATTTTAGTACTTACTTATAAAACGAACTAAGGCTATTTGGTTAAATTACATTGCTTTTTAATTGTACCTCCGCAAAAAAAAGGAAAAAAACAGAAGACGATTAAGTACTTACTTGGCTTTGACTATTTCAATCAAATGAAAAAAAAAACATGTTGATCTTCATAGAATAGGTACGGTATACTTAATTTCGAAAATTATAGGTATTACCTACGTACCTAATGGAATTAATCGGAACGAAACTACGAGAATAGTTCAAATATGTTGCAGCGCCCTGTAGGGTTTCATAGTGGACAAAATTGTTATTTTCCATCTTATGTAGGTACCTACATAGGTATGAAAGCAATAAACGCAATAAAATTAACTCCCGTATTTATTTTATTTGCTGAAGTTTCAAAAACTAGTTCCCATATTCGTAGCACGACTGAGATGACAGTCTGAAGTAGGTAGGTGCCTAGTTGAAAGACACTTTCATCGATAAGTCATGAATGGGACGACCTTTCTCGTTATCAGTCGATTCTTTATCATTCCCTTATCAATATAGTAATTGGTTGTTTACTAACGCTCTGATTATCAGATGGTTTTGCAACCGGATCTTAATGCATGGTTACAGACACTTACAGAGTTAATTAAATACTTACCTACTTCACTCAACGTATGCAAAATTTTAGCCACATTAATTGCTAGTTTAAGATAAACGCCAATTATAATTGGCAGGGTCACGATGATTCAATTAATACGCCTCCGATGTGAGGTAAGATAAGTATTAAAATAAATAAAATGTTATCGTAACGTGACGGTTAAAAACTACACAACTGCAGAAGTATTTGTTTGTCTATAGGTATAGAAACACCTGTACTCACTACTTACTAGGTTAAAATAACGTAGGTATTATAAATTTCACGGTCATAAACGCTATGCTACCTATTACCTATTTAATACCTAGGTACCTATCTAGGTTACTTAATGTACCTATACCTAGGGGTATTAACATAACAAACTATAAGTAGGAACATATTTGTTATGAAATAACACATTCAAACTTTAAAGTTAATTCGAGCAACGGACTATTATAATTTAAGAACGGAGGTAGTTGACAAAAAGTTGTCAATCTAGGTACTTACCTACTTACTTACTTATGTGTAACTAACGAACTATCTTCATTAATAATTCAACGACTAAATAATCAAAAAACATAGGTGAATAAACTATTTAAAATAATCACAAGGCAGTCTCCGCGCTAATATAGTTTTTGTAATACTCACAACAATATGCCGGCAAACTTGAAAATCCACGTGTCACGTGCACAAAATATGGTACTAAACAGAACAAAACTATTCAAATAACACTAAGTGTCATCACAAAATCCCATTGTTACACAGCACGACACAAATACGGGAAAGTTTTCAATACTCTCAGAGAGTCGCGACGTAACTCGAGTAGCGGTACACGCGACACAACCACCACGCGCGACGGCCGCGGCGAAACTGATTTGAAAATCGTGTGCAGTGTTGCCAACTCCTAGAAATTCGAGTCGCTAAACTCAAAGCCAAAAGTCGCCAGAAAGTCGCTAAAACTAAAACATAACCAAAAAAGTTCGGGGGACCCCCCCCCCCCATAATAATATACAAATGGAACTTCAATTAAATAAAGGTGCGCTATCGCGTTTGTCGTTTTCCATATTATGTATCTCTGGGCATTGAATAATTCTGTGTCGATTTGACAAAAAATCTATCTTTGGCTCTAGAACTGTTTTAATTTGTACTCCAAAAGTCGCCAGATGAGTCGCTAAACTTTTTTTGTCGTCAAAACTTTTTTTTTGGTCGCTAAGCCTTAAGCAAAAGTCGCTAGTTCTAGCGACAAAATCGCTAAATTGGCAACACTGATCGTGTGGCAAAACGATCGCTAGTCGATTGAGGCATCGGGCAAAGGTTGAAACGATACAGCCAGCCATTCAGTTTTGTTAGCCCAGGTCAGAATAGCATAGAGTTAGAACATAGATTTTATTTTATAAAGATAGTCTGGGCTTATCTTTTTCAAGTCGAAACGGATATGGTAATGTTATGTTAAGCATACATGCTCGCTAGACAATAGTATTTTTAAGCAAATATTTAACTACATACCTTGTTTGGAAACTAAGGTAACTGTTTTCAATGTTTTAAAAGGAATACTACGGCTTACTTAAGGTATTTTATGATTTAAAATTGTATTGAAACTATTTTAAACGTTTACAAATTTTGTTTAAGGGAATCAAATGAAATAGGTAAGTAAGTACTTACTACACTAAAAATAACTTTATAATCTGTTAGGTACTTACTACTTTTTAATCTTTATAAAATGGATTATAAAGTGATAAACCAGCGAACTTCGTATCGCGTTTTTTTTTATCAAAAAATAGGAGTTGTTGGTAGTAGGATAAAAGCGTTGTAAGTTGTATTTTTTAATGCTGAATCATGAAAAAATAAAAACAAAAAAGTATTGTGCAAAAACAAATTAAACCTTTAAGGTGTGGTCCACCCCTTAATATTTAGGGATGAAAAATTGATTTTGTCAAATTCTCAGTCCTACCCGAAATGCACATAAGTAAAATTTTATAAAAATCGAGCCGTTCCGGAGGAGTTTAACAACAAACACGCGACACGAGAATTTTATATTATTAAGTATATTAGTATATAATATGTTTAAATAATTAGGCAATATAAACAAACCGGTTTAGTTACATTTGAACAAAAAAATACCTATGTGGGACAATTATTATAAGCAGAGATCGCAATAGGTAGTGCCTATTTACCTAAACTTGGCGGGAGGAGATGACTAAGAGTGGTTACAACCACCAAAAATATTATTTATTTTTATTGAACGCGGGATTTCCCGGGATTTATAAGAATACATAATCGATATAGATTCACACTCAGGGTGTAATGGTTAATGAAATGTAATTGTTTAATGCCGAAACTTACGTTGAGAACTCAAAAGGTGACTCATACGAGTGGTCCGTCAGGCATAGGAATATAAACATTTTCTATATTCCTCAAAAGGATTAATACGTTTTATTTTACTTGTAAATCTTGTTACATTGATTTATTTTAAATTATGTTATCATGAATGTATAATAATATTTTTGGTGGTTGTAACCACTCTTAGTCACCTCCTCCCGCCAAGTTTAGGTAAATAGGCACTACCTATTGCGATCTCTGATTATAAGATCTGCGCTTACCTGCCTACAAAATATTTAATATCATATCATAGGTACGTAGGTAAGTAAAAACTTTTCACAGACTTGCTTTTTAGGCTAAGTTCCTTATATTTTTTTATTATAAGACCAGGAATCGTGACTTTTGTACATAATTTAACAAAAAACAGGCAGCGCTGGTAACTAAACGGCCTATTCTAAAGAATACGGAAATACCGTGACGGTTAGCTCAAGGTAAAACACGAGATGTAAAAACTAGTAGAATAGTAAGTAAGTAAGTAAAACATAATGTTATTTAAAGTATGTATATTTAGAATTGATTAAATTATGATTGAGAAGAATCCCTACTTCCCTACTAATATTATAAATGCAATTTAGTACAAAGAAAGTCTGGAGCCTGAGAAAGAACATAGGCTACTTTTTAATCGACTGTAAAAAGGGAGGAGTTCCACGCGGACGAAGTCGCGGGCAGAAGCTAGTACTAACATAAAAAGAAAGAAACGGATAAATTGATTGACAAGACAAGATTGTCCAGTACCCATAGTACAAGCTGTGCTTAGTTTGGGACTAGATCAATTGTGTGAATTGTCCAAAGATAAAAAAAATATATAACTACCTACTAACACATAAGACAATTGTGAAGTGTTAACCCTAAGATACCTATGATATACAGCCTATTAACGATATGTTACTTAGGTAATTCTATACTTTACATAAAACATCCCTACTAATATTATAAATGCGAAAGTAACTCTGTCTGTCTGTCTGTCTGTCTGTTACGCTTTCACGCTTAAACTACTGGACCGATTTAAATGAAATTTGGTACAAAGAAAGTCTGGAGCCCGAGAAAGAACATAGGCTACTTTTTAACCGACTGCAAAAAAGGAGGAGTTCCACGCGGACGAAGTCGCGGGCAGAAGCTAGTACTAACATAAAAAGAAAGAAACGGATAAATTGATTGACAAGATTGTCTAGTACCCATTGTACAAGCTGTGCTTAGTTTGGGACTAGATCAATTGTGTGAATTGTCCAAAGATAAAAAAAAAATATAACTAAATACTGACATAAGACAATTGTGAAGTGTTAACCCTAAGATATCTATGATATACAGCCTATTAGCGATATGTTACTTAGGTAATTCTATACATTACATAAAACATCCCTACTAATATTATAAATGCGAAAGTAACTCTGTCCGTCTGTCTGTCTGTCTGTCTGTCTGTCTGTTACGCTTTCACGCTAAAACTACTGGACCGATTTAAATGAAATTTGGTACAAAGAAAGTCTGGAGCCCGAGAAAGAACATAGGCTACTTTTTAACCGACTTCAAAAAAGGAGAAGTTCCACGCGGACGAAGTCGCGGGCAGAAGCTAGTTTTTCATAAATGAAACAAATGTTTGGTTTTTACCCCATACTAACCACCACTACGGAGACGCAAACACAGAAATAAACCGAAAATGCCTATCGGTTTCAGAATAAAGATTTAAAAGGGTTTCTCTGTCGATCGTAAAAGCTGTGTAAACCCTGTGCAAGGGTTCTTTAGCATACTTTGATAAACATACGCCATTTAGATTCTATGAAGCATCAGAATACTATAGATTACGGATGTTTGTTATTCTTTGGCGCAAAACAGCGAGCCTATGATGAACTGTCGAGTTGACATTTTGTCCATCAAGTAGATTAAGTACTACCAAAAAATTTTTTTTTTTTTGATGGCCTTTTGGTCTAGGTTGCGGGTTCGAATCGTGCTAGGGGCAGATGTCGATGTGATGAGCAAATAAATGGTTTTGACTTTGACTTTGACTTTGACTTTGTCGACATAATATTGAGAACGTTGTCGACAAGAAGGTTTCTCATGGCGATATTGCTTCGTTGTCGACAAGAAGAAATAAGAGACATCGACATGACAAAATCTCTCGTTGACTACACCCAACAAATTTCTGACAGATTATCGCGAGAATAAGACGTCATCGGCATGACAAGATGTCGACTCGACAATTCATCGCCTCGCAGAATAGGCTTAAGCATAACGACTGGTTTTTTTCTTTGTCCGTCAAGTAGATTTTCAAAAATTATTGGACACGTATTTTTTCTTTTCTCAATCCAACAATAAATGACAAAGATAAGCGCTATTAAAATTCAGAAGTGGGTGCTCGTGACGTCACGTAATGGTATAAAATTATAAATTGTACCATATGGTGACGTTACGAGCCCCCAGTTATCTGTGTCTAACTAATTCAAAATTATTATATTATATTGTATTTATTATAGTTATGTGTATTATTTATTTGCGCCTACACATGCTCTCTGTTTACTTTAAAGGTTGACTGGTAGAGAATGCCGTATGACATTAAATCCGCTTTATGTACATTAGTTGTTTTTTTGTGCATTAAAGAATAAATAAATAAATAAAATAAAATAATTTATGATGCCTTCGCGGTTATTACACATTGGAATGAAACAACTATTAACGGATTTAACTCGCGTGTTATTTTATTTTATTTGCTGACGTTTCGCTGATTATGGAAATTGTAAAGAATCCGAAACGTCAGCAAATGAAATAAAATAAAAATACGCGAGTTAAATTTGTTTTATTCCAAATAAAATAAAATTATAATGTTTACAAAGATACTACCTATATGATCAAATTTCAGGCTTGTTTCGTTTTGATAAGCGTTGAGTTATGACAGGGTTTGTATTTGCAGAGATATGTAAATTCTGTGCCTATTTAAATATGAGCCACAATAAAAGATTAAGTTACATTTCACGGATTTTCACGTACACTGAATAAGTCTAAAACAAAGGTTTTCAACGTCTAAAGACATTAATAATCCTAAGTAATACATTTTGCAAAGTACAATTCCCAAATGATTTACTCTCACAATGAATCCAGTAACAGATCACAGAGTCAGAATGTTAATCATGTCGTCTCTATTCCACATGTTAAACTCGCATACGTCTGTCTCATATCACCCAGCATAACGTTGACATTATGCTAAAACGACGCATGTAAACAGTCTACGGGTAAGAGCTATGTCATCTCATACGAGTACGCAGAAATAGTATAAAGTTATGACGTTTTGTTTCGAAGTTGGTTTATGTTGTGTCTAGAGGCCTATTTGGATAATGAAGTTTTGTTAAGGCTTAATGTTGTCGTTTTGAGGCAGTTGAAGAGTAGGTTAGTATATAAAATGCTCATGAATAATAAGAATATTGGAAAGAATAATTATTATGACTTGTTGGACTCTTAATGAAGCTATGATAAAGATACTTTCAGTAGGCAAGTTCAAAATAATTTTTAGAAAGATTATTTCAGAAAATATTATACTTAGATATTAACACCTATCATAATTTAGACGGCCTGTTGGTCTAGTGGTTAGAGGCCCTGACTACGAAACCGGAGGTTGCGGGTTCGAATCCCGCTAGGGGCAGATGTCAATGTGATGAGCACTGGCATCTGTACCTGAGTCTTGGATGTCTTATATGTATTTATGTATATTTATCCGTTGTCTAGTACCCATAACACAAGCTTTGCTTAAAATGGGACTAGATAATTGGTGTGAATTGTCCAAAGATATTTAATTGTCCAAAGATATTTATATGGTGGTATAAATATGGTGAAGTAGCAAAATGAAGCGTTATTTTTTTTTTGTAATTACTATAGAGTTCGTGAGCTGCGACGAGAAAACTGTTTTTTTTTTAACGTATAATTACTGAACTACTTTTTAAAAATAAATAAATAGATACCTATAAAAAAAGTTCAAGACATAAAACTAAAGCATTTATAAAAGTTTGTTTGTTTGGATTTAATAGGCTCCTAAACGACTGGACCAATTTGATAAATTCTTTCACTGTTGGAAAGCTACAGTATTTTCGAGTGACATAGGCTATAAAAAAAGGGAGCGGTATCTTATATTATTATGTTCATCAATAAACAAACGACATTCAACTCCCAAGAAAAGCTAATCTACTAAAACGAAAAAGCAAGCTTGCTCTTAAAACTTGCATCTCTTTTTTAGTCAAAAAGATAAAGTCACGTAAGTACAAGTGAGGAAGCTGTGTTATAAAACTGTGTTTTTTCTGTAATAACCTTTATTATTTGCAGTCTGATGCAGCGCGGACGTGCGACGGGGCTTGGATGCGACTGTCTAGCGAAAGAAACAAGATTTTATAATGAAATTCCTTTAAACAAAGGTGTAACACTGTAAATACAGTACGTTTTTACTCAACCACTCTGCCTTAGAAGTGTAAAGACACTGGTCTCTACTTCATAAATAATACTCAATTATCTTTTCGCTCAATTATGTATAATATTAAATTAAACTCATGAGTACTGAACAATTAATTCAAAGACCTGATAACAATGTTTCCAATTCCAATATTACTTTCTGTCTCCTGTTCGAAATCGTCATGCCCTGCCGCCATGACACCAGGACGCGTTCCCTTTTTGAATATCCTGACTACATTTTATTCGACTAAGGCAACAGCAAACAGCCACAGAATTTAATTACAACTTGACAGATATGAATTATTTTACAAAAGCTAACAGAAGGTACTTAGCTAGTTGCGTCTCTGGGGAACAATAGTTTAGTAACATAATTTAGAGTTTTTTTTTTTATTTTAACCTCTACTTTCTCTATATGTATTACACATGTACCTAAACGGCTGTTTGTTTGTCTCGCTAAAACTACAGAACAGCTAGGCTGATTTCGGCAAATTTGGTTTTAATATATTCGTTGAAGTCCAAGGGAGGTTTTATCGGAGAGGAAATAAGGTTTGTACCTATGTATACCTAATAAAATATATCTAATAATATACCTACAACAAACACATGTACTAATATTAAATTAGTCTAATCTGTCTTGTCTTATTATTAACCTGTGTTTTATAACACCACAAACAACGTTAGGTAAAATTGAACAATCCATCTGACTTTAAATGAAGTATCTTATATATTATAAACTAACTTACTCATCAAACCGTCGTATATATATTCTTTACAATGACTCATAATAATCACAAAGTTACATCAGTATCGCACCTTATAGATAACTACATACATAATGACCCATACACGCACTCAAATGCATAAATACATACTAAACAAATACAGAAAGTTAAGCCAAAGTTTAAAGAGCAAATAGCGTACAAGCGGTGCCAAGAGACTATATCTGAATAAATTGGAAATCAATACAAACTACGGAATAACGTTGCTTCATATATTTTTTAAACTATTCCTATTACGATCATAATATCATGGTGAACGATGCACTATGATATTATTTTCGACAAAGATTTCAGTAAAATCAACCTTAACATAAATGTTACAGAATCGATATTGGCACGATTTTGAAAATTCAATTTCCTCAGCACGGTATGTTAAGGAAAAGCTTAAGGTTCCAATTAAAATATATAACAACGTCACGATTTCTAATTATTTATCTCATTTCTGATGTTTTATTTGCGATGTGTTCAAATAAATTATTTATTTAAGTACCTACTGCTGGCCGTATAGCTTTCTTTATTATTATTTGAAATGACGGCAACGTGTTTAAAACTAAGACCTTTCTGCCATATTGAAGCAGACTTTTTAAGAATTTAACTGTGCGTTTCATCAAAATACATTCAGAAGTATCAAAGACTAACAAACATAGGTATGTACATTCTTACAAACTTTTGCGTTTCTAATATTAGTGTGTGATTCAAGCGTATCAACCGCCGTCAGACCCTAGTTCTAAATATTGAAGAAATTAACTACATCCAGTATTATAGTAAGTTCACCTCGGAATTTTGACCTTGAAATTTAATAGTAGCGCACACCCTACCATATTATGTAGGTTTTGAGACAACTTTAAGGGTGTCAATATACAAGTATTTATAGATTTGCAGCTGGGTATCTCGAATTCCGATATTCTTACCTTATTTAATCTTAAATGACTGGATCACGTTATTTTTTGATGTAACGATATACTGCACTCATACATAATAATATATGGACTATATATATATTACCATATTGATTTTGAAGCAATGATAATTAAGGAAGTGAAATCAATTCTAAATTTCATTAAGTACCTACTGACTTTGCTTAGGTACAAGATTTTCGCCATTTCCGAATGTCTTGCTCCGGACTACTGATTTTCCTTAATTGTCAAGGAAATTGGTTAAAATGTAATCTGTGATTATTCATTTGTATGTCCATTGGAATTAGATTAAAAAAACCTTCAACGACGGCATTGTAAAATACCTAATTGGATCTTGTGAATGGATAAAGAGAACAGACTGACACAATGACAATGGGTATTGGAGATTCGATTTTTTTATTCCGAGGTACGGTACTCCAAACATATCCTACTCGTATTTAGTCACCAAATGAACATAATATTATTATACTTACTTACAGTTTCGAAAATGTTTAACCTATAAAGATGTGTAGGTACACTTTTAAAACATTATTTAAAGAAATTACTTATCTACGATTAATTTATTTTACGGCATGACTATAAAACGAATACTGTAAAAAGTAATGTTTCCTTTAATCACTTAAAAGAAAAAAACCAGATATACCTATATAAAAGGAGATACTGAACTAAGAACTTAAAATTTTGCAGGGGTTCCTTGTTTAATGTAGGCATTACTAACTTTTTCACCCCCCAAGAAGTAAAACGGGGATGCTTATAGAGCGTAAGTAGTAATATTATATCTATATACTAATATTATATATGTTATAGGCAATGTGTATAATCCGGCATTGTATAAAATGCCTAGGCATTGTATACATTGCCTAAAACGTTCTGGCAATGTGTATAATACGATTCATTTCATACATTGCCTAGGTATTGTATAAAATGCCTGAAGCGCATCAGGCAATGTGTATAATGAACGACCACGGGAAGGAGGCGAGTGCGCGGCGTGCGGGACTACCCCGTAAACAAGTTGCAACTTGTCCGTTGTGTTAGTCAATGTCCATTGGTTCTAAACTGAGAGTGTTATCATTCATTGTTTGTGTGATTATTTAATGGAAAATGGTTACTGATCGGTACTAAAAAAACGCTTTACATACATTACCTATGCGTCAACCGGCATTCTATACAATGCCTAGGTATTCCATACATTTCCTAGGTAAAGTTTAAAATAGTTTGAACATTCAATATCATTTTACACATTGCCTGGACGACCCCGGCATTCTATACAATACCTAGGAAATGTATAGAATGCCTGCATTATACACATTGCCTATAACATATATATTATTATTTATTATTTATTATTTATTATTTATTATTTATTATTTATTATTTATTATTTATTATTTATTATTTATTATTTATTATTTATTATTTATTATTTATTATTTATTATTTATTATTTATTATTTATTATTTATTATTTATTATTTATTATTTATTATTTATTATTTATTATTTATTATTTATTATTTATTATTTATTATTTATTATTTATTATTTATTATTTATTATTTATTATTTATTATTTATTATTTATTATTTATTATTTATTATTTATTATTTATTATTTATTATTTATTATTTATTATTTATTATTTATTATTTATTATTTATTATTTATTATATATTATAATATATACTAATATTATAAAGCTGAAGAGTTTGTTTGTTTGTTTGTTTGTTTGAACGCGCTAATCTCAGGAACTACTGGTTCGAATTCAAAAATTCTTTTTTTGTTGGATAGACCATTTATCGAGGAAGGCTTTAGGCTATATAACATCACGCTGCGACCAATAGAAGCGAAGAAACAGTGGAAAATGTGTAAAAAACGGGGAAAATATGAAGCTTTATGAAGAAGTGACAGTTAGAAGACTTTGACAGATCATTGACGAAACAATCGTACGGGCAGGACGACGTCTGCCGGGGCCGCTAGTATATTATAATATTATAAAGCTGAAGAGTTTGTTTGTTTGTTTGAACGCGCTAATCTCAGAAACTACTGGTTCGAATTCAAAAATTATTTTTTTGTTGGATAGACCATTTATCGAGGAAGGCTTTAGGCTATATAACATCACGCTGTGACCAATAGGAGCGAAGAAACAGTGGAAAATGTGTAATAGTGCAGTCATTGAAGCGAAAAATAAGGCCTTACCTCCGATTTTTCCTCCGTATCTGTCGTCATTATTGAAATATAATGAAATAAACGTGGGATTTTTAAAAAAATGAAATTTTGTTTTTTTAGTTAATAGTGACTTTTTTTGAAAAATATGTGTCCTGAAGCAGCCAAACTGATACTATCTATGAAACTCTTCATAATGAAGTTAATTCTAGGTGGAATTCGATTAATTTTAATTATGGTGGAAATGGCACTTATGAAACCCATTGATTTTAAAGAAAAAACATTAGTTGCTCCCCTTATTTGCAATACAGCTCACTTATTTTACGTGCAGAAGACTTTTAATAGTGCTCATTTTAAAGCTTATTTCAAGCACTACAAAACCCTTTTGTATTAGAATGCATACAATGCATCTGCTCGCCGCTAGATGGCATTGACCACATCGATTAAATTTCAGGCAAAATAAAAAACTGCTTTGATCTTTAATTTATAGCTTAATATTACACTTAGAATACTGTATAAAAAACCAAATTGTTCATTGTTTTGCCTGCTACAATTTTGTTCGTTATAAAATTTTCGATAAAACGTATATTTTTGGAGATTTTTACAAAAAACCGATGAAAAAGGTGAAAAAATTGCGAATTTTCAAATGCATATAACTTAAAAAGTATTGGATTTTTTGAAAAACTTTATAGATGATTTTTTCCTTAAAATTAGGCCTTCTATCGATATCCGAGGTTATTTTGAAAAAAAAAATAATTCACCCCCGAGAAGGGGTGGAAATCACCCCCAGGGTGGTAGCGGAGTTCAAATCATTTTCACTTTTGAAGTTAAGGGTAAGACGAACCTAATTCCAAAATTGTATGCAATTCGGTTCACAGTAAAAAAATTCGGACCCATAATGCTTCAATGACTCCACTATAAATAACGGGGAAAATATGAAGCCTTATGAAGAATTACTATTCCACGGGGACGAAGTCGCGTGCACAGCTAGTACCTAATATGTCCCTAACTACCTTACAATTAATATTTACCATTTTGTATCTATCGTTTCTGCCTAGACTAGTTATATTAATTATCTAATTTTATACATGTGAGCTATATCCGATTTCATATGTTCAATTATTAACAAACATAAAAAAATATTCTCCTACCTATTACGTACCTACGCAACCTTTAATGAGACGGCCAAACTTTAAGCGACTTATTTACTATCGATATGCCAATGTAATGAACTGAAAAATAACGAGAATATCAAACTTTGTTTTTACTTTTACTGTAATTCTAAGGTCCTAGTGAAAAATAGTGATGCTCGGTGCTACAGAAAAAAGGTATTTTTGGTACCTCTAAAGGTCTTCTTAACTACCAGCTTCGTTTGATCCAGCCATTTTACACCCTGTATAATATTTGAGAAAGTTTCCTAATATTTCCGACTGGTGTTAAATAACCCAGCCGTAGGTACCTACCCGTACTTATCCATGTACCCGATAAGTCGGTGTAAATAGCTCCTAGAGGACTATCTATACTAATATTATAAAGCTGAAGAGTTTGTTTGTTTGTTTGTTTATTTGAACGCGCTAATCTCAGGAACTACTGGTTCGAATTCAAAAATTCTTTTTTTGTTGGATAGACCATTTATCGAGGAAGGCTTTAGGCTATATAACATCACGCTGCGACCAATAGGAGCGAAGAAACAGTGGAAAATGTTTAAAAAACGGGGAAAATATGAAGCCTTATGAAGAATTACTATTCCACGGGGACGAAGTCGCGGGCACAGCTAGTATAAGATATAGGAGGGATAAGAACGTCGGACTATGTTCTGTACTTACCTTCTTTCTAGAGACCCTTGTTTGTCAAAAACAATTCCTAATATATTATTTTAAGGGTTGACGGTACTTTCTGTATCGCTCATTAAGTGGCGTCGTAAATAAATTTTAATTCAAATTTGGCCCAAAAAAGTGAAGACAGTAAAAGTATAACGTCTGTCAATATGAAAACATCTGTCAATTCTGTTATGTAAGTACTTAGGTACTTGTGTTCCATATTTGTACGCTTTTTGTGCGCGCAATAAAACTAATCCTTACTAATATTATAAATGCGATAGTAACTCTGTCTGTCTGTCTGTCTGTCTGTTACGCTTTCACGCTAAAACTACTGGACTGATTTAAATGAAATTTGGTACAAAGAAAGTCTGGAGACTAGAAAAGGACATAGGCTACTTTTTAACCGACTGCAAAAAAGGAGGAGTTTCACGCGGACGAAGTCGCGGGCAGAAGCTAGTTTTACCTATATTGCTTTCATAATAATATTATATGTCCATTGTCTAAGAAAATACATTTTTATCGTGTTTTATTTTCATAAGCCTTAAATACCTCTGGTGCCGCGGCCACACATTCAGAGACGAGGGAAATAGGAAACCATTAGTATGCATCTACAATTAAGAGGTCACACAAATACTCTTTCACTTGCCTCTACGAATCTGTGGCCGCGGCATTTCATTAACAAACCATGGCGAGGTTGATTTGTTTTAAATACTTCAATTAAAGAACGATGGTGAAATATCACCTTCAAATGCAATGAAACTTCAAACAAATAAGGTTGAATCAGTTGAAATCCTTACATGTTTCAGATATTGTCCTCATTATTTCATAACAATGTTATTGAGTAAATTGGAACGTGTAGATATAGACAGTGGTTATGATTGATTCCTTATGAAAACCTTTATTAATATTGTGGGCCCATTTTGTAACACTTCGACGATTCCTGATCGTCTCTTGTTTTTATTCTAAAGTTCAATATTTCCCGTTGAGTCTAGAAAATTCTAGATGCTTTGGGCTGCTAAAGTTTACATCTCATCGGTTCGCCCCGGCTTCGCACGGATTTTTTCAAAATATTCTATAGCCTATGTTACTAACGATGAACACAGCTTCTCAACTCAGTGAAAGAATTTTTCAAATCGGTCCAGTAGTTTTTGAGCCTATTCATTACAACCAAACAAAGTTTTTCTCTTTATAATATTAGTACCTGTAGATTTGAGTGCTGTTTATCGTTACCGAGATTGGTACTTCTTTCTGCAACAGCAATGGCGGATCCAGAGAAAGGGGGTCAATTGGGATCATGACACCCCTCCCCCCCCCTCTCTTGTATAATGTAAATGACCACTGAGAGGATATTTATATAATCCTAACTAATATTATAAATGCGAAAGTAACTCTGTCTGTCTGTCTGTCTGTCTGTTACGCTTTCACATTAAAACTACTAGACCGATTTAAATGAAATTTGGTACAAAGAAAGTCTGGAGCCTGAGAAAGGACATAGGCTACTTTTTAACCGACTGCAAAAAAGGAGGAGTTCCACGCAGACGAAGTCGCGGGCAGAAGCTAGTATGAATATATTTTTTTTAATTCTTTCAAGAACTTTGTACCTACAAGTATTGGAATGAAACCATTGCTTATAATAGACTTAACTCGCGTATTTTATTTATTCGTTTTATTTGTAATGTAAAATACCTAGTTAATTCATGCGTGGAATTAAACATAAATATTTTAAAAGTACTATTAGTTAAATTTTATAATTTATAAAATAAGGTAGTTTACATGATGTAAAATCACTTTAGCGTCAGTCTATCGTCAGCTCAGTCGCGCTAAGAATATTACCTATGGGAACTATAAATTTTTCGGAACTTCAACAAATACAATAAAATATACAAGTTAATCCGTTATATAATTGTCTCATTCCAATAACCGCGAAGGCATCAGAAATTACTCGTGAATGCGTTTCCTTAATCCTTTTTGCCTTTTACATAAACAACTAGCTTCTGCCCGCGACTTCGTCTGCGTGGAAGTCCTCCTTTTTTTGTAGTCGGTTAAAAAGTAGCCTATGTCCTTTCTCAGGCTCCAGACTTTCTTTGTACAAAATTTCATTTAAATCGGTCCAGTAGTTTTAGCGTGAAAGCGTAACAGACAGACATACAGAGTTACTTTCGCATTTCTAATATTAGTAGGGATATGATTCTAAAATAACGTTATAAAATTTAATTTATTTATAAACAAACCTTTGCTAGGGAACTTTTTAAGCCTTCTGGGTTTTGAATTTTAATAAAGTTTTTAATGAGTTTTGTGACCTGTGTCCTAAAAATGGGACAATAAATAATCTGACGCGTGCTAAATAAAGGCAGAGAAAAAAGTAACCTCAAAGGTAATACATGTTCAAACATTTTTACCGGTCAAAGAAATTTAAAAACGCCTGATGAGAATATCAGAGAAAATTTATAAGAAAGACATTTTTAGCTATTTTACAATAAATTTAAAAATAAGAACTTATTCGATAATTAAAATGAAACAACTGTAACGGAATTAACTCGTAACTAATTCCTGACGTTTCGAAAACTTTACAGTTCACATATTCGTAGCACGATTGCGCTGAAGATAGTCTAACGCTAAAGTTTAGTTCAGTTTAAAGGTTACGCTTTAGCGTTAGACTATCTGCTCAGTCGTGCTACGAATATGGGAATTGTATAGTATACAAAACGTCAGCAAAAAAAATAGCTTAGTTAAATCCGTTATAGTATAGTTGATTTTCCCCTCTGGTGGTACCCCTAGCTTCGAAACCACTATAGAATTGTGCGAAAACCTTATTAAATCAACATAACAAACACCATTTTTGAGAGCAACTAATTATGCAAACGATTCTACACGAGTAGGTTAAATCCTACTTTACTCGAAATTATGCATGCATAAATTAATACTCACAAATGATCATTAAAGTTACCGCAAAGCCTTTCGTTAATACGAAGTAGGTACCTATATATTATTTATTTCTTATGCAATGATAAAAGCGTAATCTGTCTACGATACGCGTTACACATAATTAGGTTGATAAATGGTTATATTAAGGTAAATCTCGTAAGCCTTAAGATCTAAATGTAATAATGAAAATCCAAGTTGGTACACGAAAATACTAGATTAATGAAACCTCCAACATGTGTAATTACATAATAATTTCAGAAGCTTTAGGTATTACACACTAGGTTCTGTTCTCGACTTGTCTGCTTACGATTAGTATGTTTTTACCCCCTTAGGGAGTAGATTTTCAAAATACTTTCCTATTGCTCCATTTTTTTAAAAAAATACAGATACTTACCGTATTCGTGACAGTTTTCTTACGTGTTGACACACGCACTTAAATATACTTGCTGTTATTTGGGTTCCGTATTCAAACGATAAATGGATTATTAGTATTATTACTGAGACTCCGCTGTCCGTTTGTCCTTCTGTCACCAGGCTGTATTTATTAACTGTGATTATTTATATTTTATTTTATTATTTATTATATTAATATTTTTAGACAATTCTAAGCATTTGTTGCCGCTCTAACAACAAATAGTTAAAAACGGAATGAAACAAATATTTAAGGCACCCATCTTCTAAATACGATAATCTAAAATACATAATTATATGTAGGTAGTAGTTTTATATCCAAAACTACTATTTGACCAAACAGCCAGAGGCTTCCTACGTCATATTATTTTAAGAAAATAATTAATATCGAACCTCACGTATATAGTCAATGTCAGATGTCCCAAGGGTAATTTTATTGTGAGTTCTGTGACCTGTTTTATCAAACAAAAGTTAGTACTTTTAAATAACTTACTTACATAAATATCTTGGGACATTTCATGTAGAACCTAATCCTCAACTAAGTAATAAGTACTTTGACCGCGGGTTGTTCTTCTGACCCTTTTAAAAGGTCTTTACATTTCAAAAAGTAGAAGACAATATACCTGTGGGTATATGCGAGTTACCCAAAATCAGATTGACTTCATTATCTGCAGGTAAAGTTGCAAATAGGTATTGGCAACTTACGTTCCGATACAGCCCAAGTAGCACACAATTTCTTTATCAGCTGTACAAATGTTTTACAAGATTGAACACAGTCTAGAAACTTGTGTCCTATTTTTTTTAAATACAGTAAGTATAGGTATTAGTATAGGTAGTATGTAGTGTAGTATAGACCGTAGTAGGTATAGGTAGTATAAAACAGTAGGTCGTGTATTGCAAAATTGGTATGAAACAACTATAACGGATTTAACTCGCGTAAGTATTTAATTTTATTTGCTAGCGTTAAAAAACTTTACAGTTCTTATGTTCGTAGGAAGACTGAGCTGACGATTATCTAACGCTAAAGTAATTCGCGAGTTAAATCCGTTATAGTTTCATTCCAATGTGTAACCGCGAAGGCATCAAACTATAACAATACTAGCTTCTGCCCGCGACTTCGTCTGCGTACTTTAAGTACTTTGCACAATATCGTTATAAAATATAGCCTATATGTTATTCTGGTGTATAAGCTATATTGTGGTAAAGTTTCATTCAAATCCATTCAGTAGTTTTTACGTGAAAGAGTAACAAACATCCATACATCCATACTTACAAACTTTCGCCTTTATAATAGTAGTAGGATTGCAATTTATAAAAAAATGCAATGAAATTACATCAACGTAATAGAATGGTCTGCACAATCCCGGGGACCGTTGTCAAATCAGTAAAGCAAACACATCCCGGTTTCCACGGACTGCAAATTGGGTCGCGACAAGTATAAATTGTTGAAATCCTACCGTATTCCTTCCAAGAAAATTTCAATAATTAGCTTTGTGGATGTATTTTTCTCCCGGGATGCGTTATGCGGAAGCTAACGATCCTGTGTTATGTCGTTATTTAACAAAATGGCTCTTGTAGCGGGTGTAATCAGTAAATTTAATTTATGTAACCCCTCGACGGTTTTAGCTTAAGTTCGTTGTTTCTGTACGTCATTTAATTATAGGTATATGTGAAATATGTTTCTGTAATAAATATGTCTTTAATAATCTCTGATGCCTTCGCGGTTATTATACATTGGAATGAAACAACTGTATACGCATTTAACTCGCGTATTTTATTTTATTGGCTGACGTTTTGGAGCCTTTACAGATTCCATAATCGTAGATCGACAGACAAAACGAGTTAAAGCACTGGCATCTGTACCTGAGTCTTGGATGTCTTAGATGTATTTATGTATATTTATCCGTTGTCTAGTACCCATAATACAAGCTTTGCTTAAAATGGGACTAGATAATTGGTGTGAATTGTCCAAAAGATATTTATTTATTTATTATTTATTATAGTTGTTTTATTCTAAAATATGTCTTTATTTACAACGCCACAAAGAGCCGTTATGTATTAAAAATCTGCTTTATGCGCTAGTATAGAATGAGGTCTAGCTGTCATGTTCTACCTATAACAGGCTTATTATAAATTGGTACATTGAAACATAACAGCTGGACCTCATTATATTCTTTTATGATACTACATACCTAGTTGGATCGTGATGATTTTGTTATGTCAGAATGTACACAGTTTATTTAACCGGATTCGAATCTGAGGCCTAATGGTCCCCATTACGTTCATTCCGATTTTACGCTAAGCCTCTTAAATTTAACGTAGGTAGTGTTCAGATTAGATCCACTAGACTATAATTATACTAAAACTGTACTCAGCAAGAGAAAAATGTACCTACCCATATAGGGGAAATTTGTATCAATTATTTAGAAACATGTAGGTGATGTAGGTACCTAAGTATATAGGCGAAATTTGTTTTACATTGAGAGCACATCTAATATAATAACTAAATAATTAATTAGTTGTTCTGTTGTTTAATACGTTGTGTTCAAAAACCACTTCTTAAGATTTATTCAAGAGTCTACTTACAAGGCAAGTTTATAGTTTACAATTTCGTGGAATACTCAAGAGAACGCGTTTAACTAGAAACTGCTGCAATACCACAAAAGTAGTTGACATTAAATATCTGCTCATCACTTAAAGTTACACTGAACTATATACCTACTCCACAATCCCAAATTGGAGAACACAGATTGTTGGGGACTGGGCGGCGAAAATAAACACTCTTAATTTCAGTATAAGTAAGTACTTGTATTAATTATTAATAATAAAAAACAAATTTACAACATAAATCACACATAGCCGGTGGAATTTAAAACTCGTTGTAACTTGCAAAGACGACGCTAAGCACAGACAGAAAAATACAGATTCAAAAACAATACATACTTGAAAAGTGATAATAGGGGCACAGATTAAATATGTATAAAAATTTACGAAAAAATAGTAAAACGGTTGGCAACACAGATGTATTAGTAGAGCAATTTACAAGCCCTCTCCTAAATTGATTAAAACTTTGGAATAAAACAACTATAGACGGATTTAACTCGAGTATTTTATTTTATTGGCTGACGTTTCGGAGCCGTTACAGATTCCATAATCGTTATACGACTGAGCTAACAATAGTCTTATGCTAAAGTCAATAAAAACTGCTTATGCTATTATTGCTATTAAAACTGCATTTGGTGTTCTAGATAAAGAACCTATTAAAACTACTTATCTATCTCTAAGCACGTGCTTCTCTGACCGAACTTTTTAGTATTCAGCTAGGCTAAGGCATCTGACACTTTTCTATAAGTTTTGGGAAAAAGGGACTCTCGGGACACATGCTATTCTTTAATATAAATCTTTTGTATACTAATATTATGAAGAGGAAAGGTTTGTTTGTTTGGATTTAATAGGCTCTAGAACTATTGGACCGATTTCAAAAATTCTTTCACTGTTGGGAAGCTACACTATTCCCGAGTGACATAAACTATAACAAAAAAGATGATCCGTGCGAAGCTAGGGCGGACAGTTAGTGTTTTATAATAATGCGTGTTAACTCTGCAATCCAATACATCCAATTACAAAACAGTTTAAGCTTCACAGCTATAAACATCAAATCTCTAGACGTCTTAAGATCTAAGCAGCTACTTTCCTATGTGATTTATTTCAGCGCGGCATCAAACAAACTACTCAAGCGATGTAACTCCATCTGTGAACTCGATAAACCCTTTATCGAATTGCTATACGCTTAGCTCTTTGAATGTTAAAGGATGTATTTAGATTTCATCCCACAAGTTTTCTGGTTCAGAAAATGCAAATAATCCCACTGTTGAGGTTCTTTGTGGACTTTGGAATACTACACGTGCGTGATGCCTTAAAATACAAAGAAAGATACATCTATATTGTCCATCTAGACAAGAATCGCTTCACAATTCATGCATTGTCCTGGAAAAATAAAGTACAAGAGATATTCAAACCAAACGAAAACACCTGGTATAGGTGTATGTTACAGTTGACTTATTAATCACTAGCTTCTGCCCGCGACGTCGTCTGCGTGGAACTCCTCCTTTTTTTGTAGTCGGTTAAAAAGTAGCCTATGTACTTTCTCAGGCTCCAGACTTTCTTTGTACCAAATTTCATTTAAATCGGTCCAGTAGTTTTAGCGTGAAAGCGTAACAGACAGACAGACAGACAAAAGTTATTTTCGCATTTATAATATTAGTATAGATTAATCATCTATACTAATATTATAAAGAGGAAAGATTTGTATTTTTGTATTTTTGTATTTTTGTATTTTTGTATTTTTGTATGTTTGTAATGAATAGGCTCCGAAACTACTGGACCGATTTCAAAAATTCTTTCACCTTTGGACAGCTACATTATCCCCGAGTAACATAGGCTATATAATATCACGCTAGGTCTTATAGTTGCGGAGCAGTAACCGAAAATGTTTCAAAAACGGGGGAAAAGTATCGTTTCTGAGGCCTTAAAAAAATCGTAAGTCCCCCGTGCGAAGCCGGGACGGGCCGCTAGTAATATTATAAAGAGGAAAGATTTGTACCTATTTTTGTATATTTGTAATGAATAGGCTCAAAAACTACTGGACCGATTTTAATAAGTCTTTCACTGTTGAGACGCTGTGTTCACCCTGAGTAACATAGGCTATAGAATATTTTGAAAAAAATTAGGGATCCGTGCGAAGCCGGGGCGAACCGCTAGTTAATCATAATTGCAACAATGGAGATCATATCCGTATTCAATATGACTTATTCGACTTATGTTCCTTTACCCTCTAGAATGGACAGAGGGCCTAAAATCCGTCGCCAACCTAGTCGGTCTAGAGCTTCACATTTCAGCTCACTCCAGGGGGCACCAAAATGTATGGCATTTGACATCATCACGTCACATTGTGACGTATGTCAGAAACGCTCACGGATGTCAAATCCCATACTTGGTATTTTTTTTTTCGAAAGTGACCTGTTTACATTTGGCCCTGGGGCCGTTACTGCTCCAGCGGACGAATGGGGAACGCTCCGAGGTGGTAGTTTCGTTTAACGTTAACGTTGAATGTTGGCATCTTGTCTACGCCCCCAAGTCTTCCTACCGGTACCTCTATCGGTATTTTACATAATTATAGAATGTAAAACTCAAAGTCATTTATTAACCTGCTTGATGTTTTCTTTGAAGGATTGCTACGATAAAAGATTTTATATAAGTAGCTACTTAAATAACTCGAGACCAATTACAGAAACTACTTCAACTCAAAAACTTAAGTCATTGTTAGGTATTTTGTAACAACCACATAAAAGTGTCGAGTAGACTAGATTGGGCATTGTGATTATATTAAAATATTACTTGGCCAATTAATCTTTCTCTCAATAAGATAAAGTTCCCAGACAGACTGAATTCAGATGAAATATTTAATACCAATACTTTGTTTTATTCTAAAGAGGCTTAAGATAATATCTACTCGAACTCAACCTTTTTAGTACTCAATCTTTTCAAATTAGATTCAAGAGTATGATGATGATTACTGAAAGACTGTTTTGAGATCACTCAAAATTTTATTAAAAAGGTAATATTTACACGTTTTTTATCTAGTTTTTATGTAGCAGATTTAGTTTATAACTTATAAATTATGTAGTCGCCTTCTCAATCCTATTTGACATCTCTCTTTCTCATGCAAAATCTATTGTAATTTATAGGTACATTTACAAATCGAACACAATCACAACCTTTAAAGGTTTTTGAACGCTGCATTCTGTTTATAATTGTATCAAACCATTCATGATATCATTTTCGTTAATCAGATCACAGGCGTCAAAACGCAACTATAAAAAATCATTTAGACGATAAAACGAAAAAGGGTAAAACGAATCATCCTCACCACAATGTCATCTAACGTAACTAAAAACCGCTATCAAAGCAAACCATTAACGACACAATACCAGCGCAAACCACCCCTCAAAAGATTGATCCTTTTCATTCAGCAATAAAACACAAGAGCTAGTAATTCGCAGCTGTCTAGAGTAGAACGGAATGCTCGGAATAGGATTCCAGAACAAAGACTTTGAGGGGAGAAAATTAAGATCAATTATTTCTGTATCGCCGTGGATCTAGACAGTCATAGATTAAGGACAAACCTTAAAACGATTATTCCGTAAACGTTGGTGAAGCTTTGTTTCCTTTAGATGAAATGCGAATAGCACAGATTATATTAAATGTAGAGGAAGAATTAATTTCGTCCATAATGACGCCATGACCTTTCAAATCAATCAAGCTTGTTTATTCGTTTAAATGATATTTTGCTGCTGTTGGCGACTGGCTGCTAGACAGCTTTTTAAGTTATTTTTGTATTTATTACTTTTTATCTATACTAATATTATAAAGAGGAAAGGTTTGTTTGTTTGGATGGAATAGGCTCCAGAACGGCTGGCCGATTCCAAAAATTCTTTCACTGTTGGGAAGCTACACTATTTCCGAGTGACATAGGTTATATAAAAAAAGATGATCCGTGCCAAGCCGGGGCAGACAGCTAGTACGGTTATATTTTGATACGATTCAAATATTGACATGGTATGATTCAAGTTTTGTCGTTTAGCAGTTGTTATTATACGCTTGTATGATTAACATTAAACTCCAATTATCAAGAACTAGCTTCTGCCCGCGACTTCGTCCGCGTGGAACTCCTCCTTTTTTGCAGTCGGTTAAAAAGTAGCCTATGTTCTTTCTCAGGCTCCAGACTTTCTTTGTACCAAATTTCTCTTAAATTGGTCTAGTAGTTTTAGCGCGAAAGCGTAACAGACAGACAGACAGAGTTACTTTCGCATTTATAATATTAGTTAGGAAGTTAGGATTACATATTTTCATAAGTCAAAAGTCCGCTTCTATCGCTAATAACTTTCTTGATGTACCTTTTTGATTTGTCAAAAATTTAATCAATTTGGGAATACTTAGTTTTTTAATAAAAGCCTACGCTCTTTTGGTATTAAAATTTGACATCGCAGGCAATATTTAATTAAGACTCCGTGACATTTTAGGATACTTTGATCATGTATCAATATAATTTCCGTATTGATTTCCGCCTTGTTGTTTGCACTGAGTCAATAAGCTACCGATAGCGACTCTCTCGTAACTAATATAGTACTTTGACGTAAAGGCATACCTATTTGAATTTGGGAATGAGGCAAGTTGTCGGGAAATCATTCAGCATTTATATAGCCTCACTTAATTTAGATGATCTTAGATGATTAATGATGTTCTCGGCTTCTCCGGGGCTAGGAAATAACATGTCACAGTATGACTTTGTAGGACGTAAGAAATAATGAAACTACAAACAGTTTTTAGAGTACTCTAAAGTACTCCCAATAAATCTTTGTAACAGTTGAAAAAAATCTGACGCCTAGAAGTCTTGTGCCTACATAATTTATTGATTTAATAGTATTGTATTAATATCTCCAAAATCTCCTCATGTTTGTCGTTAAAAGAAAAGCTCCATCTGATAACCTATGCTCTTTTATAACAAGGGAATATACTCTATCATCTGGGATCGGTCAACATCTATTTTCATGCTCCTTAATGTCGTAAGATCCACCAAAAAGTTTTATTTTATTTTCGTTATTGTTATTTTTAAATGAATTGGCATTGAAATAGGCATATAACCTTAAATTTTCATCCTTAATTTTTAATAAAAAAAATTAAAAATTACGTTCGCTAAGTTTATCTATACAACTCTCATTTCTTGTTTCATTCAATTACTCAAAACAATTTTACTAAGAAGAGTACCTGTATATTTCTCTCTGACAAGGTTGCGTTTTACTAGTAAAACCCAGTAACTAATGGATTGGAAGAGGCTGTTATTTTTAAAGTAATATAGGAACTTTCTGGATAAACTAGACAGTTTCTAATTCTGGATTTCGTTACTTTGTAGACCGTGCGTAGAAAGTTACAAACATTTTTTCTCCAGGATATGGACTTTTGTAAATATATTTTTTCCATTGCAATGTATAATAACCGCGAAGGCATCTGAAATTATTAATGATATTTTCATTCCGATTCCAAATTTTTCGGCACTCAATTTTTGTCCAGTTTCCTAGTCATTTAACATCATTGTTACCATTCGAAACTCGTTTAAGTTCAAAAACGTCAAGAACTGATCTATCACCGATTGACATTAAATTCTAATGACCTTTAGGTAGCAGGTTAAATTCTGGACCTCTAGAATTTACCCGACGACCTGATAAAGGTCTTGTAAAGCAAAACATAATTTTCCAAGCATAACAGTACAATAAAACCGACCAAGTGTGAGTCGGACTCGCGTATGAAGGGTTCCGTACCCTTATTTCTAAAAATGGCGAAAAAATATGTTTGTATAGGAGCCATCTTAAATATTGATTTTATTCTGTTTTTTTCTATTTGCTGTTACAGCGGTAACTGAATTACATGTACATAATATATCGTAATTATCATCTGTGTTTATTTCAACTAGCTAAGTATCACGGTTTACGATATAGAGCCTGGTGACAGATGGACTGAGAGTGAAGTCATAGTAATAGTTCCCGTTTTACCATTTTGGTACGGAACCCTAAAAAACCTTATTACACGATTCTTATTATATTACGAATTTATGTTCGTACTTAGTACTTGTCCCACCGTTCCATTTATCAAGCTAGGTCACGGGCCATTCTAGTAATTGTTTCTCAAAAAAATATCATTCAACATACTCTTGAGAAAACATCTCTTTGTTACCGAGAATGTGTTTCAAAAGAAAAACCGTTTTCTGCCTACACACGGTTAGAACTGCGCATTGTAATGAAATGCCAGCTCGGGGTGTTTATTTTCCTTTGAAAAGAGATGAAAGGTGATACAGAAGAATATATGCATTGGAAAATAACATACCTATAATATATACGTATCGATTTTAATACTGTTTTGCATACAATGACGTGTGGCGTGAAATCGGGATTATGATATACATTATTTTTGTATGATACGAGTAAGAAATAACAATAGGCTTACTTACCTATTTTGCAATACTCATGTATAAATTTATGTAGATGCTATGAATTGGGTACGATATTTGCGTTTTGTGGAAGGGTTTTGACATGAAAGTAGCTATTTCACTAAATTTGATGTTTGTATGAGAGGTATTTTTGTTATTATAATCAATCGCACACCTAGATTTAAAAGGAGCTAACTCATAAAAGTCCTTTTTTTCAGGAAAGGCAAGGGAGTTTTCTATATAGATTTAAGTTTTTTAAATGAAACTAGAAGAGTTAGCTTATATCTGTTTTTTTGGTAGTTAATAACAAAATAGGCTTTTAAATTAATAGTTTTTGTTTATTATAATCGTGGATTGGTTTTAATACTTCAATGTTACGACGAACTGAATGGGTTCAATAAATTATTATATTACAATAATTGTATGTTAGACTTAAATCAAATTTTTGTGATAATAGGGTTTTTGACTATTTTTTAATAATCGTTTTAAATTATTCTTTATAGCATAATAAGCTTATTTCATTAATATTTCCAGGAAATCATCTGTATTATGAGTAAAAATCAATATTTAAGTTTAAATTGCGAGAACCCCGGCAAAAACGCTGTTTCTGTAATGGCGCCGGTCTCGTGACAGGCGTGACGTCACATTCAAGTAAACAGAGTTAATAACATTTGTGAATCAGTACATTTCATCGACTTTCTTCAAATTTATTGAATACAATGGTCTATAAGTGGTGTGTAGTGCCACAATGTACAAATACTTCGATAAAAAGTCCAGAGAAAGTGTTTATTTCTGTACCAACCAATCGCAAAAGGCGAAAAATGTTTCTACAACTAGCTCGAAGAGATCCAAATGCCATTCAACCACACTCAAATGTCTTTATGTGCGAAGATCACTTTGATGTAAGTATCACTTAACTTTATACAGTATACCAGATAGCAGATAGTAAAATATCTGTAATGGATAAAACAAAATAACATCTTTCATTTCTAACCTCTAAAATGTGGACTTAGATTTCTTAGAAGATCCTTAATTTTAAACGCTACATTGTACACTTCACTCTATTCAATTTCAGATGGAAAAAGACACAATTGAATACATGAAGTACAAAATGGGCTTCAGTCAGAAGATATTTCTCACGGATGAGGCTGTGCCAACTCAATTTCACTGTCAAGAGGATCGCAAGCTGTATTATAGATTGTTTGGAAATTGACATACAAAAACCTTCAAAAGCTGTTCATCAGGCACTGACATGGTCGGAGTACAAAAAGGGAATACTTCAAAGTATTTAATATCCTGCACACCAAAGGCGTGTAAGAGAATTTCATATGCTTAAGCAACATTCAGTGATGAATACTAACATACTTCGTGTTCTTGATCATGTCATCATCATTGCAAGTACCCTTACAAATTTGCAGAATTCTCTATTTAACACAACTTTGTGCCTTCTAATAAGAGTATTTATTGTATGTATAAAATCAGCCACCTATTTTATATGTAAATTGTAAGTGCAGCAACTAAAGTTCTCTTCTTTAGAAGCTACACTGATAATACCCTTAAATAATGTAAAATAAAAGAAATAATAAAGCTCGAAATTATTTTTTATTTAATTATTACACACTGGTGTTCTGATATAAAATAGGAAAAATTTGATATATCTTTTAGAGTAGTCCATACTCTAGACAAAGTAGATTTTTTCCAATAACACTCCACTGAAGTGCATGAAGGATCCTCAGAACGACGATGGGCCCACATTAAAAAAGCAACAGCATGCTTGCACCCTCCAGCTGAAGCCGCACAGTCATGGCACTGACAGCTGATAATTTCGCAGTCGCTTTCATTTACAATTATAGTAAAATTGTATACTTTGGCTCGTAATTTTTGCTTAGGGCACATCTTACACTCAACTGTACAAATTCCACGAACATAACCAATCGCTTCGTCGCTATATTATGATTGTCGTGCAGACCTGTAAAACAAAAGCAAAAATCATGACAAAAGGAATTTTCATCAACATAACCTAAAATTTGCTCTGAACAAACGTCCAAACTTAATACAATACAAAATACTTAATACAAAATAAATAATTTGTATGGGGTACTTACACTGCTGTTTTAACATTTTTAAGTTCCGCAGCATAGTAATCAGCATAATTTTTAAAGAAAAGTGCTACCATAAATGCATCTATCTTTGGTAGGTTGCTGTTGTCAGCCTGTACTAAATTTGCCTAAATTTTGGGATTCGGTACGAATATTATAAAATGTATCAAGTAAATATTCCTTCAGAAAACACTCAAACATCTAATATAACAGCGATACAACACGAATTACGAACTAGACTTAGTCATGGAAGCAATGTTTACTTGCGTGTGACGTTGCAAGAATCTTAACCATTCACAGAGCGTTGACCGTCACAGATAAGACTTCAAAAAATATTATATTTTATTTCGTGTAATCTGCAAAAAATATACATTTTTTTGTTTAAAATAAAGTGAAATATGTTAATTTATGCTATTTTCTGATATGATGACCACAATTTGGGATATATTTTTAATGTTGTCAAACACCCTATTGTGCATAAATGGAAGAGCCAGAATTATAAATAGAATTGATGTTTTTGTACGTTTCGCCTAAGAATTTTATATGACCGCATTTTGGTATAACTTTTATTTATAAAAATAAAAGTTCCTGTCCTAATAGTTCATGCAAAACTTCGGGAAGTTACCATATAAAAAAATAAATATGTTAAAATGATGGCACACTTCCAAAACGCATTAGCAAGGAAATGGCAAGTAAATTTACGAGCATACAGCATTATATACTTAGATTCCAAACTTATACTTTCAATAGGGATGTTAATAACATTCGCGTGTGGATAAAAATGCGAATATTCTCAATATTTCAAACATCTGCATTGGTTGAGTAGTGTTGCCAGGTCACCAAAAGGTGGATTTCACGGCAGTTCATTATTTATAAATATTGAAAAAATAAACTACAAAATTATTTAAATTTGATTAATTGTGACAACATGTACTTGCACAGTATATTGCTGTATCAAAACTTAATGCCTGGTGTAGCTCATTTTATTAATATTTAGAAATAGGGAATAAAATAAAATACGCGAGTTAAATCCGTTATAACTGTTTATTCTAACGTGTAATAACCGCGAAAGCATCAGAAATTAACAGTTCAGTGTACTTGCACAAATATAAAATTCATTCTAAAGTGTAAATATTTTATTCAAATACAAATTGGTTTATATTAAGATGAGGCTACTTACAAAGGGAAATTGTAATAAAATAAGACTCACTAAAACGTTGCTCAAAGAATACGTTTTCAGCTTTTACATTTCAATTTTAAATACAAAACTAACAAGTTTATGTAAAAAGGATTAGATAGAAAATGATTTTGAAGAAAATTTCGTCGCGTTTATGCTAAATATTTACAAGTATTCGAGTCACAAAAATTCTTTGAAAACTATAACTAATAATGGGTTTTTTATTTACATAACTATGAATGAGCAAATTCTATCAAATAAAATAGGAAATTTTATAGTGTTGTTTACACTGTCTACCTTTTTATAATACCTACCGTAATGAAAAGGTTAGTGCCCTTGAAAATTTATTTATTAGATAAGGACCGATATAAAATATAAAATTTTCAATTCGAATACAGCACATGCATAAAATACCTACTACAGAAAGTTACCTTCTTGTTCAGAACAGAATTTTATAAAATTTTGAGTGCATAATTATCGGGTAGGTCTAGAGATCGATTAACGTCTATTTTTCATACCTTAAATGTTAGTCCCAAGTTTTTTTTATTTTTGTATTTTTTTTTCCAGTATTTAGCAAAAAAAAATACATACAGTTCCATCACTCCTATACGATCAAACTATTTTAATACGTACTTTCATAGCACTGGCTTGTCAAACCTGAGACTCAAGTTTTTAGAACAGTTTAATTTGACAGCTACGATTTTTGACTTTGTGAATATTGTTTGCTATTGTGATTTTAAATTATTGCTAAATAAATTGAAAATATGCAGTCGGTTGTTACGTTTGAAAAACCATTGCCGCATCTTAGTTTGCCAGATTGGGACGCACGCTTATACGGCTTACAAGTAAGTACTTTATAGCATTCTTATATCAGTAAACTAGCGACTCGCCCCGGTTTTCACAGGTGTTGTAAACCTCCCCCTTGAATCACTCTATCTATTAAAAAAACAGCATCAAAATCCGTTGCGTAGTTTTAAAGATTTAAGCGTACATAGGGATATAGGGACAGAAAAAGCGACTTTGTTTTTTACTATGTAGTGAAGACGGAGTGGGAAGTAGCGAGAAAAGGGGATATTAAATATCATGACGCATGTCATGCTCCTCGTCATATATCAATAACTAGCGGCCCCGGCAGACGTCGTCCTGCCCGTCCGATTGTTTCGTCAAAGATCTGTCAAAGTCTTCTAACTGTCACTTCTTCATAAGGCTTCATATTTTCCCCGTTTTTTACACATTTTCCACTGTTTCTTCGCTCCTATCGGTCGCAGCGTGATGTTATATAGCCTAAAGCTTTTTGAATTCAAACCAGTAGTTCCTGAGATTAGCGCGTTCAAACAAACTCTTCAGCTTTATAATATTAGTATAGATGTTTGGTATGAAACAAGCGCTACAGTACGTAAGTAGTATACAAGCGCTAAAGTACGGCATTAGCGTTAGACTATCAGTTCAGTCGTTCAACGAATATGGGAACAGTTTTCGAAACATCAGCAAATAAAACAAAATACGGGAGTTAAATCCGTTACAGCTTTTTCAATCCAATGTGTAACCGCAAAGCCATCAGAAAATATTTTCCCAATTTTTGCTTTGAAAATTTTTGATGTGAATCTTTTTAAGACCTCCCATAATTTAATTCAAACACTTCCAATTTCCCATATGCAAACCAAAAATCTCTTGAGCTCTGCACATCTAAGCTCAAGGACACTGTCAAATTTAATTAAGAGGATTGTGAACCTGTTAATTTTCATACAAAAGGCGATAACGTTTTACACCCAGTAAATATAGTTAGATTTTTATAATTTTTGGATATGTTGTAGATATAATGAGAAAGTACGTCTGTACGTTTTGATTTTTAAGAAATATTGCTTACGCTAAAATTTATTAGCATCTAAAAATCTATATATAGATCTAAAAATCTATATTTAGATCTAGCGTAAGCAATATTTCTTAAAAATCAAAACGTACAGACGTAGTTTCTCATTATATCTACAACATATCCAAAAATTATAAAAATCTAACTATATTTACTGGGTGTAAAACGTTATCGCCTTTTGTATGAAAATTAACAGGTTCACAATCCTCTTAATTCACGATTTAATTATAATTTGAAAGGTTCGGTCAAAAAACCTCCAATTAATCATTTATAAACGGCCGATGGTCACGTTTCCCCAATCATTTCAGGGGTCACCCTGATTTTGCCGGCAAATTAGAAAAGTTTCATATGTCCCTTCATGTTGGGAAATTGCTACAGGCTCCTGAAATGTTTCAAGGACGTTGACAGACTATCGATAGTTTGATGAATCGGCGGAAAACTTATAGACAGTGTTGCCAATTTAGCGATTTTGTCGCTAGAACTAGCGACTTTTGCTTAAGGCTTAGCGACTAAAAAAAAGATTTGACGACAAAAATAGTTTAGCGACTTATCTGGCGACTTTTGGAATACAAATTAAAACAGTTCTAGAGCCAATAATAGATACATTTTTTGCCACATCGACACAGTATTATTCAATGCCAAGAGATACATAACATGGAAAACGACAAACGCGACAGCGCACCAAATTCAAACTTCATTTAATTGAAGTTCCATTTCTATATTATTATGGGGGGGGGGTTCCCAGTACTATTTATGGTTATGTTTTAGTTTTAGCGACTTTCTGGCGATCTTGACTTTGAGTTTAGCGACTCGAATTTCTAGGAGTTGGCAACACTGCTTATAGAAAAGGTATGCGGAAGATTAATAGAATCTGGAATAAAGATGTTGAATCACAGTTGAATCTCGGTTATCGGAAAGAGTTAAGTACTTACAATTATTTTCTGATTGTACAGATTTCGTGGAATTTCTTTCGTTTCCATGTATAATCCTGTAATTAATTGTTATTCTAGGAAAATCGGTTAAAGGCGTAGGATGATTATATTAATATGCGTAACTTCTATAATAATTACATAGAATATCGTTCAATTATTTACGTTATAATTGTTCTCGAAGTAAAACGTAGTAAGACTATTGTAAACCTTAAGTTATTGCTAATAAGGTTTATAATTAGTCACTTGGAATGTGATTTTTTTACGTCAAATGTTACAAATATTCTTCTGTCGTGTTGGAAACTAAAATTCCACAATAACACACCATATAGGTTTGGAAAAACGTGCGACGTAGCAACCGTGGTCGCAACGTGGTTGGTAATTGGTTTGGTTTAATCTAATAACTTGAATTAAAGATAAACTTTAAATTCTACGAATTCAAATTTAATTAAAATAATTGTAATTAAATAAACTAATTCAAACTAATTTAAAAGTAAATTATTATCTGTCATGTTTATGGATGTCAAATGTCTAAGCCAATTAAGAAAACTTATAAATTATCGGAATAAAAAAAAAACCCCTTGAAATACATTGAAACCATCAGAACGGATTTAACTCCCGTATTTAACTTTTCGAAAACTTTTTCAGTTCTCATATTCGTAGCCGACTGAACTGACGATAGTCTTACACTAAAGCGATTTTTTGTAAAGTTTTGGAAACGTCAGCAAATAATACACTCGGGTTAAATGCGTTATAATTATTCCATTCTATTGTGTAATAACCGCATGCGAGTAAATCCATTACACTCGTTTCATTCCATTGTGTAATAACTGCGAAGGCATCAAAACCTGAATGTTATATGAACAGCGTATTCCACGTACTGCGGTATGACGAAGAGACTACGTCACGTCAAAATAACCTCACAGTTGTCTAGTTACAGAGACTCAGGTGAACTTCATATAAAATAACATGCAACGAACGGAAAATATCACCTCAATCGCAAACGTGAAAAGGAATTTTCGTTATACACCCAACTTGAATGGCCCTCGTAAATATTCATTTCAACGAACTTTCTTTCGAATGAAAAGTTGAAATTATTCTGTGTTCATATTACATTGTTTTTGGTCGAGGTCGAGGTACCTCAAGAATCAGCATGGTTTCGGAAATTTACCTACAATTTTGTCTATACTAATATAATAAAGAGGAAAGGTTTGTTTGTTTGGATTAAATAGGCTCCGAAACGGCTGGACCGATTTGAAAAATTCTTTCACTGTTGGGAAGCTACGTTCACCCTGAGTAACATAGGCTATAGAATATTTTGAAGAATAATTAGGGATCCGTGCGAAGCCGGAGCGAACTGCTAGTTGTTAATTAAAGAAAGAAGATATTTATTTGGTTTAAAATAAGGATAATGCAGACATTTAAAACAAGAAGAAAAATAAATAAAAATCTAAACTTAATTACTTATCTATCAATAACTAACAAGGACTAACTCAGCTTTAGGTACGTCAGAAAATTCTAAAAGAGACGGTTTGCAGTGAGACCGGAGGAAAGATAAACACATTTGGAAATGCTCAGTCACCTACGAATATGGAAGTAAAGTTTACGAAACCTTGGCAAATAAAATAAAATACACGAGTAAATAATAAGTATAGTTATTAGATAATCATTTCTGATGCCTTCGCGGTTATTATACATTGGAATGAAACAACTGTATACTGACTCAACTTTAGCATAAGACTATTGCCAGCTCAGTCGTGCTACGATTATGGAATCTGTAAAGGCTCCTAAATATCAGCCAATAAAATAATAGGTACGCGATTTAAATCTGACATTTGTTTAATTCCAAAAGTTATTAGATTTCAACGAAAGCGAATTGTGGAAGAATGCCTCTTAAGATATTTAAAATCTTCAACGATAATTAACAATGCCTAAAGCCTACGTCACATACATCTCTTTCATTCATGAATAGTGCAGTATGCAATAGTATGCATCTTAGGGGCGTCCCGACGACATAATGTTTGTGCCTAGTCATCCGTTTTATTGGATCTGAATATTCTAGACGCCCTCATCGGTTCCATATTCACGACATTGGCGTTCCTTTGAACGTATTCTTGGATTCATCCGATGCGACGTGAAATATCTGGCTTTGTTTTTAGACGATTTTTATTGCGAATAGACGCTTTTTATGCATTGTCTATTAAGAGAGACTCGAAACCAATTAAAGGTTGCGGGTCGGGATATGCTAGGGGCAAATGTCAGTGTGATGAACATTTGTAACTGAGTCTTGGATGTCTTATTATGTATTTACTAGCTGACCCAGCGAAGTTCTTAATGCCTTTTTTGAGATTGTTTATTAAATTTTCACAATCTACCATCACATAAACCCTTAAGTTATGGTAGTTACATTGTGAAAATTGAGTAGTACTTATTGTATTAATTTTCCAATGCCGAATAATGTGAAAATTAAAACAAATAAATAACCAAAAATACAATGTCTCCGATGGATCACTCTCAATATTTTTAGGGGCATGAAAAATTGATGTTGCCTTATCTTAGACCTACCCGACACATACACAAAATTTCATAAATAGGTATTGGTCTAATAGTCGTTCTGGACGAGTATGGCAACAAACACTGCGACACGAGAAATTATTTATTACATGATTACAATTTCTTCATTCATTTTCTATATTTTTTCAGGTAACAGCAGACACTAGAAGAGCAGATGCCTTCGACCTTCGTCACAGTGCTCACCAACTCCGAAATGAGACCAGGATTAAGACTGACTGGGACAGTTATCACAACAACAACCGCCTTAGAGCCAGGTAAATATTCAACAAACAATTTCTGATACCTTCGCGGTTATTATAGCCTGACAGCTGGCATGTTTTGGGTAGGTGTTTGAGGCAAGTTGAAAACTGGTCATATTGCTCTCCCACTATACCCTAATCATCACTACACAGTATAAAACAAAGTCGCTTTTTCTGTCCCTATATCCCTATGTACGCTTAAATCTTTAAAACTACGCAACGGATTTTGATGCGGTTTTTTTAATAGATAGAGTGATTCAAGGAGAAAGGTTTGAAGCACCCGTGTCAAGCCGTAGTAAAATATAAATAAATGAATTGTTTTGGATGCTTGACCATAATCATTGACTTACTTAAAGGGCTTTCTTAGTGGCGTTGTCGATCGGGTCGCCACCTCCCCTCTAATATGGTCGAGGGAGGCGATGGCTGAGAGACA
This sequence comes from Polylopha cassiicola, assembly GCA_038024825.1. NCBI lineage: Eukaryota > Metazoa > Arthropoda > Insecta > Lepidoptera > Tortricidae > Polylopha > Polylopha cassiicola. The sequence goes on along the minus strand of CP149053.1, from coordinate 4,092,833 downwards.
CGGCTTACTCGTGAATGGGTGCTGTTTGTGGGGTCCGGTCTGTTCAGGTCTGCAAGAGAGACTTTTGAGATAGCCACGTGCTTTTGCTTTGAAACAAAATCCGATTGGACACAGCATTGTGTCTTATGCTATATTGTTTGTATTGTTTGTACTGTATACTTATAGTTTATATATTTCTTTCTGTTTAATATGTAAGTTAAAATTTTAGAAGAAAACTGACTTTGAAAAAAATTAGGTTCTGCTAAATATTAGCGGCGTTTCTTCTCAGCAATCATGGTCTTTCCCAAGCGCTAGTAGTTTTATATGCCGTGTAAAAGTATGTTTTTAAGGTTTATTTACTAAAAAAGTATTGAAGCTTTTTTTAACCTAGTAGCGGAGTTATTATGTACCTATCTCGAACCTTAATAATTCATAATTAAGGAAAGAAAAGATATTTAAGATTTTGTAACGGATTTACCTATATGTAAATAAGAGCACGTATTAGTCATCACATATTTACCCATAGGTTCTTTACATATTTTTGAAAAATATCCTGCATGGGTTTTTTTGAATTTGTTTTTTGCGGTTATTGCACAATAGAATGAAACAACTATAAATAACAGCTTTAACTCACATACGTACTTATAATAATTTATATGCTAACGTTTCAAAATCTATACCGTAGCGTTAGACTATTGTCAGCTCAGTCGTGCTACGATTATGGAAACTGTAAAGAATCTGAAACGTCAGTTAATAAAATAAAATAAAAATACGCGAGTTAAATCCGTTAATAGTTGTTTCATTCCAATGTGTAATAACCGCGAAGGCATCAGAAGTTATTAAATTAACAAATAAACAAGCGGTTATAGGTACCATTGCATAGTTTACATTCCTAAACGGGTACATTTAAGTAAAATTTTGCTGCATACTCCTAGAATATCACATACCTTGTTTATTTGAATTTTCCTAGAAACATGAAATTCATACAAAACTGCAATGCTTTATTCATATTTCAACTTCGCAGAAACAGCACAAATTCTAGCTAACCACGAGACGGGGGGACTATATTATCTGTTTCGAAATAACTGAATTCAATAAAAGAATACCAAAGAAAAAGATGAACTAATTATGATACAAAAAACCGGCTATGCGAGTCGGACTCGCGCACGAAAGGGTTCCGTACCATTATCTATAAAAACGACATATACCTATATTTTATAACTAGCTGTGCACACGACTTCGTCCCCATGGAATAGTAATTCTTCATAAGGCTTCATATTTTCCCCGTTTTTTACACATTTTCCACAGTTTCTTCGCTCCTATTGGTCGCAACGTGATGTTATATAGCCTAAAGCCTTCCTCGATAAATAACAATGAAATAAATATAAACAATAAAAATAACAATAAATCTATCCAACAAGAAAATATTTTTTGAATTCGAACCAGTAGTTCCTGAGATTAGCGCGTTCAAACAAACAAACAAACTCTTCAGCTTTATAATATTAGTATAGAAGTATAGATTAAATCTTATACTCGTAGAGGAAAAACCTAGTCACCCTAACTTTACGTTTTTTTTTGGGTAAGGTATTTTTTTAGGATTGATAGGATAACATAAACTTAGGAAGTAATTAATACTTTCTAAGGTGAAAACGGGGCTGTTTTGCAGGTTTCAAAGATGTTAAAGAAATCATGGTAACTATTTATCCCACTAAAACTAGGTAACTTGTTTATATATATATATATATATACTAGCGGTTCGCCTCGTATTCGCACGTATCCCTATTTTTCTTTTTCAAAATATTCTATAGCCTATGTCACTCAGGGTGAACCTAGCTTCCCAACAGTGAAAGAATTTTTCAAATCGGTCCAGCCGTTTTGAAGCCTATTCAATCCAAACAAACAAGGAAACCTTTCCTCTTTATTATATTAGTATAGATAATAAGTGGATCTTGAAGCCTTAATGCAATATGCGACAATTAATAAATAAAGTACAATATTAACGACCTGGCCATAGCATGTTTTTTTTTGTCAAATAAAAAAACCAATATGCCAAAACCGAACAGCGAATTTTTTTTAGTGAAGTGCTTTCAGCTCTTTTACCCAAAAGAATCCCGTGCAAACGTTTTTTTTCCTTTCACATAGCTCTGTCCATGCCAGTCCAGCTATGGAAAAACAATCCAAGCTTCGATTTAAAAAATAAACTGCAAAGGGGTAAAATGGGGGTGCTTGTAGAATGCAGAAGAAGTCGTGTGTAGAAGCTAGTTTTGTTTGAGGAGCTAAAGAATATAGAGAGCGATATATTTTTATATTTTTATATATTTACTGCATAATGTAAATTCTGAACACGCAAGTTTGTGCGTTGTTAAGGAAATTTTTGGGTAAACCCAGCTCTCCATAACAGGAAAAACCTCTATCTACTTAATATTACGGTTTTATGTGATTATGTTCGGTAATTTGATCATATGACTAAGGAAAAGGAAATAACCTGAATCAATTTAGTTCTTTTTCGCCTACCTAGCTACTTCTTACGTAAAATTAACACCTGGGTCGATCGATCTTATTTTCTACTAGCTTTTGCCCGCGACTTCGTCTGCGTGGAATTCCTTCTTTTTTGCAGTCGGTTAAAAAGTAGCCTATGTCCTTTCTCAGGCTCCATACTTTCTTTGTACCAAATTTCATTTAAATCGGTCCAGTAGTTTTAGTGTGAAAGCGTAACAGACAGATAGACAGACAGACAGAGTTACTTTCGCATTTATAATATTAGTTAGGATTGATTGATAATAACCTGTCCTTCATCTTATTAAAGGCTCTCATTAGAGTATTCATATTGACGGTCTGTTAAAGTTTGAATAAACGTCCATATTTTTTTATCTGTTAATATTATGTAAGTAGGTAATCTTTCACTTTTTCGAACCAGCATTTTTATACGTTTGTTTTTCATAGAATGCGGTGGCAGAGCATCAAACTGCATTTGTGATGCCTTCACGGTTGTTACACATTGGATTAAATGTAATCCATTTAACTTGCGTGTTTTGTTTTATTTGCTTTCGGAAACAGTTCCCACATTCACTGACAATTTTAGCGTTAGACTATAGTCTGATACTATAGATGATTTTTTGTTTTCCACAGAGTATACGAAATTGAGCAATGGAAGTCTACGCTTCAAGAACTCTTAGACCGTTTGGACAGAGAGATGACGGCCCTTAAAGAAGAGAAAGCCTCTACCGAGAGAGAGTTGGAACAGCTCAATATGCCTCTGCTAGTTTGCTCTGAATGTCTCTCCAACAGAGACGGGAGACGTAGTTCTGAATTGACCTACGATTTGGCTGACACTGAATTGAAAAAGGTTGTTAAATAAGACATTTTCGATAATCTGTCCCATTTAGCGCTAAACACGACACGTTGTCGTGACTTCGGAATGTCCAGGTTTTGAGAACGACAACGTGTCGTCAATTACTTTTTGGTATGTAACTCCTCAAATGTAACTTTATATTTTGAACACACTTTTTTTGAGTTTTTATAGTATAAGGAAAATGTTGTATGGCAGTGCCCGGTGGATGTTTCTGCCTTAAGTCTTAGCGCTGAATTGGCTATATTATTATATAGGTATTCCCTCAGTTAGGTTATCATAAAAATTAAGGTAAAATTTTTTGATCTTGTAACCGAGATTATATATTTTTTTTTAACCCATATTATGCAACTTTATTTCACACAGCAGCGACAACAGACTAAACAATATTTTGATACAAAATCAGTAAAGCGAATAGACCATAATACATAACACCATTTTTTAAGCAAAGAATACTTGCTACTGATCTAAGTTTGACTTTTTAGTGTAATCGTTATATCTATTCCACCTTTACAGGAACTTTGTGTGACTGAAAGCAACAAGAAGATGCTCATAGACAGATGCCAATCAGCGTGGGAGAAGATAAACAAGCTAGAGGTCGTGAAGTTTAAACTACAGCTCGATCTTAATGATAAGAATGAAACCCTGCAAATTGATAAGGATATGCTTAGCTTAGATAAAGACTGTGCTAATATTACCTACAAGACAGACTCCTTAAAAACACCCAAAAGGTAAGATGATTCTGTAGGTGTCCATTTGTTCATATCCCTACTAATAATAGACCTTTATGCTAAAACTACTGAAACGATTTAGAAGAAAAAATATCGCACACCTAGATCTAAAGAGAGCTAACTCCAAAAAGGTACTTTTTCAGGAGAGGCGAGAAACTGATTAATATGTCCATATGCACGCATGAGTTTTCAGTATAAATTTATACTTTTTATAATAAAGCTAGCAGAATAATTTCTGATGCCTTCGCGGTTATTACACATTGGAATGAAACAACTATTAAAATTAAAATACGCGAGTTAAATCCGTTAATAGTTGTTTCATTCCAAAGCTAGCAGAGTTATATTAGCTGCAATCTGTTTTAGTGTAGGTGGGTTTTGCTGGAATCCGATGGTGTGCATAACTCAAATCTTCCGGTTTTTGAGTTAAGTAGATCCCTTTAGGTCTAGGTGTGCGATATATGGAGATAGTTTTAAGTCAAATGGAGACTGGAATGCATTGGAATTAGCTATGCAAATTATTTTCTCTATTAAATACTACGATGTTTAGGCTGTTCGATTCTGATTTTACCAGGAAAATAAAGTAGCTTATGAGTTGGATAAAATTTTCCAACAAATTGTTTTGACGGCTGTTTACATGAGAGTTCCTAACAAGTTTAAATGTTTGTATGGGATACCTACGTCGATAAATACTTTCTCATTTGTAATTTTAGTTGAATATGATGGTTATAAAGAGTAGGCTTAATATTAGAAGGATTGATTGGATATTTGTTGCTTCTTTTTTTATATTTTAACTAGGCATTTGTACCGAGTACGAGGGCTTTCCATTGATTTTTTTTTTATTTAACTTCCTCAATCAATAGTAAGTACCTAACACCTGATCCAATTTGTTATTTATAACATTTTTTTTCCTATTGAGAATATGATTACAAAAAAGAGCTTAGTCTTATCCACAACCGAACTTCTACCAGCACTTGTTGTATTTCACAGAATGATTACTTACGACCAGTGGTTGGACAAATGCGAAGCGACCAAGAACATGGCCATATCAGAGCTTCAAGATACTCTCCGTCTTCGAGAATCTCTCTTCGTCGCCAGAGGTCGCGCCAGAAACGCATTGAAAGCACAAACTGACGTCACTAACTACATGATGCGCAGACGCATATATGATACGCAACGGGCCCGAAACGAATTGGACTGGCAGAAAATGAAGGTAAAGATTTTCGTAGCTTCAGTCCACGACTTCGTCCGCATACTTTTTAAGTTAGGCGATGAATCTCAATAAAATTTGACACATCACATCGGTGTCGTCACCCTATACAAAATCTGTCCCCCTTTTTCGTCCGCTAATGGGAAGAATTTCAAAACCATCTTTATTATCTTTCTTAAAGAATACATCGTCTTAAGTTTCAGCTCTTTACGATCAGTGGCTTAAGCTCTGCGTATATCCTTCAGTCGTTTAGGACAAAGCATTTTGTATGCATAGATTAAAGTATTTCAAAGTATGAATTCATAAGTCCACGATACTGCTTCCTTTGTACCTAAATATATTTAGTAACACTAATTGGATTTAGATAATTCGTCTTTCTATATTTGGACAGTTAGCAGTCTAGTTGTATTTTAAATTTTGTCGGCAAATTCCTACGAACACAACAAATTGTTTTAACGCCAAATGGAAAATATGAGACGTTCGCTCCAAGTAATCGAATTATGAATTAAATTAGTTTTGATGCGGAATACGATATCTTGCCTGTCTCAAGGATTTTCATAACTACGTAATATCAATAACGCCATTGAATAGTGATAGGATCTAATATCGTTCGGCATTATTTAATAAAAATAACGTGTATACAAACATTATACAAAAAGAGAGTGGTACATTAAAGACTTTGACGTTTTTTTTAAAACTACCTTACTCTTTTATGTCATACGTGTATCTGTATGTTTATCTTTGACAAGCATTATTTTCTGTACTTTGTAGAACTGTAACTGCATATATTATAAGTACCCTACACTTATATTATTGCAATCCCTACTAATATTATAAATGCGAAAGTAACTCTGTCTGTCTGTCTGTCTGTTACGCTTTCACGCTAAAACTACTGGACCGATTTAAATAAAATTTGGTACAAAGAAAGTCTGGAGCATGAGAAAGGACATAGGCTACGTTTTAACCGACTGCAAAAAAGGAGGAGTTTCACGCAGACGAAGTCGCGGGCAGAAGCTAGTCAATAAATAACCTAGGCCTGCAATGATGACCACTTTTGTCACGCGATAAAGCTTGTCTATCGAAATTATGTCACCTATTAAATGTCAAAACAGAATGCTTTATCGCTCTGTCGTTTAATACGACATTTGTCGACGTGACAAAGTTTGCCTTTTTCGAAATGACAATGCATCTTATTTAGTGAATGAGGGCCACCGCGTGTCAGAAATCCGCTAGAAGCGCTAGTGTAGAATGAGGTCCAGCTGTCATGTACCACCAATCACAGGCCAGTAGCTTGCCTCTCATCGGTGGAACATGACAGCTAGACCTCATTCTACACTAGCGCATCTAGCGGATTTCTGACACGCGGTGGCCCTCATTGTCGAATGTAACTAAACTCGTCAAGAGTTACTTGGCAATTTACTGAACACAAGGATTTTACCTTTGTATTTTTTATCATAAATATAAAAATAATAGATGGAAGAGAACATGGACAAATTGGCCATGGAACTGAAGACGATGGGGGAGCAATTCGCTGACAAAGTAAATGCTTTGAAAGTGGCTGAGACACGGCTGGAGACCCGAGGGTACCGGCCGGGCATCGAACTAGCTTCAGATGAAGCTGACATTGGGCTGAAGGAGGAGGTCAGGAACTTGAGGGAAACCATCAGGCAGCTGCAGGAGAAACTGGACTGTGCCAAGTACGTAACTTAGTTGTCTTTTAGGAGAATTGTTATAAGGCTGTTACGAATTTTTGGTCTTCAAGGTAATTCTAATTTAGGGTATACACCTGTATATATTTTTTTGTATTTCGTGGATATATATATATCAGTTTGAAAATGAAATGTTTATTCAATGATAAGACTTTTCTACAAAATTTTACAACATTACAAAATATTACTGCACGCCCAAAACGAAATAATAAAAAAATGTTTACTTTGAATAGGTATTCAGAAAAAATAACCCTATCGTTAAAAAAAACTTACCTACAGTAATTGCGAAAGTATCAGAAACAGAGTAATAAGAGTAAAATAATCAAATTGCTTACTCTACGCTAAAGTGATTGCTTCACTTGTGTTTAAAGAAAATTACCTGCTAATTAGAGCCTACGTTAATTATTACAAATTAATAATTAAACATTTAATAATAATGCGCCTACAGATTATCGCGAAATTCAGAAATCGGAGGTTATGTTAATACACTTTTCTACACAGACAAATATTTACGTGTGTGAGACTTAGTCATTTGTCGAATTGAGATACTAAAATAGATAAAAAAACTAAATAGCTTAAATGAAGACAGTGAAAAACCTCTGGCACATAATCGAGTTAATCTAAAATATGAACTTCTAGATACCTACGCAAGCCTAAAAATGGATAAAACAGCACTAAACATATTTTACACCAACATAAGGAGTATAGTCAAACCGGGTAAACTTGACGAACTCCATTGTATCATAAATTCTACACCAAGTAAGATCCACCTAATCATTTTTACTGAAACATGGATAAAGTCACAAGAAGAAATATCAAACATACAAATTACCAATTATTATCATTACTCGAACTTTAGAACGGATGCAAGGGGTGGAGGAGTGTCTATTTTTGTTCATGATGACCTAAGCCATAATATCTTGGAGGAATCATATACAAATGGCAATAATTATCTATGGATACACATAAGAAAACTAAATTTGGATATTGGTGCAATATATAAACCGGGAGATACGAACCATGACAAATTTTTTGAAGATTTTGATTTAAACATACAAAGAAAAAGAAGAGCTTTAGTACTTGGAGACTTCAATTTGAATTTACTATCACCTGACAGAAACACTGAAAGATATAAAGAAATGTTACAGGAAAATGGATTCACCATATTAAACAAAATTAATGCAGACCATTCAACTAGGAAATCCTCAACAAGTAACAGCATAATTGATCACGTAATTACCAATCTAACAGACAATAAATTCAATATCTCTTTATTAGACTCCACTCTCTCTGATCATGTACAGATATTTGTAAGTGTTCAAAAACTAAAAGCTATTAAAAAACAACGTGTTCAATATGATGCAATTGATTATAAAACTTTGTATAATGTCGCAGAGACTCATAACTTTACTTCTGATATCAATAATTACACTGAATTAAATAATTCAATTAAAACCTGCATAATCAACAGCACTATATCTAAAACTAAAACACTAAACTTACCCCGTAGTGACTGGATTAGCAAATCTATTATCAACAGTATAAATTATAGAAACCAATTATGGCAACTCTTAAAAAACAACCCAAATAGTACAACTCTTCAAGAAAACTTTATTAAACAAAGAAACAAGACTACACAACTAATAACCAATTCAAAATGTAAATACTATACCGATAAATTTTCCCAATGTAAGAATAATCCAAAAAAGACCTGGGCTCTAGTGAATGAACTATCATGCAATAGGACTAAATATGAACGTAACCCTCCAAAACTAATAAAAAATTCTACTGTTGTAACCGATGGCACCGTAGTATGCGAAATTTTTTAATGATTATTTCGTAAATATAGGCCACAACTTAGCGCAAAAAATTCCCATACAATACCACATTTATTCAACAGATAACACTAATTCCTTACCGACAACATCCAAAGAGTTATCGGTGTTCGCTCCATGTTCTGTAGAGGAAATATCTAAAATTATAGATGATTTAGACAGTAATTCCAGTGCAGGTCTCGACGGCATAAGTACAAAGTGCATAAAATGTTTAAAGAATCATATTATCCATCAACTTGCCATATGTATTAACGAGTGTTTAGTTGGGGGCTCTTTTCCCGATGAATTAAAAGTTGCTAAGGTCAGCCCAATCTATAAATCTGGCCCAAAAACTGACCCGGGAAATTACCGACCTATATCAGTATTACCGGTACTATCCAAAGTATTTGAGAGAGTTATTTACAACCGCCTTAACAGTTATTTAAACGAGATTGGATTCCTTTTTGAACGTCAGTATGGTTTTCGCACTAGGTCAAACACGCTATCTGCTACCATAGATTTAATGACCAGAATTAGATCTAGTATCGATGCCAAAAACTTAGTACTTGGCATATTTATTGACCTGAAAAAGGCTTTCGACACAGTAAGTCACTCAATTCTTTTAAATAAACTTAATAGCATCGGAATAGTGGGCAATGCATTTGAAATAATCAAGTCATATCTTTTGAATCGGACCCAAGTTGTTAAGATCGGGAAACACCGCAGTACGGCTCAACCCGTAACTTGCGGTATACCACAGGGATCGATACTGGGTCCACTTTTATTTATTTTCTACATAAATAATATAAGCAATCTTAATCTACATGGTGAAATATCATTGTACGCAGATGACACATGTATTTTTTATTACGGGAGTTCAATAACTGATATCATCGAATTAGCCCAGAAAGATCTCGATACTCTAAACAAATGGTTCCAGGCTAATCTGCTAACAATTAACACATTCAAAACATCATACATTATATTTAAATCCAAAAACAAAAAACACCCCAATTTTAACCCATTAACTATTAATGATATCCCCATCAATCAATCATCACAAGAAAAATACCTTGGTTTAATCTTAGACAATGGTCTTACGTGGAAGGCGCACATAAAACATGTCAAATCTAAATTGTCTTCTACTTTAGCATCCATACGAAGCATTGTACAATGCATTCCTCTTCATGTACGGTACAATATATATAATTCATTAGTCAAATCACACTTGAACTATCTCATAGAAATATGGGGCAGTGCTTCGAAAACTTCTCTTAAAGATGTCCAAATTACTCAGAATAAATTAATAAAGAAACTTTTTCATATGGACTACTTGACCCCTACTCCAACAGTATACTCTAAAACAAAACTAATGAGTATTAATCAACTTCATTTCTATAACACCATTATATTAATACGAAAAATTATAAATAAGAAAATACACTGTGAAATAACATTTAAAACGAACAAACAAAAAGGTAAAAGAGCTCTCCGTAATGCAGATAATCTCTCTCTGTCTGTTCCCCGCACTGTAAACTTTGGCAAGAAATCTATAACATATCAGGGTGCGCGTATGTACAACGACATACCAAAAGTTATCAAAGAGTCAACTAGTATGTCAATCTTCAAACGAAAACTAAGATCCCATATAATGCTAAAAATCCCCGTTACTTAAATACGGCCCTGGTAGATAATCGTCTTAGCAACTGACCGGCCGCGACCGGCGCACGGCTTCCGAGTGCAGACAGTGCGAACATGATATTTCTACCCGCAATAAGAAAAAAGAACATAGGTATATATATTTTTTTTCTCTTTTAGTTTATTATTTGATTTTTTATTTTTTTAATATATACATATTGAGCTTATTGTCTGTTTAGCATTTTTTTTTTTAAGTAATTCATTTTATAAAATGTTTAACCATGTAAGTAATATTATGTGTATAAGTATAAGCGCTTACAAATAGTTTATAAATACCTACTTTTTTTTATGTTACTCATTAAGTGAAATGTAATATTTCTTTTGAGTTAATAAATATCTTTAACCAGAAAATAAATTAGATTCTTTATTTGTTTGTGGCGGTCTAGCATTTTATATAATTAATACCATTCAGAACTTTTTGTCATGCGTGAAGCTTGTTTTCTAAGTAACTAAATGAGATGGTTGGAATATATGAAGACAAAGCAGAATTACTTCTAGTCGAATAAAATGTTAGCTAGAAAAATTATTAATCAAAATCAAAATTGTATTTTTTCAATTTAGGCTTTTACATAATCACAAGATACCTTCGTTACCAAAATAATTCGTTTTAGAAGGAACGGCAGCTTTTTTTTTCGAGAATATTTTCTAAAATAGACTTTTTATTTTTCTATACAAACCTTGTCCTGACAATAACAAACACAAAAAAGAAAGAATTACATATATTATTGCGGTGATTTATATTTAATTATATACTTAGATTAAAAAAAAAAATTACTATGCTAATTAACAAATCTTATACTTTTTACAAAATATTCAAAAGAAAATAACAATGGTAGTTTCAGCTCCTATAAGGGCCTGCTTTTAAATACACATGTAACAGCTATTAGTAATATTCAAGTACCAAACCGCTTTCGACCAGAGTGATGGATTACGGCTAATCTCCAGAGGATGTCTATATGTAAAGGGATTGTAGATATTATATATTCAGTACATTAAGCATTAAGTCAGGCTTTTGTTATATAACGGAAGGAGCAATGTGAAATTTTGCATTTAAAATATGGGAAAATTTCCAACCTATATTATTATAACTAGGACCCGCTCCGGCTTCACACAGGTGCTATAAACCTTCCTCTTGAATAACTAAAAAAACCGCATCAAAATGCGTTGAAAAGTTTTAAAGATTTAAGCGTACATAGGGATATAGGGACAAGTGACTTTGTTTTATACTATGTAGTGATTTATGATGCTTTCGTGGTTATTGCACTTTGGAATAAAACAACAGTAAAAGTTTTAACTCGCTTTGGTTTATTGATTTAAACTGACCTTTCGATAACATAATTATAAAGTAGTTGGCAGTTTTTTAGTTCTTTTTAACTATATAGGTAACTAGGGATTCCACCCGGATCCCTAATTTTTTTTTCGAAGTATTCTATAGGTAGCCTAGGTTACTCAGGGTGAACGTAGCTTTCCAACAGTGAAAGAATTTTTCAAATCGGTCCAGCCGTTTTGGAGCCTATTCAATCCAAACAAACAAACCTTTCTTCATTATTCTATTAGTATAGATTATTATAATTTTTTCCAGAGCAACGTACAACGCTCTTGAAGCGGCTTCCATTAAAATCGCCATGGATTTGGCAGAAAAGAACCAATCTTTGGAGACTGACACCCGTGCCCTTGAAATGAGGGCTGCCCTTGAACCAAAGAAGCCTACTGGCACCGACAAGAACCTTGTCCTAGCCAGTATGGCGGACGAAGTTCCCAAAGTGGAAAATTAAAAAGTTTACCAAATTTCAGGACCTATCTCCAAGAAGTTATATTTGGTGGATACTCCCTTTCTCGCGATAATTTGGCAGTCATTTCATATTGATTCTCGCCTCGGGGCAATTTTCTCGGTCACCGACTGGAACATGTCTATGAATCTTTTGAAGTAACCAAATTGCCCATTTAACTTTGCTGATTCTAGCCTTATTATTTAAAGCAAATTACGAGTGCTGATGTCATTTTACGCTTTGTTAAATAAAGACTGCAATGAGTACCATATCTTTTCTTTTTAAAATGTTTCAAGTGAAAAATGACGCGCAAAATAAACGATTTGGAATGATTTAATGATGGAGTCGTATTTGCTTTGTAATTTACATAGGCGCTGTAAATAAATATTCAATCGTACTCTTTGTAGGTACGTGGATTAAGTACTGTCCTGCCAAAAATATTCCAGAATCGTAGAAAAACAATTTCATTTCCTACTCCTATATTCCACATTTCCGTGCGATGTTCCACTTATGCCGTGCACATCGTTGTCGTTATGACACTGCAATTTGGTACGTAAGTGCACTAACGAGATCAATGCCAGTGTTTAGTATTTAGTATAAAATTATTTTATTTTTTTTTCTTATTGTCTATGGTGCGTATGTAGGAGCGCATCTTAATTGTAGCACTACGACGTGACGTCACTTACATTTTAAAAATGGAAGCTTCTTCCGGTTTGTCGTTCGATTAGAAGCACACGCGTAGTAACAGCTCCTTAGTTTTGGAAATTAATATTTGCGAGCAAGCGTCTTACGGCCTGTTAATAAATCACTGTTGGTGTCCGTATACCCTGGACAAGCTGGAGATACTCAGGAGACAGACCAGGGGCCCCAAAAGGTCATATAAGCTCAACGGTGGAATCCAGGTAACGAGGCGCATGCAAGTCTTTTTTCTTACCTAATATACAGTCCATTAAAATATCGTACAGCCAGGTCGAAATGAAGTCCTCCAGTACTATAAGGGTCAGAACCACCATGTGGCGACACTAATTGTTCCTTTGTCAGTGAAGGCGTCTCAACATCGTAATATCTAATGGTATGGAACGCTTGAAAGCAACGTTTCAGAAGATCGCTATCCACCTAATATCTTTAAGCAAAATACAGCTTTTTTGCAAGTATACGTACGAGTATATGTATAACCGTTTAAGTAACACATCTGATAAACAAAACAACGAAGTGGTAAGGTAGTAATAATACAATAAAATAGGTTAAACATTTATGAATGTTTACTCATTCAGCGCCAATCACGACACGTAGTCGTCACTTCGGAACGTCTTCCAGCTCCTGATCACGACAACGTGTCGTTAATTACTTTTTGCTATGTAACTCGTCTAATGTACCATTATAATTTGAACAAACTTTTTTTGACATTTTATAGTAAAGGGCAAATTCTAGCTTTGTGTGGTGTTTTTAGCTTTAGATTTAGCGTTGAATGGGAATCTAAGAAAAGGTTGAGAATTTTAGGTCATATATTATTAAATATTGTTTTGTCCAACGCTTTTTTAATCACGTACCTCGCGTTTATCTTAAGGTTGTATGATTGTATGGGTGTGTGTGATGCATAAGTGAAGACTTTACGAAAGCAAAGCCGGGTTACTTTGAAATGCTTCTGGTAATACACTATGCATATACTATTTATGAGGGCAAGCTGTTCTGTAAGCTAACGCTGTATTATCTCATAAAGATGAATAATGCAGTCTCTTGATAGTGCACTTGTAAAGAGCTTAGTTGGAATACTTATAAAATAAGTGCAGAGAAATGGCTCATCACAAAGATCAAAAACCGTTGGAAAAAATAGTTACTTATTACATATCCCTACTAATATTATAAATGCGAAAGTAACTCTGTCTGTCTGTCTGTCTGTTACCCTTTCACGCTCAAACTACTGGACCGATTTAAATGAAATTTGGTACAAAGAAAGTCTGGAGCCTGAGAAAGGACATAGGCTACTTTTTAACCGACTGCAAAAAGGAGGAGTTCTACGCGGACGAAGTCGCGGGCGGAAGCTAGTGCACTATAAAGTCAGTGTGGACTGTATATCTTATTAATCTCTACTAATGCTATTGCGAGTGGCTTTTATTCAAACTTTGAATACCAACTGACTATAAACACAATTATAAAATACTTAAAAAAACTGAGTAGGTAGGTAGTAAAAAAGTATTAAACTATAGAAAAGAGGTGCTTACGGCATAGTCAGATTTTTTCAGTAACAGATAGACGGATGGACAACGAAGTGATTCTACAAGGGTTCCGTTTTTTCCTTTAGAAGTACGAAACCCTAAAAAGGATATGATAACATTTCATGAGTAAGTTATTGTGCTTTATTCAATGTTACAAATCGGTATAAGTATATTTAAATGTAATTTGGCTGTTCAAATTAAATATTAATTAATTTCATTCTTTACAAGGCTTCTTGCCGAGATTACACAAAAACTAATATATCTACCTAATACCTGCTGAGTAAATCCATTGATTACTTACACACTTGATTTTACATTTTTTTCCTTTGTCGTAGGTACCTATTTATACTGACAAAAAATCAATAATGTAGGGTGTCCGGCTTTTGTACCCAAATGTCCAGCCAAACCGGTCTGTTCGGCTATTAGGTTTACCCTACTTACAAACTTAAGACGACTTACTCGATACACCCTTTTTTTCTGTTGCATCATTAGCAAGTTTTATCTATAGAAGCTTAATCAAAGAACTAGCGAAATCCAATTACTCGAAGAGTCTTCATAATGGAGGGAACTTCACTCCCCGTTGTTTTAAGTCATGGTTCATTTGCAAAAGTGGATGAGGATGGATATAAAACGGCAGCACCACAGCCTGTCTTCACATTCATAGCTTCAGCATCAACTGGATACCAAACTGAGTAAGTTAAATGTTTTTTCTCTTTTACCTTGAAGATTATTTTTACTTAATTATGTAGTGTTAAGAAATTATTACTTAAGGTAACAAATCCCGAACGCACTACGACAAGAAAAAGGCTATTGGAATGAACCAGTTACAATGGATATAGCTTGCGTTTTTTATTTATATTTACTGAATTCTAATGAAAATTTCTTAACTTGCAAATGTTGGAGAAATTCTTAAAGGCAAAATAGTTACTAATGTAGGAAATCCAACATTTTTCACTTTCCGGAATAAAAGAAACCGCGTCAGAATTTATAAGAGCCCTCTCACTTTTTACAATAACAACGATAATAATCTCTCGATTATTATTACCTATATATTAATAGAAAAACGTAATAGTAATTTGAACATGCCAAAACTTTTGTGCATATTGGTAATGTACGAATTTCCTATTTGTTCAAGAAGCTTCTATTTCAAACTAATAGGAAAAGTATGCATCCACACACGTTGTTAGTGACATACGTCTTTATCCTCGGTTTAAAATAGTTCCTGGTCGCCTGTAAGTTAACTAAAGAACGAAAGAGATATATTATTCAAGGTCTAATTATTCTCGTCAATTGCGAACACTACCCTGTTACAGTGAGAAAATACGAAAAAAAAACATAATATAGACAGTACAACATACAAATCGTGATCTCACACGTACAGTACACAGTCACTAACTTACCTTACTTTTTTATCTAATATAACAATGAATAGGTAACCACTTTTTTTCGTTTCATGCGGAAACATCAAGAGTATTAAAATCAATCACAACTCGCTTCTGATTCCGGCATAATTTCGTATTTAATTTAAATTTAGGAAGTATGCTATCATCTGTGTGAGCTCAAATCGATCGTACGATAAGTAGATCCGCTTCCTACAAAAGCCGAAGTGAGCGATGCAAGGTTCGTTAGTGTTTTTTTTCTTCGTACATTACTTCTCTGTTCTTGCGGTTGGCAGCTTCTAAGAAGCAAGCCCGCTATGTACGGTGAATGTTCTCGAATAACCGCGCCCCGAGAATCTTATTGTATAGCAGGCTTACAGGTTATTTACTTTTGACTTTTGTCTGTCAATGCGGAAGTTAAATTACGTTTAACGAAGGGCCATTCGCTTGAGAACAATTCAATCTGTCTTTTTACTTTTTATTCTGTATTAATCTTGCCTGCCTAATTCGATTTTGGATCTATCCCCAAATGAATAGCGTATCAATACAAAACCTGTTGTATTTCAGGCTTTAAACTTATAGCTTCTGAGAATGGCATTGTGGCAATTTTGTTGGTTAAATAATTGTTATGGAATAGCCCCTAAAGTATCATCTGTGATTATGTTCAGGCGCCTGAGGCACTGAAGGAGACCCGGTATGCTTGGACTAGACAGCATAGTATGGATAAGCCATTGCTTGCATTACGTTTACTCTAGACTAAAACTGGTAATTTTTTGCTAAGACCTTAAATAGCAGTTGCATCCAGCTAACTTATGATGAATTTTCGATAGGACATCTTGTCATGTCGATTTCGTCTTGATGTTGACAACGAAAAAAATCGATACGACAAACCACCTTGTCGACAACGTTCTCAATATTATGTCGACAAAATGTCGACTCGGCAGTTTACTATAGGTTCGCTTTTTTAACCCCCGACGCAAAAACGATGGGGTGTTATAAGTTTAACTTGTCTGTCTCATCGTAGTTCCTTAAAGGATTAACCGATTTCTTTTGTTTTAAAAATTAATACGTTACATGTTCTTAGCTAAATAAGATATACTAGTATTGCATACTGCTATTTTTACATCAATACCATTATGAATAACGAGTTTATTTTTATGACTTCTTTTGGTTTGTGTCGAGCGCCACAGAGTAAGTCCCTCTCGCAATTCTTACAGGGAAATCCACGACCATTCACCTTAATGAACTTTCGACCAGTTCTTCGTTCGTTCCTTTGATGCTATTTTTAGACACGACTCGTTTGGACTTCTTATTAAAAGTACTATAATCTGGAGAGACTTTGTTTAATGCTTTATTTTACGTTCAATCCTCTCCAGAATTAAATAATAGCAATTTGTTTTTGTTAAAACCGGATTTGACATCGATGGCTATAGTAAAAAATGGCATCTAATTTGGATTGTACCTACGTTTTTTCTAAATATTCTAAGAGACTGACGTAATACTGCATTAGAATTATATGAGAAGTCAGTTCCGTCTCAATTCGGCACATTAAAGTTATCGAAAAATCAACATAAAAAAAACATTTCATTTAAATTAAATATTACATTACAGATGTTTTGTGTCACAAGAGCGAGAGATTCGGAAAGATTTTATAAAATTAGATTAGATTTATTTATTTCTTAATAATCACATTATTATACATAATTTATTTTTTATTATGTAAGTAATTACAAACAATTAGATAAACGTTCAGTTTAAAAAGTGTGAATAAATAATAGTAAAAATATTAAATCATCAAAATAGATCATCTTAGTCGTCAATATTCCTTTATAACATTTTAGAAACAATTTATCTAAAACTTACTTATGTATGCCAAATAACGTTTTAACTTAAGCAAAAATCAAGTACCGAGCGCAATGTACCATATACGTATAACGGTTACTGTATGATTCATCGAAACATAACCTATAATATTTTCTCACTGAACCGTTAAACCTTATCCTTCATAGTCCCATCGAGCTTACTTCCTACTTAGAAAATTTTCGTCGCTTTCGCGACTTTTCAACAGGTCCGTTTCCTGAGGTTTGTAATACCCAATACAGCCTATCAGATCCCCACCACGGTAAACTTACCTATAGCAAAACAAAATGCATATAAACTCAGTGTTAAAAGCAAGCTTGTGGGTGCCTTATCGAGTCTTCTCGCGTCTCTAAGAGTATTGGAATGTGAAGTGACTTAAATGAAGTTGATTAAAGTTTAATAAGTGATATCGTAAGTATTGTGAAAGTTACTACGGAACTTGTTGGCACGTATTAGCGTTTTCAGTAAATGGATAGGTGTTAAGTCTGTTTAAAAATGTCGGAGTAAGTTCATAGGTTATAACAAATCATCTGGCAGATAAAGGCGTGTTTCACAGCCTAAACGTGATAGAAAAAAATATAACTATTTTACCTGCTAGACAAGTATTTTAATATGTTGTAATAGTTTATGTATTCGTCATGGCGTAATTGCTCTATTTGCGATCATATTATAGCGATACAATCATTCTTTACGTTTAAAAAACATCCCATAGAGGAATTTTTAATATCGCGCGGAAAATTATATTTTCCTTAACTATTGCCTGTGTTTGGATGTATGATATTTAAGCAAGGTTAGCGGTAGAAATGTGTTCAGACGGATTTGCCACGTGCTACCTTATAGACGTTCGAGATTGTGTTAGCAAATCTGCTAATAAATATTTTGCATAGCAAGACGATAAATAAATTAAAGGTGTTTATATACGTGAAAGGAAAACCAACAATTTGACTTATTCCCGGTAAATACTCACAAGTATTAGTTCTTTTAGAAGTACAAGTGTTTTGGATGTTTTTATCTCCAAAGTTCGACGTTATAGAAAGGTGTTTTAGTAGTGTTATTTTTATTACAGTTATCTTCAAAATGAACGGAAAAATTGCAACTGCTCTGTTATTCGCCGCTTGTATTTTGGCATGCTTGGATAATGTCAATTGCAGCCCTGCTATTGGTAAGTTTATTTTTACTATTTGCCAGACCTAAGAATATTTAGTCGAGTATGTAAAATCAGGTGAAAAGATTCGCAAAGACAAAACAGCCCAAAAAACTCGTATGCTGCGTTATCAGATCGAAATAAGAATTTCTATAGGAACGTAGGAAATTATAAGCCGTTTTGGAGTTCAGTGCCATAAAACACATAAGTACTTACAGATTTTTTTTTTAAACTCTATAGCATAATATTTTACGGTCAGAGTGTCAGTGTCAGTGTCAGTCAGTGGTCAGAACTGAGTACAAGCCAGAAATGTTTATGTTAATGCCATATTTATACTATTAAACTTAAGTACTTACCTAGACCATGTAATGCAATTAACGTTTGAAGACATCCAATTAACGTGAGAATTTTAAAAATTGGAGGTTTCAAGTTGGAATCTAGTTAGGGGCAATTGTCAATGTGATAAACACGAAATGTATCCGAGATCAATTAGTGTAAAGTTTTGGAAAATTCATAAATATTTGCGTCTACTACAATTTGCGAATTACTACTTTTAAGTTCAACAAATACCTACCTACTTCAATTATCGCATTTCCAAAATCCACCCTAAAGAGATTAATTTCACAGTTTAAGATCAAGTTACTTTTTAAACTTCATAGCGAACCATATTTAAAACAGCGAAGTTAGTATTTATAAACTAGTAATAAATTAATTGTTTTATATTCTCTAACACTGGCTTTCTTAGAGTATTGTTCTCTCTGCAACGGATTTCTTCGATAGAAGTTGTTTGCGAACTATATACTTAATAGGTATTATAATTAAGTTTACAAACGTATTCGTAAAGGCAAGAGAGATGTTGACGTAAAGTTAGAATCATATACCTACAACAAATAGGACCAAGTTATATACAATCACCTGACTACGGCGTCTTGACAGGTCAATCGAGACAGGGAAGACAAAAGCCCGAACTATATACAAAGATTTGTTATCAGTTCGGGACATGCGGGATTTTAGCAGGGCACGTGGTTTGGACATTTTATCAAACATTGGAGTCGAACTTCTGTATGTAGATAATGTGATACAAATAGAGATTATCTTATTGCATTTGAAACAAAAAT
Source organism: Polylopha cassiicola (assembly GCA_038024825.1). NCBI lineage: Eukaryota > Metazoa > Arthropoda > Insecta > Lepidoptera > Tortricidae > Polylopha > Polylopha cassiicola. Next base: position 4,072,860 of record CP149053.1, on the reverse strand, counting down.
AATATTACCTACACTTAGCTCAAGTAGGTAGAATAATTACAAATACTAGGTACCTACTTATTGTCTACGTAAATCTAAATCATTAACTGACGTATTTGTAGTAAATGATACATCAGTCAGTGGACTAATGTATGTGTGTATATAATATCAATGTGTAGGTAACTACCTACTATTCTCATCAATAGGTAAATGACTAAAAATAAACACTGATTTGCAAAGTATGATCTAAGATAAGACCTAACCGCCTGCCTGCGACTTCGTCTGCTCAGAATTAGTACTTCGAGTATTGGAATCAATCGCATATCTATAGTAAATTCTAACCCCCATTTTCAGCCCTATGTCTTATCCAAATTTCGTCTAAATCAGTTCAGCTGTTATTGATTTCTCTTATAAACTTCCACCTGACAAGAATAAAAAAGAATTTCACACCCTTAAGGGGTGGTTTCGGGATAAAAAGATCCTATTTTCTTTCTCGGGATAAGTAAATACTTATAGATAACAGATGAAGTATAACTTTGCTGATCTTTCGAATACTTTGCTGTTCCCATATTCGTAGCCGACTGACCTGACGATACTCTAACGCTAAGTCTTTAGCATCAGAAATTATACAAAATGGATTTTAATGAAATTTTACAATAATATAGTTTATACATTAAAATAAAACATAGAAGCTAGTAATGTCATATTATAATTATGTAGAAGTAGGTATAGATATTGCGCCATATCGATTTTTCAATTAGAAATATTGCAATAGGATTCGATGACGTCACTTGTAATTCACAGATACTTGTATAAAATACTATTATTAACACAATAATAAAAAACAAACTGGTTTGCAAGATTGTTGTTTATGAGTCAGAAGTGTTTTTGCGCAGGTCGCTCAATAATCCGTTAATTATAAAAGCAAGATGTTTTTGTCAAATTATTTTACGAAAATGTTTTCAATAAGTACCTATATTTATATAAAAAAAAATGTTTATTCAAAAATTGTAGAGAGTTTATTCCTCTACAATATTTCAAAAGCATAGGAAACGAAATATTTGAAAAAAACATTTTATTTTTACGTTTAACATTACACCCTACGATAGTTATAAGACAAGTTCTAGGATACCATAACAAAGATTTATACAAATTTATAGCCGACTAGAGGTTTGCCCCGGCTTCGCACGGATCACTATTTTTTTTTTCAAAATGTATAGCCTACACAAATGTCTCTTACGAATAATAATAATATAGCTTCGTAACAGTGAAAGATTTTTTGAAATCGATCCAGTTGTTTCGGAGCCTATTCAATCCAAACAAACAAATAAACCTTTCCTCTTTATAATATTAGTACCTATAAAAGTATAGATTATTATAGACTATCTCTCATTCCGAGGTGAAACCCTTATTTTCCTGGGCTAATAGGCTTTTTAACTCGATCCTGAGATAATGTCTACGCGGGCTATACTATGAAGCACCGCTACTTATAACTTGGTATTTATTTCGCATACCACCCTAGCCCAGCCCGGGGAGCATCGGGTGGTTATGTGGGACTCCTGAGATGATACCCAGACTACCCAGTAAAAACCAGGGTCTACCCTCATTATGATACACCACAGGATAACTTGCGTAGCTACTTATAATACCTACTTCAAATGACTTATTAACATACCGTTGTATACAAAAAAAACAATACGGAAGCATGACTAGTTTGCCAATTAAATATTAGTTAAGTTTTTTGTCGTTCTAACTTGGCGCTCTCAGAGTGACTCATTTGTGAGAATTTTGGAAAAAGGAAAAGAATTCCGTCTGAGTCATGTTTGGAAATAAATTAGGATTGGTCTCTTGATTTTATTTTTTTTGATATTTTATTGGTCGGTGTTAGATCAATGAGTTGTGATTGTAATTTCTGATGCCTTCGCGGTTATTACACATTGGAATGAAACAACTATTAACGGATTTAACTCTAAAGTAAAGTGAATAGTCTAACGCTAAAGTGACTTTAGCGTTAGACTATTGTCAGCTCAGTCGTTGCTACGATTATGGAAACTGTAAAGAATCCGAAACGTCAGCTAATAAAATAAAATAAAAATACGCGAGTTAAATCCGTTAATAGTTGTTTCATTCCAATGAGTTGTGATTGGATTTGGAATTACGAGAAAAATCATGGCGTAATTTTTCAATTGCGGCTTTTATTATATAATTCTAGTCTAATAATCTAACTTGTTTAATACCTAACAAGTTGTTGGTAAAGCACTTATTTCTTAAAATTAATAGCACTTTGGATAATAAATCTTATGACAAATGTAATTCAATCTAAATTTTAAAGTTAAAAAAGAGCATAAGTGTAATACAGCATGTGAAGCACTTATTACCCTTTTTCACTAGGACTGTATGACACTTAATAGCCTTTTTATTAGGATCTCAGATTTAATCTAAATATTACAGTAGGTACTTACCAAGGTAGAGTCTACGCGATACGCGAATGATTGTAAGAATGTTTGGATGTAGGTATATTTGTTACTCATTTACGCAAAAACTAATGGATGGATTTTGATGAAATTTTACGATAATATTATTATAGGTACTTAGCTTATATATCTAAATAAGATATATAGGATACATATTTTAACGATATTGCTGAAAGAACCTAGGTACTCATCGTGCCTAGACCAAGTCGCGGGCAGAAGCTAGTATTGATGTAAGGGGATGTTACGTAAATATGATGTACTTACCTACGTGTACATATTATGTACGTACTTACACTTATATAATATATATAAGTAGGTAATAGATATTCCCGTCTGCGATATTGTAACCGCAAATATATTTGACTCTCGTATTAATAACCTTTTTAGCAAATATAAATAAAGCAAGTGATATTTGTCATGAGGTGTGAGTAAATATAGATAGTTATGAAATATTGCTTGAAAGGTACCTATACCTACCTACCTTTTCGAATCGCCCGTTACTGGGTACCTATTTGAAGAAAATTTCTTAAATATGTTTAAAATTTAAAGTAAGTATATAAAATTCTAGTCTCGTGGTACCTATTTGTTGTCAAACTTCTCCGAAAAGGCTGGACCGATTTTTATGTAATATTATGTGCATATCGGGTAGGTCTGCGAATCGGCTAACATAGATATTTTCGTATCCCTTAGGTAATGTTAACCACCCCATTTTTTTATTTTTTTTTATTTATAGACCTATTTTTTATATTTTTTTTTTTTAAGATTCAATATTGAAAATATTAACTTTATTTTTATATTGCATATTTTTTTTTTTTTAAAAAAAGTAGGTAATCGAAGTGCGCTCTTTAGCTAGGTAGTCACACAATATGAGATTTTTATATACCTACCTATTATAAAATATATAGGTATTATACCTACACGAAAGGTATCAATTGTCATTAGGTATCATAATATTGTAACGTATAGGTTCTATAAACGTTTTCAAAAGTAGTACTTACCTACCCACAGTGCTTCCCGGTGACTAACAATTTTGACATTTGGCACGAAATAAGGAAAACGGACATTTCACATAAAAAAGAATATGCAAAATATATAAAGTAAATATATATCCATGATCAATTCACACCAATCGATTTAGTCCCAAACTAAGCCAAGTTTGTAATACATATGGGTAGGTACTAGATAACGGAAAATCTTACATAAATAACTACCACCCAACACTCGGATAAAAATATTAAAGGATATTAAAGTTCGTTACTAATTTTTTTTTGGCCTATCAGCTCTTATACCTAATCAAAAATACCTAAATTTTCTTTATATAATTCTTACCTAAAATATTACGATAAACATTGAACCGAGCTTTACGTACCTATTTGAAATTTGGCACGAGTGTAGTAGGTAGTTTAATTCAATTACGATCGAAGGGTACGTACAAATAATTAAAATCTCTATCCCTACTAATATTATAAATGCGAAAGTAACTCTGTCTGTCTGTCTGTCTGTCTGTTACGCTTTCACAATAAAACTACTGGACCGATTTGAATGAAATTTGGTACAAAGAAAGTCTAGAGCCTGAGAAAGGACATAGGCTACTTTTTAACCGACTCCAAAAAAAGGAGGAGTTCCACGCGGACGAAGTCGCGGGCAGAAGCTAGTTTTAAATATGTCCCACCAGTCATAGACTACAGATAAAAAAATCTTTATGTGGAATAATCCAATTTGTGAGAGTGTAACCACAGACTATAAATGGTAGGGCAAAGCTTATTGGTCTATTCAGCCAATAAAGTGCACAAGAGTGGGGTTTTTTACTCAATACTCTGCCTTATGAGGTGGAAAAGAGATATTTTAGCACGCTCTTTAATTTTCTTTCTCGCAATATCGGGTTTTTGAACTTGTATAAGGCATTTTATTTCAAGTGTCTGTCTATATGAAAGGTGTCTACGATACAATAGAGATGAAATTTCTTAAAGAAACCAATGAAATGCGACACTTGTAGAATATCTAGATTTTATGATTTATTGTTGGTACGATAATAATGTTTATTTGAAGTCTGCTTTATACACTCAATAACTTAAACAGCAAAATCGCATTTGAATCTGACGTTTAAACATAATATTATTCTCTTTTAAATTCAAAGAGGACTGAGAGTTTTAACCGCAGAGAAAATATGCTATTGGATATGATAAGGTAAAATAATAATGCTCGAGACCATAAAATATGTAGGTACTTCACTGAACAAGTTTGTAGGTATTTGACTTTTGTCCGATGTAAACAAGCAATCTTGGTAAAGCAAGAATAACATAACCATTTAAGGATGTCGTGTAAACAAATGGAAAGCAGTATAGAAGAGTCGCGTGCGAACCGAGACAATGACCCCAATCCGCGTATTTGACCGGTTTACTTTCGCCGTATGTTTGGTTACGCAATTTCACCTTAGCCGCTTACACTTGACCTCGCGAAGACACATTGTGTCACAAATAACAAGGCTCAAGATAAGCTGGCAAAGCTATAAGGTAGGTCGTGACATGTCCTCGACGTGTCCGGTCAAACAATTAGGTAACACTTCGAAAATCCTAAAAAACATACCTAATTTTTGTTATCTGTCGTGTGAGTAAGCTTTAGCACTTTCAGCGTCGAAGATGTTTTGTGATATCTGTGCTCTTAGATATTTGTTATCTGTTTTTAACCCCCGACGCAAAAACGACGGGGTGTTATAAGTTTGACGTGTCTGTGTGTGTGTGTGTGTGTGTGTGTGTGTGTGTGTGTGTGTGTGTGTGTGTGTGTGTGTGTGTGTGTCTGTCTGTGGCATCATAGCTCCCAAACGCATGAACCGATTTTAATTCTGTTTTTTTTGTTTAAAAGGTGAATATGTCGGGAGTGTTCTTAGCTATGTTTGATGAAAATCGGACCAGTAGTTTAATAAATAGAGGGGGGTGAAAGAGGGGATGGAAAAATAAATGTCCACAAATATACTCGAGTGGGGTATCAAATGAAAGAGGGTCGCGAGTGCATTACAAAATTGAAATTATAATGAAAATCGGTTGAGCCGTTCAAAAAATATAGGGAGTGAAAGTGGAGATGGAAAATCAAATACCTATCTACAAATATAACCAAGTGGGGTATCAAATGAAAGAGGATTACGTGTACATTACAAAATTGATATTATAATGAAAATCGGTTAAGTAGTTCAAAAAACATAGGGACTGAAAGTGTGAAAATGGTTAACCAAATGACTACAAATATAACCGAGTGAGGTATCAAATGAAAGAGGACCACATGTACATTACAGAATCCCATGTAAAATGGAAATTGGTTAAAAAAATAAAAAGTTACCTACCTACTTTAAAAAAGTATGAAATAAAAAAAATAAATTAAAAATTTTAACAAACCCCCGACATAAAAACATAAAAGCCGTCTAAAAAGTATAAAAATAATAAAAACTTGATATTAGGTAGGTACCCAAGTATTAATAGGTATTTCTACAAAGAAAACGTCATGTCGGGGGGACCTTAGATTCCGATACATAGTAGGTAAATATAGGTAGGTACAATTAGGTAAATGATGAGCGGTCCCCCCGACGTGACGTTTTCTTTGTTGAAATACCTATTAATACTTGGGTACCTACCTAATATCATGTTTTTATTATTTTTATACTTTTTAGACGGCTTTTATGTTTTTATGTCGGGGGTTTTAATGATTCAGCTGTTCATGACAGGTCTTTCTTTTTGTATATGGACTATTTCAACTTTCCCGCAAAAAATATTGTCTGTAATAATAATCTAGTTCCACATTAATTCAAAACTATCTTGTCTACCGTAACCCGAAAAATAACGGTTAAGTTTTATCGTAGGAAAGTATTTTGCATAGGATTTTCACGGTCCAGTAAATGGAAACAGAAGTGTCCTTTTTTACAAAAAGGGCAAAGGTTTGGATCTCTTTCTACAAAAAGGGTTAGGTACGGCAAATACCATCGTCTTTAGGTATTTTTGAAATAGGATTTTTTTTTCACTATGGTTTGACATATTATGAAATACTAGCTTTTGCCCGCGACTTCGTCCGCGTAATTTTTAACCCCGTTATGGGGTGAACTTCATTAGAATACGGATCTATATCTGAATCTCTAACGTTTTTTAACCTATTATTGATTTCCCTAACGTTTTATGTCATAATGATTATTAACTAACACTCTTATGACCTATCTTTTGTTTTCCTAACATCATATGGATGTTTTTTTTTCCACATAATGTTTTATTTCCTTAACGTATTTCCCACTTTCCATATTAATTATTCATCCTAATTCTATTTGGTTTTGGCGCCTTGCCGGCCGCTGCCACGGCAAGCTCGCTTCGCTCGCTCGGCTTTCGCGCTGTACGGTCGCAGTTCAATTAATTAGTCTACTGACAACCTGGTTTGTTAACGTTATGTCGTAAATATACTTTCATTAAAAGTACTGATTCTGACGCTTCGCCGGCCGCTGTCGCGCCATGCTCGCTTCGCTCGCTTCGCTCGCTTGGATAGCAAGCTGGACGGTCTCAGTTCTACCTAAAACTCCTCGCTTCGCTCGTCGTCGTTCCTAACGGAGTCTTTCATTTGCCGCTGCCGCGGCGCGCTAGCTTCGCTCGCTCGGCTTTCGCGCTGTAGGGTCGCAGTTGAATTAATAAGTATACTGACAAAACCTGGTTTGTTAACGTTATGTCGTAAATATACTTTCATTAAAAGTACCGATTCTGACGCTTGACCGGTCGCTGCCGCAGCATGCTCGCTTCGCTCGCTTGGATCGCGTGCTGGATGATCACGGTTCTACCTAACACTCCTCCTCGCTTCGCTCGTCGTCGTACCTAAAGGAGACCTTCATTTACCGCTGCCGCGGCACGCTCGCTCGGTTTTCGCCCTGTAGGGTCGCAGTTCAAGTAATTAGTGTACTGACAAAACCTGGTTTGTTAACGTTATGTCGTAAATATACTTTGATTAAAAGTACCAATTCTGACGCTTCGCCGGCCGCTGCCGCGGCATGCTCGCTTCGCTCGCTTGGATCGCATGCTGGACGATCAGGATTCTACCTAACACTCCTCCTCGCTTCGCTCGTCGTCGTACCTAAAGGAGACCTTTATTTGCCGCTACCGCGGCAAGCTCGCTTCGCTCGCTCGGCTTGTGCATTGTTGGGTCGCAGTTCAATTAATTAGTATATTATTAGTATACTGACAAAACCTGGTTTGTTAATGTTATGTCGTAAATATACTTTTATTAAAAGTACTGGATCTGACGCTTCGCCGGCCACTGCCTAACACTTCCCTTATATTCGTAATAAATGGAGTTAACAATAGGAGTTAATATACTTACCTATCTTACTTTCGAAATTGCATAATTTATACAGCTACCACTGAGTTCAACATTTTTTTTTATCGGACAAAGTTTTTAAAGAAATCATACACGTGAGGTTTAGCTGGCTATTTATTTAAGGATTGATTACCACACTTATTACAAAGATCTAACAAAACAACAAAACATTTTACAATTCAATTCAATCCTACAAAATAAAACCTGGTGTTACGAAATAAAACATTTCCCAGTTTGCCTCATTGCCTATAATGAGATACTCTCCTTATAAGCTCACTCGGTCTTGAGGATATGTTCAGGGTCATTTTCTCAGTCAGGAGCTCGCGCGAGCTTGCTTTACCTCCGTCTCGTCCCATTCCGTCACCTCTGTTATCACGGCTTTTTTATATATGTCAGCTTTGGTCGCGAAGAACACTTCTATTTCTCTGCGTAATGACACCAGTTTCCCCTCGCAAGTTAAACGGGGTCTGCTTACTCAGGAATATTATTAAATAGTCCTCATTACACGATCCACGGGATATTACATAATAATGCCGTTTTCGTTAACACTGAAGAAATCATACACGTAACAGTTTGGGTATTTATTTAATGTCAGGAATGACATTAGCAACCGTTGCTATGCATACCTACATTATACTTTTTAAATATGTGTCAAAATCAAAAGCACTAAGTAGTATTCATATCAATTTGGAAGAAAATCTCCCCTTTAACCCCATTAGGGGGTGAATTTCAATAAAATACGAAACACGTACTCCATCAATTCTGTTAAAGAATGTTTATGTAAAATTTGAAATAGATCGGACCAAGGAATCACGTTGTTGCATACAAACTTTGCACCCCATTTTTAACCCCTTAGGGATAGAATTTCTGAATATAATATAGCCTATGTCCTTTCCCAGGCTCCAGACTTTCTTTGTACCAAATTTCATCAAAATCCGTTCAGCCGTTTAGGCGTGAAAGAGCAACAGACAGACAGACAGACAGACAGACAGAGTTACTAACGCATTTATAATATTAGTAGGGATTTCTAATTTGTTATTTGTGCTTTATTGTTAATTAAAAAATAGTAATAATAACAAACAAGCCTGTAATTTTACGAATTAGATTATTGAAAATTATTAATCACGCATTATTTCTTTTCTCAAACAAACAAAAAATGACAAAGATAAGCAATTGTAAAGTTGGAGAGTGGGGGCCAGTGACGTCACGATACGGTAAAATTTATAAGTACCAGAACGTGACGTCACGAGCCCACACTCCTGAACTTTTGAAGTGCTTAGGTTATTTATGGTCGATGGAGAAAAGAAAAATTACGTGTCTATTGATTTTATTTAAGTAGGTAGGTAATCACTTGATGTAGGTGTAAAGAAAAAAAAAATCATGCCTATTACTAAATTATCAGAAGTATCAGAATCAAATGAATTGGCAATAATATGACGTTGTTATAAAAAAAATTTTTTTTTCAGCAACCGGATTCGACCCCATGGAAATCTGCATAGAAAACTGCGCGCAGTGCAAGAAAATGTTCGGGCCGTGGTTCGAAGGACCCCTTTGTGCTGAGTCTTGTATCAAGTTTAAAGGAAAACTTATCCCGGACTGCGAAAACTTAGCTTCAATAGCGCCCTTTATAAACAAACTGCAATAATGTATGACTAGATAATTAGACAAGTGCGTGGTTTAGCTTTACGAATAGCCGCAAATGTACAATAGTGTTAGTTATTTTGCTCCTTATTTTTAAGTTGTTAAGGTTTCTTTTTAAATGCCTAGCAGATATTTTTAGCGTAACTATTTATTACTTTACAGCGATAGGGATTTTTTGGTGGAACTGTGACAACCAGTGAAGCCCATAGTGTAATAATTTGTTAAAAATGGCGTCGTATAGAATGAGGTCCAGCTACTATATTCCACCAATGAGAGACAAGCTACTAACATATGATTGGTGGAACATGACAGCTGGACCTCATTCTACACGACGCGTGTTTAGTAGATTTTTGATACGTGCCGGCCCCTTTTGAAAAGCGGGTTCAAATCCCACTGGAATCTTTTTTTCTCTTTGTTAAGTAGTATACAAAGTCATTGAGATTATTGTACTTGACTCAGGTATAATTTTAATTAATATTTTAGTTTACACAGTTTACAAATTTGTGTATAAGTTTATAGGTTGTGCTTACTTTAATTTTTAGTTTAATTTTACCTCAATCATGCACTTGCCATTAAAGATTATGATCATGTAATGATGAAATGCCAAAGTACTTAATACTTAAGTTTTAAATAAGCTTTATTATTTAGTGGAATTATGTACTTACATTGAATTTTTATACAGGGATATCTCTATAGTATAATAAATAAATGTATTCAAATTGCATATAATTTTTTATTGCATATAAATCTAATTTACATTTAACTCCTTATTCAATATCAGAAAAAAAAATAGTTTATAAATAAAACTCATCACAATTAAAAAAAAATAGAAGGTAGACAAATTAAAATTCATATTAAGTATAAGAAATGATAATTTCTCATGCCTACGCGGTTATTACACATTGGAATGAAACAACTATTAAATAGGCAAAAATACGCGAGTTAAATCCGTTAATAGTTGTTTCATTCCAATGTATAAGAAATGAATTTATCTTCGTTATATAAGACTTGTCACTTAAACCAAAATTGTACTTAAATAACAGGAAAACACTTTCAATGAAAAACTGTCGACATCAGTCGTTTAGAAGAAACAAAAAACGTCTAGTCCAATTTTGGTCAAAACTGTCCCCTTAGTTAGCCCAATAGTGAACCACTTGGTAACTTACAAGTCTCATATAAACTTTACAAAAGATGTATAAATGACCTCAATCTTATATAAAATAACTCTGGGCGTAATTTTCACTTTAATGCATTTTCACTTAAAATTCATTAATACAACGGAGACTATTGCATGTCCAAAAACTTCTAGATGTATCTAGTCTTAATCTGAATAAGGTCCAGCTGTTATGTTCCACCAAACACAGTATAGTAGCTTATATAAAGGACGGTCGCGGAGCACAGCGAAAAACGTACGTTGCCCTTTTTCTATTTGTCTCTGTCGCACGCGCGTAGTAATAGTACCCTCACGCTCGACCGTCCTTCATCATTGGTGGAACATGACAGATAGACCTCATTCTACACAATGCAAGTAATCTAGTTGTTTCAAATAACAAACATCCCTTGTTTTTGATTGTTGGTAAATAACCTGGACCTCATTCAAGACTAGCGACATCTAGCGAATTTTTGACTTGCGATACAATAAGCGAAAAAGAGATTTTAGACTTTGTAGTGTATGCTTTTAACCGTCTTCTTGTATTAAATGTTACGGAGCTCGGATATTCCGTGTATTATTTTCAGACTTGACTTAGGTAAGGGAGCAGCTGAGCAATTGTATGGAATTATGAAAATGACCTTAACAGGATTTAAATTTTGGAACAAACTACAGAAAAACCGAAATATTTATGGATTTCGCAATTTTTCCTATGTCTGTGCAATAAGACATTGCTTCGCACCAAATTTTATGATTCTGCGTTGACGGGAACTACCTTGTAGATTTTTATTCCCTTGCGAGTGTCGAAAATTTGCATCACTTTAAAAGAAACAGCCGTATTTTTTAGTCACGTTGGCTTAGAAGTTTGATTTTTTTACAGTTCCAAGGAACAGAAAAGCTCACTATTTGACATACAGACAGATAAAAAAGTGATTCTATAAGGGTACCGTTTTTTTCCTTTTGAGGTACGGAACCCCAAAAACTACACGATAAAGATCGGATCGACGATACTCAAGTTATTGTCGAACAAACAATGCTCAGCCGTTTCTCTATCTAAGTCAAATCGAAAAATAGTACATAAATTCTTACTTAGTGGGTTTTTAATAATTATAATTGCTTATGGGTAATCAGTTGACTGGTACTTCAATAGACGGCGACTCCTCTGGTATCGGCGGCGCTTCCACAGGTGGTACCTCCAATTCTTCTGTTAAAAAAACACAATTTAGGTATCAAATTATTTTTAACTTTGCTATAGACCTGTGAAAATTTATTTTTGTATATATTGTTCCTAGGCATGTGTCACTCGATAATAGTAACCGAATCAAACGAATGTAACTTGTATGAAATAGGGTTTTTGACTATTTTTTAATAATCGTTTTAAATTATTCTTTATCCTCCTGCCGCCCAGCACATTATGGTCAAAGATGGGATAGCAGCCCACATCCCTTTTTATAGGTTTACATGGTTCCGGCCCACGACTTTCGGCAGATGAAAACTTAAGTTGTCGTTGTCGTAGGAATGTATTGTTTTTATGGTATCATAAGTGATATGTATAAAAGGCTTTGAGACTAAAAAAACACCCAAATTCGATGTCTTTCTTATAGGTATCTGGGTTATAACAATAAAAAATATGAAAATATGAAAATCTATATTTCTGTGTTTATTCCGATATTTTATATGCCTACGTGTTGGTCTTTTACGCTACTATAGTGTATTTTTGTTAAATTGCAATAAAAGTAACGCATTTTATATATTTTCTTAAAATATGTAATTTTTTTACTACGTCTGCCACTTGTTACCATTAATTTTGGCCATATACTGGTAATTTTCCGTTCATGACATTCAAATTCTATGACTAGAGTATGTCTTTATTACCGGAAACGGAATGGAACATTAATAAAATGGAAAATGAGCTGACAATTAGGCACCAAACTTGACCATATCGAAGTTTTGGCTAAAAACGGGGTAACCGCCCATAGACCTTTATAAAATCCCATAGAGCCATAAGAACTAATTCGAGTGGAACACTAATTTATCATTATGATTAGGTTATAATGGGTGTGAATTGTGAAAACAAAACAATAGAAACACTTTTGTTTTACAAATTGTTAATAAACATAGCAAAAAGATCAGTAATCAAAACAAGAATAGCGGTTATAACCCGTAGACCTATTAAAAACTTTGAATACCTTGGTGCTCATATGCCTTTTAATAGGTCATCCGATTATTAGTTGTTGTATTTATAATGATATCAACTGAATGAATAAAATAAATATGCTGATACAAAGATGAACATCTTAGGCAACACTCACACCAAAAACTCATACGCAATCTGCCGAGATAGCAAAGAAAATCACAGATTTACTTACCCCTTCCTCGACCTCTCGACATTGTTTTGAATATTACGCCAAAACTAACAGATGATGTTTAACAGACTGACATCTAGTGTGAACGTTAAATATGACGTATGCGTTATAAACTCATTTAAATGTAATATGCGGTAAATTTAAAGTTCTATGACAAGTCAAAGTTGAAGACCTTTTAAAAGGACGTTGGGCGTCAAGCTGTAAAAATCAGCAACACGCTTGGGCCGGAACCACTACTCAGCTGAAGACCTTTAAATAGGTCATTGGGCGGCAGGAGGTTATAGCATAATAAGCTTATTGACATTAATATTTCCGGGAAATCATCTGTATTATGAGTAAAAATCAATATTTAAGTTTAAATTGCGAGAACCCCGGCAAAAACGCTGTTTCTGTAATGGCGCCGGTCTCGTGACAGGCGTGACGTCACATACAAGTAAACAGAGTTAATGACATTTGTGAATCAGTACATTTCATCGACTTTCTTCAAATTTATTGAATACAATGGTCTATAAGTGGTGTGTAGTGCCACAATGTACAAATACTTCGATAAAAAGTTCAGAGAAAGTGTTTATTTCTGTACCAACCAATCGCAAAAGGCGAAAAATGTGTCTACAACTAGCTCGAAGAGATCCAAATGCCATTCAACCACACTCAAATGTCTTTATATGCGAAGATCACTTTGATGTAAGTATCACTTAATTTTATACAGTATACCAGATAGCAGATAGTAAAATATCTGTAATGGATAAAACAAAATAACATCTTTCATTCCTAACCTCTAAAATGTGGACTTAGATTTCTTAGGAGATCCTTAATTTTAAACGCTACATTGTACACTTCACTCTATTAAATTTCAGATGGAAAAAGAACCAAGAACACAATTAACCAAGTACAAAATGGGCTTCAGTCAGGAGATATTTCTCACGGATGAGGCTGTGCCAACTAAATTTCTCTGTCAAGAGGATCGCAAGCTGTATTATAGATTGTTTGGAAATTTACATACAAAAACATGACATGGTCGGAGTACAAAAAAGGGAATACTTCAAAGTATTTAATATCCCGCACACCAAAGGCATGATGCCTTTGGTGTGCGGGATATTAAATACTTTAGGCATGTAAGAGAATTTCATATGCTTAAGCAACATTCAGTGATGAATACTAACATACTTCGTGTTCTTGATCATGTCATCATCATTGCAAGTACCCTTACAAATTTGCAGAATTCTCTATTTAACACAACTTTGTGCCTTTTAATAAGAGTATTTATTGTATGTATAAAATCAGCCACCTATTTTATATGTAAATTGTAAGTGCAGCAACTAAAGTTCTCTTCTTTAGAAGCTACACTGATAATACCCTTAAATAATGTAAAATAAAAGAAATAATAAAGCTCGAAATTATTTTTTATTTAATTATTACACACTGGTGTTCTGATATAAAATAGGAAAAATTTGATATACCGTCGAGACCCCAAACTTCGCCTGGATTTTGGCATATTTTGCAACATAACTTGTTAATTTGAAAGTATTCTAGACCGTTCAAAGAAAAAAACTAATTAAAGGACTCCTGTCCATCTTTAGAGACCATTAGAGCATTGAATTTCAATGGCTAACATGGCAAAAAATGGACAAAATGGTGCTAGGCGAAGAATGGGTATTTTTCCCTAACTTCGCCTATGTATGCCTGACCGCTTATAATAAACATTGATGGGATCTACTCACGACAAGTCTCTTCGGTTTGAAGTGTGATAATATAGTATGAACTTAAACAACGTCAGATTACTGTTATTTCCTAGAAAAGAGGGGTAGGCGAAGTATGGGTGCAATATGACGTTAGTTACATACATTGACAGTGACGAAGCTAGGGCTGCCAAAAATCACGCATTTATCTAGCATGCCAAGAAAAAAGAGGGTATAGTGTTTTATTCAACTTTATTTTTTTAAAATAATTTCATTTCATTTATTTTAAAAGGAGTTTTTTTTTGCACGGTTGCTTTTTATGGTTTGTAAGTATCTCTTCAAAAAACGGTATGCCCACTTTCTGTCGGGTAATTTATCAGTTAAAATTGAACGCTTTCCACTGGGTTCTAAGTATCTGATAATTTTAAATACTCCACTACACTTTACAAGTAGAAACAAGTCTTATTATTCATTTAATTGAAATCTTATAATTTTTATATAAATTTTGTACAGTACATTTGCCATCCCTAAGGGCAGGCGAAGTTTGGCACGAACATGATGACCAAATGCCCTAATGAACAATTACTTTTATTATGACTTAAAAACGTAATATATCTATTAATTAATAGTGTCAATTGATAAAGCGATAGTTATAGCATATACCTGTATACTAAAAATAAATTTATCTGGTCTGCAACACTCCTTAAAATCAAAGTTCATTCACGTCTTGAAAAAAACGTGCGGTCGGCGTCACGAATAAACTGCACTAGACGCCAACCATATGAAGTTAGCCACAGATTGTCCACAGAATATTGCCAGTCATAAAAAATACTTTATACTTAGAGTTATTATATAAAGCCTGCCATAGAAATAACTTGTAAATTTGAAGTTATGTAAAATTAGGCGAAGTATGGTAGTCTAGGTGAAGTTAGGGGTTTCGACGGTACTTTAGAGTAGTCCCTACTCTAGACAAAGTAGATTTTTTCCAATAACACTCCACTGAAGTGCATGAAGGATCCTCAGAATGACGATGGGCCCACATTAAAAAAGCAACAGCATGCTTGCACCCTCCAGCTGAAGCCGCACAGTCATGGCACTGACATCTGATAATTTCGCAGTTGCTTTCATTTACAATAATAGCTAAATTGTATCCTTTGGCTCGTACTTTGTGCTTAGGGCACATCTTACACTCAACTGTACAAATTCCACGAACATAACCAATCGCTTCGTCGCCATATTATGATTGTCGTGCAGACCTGTAAAACAAAAGCAAAAATCATGACAAAAGGAATTTTCATCAACATAACCTAAAATTTGCTCTTAAAAAACTTCCAAACTTATTATACTTAATACAAAATAAATAATTTGTATGGGGTACTTACACTGCTGTTTTAACATTTTTAAGTTCCGCAGCATAGTAATCAGCATAACTTTTAAAGAAAAGTGCTACCATAAATGCATCTATCTTTGGTAGGTTGCTGTTGTCAGCCTGTACTAAATTTGCCTAAATTTTAGGATTCGGTACGAATATTATAAAATTTATCAAGTAAATATTCCTTCAGAAAACACTCAAACATCTAATATAACAGCGATACAACACGAATTACGTACTAGACTTAGTCATGGAAGCAATGTTTACTTGCGTGTGACGTTGCAAGAATCTTAACCATTCACAGAGCGTTGACCGTCACAGATAAGACTTCAAAAAATATTATATTTTATTTCGTGTAATCTGCAAAAAATATACATTTTTTTGTTTAAAATAAAGTGAAATATGTTAATTTATGCTATTTTCTGATATGATGACCACAATTTGGGATATATTTTTAATGTTGTCAAACACCCTATTGACACACGCGAATGATAATTGAGCACGTGTCAATTACATACAATTTCGCATTCGTTTCGTACGGTTGCTATTATCGATTGACACTTAGGGTTTGTTTGTAATAAGTTTATTATGTCTTAAAATCAGTGGCGGATTTACAAATTTACCGCCAGTAGGCTACCTTTTCAATTTTTGCCGCCCCTATTGACCTCATACACTAGTTTAGTTCACAATCGTAATATACGTATTTAATTTAATAAATGGGTCAAAGTTCTTTGTGTAGGTATATAATTTTATTTTATTTCTGTAAGACAAAATAAAATGTTTGGGCCAAATTTGCCGCCCTCTAAAATCTGCCGCCCTAGGCTCCAGCCTACTCAGCCTGCTGGTAAATCCGCCACTGCTTAAAATTCTTACCTAATTAATAAACATAAATCTTTAGACAATTCACACCAATTAATCTGGTCCCAAACTCAGCAAAGTTTATACTAATGGGTACTAGACAACAGATAAATATACATAAATAAGACATCCAAGACTCAAGGTACAGATAAGCTTATCACACAGACATTTGCCCCTAGCAGGATTCGAACCAGTGTTGCCAATTTAGCGACGAACTAGCGACTTTTGCTTAAGGCTTAGCGATCAAAAAAAAGTTTTGACGCCAAAAATATTTTAGCGACTTATCTGGCGACTTTTAGAGTACAAATTAAAACAGTTCTAGAGTCAATAATAGATACATTTTTTGTCAAATCAACACACAATTATTCAATGCCAAGAGATACATAATATGGAAAACGACAAACGCGATAGCCCACCAAGTTCAAACTTTATTAAATTGAAGTTCCAATTGAATATTATGGGGGGTGTCCCCGAACTTTTTATGGTTATGTTTTAGTTTTAGCGACTTTCTGGCGACTTTTGACTTTGAGTTTAGCGACTCCAATTTCTAGGAGTTGGCAACACTGATTCGAACCCGCAACGTCCGGTTTTGTAGTCAGAGGCTCTGGACTAATAGACCAACAGGTCGTCATACCTGGTAAAGTCGGTGGTAAAGTAGATTCAATGGCTGCCGAGGTATCCATTGGAGTGTTTTCTTCTTCCACGGGCGCACTCGCCTGGGGGGAGGGTTCCGGTGACAGCTGAAATGTAATAAGATAAAATAAATAAAATTGATGGATTTTGATGAAAGTTTACAATAATCTAGCTTATGCATCAAAATAACATTATCTATACTAATATTATAAATGCGAAAGTAACTCTGTCTGTCTGTTACGCTTTCACGCTAAAACTAATGGACCGATTTAAATGAAATTTGCTACAGAGAAAGTCTGGAGCCTGAGAAAGGACATAGGCCACTTTTTAACCGACTGCAAAAAAGGAGGAGTTCCACGCGGACGAAGTCGCGGGCAGAAGCTAGTAGGCTATAATTTTTAACGATACTAGCGGCCCCGGCAGACGTCGTTCTGACCGTCCGAGTGTTTCGTCAAAGATCTGTCAGTCTTCTGTCACTTACCGTCAATCACTTTGTACATGGGTGTATAGAAAGATGTTCATTTTACACTTTTTCAAGATGTTTATTAAATTTTCTCTACTTACAAACCTTCCCTGGACTTTCACGAATAATTCAAAACCAAAATTAGCCAAATCGGTTTCTGCGTTCTGGAGTTATAGCATCAGGAAGGAAAACCCAACTTATTGTGTACTCATTGTGCGCACACGAACTTTCAAACAGAAGCTAGTATAGAATATAGGATACAAACCTCTGGAGCGATTCTGAGCACTTTTCCAACATTATGCCTCACACTAAAAGGCGCACATCGCTCGTAATATCCAATGACAAAGTCCGGAAACGCCTCGCCCAGTTCATGGCCCGGCACCACATCACATTCTGTGCAACCCTCCCTGAAAATATGCAATTATAGAATAACTAGGGGTTCGCCCCAGCTTCGCACGGATCCCTATTTTCTCAAAATATTCTATAGCTTATGTCACTCAGGGTGAACGTAGCTTCCCAACAGTGAAGAATTTTTCAAATCAGTCCAGTAGTTTTTGAGCCTATTCATTACAACCAAACAAAGTTTTCCTCTTTATAATATTAGTATAGAGTACAGAAGTACCTAATAGATTGGATTTAACTCATGTATTTTATTTTATTGGCTGACTTTTCGGAACCTTTGCAGATTCAAATGACTAAACTGACAAGCTCAGTTGTGCTGCGATTATGGAATCTGTAAAGGTTCAGATATGTCCGCCAATAAAATTAAATATAATACGCGAGTTAAACCTGTCTGTAGTTGTTTGATACCAATGTGCAATTATAGAAATTAAAGTATTGAATTTTGGAACAAAACTGTAACGCATTTAACTGTACCTATTTTTTATGCAACTCACCATTTGATAAGAAAGTACAGACTGCCGTGGAAGAGCTGACCAGCAAGTATTCTTTCTGGTGGCAATCCTCTGGCCAAGCCTCGTGGTTTATCGATTTCCTGAAATTTAGAAACAAATCTGTTGTAGTATCAATAGTACTACAGTTTGCTAGGCATAGGTGGAGCCACATGCCGCACAGCAGCTATCTGTGTGTTGGTGTATTGGATACTAGTGGTCCCGGCAGACTTCGTCCCGCCCGGCAAAGAAGCAATGTAGCGGCATTAATCAATCGATTTGACAGCTGTCATTGTTGCGTTTTGTTATACTATTTTTAACAAATGAGCTAAATATTTTTTTTTTACTGGATCGGGATGAAAAGTATCCTGTGTCCTTTTCCTGACTCTAAGCTACCTCCCCGCCAAATTAGTTCAGCCGTTCTCGAGTTATAAACGGGGTAACTAACACAACTTTCTTTTATATATTATATATATATAGATAAATATATAGATGACTGTGGCAGGAACGTTTGCCACTACATTGGTTGTGATTGAATTTTGCTGGTTCCAGATGAACGTGTTGTAATGTTAACCACAAGCTTTTTGTTTCCAAGAGAGAAATTCATTTACCTCAATCTTTTTCTTCTTCTCTCCAGCTCTGCGTCCCCGTTTCCTAGTTGTAGTAGGGACTTCTTCTGGGGTCTCCACAGGCGAAGCTGCGGCAGCGGCGGCGGCGGCGGCTGCAGCGGCGGCAGCGACTGCAGCCACCTCGGCAGCCGCGGCGGCTGCCGCTTCAGCAGCCTCCTCTTTCTCCCGCTTAAGACGAGCTTCCTCATATGCAGATATGAGTTCCGGACAATCAAGGTTATCTTCTGGCTCCCATGTGTTATCCTCACTGGTTAAGTTTATATATTTGAATACAATGCAGTTATTTGTGACAATAAAGAATTGAGTTGAATAAAATGCTTAAAAAAATCTTAATTTAAATAGATGATCATGATATATTTATAACTTACTAGTTTTTGCCCACAACTTTATTTACATGCATGATAAGTAGGTACTTTACACAAATTTGTTACAAAATATAGCCTATAAAATCGATAGTCGTTTTTGCATGAAAGAGGAACAAAAATACATCAATACTTTGTTACAAACTATCACTTTTTTAATATTTAGTGTAACTTAAGTGGTATCAAATAATTAACGAGAGCAGGTAAGTTGTAATTTTCTCTAGTACAGTGTAAACTCTTTATAACAACATTTAAGAGTGCACCTTTTTGTACCGCGAAGTTGGCTATGGATTCTCAGGTTTAGAAAACGAAGGGTCAATTTCGCTTGCATCGGTCAGCCGCCTTCGGGCGCGCGAGCGAGAGGGAATGTCGTAACCAATATTCATGCTAGTGTGTGTGTGACAGCGAGTCTTTACAAAATTTATTTAACTTTAAATGAAATGCCTACTTCCGTAACTTATTTTGGGTCAAGTAAATAGGTACGTTTTTGGATTAAAAAAATATTTACGTAAAGTAAACATAATATCTACAATATATATACATATAGGTACCTATACGAATTCTGCTTGTTACCATTATTATAATGTTTAACTTTAAATAATATAAAGACAATTTACTTTCTTAGAACACTGCACAAAGTTCGACGAGTCCTCTGGTTTAACTAAAACGGGTAAAAATTTAAAATAGGCAGGTAGGTATTCACTTGGACTTACAATCCACTAGAGCATCAGGTCGAATATAAGCAAAATATTATAGTAGGTACCTACCTACCGTAGTAACAATCTTATGAATAGATGGATGGATGTAGGTATGTAAAAATTTTAGGTAGTTATGTTTGTTTATCTTTCAAGTAAAAACTACCTACTGAATGGATTTTGTTGAAACATGACAATAATATAGCTTATACTTACATTAGAAAAATATATACTTAAGCTATATTTTATAACGATATAGTGTAAAGTAGGTACCTACTCATCGAGCGTAGACGAAGTCGATATTGATGATACCAATCTATACTATAATATAATATAATAGGTTTTATAAAGAGGAAAACTTTCTTTGTTTGGTTGTAATGAATAGGCTCAAAAACTAGGTACTGGACCGTTTTTAAAAAATCTTTCACCATTCGAAAGCTACATTATCCACGAGTAACATAGGCTATAGAATATTCTGAAAAAAATAAAATGGGGATCCGTGCGAAGCCGGGGCGAACGTCTATTGAAAATAATTTGCAACTGTGAATTTCGTACCAACCTAATCGGGTTCAGCAAAAATTTGGGGATAAGAAATACAAAATTGGCAATGGATAGGTGCTTTTAATTATTTATATCAATCTTGCGCTAAAGAAAATACAGACATTATTATTGTATTGACCTAATAATCTGATAGCTCACTTAGGCATAATTTAATATAGGTACTTAGTATATATAAATAGTCATTGCTCCATAGAAAAGTTACATTTCGTGGGGGTTTGTAAAATTATTGAAAGAAAGTTATTAGTAGATATAATATTATTATCGTGAACTTGTATTTATTTCTCAAATTTTCATGGATTTTAGTTTATTATTTTTTAGTTTTATATTTATGGTTCTATTAACACTAAAAGTTAATTGACACAAGTAATAGGCTATAGAAAATAAAAAAAAACAGGGACCCTAGAGAAGCTGGGGCGAACCGCTTGTAAAAAATAAAATTGAGTCATCTGACAAATCCAAGCTAACCCCAAAAATGTAGCATTTCAATGGAGTACACCAAATAACAATCGATCTTGAAACGTAGATAGCACCATGTATGAATATAGATACCCATAAATTTACCGACACTATACTGTACTTATCTTGGGAATTATTGAACATTATTTTATTATATCATTACAAATTATGGCGTACCTACACATATAAAACAAAGAAATTTCAAAGAACTTATAGAAATAAACAACAAAACACTGTATACAATGCTATTATTTAATTAGTGTATAGGAGTGTAACGCCTATGATTTTTCAAATTAATTTATTTTAATATTAAAAAAATTAAGTTATAGGCCCGCATAGATTATTAATTAATCTATGATGTAGGTTCAAAAAAGTCTTATGTAACACTTGTATGTAATTACATAAGACTTTAACTAAGCTGATATTAGAAATTATATTAAAAATGAATTGGCTAAAAAGTCCTGAACTTAGTTATTACTTCACCTTTAAATATAAGTTGAGGATAATAATATGTAGGTATCATATAACTTTTTAATAAAAAAATGTAACCGCCGAAAAAAAACTAAAAGGCAACAAAAAACAATAGCGCACTAAAAAGAGAAAAATAATAATTTTGTCCTTTATAACGACTACTATTTTGGTTGTTACGTTGATATTTTTGAAGTTGGTGCCAGCTGGTGCAGCAACTCTTCACTCTCAACTCTTCACTAAGGTGCTCAAGTTTGTTTGAGGCTGGCACCGACTCCAAAAATATAAACGTAACAACCAAAATAGTAGTCGTTATAAAGGACAAAATTATTATTTTTCTCTTTTTAGTGCGCTATTGTTTTTTGTTGCCTTTTAGTTTTTTTTCGGCGGTTACATTTTTTTATTAAAAAGTTATTATTTTATAATTTTCTGTGGCCATAATTTGTACAAATTATTACATGCTTAATTTTGAATTAGGTACTTTTGAAATAGCTACCTACCATGTTTTTGCTATTAACTTTTAGTGAACAGTAAATTACCCCTATTTTCCCACCCTTAAGGTAGGTTTCTTTTTTCAAATTTTTATGGGATCAACTTTGAGGTATGCCCTATCCAATAAAAAAAGAATTATCAAAATCGGACTACTCTGTAATAAGTTACGCGTGGTCATACGATACAATCGGTGCGTGAAAAATTAACTCTCTCTCAATCATCCCCTCTTTTCCTACCCTTAGGGTGGGAATTTTTTTTCCAAATTAAAATGGGACCAATTTCGAAGAATACCCTTTCCAATAAAAAAAGAATTATCAAAATCCAACCACTCTGTAAAAAGATATGCGTGATCATACATAAAAAAAAAAAAAAAAAAAAAAATATACGCGTCGACTTGAGAACCTCCTCCGTTTTTTTCGTCGGTTGAAAACAAAAATATTTTCATAGGAAATCCAATAATACACAAAAAAATCACCTTTCTGCAGCGGCATTATCATTTCCATGACTTTCAACTTCTTGTAAAGCTTGTTCCGCTGTCCTACAAAAGAAAACAAATTATATTTATCTAATTCTACTAGACTGTGTTTAATAGTATTTGTACAAACAGTAAGTATGAGATACATAATCAAAATTTTTAAATTCACCGTAGTAAATTTAATTTACAACATAATTTTATAAACTTTGCTATGACTTATTGTTTGATTGCACATTATGTGAATTATAAAATGAATGCTCACATATTTCGCTTCTTGTAAATCCATGAGAATGGTTTTTTACGACGAGCTGATAGCCAAAGTCTCGTTTTACTAGATTTTCTAGGTTTTGCTGTGAAAAAAAATCCACAGTTGAAAAGTAATGAAAAGACATGATCGCTTCGAGTGATTACCTAAGTATAAAGTATATGTAGATAGGTACCTATTCCAACTGTTAATAAATAATAATAATATAAATTGATATTAGTACTTACGCATAATGAACAATCGTAATGAAATGTAATTCCAAGTCCGCTGTCACACAGTCGTCGTAGGTAGATAAGTATATAAGATCGTCGCAATAAAACCAATTCACTTTGTAATAATTCAGAAGTCCGTTAATCTAGCCGTGGTCGTTTTAGTTACTATTATTTATGAATTAATTATTAAGTAAAAGTAACGCCAACAAATCTGCACAATGACAGTCTATGACTGACTGGCAAATGGCAATTCGTCTTGTCTTTCTTGTCAACTTGTCAAACACGTTCGGCGGCCGTCGGAATAATTCGGGCACTTTCGATATTCTCTAATATCGCCATTTCATTAGAAATTATTTCGAAAGTACGAATTCTCGTTGTAAATTATTAATTGTGATATTAATACTGTAGTTATGGTTTATTTTCAATCTTGAGGATATTTCCGATGCTTCTATGTTTTGCAATCTTTATGAAAATCTTTAAATGTACAAGCGAATGTACATGCGAACAAGTCCTCTGAAAATGTGTCTATTTTTCGTGTAAAATTACGAATCTAATATCATCTCTGATTGTAATATCTTACATAATCGAATAAAAATAGCAACAGTCAGTCCTAGCTATGCCATATCCGATCATAATTGCAGAAAAAAATAATAATGTTTAATTCAAAATTCTTGAAAGAATGAGGTATTACGTTTTGTATGGAAGCGCCGAGCAAAGGAGCGCTCTTAAGGCACCATGCATTTTTCGATGTTATAGAGAGTGGCCGTTAAACAGAATTATGATAAGAAAAAGATTATTATAGTTATGTACATAAAAAATAATCTTATTTGAACGTTATTGCGTATATTCTGTTATTTTTGTCTGACGTTTTTTGCTGCACCAGTAATTTTGAGAGCAACTAAGAATATGATAACGTATATAAGTCCATGAGTCCGTCAACAACAGGTCTACACATGCAATCCCATTTTGTAAACAAAAGAACGCATTTCTTAGAAAGTTTGGTATGCATGATGCCGACAGGATAATAAAGCGACAAAAGAATGGTTGACAAAAAAGTTTTGGCGACTTAGAAGGTACTTCTTATTACTTAATTGTCGTTATTGAGAGTGAGTGTAATGCTATATGGAGTGTATCATTGTATGGAAAACAGGGTAAACCAACCAAACACGAGTGATTTCAACGCTTTAGGGAGTTTGTCGTTAAATCAAGTGACGTTATATGGAGTTTACACTGTATATTGTATATTATTACAAGAATAATCACTGTAACTTACTCTGAATAACCTCTCCATTTCAGCAAATACTCCACTTTTCCATTCTTAATACGTCTGTCCAAGACTTTCTCAACAGAGAACTCTTCGTGTTTACCACTGGGTCCCATTATACCGGGTGCTGGCGGCATTTGGTTGGTTTCCATAGGCTGCACAGGTTCCGGGTTTGTTTGGAAACTCAAGTCGACTCCATCTTGCATGGTGCTTTGAGCTAAACTCTCGATGGCTTCCTCCATGACTGAAAATAAACATTGCGATTTCTACTATAGTTCGGGAATCAAAGTGTTGTGTTGATACAAACAACCGGGAATGTGTGGTAACGAAGGATGGTTAATTCCGATAATTATAATTACCTACTGACTACCGAAATAATCTTCAACCAATGTTACAGAGACGCCGATTACGCCCCGCGAAGTGCCGACACAACACCTATTATAATAATAATGTTATATAAGTAATTTAATTTAGCACCTACCTAAAGTAGTTTGTCAACACTAGTCAACAGTCAACACTACAAGTACTACAACACACAACAATCAGCATCCAGATCACAGACTATAATAAGGGATACGGATATACTAATCGTTAGACATTTAATAATACCACAGATAAAATAATAAGATCAAGTCAAGTGTAGAGTCTGCGACCATAGAAGTAAAATTCATGTATTTTAATGTAGCATTGTAAAAAGAAACCTATTTAATATTCAGAAGAGCTTTATAGTAATACGTTAAATGCAGCATATAGTCAAAACAGACTGTCTCAGCTAAAATCGAAGTTTACTACTCCTTCATAAACAACTGACCTTCGGACTTAAGAATAGTACTTTTTTTTATTATCTGTAGACTGACATTACTTGTTGTCAGCTCTGTCACACGTTTGACGCATGGTATGGTGCGATTGACGTTTTAAAATAACCTCTTAGAGTATTGCGTTGTTTATTTATGCGATTATATTATTTTCATGACTAAATATATACCTTTTATTGTTTCGAATGATTAATTTACATGTCCAGAGTGTATTTTAAATTGTTTTATTAACAAAAAGTGTTTGTTTTGATTCGTTTTAAAGTTTTGGTGGAGAACTTATAGTGAGTTTTATAAGCACTCAGTACCTAATTAATAAATAACAGAAAATGTTGTTTAGAATATATAAGTTTTGATATTAGTTCTACAATTCTTCCTGTGTATGTCGTGACCTCTAATTTTGTTAAAATTTTCAGGTAATGTCGAACACAGAGAAATTTACCAGTACTGTATCTTTTTGCTCGCGATGTGGGTCTATTCTACCTCTGTTAGGAGAATTTGGTTCAGTAAAATGTTATGCTTGTAAAGCTGTTTATGGAGCTGAGAGTAAGTAAATTTTCTAATGACTGTTGATTCATTGAGAATTTAACAAATTAAAGAACTGCACTATTAATTTCCTTTTCGTTAGAGACTATTTACTTAGTTAGTCTTTAATGTTTATTAAGTTGTATATGTACTGTATGTATATGTCTAAGTATATTATTCATTCTAAAATACAATAAGTTCTGTATAGATGTCCATATTGCAAAAAAATAGTAGACTTTCGTAAAGATAATGAAAAAACAAAGTTGAAAAATTATCAAATATTACTATACAATTGACTAAACATACTAACAGATTAAATCCAGGGCTTATGTAGCAAAATATGTGTATGTCCTAAAGTGGCTAACTAATTGTTAAAACGATTGATAATATTAAAATCTCTTATTATAATGATTGTGATATACTTACAAATCCTTTTTTCTTTCCCCACAGGTTACAGCGATGTCAAATTCAACTACACAGTCCATTTCAACACAGTATCAGTGGTTAACAACGAAAACATACTAAATATGGACGACCCAGAGGGACCCGTTGTGGAACGAAAATGTCCCAAATGTGGAAATGATAGGATGTCATACGCTACACTGCAGTTACGGTCCGCTGATGAAGGCCAGACTGTATTCTATACATGTACTAGTTGCAAGTAAGTTAATATAAATGTGAATAAGTTTAAACTCTTTTTTAATTAGTGTAGTATACAAATTTTAATGTTGATAATCTCTCCAGATAGCAGAAAAAATGATTTTTTTATCAAACTAACTGTGTTGTGATTGGCTTGTATTCTGCCAATCCATATTGGTCCAGTGTGGTGAATAAAGTCTGATCTATATATTTTTTAGAGGCTTGTGCCTAGCAGTGGGTTAATTAAACTTAATTATAGGCTCTGAATTATAATGTAAGTACTAAAACTTTGCTATTCGGTGTTCTTAGCATCACAAATCTTCATTAGGTATATAAAAGGAGAAGCCCTAACTTAATGAAGTTAATGACTAAACTATAAGGGTTAGAATCTTAAAATTTTTCCTTTTATAACATAGTGGAGTCTATGAAAGTATTTTTGGAAATTCACTCCCTAAGTAAAACATAGCTACTTTTTAAGAGCAGATGAACTCAGGCAGAAGCTAGTTATTTTATAAATTAGTTAAACTTGTGCTTTTTAGTGAATAGGTCTTAGTATGTTAGTTAATAAGAAAGTTTACTAAAATACTATTATCTCTCTCTTTACAGATTCAAGGAAACTGAGAACTCGTAGACATGAAGTTTTTAGAATTATAGGCTAAGTACTGTTTAAATAAATGTTTATTGTTTTTACACTTGTTTATTATTTTTTATAAAAATGTTTATTAACCTTTGGATTGCTCAGGGGGGTCACACAGTCAAATTCTAGTCAATAGATAGGAATTTAACAAAAGCTATATACTTACTTTATTTCGTATCAAGATACGCGAATAGGAATTTTAGCATCCATAGTTTAGCACTTATAATTATATTAAAAAGTTGAACAAAAAATAACCGTCCAAGTGCCAGTCAGACTCGCGTACGAAAGGTTCCGTAGGTACGGCAAAAAATCACGTTTGGTTTATGCGCCTTAATTTTTTTTTTGTTCTAGTAGTACGTATAACTTGATATAGCGTCAACATCTGTAACAAAATTAAACTCGCTATTATCACAGTTCATGAGATACAGCCTGGAGACTGACGGACGGACAGTGTCTCAGTAATAGGGTCCCGTTTGGGTACGGAACCCTAAAAATACGTTCACGGTTGACCGATGTAATGGTGCATTATGCTATGCTAGCTGTATCGAGGTCATAAAATAATAAAAAATAGACTGAGTCTGACTACTGTCGTCGTTTAAGGCATTTAATCTTCAGACTTCAATTTATAGTTCATTCAATTTGTAGAAAAAGTTTATAAAAGTACTAGCGGTCCGCCCCGGCTTCGCACGGATCCCTAATTTTTTCAAAATATTCTATAGCCTATGACAGTCAGGGTGAACTAACAGTGAATTATTTTTTCAAATCGGTCCAGTCGTTTTGGAGCTTATTCAATCCAAACAAATAAACCTTTCCTCTTTATAATATTAGTATAGATAGTTATCCAATATTTTAGGACTTCGCAATTTATAAGTACCTAAGTTATTTGCATAATAATTTCTGATGCCTTCACGGTTATTACACGTTGGAATGAAACGATAATAATATGACGATAGTCTAAAGTTAGTCACTTTAGCGTTACACTATCTTCAACTTAGCCGTGCTACGATTATGGAAACTGTAAAGGTTCCGAAACGTCAGCCAATAAAATAAAATACGTAATTTAAATCCGTTCATAGTTTAGAATTAAACAACTTTAACGGATTTAACTCGCGTATTTTATTTTTATTGGCTGACGTTTCGGAACCTTTACAGATTCCATAATCGTAGCACGACTGTGCTGACAATAGTCTTATGCTAAAGTTTATAGTTGTTTCATTCCAATATGTAATAACCGCAAAGGCATCAGAAATTATTATTTTCAATTGAATTAACTTCGAGTCAACGAAGATTTAACCGACGATGTTACAATAGCTAAGTTTAAATGATTTGCTAATGTCTTGTTCATACGAGCTTCCTCTGTAATTTATTTCGAATATAATAGCCACTTATAGACAAACTGCCATATGTCTGATAGCTTGCCAAAAGTACCTAATGACTGGTTACGGCAACTGGTCGATATCCATCAAGTCGAACCATTTCTCGACTATATTATTAATGTCCACATGAATAATAAGAAGTCATTAACATACTGTTTTAAACCGAATTTTATTTTATGTGACAAGATTTTAACTCATAATTTAAGGGGTATATCTGCATATTAATGATAACGTCATTGATTTCTATTGTTGTACTTGTAAAATATATGTAGGATTTTAAATTGAAATTAATTTGTGGCTGTTTGACGTTATATTAGTCGTATGAAATGTAAGGAAATTAAAAAAGAAAAAGAAAATAGTAATTGCCATATTAAAATTAAAATTTGTGGCAGTTTGACGTTTTATTAGTCGTATGAAATGTAAGGAAATTAAAAAAGAGAAAAAGAAAATAGTACCTAATTGCCTAATTGAAATTAGAATGTGTGGCTGTTTTACGTTATCTTAGTCGTATAAAACGTAAGGCATTATAAAAATATAAAAATAGAATAAGCACGCGTTGTTTGGTTGGAAAGCACTATGATTTTGGGAATTGGATAAATACCTACCAATTACTAGGCCAGTAGTAGGTACCCTTAAGATTTATTGTAATATATAAATTATAAACTAATTGCATAAAAAGATAACATAGTATTATTTATAAAAGTTAATACCAGTCCCCTACACTATTAAGATGCTAATATTTAGTCCTCAACCGAGTTCCTTATCAATCATCAACGGTGTTCTGACTTCAAACGGTACCGACCGACTAACACTAGTTCATTCACAACAGGTGAAAACTTCGTTTCACATTGGGCACGCGCTACCGCCAAAGATTTCAAACATTTTTTCCAACGTCAGAGCGAGACAGATGAACTTCTGTGGCAGCATTAGCTGTGTGACAAAGAGAGAGGGGTGATAGTTTTTTTTATCGAGAGCGTGGCTGCGGCGTTGAGATGAGGCGGTAATTAATTTGATCAGTCGGTGTACGTTGTACCTTGCTGTTAGTGAGGTGAGTTGATCTCGTTAAAGATTTGTCGATAAGTTTATGTGACTCTTTAGAGTTGCACCTATGTGTGATGTTTAAATGAATGCTTTAGAACCTTCTTTATAGATTCTGGAAGGGGTGGCTCTAGGAGTAGGTACCAAAGCTATTTTTTTACTATGTTTTTGACTCTTTAAGTTCTGTAAGTAGGTAGGTATAGTAATGTTTTCACCTTTAAATTTAACGAACCAAACTGCTTTAGCTTTCTTATATTTCTTATAGGTCTTACCTACTTACTAAACTTAACAAAATGTCCATTAGATACTTTAGTTTATTCATAAGAGAATGGAAGTAGTTAGGTCATTGCTAAAAGAACCGATGATTCTTGTTGCAAAATTTGTCATCGGACCGCGATGAAAGACCCAACGTTGACATACTTACAACCTAAAAGACTTGAAAGCCTCTTATCAGGAGGCTCGCCACCCGTCCGGTTTTGCAGTAAAGGCCCTTTAGCTGGCCAACTGCGCTTCAGTATTCAGTTCGAAAAATAAAAAAAACAACCTAAAAGATAGGTCGACGACCTAGTTAACGTTATGGTTCGTTGTGGACAATATCGAGGAAGACCTTTGCCCGGCTGACGTCTCTAAATTGATCAGATATAGGTACATAGTAAAAAATAGAAGAAAATATGAAGTTACCTTAAACATTTGACGTCTCAATTTTCTAGTGATAGGTACTTAATTTACACCTTATAACAACGTTGGACTGTTAGTTTATTTTATAGCGTATCGCTTATCATATAAGTTGTAAACAAAACTTTTATGATAGGCGATTTATGGCTGTTCTCGCAAGGCTTGTAGGTTTGATGTTTTTGTGAAAGGTTGTAAAGTGAGTAAAAGCTTGAATGAACCTCACATGTAAAGGAATCGTAATTTTTTTAGCTATTGGTACAAAACCTTGGACAAAATTGCAGCCACTTATTAACTCTTGCGCTCTATTAAACATAATGTGAGAAAGTTGATGTAACTTCTTCAGCAGATTAAAGCTATTTATCTGAAAAATACCTACCTATTCAAAATCTACATATTTATTTATTGCCTGACAAGCACCTATTTTAGACAAGCTGTAAATCACCTGAGACTCCCGATATTGAAAGCATGACCTACAATAACAGATACTCATATGATAGGCCTTCTAAACAAACGTCGATTACAAAAGTATTCCAGGGGCCCTAGACAAGTGCCCAACATTCAACGTTAACGTTAAACGTTAGGACCAAAATGTATGGGATTTGACAACCGCGAACGACTGTCACGTACGTCACAAACGTTCGCGGATGTCAAATCCCATACATTTTGGTGCTAACGTTTAACGTTAACGTTGAACGTTGGGCGCTTGTCTAGCCCCCCATAACTTCCGAGTTCCTTAACCTTTTGACAGAACAAAATCAACTAAAAGCCTTTACCGCAATCTATCGACATCGATGTGCACCTGCCACTAGTGCGGGGTCCGGGGCAGGTGTACGCAGACGAGCCGGCGCGCCAGTCTCTCGCGGCCTCCGCTCTGACCACACGTCGCGAATATCGACACTCGTTTCGACACGTGCGTGGCGCAACCCTAAAACCAACCCCAAAAACCAAACTGACATTGTGAGTGTTAAGTGATTGCCTAGCAACGGTGAGTTGGGTCTCATAAGCTAAGTGTTACGGACTTCGCAACGGTGAAAAGCGATTTTCGCTCGCAAGTGTGTCAGTACAAATATTAGAAAAAAAAATACAGTTATATGAAAATTGTGAATCGAGAAATTGATGTTAGATTATAGATAAGATAGGCATAGTTTTGTGGCATGTTAAAAGCTCTTAACAAAAGACATCGACGGCGCGTGCTTGATAAGTGATGGAAGCTTTTCTCGCTTTGAGCTTTTGTGTTCCGAGCTTTGAATTTACTTTCTGTAATGGATTCCGTTACTTTCTTTTTTAAATTAATTGTTGACACGTGCTCGTGACTTTTTCAATTACCTATGTTTTAACTTATTTATCTTAAAAGCTTATCAAGTCATTAAATAAAAATTGGTACCTACTTACTTAAGTGTAAACGGTATTTTTGTCCAGCTGACTGCGGAAGTTGAGGCTGTAGGTTCGAATCCTGCTAGGGGAAATTTCTGCATACAGATACGGATTAGATATACTGCGAAGCTTTTATTATAGTATGTAGGTACTTGATGACCAAAAAGTTACCTAGTTAGGTATTTATCTAAGTTTTTCGGACCCTTGGTCTAGTGGTTTAAGCCCCTGTTTACGAAGGTTGTGGGTTGGAATTCAACTAAAGCTACCTATTTATATAAGAATATGTGTTTATCCGGTGGCTGCTATATGTACCTATCCATTGCCAAGTATAAACATACTTAAAAGTTTATCTGTACCTATTAGGTTTAGTTTTTCTTATTACAGTCCCCAGTTACGGAACTGCCAACCAACAGGACCGCTATTCGGGACCAAACAGTCATATAAGATCCATATGACTGTTTACTTCCGAATAGCGCAATCCGTTGAAAATCAAAAATCAAAATTTCTGCAGCATATAGGTACTTACCTACCTAAATACCAATGTATTATTCTTGATATACCTACTTTTTAATTATTATTACACTACAGATCGCATTAAGGCGATGAAAGTGGCAAGTGAAGCCGGGTCGCGAAGCGACTCTCACACAACTAGGTTAACCGTACGCGAAATATAATTGGCTTTATTTCTTGTTACATGTATCTTTACGCAAGTTAACCATCGATTTAACGAGGGAAAAATGTAAAATATCCTCTATATTCCTTTAATAAAGTTTATTTTCCTTTGCGTTTTTTGAGAATAAACTTAAGCCGCGTTTGTAGCGGGATAATGTTAGGTCTAATTGCTGAGATAAGATTTTTATCATTTTAATATAAGTTTAGAAATTATTAATTTGTAATGTAATCGCGTAATTTATAGGTCAACGCCCTCGACCCTGTGTAACTTGGTTTCAATGCGATCCCAATTGGTATAATTTACTTTAACACGCTGAAACGATCAGCTTGGCATTCTTGACGAAATCAATTGGATTGGTTCGGTGACATGAGGCGTTACCAATTGCAAGTGATCCAATTTGGAAACATACCAATTAGGGTCGTAATCAAACCAAGTTACACATTGTTAAAGCTTGTTAACATATTCTGCGTCTATATTAAATACTAGCGGCCCCGGCAGACGTCGTCCTGCCCGTCCGATTGTTTCGTCAAAGATCTGTCAAAGTCTTCTGTCACTTCTTCATAAGGCTTCATATTTTCCCCGTTTTTTACACATTTTCCACTGTTTCTTCGCTTCTATTGGTCGCAGCGTGATGTTATATAGCCTAAAGCCTTCCTCGATAAATGGTCTATCCAACAAAAAAACATTTTTTCAATTCGAACCAGTAGTTCTTGAGATTAGCGCGTTCAAACAAACAAACAAACAAACAAACTCTCTTCAGCTTTATAATATTAGTATAGATTCGAACCAGTAGTTCCTGAGATTAGCGCGTTCAAACAAACAAACTCTACAGCTTTATAATATTAGTATAGATTATTAATTTCTCAACTTTTTAATGTGATATAAATCAGGCTGCTCTCTTATTTCTGCACACTTTCGATAACTTAAAGTATGAGTTAAGAATGCCAGTTTTTTCTACTACGCCACCCACCAAAGGGTCGAAATCAACATTTTAAAAAATACTTAGTATTTTTATTGAGGCGATGCGTTAATTATATTGTTACTAGCTTCTGCCCGCGACTTCGTCTGCGTGGAACTCCTCCTTTGTTGCAGTCGGTTAAAAAGTAGCCTATGTTCTTTCTCAGGCTCCAGACATTCTTTGTACCAAATTTCATTTAAATCGGTCCAGTAGTTTTAGCGTGAAAGCGTAAAAGACAGACAGAGTTACTTTCGCATTTATAATATTAGTAGGGATTTTCCTAAATTCCACCTAATTAAGACATGGCTTCCGTAATAAGTAGGTACCTATTTATTACGGAAGCTATACCATTTCTTCCAGCCCAGGTAAGAGTTATCGGACAGTTACTTTCGCGTTTATAGTATAATAGTAGGCATATAGATGTAGGCTTTATAAGTGTTTTATATTAATTGGAATCTTTTATAACACTTTGCTTTACAACACTCATAACTATAGGAAATTATTAGCCATATAGTTTTATAAACAAGAGTTGAAGAAATCACTAGCGGCTTCATTTCGCGCGATTGGATTTATAACTGAAACACTTTTAGTGTTAGACTATCATCAATTAAATCTACACTAATATTATAAAGAGGAAAGATTTGTACCTATTTTTGTATGTTTGTAATGAATAGGCTCAAAAACTACTACGATTTGAATAATTCTTTCACTGTTGGAAAGCTGGATTCAGCCGGAGTAACATAGGCTACTTATTCCAGGAAAATAAAAGGATCTTGCGGGATAACAAAATATGTCGAAATCGAATTCAACGCGGGTAAAACCACCGCCACCACGACGGAAAGCTAGTTTACTATACAAATAAATACACCTACTTCTATTATCACAAAAGCTATGTTTAACAATGTCAAGCTACCGCCAGTTCAATCGACTACGAATATGGGAACTTCTACGTTGGAATGAAACAACTATAATGGATTTAGCTCGCGTATTTTATTTTGTTTGCTGACGTTTAAAAACTTCACAGTTCCCATATTCGTAGCACGACTGAGCTGACGAGACGAGATGACGAGATTTACTGGCTATATATCAAGATTGTCGTATTTATTAAATTAACGGAATATAATGTTAATTAAGATAAATAGTAAGCATTTATATGTTCCTGATAATAGCGTGGGATAGGCACCGTGGGTCAATGAAGTTTATAATTAATTGAATATCAAATTATAATTTTCTTTTACTGTACTTTATGTATGTGTCGCAGCCGCATTGTATAATCGCCGTTTTACAAAACAGGGTCATCTATACTAATATTATAAAGAAGAAAGGTTTGTTTGTTTGTTTGGATTGAATAGGCTCCAGTACGGCTGGACCGATTTCAAAAAATCCTCCACTGTTGGGAAGCTACACTATTCCCGAGTGACATCCTTACTAATATTATAAATGCGAAAGTAACTCTGTCTGTCTGTCTGTCTGTTACGCTTTCACGCTAAAACTACTGGACCGATTTAAATGAAATTTGGTACAAAGAAAGTCTGGAGCCCGAGAAAGAACATAGGCTACTTTTTAACCGACTTCAAAAAAGGAGGAGTTCCACGCGGACGAAGTCGCGGGCAGAAGCTAGTAAAATATAAATAGGATTATTCAATTATTTAAATATAATAATATATGGAGTATCTAAGAGCACTTATTAATGACATGTAAGTAAGTAGAATACTCATTAGGCCTCACAAATTCAAATCGCTTGATAGGCGAAGCCAGAATTCGATACGTTTCATAATTTAATAGCGAGTAATTTATTTTAAAAGGAACTCAGTGGTTATAATAATTCATTTAGATAAGTTAAATTTATAGAGCCTTGAGTGTGAGACTAGTTGCGTACCGACGTGGTGGTGTAAGCGAGGATATTAAGCGATTTATAAATAAATTAATAAGTATTGTTGTGTAGTCAGCAGCAGAACTAAAAATAGGTAAAGCCATAGGACGTGCAAATGTTTTGTTCATTAATTTGAATATAATTTAAGATTTTGTGTACTTACAGTTCATGGCTGATATTTTTATATCAATTAAATAAAACAATCTTTAGACAATTCACACCAGTTATTCTAGTCCCATACTAAGAAAAGCTTACCATCCTATAAGTAAAAAAATACTTAATGAAGGTGGGTGGACGTAACTAAGAATGGATAGGTACCTACCACCACCAAAAATAATAATTCCTTTTTATTTAATACGAAAATTATCCACTTAAATTCACACATGGGGACAAAATTAATGAAATACAATTTTTTAGGTAATACAGCAAATTTTAATACCTACGTTGAGAGCTCAACGAGTCGAAGTGTATTGCATTTAATTTTTATATTAATTGGTACTAAAAATTAAAAATCTACGTTGGACTATAGTCAACTTGGTTTGCGAATAAGGGATCTGTTATTAAAATCACGTGACTGTCACGCTATGCGAATTTAATTAATTAGACAGTAAAATTATATTTCTGTCCTCCGGCCAGAAAGCGCCAACTTTGATGCGCTATATGAATTTGCTGCATTCTGGCTTCGTCGAACAGAAAAATAGTATGCTGACCTCGCGGCCTCGGCCAGTAAATAAAATAGCCTCATATCACATTTTTGTCAACCTCGGCTTCGCCTCGGACGACAATTACATGTGATCTGAGACATTTTTAATTTTACTGGCCTTGGTGCGTAATGTAGGTACTATTATTGTATTTTCGATTTATATTTACCTGTAACTTGGACCATATTCAAGGATGTAGGCGTAAGTAAGCTTTTATCAAGCGCTTATTCATTATTGTAGTAAATTCAGAAATTGAATATGGACAAATCGTAACAACGGCCTTAAACTTCTGTCTGCTTTGACATAGCATTAAAACATTTATGATTTATGATATAATTTATGTCCTGTGCCTTTCAGTTACCCAAATGACATGAATAAGTACATTATTAAAATGATAACTAAATGTTACTATTGCCTAGGTAGGCAGTCAATAATGCGAAATCGCACTGTGTCCAAACTAAGCAAAGCTATGGGCAAAAATGCTCCTATTTATCTAGCCTTACCAGGACTCGAACATAACCTGCGGTTTCAATCTGTCCCTATGTATGAAGTTCCACAACTACGCAACGGTATTCCAATAGATAGTGATTTAAGAGTAAGGATTATATGTATCATACATGCATAATATAAAAGAGAAACACTAATTAGTACCAGTATTGCACTCCGGCGGGTCGCCAATGATAAAATCCAAATTTCCAATCAATATCGAATTAAAACACCGACCCACATTTCTCACGACATTGTTAGAAGCGTGTTAGTCATCGAGCATCCTTACTGACTCTCACTCGCGTAAACTCGGAGGAACCGCAAGCTAGCGGAATTCCATAGAATCATTATTAATTTATTAATTTATACAGATCTGCTCTCTCCGTGGCTTACGCTTCGGTGCTCTGAGAGGCATACACTAAACGCTAGATAACGTCAGTCTCTGATAGATTAACGGGGAAGGTTACCGATGTACGTTTCGTTTCCTGTCATAATTGGGTCGAATCGTTTGGGAATGTGTTGTAATATTTTTGTTGTGCTTTCGCGGTTGTTACGCGCTTCTGCTCGAATATGGTTTTTGAAAAGTCATCA
The DNA here is from genome assembly GCA_038024825.1 of Polylopha cassiicola. NCBI lineage: Eukaryota > Metazoa > Arthropoda > Insecta > Lepidoptera > Tortricidae > Polylopha > Polylopha cassiicola. The sequence goes on along the minus strand of CP149053.1, from coordinate 4,035,781 downwards.
TAAAATTTAATATACACGAGTGAAATCCGTTAAAGTTGTGTTATTTCAATGTTTAATAACCGCGGAAGCATCGTTAAATATATTTCAAAAATTTCATTTTCACTAATAAGAAAATTTGGTAAGAATTCGTTGTTTTTTCTTCTCTAAAGTTTCTGTCTAATTGTAGGTAAGTATAACATGATTAAAGCATGACAGAGTAACAAACAATCATAAGTGCATTTACGAAGTTTAATACTTGGCGATCGTACATAAATACCTAACTAATCGCTAAACTATCGTATCGTATTTTTTCAACATTAACTTAACAATTTAATCTATGCTTTATAGTTTAAAAACCAGGTTAACGGATCTAGAGTTATCATAACAACGCATCGGATATTAAATCGCTTGATCTTTAAGTATCGCACTGAAGAAAGAAAACGTCTCTAAGTCGCTTAAATATGATTTATTAGTGAAACCCACTGTCTAATGATGGAAATGACAGAGAAAGGTGTAATTTTACACGACAAACAAGCGTGTATAACCAACCTTTATTGTGCGATTACATTGCCCTAGTTCTGTTTTAAAGGCAAATCAAATGTAATAACGACCATTTTAAGAAATTAGAGCAGGCTTTTCATAAGTACCTTCAACATGGCGATTCTTGGGTTGGAACAGTTTACTTGGTATTATGTTGATTAGCAATGAAATAAAATAATTTCTGATGCCTTCGCGGTTATTACACGTTGGAATCAAACAACTATAAACGGGTTTAATCGTAGGTATTTTATTTTATTGGCTGACGCGGAAGTTTCACAGTGTTTTAACGGCGATTTGAAAACTTAGTGTTTAAAATTTTTAGTGATTTATATATTATGCAGACTGCCTTGTTTTGGCTGAAAATTGGTGGGAAGGTAGCCTAGTCAGGAGACGGATATGGCATGTTTTTTTCACCTTTGATAGGTACCTACTATCTTAAAACGTCCCTGTTTTCAGTTTAGCGAGTAGGTATTAGTTTCTAAGTTTATTTTATACCTACCAATCCTAAAAATTTCATGTTTCGTATACTTACGATGTCATGGTGACTGAGATCTTACTCTATAAAAAAAATTTCTTTTTTACATTCTTACGGTATTCATAAATTTATTCAATAGACAAGTCCATTGGGCGTTGCTATTTACAAGTCATTGTTCCGAATCGTACATAAAACGAATGCCATGTATTAAAATATTTATACAATCGTACAATTATTTCAATATAGCACACCTGTTACTGTTCACGTACTGATTATTTTTTATAACAAATATATACCTGATGGCACTCAATACGCACTAGAAATCAAACTGAGGTTAAGTATTGGTTGGTGTTCTTTTATATTTATATAAAAAACTAGCTGTCCGCCCCGGCTTCGCACGAATCATCTTTTTTATATAGCCTATGTCACTCGGGAATAATGTAGCTTCTCAACAGTGAAAGGATTTTTGAAATCGGTCCAGCCGTTCCGGAGCCTATTCAATCCAAACAAACAAACTATTTTTTCCTCTTTATTATATCAGTATAGATAAAAAGTAATTTCAATTAGGTACAGGTTAGGCTTTGGCAGCATTTTGCCACGTAATCAAAAATGTAGAGTAGGTACCTAATTGACTTTAAATTCAGACAGTTAAATGTCATCAAATTAAGTAAAATACGCGATTTAAATCCGTTATAGCTGTGTTATTCCAATGTGTAATAACCACGAAGGCATCAGAAATTAAAGCGTATTGATTTTATACTAACTTTTTGAAAACAAAACATTAATATCCGTAACAGACTGAATTGAATACCTGTCTTTTTTTGTTTCATCTATACTTAATATTATAAAGAGGAAAGGTTTGTTTGTTTGGATTGAATAGGCTTCAAAACGACTGGAGCGATTTCAAAAATTCTTTCACTGTTGGGAAGCTACACAATTCCCGAGTGACATAGGCTATAGAAAAGGGATCCGTGCGAAGGGGCGGACAGCTTGTTAACAATATAATTATTAGTGTACATTCTGGGAGAGGAATTAGCATTCTCCTTTAGTTGAAAAATAAATTATAACAATATGCTAAGTTATTTTAACGTGAAAAGTCCACATAACGAATAGAAACGATCAAATATTCAATTTGAACATGTCACCGAATTTCTATTTTTGTATGAATTCTTGCGGCAAATGGATTTCGTGCGGTGTGTGTACGATACACGCAAGTCGGGCGCGATGTACCGTAAGAAGAAACTTTAGAATGCTCAGAACTGGCGATACGGGAGTCGAGACCCAAATATAGAAGCTTGTTCTTAATAGCAATACGAGAAATACTTGAAGTCGGAGGTTTTTTTTTGATATTTGACGTTCCGTTTTATATGGCTGTAGAGTATTTGCACAAATGTTTGATACACAATTTGAATGATACAACTTTAACTGGTTTTACTCGTGTTTGACTATCTATTATATTAGTATATAAATATGGGAACTGTAAAGGTTTTAATAACTCAGCAAAAAAAATTTTCGTGATTAAATCCGTTATACTTGTTTCATTCCAATATGTAATAACAGCGAAGGCATCAGAGATAATTTTGATACACAAGTTTGAATATTGAAAATGTATGCAAACTTATTAACCGATGTGTTTAATGTCAGTATCCGTGGTGCTTTACTGCAGAATAGGTACTAAAAGTCTAATAGATCATGTAATAACTGAAATTTAATTTTGCACAACTTGTACTTTTAAAATTAAATATTAACCATGCTTTAGCAATACACGTAAACGTAACTTAAAATACAAGAAAACAGAAAAAAACCTATTTATATATTTTTTTAATATTTACACAAGAATAAACACAGTCCTGTCTGTGAGATTCACAAACCGTCCACACCAGCAGAGCGCGACATTTGAAATTAAAAATGTAACGGCGCGATTTCTTATAAACAATTGTACCAATTTTCTTCAGAAATTAATGCAACTTTGCTCTCATTATCAAGCGATTTCGCTGACAGCTAAAGACTCTTAACCTCGCAAAATAGTGGCGCTAAAGGTAACAAAATTTTGGAATAAAATAATAACGGATTTAACTCGAGTATGTTATTACTAATTCTGCCCGCGACTTCGCGCATGATGAGCATTTTACACAATACCTATCGTTATAAAATATAGACTATATGTTTCTTTGATCTACTTAATTATAAGCTATATTATTGTACATTGGAATGAAACAACTATTAACGGATTTAACTCGCGTATTTTTATTTTATTTGCTGACGTTTCGTATTCTTTACAGTTTCCATAATCGTAGCACGACTGAGCTGACAATAGTCTAACGCTAAAGTTGCTACGATTATGGAAACTGTAAAGAATACGAAACGTCAGCAAATAAAATAAAATAAAATTACGCGAGTTAAATCCGTTAATAGTTGTTTCATTCCAATGTGTAATAACCGCGAAGGCATCAGAAATTATTATATTATTGTATTTCATCAAAATCCATTCAATACTTTTTGCGCGAAAGAGTAATAAACATACACACTTAAAAACTTTTACTTAATATAACGTGTATGATGTAAATATTTCTTATTTCTATGTACATGTACCTATAGCCATAAATAAATGAATTGAGTTACTTAGGATACTCAATCAATTAAGTCTAAGCACTAACTGTAAGACCTATTTTAATATAGATTTATTAGAGCGACTTATTTTTTTATTGTTTTACGAGTATATACTTAATAACTAGCTCTACCCCGCGACTTTATCCGCGTGTAATTACGGCAGCAAGGCGATAGGTACTTTCATTTCATCCCCCTTTAAACATCTTACAACCAATTAAAAGTAGCCTATGTCCTTTTTCAGGCTCTAGACTATTTATGTACCGAATTACATTTAAATCGGTCCAGTAGTTTTACAGAAAGCGAGAGAGACAGAGTTACTTTCGCATTTATTTATTTATTAAGATTACCAACCGAGAATAGTGTACTATGACAATAAACAGTAGCTATTCGTAGGTCTCCATTTAAAGGCTTCCAACAGTGAAAGAATTTTTCAAATCGGTCCAGGATTAGAAGCCTATTCAATCCGAACAAACAAACCTTTCCTCTTTATAATATAAGTATAGATATAGATTTTTCCGTCCTCCGGCCAGAAAGCGCCAACTTTGTGGGCGCTGCGCTAAATGAAATTTCCGCTTTCTGGCTTCGTCGAACAGAAAAATAGTATACTGACCTCGGCCAGTAAAATAAAAAGCCTCAGATCACATTTTTGTCAACCTCGGCTTCGCCTCGGACGACAATTACATGTGATCTGAGACATTTTTTATTTTACTGGCTTTGGTGCGTAATGTCCTATATAATATCAGTTAGGATATTATTATTATTAGACTATCTTGTTACAGTTATATGGAGTAACTTTCCCGCGACTAGCGTAAACGTACTAAAGAATGCTATAAAACGTACGAGAGTGCTTTAACACTGTTTTCATGATTTAAATACCAGCGTTAGCATTTATAACGCTTTACTAGGTTAAACGTTTTTAGGGTTCCGTACCCAAAGGGTAAAACGGGACCCTATTATTGAGACTCTGTCCGTCCATCACCAGGCTGTATTTCAACCGTGATAATTAGATAGGTGAAATTTTTACAGATGATGTATTTCTGTTGCCGATATAATAACAAATACTATAAAAAAGTTAATAAATAGAGCTCCTATACAAAACGTGATTAAATTACCGTTTTTATAGATAAAACAGCTGTCCCTATGAACTTCGTACTTACTACGTTTTTTGGGATTTTTTATTAAAAAAAGGGGTGAATGGTAGAAGAGTAAAAATATAAGTTTCAATGCCAATCATAAAAAAATAAAGAAAAATGTTGTCCAAATACCTACATAAAAAAATGCGGTAGATTAACATTTAGGGTCAATGTAGATATTGGCCGATTCTCAATTTTACCCCATATGCACACAAAATTTCATAAAGTTCAGCAACAAATAATGCAAATGTTTTTATTTCATTATACGGAACACCTCGTGCACGAGTCCGACTCGCACTTGGCCAGTTTTCATGTCTTAATACGGTATGAAAAATATTTAAATTGTTAATCCGTAAAATCCTTACAAACTTTGCTTGTTACCGCGTTCTCAGGCATTCCGATTTCATGGTTTTTGTATGGAGATTGTTACAAATGGAAAGTTAGTGCAGAATTATATTCCACGCGTAGAATGGGAATTTTGTGTTATTTTCATATTACTATACCTGTGGGAAAAGAGCTGCGTTAAGTAATTAAAGATTTTTCTTAATAAATTGACAGATTTAATTACTATTTATGGTCTTGAGAATAGAAACCACACCTATTTAATAAATGTAAAATAAATCATAATTTTCACATGATATTAAAAAACTAAATATAAAACATTCTGCATCTTAAATGGGAATAGGCATAAATTATTTATGTCAATCTTTGATCGACGGCAAAAATTTTAAATTCGCCATACAAAGATGTGTCCAAGACAAGAAATTTTGAGGGCGCATGAATAAAACATATAGTGGTCTGAGAACATAACTGTACGTAAAGATGACAATACTGTGTCGAGGCACTACCGGACACGCTATGCCAAACTATTTATCACTACACAATAAAATTATCAACAAAAAAAAATATAACGTAGGTACTTAGTTTAATAAGATCATAATCAGATTGATTAACAAAAACGTAGCTTTTGCTCCTGACAACCTCTGCGCATGATAATCATCCCCGTTCTAACCCTTTAGGGGAGAATTTTTAAGTATCCTTTCTTAGTGATCCCCCACGTTATAAAAGGAACCCCAAAATTTAAAGTTTCTAAGCCTTATAATAGTTTAGGTCATGCGTTGTTTTGATATACAGTCAGGCATTAAGTCATCTTCTCCTTTTATCATTAAACCTAACAATACGATATTTGGTTAGTACAAAAGTAATAAAATTTGTGTTTTAATTTGACTACCATAGCCATCGAGCTAAATTGACTAGTTGACTACCTTATTCATATGTTTTTTACTGGTGAAACGATAAATAAAAGAGATAGCTGCGGGTGTTTGTGTTGGAACGAATTTGCGTTACCTACTCGTAAGGAATACATAAAGTCTAAAATCTTGTGATTTTTTTTTATTTACTATATAAAAATTGAGTGTTACCGTCTTACCTCTGCTACAACAAGCCCCTCGCTCCCCTACTTGTATCTGTCCTTATATTTTTATGTGCAATAAAGTAATTATATATACAACTAACTTTTGTCCGCGAGTCCGTCTGCGTGGAATTAGTAATTACTCTTTTTCGGAATTAAAAGTAGCCTATGTCCTTTCTCAGGCTCTAGACTATCTATATCATTCTACTAGACTATTTAGTAGTTTTACCTTGAAAGCAAGTCAGACAGGGCTACTTTCGTATTTATTATAATTATTAGGTAGGATTCGCACATCAGACATTCGCAGATTCCCTACATAAAAATAATATTCAATCTTCTAGCTTAGCTCGTGAAGAATTTACCTTATCACTGTCAAGATGAGCATATCGATTTCTTCTCTGGCTCCTGTTTTAAAACAATAGCGTGTAGCTTTGGATCAAAATCATGTATGAATTTTGTAGCGTAGTGGGCGGCGGACGGTAGAAGGCTTTTTACTGTATTTTTTTTACATTCCGACCATCTATCATTGTTATATGTATAAAAAGTGACATGACATGGTAAACTTACTACGCAAGAGAATCTCTATACTCATGCACAATTTGGTATGCTGTTTAGATTTTAATCCTACTAATATTATATTAACGTTAGACTATCGTCAGATCAGTCGTGCTACGAATATGGGAACTGCAGTTTTCTAAACGACACTTAATAAAAAAAATACGCGAGTTTGTATGTAGTTGATTCATTCCAATGTGTAATAGCTGCGAAGGCATTAGAAATTATTATTTTATTTTTTGTCTTACTTACGCTAAACTTTTATAATCTCTCGATCGCCTAAAGGTAACTGGAAGAGATTCCTTAAAGCGATAAGTTCAATTTTGTACATTTTTATTGTTATCGTTACAAGCTCTGCATTTATTTTTAAACCAATGTACAAAATAAATAGGGCAATCTCTACCAGTCAAACATTGAAGCATACAGAAAGCACGTATAGGCGCAAAATAATAGAAACAATATTATAAAACAGAAAGCTTTAAAGATACATAAATAACTACAATGAAAGATGAAAACGAAAGGTCAAGAAAGTGCTTGCGTAACATATGCATGAATGCTATCTTACTGGGTACCTACCTTTAGTTTTTTTAAGTATACATCAATTCAGGAAATAAACACTTTTAATATTTTATCAAAGCCGTTTATTAAAACTATCTTCCTAATAAACACCCACCGTCAACAAACGAGACATCCTATTGTATACACCCGTCAAGATTTTTCTTAACATTATTATTGATAGGGACAGCTTATCATTGCTTTTATGCATTCAATTGGTCATTTATATTACTAATGCCACCATCATTCTAGCTGTTGACATGCTTTGTGTCACTTATAAGGTATGCTTACGTCTATTCAAACTTCATACTTCGAGCTTTGTGCCTTGGTGCTACTGTTTTAGACTAATGAATTACTCATGTACCTTGTTTTACTTTAATTAGTTACTAGTATACGTTTAGACTAGCTTTCGATTTCATCTGCGTACGATAAGCAACCCCCTTTTACCCTGTTAAGGGTGAATTTTCAAATATCCTGTCTCATGACTCCCTTACGTTATAAAAGGAATTCCTGTGTTTAGTTGCAAAATTACAGCCATTCACTCTCAGCTCACAATTCAAACTGTTTTGCCATTAACAGTTTCCAAAAATATTCTAACGGATCGGTTGACAATTTACATTTCTTCACCACCGTATATACCTACTCATGATTGCCAAGAATAAAAAAAACGAAGAACAAGTGCCTGCCTTTTCTCAAAACGATTCAATATTTTGTCAAGCTTCATTCTGTTTCTCAACTCAAGTGTTAACCATTGTAAGATTTCAGCACAAAACTGCGAACTAACCAAAACCACATTACTATCTGATTAATAACTCATCTATTACAAACCATTAGTTGTTAAACAGACATGCTCACGGTTCATGTAAAACATCATAAGCCCTGAGGTGTTCAAATACATCGTCCATCATTATATGAGCTCTTACCTTCTGCCTACTTCTTATATTACTTCCTTGGTCGTATCAGGGGCAGGGCTCATTGTAACTGGTAATTGCTGATGATTATATGTTATTGGTCTAGTTTAAAATCCGCACACCCACGCGGGAGCGGCGTTTGATTAGAAAAAACGATGGCTGATCATGATGACACGTGAAAATAGACATTTTTGTAATCGGTCGGTTTTGGTAAAGACTGAGAACGATCGTCGCAACACCTACCGTATGTTTAGGTAATTCCTGGAATGTGTTTCTCCTCGAATCTCACATATCACAATTATTTACCATATTATGTCTGATTCTTGGAATGTCTTCCTCCCTAAATGTCTCATATCGCAATTATCTACCATATGTATAATTCCTGTAATGTTATCCTTCTTGAATGTATTATACCGAAATTGACAACCATAATATTATGCCTCATTCCTGGGATGGCTTCCTCCCTAATTGTCTAATAGAGATTTTGTCTACTGTAGGCATGTCTAATTCCTAGAATGTCTCAACAGTCTTAAATAGCAATCATTTACCGTATATCTAATTTTTCGAATGTCTTATATCGGAATTGTCTTCCTTATATCTAAAACCTCAAAAGTCCTCCCTGAATGTCTTGTTTCGTAATTGTTTAAGTACTACCGGACGGGCAGGACGACGTCTGCCGGAGCCGCTAGTCAATAATAAATAGATACAAATAATTCAATTGATAACGAATTGTTATGATGTGGATTTATTTTAGTTAGTCCATAGCACTATGATCAAGATCTTTATTCCATAACAATTTGCGATTAACTTTGTTACTTCAATAAACCTACATAGTCATTTCGCTAGCCGTGAGGCATAAGTACACTATAATACTGTAAAAGCCCCAAGCTGAATTAATTCTCTGAGATGTCCGACCGTAATTATTATATGCTACCTCATAATCAAATAACGTACATATCAAATGCCTTTAGCAGATATGTATCGCATCTTAAAACTAATAGGAATTGAATACAGATCTTATCTTTATTATAGACCAAGATCCTTTGAACGCCAGACCTTTATTGTTTTACAATAGTTCAATGGCGTCTGGCAAGGGGTTGCCAGGATATTAAAATTATGATGGCCTGTTGGTCTAGTGGTCAGAGCCTCTGACTACGAATCAGGAGATTGTAGGATCGAATTTTGCTAGGGGTAGGAAGAGCGAACATCCTTATAGTATAGCCTTAGTGCAGCTTATATAGAACTAGGCTGGAACGTGCTTTCGTGCCAGCACATCGCATCAAATTTTTGGGACTCGGCTTTTATAAAATACCTACATAACGAAAGTTCAGGGGCTCATGAGTATAATTATTGATTAAAAGATTTTTATACCCTTTTTTTCCATTACGTAAACTAAATCCAGACACAAAATGAATAATTAAGTCTTCGGTTCTTCGCGAACCCGATCCTTTATTCATCTTCGCGAAAACCAGATTATTCTATCACAATTTACAAGAGCCGCATCGAGTACCGAATTCGAATATAGCCCCTATACAATATAAAAATTTCGATTACTGATGTGCGCAGACGCACCTATTGAACTTTATTGATGTCGATCGTAATGGAATGATATTATTGTAATTTGTATAGATGAGATGCGTGATCTGTATATTAGGGTCTAATTACATACAGACGGTTGCTCTAATAAATAACGATGTATGAACATTGGCTTTAATTATTTTGAATGTTTTAACTATAACTGTAAACTAGCCTTTATGTAGAGTGTAGACTAACTTAAAGTAGTCTTGTAACTTCTAACAATTATATTTGGGAACCTTTAGTAATAGGGTTACATTATCGCCAAGGTGTATACCTATTTCGATGTACCTAATATTATTTTATGTGTAAGTAACAAACTAATAATGTTAGGTACTTGCGTATCTTTCGTTAACTGGGTTTACTCCAGTAAAGTCTCAATATAAGATTTGATAAAATGCCTGATTTCACTGATTAAGAAAACATATTCAGTCGATTATCATCTCACTGTTGGGCATAAGTCTCTCTAGAAATACGTAGAGAAATAAACCTTTTCTACGCTCATTCAATGCAAGTCTGTTAGATACGAATAGTAGTAATAAAATAAAGTAATTCACAAAATAACACATTCAAGTAATAAAAGATTTCACTCCAAAATTATGTTATTTGAAATTCAAAGCGTGTTTCATTTAACTAATAGCTAATTTCAATTCAGTGAAAGTTCAAAACGACCAATTATCTATTTACATGTTCAAAGATTTTATTCATAAATAATATAATGTGTTTATTAATATAAAAAGCTTTATAAAACTCACACTGTTACGAAAAACTAAGCGGTATAATATATAGGTAACTCAGAAGTGCGCGTAGGCACTCCATATATTTTTGACATTATGCTTATAGGGAGCGCACGCCCATGCTTAATTGTATAGGGTTAGCTATAGGTACATACTACATAGGTACATGTCGGTTAGTAGGTTCTTAACGTATCATTCAATTTTGCAATTGTTTATGCAATTATTTTGAATTCCGAGTAATCCCAAACTTAAAAAAAGAAATAATTATTTTTCCTGGATGAAACCACTCTTAGTTACGTCCATCCGCCAAGTTTAGATAAGTAGGCTCTACCTATTCCGAGCTCTGATCATACTTGTTTCTTCAAAAGATCGCTTCAGCGCCATCTATGTGAAGTATTGTGAAGTCCTTTGCATTACTTTGCACACTTGGTTGTATTTTTCCACGTCTATATAGTACCAAAGTATTATGAAAGCAGTATAAAGTTTACTAGGTCACTTTATACCTACTAGCATATATATATGACAGTATATTTCCTTTCTATAATTATAGATATTCACAAAGATAAGACTTCATGCCTATAAAGGTTTCTAGCCTATACTGACGCCGGAAGCCCTTAGCCTTTCCTAGAAAAATTATTTTATGTACTTAGGTCGGTGTAGGATTTATACTTGGGATTGCTTTTAGAGTTACGTAATTTTAGGAAAGATTAAATTTTAGGGATTGGTAGAAAAAAATAGACATAGAAAGGAATAGGTGCTCGCTAAGTAGAAAGGGCCGTTTAAAATATAGCAGGTATCGAAAGTGAAAAAAAAACAATATACTACCAATCCTAAAAAAAATGTTCCTTAAATTCACGTAAGTCTGGAGTGACTGGTATCTTGGTCTATTAGGTATGTAATGCGTCAATATTCTTATAGTAAAAGAACATAATTGGGTATGTATTTAAAAAATGGTAGAACTTAATTCATGATTTTGGACTATATTATCAAGTTTCATAAAAGGCGTTTCTTCTTCAGTAAATGTTAGTCTTCAAATAACTAGTAAATTTCTCTTTTCGGGAATAGGGATCGAAATTAAAAAAAGTTTTTTAGGTCAGTACTCAAACTCGCGACCTCACAATCGATAGTGCTCAATAACAGAGACGCCATCTTTGAATTCACACAAAAAAACTATACGTAATTTCCAATGATCCATTAAAATAATTAGTGTATGTTAAAAGTACTTATTACGTCTCTTGACCAAATGTATTTTTTCAAACTAGCAATGCATTAACTCAATGTACATTAAGATAGGTTCAGCTACATGAATAACATCGTGGGTAATCATTCAGGAAACATAAGTCGTTTGGTTTCTATATGATCAAATCATCACCACGTTTATTATGCGCTCTAGTTAATGAGTTATCCCTAGAATTAGCTTGTGAACTAAATAAAATGTCTTTCTATTAGATTGTCAATAAATAAAGGATTTCTCATTTTTGTTTAAACAAAAGACCAACCCGTTATAGATCTGCGTGGCATCACGCCCTTTGATGATTTTCACAATAAAGTGACGTCACGACATACTCCTGAACTTTGACGCGTTGTCATCTTTCTTTGACTGATAGTAGGAAAAATAAGTGTCTTACACTTTTAATAACGTATCCTACCCATTAATAAAAACAGGCGAACATATATTCAAGGGCGGATCCTGCTTTCGTAGTCTCAGGGGGGAGAGGGGGGGTGTTATATAGTCAAATTCTATTCAAAAGATAGCAATTTAGGAACGCAATGGTTTCACAAATCACCTCAACCAATAGGATGGTGACGATGTGGTTCCCAACCAATCACGTTTTCAATCGATGCGAAAATTGGGAAGTTGCGCGTGAGTCGCTTTATGATGTAGTATCTATATTATGTTTCCCGAGTGACTGCCCAGGTATCAGAGATACCGCTTACCTTTAAAATACCGGAAATGTGTCCAATTACGGGTATAAGATGCGAAAACTCTGTACCCATTGGACGTACAGTGTCCATCTTAGATCATTGATAGGCTGTATTCGATTCGATACGGCCTTATTTTAATATCGTTGGACTTTATTTTATTCAATCCAGTTTTAATGACTAAGATGTCTTGAGGATGTTTGGATGTAAAAAATAGATTCGATTTTGTTAATTTGTAAGTTTATGTATTACTGCAAAATTTTAAGTAGGCTTATTATTATGAGAAAAAAGTGGATGACAGTGTTTATATATATTTGAAACTTTTCGAGTAAAATATATTATTATTTTTTTTGGTACACTTGACTGTACGTGAATATATTTTTACAGAATTGAAAACAAAATTCTGTTTAGATTATTAAAAAGTATAGCTATACGTGACGTCACGTTATGATACAATTTATACCATAATGTGACGTCACGAACCCCCACTCCCGAACCTTTGTAGCGCTTATCATTTATTATTCGATTGAGGAAAAAAAACTTGCGTCCAATTTTTTGCCAATTGATTGACTAAGAAAAAAAAACAGTCGTTTAAAATTAAAAAGTTTAAGATATTCCAAATTAGCCAGTGTTTAATCAATTAATTCTTTTTAAACTAAATTTATTAGAGGTCATACTTATCACGATTTATCTCAGTTACCTACATTTATTAATCGATCCAAAATCAATTGATATAACCTGCAATGACATTAACGATTAAGTTATTAATCTCTATCAAAACTTCTCATTATAAAATGATAGGTGATTGACCTTCCTATAAATCAATTTATCAATTTCTCTGTTCAAGAGCTTTTTTTACATCAGTACTTCGTGAATAAGTTTTTTTAAGGTATGATGATAAAAAATATTGACCTAAATATTTATTTACCAAGTTTTCTTTCACTAGCGACCACTTCAAAATCCTTGCGTAGTTTTAAAAATTTAATCATACATAGGGACGGACAGACGACAGCGACTTTGTTCTGTAATAATATGTAGTGATAATCATAAGGGACCTTATTATTATAATAGGTACTGAAATTAAAGCCTAACTGTAGACAACATACCTTGCACCAAAAATGTCTTCGGAATTGCAGAAATATCTACAAATAGTAGAGTATTACATGAAAGAGGATTACATCCGCATTACAAAATAAAATGTAGCTGAAAATTGCGCGCAGTTTTTCAACACCGTTTTAGGAAACAGCCTAAAAGTGTCCTGTTTTCGGAAAACAATTTTGCGCCCCAGAGACTATTTCAAGGACACCAGGACCCGTAATTACAAATAGGGACAGTTCCGTACAAAACGGGACGTCTGACCACATTATCCATACTGCGTCTCCCAATCGCAGTTCCAACAGCAATATACTTTGAGAAAATGCTAATAAGTTAAAGCCAAATATTTCATCGCTTTTTTATGACTTTATGATGATCGAAAGCGATAGCGGTTGTAACTTTTCCATATGTTTTATTACATAATATAACATCAAACCAACAGGTGTTCAACAGAACTACAGCGCTGGTGATTTTTTGTTTATCACTAGGACATAATAATATGTGGTTATGCAAATTCTTGTATATAAAAAACGTCCTATTTTTGTTACCGGGCTATTAACGTTGGAAATGTAATTGGCAGCTTTGAGCGTTTAGTATATTTTTTTTACTTTTGATGATGTCTTACATAGCTCTGCGATGTGTTTCATAATTATGTACCTATTTAGTCCTTTTTGAAATAAAAAAAAATGCAACTTCACAAAAATTACTTACCTAAGTACATAATTCAAATGTATATTTTAATACGCAAGTATTACCACTGACATTATAATATGAAAAAGACAGGTAAGAATATGGGAACTGCTCTAAAACTTCAGGAAAGATTGCAAATAAAATAAAAACGTGAATTTAAATTTATTATTATTAATTATACACTTTGCGTTTAACACGTCTATTTATGTCGTCTACTACATTACGATTTCATTCTTTTTTTAGTACCCACAGACACAACTTTATTTGTGTTACACACTTATGTACCAAGGTTTGTTTGTAGCTAAATCCTATTATTATAAGAGGTTTATACGTCATTTCACTAAGCAAACAGTCGGTAAGTGGTGTCTTGTTGACTGGATCCTACTTAGTAGCATAATGGCATTCGTGCAAGTCCTACTTAAGATGCGGATTTCAAGACAATTTCTACCGACCCTGTTATGCTGGAGTATAATAGAACCCTTCTATTTTCTGACAAAATCGGTATAATCATACTTTCTTACACTTTAGTCTTATGTCAACTTTACATGCGCTAGTTAGATTATCAAAAAATATTGGACACAATTTTTTTTTCGCGTGGCGCATAATTTTCGTGACGTTACCAGCTTCCCCTTCCAAACTGTGAGCTGTTTTGTCATTGACATTTTTTGTTTGATTGAAGAAAGACGTGTCCAAAGTAGGTACATGTATTTTTTTTCCATTCTAATTGTATCTGTATTTTGATAAGATACTAAGACTGTCATTCGTTTTTTGCACATGAAAGTATCTTATATTTTTTTAATATAATTATTACCTATGACGTATTTTTTCTTAGAACATTTTAGAACACAGGTGTGCCTATAACTAGTTTTTGGTCGTAAATAAGCCTTTTAGAGGGTCTATAAATATTATGCGAATATTTACGATGGCGATGAATTTAATACAATGTATTGAAATTCATCGCCATAAAGTGTGTGATAATTAGACCGTAAATAAATAAGCTATTAAATATTTTATCAATATGTACAAGTTAGTTTTGGGAAGCTACGTCAAGTCTTCATATCGTCACTCCCACAGTGCCTGAAGACGAAAGTCTACAATCAGTGCGTCCTACCCGTCATGACATACGGAGCCGAAACGTGGACACTGACGGTACGGCTGGTTCACAAATTTAAAGTCGCTCAGCGGGCTATGGAAAGGGCTATGCTCGGCGTTTCTCTGCGGGATCGAATCAAAAATGAGGTGATTCGGCAGAGAACCAGAGTCATCGACATAGCCCACCGGATTAGCAAGCTAAAGTGGCAGTGGGCTGGCCATATTAGCCGAAGAACCGATAACCGTTGGAGTAAACGTGTTCTAGAGTGGAGACCGCGTCTCGGCAAGCGTAGTGTAGGACGTCCTCAGGCAAGGTGGAGTGACGATTTGCGTAGGATGGCTGGCAGGAGCTGGATGCGAGCAGCCGAAGATAGAGCAAAGTGGCGTGCAATTGGAGAGGCCTATGTCCAGCAGTGGACTGCGACGGGCTGATGATGATGATGATGATGATGATGATGATGATGATGTACAAGTGAGTCATGTGCGCATTTTGTGATTTTTATTTCCGTACCCAAAAAACAAAACGGGACCTTACTGAGACTTCGCTGTCTATTCGTCTGTTACCAGTATCTCAGGAACTGTGATAGTTAAGCTAGTCAAATTGTTCACAGATCATGTATGTTTTGAAGCTTTTTATCTGGAAGCTCGTTTACTGTTCGGTTTTGCAATAAAGACCCACCAGCTGACCAACTGCGCTTCAGTATTCAATTCGAAAAAAGATGATGTATTTCCGTTGCCGCTATAAAAACAAATAAATACTAAAATTGAAATAAAATATATTCTATTTCTTTCGTAAATATATTATGATGCCACATAACAGTACTAAAGGTCTTAAAGAAAACGTTGAATCGTACAATCATTTTTCTACTTTCTAAATCTGTTACATTGATACAAACAAACAATGAGATATAGATACGTCCGAAAACGTGAGCTAATCTCGATTTAGTACAAAAACTTCGTGGTTTTAAATTTTTGGAACACTTTGTAAGACGACTCGTTTCGTTTATAATTATATCTTTGACTAGCTTCTGCCAGCGACTTCGTGCGCGTGGAATAGTTATTTTCCCCATTTTTTTACACATTTTCCACTGTTTCTTCGCTCCTATTGGTCGCAGCGTGGTGTTATATAGCCTAAAGCCTTCCTCGATAAATGATCTATCCAACAAAAAGATTTTTTCAATTCGAACCAGTAGTTCCTGAGATTAGCGCGTTCAAACAAACAAACTCTTCAGCTTTATAATATTAGTCTAGTATAGATTTACTTCTGAGTAGGTAAAGTGTAATTGCGCGCGCAGTAGGAGCGTAAGTATGGCGCCAGGGTAGGCACTCCGTATATTAGTGACACAGTCTATATGGAATGCACGCCCTTGCTTATTGTTACATGTATGTTATATCTATAGATATAAGAGGAGAAATTAGACTATATAGGTAAGTATAGAGGGAATTTCTCCTTTTATACCTATATAGACGTCTATATAGACGCACGCACAGCCGTAACCGCCAATAGATTAAATGTGAAATTTGGAGATGTTTTCATTCAAAATGCGGACGCACATTGAGAACGGATTTAAAAAAAATAACTCTAAAGGGATGAAATAGGTGTTGCAATTTCGTTTGGAGAAATCATTAAATCAGCAACAATTTTGATAAAAGCTTGAGATTCGTGCTCTGGGCTTCAAAAAACGGGGTTTTCACACTTGCCCGTGTCACCAAATTTTAGAGATGGCAACCCTATTTTACATAACTACTAGCCTGCTTTATCTATTGATCTATTTATTTATAGATTGCCGCTAGGTCACCTACACCAAATTTTTTCTATGAACTATATATATATAAGTACGTTTGAATTTCGACTAAAACATAAACATTTTGTTGCAGATTTCATCAGCTGTTCAGACGAAAGTCCAGTGAAGTGACAAACAAAGAGGATTATGTTCAGTGCCGAAATAACTCTTATTACCAAAGACAGAAGGTGACAATTGTGTTGTTTGCATTAATGTTAGTGCTGTGTTGTGTATAATGGTAGTTTGGAGAGCTAAGAACCCTAGCCGTCGGAAAATCAGTGGCTGGTAAGATATTATACCTCTTAATTAACAATATAAATATTTTAAAACTATATTTATATCTATTTACAGTCAGTCACAGCAAAATTTGCTGCGTAATTGTGTGACGCAATTGGTTTGAAACTAATTTTAATTGGTTTGCTGAAAAAACACAAATTTTCGATGAACATACAAATAGCGTTACGCGATTCGGATTTCAAGTAGCCTTTATAGCCACCATAAGCATTTCAAAGCAAACCAATTCAAATCCGCTTTAAACAAATTGCCTTACACAGTAATAGGTACTTACTTCGACTATATATTTATGTATAGTTCTCTTTTGTCTAATACCCATAGTACGCTTGTACTATATTCAACAACGAATTCGAAACGAATGCAAAATTGTGTAGAATTGATATAAGTACTTACGCGAGCGAAAACTGACCACGTGACATTTTGTTCGTACCTACGTCAATTCTATACAATTTTGGATTCGTTTTGTTGTTTATTAGCACTTGTCTAAGGGCCTATATTAACTTGAATATTAACTTGAATTGTAAGATATTTATATCTAATTGTTTAAGTTACAGAGTGTCGTAACATAAAGTTACTTTAATATACCTTAGACCCTAAAGAATATCAACATAACTGTCAAGTAGAACGTGCAGATTATTTTCAATTGTACGGGTCGTTATGAATGTACTTTATTTAAGGGAAGTGCCTACAGCAAGACAGTTCCATCATAACCGCGATTGTAAAGGTGTGTGTAGACATTTACAATAGGTTTTTTTTTCGAACGGACTCTATACAGTTGGCCCTGGGGCCGTTACTGCTCCACCAGATGAATGGGGAGCGCTTCGAGGTGCGCTCACCCTAGCAATAGGTTTGCTCGTGTAAAAACATTATATTTGGTCCGTTGGTAACGCTATCAAAAACTGTTTGACATGTATTTCTTTATCAATATACTCGTATCGTAAAAACAAAGTCGCTTTCCATTGTGGTCCCTATTTATACTTTACTTATTTTTTTAAAGATTTGATTAGGTAATAATTTCTGATGCTTTCGCGGTTATTATACATTGGAATTAAACAACGTTAACGGATTTAACTCGCGTATTTTATTTTATTGGCTGACGTTTCGGAGCCTTTGGATTATGGAATCTGTAAAGGCCGTTAAAGTTGTTTCATTCCAAATATTTGATTAATTTATTTCTCAAAAGTCATACATATATATATTACTAGCGTCCCGTCCCGGCTTCCCACGGGGGGACTTAAGATTTTTTTAAGGACTCAGAAACAATACTTTTCCCCCGTTTTTGAAACATTTTCGGTTACTGCTCCGCAACTATAAGACCTAGCGTGATATTATATAGCCTATGTTACTCGGGGATAACGTAGCTTTCCAAAGGTGAAAGAATTTTTGAAATCGGTCCAGTAGTTTCGGAGCCTATTCATTACAAACATACAAAAATACAAATCTTTCCTCTTCATAATATTAGTAAGTATAGATAGTATAGATTATTATGTCAAATAGATAAAGTGATTCAATGCAAATAAAGCGTAAAAGTACATAGTAAAAGTAGCAGGTTGTGACGTCATGAATAACTTTAAAGGGCTATGACTTAAATGAAAAAATATTTTTTTTTACAATGGTTATGTTTTTTTTATTTCGTTGACCAATCTACAATTCATTATAATACCTTTTAATTTTATCATCTAAACTCTCGAGACCAACAATCAAGATTAACGATCTTGTTCTTAATTATTATTTAATTGACTATCAAGATAATAGTTACTATTATCTTGTTACGGTTAAATCAATTTTCTTTAAATACGAAAGCTTTTTTCTGTTAACCCATTTCTTGTTTATTTACCGACATGTTTTATATCATTGGGGCTACAATGTTATTATATAATTATAAAATTAAATATTATTAAAACTTAATAAAAGTAAGTGTACAAAAAGATAACTGAATGCCTTAAAGTCATAGAATGCCGTGACAGAGTAGTAAACCGAAACGTGATCTCCGCTAAAAAAGTCCACTCTGTCACATTCGTTTAAAAAATCCAGTTAATAAAAACAATTTAGTCGAAAAGGAAACTTTAATTGTTCTTTATAAAATCAAACGCATTTTGTTTTTAAATTGTACACCGAAACCACAATAATCAATAGTTTAATAATAATAAAAATTCAAAAAAACGTCGATTCACTATCAATAGAAAAAAAAACACAAAAAATCTGACTCAATTACAGATTCTAAGCAGACTAAAAACTACATCCTCGGTAATAATACAATACATATAGAGTTATATATTATAATCACATAGTATAAAACAAAGTCGCTTTTTCTGTCACTATATCCCTATGTACGCTTAAATCTATAAAACTACACAACGGATTTTGATGCGGTTTTTTTTAATACATAGAGTGATTCAAGAGGAAGTTTTATACCACCTAAAGCCGGGGCGGATCGCTATATAGTAATTTAATAACCGTTAAATCATCAGAAATTACTACGAAGTTAAATTCAGTCAGTATGCCCCTAGCTTTAGTATCTCCCGCAGGGCATCAATGCAGTTACCGACCCTCGACATTGCATATGCATCTTCATCATGCGTTATTGCATACTTGCAGCGAAGCGATATATATGACAAATACGCCGGCGCGAGGGTAATTAAAAGGAAATAATGTTACGTCACTTTTAATAGAATGGTATATTGCCGTATATTTATTAACTTTTCTGTTGAATGTCACTACTTATACATTTTATTTATTCGTATGTTTTATGTAATATATTTATAGTAATACGATTTTGGTTTTCTTGTAACATAACGATGCTATGACAAAAACATACTAATAATAATACGTATTATAATCGCGAAAGTTTGTTGAATATAAAGATGTATGTTTGTTACTCTTTCACGTAAAAACTTTTCAATGCATTTTGATTAAACTTCACAATAAATAATAATGTCTTAAAATAAAGCATCATGATAATATATAGGCTACTAGCTTTTGCCCGCGACTTCGTCCGCGTAATTTTTAACCCCGTTATGGGGTGAACTTCATTTGAATACGAATCTATATCTGAATCTCTAACGTTTCTTAACCTATTATTGATTTCCTTAACGTTTTATGTCATAATGATTATTAACTAACACTCTTATGACCTATCTTTTGTTGTCCTAACATCATATGGATGTTTTTTTTTTCCACATAATGTTTTATTTCCTTAACGTATTTCCCACTTACCATATTAATTATTCATCCTAATTCTATTCGGTTTTGGCGCCTCGCCGACCGCTGCCACGGCAAGCTCGCTTCGCTCGCTCGGCTTTCGCGCTGTACGATCGCAGTTCAATTAATTAGAATACTGACAAAACCTGGTTTGTTAACGTTATGTCGTAAATATACTTTCATTAAAAGTACTGATTCTGACGCTTCGCCGGCCGCTGTCGCGACATGCTCGCTTCGCTCGCTTGGATAGCAAGCTGGACGGTCTCAGTTCTACCTAACACTCCTCCTCGCTTCGCTCGTCGTCGTTCCTAAAGGAGTCTTTCATTTGCCGCTGCCGCGGCGCGCTAGCTTCGCTCGCTCGGCTTTCGCGCTGTAAGGTCGCAGTTGAATTAATAAGTATACTGACAAAACCTGGTTTGTTAACGTTATGTCGTAAATATACTTTCATTAAAAGTACCGATTCTGACGCTTGACCGGCCGCTGCCGCAGCATGCTCGCTTCGCTCGCTTGGATCGCGTGCTGGATGATCACGGTTCTACCTAACACTCCTCCTCGCTTCGCTCGTCGTCGTACCTAAAGGAGACCTTCATTTGCCGCTGCCGCGGCACGCTCGCTCGGTTTTCGCCCTGTAGGGTCGCAGTTCAAGTAATTAGTGTACTGACAAAACCTGGTTTGTTAACGTTATGTCGTAAATATACTTTGATTGAAAGTACCAATTCTGACGCTTCGCCGGCCGCTGCCGCGGCATGCTCGCTTCGCTCGCTTGGATCGCGTGCTGGACGATCAGGATTCTACCTAACACTCCTCCTCGCTTCGCTCGTCGTCGTACCTAAAGGAGACCTTCATTTGCCGCTACCGCGGCACGCTCGCTTCGCTCGCTCGGCTTGTGCATTGTTGGGTCGCAGTTCAATTAATTAGTATATTATTAGTATACTGACAAAACCTGGTTTGTTAATGTTATGTCGTAAATATACTTTTATTAAAAGTACCGGATCTGACGCTTCGCCGGCCGCTGCCTAACACTTCCCTTATATTCGTAATAAATGGAGCTAACAATAGTTTAACATGTACAATATGCAAACTAAGTATATAAGTACTTACGTATCTTACTTTCGAAATTGCATAATTTATACAGCTACCACTGAGTTCAACATTTTTTTTTTAATCGGACAAAGTTTTTAAAGAAATCATACACGTGAGGTTTAGCTGGCTATTTATTTAAGGATTGATTACCACACTTATTACAAAGATCTAACCAAACAACAAAACAATTTTACAATTCAATTCAATCCTACAAAATAAAACCTTATACCGATTACATACAATATAAGTGGTGTTACGAAATAAAACATTTCCCAGTTTGCCTCATTGTCTATAATGAGATACTCTCGCAAAGCATACTCCTTATAAGCTCACTCGGTCTTGAGGATATGTTCAGGGTCATTTTCTCAGTCAGGAGCTCGCGCGAGCTTGCTTTACCTCCGTCTCGTCCCATTCCGTCACCTCTGTTATCACGGCTATTTTATATATGTCAGCTTTGGTCGCGAAGAACACTTCTATTTCTCTGCGTAATGACACCAGTTTCCCCTCGCAAGTTAAACGGGGTCTGCTTACTCAGGAATATTATTAAATAGTCCTCATAACACGATCCACGGGATATTACATAATAATGCCATTTTCGTTAACACTGAAGAAATCATACACGTAACAGTTTGGGTATTTATTTAATGTCAGGAATGACATTAGCAACCGTTGCTATGCATACCTACATTATACTTTTTAAATATGTGTCAAAATCAAAAGCACTAAGTAGTATTCATATCAATTTGGAAGAAAATCTCCCTTTTAACCCCATTAGGGGGTGAATTTCAATAAAATACGGAACACGTACTCCATCAATTCTGTTAAAGAATGTTTATGTAAAATTTGAAATAGATCGGACCAAGGAATCACGTTGTTGCATACAAACTTTGCACCCCATTTTTAACCCCTTAGGGATATAATTTCGGAATATAATATAGCCTATGTCCTTTCCCAGGCTCCAGACTTTCTTTGTACCAAATTTCATCAAAATCCGTTCAGCCGTTTAGGCGTGAAAGAGCAACAGACAGACAGACAGACAGACAGACAGACAGACAGACAGACAGAGTTACTAACGCATTTATAATATTAGTAGGGATATTTTGTAGCGATATTGTGTAAATTACTCATCGTGCGCAGACGAAATCGCGGACAGAAGCTATAAAATTACCTACATACCCATGTTCAAAATCTTTTTAATCATCACCCTTATACATTTAAACTAAATTTATGTAAAGTTCGTACCTAATACCTACATAATATTACAATACTTGGGTGTAGACCTGATTACTAGATAGCACTAAATAGCGATGATATCGCTTAACTTTAAATATAATAATTAACGCTCGAATATTACGCGAGTACTACAAATTGCAAAACACGTACAAAATTATAATAATTTACCGAAATAACTTGCAAACCTGTAACTAACTGTACCTCGGTTTGATTGATGAATACGACCCACATTCTTTCCTCCGTAAATTCGAGGAAAGGGCAAAAAGAGCCTGAGGTTTTGTATAAAATTTCGTACTTATATCAAATTAAACGCGAAATCATTGGCTTCAAATGATTATAATCGTGTAGCTTTTTTTATAATAGATATTATTATGTAGTCGAAGAGACCGTGACTCTTAAAAGACTTTGGGCGTCATTGAGATTAATATCACTCCTTTATCAAAATTTCCCTTAAAATCGAATAGTTTTAGAAACTTGATTTGACAATTCGCTTTTTATTTATTTATAAACTGATTAGCTTGGCGACGATAATCTAACGCTAATTAAAAGTATTTTTTACACTAACTTTACTTTTTTACTTCAGTTTAATTTAGGGGTTTATTACGACGAAAATACTTAGCTAGTAATTTATTTATCTAAATCACTTCGCCTGTGATTTTCACACTAAATTCATAAAATTCCGGTATCAAAATAATCACAACCGTATTTCAAAAAATGTAATAATAAAAATACGTGATTAATTAAACATAAAAATCTTCTGTACAACAGCGGTTGATCAAAGGGGCGCTTATACGATAAGGCTGGTACCGTGCCCTCAAAAATGTAAGATATCACAACATAATGAAGGTGCACTGAAGTAACTGTAAAGATGCACTACACAAAATTGATTTTTAATTTATTGTTGCCTGTTTTTGGCGATCGTTTGAATATTGGAATGAAACAACTATTAACGGATTTAACTCGCGTATTTTTATTTTATTTTATTTTCTGACGTTTCGGATTTTTTACAGTTTCCATAATCGTAGCACGACTGAGCTGACAATAGTCTAATGCTAAAGCGTTAGACTATTGCTCTGTAAACTGTAAAGAATCCGAAACATCAGCAAATAAAATAAAATAAAAATACGCGAGTTAAATCCGTTAATAGTTGTTTCATTCCAATGTGTAATAACCGCGAAGGCATCAGAAATTATTACATTTGAATATTATTTTATTGATACTATACATCACTAGCGGCATGCCTTGGCTTCTTCTTTCTTCTTCTTCAAAATTAATTGCGTAGTTTTAAAGATTTAAGCGTATGCTTAAATACCTCTATGTATATAGAGGCATACTGACAGCGACAGTGCCATTTACACTATTCTGCTAAATTCGCCTCGCCATTTCTAAATAATGAATTATTATAACCAACACTTATTCAAGGGCGTAGCTAGGATTTTGCTGAGAGGGCAGGCATAGACAAAGTAGAAATATAACCAAGGTAATTTTCGACATTCGCAAGGGTATCAAAACCTGGTACTTCAAAAGGGGGGCGCCCCCCTACCCTTACCTCATTACGCCCTTGATCATATCACCAGTTATAGACAAACTAGGAATATATCCAAGGTAATTTTCGACATTCGCAAGGGTATCAAAACCTGGTACTTCAAAAGGGGGGCGCCCCCTTGCCCGTACGTAATAAGGGCGTAGCCTTGCACTTGATCATATTATTATCATCAGTTTAATACCTATTATAGTAAAGCCTATATAGAGTAAATATAGAGTAAATTTACGATCAATAAATTTCAAATAAGACAACGCAATTAGTTGCTCGGTAATAAGATCGAATCTCAAAGTCAGAGCACCAATAAATTAACGAAGCATTGACATCGTATTGTCAATTAATTAGATTTTATGCTGATGGTTGTAACGGCGGATTATTATAAATTACTTTTGATGTCATGGGAATCACGCACAAAGCAATTGCTTAAGTTGTTAACCAATCTGAATGTGCACTATGTTTTCTTATAACAAAACGAGAACCTAGATGTGTTACTAGTGGTTCAAGATCATAATCCCAGACTTTAGGAAATTATTTTTAGAAAAGATGTCAATTTTAGGATTGCTATTATAAAATGAACTTAGAATTGATACTCACTAAGCTAAAAGCGGGTTTTTACAGGTTGCGGGTAAGGTGAAAAAAAATGCTATTTTTTTTACACGAGAAGGGGATAAAAAGTATCCTATTTCCTTTTCTTGGTTTAAGCTACCTCTTCACCAATTTTCAGCCAAACCAGTTGCAAAACAGATAACTTGTCTTGTTCTTCTGTCTATACTTATTCTCTGTTTTGTTGCAGTAAACAAATCTTCTTATACGTTTATTATTTTTATATAAACTTACAGGTTTTATCTCTAAAATGGTAATAAACATTAAGAACAAATTGATTAATATTTAAAAATTCATTCCATCTCAAGATGGCCGCGGCGCGGTTTGAGTCGAAACTTTTTTTAAATTTCCTAATATCCTCAGAACGTATAAAAATAGCATTATTCAGCCAGTTCGCGAGTTTGACAATTTATGCAATCTTTTTTATTATTTCATTAAAATATTTATTTTCGATAATAGTTCTGTATTCCTACTTAATTAGGCCACAGTAAAAAAATAATTGACGTTCAAGATAACCCTATCGACGACGTTTCTTTGCGGTACTCACTTTTTATAGGCACTTAATTGCCTACATAAATTAATTATGGTCGTCTATTAATAAAAAGAAAATATTTTAATAAGGCCTCGTCTAGAAAATGGTTAATTTATTATTGAAAAATCTTTACAAGCTTATCTATTTGACTAGAATTTCTAGAAAGAGAAATTGACTGTAGAATCAGATATGTTTTGACAAAAGTGAGAAATTTCAAATAACACTTCGCTGCTTCTCTGGAATAGTGTCACAACTCGAAATGTGTTACCATTCTGAATTGAAATTTATATGTAACGGTTCACAGTCTTAAATGGAGTAACAAATTATTTCGAGTTGTGACACTATTCTAGAAAAGCAGCGACTTGTGTTTTTGCACCTTCTGTGAAGTCAAAATTACCTCATGCGACAAATTTCCATGAAGACCTTTTCATCACGGTAGTGTGTTTAATCTGTAGTCTTTCTTTATAAACGTTTTAACCACCAAACGCTGTATAACAGTCTACCAACATACCTATATTCAGTGACCAACTTTCAAGTAAGCCAGTAACTGTTACCGTAGTGAAAAAGGGTGTAAGTACTTAAGGTCCTAATGGAAAAGGGTATAACTTCTCTACATTCAGAATTACTTATATACTCTTTTCCACTAAGATCCCAGGACAAGTGACACTAATAAGTAATAAATAATACACGAATGTAAATGACCATCTATCAGAAGAAAATAATGTCTTTATATAGATATTATGGAAGAATTCTGCAGTCGAGCGTGAAACGTACATTCCATGCTGTTACACCGGTGTACCAAGCTTTCTTTATCAACCGAGCGAAGCGAGATTTTAGAATTGATTTGGTCAGGAAGGATCTTGGCGGACTTGTCCTTTGGCCAGAATTCAGAGCGGTCAGATATTATAAAGGCAATAAAATACACTGATGTTTAGGAACATTTAGAAATATGGTGCTGGTAGCACACTGCCTAAGCATGTTAAGAATGCAAGCAATGGTGGATTTTGATTAAATAACGATCTTTTGAATAGAAATAGAGTATGTGAAAATAAAAATGCTGCATAGCTAACAATAACACAAATATCTGGGTACGGAAAACTCATGACTATCATGAAAATTTTGCTCATGGTCAACATAATATAGGTACTTACCCGAACTTGTTGATTATACAGTCAAATAATCATTTTTGTAAACAACCCAAATTGATAGGTACGATGACTGAGCAAATATCAGAGAGTCAGATAGATGCCCGTGACGTCACGATACTGTACAATTTATACCATAACATGACGTCACAAGCCCCCACTACCGAACTATTGAAGCGCTTATCTTCGTCATTTGTTCTTCGATTTAGAAAAGGAAAAATACGTTTCCAATGATTGGTAATCTACTTAATGGACATTAAAAAACAGTGGTCATGCCTATTCCTGCCATGCCAAAGATAAACGCAGTAAGTACATATCAAACTCATATCCCTTTCCACCCGACTTGAGCTAATCGTGCATATTCCTTTTCAAAAATCTGGATGATACTAGAATTCGTTTTGCGGCACGCAACCGAGGCCGATCCCGCGTGCGGGACCTCTTGTGATATAACAAAAATAGCACGCGATGCAGCGACACTTTGGTTGTTCGGGAGTCGTCTTCAAAGATGGCCGCGTTTTTTGGCGGGAGAGGCGCGTCGCGGAAGTACTTATTTTTAGATAATCAAGTGGTAAATTAATCATGAAATAGCGTTTTTATGTAAATATAATAATACTTTTATCATATGCAATATAATAAATATTTATATCTTTGTATATTTTTCTGGAACCTTGATTGAAAATTAATGTTGCACGATCGTGGGCTTTCGGTGTTAAGCAGTGAAGTGAATTTGTATCTAAAGTCTTGGACTTTCAGTTTTGTTTGCTACATTTTCTGTCATTTCGACCAATATCAAGCTGATGATGCTCTAGAGGTTGTTTTTGAGTCCATGGGAGATGGAATTGAGCCCAATATTGAACAATTTCGTGACTTTGAATATAATTGCAATCCTTAATTTTACGATAAATTGCTGTCGGATAGTACAAACAAGGTTGTAAATAAGGAAAACGAGGAAGATACACCAGACAAAGAGATAGAAGAATTCCAGGAAAGCCCAGTATTTGAGCAAGAACAACGTTATCCATCTCTATTGACTGTAAGACCTGTACTTGCATCTGTTGAATCTTCTCAGGTGCGCCCAGCAGCCACTCGTTCGCGGTTTCCTGTACCGTCTCATTCACTAAGAGTGACTCCAGATGTGAGAGTAGGAACCGCCCTGTTAAAATACGTGATATCCCTGATGATACTGCTGATGATATTCCTGTTCAACACACGACTACCCCCGAATATTGTGTTTCAACGATACAAATCCAATTCTCAAGTGCGCGCCATTTACTCTGGAAGGAAACGTCTTTCGAAGACAAATTACTCAATTGCTCTTCGTGCTATAGGTAGACTTGTTCGAACAATTTAGTATCGACTAGGTACTACGATGGATACTTTGATGATGAATTCCTTGAACAAGTAAGGAGGGTCGTCACTCATAATTACTACATGCGCAAACATGGCACAGAGTTAAAACAACCAGAGTTGATTTTATGAAGTTTATTGGTAAGTTTTCATATCTATAATAATGTACGTACATATTTATTATAATATAGATACGGATCTTTTTAATATCTTAGA
The DNA here is from genome assembly GCA_038024825.1 of Polylopha cassiicola. Lineage (NCBI taxonomy): Eukaryota > Metazoa > Arthropoda > Insecta > Lepidoptera > Tortricidae > Polylopha > Polylopha cassiicola. The sequence continues at coordinate 4,007,519 of CP149053.1, read as the reverse complement.
GTTCCAAGGTACTAGTCTTTAGAAAAGAAATCTAGCAAACCATCCCGAGACCTCTTTTGAACTCTTCGAAATGCACGGCATGTTGTCGATACGGACTTTCAACCGCCAGGAGTGGATCCATCCCTGGCGTTTGGACCAGCTTTGGAAGGTCCAACTGATACTCCTTCCATGATTAAACGATATTCAGTCACCAAGAGCTGGTGCCGGCGAAAATCGCAAGAATTGTACAAAAGTGTGTTGCATTTTGATGCAATTCAACGTCTACCTTTACATATCACGTGGCCAACACTGCTTTTAAGACTCCCATTAATTAATAAAAGAGTTACCTGTGTTCTGATAGAAGCAAAATTATATTTAGTTGTTTATAAAAGTTAAATCGTGGAAAATTTAGAGAAAATTTTAAATTAGTTCATTTTAATATTTTACGGTCCCAATGTTTTGTTCCTGTAAGGTTTATTTAATGAAGACATCATTTCAATTGATTTAGTATTGTTATAATTTTTATAAATGTTCATTTTCTCAACAATTTACGTATAAGTTGCTTAGATATACCAAAGTTGCACGGACGTGCACATGTCAAGTTATTCCTGAGACGCACGATCGTGCACGCGATTTTCCGGGAAACGGAGGTTTTCCGATTTTTTTTACTATTTTTCCTAGAAACCTTGGATCATTACTATTAGTGTACGTAAAGTCATTTTTCAAATTTCGTAACTTTATGTTCCCGGTTGTAAAGGGATATGTACTTACTGCGTTTACTGATTTAGCAAAGTATGGTAAGTATTAGCGTGAACATTCGCTTTTCTCAACCGGGACCTCCTACGTGTCACTGTGACTAGAGGCCGGTGAATACCACTCATTTAAGTACCAAGTATTTCCGCGACAAGTAAAGGTCATTACCATAAGTATCGGGTATCGAATATCGGACGTTCTTAAACACGCAATGTTTTAACGGTGTCAAATATCCACTAGGTCATAGAGTTTCACAAATATTTGTGTGACTAATATGTTTATTAATATCGGGTGGGAATTAGGAATTAGGTATGTGATTTTAAGTGGTTGGTATTCTTTGGCTGGGTTATTTCGGACAGTTTAGAAGCTGATTTTGTTGAGTGTTAGGTTAGAAATAATTGGTTTTCTTCACGTTTGCAATGTTAAGAATGTAATACTTAATAGTAAGTAAGTGTTAAATCAAAATATAAAAATTTAATTATATTTTTTAATTAGTTCTAGTGATAATTGGATGTTTAAATTTTAGTTTTTATTTATAAGTTATAGTAGATAGTATATATAGAATTTTATATTGTATTCCCTCAACTTTATTTATTTTATTGAAACTTACAATTTTCTTTCATTCATAAAAATCCTTTCGATACAAAAGAAAAATAGTGATAGTTTTTCAATGAAACATACAAATAAAAACGTTTTTTATCTCTCGAATCAAACAGCAAACTAACAAACTAAAGCTAACAATCATATTAGCACAACATACATTTTTAAACATAAAATTCCAAATACCATAAGCGTTCGAGCGAGAAAAATGCGATTTTTTACACGAATCGAAAGCACGACGCAAGAGGCGTGCGTGTCGGCGCACGCGCACCTCGCTTCAATACGCCGCGATCTGCGCAGTTTCCCTTAATCACTATAGTTATTCAGTCAATACGCAATTATACAAGAATTTTTTTCTTGTTCAGTTATTGAGATGAATTTGATCTTTGTTTTTTGTTGCCTCTCGATAACAAGTTGGGATAAACTTTAAAGGATTTAACTCGTGTGTGATTTAATTTTAAGGATTCCAGAAGTTTCTAGTTTCTATTCCAGGAATAGGTACGTACACTGAGTGAATAAAATAATAACATCATACAATTGGAATGAAATAACTATTACAGATTTAATTAGCGTAGTTTATTTGGTGACGCTTAGAAAACTTTACAGTTCAGACTTTAGCGTTAGACTATCGTCAGCTCAGTCGTGCTACGAATATGGTAACTGTAAAGTTTTCGAAACGTCAGCAAATAATATAAAATAAAATACGCTAGTACATAAAACAATCATAACGGATTTACCGTTATGATTGTTTTATGTGTAATAATCGCAAAGGCATCAGAAATTAATATCATATTATTATAATATTATCAATATTATCTTTTTTTTTTGCTTTTTTGTGTCTCAATTATGACTTATTATAACATGTTACTAACAATGGCATATTATATTTTAAATATTTAAATCGTCAAAAGGTTTTATTATGCAAAATGGGACAAAATCACGCTGAGTCCGTAAATTGTTCTTGACTTGTAATAAAACTACTACAATGAGAATTATTCACATTAACTCACTAATTTCTTAAAATGTACACTTTATTGTTCTAATTATGAATACAAAGACTTCTCACAGGCAATTAATCTTACTTTGAAGAAAATTCCGTATCTCTGAAAGACTTGTATTTAAAAAAAAACAACTTAATTACAAACTGATACAAGGCTTCCGGTTTTATTATGATAGTGTTTAATCGTCTCTTTTTGTATAACGTAAGGGCATGTATAATTATACTTATACTTACACAAATTTATTAGGAGAAAGAATATATTTTGTATCTAATGTAGGTACCTACTTATTGTTCGTGGTTTCTAAGTATATCAGTGCAAAGGTTTGAAGGTTCGAGTTCTGGAAAGGGTAAATGTTTATATTTTTTGTTGTTCTATATTTAGCATAATCAACTTGTTATGTAGAAAATTGACCAACAAACAACATAAAGAGCAGGCCCCAACCTATTAGGGTTTAAAACTTACTGTGCACAGGGTTCCTTTTATACGTAGCGAAGTACTAAGAAAGGATTTTTGAAAATTTACTCCCTCACTTGGTAAAACGGGGGTGCTTATCGCGCGCAAACGAAGTCGCGGGCAGAAGCTAGTAATTAATATTAGACAAGACATTAATCTTGAGACCCAAATATCTGGAGCAATTTCTTGAAGCTTTTGTCTAATACTTGGACTTTTATAAAAGTGTCATTACTAATATACAAGTGTGAAAGTTGTGAAATTCAATCGTCTATAACATGCTTTAATTATATTAATAAAAAAATAATGATTAGGTGTACTTAATCACTTGTGTACACAGCTTTGTTAAAATGGCGATAATTACGTTATGTGAATTTTGTACAGTAGAAGTATATATTTACTGAATTTATCTAATTTATCTTCATTAGCGAACGCCTGAGCTTCTAAGCACGCTATGTTTAAAAACATTGCGAACTATAAGATAGTAGGTTTTTTTTGTCCATTTATGGTTTTAAAAGGTAAAAGACATATTAGTAAAAAAGTTACATGATATTTTCAATGAAATAATTTTTAATTTCTGATGCCTTCGCGGTTATTACACATTGGAATGAAACAACACAACATTTTTATTTTATTTGCTGACGTTTCGGATTCTTTACAGTTTCCATAATCGTAGCACGACTGAGCTGACAATAGTCTAACGCTAAAGTCAATGAAAGTTAATTAAGTAAGTACCTGGCAGTATCTTGGTTTAGTTTACGTAGGTAGGCACATAATTTCAAAATTTTCTGACAATTTAGCTCAAAATAAGCTACACTTCAACTTCAACTTTTTATTTTTGTTATTAAAATTGTGATTTATAGATATGCAAATAGTTTTTAAAATAAAAATAAAAATAATATGTAGATACTAATATTTACATCTAGGTACATTTTGAGTTATTGCCATGAAGAAATAATTAGTAGGTACCTACATTAAAGATGATACAGCAAAACCTTTATCCGAATAAAACCATAATTGATAAAATATATTATCAAGCAATAGTACATTACGCACCGAGGCCAGTAAAATAAAAAAGGTCTCAGATCACATGTAATTGTCGTCCGAGGCGAAGCCGAGGTTGACAAAAATGTGATATGAGGCTTTTATATTTTACTGGCCGAGGTCAGTATACTATTTTTCTGTTCGACGAAGCCAGAAAGCGGAAATTTCATTTAGCGAAGCGACCACAAAGTAGCCGCTTTCTGGCCGGAGGACGGAAAAATATATTTAACGGGTATTCATTTAAGTTTTAATTATATATGACATTGGCCATGATATTTTAATTTTCGTGAAAGTGACACCGGCGTTTTGAATGTTTTAAACATATTTGCATTTATTTATATAATTTCACTTATGTAAATAGAGATGTCTGAGATAGATCCTTTGAACTATGTCCGGGTCAGTGACCTCAAGTAACTTAATGAAAAAGGGTATAAGTGTCATACTGTATGTAAGAGACTTGTTTTCCTTTTTCCTAATTACCTAAACAAGTGACATACGAATGAACTTGTCTTTTTTATACTAACTTCTTTATTTATTACCTTTTGTTAGAAAATTACAAAATTTAACTACTAGCCTCTTTTAACATAACTAAGTAGGTACCTACCTACTTAATTTATGAAATATCTATCTTTCATTCAACGCATAAATTATCTATTTTACAATTACAAATACTTTAAATAAGCCTTTTAGCGCTACCGAAAGACCATCATTACTGGAAAAAAACTCCGCAGAAAGTATTTTATTTCTTAAACCTTTAACTACAATATAAAATATACCTTATAGGTTCGTTATATAATATTGCAAATATATATATTTTTTGGACTAAAACAACTATTAACGGATTTAACGCGCGTATTTTTTATTTTATTTTTTTGTTGACGTTTCGGATTCTTTACAGTTTCCATAATCGTAGCACAACTGAGCTGACAATAGTCTAACGCTAAAATGATTTATACAGTTGTGCAAACTACCTTATATGTACATTACAAATTTTCGAAAAAAAAAACCAATGTCCGTTACATTCCAATACCGCGAAGGCATCAGAAATTAATATATTTTTCTGTTCTCCGGCCAGAAAGCGCTAACTTTCTGGCCGCTGCGCCAAATGAATTTACCGCTTTCTGGCTTCGTCGGACAGAAAAATAGTATACTGACCTCGGCCAGTAAAAAAAAAAGCCTCAGATCACATTTTTGTCAACCTCGGCTTCGCTTCGGACGACAATTACATGTGATCTGAGACATTTTTTATTTTACTGGCCTAGGTGCGTAATGTACTATTTTTGTCGTACAAAACGACTATTTTGTTAATTATTCACTCTATCTAGGACGTCGCTAAATAAATCCATTTCATTTATTGACAGTAAATTAGCATCTAATTATACATACGACCTAGGTCAAACAGTTTACATAGCGTTTCAATTCATTATAAAATTAATACAGGAAATTCTGTTTGTTAAGTGTCATGTGTATTTAACACTATAGTGCGATGTTAATATTTATTCTTTTTTTTTCAGGTCCAAAATGGCATCGGATGCCGCGTCACATATACCTAAAACGACATTTGTATGGTTAATTTTCACATTGGTTAATGTAAGTATTTAAAAGTGTCAAATACTTTTACCCCCCCTTGGGGCGCAGATAAGATGTCAACGTTAAACGAAATGACCAAAATGTATGGGGTTTGACATCCGCGAAAGACTGTCACGTACGTCACAAACGTTCGCGGATGTCAAATACCATACATTTTGTGGTTTCGTTTAACGTTAACGTTGAACGTTGGCACCTTGTCTACGTCCCCTTATACTTAGAAAAGTATACCTTCTCCTTATACCTACTTGAAAAAGTATATAGAAAATATTCCCTGTTTCCTTTGGTCACAGCATCACGCCAAAACGGCTGGACAGATTTCATTTGTTTATATTTGTTGTGTTTGTTATAATCAGGAGAACCTTCTCCTGATAAGAACCTTGTTATGTAAAAAAACAATAAAAATGTTACACGGAAAACGCTACTATATTATAGAGCGTATTTTTTGACTATTCCTAACCTAACTATTCTTTATTGATTTTTTTTCCAATTTGTCAATTTGATTATATTGAAAGAAGTCGTCGGATTAATTAAAATTAAAATAATCATTAATAATTCCGTACATTTATCGTAATACCTACATAAATAGCAGTCTTTCTTTGCTTAAAATTGATATAAAATCTACTAAAGGTAGCATTATTCATCTACAAATTGTCTAAAAAGTGTGAGCGTCAAAGATTTGGTTTAAATGTAATTTAACAGTAACTGAACATAAGTAGGTTTCAATTTAAGGTAGTGATGACTTGGTTTAAGCTATTTTAAAGGTTAACATTAAATTGACGCCTACCAATTATTATTGATAAAAAAGGAGTCCTCGAAATCTTATTTGCTTAAATTATAATTTGTCTCAAGAACCCACTGAGAAATATAAAAACAAAACTCATGAAGTCATATCTAACTACAAAATGGGAAACGTAAGATGACTCTGCAATATCACTACCTTAAGGTTGCTATCCTACGTTCACAAAGGTCAATGTACTCTGTTTAATAAATATTAAAACAACGGATAAATGTCAACTAGAAACTGCGGTGAACAGTCTACCTCTTCCCTATAATTAATAATTTAACTCATTTTATACTAAGTATCATTAGAAATATTGCAACGATCTGTAGGTCTAGTGGTCCCTAACGACAGCGAAACTACATACCGTAGTCCGATCGTTTCTTAAATGTCATTTTCGATACCTTGCCCGCTTTTAACGCTTAAAGACGACATATTAATAGTCAAATGCCGACATAAAAAAACATTATAGGCTTGCTTTTGACCAGTACCATACACATAACACGAGCTTTATACTTTTGAACTAGGTCAATTGGTGCGAATTTTTTGTCTAGAAGTTTTATTGGACCCAAAATAGTAATCGGGAGTGGCAATTTTGCTTGCTACCATAAGTAGTAGAAATAATAGTCACAGGTCAAAACGTAGTTGACCTTTACGGCAACTTTAATTAGAAATGACCAAACACTTTATCCCACACATACAGTTCTCAATCAACAAAACATCTTCCTTTGTTACTACCAACATTAATTTTATTGCATTTCTGACGTACGTTATTTATGCTTCGAGATTTTACTTTCGAGCGAAAGTGTTGGTTCAATTCAATTTAAGAACAGTTTATTGCTTTTAATTTGATGTTTCATTATCATTAAGAGAAGTAATTACTTATTTAAGAGATTTATGGTCTAGATCTCATGCAGGTTAATTCACGTACGGCCTATTTACGGTCCCTTAAATGAATATAATTTGTACACAAGGTCTTAAGTACAGTTAAAATTTATCATCTAAGGGCCTTTTTGACATAACGGAATTATTAATTTTAGTAATATCACATATATTAATATAGGTTTGCCCTCTGACTTTGGTATGAAAGCCATTCCAATTAGTACCTAGGTATGCTTTAAGACCTTAAAACGCTTTCTCTTTGGGATTGTGACTTGCCAAAATTCAAATGAAGCTAAATGAATTGGTTTGAAGACAATCAGGCGATTATCGTTTTAGAGTTTTGAAGTGTCCTTACCATTTGGGATAATTTTCACACCAAGAGACGATGTTCCATGGCTGATTTACATCAACAGCAGGCAAAAGTATTTAATAACAGAAAGTAGTACAAATGCTAAACAGTCGCTCATCAAATTTAAATAATCCTAAATATTTGATGCACTTAGCAATAAGCACGGTAAATTCAACTGCCATACGATTAAACATTAGACAAGCGGGTCAGACGAAACCGGATCCTTGTTAGAAAACGTTCAAATTCCTCTATAAACAGTGATTCCGAATCTCAAAATCTTACTTACCTCCGTATCATACAAAAACCCGTCTTAGGACAGTGTAAGTGTGTTGGGTACGTAGAATCGAATCTCTGTCACACTCCGTCCTTGGGGAGGTCGGGTGTGTGATGCGGCCAGTTTGAGGAGTCGTTGGTTTAGAGTTATTTGTGTGGTGTGGTTGACTTTCTCGTTTGGTCGGTTTGTTAGCCGCAGTATCCGCTCTATTTGAGCCAGTGGTGCGCTTGCGTCCGCTAACATACATAGCCAACATATCGCACGGTTGCAAGTGGACCGCATTTGCAAAAAATAAACGGATAGACGCGTACGGTTAGCAGAACTGGCTACATTGTTGATCTTAGCAGGAAATGATGCTGATGTTTGTTTTGTAAATGTTTTACTATTAGGTCTGCCCATTTCAAGCTATTTGGATATTAAATAAAATAGTTGTTCTCGTTGAAAGTAAATTTTAAAGAGTGACGTAATAATAAAACAAAACAATATCATAAAAAATCATAAACAATTATAAAATGTAAATTGTATACAAAAAGGTTCGCCGATATCTATTTCAACCACTATTTGAATATTAAATAAAATAGTTGTTCGCGTTGAAGGTAAGTATATTTTAAAGACTGATTTAATAATAAAACAAAAAAATATCATAAAAAAAAATATATAAATTGTAAGTATATGAAAAGGTTCGCCGACAGTCCAAGTTAGTATTACCTAGTGCAAGTCAGATATTGATAATTTTGTTTTTTTAAACTATGATGGCTTTTTTTGGTCCTTTGAAATTTCCATGCTGTGTCTTAGATTAATATTATGACTTATTTGCGCTGTTGAGTGTTAGCGTTTACCAGGTCTGTCGCAAGTGTTTACCAGGTCTTTAGAGCATATTGTCTCCTTTCAGAATGCCACTTTATTATGTATATCTGACAAGTGCTTTATGGGTTAATTGTGTCCTACCATATATATCAAATATTTCGAATACGTCTGTTCTGTTTTCTAATATCTATTTTAATCTGCAATACGTCATTATATTTTGTCTTATACTATTTATTGTAAATTCATTATCAGTATAATTATATATTAAAAACTATCGATATTAAAAACTTTATCCTGTAACTTTATTATCAGTTACTGGATAAACTTATTTTTGGAAATAATTTTCCTTTAAGTATGTTCTTTTGCTGTCTTTACGTAACGGAGTACGGCTAACTACTTTACAGTACATTTCAATGAATTATTGAAACTGTGTTCACTTTGTACTGTGTAAACCTCAAGTGGAACGCTTCGTTGATGCTACTGTAGACCCAAGAAGCACATAAGTTCTGTATAAGCTGTATAATGATACCCTTATACAGCCTTTGTAAAAAAAATATATTGAAGTAGTGTATTGCCTGAAGAAGTATTTTTTAGCAAAACTATAAGATTTTTTTTTTTTAAATGTTCGTTGAAGTCCAAGGATGGTTCTTACGAGAAAAAATCGAATAATTGCCCGGAAAACCCTAAAAAGTAAAAACAGCCCTTTTCTTTTCTCATACAAACGTTGTCTAACTAAAGTTACCTAATTTGAATTTCGAACGGGCAGGATGACGTCTGCCGGGACCGCTAGTTTCAAATAAAAGTAAAATCACCAATCAAGTTGTTAGTTTTACAGAAAACTAATAGGTAATGTTTAATGTTTTTGCGGTTATTATGACATAGGAATAAAAACAACACTAACAAATTTAACTCGCGCAACTTAAAACAACTATAATTTAACTCACGTATTCAACGTAATCAAATTCACTACAACATAGTCCGCTAAGAATATGTGAATTTGAATATTCGACATAGCACAAAATTAATAAACACGAGTAAAGTACGTTGCAGTCGTTTTATTCCACATAATAAAACTAATATTATAAACAGGAAAGTTTTGTACCTATTTTTGTATGTTTGTAATGAATAGGCTCAAATACTACTGGACCGATTTTAATAACTCTTTCACTGTTGTGAAGCTACGTTTACCCTGAGTAACATAGGCTATAGAATATTTTGAAAAAAATTAGGGATCCGTGCGAAGCCGGGGCGAACCGCTAGTTCCACATAAAACTAGTTACTTAAACTTCTATCTCATTATATATTCCAATTTCTCAAACGCAGTAGGAAAACACTTTATCTTTTATCATAATAGCTGTTTCATTAAGTGAAAAAATAACTTACGCGTAACCTTATAGATAAAAATCATAATTTTATCTAAACTACAGGATGGGAGTCCAATAATCGACTACAAATTGACTATCTTAATATATATTCTTAGTAAATCGATTATGTGTGGTTTCATTCGTAATGACGCTAATTTGTTGATATTCTGGTGACTAGTTTTTTTTATAAATGTAGGCTTAATCCTTTTATTATGTCACCGCCGTCACTTTAAATGTTAATAAATCTATCTATTTTAATATAATAGTGACAACTCAAAAAATGTCGCCATGTTATTTCAAATTAAATGTGAAGGCTTAGAATCTTAAATGGAGTAGGTAATTACACATTGGAATGAGACAACTATTAACGGATTTAACTCGCGTATCGCTGTAAAGAATCCGAAACGTCAGCAAATAAAATACAATAAAAAAACGCGAGTTAAATACGTTTATAGGTGTTTTAGTACTAAGATGTGAAATGAAAAGAAAAGAAATAATACATTGTAAGTTTAAAAAGAAAAACGTTTAAAAAAAAATGTAATTTAAATATTTAAGGTAGTTTGCATAACTGTATAAATCACTTTAGCGTTAGACTATAGTCCGCTCGGTCGTGCTAGTTTCAAATAAATGTGAAGGCTTAGAATCCGAAACGTCAGCAAATAAAATAAAATAAAAATACGCGAGTTAAATCCGTTAATAGTTGTTTTAGTACTAAGATGTGAAATGTAAAAGAAAAGAACGAATAGATTGAAAGTTTGAAAAGAAAAACGTTTAAGTACATATAAAACTAGGTACCTACATAGGATATTCGCATGTTGAGAACGAAAGTGACTGAATTCGTCAATTCGACAAAATAGTGGCGTTAACGTAATTCTCCCATGAAAGGAGATGGTTCAAATGCTGGGCTGGGACCTACTTTTTTATATTATACTTGTACCTATAAGCCTTTTCATCTTAAACTATGCCAAATTACAAAACCCTCAAATCACTATCTCCTTTCGTTGCCAGCTAACATTCAATCAGAGCATTCAGAATTGCCCTTCATTACTACAATGAGAACGCCAATATCGGGGTACAGCAATGATATGCATAATGGGGCGTGAGATGACACGACCGTGCGGCGACCGCAGAATTACCCCACAACAAGTCTACGGCCACAAACGCACTACAGGGTTACTGCTTTCGCAAATACGAATCGGCAAGCCTATGATGAATTGTCGACATTTGTCGACAATATTGAGAAGGTATTCGACAAGGCAAATTGTCGCTTCATTATAGCTCGTAGATTTTTACTAGTCATGCTTTATATCCTTCTTTATATAAATATAAAAAAACTTAGAACTAATGTTGAGCGCCAGGAGAGTTTGTATCGTGAATAGTCACCAAAATATAGATTCGAAACAGACGAATAAAAAATTATATTAAAAAGATGTTGCAATTTGATATAGTATAGGTACTTATTTCTCGATTTCTTTCCGCTTTAAGCTTAGCTTAAAAGTCATAAGTTTGCTTTGACATCTATTTTTATATCTTTAAAGTGTTCTTATACAATAATGAATTGACATAACAATTGTAAACACTTAAAGCATCACTTATATGCGGTAGTATCATATTCTGTTAAACAAATGACATGCTAACCATCTCACATTCGCATCACACAGATGTTCATTAGCACGTCTCCTACAACCCTGGGGCTACTGTCAGCTCACCGTCCATCCGACAATACACGTCCTGCACCATGTAATGGGTTGTGAAAGCCGTGTGAACCACCAATGCATGGGAGCCATTGTGATTGTCACGTACGATCGACTCAATTACCTCTGGCTAATTACGGACCGACCCACATTAGATCTAGTGGCTTCCTTCAGCAAATTATCGCAAATTGACGAGCTCTGCTCACCAACTGTTTGTTTTATTGTAACCATGGGAATCACGATTCTCAGCAATCGACTAATTTAAATGAATAACGCCTCGAATAACGGTTCGGTTATAAAATAGTTTAATTATGATAATAAGAGGGGATTAGTGGGTCCGAAATCACGATAAGTCAGTGATAAATCTATTAACGTCGACAAAAGTGTCAAATCTAAAATGCTATCGGATGGTTAAAAATCTCGCGCCGTATTCAAATGATGCGAGTACTTGTAGCTTAGTTGTCGAATAAATTTAACGTTTCGGAACTTGTTTGATGCGTTTGCTACTCTAGGTTGTTATGAAACGTTCTGTTTATGCATTTGCGGTGCTTAAACCCTCGACCGTATGTTATTTACGTCTTTGATACACGGATTAGCATTTGGCCCGTACTGTATGCAAGTTCTGCGAGTGTTCGGCTCATCTTTACTACTTGTTAGCACATTCCACATGGAGGTCACTGGTTGATAGGTTGCAAATGCACCAGGACTTGGTAATTTGCGGTGCAGTTCCCATGAATAATGTATAAGAGGTTGTTCTAGGCAACAATAAGATAGCGCTGCTTACGTGCGCTGAATGAAGGATCAGTAACGGACACAAAATAGCCTATCCATGGATTTCGTTGAATATGCACATCTGATGACGCGTTGTGTGAGGAATGCTAACGGTTGTTACACTTCACAATGCAACCTCTCGATACATCGGTTCGGTTTCAGCCATCGAAAGTGATATCAATCCGGTTTGTACAGATCTTATTTGCATCAGAGTACAACGTGTTGGTTTTAATCACTCTCGTGAAGAAATGCTCGTAGGTGCGCGGGGCATGGGCGATTTGACGGCTGCATAATTTGATGTATTCCCATTTAGGAAATTTACAAACGATTGTGTACCTAATGTTAGTTAGCCTTTACCAATTGAGACTTAAGTAGTTTTTCTATCTTGTTTGTTGTAGTGGTTGTAAAATCCCTACTAATATTATAAATGCGAAAGTAACTCTGTCTGTCCGTCTGTTACGCTTTCACGCTAAAACTACTGGACCGATTTAAATTAAATTTGGTACAAAGAAAGTCTTGAGCCTGAGAAAGAACATAGGCTACTTTTTAACCGACTGCAAAAAAAGAGGAGTTCCACGCGGACGAAGTCGCGGGCAGAAGCTAGTATATGGAAATAAATAAATTTATTGTTGGAATCAATGATTGTTTAATTAAACATCGACAGCATGTATAACTTCAATTGATAGAAAAATCATTAAATTATTGTAATGGAAATGATACTGTAGGTTTAGATTTTATGTTATAGCTTTGAAATGGTTGATAATTCCGCATTGAAGTTATCTTTAATGATGTTTGCTATAAAATGGTTGCTGGAATTTTTAACTTCATTAAGTTTCTGATGACTTAAGTTTTTATGATTTCCTATTAATTTTTCATAGACTCTACGGTAGGTATATTTCGCAAGTAATTAGGTTAGACAATCTAGCGTTATAAAAATTAAATAAACCCATAATTTTAATGATTCCATTAAAATTTTCCTCGTTCGTGTTAAATGGGTCAAATGTGATTAAAAGGTAATTAATGTATCTGTGTTTATGCTTTTTTTAATCTTTATTTAAAACGATTCTACGTATTTTTCTTAAAGTCCTTTTCAGTAGACTGTTAATTTGACCAACGACGTTAGCTAAACCGATTCGTCTGAAAATTGGTGGGGAGGAAGCTTAGACCCAGGAGACAGATATAGGATATTTTTTATCCCGTTTTTTTTCAATATTTGATCTCTCTACTTATAAAACGGCCGCGATTTCAGCATAACAAGTATCTACTCCTTTCGAAGTTTATGTTGTACTACCAATCCTAAAAAAACATCATTACTAAAATCACGTAAGTCCGGGGTAACTGGGATTTCACTCTAATAATTTAAGGGCTATTGTGAATTCATTCAAAATGGATGCGGCACTTCTAACCAGACATTAACAGCGTAACCGGCACGTCGGCTGTCCGATACAACCATCAAACAAGTTCCAAGAAACAAGTGTAAGTCGGATTAGTAGCTCGAAGACTTTCCTGCCACTCGCAGCTAATATGATGTTGATTAATGAATCTGTTAATATTTTCGTAGCAACTTCACACCGTTTCTTAATTGTTCGGCTGTCAACTTTGAAACTTTTTTACGTGTGAAATTTATATTAGACTCTTGCGTTAACTTTGACGTTAATAACAGTAGCATTGTAGCATTACAACTCTTTTTTCATAATCACAGGCATTTTTTTAAAGACTTTATATAAGTACTAGCTTCTGCCCGCGACTTCGTCCGCGTGGAACTCCTCCTTTTTTGCAGTCGGTTAAAAAGTAGCCTATGTCCTTTCTCAGGCTCCAGACTTTCTTTGTACCAAATTTCATTTAAATCGGTCCAGTAGTTTTAGCGTGAAAGCGTAACAGACAGATAGACAGACAGACAGAGTTACTATCGCATTTATAATATTAGTAGGGATTACTTTAATATATCTTCTATTTAGTAGGTACCTATATACTATCTAATTAGTCATCTGTAGGTATTAAAAAATATTTTTAATTTAATTTCTTATGATTTCAGCCACAAGGCAATAAAAGCTTGTTAGTGTAATTCCAGCTAAAAAAAATAATAAGCTGCGAATTTGCAATAACTGCTAATGCCACATTTACGATCGGCGATACGGACTTAAAAGAAAATTTGCTTACCAGCTATCTCGTGCATTAGAAGCCCCATTCCCAGGATTGCCAGTAGTTCCTAACGATTGCAGTAACGCGACTCCCCGTGGAGTCGACGGCACTAACGGAATTTATTAGCATTGTAAGTGACATTCTTATCTCGTGGTCACACAAGTTTTCTGTTAATGGTCCCATTGGGTAACACCAGATGTAGGGCAGTTTCCGCGTTTACCGTGAACTTGGAATTAGCGTACAAATTGCCCTTTTGATGCGTCTCGATGCGTTTTAAGATCTTGAAGACGTAAAAACACTAATGAACAGTAGGCTCTTAAGCTATTTAGAATATCAGTGATAAGTGACTTTTATTAATTTATTGGATGTAAGGTCTGTACCGCCGTTGGCCGATCTTGTGTTCAACCGTTTTTTCATTATTCGTAGTAAGTATCTAATTAATTGATTAAGGTTAAGGTTGACATGTAGAGAATGGTATTAAACTGCTAGGTTTATGTCATTGATCATGTTCTGTGCAATAAAGTTTAACTACAATTAATCAATGAGTGCGTAGTTAATTGGATTTATTTAATCGGTAGCTAATAGTAGTAGGTAGTGCTAGTAGGTAGTGCTAGTAGGTAGTTAGGCTGTAAAAAAACTATTGAATTGTAAACAAAGAAGTTTTTATTTAGCATTGTAATAGGGGTGTTTCTTGGATAAAACATAATAATATTATTTTTTATTCCACACCTTTATCAAGTAAACAAAAAATTATAATTAGGCGTCTTAAAGTTCGAAGTTCGTGACGTCACTTCATAGTGAATGTAGTGGTATGCTTCAAATCAATCTTCATATTTTTTTACAATACTGTCGAAATAATTATGTAGTTTCTAGAATACGCTGTTGCTACTTTGATAAACCATTCTGTCTTTTAACCCATTATTGTGGTCATTTTATTCTTTTACTGTCTCGCCTTAGGCATTGTGGTACGTAAATCAACATTAACATCATGGCCATGTCATCTCATTGACCGCCATAATTGATTCACAAATCATATACGAGAATGGACCTTTTGCTTAACACTTAATGGTGCTTTTTTGACTGTTGCTGTTGATGATACACCTAGTATCTTTAGCGCTCGTTTGTTTCACATGCGGTAGGCGGCCTACTGTAGTTTTTTCTACTAAGTCAAGAGGCAAAGATTTACATTTATTTATTTAATTTTCTGACTGTAATTTATACGCGTGTGGTAATTAGTTTTAATGGCTACACGTGGGCAGTATTAATACAGTTCTGATGGTTTCTCTATGATACATTTTTTGTTGCTTACGTTTCTTTTCCTGCAATTATAATTTAATTGAAGTATTAATTTTTTGATTAATTAATAAATCAATTTAAGTTATTGCTGCTATTAATCATAGTGTGTATGTGATATGGACAATAGATGGGGACTTGGTAAAGAAAATTATATTTTATCCGTCAGCTAGATTATTAAAAAATATTGGATGCGTATTTTTTTTTTTTCTCAAACAAACATAAAATGAGAAAGATAAGTGCTTTTAAAATTCGGGAGTGGGGACATGTGACGTCACGTTAATGCACAATTTATCATTCATTGTTCATTTACTATCAGGACCTACATACACACGTTTTTTTTTATTTTATTTTTTTTTTTTCTTTTCGAACTGAATACTGAAGCGCAGTTGGCCAGCTAATGGGCCTTCACTGCAAAACCGGACGGGTGGCGAGACTCCTGAAAGGAGACTCTTAAGCCTAACATACACACAGTAACAAAATTATTATCTCCATTGAAAAGTCCCTTAACAGGCTTTTTAATGCAGACCTAAATATAAAAAAAAATCTTCAAATTATATTTTATGTTATTTCACTCCAACTCAACCTTATCTTTCCAAAATTCGAACTCAACGGATCAAAATAACAAGTAACGAAAAGAACATCACTATATCATAATAGTTATTAGAAGGCTCTATAACGACTATGGAACCTGTGAGCGATAAACAGATGTTCATACGAGACAAACGTATAATTTTGTACATAATACCGTATCGAGGTTATAAATAGAAGAAATAGAATGATAATCACCAAATTACAAGTTTAGGGCATGACTTGTATGAAAAAACGCCGCTACAATCTTTGAAGATGTGAAAGGCCGTATTTATGGTGGGTTAAATTGTATTCAATTATACATGTAACTGTTATAAGCAAAAATTCTGGCACTTTACGTTATACAATAAAAAGGTATTATGTACTGAAATGTTTTCGTACATAGTCCGTCAGTTCGATTAAAAAAAAAACAGCTTCTGATCGCGACTTTGTCGGTGCATAAACCCCCCGTTTTACCTCGAGGGTGAATTTAAAAAAAACTTTGCCAGACTGAACGTATGTTCCCAGTGACCAGGGACATGTTGAGAAGAATGGACCAACTTGTAGGTAATAAGGTACAAATACACTGCTAATTATTTATTTAATAAAACACATCACTTATATACTATATCGAGACTACGATAATTGCTCCTTGATGTCTATCTGGTCAATGTGACTGTCTATATGTTTTTAGTGATCATCTAGGTTATAAAAGGAACCCATCTGCAAAACTTACAAAATTAAAAAGGGGTGAAGGGTCAAAATGATCAAAAATTGCGTTACGTAATACTTGAACAGCCCCTAAGAATTAGACTCATTTGAAATCTTTAAAATTTCAAAAGCGAATTGGATTAAACAACTTACTATAGACGGATTTAACTCGCGTATTTTATTTTATTGGCTGACGTTTCGGAGCCTTTACAGATTCCATAATCGTAGCACAACTGAGTTGACAGTAGACAATAGTCTTAAGCTAGACTTATGTTTCATTCCAATGTATAACAACCGCGAAGGCATCAGAAATTTTATTTCAAAAGCGATCTTTGAGTCATCCCATTGAATTCGCGATAGATTTAAAATATTACATCTTCCACCGTAATACAACAGTTATTTTGCTTTAAAAAACGTTGCCAATTATAATATTTATGAAGTGGAAAATGGCCGACGTTTGACTATAAAACCGTAGATTATCGTATCTCGTAATTGTAATAACGGTAAACAATTATACAATAATTTAATGTGAATTTTAATTTGATGAGGTTGTGATGTGAAATAAATATTAATAATAGTATATTTTGAATAGTTTGTTTGGCAGCAGTGTCAATCACTCACTATATAATGTAGGTATTGTATTAGGTATTTGATTGAGAATTCATTAGAGTGTTGAAGAAATACAACTTTCCGGTAAAGGACGGGACTTCAGTAATAATATTTCATATTATTATTATTATAAAATATATATTATTAAAATAAAATAAAATGAAAATACGCGAGTTAAATCCGTTAATAATTGTTTCATTCCAATGTGTAATAACCGCGAAGGCATCAGATATTATAATATTTCATATTTCAAAACAGGGTAGTAGTTAAATTTGGTAATTTTCTACTTGGCTATAAACATGGGAACTGTAAAGTTTTCGAAGCGTCAGCAAATAAATTACGCGAGTTGATTAGATATTAGGTAGTTTGTATAATGTAAAATCATTTTAGTGTTCTATCGTCAACAAATAAAATGAAAAACGCGAATAAAATATGCGAGTTCAATCCATTATTAATAGTTGTTTCACGTGTGATAAACGCGAAAGCATTAGAAATGATTAAACATGAACGTTAACAACGCTCTATTAATTTTCTAAAATATACATAAAAAATATTATAATACTGAATCGTAGCCTAATCGATTTATCTGATCTAATTCAATATCAAAATAAACATGAATTGTTATATCGCGTGCGTTTACCAATCTTAATATTAAATATCTGACCGAGCTTTTTTATCCTTTAACAGTAAAATGTCTATCTTATTCAATTAAATCGGTGAGAAAATGACATGTCTATCGGGCGAAGCCGTCGGCGGTTGTGGCCTATCATTATCAATATGATTGGACTGAAGACCTAGTAAAACTAGATGTGGTTTAATAATCTGACGAAGTCTATATTTATGAATCTGATTGTAACTGGTTTGGTGTTACATGCATTGATTATGTCAATGATGCGTTGGTACGCATTAATTTGTCTGTTTGATTGGCGTTTTAGATAGTAATTTAATGTTATTAGTTACAAGGGTATAGTAGAATTGTATTGACTTTCTAAGAGAACTGTGTTACATGGAATATGTTATGTTTAGTATTTTTGAAATATATAAAATGGTAGCGATGAATAGCTGAGCTTTATTGAGTTTAATATGTAGGATAAATACTTAAAAGATGTAGGTACGTAAGATTTGTTATTGTAACCTATATATAAAATTAAATTCTAATGTTGTAATGATAGTTGATAAAAAAAAGAATGTGCCTTTAATGTGCCAGACATTTTGAGACTCAAATACAATAACTTATTTTTTACTTATAAACTTGTTACAATAAATAAATAAATTTATGAATAATTCACTAATCAATTCTGAACAGAAACCCTTTTCAGTAATAAATTGTGAACGGTGAACTTATTCACTATTTTATTTGTGTTTTTCCAACCACGCTCAATCCTCACTTTATTCTCCGCTCAAGGTTATTCCGCGACTTTAATTCCGTGCCCAACACCACCTGGCGAGGTGGCATTGAACTTACAAGTCGGTTAGTGTAGTTACAACGACGCTATGCCAAAAAAGTACATACATAATGTAGGGGGAGTGGCCTAAACTGGTGGGAGGTTATGCTAATGACGTCATAGTCTTAGAGAAATGGTTAGAAAAGTTGATAATATTTTATTATGGAATTTACTTGAATATGTTAATAAATATATGTACTTATAATAATATGTTTGAAAGACAACTACCTATAACGGATTTAACTCGCGTATTTAATTTTATTTGCTGACGTTTCGATAATTTAGTTCTGATGCCTTCGCGGTTGACATGAATGAAAAAAGTATAAAGGATTTAATCACATATTTTATTTTATTTGCTGACGCGTGACGTTTAAAAAACTTTACAGTTCCCATATTCGTAGCACAAGATGACTTGCTTTAGCGTAAGACTATCGTCAGCTATGAAATACCTACGTGAGTTAAATCCGTTACAGTTGTTTTATACCAAAACATTGTCATTAGGTACCTATCTCGTTTTAAAAAATAGTACATTACGCACCTAGGCCAGTAAAATAAAAAATGGTTCAGATCACATGTAATTGTCGTCCGAGGCGAAGCCGAGGTTGACAAAAATGTGATCTGAGGCTTTTTTATTTTACTGGCCGAGGTCAGTAATATACTATTTTTCTGTTCAACGAAGCCAGAAAGCGGCAATTTCATTTAGCGCAGCGGCCAGAAAGTTTGCGCTTTCCGGCCGGAGGACAGAAAATGAGATTTATGCATTTCATAATCGCATTGCAACCAAAGTTCAATTAGCATACCTACTTTAATCTAGATTTCAAAATAAAAATTTGAAACTGTCTATCTGAATAGCTGTAATTATTAAAGAGCGGATCAAATGAGAATAATAATTATTATTTTGAGTAATTGACGCAAAAAAGATTTTAATTAACTCAGAGTGATTTTGGCGCACTTTAAATTTTGCATAAAGATTTTGACTTTAAGTTTCATCAATTATTTTTTTCTTTTTTCTAATTTTTTGGATGTTTCTTTCCAATGATGGGATAATGTTTGTATAATTTAATACGAGACTCATGTGTAAATTTATTGTGCTTTATTAAATAAATTAAATAATAAAAGGTTGTTGCCAAGTATCTAATTATCTAAATTCAACTTCGTGCACGCTCGAAAACAAATAGGTAAAAATTATAATGACGAAAAATGCAGGATGGTTATAATCTATTAAAAATATTGTCACGACGCTTCTTGTATTGACAGTACTAACTATTAATTACTATTATGTTTCCTTATTGATTATATTTATATATTAAAACTTCTTGCACAAATTGACGTCACTACATAGTATAAAACAAAGTCACTCTGTCCCTATATCCCTATGTACGCTTAAATCTTTAAAACTACGCAACGGATTTTGATGCGGTTTTTTAATAGATAGAGTGATACAAGCGGAAGAATTATAGCACACCCGTGTGAAGCCAAGGCGGGTCGCTAGTTAAAAATAAAATCTAACATTTAGCCGTGGGACTTAAAAAAATGCAAGGAATGTACTGAAATACCAATCATACCGGAACAAATTCGCATTCCAAAGTTCCACAGTTTATGAACTTATGGTACCTACAGTGAGTCAGAGACTTTCTCAGCCGCGCCTCTCAACGCTTACTAAGTTATAAATCAATACCATACCTACTTAAAATGTTAATCGTACTTAGATGGATTTATTGCATTCTAAAACATTTAAATTAGTAGTAATCGAAGATTCTCTTAAATTAAGACTTCGTTTTCCATTAGGACTTATGGCCTAAGATCCCTGGGCCGCCAGACCTTATTTTCTCATGAATAATAATATATGGGACTGTTCAAGTATTACATAAGCCTTACAGGGGGAGGGGGTAATAAATCAGCTCACGTAATACTTGAACGACACCGATAGTATGTAGTACATAAAGTAGTATTTACCTACTTAAAGTAATTTTAAGAAAATAATTTTACGTGATTATTATTTATCTCTAGGAACTTCATAGGTAGTTAAATAGAATCCATAATATAATTATTTCTCATGTTTCTGTGGTACACATTGGAAAGAAACAACAATAACTTTTATCTTATTTGTTTACGTATCGAAAAATGTACGGTTCCCATATTTGTAGCCGACTCACCTGACTATAATCTAACACTTATGAACATATATAAGTATTAAATATAGTCTAATTTACCCCTTAATCCTAACGAACTAACCCCTTTAACATATTATTATATCGTAGCTTACCTTCAGTTTTATTTGTACGTAATAGTACCTGCCTGAATCTATACAATACATACTTATGTCGTTTTATATCTCTACTCTAGAGTAGCCCGCCCATCCTACTGGTTTCCATTCATATGCTAATGAATGACTAAATCTTATGAATGGAAAGTTGAAAGTGATTTTACTTTGTTAACAACCAATTTTTGTAGAAAACACAAATTGATGATTCATTTTCCTCATACCTTTGTTATATTTTACTTGGTTCAGCTTTTGTTTGTTAAACGTAGGTTGGTATTTGACTTTAGCATGAGACTATTGTCAGCTCAGTCGTGCTATGATTATGAATCTGTAAAGGCTCCGAAACATCAGCCAATTAAATAAAATACGCGAGTTAAATCCGTTTAAAGTTGTTTCATACCAATGTGTAATAACCGCAAAGGCACCAGGAATTAAAAAAATAGTAGGTTGGTAAGTTCGTAGAAACCTATTTTATTTCATGAAGTGATTTTATTTATTTAGTTGCTTGAAAATATGTCACAAAAAGATAACAAAATAAATAAGTGCATTTAAAGTATTACCTATGCATATTTTTCTACTGCAATCACCTAGCGGTAAGAAATAATTATGTACACACCTACTTTAAACCCCATTCTGATACATACAAAAAATAATACATACAAAATTTGATGAAAATCGGTCGAAAGGTTTCGAAGAAGTGCCCCAAAGATTTTTTCAAGCAGCCACTTTTATTCAAGGATTATTAGAAGTTACTTGAGCGTTTGAGCATAGTTTTTCTAAGCAGCCATTTTGATTCAAGCTGTATTATATTAGATATAAACTTAACGGACCATAATTGGCTATTTAAATCCTTAGATATTTTGATTATACCATTTTGTTATTTACCCAGGGTCAATAAGTTAACCCTTATTACTAGTATTTTACAGGTTAAGCCGGGAATGTTGACAAATCACGGCAGTTTGACCCCTAATTTCCTGTTTTGTGTAAACCCAAGTAAATATAATAAAGATGTTGCTAAATTAAAATGAGCTCTATCAACCTGAAATTAAAATTTCGTATCATCCATATACCGATTCCTTAATAATTTCAAATTATTTTTAGAAATGTTTTTAAAAAACGGTCACCCATAAATACTCAATATGCATAATTTTAATTGGATATATATTTTAATTAGATATTTGTTAAACATGTTATTTAATTATCGTCTTCCCCATTTTGAATTATTATTCATTAGCGAGCTTGTAATTTAAAATAAGTACCAGTCACTTAATATAATATTTATGTTATGATTGTTGTTGGTGAGGAATGGACTGTAATTAAATGCAATAGGTTTATGAAGAAATATAGGAATATAATAAGGAAACTTTACAAAACGAACATAATATCACCACACAACTTAACCAAACCAACAATTATAAAAACAATCGAATTATAAAAAAGGGCAATAGCCAATAAAAGTAAAACTATAAAACTATATACACACAGCAAGGAGTACGCAACAATTGTTTTACGACGGAATAAGTAGGTACCTAGAAAATTAAGTCTATATTCAAAAAGCGTTTCGCGGTGTGTTTTTCTTAAAGCACCAAGTTTATTACTGCCTAGATAATTATTACTATCCATTATATCCGATTGGTTTCCTTTTTAGTCCTCAATTCCACTTTAACAGTGACCACGTCAATAAAATCATTCAAGTAAGTCGCAGTTAGTACTAGCTTATCTTCAACTTATTGCTCACTAAGTATCTAATCAGAAGACGTAAATATCACTTAACAAGAAAATGCCTAATGGTATTTTCCATACCTAACGCAAGCGGAAGCAAACATTATAATGATCTATAAATAAATTTCTCTGCTCTAGATTCGATCATTACTCTTATCGACAAGCTGTTAATTTATATTATCTGCTTTAATTTTACTTTTCTAACTAGTGAAACTATTCAAAAACTGTTTGACTAGTATCAAACACTGGTTAATCACATTCGGTCTTCTAAGAATCAGAAGAAATCTCCAGAAAAACGAAGGAAACCTATAGTTCTGGAAGTTTCATTAGGTGTACACCTATATAATACTACCTCTAAATTTCTTAACTTCTAAATCTCTGATATCGATTCTTTAAACAGTAGAGACAGTATGGGGTGAACACTGAAAGTCACAGCAGTTAAACATTTTGAGGTCATACCATGGCTTAAATTGTTTTGACAAAAAGACCAGTGTTTAATGAAAATGGGCAAAATTGCCATCTGAGTCATGTATCAAGACATTACTCGACATAACCCTGATGATAGAACATAAGTACATCTTTTCCTTTTTAACTAGCCCAATAGATTAAAGACTAGTCTATCTGCATTTTATATGTAAATATTGACCAAAGCCACCGGAACTTAAGCTACGAGTGCACCTGGTAATCACTGCCGACACAGAAACGCAACTGTCAATGTGATTACAGTATATTTTCTATACTACACAGCATCATTACGGTAATGGCGAACGCCACGCGCCATCGTTAGTGCAAACCAGCTAAATAACTGATTTATCATTTATTACTTTCTCATTGGAGGTTTCTCCTGGTTTTGCAGGAGTTGGACGGGAGACGGCAGAATGCTGGGTATTTTGTAAACAACTAGGATGGACCGAAGACAGTTCTGTAACGTTTAGGTGACAACGCAAAAACATTAAGGCACATAAAGATCGAATAAAATAATTATAACGGATTCAACTTGCGTATATTAATTTTATGATCTAATGCTGAGTTCAGTAGGAACAGTAATGTTTTTGGAACATCAGCATAAAATTCTTTTACGCCATTGACTTAAGTAAGTACCTACGCTATAAATGTTTTGTTTGAATGGATTCGTTGGCTTCAAATTTTTCCGCCAAATTTTCTTTTTAAAATTGTCACATTCGGAAGACTAGATCAGACTATTTTGTATTCAACAGTTACCAAAATAAAGATGGAATTAATCCAATTTTATATTTTAAATCCTAAAACTGACTCTGACACAGATGACAACATACATGCCAATAAGAAAACTTAACGCAACGGTACTGAATAAGATGCTTTATAACAGAGTACGTCAGTCCAAGTGACTTGCAATCCTTGCGAAGCCATCTAAATTGCATTCGATTACTTTGATATCGTCTATAATTTCATCGCAGGTTACCACGTAAATACGCGACCGAGATTCTCAATCATACGATATTCATTAATAGCTCTAGTAAAGTCAGAAGATGATGTATAGATACGTATAATTAACTAGACTGGGAACTAGAAGTTGTTAATCCAAAAAATTCTTGAAATGAAAATGAAATTAATTGAAAACTCGTTTGAGATGACCATAACAAAAGACAAAAGATCATAAAATGTTAAACTACAACTTTGTTTGTATCATAAAACGGCGAAGATTTTATGCTTAGTAAATACTTTCAGTTTAACGGCAAGTGTGCAATTGTTTATCTGATCTTCTGTATTTTAAAACAAATCATTTGGAGCTTTATTTCACGATTGATCGTGAATTTCTGCTACAATTTTGAGTAACATCACCCTGCCACAATTTTCACCTCAAAATGGCGACATAAGCCTCCATCCCCGATTTTTGACGCGGTTTATCATTGTCATTTTTTGTTATTTTGACAATAGGAAACTATAGTGTTAGACTATCGTCAGCTTTGTCAGCTAAAAAGTTTTCGAAACATTATCATATAAAATAAAAACGGTTTCAATCCAAAATGAAATGAATTGTAATACCTGGTATATTTTTTACACAAGCCTATTATATGAATTAATCGCTACAAGTATCCCTTCCCCCCTGTCGGATAACTTTCTCCCCAACTATTCAGTGGGAATCTGGACTGACCACTTTGTAAATGGGGAATAGTAGGAACCCACGTTACATCGTTAATATAGCCTGGAGGAGAGATTACATCCTTGGGAATAATGAGTAGGTAGTGTTTTGTTTTAAGAAGTGGATTGATGAGATGGTCTTATTATTTATTAGATGTGGACTTTCAAACAGGATTGTAGAAATATTGTAAGCGTCTTGATAGGAAGATTGTTCCCTCTCGCAGGAGGTTCGGAACGTGTTTTTGCTTGGAGTGTTTTGTTATTATCATCGACATTGTATTTTGTTTTGACACTATATTTTTTAGTCTATGCTCCTCATTCTTTTTTATTTGTCAAACTCTTGAAATAGTCCTCACTTGCTACTAACTTACCATATTTTAAACTCCTATACAGAAATATGTTTACCAACTAATTTCTAGTGTTTCTTATTCTATATCAGTACTGACCTTCAGTGCAGTAATGATTTATAGTCATATAGAAATACTCTTAACTAAGGCAGTGTTAAAATGTAAGGCCAGCGTTACATCTCGACTATTTAAAATAGCTTAATTATGTCAGTACTTTATGTCACTCCTCTTTTATTCTTCTTATTCGTATGTTATATTAATTATAGTTATTCTCTTATAGTACTTACTCTGTTTTAATATATTTCCAGACATTAAAACATTCAATTTCCGTCTGCTACCGTTTAGAATTTAATTTATAATTGCGCATGTAAATGACAGCAAAAAAAATCGTTAAGCCCTTTAAGATGTATGATGTCATTAAAAAAACGGTAGGTCATTAAAGCTACCGTGTCAAGTTATTAATGCTACTAAATACCTTATCTAATTCCATAATCGGATATTAAAATCTCTGGTCCATTCATTAGCTCATTAGAAACATAAATGAAACGATCATCTTAATAGAACTGGTATCTCATTATGTTTTTTTACTATCGTCAGACTGTACATTTCGAGGCAGTATTTAGGACAAAACGGTTAGTTCTCATCGTCAACAATCCCACAATAAAAATAAAGCTTAGTCCTAACCTTCGGGTTGTATAAAGTTCTCCTTGTCATTTTTGTCTCCAGCGAGCCTATGATGAACTGTCGAGTCGACATTTTGTTGACATAATATTGAAAACGTTGTCGACAAGGGCCTAGACAAGGTGCGAACGATTATGACGTACTTACGTCACAATCGTTCGTGGATGTGAAATCCCATGCATTTTGGTGTCAACGTTTAACGTTAACGTTGAACGTTGGCACCTTGTCTAGCCCCTAAGAAGAAGGATTGTCGTATCGATATTATTTCGTTGTCGACGTGAAAAAATAAGAGATGACATTAAATTCTTGAATAGGGTCTTAAGGTTGTAATCATTTTACCTCAACAATGGCGGTTCGTTATGACTCGTTTTCAACAAATTACGGGTGTCAAAAATTTCATCCACTCGCAAAACGTCTTCTGTCTCTTTCACACTCGCTTCTTTACATATTTCTCTCTCATTCGCGAATTCCTTAATGGGGCGTGGGAACGTATGCGCGCGCGCCGTTCCTGGAACGTTACATCAGATCTGTCTTCAAAGATCAGTTATGCAGATGCATTTAACGTGTCGAATCGAAAATTAACGTTAACGTTTCGATCTGCCAGTTTTCAGATTAGTGTTTATCATTTCTCTTTGTATAAAAGGTAACGTATATAAAGGGCACAGTCGCAGTTAGAAGCTAGCAAGTTTATAAAAAAATAATGTATTTAAACGTAAACGTGTTTTTGTTGAACCGATTTTGGTCATTTAATGAAATAGAGATACTATAATATTATGAGGAACATCAATAGGTAATGTTATTTTTATTACAGAAATAAATAACGATCCCAATCCATAAACAACCCAAACCAATCCATAATTTTTTTACTTATTTTTTTTAATACCTAAGTGACCAGTAATGATTACAAAAGTGTTAATTTTCTATTCACTACTCTGGAGTATTTATAACATTATGTAGGTATTGATTACTTCAGAGTAATACATTTATGGTGGCATTTTTGAAAAGTCAAAATAGACATCGAATATAATTTGCATTCTGCTTTTATTATTCTTTGCACGTTAAGAGCTCTCATCGTTTAGCCAATCATCCAATTTTGATGAAAACGTTGTGGTCAAAAATTATTCGGTGCCCGTTTATTATGTTTACACTGTTTCAAAACCTGTAGTTTTACCTCCCCGACTGTGGAGTATAACTATTAATTCAATTTGAACTTTAATACCGAGTGGTAGAGCTGGTTATTATTCGAGACGAAATTGGCAAGAAAATTGTTAAATAGCTCTGCGTTTATCTGGAGAGTTTTGAATAAGACAATGGAGCACGCGAGCGTAAATAACCTGTTCATTTTGAAAATCATCGTTCAAAATAGGAACTGTTTTCAACTTTCGAACATGAGTTTATTTGCACTATAGCGTCGCTACATAGTTTTGGAATGTTTTTTAAATATTTGTAAGTAGGCACTTAAACATTAAAACCTTTTTCAATCACTGGCCACTTACGATGTTAAAATGAAACTGAAAAATTAGATCGTGTTTTGTTTCTAATGAGAAGAAAAAAAATAAGAATGTCTTAAAGAATATTTAAGAAGTTTCCGCTGAGCTATTTGGAACATTTACCTACAATAGCAGGAAAAATATCGTTGCATATTTATGTTTATATTTATATATGCAACGATATTTTAAAAATTAAAACAAGTATCGTTCAATAACATAATGGACTTGAACCTTCAATTTTTTATCTTCAAGAAATGAGCTTACTTGGAAATTGTGAAATAGTAAATAGGTACCTACATACCTATAACGTATTATTGGTGGTTTGCTCCCTCGTAATATAAAATATAAATTATTATATTTTATATAATAATATGTAAAATTACAGGAATGTAGTTATTATTTTAAAATAAAATGTGGCTGTTTGGTGTTATCTTAGTCGTATAAAATGTAAGAAAATCAAAATGAAGATGCGTTAGATTGGCGAGAGAGCACTACGATTTGGGACAAGGCTATTTAATTCGACGGTCCAGAACCTAATTACATTTAGTGCTGTCATTCTCCAACTGATTATCAATATTGTTGCATCCTGTTTATGTTTTTGTCACTTTAAGTATTCATTTGTCAACAGACGCGAGTGCGGGCTGGAGACCTATGGCCAGTGGACCGGCCAGACGGCATGCCCGTCATACAATCTCTAGAAGTAATGTGCGGGAAGGACCATATGGATGTTCATCTCACATTCTCACATCCCTTCGAGGGGATAGTGTCGTCAAAAGGTATGTTTACTCATTTGTTTGTCTTTAATGTTATAGTCATAAATGTGACAGTTTGTAGGAATGTATGGATGTAAGGATGATGATGTATGTTCATTTGTTTGTCCTTACCTACTAATATTATAAACGAAAAAGTTTCTAGGAATGTATGGATGTAAGTCAACAATGTTTGTTACTCCTTCACGCAAAGAACTTACTTTTACGTTTAACTCGCCTATTTTATTTGATGTCGTTTTGAAAACTTTATAGACGACTGAGCTGACGATAGGCACTAACACTCACACAGTGTTAGACTTTCCTTATAACATACTTGACAAAGAGCAATTTGAACGTTATTAGCAATTCCAGACTTATAATTTTTCATAAGATTACTTTTCTTGTTGGGAAGAAATTCATAAAACATATTCGACGTAGGTATCTAATTAAAACATACCTCATTCTAATACTACATAACTTTTATGAGAACAAAAATTGCTACAACACCGCTTCTTTTTTTTTCCATAATTTTATTTCCATGCTAAGTAGGTAGGTTCCTAACCTTTTGTCTATTGGAATATAACACTGGCCGTCTAATAATCATTCTACATATAGAATTAAGATTTTTTGAGTGTAAACACGCTTGTCACTTGAACGTTGCCAATAAAGAACATTGCGCTTGTATGAAACATAATCCTAGTTTTTCATTATTTTATACAGTGAAAATTTGATAATCAAAACACAAAACTTCAATTACGTTACTTCCTATTCCATTACTCTAATAAATCTCAAATTGTTAACTCAGATAGTAAAAAACGTTAACTCTCCTACACCACTCGATGATATTCAGACCGGTACTAATTGTTACTTCTAATTGGTAAGGTTTCACTTACAATTATGACGGTTTCTTAGTAAACTAGTATACGTTCTATTGCAAGCTTTAGTGCACAAATGTGTCGGCTCGGCAGTCCCTTAAATAACAGAGATATAATAATTTCTGATGCCTTCGCGGTTATTATATTGGAATGAAACAACTTTAGACGGATTTAACTCGCGCATTTTATTTTAGCATAAGACTTTTGTCAGCTCAGTCGTGCTATAATTATGGAATCTGTAAAGGCTCTGAAACGTTAGCCAATATAATAAAATACGCGAGTTAAATCCGTCTAAAGTTGTTTCATTCCAATGACAGATATTTCAAGCCTATCATAATTATCGCGGTCAGACTTTGTGAGTTTTCGAGCGGGATTTTGCGTCCCTTTTTTTGTCAGATAAACCATAAAAATATTTTCCAAGATGGCGGACGCGGGACAAGTGCTGCAGCCTCACAAACTTGCATATAACTTCACACTTGATCTCTTGATCTCTAAAAAAAGC
This sequence comes from Polylopha cassiicola, assembly GCA_038024825.1. Classification (NCBI taxonomy): domain Eukaryota; kingdom Metazoa; phylum Arthropoda; class Insecta; order Lepidoptera; family Tortricidae; genus Polylopha; species Polylopha cassiicola. Next base: position 3,977,663 of record CP149053.1, on the reverse strand, counting down.
ATCCTCTGACAAATGCTTCATATTCTCAAAAAAAACACCAATGGGGTATTACTCAACACACAATATACGTACAGCCTTCTCAAGACTACCAGGAACCATTCTTTTGTGGTGAACTTGGACGTTCAGCAGTGGACCTACCTACCTGTGAAGTGTATTCCATTTGCTGATGATATTTACCTACTTAATTATAATCCCTACTAATATTATAAATGCGAAAGTAACTCTGTCTGTCTGTTACACTTTCGCGCTAAAACTACTGGACCGATTTAAACGAAATTTGGTACAAAGAAATTCTGGAGCCTGAGAAAGGGCATAGGCTACTTTTTTAAGCGACTGCAAAAAAGGAGGAATTCCACGCGGACGAAGTCGGGGGCAGCAGCTAATTAGTAAATATATCTACCATGTCATATTTATATATTTGTTATTTACAGGTCAACACGGTGACCCGCGGTGTGTGTATGTGCCGCCATCAACGGGGCAAACTTATTTTTCTTTTCGGATCGCATACGCCAAATGCGGCACTAAACCAGGTAAGAAAGGATTTTTGACATTCACTAATACTTTATCTATTGATTGATATACCAAAGTTGCGTTGGAGATATTGAACCTTAGACAAATGCCAATCGTTAGGTAGGTATATGGAATTGACTTGTAAGAAAACTAACCACGTGATGTTTCGTTCTCGTACGTAGGTATTCCATACAATTTTGCATTTGTTCGGTTGATTATTTATATTGGGTCTTGGTAGGTAATTGGTAAATATCACTAGTCGATCTAATTTGTCTTTAGGTATATAGTACGAAGTCGCACATACATCGGCTAGCAAAGTGGCAAATAATATCTTTAATAGCGACCCGCCCCGGCTTTACATGGGTGCTATAAACCTTCCTCTTGAATCACTCTATCTATTAAAAAAACCGCATCAAAATCCGTTGCGTAGTTTTAAAGATTTAAGCGTACATAGGGATATAGGGACAGAAAAAGCGACTTTGTTTTATACTATTTAGTGATAATTGTTAATAAGTATGGTAGCCGTATTTAAAAATAAAATTAGGGTTAATGTCGAACATTCGCTTCAAAAAAAACATTTGACATAAATATGAAAGGTCGTAACAATTATTACTTTGACAAGTATTTTCTACTTTCTTCGTATGTAAGTATTAAACTCCTGCCGACTTTAGTTTATTTCTTCTATCGGCTTTTTTATAAGGTCATTAAATGCCTCAAAGGGCTCACAATTATGTTAACAACCGAGTTAATGGAAGCTTAAATCCCTCTTTTACGATTTAGTAAAAGTTTTATATAATCTATGTTATTTTTATTTCAGTAGTTTTTCTCAACTGCTATTTAAAACGGCGGATTGACAAAAATGTTGATCTTGAGATTAGGTTTTTAATATCTTTGAGTCTAGTAAATGTTGAACTCGTAATTTTTAATATAATTTTATTACTAGGTAGCTGACCGAACAACTTTAGTACCGCGCTTTTTGAGATTCTTATAAAAAAATAGGTGTAATTATTTTGTAAAAGAGTGAAAATTTAGTGATGTAGGTAGGTATGTAGGTACAAATTTTAATAATTAAAAAAAATAAAAATATAATGTACCTACTCTGTGGTGGATCACCCTAACATTAAGGGGTTTGAAAAATAGATAATTTTGGCCGATTATCAGACCTCAATGACAAGTCTGAGCACAGTATAGCGCCGACTATTGATTAAGTTCATCAAATAAGTGACTCTAGTTAGGTCATAAGAGTAACGGACTTAAAAAGAAACACTGGTCTAGATTAAAGACTGTTTATAAGACTTATATTTGACACTAGCGGTCCATCCCGGCTTCACCCGGATCCCTATTTTTTTTAATATAATATACTTGTCGTGTCATTCGGGAATAGTGTAGCTTTCCAAACGTGAAAGATTTTTTCAAATTGGTCCAGTCGTTTTGGATCCTGTTCAATCCATACAAACAAACCTTTCCTCTTTATTTTATTACTAGCTGTTCGCCCCGGCTTCGCCCGGAAACCTTTTTTTATTGCCTATGTCACTCGGGAATAGTGTAGCTTCCCAATAGTGAAAGAATTTTTGAAATCGGTCCAGCCGTTCTGGAGCCTATTCAATCCACACAAACAAACCTTTCCTCTTTATAACATTAGTATAGATTATTATTAGTATTAGTATATATATATATATATATATATATATATTATATAGATCTGACTTTTAATCAAATAAGTAACTTTTTCGGTACAGCTGAAATTGTATTCAGACAGGGGCCCTTTTTTTAGCGTGTGTTAACGTTAAATCTTCAGATGTATGAGTTTGACATCCGCGAACGATCTGTGTACGTCACAAATGTCAAATCCCATGACTTTTCATCAAATAAAAATTTACAGCTGTGTATTCAGACAGCGTATGTTTATGGAACAGATTTTAAGTGAAACGGTGTTCGGAATAACTTGTCTTGTTCATTTACTGTCAGAGATTTAATCAGTTACTTATGTGGTGTGGTATAAAATGTTCCACATTAAATTTACTTACAAAATTTCAAATAACCGTATTTATAATTTACAAACCCTACGTTTTGTATTTAAATTTGAGCTCGCAGGCAAGCTTTAAAATGTCATAACATAAAATAAGTTCAATATCACATACGACCTTTGGTTAGAACTAGTTTGAATCCGCTACTATACAGTCCGTACAAGGAATAGTTTGTTTTTTACTGAAACAGCTAAACTAACGTGGAAAGTGGATTTTGCCACAGTTGAAAGAGAACAGTTATAATTGAATTTACTTAGTATGAACTGTCCATATATTTGTAGAATATATGTTTGGAATTTAAATTGCAAAAAATGCTTAAATAACCTAAACTTACTTTGGATAATAGACGTATTTATAAATAAGAATAGGTACTAGCTAAGCTGAAAGCGGGACCGTTTTACAGGTATCAGCTATCAAAGATGGAAAAAAAATCATGCTAATGCCACGGAAATGAAATAAAAAGTATCCTTTATTCGTCTTCTGGTTCTAAGCTACCTCCCCACTAATTCTCAGCCAAATCGGACCAGCCGTTCTTGAGTAACATAGCGTAACTTAAACGGTTTTTATTTTATAGACATACTAGCGATCCGCCCCCGCTTCACACGGGTGCTATACACCTTCCTCTTGAATTAATCTACCTATTAAAAAAAACCGCTTTAAAATCCATTGCGCAGTTTTAAAGATTTAAGCATGCATAGGGATGGACAGAAAACGACAGCGACTTTGTTTTATACTGTGTAGTGAGGTATCACTTTACACCTAAAGATCGTCAAAAATTTGTGGAGATCTCACTCTAATACAGGATACAAACTCCAACAAAACACGGTAGGTAGTCATAAAGCTATTTACATTTCATCACTAAAGCTTTATCAAAAATGTCTGTGTTATCTATACTAATCTATACTAATATTATAAAGAGGAAAGGTTTGTTTGTTTGTTTGTTTGTTTGTTTGGATTGAATAGGCTCCAGAACGTCTGGACTGATTTCAAAAATTCATTCACTGTTGGGAAGCTACACTATTCCCGAGTGACATAAGCTACAAAAAAAGATGATCCGTGCGAAGCCGGGACGGACAGCTTGTATATATATATATAATAAGCACAATAAAATACAGCCATGATGAATCGCTTGTGGTCTAAACACTCAGTCGCTTAGCCGACAGTCGTTCGATAATTTATGTGACAAATGAATGGGAAAGAGCAAGCAAAGCGGCATTCCCTTAGTAGTGCGTTTCCGTGCAACGATATAGAAAACGCTAAAAAGGATATGTGGTAAATCTTTGTATGTACACTGTAGTATATAAATGTATATATTTCTATATACTTCTCCCTCGGCCATCAATGCTTATAGGTAGCAAATGTTCGACTAATTAATTATTTGGATCCAATGGTAATAAAAACGTTATGGTACTATTTATCAACTTTTAAAAATGCCTAGTAGCTACTGTTCTGTAAGGTGTCATAAACCACTACTTTTTTATCATAAATCATCATATTATTATGTCCGCGATTTTTGTAAGATAGGTAGGTAAGTAGGTAGTACCTACTTATCGATACATTTTATATCCAATAATTGCAAAAACATTACGACACAATATTGTTGTTTACTGCTTATTCAGGTTAACCAAGATTGAGATAAAAATACCTACTAAATGTCATAATAAATACCTAGTTGCACTAAAAAGTTCTTATTTGAACATTGCAGAGAAATATTAAATGAAGCCTTAAGCCTTGTCCATTTTCCTAGTTCTATGTTTTAAAACTATTGCCGCGGGCAATGGAGAATGAATGCTAAGGAATTGTGAATTGTCTTATGCCACTTCAAAACTTTACGATTTGTGAGATACGCAAATTATATACGATGCACATTTTGTTTACCAACAAACTATAGAGTATTATTGTTATAAGTACGCCATAAAACCTGGAAACCATTGAATCAACTTATATGACTTAAAGGAAAGCCTGCATTTAATTCCAACAAGTTACTGTTACATGTGATGTGTGTTAACGAACAAGCTCGCATCTTCCCAAATAATTACCTCGTGTAACATGCTTGATATAAATCAGACTCAAATGCATATCAGACCTTTAAACTCAAACTTCTCAGTAACTACGGTAATTCGTAACAATTTCGCAATAAATCGCCACCGACCAAGTTTTACGGCATGTCGGTCTCATTTCAACAAAGTAAGTGAGTTTTTCTCGTTCCAATTCCTAGTTCTGTCCACTATGGCCACTGTGGTGTATAACGGGCGACGCGTGCGTCCCGCTCCTTCTGCGAATGTTGCCCGCGCATTGTTTCTTGGAATCACTACCCGCCAGACCGCATAGCTCGGCGCGCAAGGACCATATTCCCTCGCCGCCCGACTCCGAGACGCCAACCCTCAACCCAATACTTGCTCGTGCTAGCGTATTTCCTTCCCGCTATATCGAACTATTTGCGACTTAAAGTGCGGTCAGCGAAACGCGTTACATTATACACGGGTGTGACAATGTAAAAGCAGTTTTATAGCTTACGAAATAGAGTCTGAAAGCGCTGGTGTGGAGAGGAGTTGGTAGATTAATGTCCTAATGGATGGCCGTTCTGAAAGGTAGTCGGGTTGAGGACCTTAAAGGTCAGTTTCGTTTGCGCGACGGCCGAGAGGCTTCTGGTTCAATCCGCGTTCTTCGGACGACTTCAACTTTTTGCGCGAGTTCATCCGCGTGTAGCACTAGCAATAATAAGGAATTAAAAATTAAACGGTTTTTGTTTGAAAATTGTTTGCGGCGTGTGGGATTTGTTTTAGAGAATAGGAGTTAATTGGTAATGTATTTCTTCCAGATCTCCACGGTCAGTTCTATGAGAACACAGTGGTAGTTCAATACGACAAAGACTTGCTGGAAGTGTGGGACGAGGCCAAGAGGTTACGCTGCGAATGGTTCAACGACTACGAGAAGACAGCCTCAAAACCTCCCATGGTCATCGCGGATTTAGATGTCGTGCAGTTGGACTTTAGAGGTAACTTATCTATCGCACAAAGTATCTAATAGGTAAACCGTTATTGGTGGATTAAAATCATCAGGCAAATTGAGAAAAGCGTGTAGATGCAGAAAAACTAAGCGTAATTTTGTTAGTATTTTGTTGAGTACTTCAGAACATGATTGAAGACTCCGATTCTTTTAAATAAAAAACGTAGAATTAGGTATCGCTCTATTACGCTTCATAAGTAATGTCTTTAATTTAATATTAAATTATTATATTTTTAGGTGACAATGTGGACTGCTGGATGGAAATTCAGGCTGGCAAGGGCCCATGGGCGCCGCCAGTCTCTGGCATCGTGCCTTTAGGATCCACGCTGACTCTTGTAGTTGCCATCAATGATTACAGAGGTAAGTTTATATAATGGACATGTAAAGAAAAAAAAATGGATTATCAAAAATTATCAGCTTAATGTCACATTCCGACACGAAGTGACGTCACGAGCCTTATTCCCGAACTTTGACACTCTTTGTATTTTATTACTAGGTATCTTTGTATTTTGTTGTTTTATCGACAAAGAATGAGTGTCATACATTGTTTGATAATGCAACCGACGATTAATTAAATAATAGTAAAAATGTTTGATGCCTTTAGAATCCGAAAACCAAAACGCCAGCAAATAAAATTAAATAAAAATACGCAAGTTAAATCCGTTAATTGTTGTTTCATTCAAATGTGTAATAACCGCGAAGGCATCAGAAATCATGATACTACTTACCTTGTTTTAAAATATGAAATTATTTCATTGTACGCATATGTTTAGATAATAATATAACCGAAGGATTAGTTAAATAATAGTACTTCCGTACTATAACATGTCTTATTGACCATTATTCGATATAGGCTTTTAACCTTCCTAACCCTAATGTTCCGCCACTAAACACAAAGCAAAACCTGGATAATATCCGAAGCATAAACCATAAATGTGATCTAAGTACACTTGAAATCAGTGTTGCCAACTCCTAGAAGTTCGAGTCGCTAAACTCAAAGTCAAAAGTCGCCAGAAAGTCGCTAAAACTAAAACATAACCATAAAAAGTTCGAGACCCCCCCCCCCCATAATAATATACAAATGGAACTTCAATTAAATAAAGTTTGAATATATTATATATCTCTTGGCATTGAATAATTCTGTGTCGATTTGACGAAAAATGTATATATTATTGGCTCTGGAACTGTTTTAATTTGTACTCCAAAAGTCGCCAGATAAGTCGCTAAACTATTTTTGTCGTCAAAACTTTTTTTTGGTCGCTAAGCCTTAAGCAAAAGTCGCTAGTTCTAGCGACAGAATCGCTAAATTGGCAACACTGCTTAAAATAGAATCGCTTTCTTATTTGAAGTAGGTCCAAAAGGTTAATCGAGTGTAGTACTCATTGAAAATGCTTAATAGCTTCTAAATATCCGTAAAACCGATTAGGTAGATATTATCGTTACCATTTTGTAGTTATGCTTTTACAATATTAGATCCGTAAGCTTACGGGTTTCAAATTGTACAGAATATTTGTCCAATGTACTTACTTAATAAGTTTTGTAGCACAGAAGTCCGTAGATTTTTACTGTACGTACTACATTGTAATTTATTTACTCGTTGAAACGCTGTTTTTCTATAAACCAAAAAAAATATTATCATCATTATTACCTACATACCTAATTAATTAAAAAAAAAAGAATCACCATAAAATTTTGTTATATTAATTCTCTTGTAAGAACGCTATCAACAAATAATCCACATTTTTTTCCTAAAAACCGGCTTCTATAAAACTATCGTTAAACTTTATGGCCCATTCATATACGGATAAGTTTTGAATATAAAAATGTTCATCGATTCTAAATTGGCATCTGTCATTATGTGAATTATTATGTATTGTTTGATGGCCCGTTAGATATAAATTGGTGACCGTAAAAAAATCAAAAATGTTAAATAATAAAAATCCCTTAATTGATCGATGAGTACACTTTTGTGTCGGAACATAGTTATAATTTGTATTGATTATTTTAATGGATCTATCATAGAAATTTATTGGTTACAAACTTTTCGATTAAACCTGCCTGCTTAAAAATCCTTTCATATATTAAATGGGACAGTGATTTTGTTTGATTCGCATTTAAACTTTTTATGAATTTTGATATAAAGATTTCGGAAAATAACATGGAACTGCAAGGTATAGTTAGCTATACAATGAAATGCAAAAAAATAACTAAAATAATTTTGAACTATGCAAGGGAGAAGAGCACAAAACCAAATGTGATCTAATCATACCCCCGGTGGGGCAAGGTGGGGCAAGTAAAGTACTTTAGCATAAAACTATTGTCAGCTCAGTCGTGCTACGATTATAAAATCTGTTAAGGCTCCGAAACGTAAGCCAATAAAATAAAATACGCGGGTTAAATCCGTTTAAAGTTGTTTCATTCCAATTTCAATTTCCACCTTAGTTTATTTACTTTAATCTAAAAATGCTGTACAAGCCTGTAGTCCTATGTAATATCTAGTAGGGGAGATAGGGGAGGGATGGGCACTTTTTCACGTAACTAATTATTAAAAATTAAATTATCAATATAATCAAAATTTACTTCCAAGGTGAGTTGCGCAATATATTTGGCTAGATGTTTCATAAACAACAGTTTACAAATTATAAGCAGTCTCTAAGTTATACCATGATTTCAGAACCATGTCAAATGTGCCCAAAGCTCCCTATGGCAGGGAGGTACGGGCACCGGCTATGGGAGGTTTGGGCATGACATATAAAACACTTAATATTTATAAAATAATTAAAATATATAAAGTAAATTATGGTCAAATATATAATCTCAACTTATATGTAATTACAAAAGTAATCAAAATAGGCTAATTACGAGCTTGCGGCTTCTTCAATACATAATGAAGTTTTGAAGAATACATCATGTGGGTACTTCGCAAATTTTTCTTCTTCCGAGGTAAAAAAATGTGAAGTTACCATTTCAATGAAGAATCTTTTATGTATCAATGTTTCAAATATCTTTGCAAGTGAAAGCAACAATATTTTCTTTTTATATATTTACTTATATTGCATTGGGCATGCCCAAACCTCCCTCAAAAAAAGTGGCCATTGCTCCCTCTGCATATTTATTGATTTTAATATTCTCGTAAAAAAAATTGGTTATATATTTTAGCGTGACTTGCAAACTAATTTATACCTTAGCACATATTTAATTAAAAAAATATTAAAAAAGAACATACCTTCAGCAGGTATTTTTTTCGTTTACTTTAAAATCATAACAAAATAGTTACATTGATCAGTGTCGAAACTAAATATGCGCCTGTATTTCACAAATGAACGAAATAACACGTATTCTATGGATGAACATTGTGGTCAGTGGGTAGACTAATGTACCAAAATAGGGAATTAAAAATATATACATTAGAATTGGAGATAAAGGGGGGTGCCTATGTCTCCCGACTGCCCGTCCCTCCCCTATCTCCCCTACCTATCAATCCCGCGGACTTAAGTACATATTATCAAATTGCAATACCCGAATCGAGAATCTTATACACAAACCTTTCACAGGATACCGTAAGTTGCTTTTAATCTAAATGGTCCAAAATTAACGCAGCGGTATCTTAAAAGCCTGCAGGCTCAATTCTTCATTAATGTTTTTTTTCTTCCATGTAAAAATGTTAAGGAAAAAGAAAGATTAATCAGTTTAGCGAATGATGAATGACCTTTTGATGGGAACTGATAGTGGAAGAAAAATCTGTACAGCGTTGTGTCGATCAACTTTGCTAAATGCAGTTAGATTATCAAAAAATATTGGACATGTGTCTTTTTGAAACTCAAAAAATCAGCCAATTTTCTGCCAAATTGGTTTAGCCGTTCTTGAGTTATAAATAGTGTAACTAAAACGGCTTTCTCTTATATACTTGGATATCTATACCTTAGTAGGTACTTAAGTCGATCATACTTAGGTAAGTATGATCAATTTTTGTATATTATAGAAGATTTTCAATATAAAAAAGGTCGAGTACCAAAACATAACAATATATCCGAACAAGCCTATTATAAGTTCAACTAGATCCTTTAACTAAAATAATTGACCTACGCATGGTAAATTAAATGATAACTAGCCCTTTAAGATGTAGGTATAAATTATTTCTTCAATAAATTGATGTCGAGATAATGAAATGGACATTGAAAAAGATACATTTTTTCAAAGCGAACTTCTTTTGTCTCACGACCTAGATAGGTCGTGACCTATAACTGCAATCTGTAAGTATTGAACACACAAATAATAATGACAATCAGTTTAGCCTTTTCTGATGCCCGAGGCTAACAAATTCACAATAATAAATCAAACAAATTGCATTGGCCAATTAGCAAATTTGCATTCGGCCATTGAAGACAATTGGGAGTTTTTACAGTCCATATTGCAAGAAGGTTAAAGTATAATATTGTCTGAATAATCAATTTATACAGTGCGGCAGTGTTTGATGAACTAAAAATGACATTAGGGTGATAAATGAGCTTGATCTTAATGACTGACTGGCTTTGTTTCTATATATCTACTATGTAGAATCCAATTTGTTCCTCTATTGTTAAAAATATCGTATAATTGTTTTTGTGGTCGCGTTCCTCTGAAAAAGCTCCATTTTGTACCAATAGGTCGTAAAGTATATTTCATACTGCTAGGTGATTAGGGTACGGGATAGCTTTGACGGGTCAGCTAGTAAGTTGACCCGATCTATCAAGTTTTAATAATTTCTAAAGTCTTCGCGGTTCTTACACATTGGAATGAAACAATAATAACGGATGTAATTCGCGTATTTTAATTTATTTGCTCACGTTTCGAAAACTTGTGCCCATATTCGTAGCACTGAGCTGACGATAGTCTAGCACTTCTACGAATATGATTTTCGAAACCCCAGTAAATATTAGTTTTATAATATGTGAGTTACATCCGTTATAGTTGTTTCAGTCCATCAAGTTATAGGTACTTACTAAGTATATTATATTCACACGTAATATCGAATCATAACTTAGAAAATTGTTTAACGCAATTAGTATACCGAAAGTACCTAAATAGGTACATAGGTCATATGTTTAAATAAACATGAACAGATTGTGCTATTAATCTAAAAGAATTACAATAGTCATAATTGGTGGGGTCATTCGTTAAACAAATGTTCGTTACATCTATAACTGTTTGGTTATATCTTGAAATGACATCTCTGTCACGAAAGTGACACGTGTCATCGGACCCTCTTGTGTCACGTGGGTGTAAATGCTGACACTTTGTCACTTTCTACTCACGCCTAAGAGCTATACATTATGTTACTCTTAGCTGTGAAGATAAGGAAATAGTGTTTTTGAACGTTGTAGAAACCACACCTGTTGATCTTTACTTCTAAATTTATTAGTAGTATTCTTTATAATATTTAAATTTGATGTAAGTTTGTCATCGGTAGTCCGTCCGCTACATTTTCAAAGTTTGTTAACAAGAACCTGGTCTATTTTATAATTTGTACCAAGACAAGTGACCCAGTGGCCATTGAGAGTTTCGATTTTTTTTCTTACCTTCGCACTTACCTATTTCACCTAGACGCGTCAGAGTTTGGAAGTCGAGGCTTATTACGTCACGTCGAAGTGAAAAATGTGTCATAACGTCACGAACTTTAACGGATCTTCTTACACCCACTATACTCAGACAATTCTAAACTACTACCAACATACAAATTTCGTGACTTGATCCAATAGAACGCTACCATAGATAAAAAAGAACACAAACACGCGGAAAACTATTCGAGACATCTCATTGTAATACGTTTGTCGGTGTTGCCAACAATAGTAAAACCTCTATATCTAACAGGGCAATAATGACGAGCAAATATCTACGTTAACGGTACAAAGTATGGTAAAAAGTAAACTCGGCAAATAGCTCCAATGTGTTTATTTAACGGGATGATCGCTGTGTCACTATGTGTGGAGTGTACTTGACTTTTGAGCCTGCAATTATCGTCAGTGAATAGGAGATTTATACGGTTGATAAGTTATAATTGAAATGATTTTGTTTTTAGAGTAGTGGAACTGTGCAAAGTGTTTGAACACTTTTTAACGTTCATAAGGGCGGGATCTGTAGGTACTTAACAATTTTATTAGCTTTGATTAATTTAGAATGTACTTACCCACCATTTTGTCACCTTCAGACGTTTTTCAGCTCAGTCGTATTAATTAAGTAGAGTCTTAGAGACAAATAAATCTTTTATAATTGTTTCCAAAGTGAAATGACTGTAGTAAAGTTCTCAAACTAAGATCACTCAATGCAAAACATGTTTGTATTAGATTCGGCGATAACTTAAAAATACTTGACTCAGAAGTTACACAAATCTGTGAGAACCTTCACATCAGATCGCGAGTGAACAAGATGTTTGATAACCAGATGGTTATCTTAATTAAGATATATCATGCTTTAATTTAATTGATGGCAAAGCACAGTGTGTTTAATCGTGCGTTAGTTAGCTCATTATCTTTACCTTCCGATTGATCTGCAGTGTGATAAGGAAGCGTAAAGGAATGTGAGACTTACGGCGTTGGTTTAAGAATTATATTGGCAAATTGCGGGTTTTAAAATTGCGTTGTTTGTGTTGGAATGATATTTCGATAATTTAAAGTTTAAATTTGCATCGTTTTTAAATACATTCGAAAAAAAGGTGTTAATATGGTCTAAGATCCCTGTCATCCCAGACTTACGAGGAGTACTTATACTTACCGACTTTATATTATACTAGCGGCCCCGGCAGACGTCGTCCTGCCCGTCCGATTGTTTCGTCAAAGATCTGTCAAAGTCTTCTGTCACTTCTTCATAAGGCTTCATATTTTCCCCGTTTTTTACACATTTTCCACTGTTTCTTCGCTCCTATTGGTCGCAGCGTGATGTTATATAGCCTAAAGCCTTCCTCGATAAATGGTCTATCCAACAAAAAAAGATTTTTTCAATTCGAACTAGTAGTTCATGAGATTAGCGCGTTCAAACAAACAAATAAACAAACTTCAGCTTTATAATATTAGTATAGATCTATAAAATAAAGTAATTTTAGTTACACCATGTAACACAAGACCGGCTGAACCGATTTGGCTGTAAACTGGTGGGGTGGTAGCTTAGAACCAGGAGACGGACATAGGATGCTTTTAATTGCGAAGAAAGGTTTGTAAGGGATTAAAAAGGATGATCAAATATTGTATAAAAGTATCGTTTTTTAAAATGTAGGCTGCCGTAACGACTAATTCTATGCGGACGGAGTCGCGGTCGAAAGCTACTCATTTAAAAATATGGACACGTGATCTTTTTTCTCACTAAATAAGGTGATAGGTACTTTGACATGCAATTTTTTTACGAACAGCTCAGTCTTTACGAATATGGGAATTATGAAATACTAGCGGAATCATAAAATATACGCGAGTTGAATATGTTAGTCAGTGTTGCCAACTCCTAGAAATTCGAGTCGCTAAACTCAAAGTCAAAAGTCGCCAGAAAGTTGCTAAAACTAAAACATAACCATAAAAAGTTCGGGGACCCCCCCCCATAATGATATACAAATGGAACTTCAATTAAATAAAGTTTGAATTTGGTGCGCTATCGCGTTTGTCGTTTTCCATATTATGTATCTCTTGGCATTGAATAATTCTGCGTCGATTTGACAAAAAATGTATCTATTATTGGCTCTAGAACTGTTTTAATTTGTACTCCAAAAGTCGCCAGATAAGTCGCTAAACTATTTTTGTCGTCAAAACTTTTTTCTGGTCGCTTAAGCAAAAGTCGCTAGTTCTAGCGACTAAATCGCTAAATTGGCAACACTGATGTTAGTTTTATTCTAACGCGCTATAACCAAGCATCGCAAATGAATATGCAAGTGTACACCGTATTTCATTTTGAGTAAGCGTGGATCTCGCGGTGGAACGTAAAAAGAACGTAAATTATTTTGTATACTTTACGTGACACTTAAGCAAACATTGTTATTTACACCGTTTACGACTCTAGTTCGAGATGCCGTTATGGGTTGGAGGTGACATCTCGTCAATAGGACCACGCCCCTAAGTGCTTGTTCTCGATTTGAAGGTAAAATTTTACCGTGTTATTTGGAACCCAATACAGTTCGTATCAAACCACTTGTAGATATGGATCAAATTTCGATTGATATATTATTATCGTAGAAAAACATTAAGATTAGATCCAGTTGCTACTTAATGGGCATATATTATTATGTCAAAATAAAGAAAAAAGGTTTAATCTTTATATATAAGGAGAAGCTATGACATAAACGCAGGGCCTAAATTTGGTTAGAAACTTGAAATTTATGCAGGGGCTCTTTTTATAACGTAAAACTTTTATAACGTTAGGGAGTAAATCTAAGTGTTTTATAACGTAGGGGAAACGTTATAAAACACGTATGCAAAATTTTAACTTCCTAACCCCGATAGTTTAGGTCCTACGTTGATATGTCAGTAATTAAATCAGCTTCTCCTTTTATATATATAGATGGTAGCGGTATGTTTAATGCGATTATAAACTTCCCTTAATGCAAAAACAAGTTACTTACCAGCTAAGTCAATCACTAAAATGACGCTACCTTTAACTGCAATTTATGTTAACAAGCAATAAGCATAATAATATTAGTTTGTGTAAAATATGAATTGTCAAAGCAATGCCGGAGGCAAAGTTTTGGCTAAAACAAAGTCGTAACGGTTCTTAAGTCTTTCAACAGAAATATTTACCTAAATGTTCTTACACTACTTACGACAAAGCGTAAAAGGTCAAACTGGATAGTGTTACAGCCGGCCCCGCTGGCGGGGTCGAAGACTTGCACCCACAAAAAATCAAAAATCAATTATATATTTATTCAATTTAGGCTTTTATAAGCTTTTATGAAGGTCAGGAGATACTCCACTTTGAGCCCCCGGGTAGGTCAGGGCTAAATACACTAAACAAAACAGGCTTTGAAGTCTCTCACGTTGAGACTCGCCAATCGGTTTTGCAGTAAAGGCCAACTGCGCTTCAGCATTCAATTCGAACAGAGAGGTCGTAAACTACGTTAAGTTATTCTTAGACTTAAAATAAGCGAGAGTTGTTTAAAGTTGAACTTATCCCAAGCGTCCTAAATTTACTTTAATTTTATATATTAAACGTATCGTTTTCACGCCGCTGCGTTGGATCCATTCCCTCAAATTACCATACTGTAACATTCATTTTTAGCACCCATTTAGTGTCAATATGCACTGCCACCATATACTGCCCATCGGCTATTAAAACCACGGTCAGTCTCCACGACACTGCGTTAACTTTGTATTGCGACAGCTTTCTTCATGTTTACTTTGTTTAATGGTATATTTGGTTACGTGTTTCCGCCTTTCGTGGTTGTTTGGGTATACTTTAGCCTTTTGTGGTTTCGGTAAACATTTTAATCACTTTTCACTTAACTCGGTTGAATGGTTTGTCGGAGTTCTCGCTGGGACCGCTAAGTGTTGGGAATGCGATGGTCAGACCTCGCGTTTATCGGGTGTTAAAGTGCATAAGGAATGGCCAAGTCTTGACGTGCCGGCCCTTTATTCTGTTTAACAAGCAAGAGTTATTTGGAATTGTATTGCCTTCCGTTAACATTTCACTTATTTTTATGTCTTCTGCAAAATGTCGGCTTGTTTATTTCTTCGTTTTGACTCCCTCGGTATTTAGGATTGCAATGTTGTTTCTACAAGGAATCTGTTTTGAACTTTATACTTTTTTCACCCAGCGATGTTGTAATCTAGTGTATTGTGTACATAATAGAGTATTTGTAGAATGATAAGGCTTATAATTTCTGATGCCTTTATGGTTATTACACAATAAAATTAAACTACTATAACGGATTTAACTCGCGGAAGTATACAATTCCTATATTCATAGCACGACTTAGCTGACGATAGTCTAGGTAACGTTAAAGTAAATGCAAATTTTTCGAAACGTCGCCAAATTCCATAAAATACGCGAGCTAGATCCGTTATAGTTGATTCATACCAATGATAAGGTTTGTGTTTTAAAGTTTCGTTTTCTCTTATTTCCAGGTGAATTCGATATGCGAGTGAAATCATGTGCAGCCTCCGATGGTTCCGGTCATATCATACAGCTGTCCGACGAATATGGATGCGTGTTGCGCCCCAAGATGATATCAAGGTATAAACATTCGTTAACACAGCATTACTTATTCTCACTTAGACTCTTCAGGCTTAGAATCTTTTAAGATTTCCTGATTTTGTCTTATAGTATGCTTCTATCAAATCTGAACATGTATGTAAGATTTGGTCTTGTTCTCGCGGTGATCTGTCACAAATCGGTAAAGTTGTCGACAACGAAAAAGCTTGCCGTGTCAATGTCGTCTCTTACAACTGTCAACAAATCTTCTCCTTGCCGACAACGTTCTCAATATTATGTCAAAAAATATCTTGGGCAGTTTGTTAAAACTACTTAAAATCTACTCAGACTTGATCACGATTTATAGATAAACTTTTTTCTTTATTGATTTTAAAGTATTTCAAACTGTCGTTAATTTATTCTACATCTGCTTTCGCTAAGTCAAGCCAAAAAAAAGCAATCTTTTCTCAAAGCGATTCGTCTTATCACACCATGATTTCCAGATTCCTAAAAGCCAAAGCAGCCGACGAAAGAGCGACAGTGATCACGTACGCATTCTTCCACGCCTTCAAATTCCCTGATGCTCTGAGCGTCCACATTCGATGCAAGGTCGAGATCTGCAGACACGGGTGCTTGGACCATTGCCAGCTATCTGGAGTCACGCCGCAAAGACACGGTGCTTTGGATAGGAAAGACGACAGAACGCATCGGGATCATAATGAGATAAAGTGAGTTACACTAATGTTATAAAGGCGAAAGTTTTAGTGTTGAACGTATATGTTTCTTCTGAACGCAAAAACTATTGTATGGATGTTGACAAATCTTTTCAATAATATAGCTTATAACGATGCCGCGATGTTGCGTAATGACTCATCGTGCGCAGACGGACTCGTGGGCAAAAGTTTGTTCTGAAAAAGGAGGTTTGTCAACGTCAACGTGTCTGTATTACAAGACAAAAACACATTTAAATTGATTAGCTATTCTCGTGGGGAGAAAGAAAATTGTCATGAATTTTTAAATCCTTACAACTATAAATAATTAACAAATCAAATATGTAGGTGCCTATTTACCTTAAAACATTGACTCATTATATAAACAATCTCCAAATTCCAGTGACTCATCGGCTGAGGAAGTAGCAGAATCTTCTCTAATCGAAGAGACGAGGTTGCCTCTTGAGGAAGCGTTTGGTGATGAAGTATCTGGCGACGCGGTACCTGCGCCGGCGCCGCTGCCGCAGCGAGCTCCCGCCCCGGTCATGGAACCAGATACCGACCACATGTCCGCTGTGGAGGAGCTAGTTGAAGCTCTAGCTAGGCCTTTCACGGTATGTGTACCTTAACCAGCGATTGATAATTAAAAATTTTGTCTTTACTTGTTATACACAGTGGTTTAATGTATAACATTAAGGCACATAAAATAAATACCTGATTATATTGCCACCATTTGACAGTATTACGAATTTATTGTATGGGAGTATAGAAAAGTGTTGTTTTTAGACTCCGTAAGAACCATGTACATTTACTTCAAGGAATATTCTAAAAAAAATAATTATCTAAATCAATTCCAGTTGTCTCGTGATTTGCGCATAGCAACACATTCAGCTATTAATTTTTATATTATAGATCTGGTCAATTAATTTAGTCAATAACGAAGCAAAGCCTTTACAAAGATCTTAACTCATCCACCTACGGAGATTGGGAAAACTGCATTTTGGTTAATAAAATGTAATAGAAGAATAAAGGCTACAATCATAAAAAATATATATTTCAGGATCGTCCCAGTGACCTTGGTGAGCGGGAACGTTTCCCCCACGGACCTCGGACCTTCGGAGACGCCAAGCCCGAACCCCCTACTGATGCTGTAGTCAGTCCGGTGAAACTCCCAGGACCTGCTGTAGCTGGGCCCAGGTCTTTGCGTAAGAGGAGAACGGTCAGGGACGCCAGATCAGCTGATGTCGGTGTCTCTGGAATATATGAAGTGGTATCCGAAGCTGATTTGGCGTTTGGACCAACGAAGGGAGAGCCGGTCACTGTGTTCAGTGGAAGGATTCGTGAAGAGGTAAGATATAAAGGGTATTTGGTATTTCACAATGCTTGGTTTTCGTGGGTTGTCTAGTCTGTGTATATAGCAATTCAGTTAGAATTAATTCTTTATGTATTTCTGGTTAGTATGGATACATGGTTGTGAATTTACTCAAAGTTTAGTTACTTAAATCAGTTTATATGTAGACTCTAGTAGGTACTCGATTAAGTAAATTAACATGAAAAATCTACATTCCTTTTTGATTCTAACATTTTCTTAAAAAATACAAAAAAAATCTGCTAGATTAAAATTTATATGCAGTCAAAGTCAAGCTGGTTTGGTTTGAAAAACTCTTACACAAGCTGGTTTAAATCACATTTTAGTATGTAGGTACTTACTTATAGAAAAAAAATCACAAGAGCAAGGAAACTATACCTAGAGCTTATGTTAGTATTTAAAGTATGTCATACAATTCCAGGTGGTCTACGGCGTATGTATGGGAGCGGTTTCCTTCGGTGCTCTCTTCGCATCAGCAGCTGGCGCCGCCGCGGGAGCAGCTCTGGCTGCGGCGGTGATGCTCCAACGACTCCGCTCCAGGATGGCCCAAACCCCCCCAGTTGCTCCCTCCCCTGCCTCCCATTCCTTAGCGGCATGGATGGCCTTGAGACTCCTAGGAGGACCTCACCCTCATTCGCGTGACGGCTGATTTTTTTTAGGATGTTAGCTAAAGGACATCTTTTTTTGTCCCAATGTGAAATTGCTGGGCAAAAAGAAATAGTGATGTATTAAATTTCTTTACTGTTTAACGGTCTGCTATGATTATCGGAATTGTAAAGTTCTAATGACAGCCTAAAATTGTTTTAGTATTTGTTTACTTACTTGAGTATTTCATATGGCGCTGGGCCAAAAATATCCACCGATTTTTTACCAAAATAAGCTATGGCGGAATAATTATTTTTTATTAATCGATGTAAAGAACTTTCGAACAAAAAGACCTTGGACATTGGTCTTGGCTTTGGTAGCCTTACAAAAAATATTGAGGTATACAAAATCTAACATTACATTATTTCTTTTTGTCTGGCAGTTTATTATTTGGACCAAAAAATTATAAAATTCCGATGATGTCCTAAGCGGCGAAATTTCAAACGTCATTTTTAGGCATTTGGAAAGCAATTATAGTTAATTTTAACCTTTGTACTAATAAAAGCCGATTTTATGATCTGTAATTAACGCATAATTATTATTATACGGAATTATAGGTCAAAAAACCGTTTTTAAGCTGATTTATCAATAATCTAAAATGATGTTTACTATGAAAAAAAAAAAAGTTTTTTTCTAATTATTAATTGTAATTTCGCCGTAAATTGATCGGTAAATAATATTTCTGTTCTAAGACTGTTCACGAAGTATTTTAAAATTAATATGCTGACTGTTGAAAGATTCTATTTCTATTCGTTAGCTGTCATCGATAACTAATTTATCTCTTGATATATATCAGTAGGTATAGTCTTTTATTCTAAAAAGGCGTAAAATGCAAGTTGAATAACATTATGGTGGCATTTTTTTAAGAAGAAAAATTATAACTCAAATAAAAGGTCAGTTAAGTTTTCTATATGTTTATTTACGAAATAATCAAGTTGAATTGTTATAATTATAAAACGTTTATGGTCAGTTTCACAATGTCTAAGTAAATGTAGTTTTTTTTTCTCCAAATAAGTTTTGTCCACCAGTTACATAATATTAAAAGACTTCAATTTTTTTTGGATTTATTTACTTGGACATTATGAAAAGTTGCCTTATAGTAAAATATTTATAAATGGTTCTATTAACACACCGTGTTTTAATAAATGGTGCTACGACGTGCTACGGACAAAGTCCTATGAAACCTGATTGTAATCATTTTTCACTATTGTGAATACGTTTTATACCGATAAGATTTGTACAGAGATTCCCTCTTTTTTATTACTAATTTATAATCATTCCGTATGTCTAGTTGTAGGATAATGTCGAGTCATGCCATTAGGTTAAGTCTAGGTTTAAAATGATACTTGATTTTTTTTATGTGCTTTCAATTCAGTGACGACCTTTTTTTTATTTAATAATGGCTATGCGTTATCATCATTTTTTTAAAACATTTTTAATGTCAGATAATTGGTAACGACCGCTTTTTTTTTAATTGAGTAATGGCTATACGTTTTTTATATTTTTTTTAAACATTTGTAATGCCAGATAAACTGACAATAGTTATACTTTTTTTATCATTTCAATATATTTTTTTAAAATGCAGTTTTGTCCAGATTTTCTTTAAAGTTGTACCACTGGTTAGTGCATGCATAAATTCAATTATTTTTTTCTCACGATGTTTTTGCGTTTCTTGTGCTTCTACGTTGTTAGAATATTTGTACGCTTCAGTACCTCTTATTTCATATTATCAATAGGTTTAATAATATTATCATAGAATTAAGTGACCAAATGTCTGTAACATACGATAGATAAAACACCAATGAATGTTGCATTATAAATAATCTTTAGGTATCCTTCAATAATTGTTCCAAAACAAATAATTAGCATTTATATTTACTTTATTCATTCCTAATTAAATTATATTTTTGCTCAATACTAATAAAAATATTTTTATACGAAATCTATTTATACGTAAATCTAGCTATGAGTAGAATAATTTTAGTTTCATAAGTATGTAAATTTAAATTAGTTAAAATGTATTTTATTGTTTTGGGAGAACGACTGGTATTTGACTTAACATTAAAATAATCTTATTTAAAAAATAAAAATTTCGATGGATTTTAGACTTTTGTCCGTAATTTGATGTCAACTCAAACCATCGTTCTCCATTTTAACATTATTGTATGCCACCCAAAAATGTTTGCATTTAATATAATTTATATCAAAACTATTAATAATAAGTTAACGTTTTGTGAGAATGATTTCTCTAAGTGCAATTTTATTTTATATTTTATTTTTTACAATATTGAGGATTATAAGATTCTCTTCCAGTAAGCATTTTGTGGCGGGTGTGGTATCTTACTTTGTATTTGGGGCGTTTTTTATAACAAATGTTTACTAAGTTTTTCTGTATGAATGTACTTGTACGTGAACATAAGGAACTGTTAATAATTTGTTTAATGGAATAAAAAATATGTTGAAACAGATGAGGGATTTATTTTATGCGAAAATGTTTTATATTATCATATATTATGGTTATGTTCGATTTAATAACATTTTTTGTTGAAGTTGCAACGTGAACAAAATATCTTTCCTCCCTATTAAAAAAAAATCTGAACCTTAGCGCATGTGACTCAAAATTAATACATAGTAAACTTCGTATATACAAATTATAGTTACAAAATGATCTGAATCGAAGTCCGCCACTGTTATAAATTAAAATTAATCTATAATACATATATTTTAAAAGAAGCTGACTTTAAAAAAAAATGTCAATTGTACCTACATTATTAAAGACTATAAACCCTTGACGCGCCATAACTTAGTACAAATGACGTTTAGACAAATCTTTTCAATGATGAGGCTATACGTCTTTTTATTTATTTTTTTAAACATTTGTAATGCCAGATAAACTGACAATGGTTATACTTTTTTTAAACTTTTAAATGCAGTTTTGTCCAGATTTTCCTTAAAGTTGTACCACTGGTTAGTGCATGCATAAATTCAATTAAAAAATGTCTTATTAAAGACTATAAAACCTTGAAGCGCCTTAACTTAGTACTTTTTTATTTGTTTGAGAAATAAAAAAACTTTTACAATTTTTTTTCATAATTTCACTGTCGATCTAAATATAAAGCTCATTTTCTTTGGTTATTTTAGTATCATACTGGCAACCTTTTTTTAGACAAAGTTTCTACTGCCGTTTCCTCCTACCTCTTACTCTCCTGAATCCTCATTCAAAAGTTTCAGTGAAAATAATAGTTAACGTGTCAATATATCAACCTATGTAGTGAAGGCTTAAGAGCCTCCTTTCAGGAGTCTCGCCACCCGTCCGGTTTTGCAGTGAAGGCCCATAAGCTGGCCAACTGCGCTTCAGTATTCAGTTCGAAAAAAAAAATCCTATGTAGTCTAATTAAACTAACCGTGGGTCGACTAAAATTCATACTACATGAATACTCTTTGAACCAGTGTAAAAGGTGAAAAATATGTGTTTAAAGTGATTACCAGTAAGTAAAGGGTGCCTGAGTTTTTTTTTTTAAGTTTTAGTTTCTAGTCACCCTAATGGTGACAACAAATCAAATTAAGTGTCTATTAAATGTTAGTAATGTACGACATACCAAGGACCTCTTAATAAAATAGTACATTACGCACCAAGGCCAGTAAAATAAAAAATGTCTCAGATCACATGTAATTGTCGTCTGAGGCGAAGCCGAGGTTGACAAAAGTGTGATCTGAAGCGTTTTTATTTTACTGGCCGAGGTCAGTATACTATTTTTCTGTTCGACGAAGCCAGAAAGCGGCAATTTCATTTAGCGCAGCGGCCACAAAGTTGGCGCTTTCTGGCCGGAGGACAGAAAAATATATTTATTCAAATTGAACTTTTACAAGCTGTTATGAAGGTCAGATAACCTTACCTACCGTGTTTAAAAAAAAAGCTTCACTTCAGTAGAAACGGCAAGAAATTCATAACGATTATTTGTTTAGTAGTAGTACCAAATATCAAACACCAATAATAAAATCCTTACTGAAGATTGAAAAGGTCTCCAGATGTCAAAAACCTACATACTTCGTACCTTACAAATAGACAAAGTACCCTTTAACTGAAAACAAGCATTGTACTAGCAGCTAGCTGGATGTTGGTACAAGTGATATCGCGTTCCATTTGCTCTATTCAACAACAAGAATGGAAAGATGACAGCTGCCGATGTCATTGTCACTGTATTGAAAAGTGGAACACGCCTATAGATACAGGTTGTAGGTCATGTAGGTAGGAATGATGGTGTAATAAAACAGGTGTAATAATTTCTGATGCCTTCGCGGTTATTACACATTGGAATGACAAAACTATTAACGGATTTAACTCGCGTTTTTTTATTTTTTTTTATTTGTCGACGTTTCGGATTCTTTACAGTTTCCATTATCGTAGCACGACTGAGCTGACAATATTCTAACGCTTTAAAATCCGTTAATAGTTGTTTCATTATTATATACAGGTGTGTTATAAGTGAATAATGTACACTAATATAATAAAGAGGAAAGATTTGTTAGTTCCTTTGTATTGAATAGGCTCCAAAATGACTGGCCGATTTGAAAAATTCTTTCACTGTTGGGAAGCTACACTATTCCCGAGTAACATAATCTACATTGGAAAAAATATATTAATAATATAATATATACCTAGTTACATATAAATAAATACTACTCACAGCGCCGGATACCATTTTATAACCACATTAAATGTACTGAATTTCTAATATCCGTTCTGTAAAATGGTCTGTGCCCTACAGGTATGTACGAATTGCATTTGCCAGGTCGCGCAGTAAATGCAAAATATTTTCTGCTGCATTTTATTGCAGTAGCATTTTAAAGACGTATATTTGTGGGAAATGCAATGTTCATTTTGTCGACCTAGGTTTATTGATGAAAAAATTTCTTCTTCGGAAATTAAATTAGAAATGACGCATTATTTTACACATTGATTAAATTTCTTTACCTAACTAGGTACAGTTATTCAATTAATGTGTAAAATTTGTTTGTAGTGATTTTACTTTTTATGAAATTTCGCTCATTATTACCTACATACAAAAAGGGGCTTAATTTGCGCGTTTGTATCCAAAACATCGTAGGTAAGTAATAGGTATATTTATATACCTGTGCCATTTTATTTCATTTCTATATAAGTACCTACATTGTCGTTCTTAACATTTAACTCTGACATACATACAATTATACAAGGATTGCTCGCGTCATGGGAATTGGTGCAGGTTGAACTGTTAAATAGGTAAAATTAACAAAATATTTTTTCTATATTGAGTTTATTTTTTCAAAATTATTTTCTATAATTACAGATCTATAATTGTGAAACATGATTTTAAACATTTTATGAAGACATTAAAAATATGCAACAGATTATTAATGAAATAATCACATCATATCTACGACTTTCACAATAAATTAAACAACAGGAATAACATTACAAATTATTTTTTTATAACAATCGGTAAACTTTATGTGTAGAGAAATAACAAATAAATAAAAAGAAGAGGAGGTACTGAGGCGGTATAACATAAATATATTACACATAGCAAAAAATGCTACAGCAATAACTTAACTAAAATAAATAATATTAATTCTAATGACAAGTTATTTATAAATTATTATCTAGCGGTTCACCTAAATGCTGAAATACCATGTATTATATTTTCCGTTGCCCCTATGTCAAACGATATTTGAAAAGAGGTAACAGAAGATTGTACTTATTTTATGTAATACTACATTTTGTTTGCAATAAAATAATTTGTCCTATATCTTTCTAGAAGAATCGTCAAGATCGATTTGACGTGATCACAAAAAATTTGAAGTTATATAACAAACTCCAAAATTCTGTAGGAAACAATTTGACGACTAAACTGAAGCTTCTCTAAGGCAATAAGTTGAATACCAAATTCAATAATTTTATCTCCAATAAATAATTGTTATAACTTATGTACCTATATAAATACTTTGAGCACTTTACAAAAATGTTAGTGAAATTGGAATGGTCTACTTACTTCAGTCTCATCACACTAATATGTACAAATTAAATTATTTTAATCGATGTTACGAATAGAACCGACTTTTTGAGATTACATGAGCCGTCGGTGGTGGGTGAGGTCGTGCTATCGTCGCTATGGCAGCTGTCTTCTTCTTAAGAGTAGTAATCGGGCGTAATTTTAAAAATAGTACTGCTGATACAGCACATGAGCATACTAATGTGGCAAGTAAGGCACCGAGGGTCGCAGCGAACCCAGGGGTAGTCATACAAACTAAACCAGGCGTGGGAACTACTCTAGGAGCAGCGCTTTCTTCCGATGAATCTAAATTTAAGTCTCCAGCTGAAACTACCCGAATCACTCTGTTGACTCCAACTTCCTTCTCAGGGGTCGTGGCACGTCGTTGCCTTCTTACTCTTCGTTCGTCTCTCCTGACTTCTACACCGACAGGGAAAGAGTCAAGTTGGGGAGGTCCATATTCAGCATGAGGTGCGATAACATTATGAGCACCATCCGAGCATTGTTCAGGGCAACGATATCTGCAGATCTGAATTGTGCACTGGAAGTGTACTTCCATGGAGTCAGGGAATTTGAACGCTTGGAAGTGAGCGTATGAAAGCACAGAAGCGCTAGCTCCGAAGTTTTTAATTTTGGTGAATCTTGACATAAGTTTCGGTCTTGTTACACAGCCTCGCCTATCGACTAATTGTATAGGTGCGCGTTGACCGTCGTGAGCTACGCAGTCTCGTACTAACATATCGAATTTCGCATCGTCGTCTTTAATAGCTAATACCATAGTCATTGTTTGTCCGATCTTAACGAGACCAGATACTTCGGAAGCCCATGGCCCTTTGCCTACTTGTATTTGCATCCAGCAACCAACATTATCACCGGCGAAATCGGCTCGGACAACATCAAGCATATCTACGGGGAATGGTCTGAAAGTGACAGCCTTTTCGTACTGATCGTGCCACGTACAACGCAATTTTCTGGCTTGATCCCAAACTTCTTGAACTTGGGGATCATATTGTATAACTATGACATTTTCGAAATATGTTCCTGCGGCTGCAACGTCTCCTCTATATCTGGGATCACCGCTGCCGGCTGTTCCACAAGCATGTGCTCCGATTTCGAAAGAAGCCGTCGTTCTACCTAGATTCGGTGGGAGATGTACACATTGGTGGTTCGAATAATGGCCCTTTGAGAAAACAATCCCAAAGAATGGTTTGTCGAAGCTTAGAAAAACTCGCATGGCATTCTTTTCACACTTGACATCAAGTGATACGATTTTGGGCATGTCTGGGGCTGGAGCCGGCCATACGTCTCCGGCTCCACTGAATACTTTGTCGCTGGCAGAAGTTTGAGCATCAGCAGGTGGTGCAGGTTGGGGAGGTGGTCCTCTGAAACCGGTCGCAATTTCATTCTTGTGATGACTGACTGGTGGCCCAAGAGCGAAAGGTTTCGAATGAATTTGGTGATGATTCGTGATCCGAGGCATTCCTGAAAAATACAATAAAAAGTATTTTTTAACATATATGAATTTGCTATGTGATGTGAAGTAAACACATAACACGATAATAAATATAACATTTAAGTTGATAAGTTTCATTTACCTAATGGATGATGAGCCTGGTGGTGAGGAGGGGTCTGTCTCCTGTTATGTGGTGGTGGTGCCGGAGGTGGAGGTCCATTGTAGGCATGGCTAGGAGTTTCTCGTTCTGATGATTCCATGGCTAGCTGGTCAGCTGACGGCTCAGCCGCGCTATTGGCATCCGCGCCCGCGCCCCCGCCGCCCCCGCCGCTTTCATTCGAAGACTGATCACTGAGTGTTCCACTCTGTAATTATCGAAAAATAATAATAGGTTAATATCAGTATAGTAAAAATATGCCGCAGGGAGAGGCTATCATTATACGCGTAGACATCACATTTTATGTGGTACATACATTTTAGTTAAAGATTTCACATGGTTGTACTTAATAAGAGTTTAAAAAAAGCAAGAAAGTGTCCAATTAGAGGTCAAGTACAAGTTTCAGAGTACCCCAAAGAATGCTGTATTATTCCGACACAAAAATAACCACATTTCCCCCCGTAGTATTTAAGCCACGGTCAGCTTTCACTCGTGGGCGATATTTTAAGTGTTATTTAATACGGCACACTGACCGTCTTAAACCCATCTCCTGAGACACACCTGTATCAAAAGTTATGTGACAACGTACAAAATAAAACGCAATTTTTAAGGTCAATACTAATGCATCGAAGTCTGCACGTCTTGAATTTCCTTAGGGGCATGAATGGAATGATTCGAGAAAGTTGCTCGTGATTCAGGTTCCGAATAACTTAAATCATCGCTCATTGGACCGCTCTGATTTTTTTTCTCACCGGTTTTAATCAAGGCAAGTTTATTGCTAATCTAGTTGTATATAATTTATGCCTGTCACTATAAATTTGTTTATTACTTTTATTTCTTTGATAACGATAATCCTTTTTAATACTTAAAATAAATGTATGTATAACTAAGTAAATCTTTCATCCTGGGTGGTCGGAACTTAAATGTAAAACGGACAATTTCCTTAAAAATTGTCGACAGCGCTCTGCAATTTGGAGTCATTGTGGGAGTCGGCACCCATTTCTGAACCCAATATTAACGAATCGTCAAGTCTTTTATAACACTCATTTGTTTCGCCCCAAGGTACAACATTAGAAAGTATCGACTGTAAGAAGCGTGTATAGCTTTTTATATTACTTCTATCAAGATTTACGAGTGGTCTTAGTAAACTACCTCGGTCCCGTCAAAGAGCGGAATCCAGCAATTATTTTTGAATGGGATCCCATCGGATCACAAGGGATACCGATACACAAAATGATGTAATAAAAGCACGGGAGAAAGTTTCATGGACCAGAGCTTAATCTTAGATGGTTATCTTAATGCTAGTGGAGACGGCGCATGCTTCGTTTAACGTGTTATGTTCAGTGAATTAAGTAATTTAGAGATTTTTACCATTAATCTGATAGAGAAATGTGCTTTAGATTTGCCTGTGGGGTCGAATTCCTCAAATTGAATCAACCGGAATTTTTAAATGATGCACGATGCGATGGTAATGCTAGTGATTTTGAATTCAATACAACAGTTTTAAACCAGCTTCATTCCAAAACAGATTATAACGAACCTCCGTAAAATAAGGTAAGTAGATGCATGACCGCAGGTCGTATAAGAAATATTCAATTATAAAACAATTTACAACTCGTTCTAACCTGCTTATTCGTATCTTTAACACGCCACTAGTCCTATAAAAGACTTCGTTACCTACATCAACGCTATCATTTTAGCATTAGTTACCTTATTACAGCTAGTTGTCGTAGGATCAATCTTATTACGATCAGCTTTCGTCGTTTGTTAATAATTATCAGCAAATAAACATCATGTATCTACAATGTAGTACTACATAGCAAAAGCTACATTGAAATTTGTAAAAACAAATATAAAGGCTGGTCCAATTAAAGATAAATCAGATTAGATGTTCAGTCCAAATAGACGTTTAGTTCTTTGCATGTAGTACAAGTTCATCGCTGTGAATAAGTTCCGCGTTCAATAGACATGAGTCGGGAGTGGCTCGCGAGAGCAGTGTGTCAGTGAGCGGTCATTGATCTTGTGTTGATTTCACTTTCATTCAATTACTAAGGATGTAGAACTTTGCTGGTGCCCTGAAATATCAGTTTAGTTTGTACTTGTCCAAACTAGTAAAGAAGACTCTAACCTCATTTTTGTCTAAAGCTGTCAACTCGCAAATAAAGAACCTAAGTGACTATTTCGAACTGCACGTTGTTAATTTTATAATTGAAATTGATATAATTGCTGTCGGTTCTGTCAAAAGATAACCATTTAGAGGTTATTTATTTGTTCGTTTTGAAAATTAGTCTGCAATTTTACGAGATTCGTCTTAAATCATTGTCAGGATGTCCGGATCTTTTTCCCAAGTTTTGAGAAAGTGTTAGTAGGAAATTGTAGAGATTATCATTTCCAGGTGTGGAAATGTGAAGCCATTTAGATAAGTCTAGTATAGGTCAATTGGTCTCGTCTCGGAAAAAGGTGTTGTCTAAGTATTTGGGTAATGTTGTTTTATGACTCGCAAGACACGCTTTCGAATATAAAGTTGTTGGAAGAAAACAGGTGTCAATGGAAACTAGTTTTTTTTATTATGGAAATTGGACTAACACAAAAAAATGAGTTATAGATCATTTTGTGATTTTTGTTCCTTACTTTACGTCAAAATTGAATGTCATTTGTTTTGTCCTAATTTCCGTAAAAGCCTTTAAGGCCAAATCGAAGCTTAAATTCGAGAAATCGAAAACGCGCGGAGAATATTAAGTAGATTGGATTTGGATGACCTGATACTTTCCCACAGAATTCTTATCGGAATTTGAATAGAGCTTGTCATCTAGGTAACTGTCAATGTCATCTGTCAAAAGTGTTCCCTAATCCTAATAAATAAATAATCCTATTGGAATGAAACAACTATAGGTAACGGGTTCAACTCACGTATTTTATTTTATTTGGTGACGTTTCGAAAATTGTATAGTTCCCATATTTGTAGGACGACTGAGCTGACAATAGTCTAACGCTGTAGACGCTGTAAAGCCAGAGTGACGTGATACTAGACATCCAAAACCATACCTACCATAAAATTTAAGTCTGTACAACATTTGAGATACCCATACAATATGACAGGTGTGTATTAGGACAACTTATAGAACGATTTTTTAAACGTAACAGCGTATGAAAGTTATCAGTCTTATCCATAATAATATTACACGATCCTACGTCATATAACTGTCTTATCCATATTATACGGTCATCTAAAATTTAAAAAGCTGTTAGGGTAAGTCGCACTGTGGGTCATTACAATACTGAGCAGGATTTCAAATCCGATGTGTGCCGGCGGTGTAGGTCGCGCGGATGTCGGGAAAGCGGGCTTTTACTCTTTACTGGTCTATTGTCGTAAATCGCGTGAGGCAGATGTGTACGAGGTTTACCGGTGTTTTTGTTTGTGCGCGGTTATATGTGTGTTTACCCTACAATCGAAAGATGTTGTGGATCATTGAAATTTGCGCGTTTTTGATTCTTGGTTTTTGGATTGTTAATTGTTTTTGGTTAGTTAATTGTTTGAGTATTTAGGTATAATAACATATTTTAGTATCTAAACCTGAGTAAAAATAATGATTTTTTAATATAATATTAATTATTATTCTCTATATTATTATTATGACATATTAAAAAATGCTTTTTTATTCTAAATTGACAAGATTGTTAAAATAAGTACCTAATATTGATTATTATTGCATGCCTAGGATGGTGAAACAATGCTCTGTATGTATAGTAATAATTCCATCTTGTATTTACATTGATTTCAAGCAATAAATGAATTTGAATTTTGAAAATTTTTTGAATAAATGTTAATATTTTTAATATTACCAAGTAATCTTACCTATAGCAAAAAAACATATTTAAAAAAATATATAAAGGTTATTTTGTTAACCTAAATAACAAACTTCAATCCTTAATTAGATAGTACTTCATATTATTATTTTCAGAAACGGAATAAAAATACTTACACATAAATAAATACATTAACGAATGTATTATGAACTAAGGTTAATTTCTTTTTGTCAAAAATGCTACCACTACCCAAAAAAAATATTTGAAAAAAATACCATAATAAACAAATTACACCACAAACCAAGTGAATGCACAAAAAAAATCCGACATCTACTAACTCGTGAAACTAATCTTTAGCATTAGACTATTGTCAGCTCAGTCATGTTACGATTATAGAAACTGTAAAGATCCCAAATAAAATACGCGAGTTAAATCCGTTCATAGTTTCATTCCAATCGACAACGAATGTAGTTTAAAGGAAGCCATTTAACCCGCTCTATAGATTTATAACAGCTAATAAAAATACTTATACCATTAAAAAACATTTACAATGTAGTAAATAAGCTAGACTTTCCACAGGGTAGACGTATCTAATAGACGGAACTCGCCGCTGCGTCCGTCACCAGAGTAGGTCACAACATGACCATATTTGGGGTGTTTACCCTGGTAACCGTATTAAATTTTCTAGTTCTGTTTCCTCGAGACTCCACCCTGTAGTTGTTTATGTTTTTTATTGAAGCCCCTAAAGGTACTGATGTCTTGGTACCTTGGCGTTACACGAGTGTCGTTCGATAATAGCGTTCGAACGAAACGAATGTGAAATTGTATGGAATTTACCACGTGATGTTTCGTTTGCATGTCTAGGGGTCTATTGATGTAAAAAAATAAATATTTTTTAATTAAAATAATATATAATTATATATACATACCTACATATCGCACACCTAGATCTAAAGAGAGCTAACTCAAAAAAGGTACTTTTTCAGGAGAGGCGAGAAACTGATAAATATGTCAATATGCACGCATGAGATTTCAGTATAAATTTTTACTTTTTATAATAAAGCTAGCAGAGTTATATTAGCTTAAATATGTTTTAGTGTAGGTGGGTTTTGCTGGAATCCGATGGTGTGCATAACTCAAATCTTCCGGTGTTTGAGTTAGATCCCTTTAGATCTAGGTGTGCGATATATTTATATAATTATTTTACTTATTTTTTTTCAATGTTTTTTAATAAAAAGTCTTATAAGAAAAAATAGAGAAAATTTAAATCTAGGCATCATTTTTCTAGTGACGTAAAGTCTTATTACCTATACAATTATTCGAAATCGAAATCAATTGTTACCTTCTTTACCTAGAATACAACGCTTTTAGTCTAGTAATAATACAGCTAGATTTAATCTTAAACGAAATGACGTCACACCCAGATTCCTTTAAACAATTATTCCAGTTTTAACCTAACAAAAGCGTTTAATAAGGCAAATGCTTTCAAAAGATAATCTTAGAAATTATCATAACTCCTGAAATCGACCTAGGGTTGCCAGACCCAAAATTCTAAATATAAGAAAAAGGTTGAAATGAAACAACTATTGACGGATTTAACTCGCGTATTTTTATTTTATTTTATTAGCTGACGTTTCGGATTCTTTACAGTTTCCATAATCGTAGCACGACTGAGCTGACAATAGTCTAACGCTAAAATAATAATAAGTTAATAGTTGTTTCATTCCAATGTGTAATAACCGCGAAGGCATCAGAAATTATTATAAGAAAAAGGTTTCAAAATGTCGGGATTTAAAGATTGTTGTCTAGAAAAATTAGTCAAAAAAAAAAACAAAAAAATGGACAACTCAACTGCTCTTGAAACAAAAAAAGGATTTTTTTTAAAGATTTATTTGCCACAAGTATTTGGCATTGTTTTTTACCAAGTCCGTGAATTAGGATACTTCAGACTTGACTCGACCGCGTGTGCAATTTTTAAATTATTACTGCGGTAGAATATGATAAGATACGTATATTTGTCAAGTGATTTCGTTACTTGTCGGGAATCACATGAAATGTAGGGAAAATCCAGTCGATTCCCAATGTGGCAACTCGACCTTTACACTACAAGGTCTTAACAAAATTAATTCTACTTCATTATACAACGCCCTAAGAACACAGAATCAAGGTTAGAGACAATTTCTTTAAACAATAAGGGTGTATTTACTGTTATACCGTATTTACTTACATTTTGAATTGGGTAATTGCTATTATGATTTTATGAATATTTTGGTAGGGTCAGTAGTTCAACAGCTAACCACTCGTACACAGTTAACCACAGCTATCCCTACTAATCCCTACTAATATTATAAATGCGAAAGTAACTCTGTTTGTCTGTCTGTCTGTCTGTTACGCTTTCACGCTAAAACTACTGCACCGATTTAAATGAAATTTTGTACAATGAAAGTCTGGACCCTGAGAAAGAACATAGACTACTTTTTAACCGACTGCAAAAAAGGAGGAGCTCCACGCGGACGAGGTCGCGGGCAGAAGCTAGAATTTCATAAACGTACAGTACAATCAGCATTAGGTACATGGCTATCCTTGGCTTCATAAGTAGTACATAATGAGATCACATAACTCTGTAGGTAATAGTACCTAATTATTATTATTTTTTTTTTTTTGTCCTATCCTCTAGACCTTTCTAGGTTGTGCCCAGAAGTGATTATAGACTGACAAATTATTATTATTTTAAGTAAAAGTGTATTCTTGAATAAATTCACTAAACAGAAAAGAGAGAAAACTTTTTTTATAGTAGGTAGGTAGGTACATAATAGCTGACCCGGCAAACGTTCTGCCCCTACTCTTATAACCTGGCGGTATGAAAAATGCCTAACGGCCTATTTTCATACTTACCAAAATATAATTAGAAAAATCGATAAAAATACATAAAGCCATTTGGGAGAATGATTTTTATAAAACAAAATTACACTATACAATTTCAGCTCAGTCGTGCTACGATTATGGAATCTGTAAAGGCTCCGAAACGTCAGCCAATAAAAATACGCGAGTTAAATCCGTTAATGTTGTTTCATTCCAATGTATAATAACCGCGCAGGCATCAGAAATTATTAAACAACATTAGGTTTAAACAAATAAGAAAGATTTTAATTGCAACACGAAGCCGCATATTTTTATTCTAAGTAGCCAATAATGTTACTATGTTAATAGCATAAGTTCCCATATAAATTACTTATAAACTCCTCTAGTCACGTAGAGAAATCTGAATGAGAAAATATTTCGCCCACTTTGCGTGTAATAGAAAATCTGGTACTTATTCTGTAATATTGCAGTTAATCATTATAATTACTTCGCTAAGACATTTCTGATTATTGGTTTGAAAGGGATCCCAATAAGTATTCTGTAAGAATTGGAATGAAACAACTTTAAACGGATTTAACTCGCGTATTTTATTTTATTGGCTGACGTTTCGGAGCCTTTACAGATTCCATAATCGTAGCACGACTCAGCTGACAAGTCTTGTGTAAAGGCTCCGAAACGTCAGCCAATAAAATAAAATACGCGAGTTGAATTCGTTTTAAGTAGTTTCATTCCAATGTATAATAACTGCGAAGGCATCAGAAATTATTATGCTGTAAGAAGCTTAAATGGTGACTTTGGTATAATAATATGTTGATATGATTTGATCAAATAAAATCAATTGAATTGGTTCAAAGACTCGAGGCATACCTAACGAGTTGAAAGCATACCAATTGGGATCGCTTTTTTAAACCAAGTGTGATACACAATCCAGTCTGCCAGTGACTAGCTGATAGCCTTTCTGATATGTTTTCTTTATTATTTTTTATATCGTTCTTTTTTATACGTTTCAAATATTGTCATTTTGATATAGGTATCTTTAATATTTAGTTGTCGTTTTACGCTACTGCCAACATTAAATTCTATTTACTCATTAAATACGTTTTCATAACATTTTCGTTAATACAGTCAGTCAATATCATACACACAAGGGCGTGCATTCTATATAGGCACAATCTCAGTGCCTACCCTGGCGCCATACTAACGCTCAACCTTCTGCACGCGCCTGCATACATATGTATAAAATATTATATGTAAGAAAGTATATACGTACATAGCAAGTGATAGCACCCGCTATGTGTAGAACAAAAGAAGCCGTTCGATTAAAAATCATTAACTTTCGAGTCTTTCGAGCGTCGCTCTACTTGGCAATACGGTTTTGTTTGACGTTTTGACTCAAGTTAGTAGAGTGTGTTCGAAATTATCATTTAAAAAGCAACTACAATTATGGAGCTATTTTTAGATAAAATAATCGTGAAATTATACCATATTGTTGCTGGACTTGACTAAGATTTTCTTCCTGCGAAGCCGACTTGGCAGCGAATTTTAACGATGACATATACCTACTTATATATGCTGCAATTTGGTTAGTAGATAGGTATGTACTCTTTAAAAGGTATATACTTAAATAAAATATAAACCATTGTATTTCATATATATTATCGCACACCTAGATCTAAAGAGAGCTCAAAACTTAAACTTTTTGAGTTATGCACACTATTAAGTTCCTTACAGCACGACCTACCTACCACTAAAACAGATTTAAGCTAATTCTTCTAGCATAAATCTGTTCACGTATTTGTATAAGTACGTAAACGCAGGATTTCTATAGACATCCCAATTATTTTTTCCCTCCCCTGAAAAAAATACTTTTTTGAGTTAGCTCTCTTTAGATCTAGGTGTGCGTTATGTGTAATTAAT
The DNA here is from genome assembly GCA_038024825.1 of Polylopha cassiicola. Lineage (NCBI taxonomy): Eukaryota > Metazoa > Arthropoda > Insecta > Lepidoptera > Tortricidae > Polylopha > Polylopha cassiicola. The sequence goes on along the minus strand of CP149053.1, from coordinate 3,943,022 downwards.
TTGATAGATCCTATTCTATTAAATAAAATAATATCGCATAAAGATGGAAACTATCATTACATATAATAATATGACTACCATTTTCTTTTCATGCAATTATACTATAAACGATTTAACAAGTAGAACATAAGTTAATCGTAGAAAGTAAAAACTGATTTCATTAAAACAACTAGCAATTCTTACTTCAGATTCAAAACTTTTAAAATACTCAAAAATCACTACATTTCATCTTGTACCTATCAAACGCCCTAGGGTAGGCACACAAGCTCTCCTAGTTCACATCGTGCCTGTATAGAATGCACAACCTTGGCTGACTGTGCTATGGGTACTAGGCAATGAATAAAGAATTTATCTATTAAACATAAGTATTTGGGATTACATTCGAGATTAGGAAACAGACTACTGCCAAACATTTGGTCCACGCGGAATTCGAACTCGCAACTTCCAGGTTCTTAAGCCCTTTATGATCTCCCGCGACCGCGAGAGCTGTAAAGTGTATTGTAAGCATATTATTATTAATTTGCACAAACTAAATGTAACGTTTACCGATTGAATATAAAAGCAAGGAAATTAATAATACGTGTTACATCACGAATTTATTAGTGCATTGCAAAGATAAATCTTGCATTAGCTGCAGTTGTATGCACCGCGGTATCTTAATTAGTGCATCGATTCTTTTATGGTCTGTTAACTTAATACAGGCCAATGATTTACTCTGAACTTATTTAAAAAATATTGGTAAAGAAATGTGTTATTTTACCCGTTCCACGGATATGTGTGAGGTAGGTTACCTATTTCTTTTGTTGTACCGAAAATAATTTGATACAAATATAATAATATTATTTTATTTTAGATCCTTTTATTTTAAAGAACCACTCTTGTTTTTTAATAATAAGACAGTTTTTATTCAGTATCTTCCACATTAGGTACTAGAGGTAGGTACTTAAAGCACCTGGGTATATTTTTATATTTAATTATATTATTTATTATATTTTTAGTCAAGATCAGTCTTCCATTTTAAATTAACAGTCTTTCAATGGCTAAGTAGGTATAAGTAGCTATCATCAACATGATAATTTCATTCTAGAAAACGGCAATAACTTTTCCTTTGCATAGAAAATATAAAACAAAAGAAAAACAAACGAACGCGTCGCGTACTGAATACCATTTTAAAATATTCAAAAACGTATACGAGGTAGACCTTTGTACCTAAAAAGCGCTTAGAATCTCACATTGTGGGATGCAGGGGTCGGATTCTCGGCACATTTAAATTTAGGCCACTCAAATTAGGTTAGGGGATGAGAGTGCTCCCATTGTGTATGACAACTTAAAAGCTAGCTAGCTTAGAAACAGAATTGTTTAGTCTCGTAAATGCTAGCTAGCTTCTAAACAGAATGGCTTAGTCTAAATGCTTGCTAGCTTGAAACACAACGGTTTAGTTTGCTATACGTTAGGGAATTTCGAGAACGTAGTTTAAAATCTGCTATTTAATGTGATTGCAATGGGAATAGATTTGGAGGGAATACAAATTATACTCGTTAGTTGATACAAGGCAAATATAATACTATAGCTCCTTTTACAAGGACCGTGAAATTTATTAAATTTATGTATAGGACTTTAGTCGGATCACAGATTTATATTTCCATATACCTGCCTAGTTAAAGACAATAACATATTATTCATAACTCTATTGGTTAATTGAAAACAACGGAACACCGTCCAATACGTGAACAGATTAAATTAACAATCAACGCTTCTGATTGGTGGTTATTATTCTCGTTAAACACGTGACGAATAACCGACCAATCATTGTTCATAATTGATTTCATTTACCGCCTCACTTGCTGTCAAACGAGCTGTCAAATAAAATTAAATTCAACAGGATATAATGAACCCAATGACTCAAGTACACTCGAAAATAGAATTTATTGAGCTTTCATAATTTTTTTTTGTTAGAAAATTTGTTGGCGATTGTTGTAGTAATTATTTCTATTGTTGATATTTTTTTTTGTTTAATGAGACTGATTAACGTTGTGACCATGGCCTACATAGGGCGGGGTTTATTAAAAAAAACGTTGAATATCACATATTAAAATATGTTATGTCATGTACTGGTCGATTTAATCTATACTAATATTATAAAAAGGAAAGGTTTGTTTGTTTGTTTGTTTGTTTGGGTTGAATAGGCTCCAAAACGAAAGGACCGATTATAAAAATTCTTTCACTATTGGGAGCTACGTTCACCCTGAGTAACATAGGCTATAGTATAATAATATTTTGAAAAAAATTAGGGATCAGTGCGAAGCAGGGGCGAACCGGGCCTTTTATATTCGAACTTGTATTGTTTTTTGAAAAATAATTTCGTAAGGGTGAATCCCTTCGTACACGTCGGTTTCCAATAGGAGTCGATTAAATTTCCATATACCTGCCAACTTAAAAACAATACCTAACGTATCCATAATTCTATTGGAATTGACGGCCTGTTGGTCTAGTGGTCAGAGGCCCTGACTACGAAACCGGAGGTTGCGGGTTCGAATCCCGCTAGGGGCAGATGTCAATGTGATGAGCACTGGCATCTGTACCTGAGTCTTGGATGTCTTATATGTATTTATGTATATTTATCCGTTGTCTACTACCCATAACACAAGCTTTGCTTAAAATGGGACTAGATAATTGGTGTGAATTGTCCAAAGATATTTATTTATTTATTTTTGGATTGTGTTGTCACCTAAAAGTTACTAACGAATACAGAAAAAGTTGTTTTCGATACAACCATTTTTTAATTATTAACATCAAGTTAAACTATTGCGTGCTATCGCAGGATTACGTAAAAAATGCCAATTACTTTCTTTTACTATAACAAAAGCATTGATTTCTTATCAAAATATAATTTTATATAATCACTTCACGTAATCTTCGAAAGTCTTAAATTATTACATTTAAAAAAATTGAAGCTTATCTTTTGTTACAGCTACCAATTTTAATCTTTAGAAAATAATTGGTACGAAGTAACACTATACTCGTGTTCAAAGTCACAAAACGTGACCATCTTGTGAACGAATATTAAAAACAAGTGAAAGGCGAGGCGGGACTTTTTAAAGTATACGTGACTATCAAACCGAAGATATGAGATTAGAGGACGAGCAAAAGCTATCAGCTTTCAAGCGACACGCTTCTCTAATCGTTTATTACATTTTGAAAACTTCATTCAATATCTTGACACTTGTAATTTCTGATGCTTTCGCTTATTTTGTATTGGAATAAAACAATTGTACTGGATTTAACTCACGTTTGTTATTTACCTAATATGTACTGATAGGTATTTTAAAAAAAATGCCCATGTTTTGCTCTGGTATTATTATGGGAACTGTGTGATTTTTAAAATACGGAATCTAATATTATATTAAGTTAGTATAATATTATGTTTAGCACCTAAGATAGTTGTTTGATGTTAATTCTTGTTTTAAGTTATTTTAAGTGCATAAGTTGAAGAAATGGTCCAATTTTTTCAATAAAATATAAATGAGGAAAAATATTATGTGTCGGAATGAAACAACTATTAACGGATTTAACTCGCGTATTTTTATTTTATTTTATTAGCTGACGTTTCGGATTCTTTACAGTTTCCATAATCGTAGCACGACTGAGCTGACAATAGTCTAACGCTAAAGTGAATAATCAGCTCAGTCAGTAAATTGTCAGCTCAGTCGTGCTACGATTATGGAAACTGTAAAGAATCCGAAACGTCAGCTAATAAAATAAAATAAAAATACGCGAGTTAAATCCGTTAATAGTTGTTTCATTCCAATGTGTAATAACCGCGAAGGCATCAGAAATTATTATATTATGTGTCTTTAGAATAAATAATCCAAATAGCATAACTGATAAAAATAAGCTTAATAAGGTTACCTTTGTGCAAGCTTAAAGAACTTTAACCCTTTTAACAAATTAATTTCAATAATATTGCCGCTTTACATTTAACTTTAGTACTTAGGCCAATATTATAAATACTTTGCTATCAACATTCAATAAACATTTACGCAAACTATGAGTGGTCATGACAGTTTCTCTTTATCTAATTTCTTGCGTCGTTAAGCCACGTGTTTATTTTTCCAGGCCATTACCTAGCTTTTAACTAAAGTGAAGACAAGTAGAAAGTACGTAAACTTGGTATTTAATATTTGTAGTGCATGCCAGGGTGCAGGCGCGTGCAGTGCGGGTAGCGTAAGTATGGCGCCAGGGTAGGCACTTCATACATTACTGACATTGTGCCTATATGGAATGCACGCCCTTGCCAGGCAGGCGCGTGCAGTGGGTGGAGCGTAAGTATGGCGCCAGGGTAGGCATTTCATACATTACTGACATTGTGCCTATATGGAATGCACGCCCTTGCCAGGCAGGCGCGTGCAGTGGGGGGAGCGTAAGTATGGCGCCAGGGTAGGCATTTCATACATTACTGACATTGTGCCTATATGGAATGCACGCCCTTGCCAGGCAGGCGCGTGCAGTGGGGGGAGCGTAAGTATGGCGCCAGGGTAGGCACTTCATACATTACTGACATTGTGCCTATATGGAATGCACGCCCTTGCCAGGGTGCAGGCGCGTGCAGTGTGGGGAGCGTAAATATGGCGCCAGGGTAGGCACTTCATACATTACTGACATTGTGCCTATATGGAATGCACGCCCTTGCCAGGCAGGCGCGTGCAGTGTGGGGAGCGTAAATATGGCGCCAGGGTAGGCACTTCATACATTACTGACATTGTGCCTATATGGAATGCACGCCCTTGCCAGGCAGGCGCGTGCAGTGTGGGGAGCGTAAGTATGGCGCCAGGGTAGGCACTTCATACATTACTGACATTGTGCCTATATGGAATGCACGCCCTTGCCAGGGTGCAGGCGCGTGCAGTGTGGGGAGCGTAAATATGGCGCCAGGGTAGGCACTTCATACATTACTGACATTGTGCCTATATGGAATGCACGCCCTTGCCAGGCAGGCGCGTGCAGTGGGGGGAGCGTAAATATGGCGCCAGGGTAGGCACTTCATACATTACTGACATTGTGCCTATATGGAATGCACGCCCTTGCCAGGCAGGCGCGTGCAGTGGGGGGAGCGTAAATATGGCGCCAGGGTAGGCACTTCATACATTACTGACATTGTGCCTATTTGGAATGCACGCCCTTGCCAGGCAGGCGCGTGCAGTGGGGGAGGCGCAAGTAAGGCGCCAGGGTAGGCACTTCATACATTACTGACATTGTGCCTATATGGAATGCACGCCCTTGCCAGGGTGCAGGCGCGTGCAGTGTGGGGAGCGTAAATATGGCGCCAGGGTAGGCACTTCATACAATACTGACATTGTGCCTATATGGAATGCACGCCCTTGCCAGGTATGCGCGTGCAGTGTGGGGAGCGTAAATATGGCGCCAGGGTAGGCACTTCATACAATACTGACATTGTGCCTATATGGAATGCACGCCCTTGCCAGGGTCACCCTGGAAGGGTAAGCGCACCTCGGAGCGACCATTTATCTGGTGGAGCAGTAACGGCCCCAGGGCCAACTGTATAAGAACCTCTCGAAAAAAAAAAAGACTCACCATGTGTAATATTAGGAGAACTCCTATAGCCAATCCGCGTCGCAGCCGCATCTTTATCTGTGGACAAAAAAAATCAAGTTTTTATAATTTTGCAATGTACATGTGATCTTCTTTCATTTGATTCCCCATTCGCGTATTTGTTGACATTCGGTTTTAGAATACGTCACATAGTCATGCATTGTCATCTAAACTGAACGTGTATACAAAATTTCAGCTCAATCGGTTAAAATAATAATTTGTGATGCCTTCGCGGTTATTATACATTGGAATGAAACAACTTTAACGGAAAATAAAATACGCGAGTTAAATCCGTTAAAGTTGTTTCATTCCAATCAATCGGTTAAAGTTATCTGATTTGGAATTCTATACATTGTGTTCACCTACTAACTCTAACTTCTTTTTACCTAATTTTTTAAGTATGCATTGGAATGAAACAACTATTAACGGATTTAACTCGCGTATTTTTATTTTATTTTATTAGCTGACGTTTCGGATTCTTTACAGTTTCCATAATTGTAGCACGACTGAGCTGACAATAGTCTAACGCTAAAGCGTTAAGCGTCTTTACACTTTAAACTGTAAAGAATCCGAAACGTCAGCTAATAAAATAAAATAAAAATATGCGAGTTAAATCCGTTAATAGTTGTTTCATTCCAATGTGTAATGGCCGTGAGGGCATCAGAAATTATTTTTTAAGTAAGTATGTTTAATCGGTTCCTAGATGATTTGTAAAAAACATCGAGCCTGTAGGCTGCCAGGCTTTAACTTCTAAATCTGAAGTGAAGCCGGGGCGGATCGCTAGTATATCAAAATAAATCGCCGAAATGTAAACCCACATAACTTCTGAACGACTGCACCAAATTGGATGATTCTTTTTTTATGTGTTCCTTATTATCAGGACAATAAATTTATAAATATAGATTTACAAAATTAATTCACGGTAACATAAGACTTTTACAAAACAATCGAATGGACAGGACGACACGACCGGGACCGCCAGTTTCGTATATCTATACTAATATAATAAAGAGGAAAGATTTGTACCTATTTTTGTATGTTTGTAATGAATAGGCTCAAAAACTACTGGACCGATTTTAATAATTCTTTCACTGTTGGAAGCTACGTTCACCCTGAGTAACATAGGCTATAGAATATTTTGAAAAAAAATAGAAATCCGTGCGAAGCCGGGGCGAACCGCTAGTATAAGATGTAAGTACCTAGATTTGCTATTCGTTGCAAAAAAAGAAGAACGAGCGGACGCAGACGGGTGGCCAAGAATAGTCTGTTTATATTGTGTTGTGGTTTTCTGCATAGCGATTCAACGAAAGTCATATTTATCGAGTCGTGCCTGAGGCAAGGGAAAGTACAAAGCGAATTCTTCAGTTTTAGGTCAATTGCATTGTAGTCCTTGGACATGATAACAATGATAATTTCCATTGTTATCATGTATCCATTCATATTAAAATTGTTACTTTTAAGTTTTATTTTACCGTTTCTTTTCATAGGCCAGATAATAGGGAAGACGACTGGGTAAAGCAAACGAAATCGTATTTAGTCTGTTAAAAGACGTTAATTTTCATTAATTACATTAAAAAAAATTAACGTCACTTTATGATATAAATTGTACCGTGACGTCATGAGCTTACTCCCGAACTTTAAAAGCCATTATCTTTGTAATTTTTTGTTCGTTTGAGAAAAATAAAAATGTGTCCAACAATTTTTGGTAATCTACTTGATGGAAAAAAAATTCGTCATGCCTATTTCCCTACACACTACATTTCTCTTCGCATTCATATTTTTTTGTCAGCTTGTATTTATCAGACATTTTTCCTATTTCTACTTTAAGTATAACATTTTTTTTTAATTCAGACTATTATTAAAACATAGGTACCATAAGTCAATTATCTCATGTAGAAATTTGTATGTAAATCGCGCACAACTTCTGTACCAGATACTCTACATCAAGGGCGTGCATTCCATATAGGCACAATGACACTAATGCATGAAGTGCCTACCCTGGCGCAATACTTACGTTCTTCCACTGCACGCGCCTGTTCTACATTTATAGACAAAAGTGGAGTAGCAAGTCGTTAAATGCTTCTGTTATACAAATTTGAATAAAAACACAATCGAGTAATAATTAAATGCAGCTCCCATACAATCTGAATCAGAACTACAATCTCTGTTAATGCACCTACTTTGGCATTACGATTCTCATACAATTGGGGACATTTAGGTACTTATGATACTGTGTGATTGTATGTATGCAACATAATGAAAACATAAATTATTGTTAACAATGAAAAAAGATTCGTAAATAAATCTAGAGGGCTAGACAAGTGCCCAACGTTCAACGTTAACGTTATACGTTAGCACCAAAATGTAAGGGATTTGACATCCGCGAACGTTTGTGACGTACGTGACAGTCGTTCGCGGATGTCAAATCCCATACATTTTGGTCCTAACGTTTAACGTTAACGTTGAACGTTGGGCACTTGTCTAGGGCCCCTTGAGTCCAAGATACGGTTTTAGGAAGAAGGAAGTAAGATGACTTACTTCCTTCTTACACATATCTAAGTGTAACACTGTATGTATGAACATACAGTGTTACACTTAGATATGTGTACATGCTTTTCCATGAGGTTTAGAAATAACAAAGTCAGAAAGATTCTTCTGAATACTTTATTGTAAGTTTATCTTTTTATAACATGAGGTCTTTAGGGCATTATTAACTTTTTACAAAAAATGCAATTTTAATTATAATGATGAAATTATGAGCTATTAAGTATTTATTTTATTCGCTACTTATATTATTGCCTTCTATTAAGACTAAGTATACATTGACTAATGTTATATTTATTTATAAACATTAGGTAGGTATATTATTATTATGTTATACTGGACAAAATCACTCAAATCATTTAAGAAGAAACGTTTGATAAAACTAGGAAACTTAACGAACAGAACCGACCAAACGTTTCATGAAAAAAAATCAAGTTCCTCTCACAGCAAAATATTGAATAAGGAAAAAACTTTTCATTTCCGTTGGTACCGAGCAAGATATAAAAGCTGAAGCTTTTTACCTTCCATTTCTACGAGTACTGGTTCATTAAATACTAATACAAATTTTGTATTTCGCAAGCTTTGCGCTAAATTCCGTTTTTTCTCATAAGTCCGCTAACTGCTACACTATTCAGAAATTGCGCTAATCAGCAATTGCTCTTAGCGTTTAGCTACTTATTGCTAAACTGCTTTCCTTTTCCTTTGCAAACTATACTTCTATAGAGGCTCTACATGCCACTTTAAAAATTCATTTTAGCGCGTATTCAGATGGATTACTAGGCAAACCGTAAAGGCTTATAAATTTAATAATATTTTCTTAGAAAGCCTATTACGATAAGATACCTCTACTAGGTTCAGATGTTATTTATATTTACAACTGCAGTAGTAAAAGGAAATAAATTCTTGTGATGCGTTGACCCGGAGTTAGAAATTATCAATTTTATATATTTTTATTATATATCGATAAAAGTACTTAATGTTAACTATATATCGCACTTCGTCTTTATTATTTACCAGTGTTTTATATTGTATATGTACTCGTATATATGATTCGAAAAAGATATAGTAATATGTAATTGTTTGTACTTAGACCACGGTTAAATATATATAGATTATTTACTACTCTGAAAGTGTAAAAACTAATTAGGTACCTATTTTGAAGTTTCTTTTCAAACAGACTGTGAAGAAAATCCTATTAAGTTTAGTACCTAAGCTTGTATTAATCATCAATCATGAAAAATGTAACGTAACCACCTAACAACGTAAGATTTCTGTATTGTATTTTCATTTTTTATCCCCGTCAACATTTATTAAGCAGATGAAACCGCCCATCAAAACACATCACAAATGAAATGAAAACGAAAAATGGAATGTCATTCGCGTGGCTTGTTAAGAGCGCGTGTAGACCACCCTTTAGTCGGCACAGCTTAATTGACAGGAGTTGGAAACTCGCGAAAGTAAAGACGTGTACACACCGATCGACTTTAATCACCGAATATTGTGGGCGTTTCCACCCAACGGGTTAAAACAGCCAAGTGGGCCGTGGGAGCACCGGGAGAAAGTGGCGAACCTACCGGAAAGTGACGGAACTCCTTTGAGTTTTTGCCGGACATTTTGGTCGTAAGATATGCGGTCGCATTGTATAATTACGGGGTGCGGTGTTTAAGTGTCAAGTGGTTTATTGCCGTTTTGACTTCGTTGAAGCTCACCCGCGGCGATAAAATGCGTGGATAATAAAAATATTGACACTGAAGCGATAAGCGGTTTATGAGAGGATTACACGTAACTTTATCGGCGGTTGTCAATTTAACTTACAATATTAATACCAGAGTTAATGCTGTACCGAAATTGTACTTTCGTTTGACGTCTAATCACCTATTCGCTACTAGTCACTGACGAATTATGAGCCTTAGTCTAATAGATATAAGGGTGCATTAATAACGCCTATTTGAAAATTAAGTTGAAATTCACAGTCCATTTGACTTGAATGATGAACTGGCATCGCTTTGATGGATGATCTTTATAGAAGTATAGACGTAAATATAGTTGAATAACTCAGTTTTAGGAAATTGAACGTACCTATCTAAACCCTTCTAAGGTTTTATTTTAAAAATGAAATCATAATTTCTGATGCCTTCGTGGTTCTTACACATTGGAATGAAACCATTTTAACGGCGGATTTAACTCGCGTATTTTATTTGATGCCGTTATGAAAACTTTTACAGTTCCCGTATTCGTAGCCGACATAGCCTTAAAACGCTGATACCTAATAGTATAACATTGTACCTAATGGATAGAAATATGAAATTTTGCACAGAGATTCCTTTTATAAGAATGGATTTTTGAAAATGCATCCTCAATAGGGGTAAAAAGGTGCTTATCGTACAGACGAATTCGCGGGCAAAATCTAGTATTATTATAGTTATAATTGTAGTTACGACTATATTATGTCAATACACATTTATCGGATATTCCACCCAGTTTACGAACTTTGTAATGTTTCACTAATACAGTTTGTTAAACAATTTACAATGCAATTAACAGCTGCGATATTACTTTAAATAAATCCCTATTACAAAACACATAACGTTCATAATTTATTGTATCAAATTATCAACGGTTTGAGGTAAAGCTTTTTTTGCTTAATGTAGCGTGAACACGTTTTTTGCAAGTTGTTTGTGGGCTATTATGAACTATAATACTTTTAGAATAAGGTTCAGTTTTGATAAGGATAAAAAAAATTCAATAACAGAATAATATTATCCGGATTTGTTGCAAATCCGCAATTTACACGGATGTTTTATAGTGTGTGAACGAGAGTTAATACGTTAATCGGTTGCATTAATTTTACTTTAGGTGTTTAAAGATTAAACTTTTATTATTAAAAGGTTGAAAGTAAATTTTTAATTATAATTATACCAAGACAGGCTTATAAAAAACACCTAAGCGACCTTTATCTAGTACCTACTAAGACAACATTGTAAGAGAATTCGACGCCCATGGTTCAATTGAAAAAACATCTGTTTTTAAACGGGGTACCAATATGTTAATTTATTAAAGATGATATTTTTTATAGAACAATCATTAGGTACTATAACGCCACCGAAATAATTAGAGAATTAATTCATAAAATCAAATCAAATTATTTTTATTTCAACCAACTTAGGTCACGTTTCACAGTTTACATTAAATACCTCAAGTATTATTTTAATCTATACTAATATTATAAAGCTGATGAGTTTGTTTGTTTGTTTGAACGCGCTAATCTCAGGAACTACTGGTTCGAATTCAAAAATTCTTTTTTTGTTGGATAGACCATTTATCGAGGAAGGCTTTAGGCTATATAACATCACACTGCCACCAATAGGAGCGAAGAAACAGTGGAAAATGTGTAAAAAACGGGGAAAATATGAAGCCTTATGAAGAAGTGACAGAAGACTGACAGATCTTTGACGAAACAATCGGACGGGCAGGACGACGTCTGCCGGGGCCGCTAGTTTTTAATATTGAAACTTATCCATTATCTAATTAAAAAAAACATCATACCTAGCCGTATTTACCAATGTATAACTGTGTGCGTGTACCTAATTCGAATTTCGAAACTCATGTCCAGCTAGATTTTGCAAATACGACACACGTGCATCACTAGCCTGATATCTTGAAGAAATCATAAATACAACAATCTCTTCAACAAAAAAAACTGACATAACGAACTTATGCCTACATGACATTCAACCATCACAGGCGCATCATTTATCAAACCATAGTTATCTGCATTCCATATCAATTTCACCAAAATTAGCATAAACAACTAAGGGGCTGATTGTAAAAAATTGTCTATGAACGAGTCTAGACACAATCGATCTATTGTATGAATGGATGCGAACTGGTTTTGTTATGTCGGGTGCGTCGACCTGCGTATGCGCATCGAGACCGAAAGTTGAGAGGGTTGGTCGTTTACATAATTGGCTTAGCGTTTTGTTTTGTGTGGTTTTAAGCACTCTTAGACAAGTGCCAATTTACACGACTAATAAAGAGAAAGTACCTATTTTTGTGTGTATGTTTGTAATTAATAAACTCAACTACCTACTGTTACGATATAAAAAATTCTTTCACACTGAATAAAATAGGCTTTAGAAATAAAAAATCGGTATCCGTGCAAAGCCGGGGCGGGCCGCTAGTCTATATATATCTTGGGCAGACGAAATCTCGGGCAGAAGACGAAGAATTAAAATGAGCATAAGCCAAAGAAAATTGACATTAACTATAAAATATTTTTTGCAATAAGTACACAAACTTTTTATATCCGGTTAAATGAAGCTACTCTTAAAACCATTTACTATTTAAAAAAGAGGATTACTTAATAATATTTCTTTAAACCACACTCATCAAATATTATTTCCAGAATACCTTTCTAGTGAGAAAATACCATAACCTACAAAAAACAAGTTTTACTTACCAAATAGTTCTAAAAACTTGGACACGACACGGTCAAATAGTAAAACTGTGAGGACAAACAAGAGGCTGAGAAAGCAACGTGTATTTGTTTACACTTTCTCCAGGATCGAACGAAGGTCGATTGGTATTACTAGTGTTACGGCTGCGCCTGCGCATCACTACATAGTATAAAACAAAGTCGCTTTTTCTGTCCCTATATCCCTATGTACGCTTAAATCTTTAAAACTACGCAACGGATTTTGATGCGGTTTTTTTTTAATAGATAGAGTGATTCTAGAGCAAGGGTTATAGCACCCGTGTGAAGCCGGAGCGGGTCGCTAGTTGTTTAATAAGTTGTAGATCTATAACTAAAATTTAAGTCCTAGAGATTTAAATTGAGGAAACTTTTTTTAGTTTTTGGGCTATCGTCTGCATATCCCTACTAATATTATAAATGCGAAAGTAACTCTGTCTGTCTGTCTGTCTGTCTGTTACGCTTTCACGCTAAAACTACTGGACCGATTTAAATAAAATTTGGTACAAAGAAAGTATGGAGCCTGAGGCTACTTTTTAACCGACTGCAAAAATGGAGGAGTTCCACGCGGACGAAGTCGCGGGCAGAAGCTAGTTTGTTTATAATTTATTGCATAAAAGTTAACGCAAGTAAGTGTACTAAAGGCTAACTGCCTTGAGGAATTCTCATTTTTTTATATGCTCATATCAAATCATTAGGTCTAATTGAAGTGAAGTTTCAAAAAACTTTTTGTAAAGACAAGTTTCATGTCGGCGAGACGAAAGACAAACTACCATCAAAATCGTCATTTGCTTTAAATCCGAGTGAATCTAACACGACATTCGATCAAATTGAAGTGTGAAAGAACTTTTCGTAAGGACAAGTTTTGTGTCGAGACGAAAGTCTTGACAAGTTTGTTTACACTTTCACCAGGATCGATGGTGGTCAATTACTGTTACTGGTGTTACGACTGCGCCTACGCAGGCCGGATGTGTTTTGTAACGAGATTTTGGTACGCGTGAGAATGTCAATGTTATCTAAGATTAATTGAAATTGGTAGATTTACTGAACATCTTGTCAAGTGACATTCTACATCCGCTAATGGAATGGAATGGGATTAAAAATATGTGGAATTCATAATTATAAGCTCATGAAGTCACGTGGTCAGTTTTCAAATACAATACAAGATACCTAGTCTTTTTGGTCACGAAATACAAAATAGCGTTATATTGGTATAATTTACTGGATAATAAGCACACACATGATACATAATCTGAAAATCCCTTTACATTATTGCATCGTTTTAGTACATAGACCGTTTACAAGGAATTAATTATAGGTACTCTTCTAGCAATTTAGTTTTACAAAGACTTAATCGACACAAAAATTTAATTAATTTGCTACCACAATTTCACTCTCATTCATGGGTAGAAATCCATTTGTTTGAGACAAAAGCCTATACGAAGTAAGTCACGAGCTGTCAAGTCAATGCCAAGAGTAAATTGTTAACGGTCAAATGTTGAAAACGTGACAGTCGGCAGGCGGTCAATGACATTTAAAAAAAATACTTTTGCTTTCGCTGACTTTTACTCCTTAAGTATGTTGTTATTTGGTTAAACATTGTTAATCATAAATTGCTTTTAAGCTTCTTTAGATAGGTTGAAAGGTAAAACTTTTACTGTCTGAAAGGGTTTTTACAACCTTTGAAGGGATTGTACGATCTCAGGCTAAAAGACGTAAAAGCGAGACGAGTAATCCTATTAATTATAACCAATACATCACGTGTTTCAATTAATAGCCTCCCTTTAAATTAAACTGTGTTTTAGGCACATTAGCACAGTACCAAATAGGTAAACATTAGTGTCAGATTTTACTACACTCATTTATAGGTTAAGGAGTATTCCATCTTTCGCTACGCTTTAGTCATCATCCTCAACCAAAAGACGTCCTCTGCTGAGTGTAGGTCTCTCCCAAGATCCTACACAATAACCAATCCTGAGCAGCCTACATCCAGCAGATTCTAATGATTTTCACCATGTCTTCAGACCTCCTGGTGGGGTTATCTCAAACTACATCTTCCGCATTTACCGAACACTTTTTGGCTTCAACTCACCAAGTGAATTGACGCTCTATTTCAAACCAAACAAAAAGATCCAACTCGAGGCCTCTCGAACTCAACAATCCAAGACCAAGGAGATGTTTTGCAGTATAATTGTCTCCCGGTGCGACTGAAACAATTCCCCATCCATTCACACGAAATCCTAGGAAACTTGCACAGTTATAGTGTTAATTGAAGGCAGACAATAGAACCCACAGTGCTGAGAACTGTCGTAAACCTACATACCTAGACCTGTTGGCACACATCGCTGGGTCGACGACAGACTGACAATTAGGTGATTTTGTGGACTATGTTTGACGTTATAAGACGTCAATGTCATTGTGAAGAATAGAGGAGGATGTAATGCCAATTTTATATCTACGATTGTCAATTAATTTTATTGGTGTTTAGTGGTTCTTAAAGGCTTTTTATTATCTTAGGGATGAAATTAAGAAAATTCGAGCATGCATGGTTATTTGTAGTGTTTTCAGCTTTGAAGACTCAGTGAAAAAGGGTAAGCGTCATTCGGTCCTAAATACAAAAAGTTACAAGTGTAATAGATACTGCATGTCTTATACCCTTTTTCACTACGGTCGTATGATATTTATATCATTTTTTTAAGATCCTAATGTGCGTGTTATTTTCAACTAATAATTTCTTCGCAATGTTTTCTCTGTTTAATACAAGTTCTCTTGAGATATAATGAATAAATATTTAGCTTGGGATAATTCACGTCAATTAATCTAGTCGCATTGAATCATATTTATAGATATAAGACATAGGAGAAAATACATAATTCACAGAATCATTCAATAAAAAAACTCGTCTTATAATATACGAAAGCGTAAATAAAAAAAACATAATTGCATTCATCAAAACCAATATCGTTTTTAATACGTGTAAAGTTCTCACAAATTTAACATCGAAAGTGAATGTTTCTCACGATCCCGCCAATAAAAAAGAATAATAAAAAAAATCAGAGGCGCTAAAATTAAATGGTTACTGCGCGTGGGTTTCGCATTTCATTGTGGTTGTAACAATGAACACATGAAGATGACCAGTAAAAACGTAAAAAAATCGGCCAAGAGCGAGTCTGACTCGTGCTCGATGGGTTTCAGTACCTATATAATATTATAGGTAAAAGAAGAAGCTGAGTTAATGACTAACATTAACGAAGGGCCTAAAGTATTGGTATTGGGTTAGAAATTTGTAATTTTAAAACGCTCCTCTAAAACACTAAGAAGGATTTTTAGATAATTCACTTCCTAAAGGGGTAAAATGGTTGTGCGCAGTTGAAGTCGCGGGTAGGAGCTAGATATCTAAAATCTGTAGAATATCAGATATAAAATATAAAGATTGGAATAAAAGATAGGTAGGTATCTATAAAAATAGATTTTTGTATGGAAGACCCCTTAAATATTTATTTTATCTTGGAATGAAACAACTATTAACGGATTTAACTCGCGTATTTTTATTTTATTTTATTAGCTGACTTTTCGGATTCTTTACAGTTTCCATAATCGTAGCACGACTGAGCTGACAATAGTCTAACGCTAAAGTCTTTCTTAATCCGTTAATAGTTGTTTCATTCCAATGTGTAATAACCGCGACGGCATCAGAAATTATTATTTTATCTTGTTTTTTAGTTTGTTGTTACATCGGCAACAGAAATAGGTACATAACCTGTGAAATTTTCAATTGGGGATTTTTTGAACTATCAGGGTTCATGAGATACAACCTGGCGACGAACCGAATGACGGACAGGTTGCGGAGTCTCATAATAAATTTCGTCCCGTTTTCCGTTTTGGATACGGAACCCCAAAAACCGACAACTCAAAAAATTCAATACCCGCGTAATTTGACAGGACTCGTTGACATTGACACGTCACGGAACTTATCGAATACAAATCAAAAAATTAGCTTAGTCACAAGCAAATCGATACAAATGCGCGGTCAATAGTGAGTAGTGACGTACATTATAAATCGATACCTCAATAGTGAGTGGCAAGTGAGCATAGTCAAAAACGAAAGTTGAATCGATCTCAAATCGGCGCCGAAACATCGAGCTGAGAGATTTTGGTCAGTCGGTCACTTTCACCAACTACTAATTAGCGATCGAAGTTCGATATTTACATGACCACCTCATCGATATCGATATATCGACTTATCGATGTATATTAGGCGTCGATAACACAGATAAGGAATGAATCTGATTATCTTTGGATTAGATTTGATGAGTAATTATGTCGACTGGTTTGCGATAAGTCGGGTAGGTAATTGTAATTGAATTTGGTGAAACCGCATCCGCGTTATAATTATATCTATTAATTTTGTTAAACTAACCGTGAACATGTTTTTATAACTTACTAGCTTTTGCCCGCGACTCCGTCCGAGTGGAATTAGTAATTGCAACATGTCATCCCCCATTTTAAGCTCTTAAAACCTCTTTTTCACAATTAAAAGGATTCTATGTCCTTTCTCAAGCTCTTGACTAAATGTGTACCAAATTTAATTTAAATCGATTCAGTAATTTTATTATCGCGAAACGGAAAGACAGAGTTACTTTCGCATTTATAATATTAATTAGGATTAGGATTATTTTCTAATAATACTTTCATAGGTATATTATATATTAGATCTAGAATAAATCTGATTTTTCGGTGAACTTTTTAAAACTATCGATCAATGTTTCCCGCCCTGTAAATCGATAAACACTACCACAGACAACTCAAGCGCAACATTGACGAGTGTAGATCACATAGACTTAGAATCGTAATAGATACGGCCATACTAATAAGCAAGAAAGAAAGAGGTACAAGTAAGTAGGTATGATATTTGCTATCCCTGTCAACGAGCGACCCTGTAATAAGGGTCGGTACGGACCCCAAAATTTAAGTGTGATGACACAACTACTAACTTGACAGGTTGTCGCTTTAAATGACATTTAAGATTAAGACGTACAATTTGTATTTTTTTTAGTTATCCTTATTAGCTTATTTGTTAATAGTAGTATTACAGTGGTATTTACGCTGCTCAACGTGCAGTGTCAAAAATTATAATGCCACCTCTTTAAAATTTAACTCTATGGTCGATCGATAGATCTACGCAACTACTGACAGCTGACGTATTCATGTGAGTTAGTGTAAGATCATTATAATTTCTGATTAATACACATTTCTAATCAGAATAATGATTAAGTAGGTACGTTATTATTATTTATTACGTATCCTTATTTGGTGCTTGATATTCTGGGAAATAGACCGTAGGGATCAATGAGAAATTAATAGTATCGATTAGATTAATACGTTTGGTATCATTTTAATTATTGAAGAATTATTGAAGAATTACCTATATTCTTTACTAAAAAAAATATATATATTTGCTATAATAATAATATATTATAACACCTACTATATATTATTGTTATAGCAAAAACGAACTATATTTTTACGTAGTAAAAAAAATTAAAGAACGTCTTATTTTTATAAGCGGATAAAAATGCCTTAATTAAGAAATATTATTATAGTACCTAAGTGTGCATTGAAATAAAAAGTAATATATCACTTTCAATAAGCGTACCTTACTTCAAAAAATAAAGTATTAGGTACTTTTCTCTTTTCAGCCCGCAAATTTTGGATCGTACCTCGCCCAATGGCAGACATCTTTAAAAAATATACTTAAAGCCAACTTCACGCTAAACGAAAATGCAACGCTAACTTCACGCTAATCATAACTCACACATTTATACCTACCATTTATTCAAGTTCACATGTTTTTATAACCTCTCAAACATTTATTAACATACTCAAAACGTTCACTTACACTGCGTGTGAACATTATAACAAAAGATCATTTGTTTATGTCAATTAGAAGTACTTGGAACTGTTGGGAGCTTTCCCCCCGTGATCGGAATTCGATTGTGGTAAGCGAGATTTAAAGAATCAAGTACTTATATAGAATCGAAAGTCGATGAGAAATTATTTGATATCAATTAAATAAACACTTGTTTATTGAACTGCTCGTAGTATTTTCCAATTGTTAAGTGATTGTTACTTAATTTTTATAACAATGCAATGTTTTCGACTTTTTCTAGGCACTATAAGCACCCCCGTTTTACCCCCTTAGGGAGTGAATTTTTAAAAATCATTTCTAAGTGCTCCACTGCGTTAGTAGTTAGTCCATGAATGTCAGTCATCAATTCAATTTCTGCTTTTATATATAGGTATAGGTATAGATTTGAGTAGGTACCTAAATGTTTTTTTGCTAATTTTCTTAAAAATTGTGCCCTGACAAATACATTTAGGTACTATTCTATTGTCATGGTCTTATCATCAAAAAATATAATTGTAGCAGATGCCTAAAGGCTTAAGAGCCTCCTTTCGAAAGGCTTAAGAGCCTCCTTTCAGGAGTCTCGCCACTCGTCCGGTTTTGCAAAGAAGGCCCATTAGCTGGCCAACTGCGCTTCAGAGTTCAGAATTCAGTTCGAAAAAAAAAAAGCAGATGTTTTGCAAAACCATAATCATACGTTCTAATCATAATTATTGATAAAAAATAACAACTTCAATTACGTTTTGTAAATAAACGCAATTTTAAATTGAATGGACATTACAGTGCTAAAATCTGAACTTAATGTAAACTCTGACATTTAGTGTCGCGGTCACGCCGTAAACGTGTTAACTGTCACCTTAAGTTCATGTCATCATATTAAACCTTAAAAAACCCATTACCATCGAATATAACCAGAAATATAAATCCTACTACTATTATAAAGGCGAAAGTTTGTAAGTATGGATGTATGGATGTATAGATGTTTGTTACTCTTTCACGTAAAAACTACTGAATGGATTTGAATGAAACTTTACCACAATATAGCTTATACATCAGAATAACATATAGGCTATATTTTATAACGATATTGTGTGAAGTACTCATCGTGCGCAGACGAAGTCGCGGGCAGAAGCTAGTTTATTCATAAAGATCAAACAAACACCGAATGCGGTGAAAAATAGAAAAATAACAATTTACATCAAAATGAAATGAAAAAACGGGTAAAATAGCAAGGGGTTGCGATAGCTTACATCAATACCTACCATATATTTTAATCTTTTCTACAATCGTTGACGATATTATAATATCTTGTCTTGTTCCAACAGATTTTAACTCTTATTAGATATCAAACTAGTTTACGTAACTTCGGGTTCCTATCAACGTTAGATCTCACCAGATGAGTTTTGGTGCTTATTGGCAATTTTCCTAATTTGGAACGTTCAAACATGGTCGCAAAGACATCGTAGATTGCTTACTTGTTTTACTAATTTAGTTAACTTGTAATATCAAGTTCATTGACCCTGTATAAGAATAGATAACCATAGGTAGATAACGTTTCCTAGACTAATATAATAAAGAGGAAAGGTTTGTTTGTTTGGATTGAATAGGCTCCAAAACGACTGGACGAATTGAAAAATTCTTTCACTGTTGGGAAGCTACACTATTCCCAAGTGACATAGGCCATAAAAATGATCCGTGCAAAGCCGGGACGGACAGCTAGTAAGGTATATAGTTTCAATATATTTTATTTTTCAATCAAAGTTGACACGCAAAAGGCGTTATCTGTAAATTTGGAGGTTAATACCATTTTTTTAATTACAAAACTTACAAAATTGGACCCCGCCCAACTATCAATTTGAGACACTCAGAGAGAGTTTTATGGAATCCTTCCAATTTTTTAATTCCTGATCTCGGTTGAGTAAGCAATTTCGTATCTAAACTACGACCAAGAGGCGTAGTCAAGGGGGTCTAGATAAAATGTATGGGATTTGACATCAGTGTTGCCAACTCCTAGAAATTCGAGTCGCTAAACTCAAAGTCAAAAGTCGCCAGAAAGTCGCTAAAACTAAAACATACTTAACCATAAAAAGTACGGGGGACCCCCCCCCCTAAATAATATACTAATGGAACTTCAATTAAATAACGTTTGAATTTGGTGCGCTATCGCGTTTGTTGTTTTCCATATTATCAATATCAATTATGTATCTCTTGGCATTGAATAATTTTGTGTCGATTTGACAAAAAAAGTATCTAAAAAAGGCTTTAGAACTGTTTTAATTTGTACTCCAAAAGTCGCCAGATAAGTCGCTAAACTATTTTTGTCGTCAAAACTTTTTTTTGGTCGCTAAGCCTTAAGCAAAAGTCGCTAGTTCTAGCGACAAAATCGCTAAATTGGCAACACTGAGTCAAGGGGGTCTAGATAAAATGTATGGGATTTGACATCGTTCGCGGAGGTCAATTCCTCCACATTTTGGTGCCAACGTCAAACGTTAGCGTTGTCTACGCCCCCAAGTAAGATAATGTCTCTCTAACTTTTTGTACAGTTTCTTTCGATCTTTGATAAGCAAAATTGCCTCTGGTTATTAGATTGGGATCACATTAAAAGTTAGATATTTACGTCATTTGTTATGTAATAATGTCATAAATTTATTATTATTAATACAAAAATTAAGCCAAGTTAGTGAATGACCTACTTTTGGCACACCATCAAAATCCTTACCTACAACCAAACCTACCTACCTACCAATAGGTAAACAAATTTTACTCTTCTAGCTTCATATATAAAACATAAATCTATACGGAAAAGTCCTTCAGTGTACAAAGACATATTAATCAGTTTTTCGCCTTTTCCAAATAATAATACTTTCGAGTTAGTCCTAAGTGTGCGTTATGTCACTTCGTTCAGTTAGATCTAAAGGGAGCGAACCGAAAAAAGTTATCTTCTTAAATTATAGCTTAAATCTGTTTTAATACTAGATAGGCTTTGCTGTAATGGATTCAATGGTACCTATGCATAACTCAAATCTTCAGGTTTTTGAGCTCTCTTTAGATGTAGGTGTGCGATTTCTTCCTTGTATTGATTATTTATGTCAAGTTTAAAGTAAAAAGTCGGCTGATTGAAATATTCCACTCCAATTAACAAATGACGGTAACAACTATCGTCATTGATGGACCGCGGTACCTTATAACTTTTTTATTATTTTTCTTATGTCATTTTTTTCTCCTTCCAGTGAATGTGTCAGAGAATTTGATGGGTTAAGTTTTTTTTTTATTATTATTATGTACAAACATCATGTAGACATAATCGAATATTGCAGTTTCATCAACTGCTAGGGCGATAAATAAGTTTTTCTACAAAGCAATTGTATTCATTAATAAGTATTTTTTCAATTGCATGTAAAGTTAGATTTTATATACAAAAGTACAGAAACTCAACTAAATATTGACCTAAATACAGCTTTGAATCCACAACCTCCTTATAATTAGTGTCTCTAACCAGCTATTCGATTCCGATTAAATCAGTAAAAGCATTTATTAAGCAACAAAATTATCCTAACAGTAATTGATACCAAACCATGCCAAATTGCACTTAATATTTAATGAGTACCTGATCAAAATCACCCGTCTCACTCTGACTTCAAACAAAAACGAAACAATGAAAGAGATGGAAAAAAACAAAACACCATCCGTGACCCAAGGTTTTAGAACAGCTCGGCGAAAAAACGTTTCAATTTGTATATTAATAATATTATGAGTTATACAGGTATTCACCTATAAATCTATTAACACCGATACTATATGCTGTCTATGTACCATCTTGACCCACGGCCTGAACTTTCTCCATACTATACTGGTTCCAAACGCCGTATGTTTATGTATGTTGGTGATAGAATGTGAGTCTGAATATAATAAATAACTTATTTTAAAGTCGGTACACAAGTAAAGATGGAATAAGCAAGTAAATTTGAGACAATATTTGTACCAAATCAAGGAGAAGTTGACTTAATTACTGACATGTCAACGCAGAGTCTAAACTATAAGTGTCAGAAATTTTAAATTATGCACAGGGGTTCCTTTTATAACGTCAAGAAGCATTGAGAAAGTATTTCCGAAAATTCGGTAAAATAGGGTAGGCTTATAGTGCGCAGACGAAGTCACGAGCGGAAACTAGTAGGTAATTCGTAAAACCAAATATAAAAGCCCGGCGACCCGAAATCAATACCAGAATTAGTAATCAAAACTCATCAATACTTAAAAAACAATTATAATTTAATTATACTTATCTAAACAATTATACTATAATTAAACGGACAATGAAATCAATCAAAGCTCTTAATGACTCATTCAATGATAACTAAATCACAATAATGAATTCATGAATGCAAAACATTTTATAATTAACATAATTTTATTCAATATTCCATTACGCTGAGACTAACCTATTTTCTCTTGAATATTAAATACATAAACAATTTCCTATCACCTAAATATTATCATAAAAGATTATCTTGCCTTTTATAAGGGTATACAGGTATGCAAACTTTTCTTGTATGTATGTAAATTAGAAACATTTGATGTTATTTTGCCCTGAAAATTTCAGCTGAGTTTATAAGATTATCTTGTGGAACAAGTGCCAAGGTATGGAAGTATGAAATATTCGGAGATAATTAACACGCCAAGTATATTCTTAAGTTAAATTAATAACTAGGTATATCACATATTAGTGACCTATTTTGTATCATGTATTTAGACTTATATTCAAATTATAATTACCTAATCAAATAAATAATCCACCAAATAAAATGACGAATTGTGAAATTTTTTAACAACGGGTGGGAGGGGTCTTAAATTTCGTGACGTCTGTTTTCAAAATATAAAACTGAAGTTAAATAAGTGACGTCACAATAGCTGTAAAATAAATGACCATAATAATGAAGAGGAGGAAGGGTCAAAAATTTATGAAATTCATATGACGGATAGCCGGATATACAAAACTAATTTTTAATATACCTACTAACAGATTGAAAAGCCAACGTGGAAAGCTGCCAACAAAAGTTAAATTGAAACAATTCAGAAACATTGGCAAGTGTTTCAACCAATTGTCATACAGTGCCAATCAATTTCCATACAGTAATTGTCAAAAGGCCTTCTCACAGCACTTTCCATTTTTACGACCGTGAACAAAAGATGGGTCTCAAGATTACCTCAATTTAATTAGATACCTACTTATGACTTTCCCACGGTAGGTCAAAAACTTATGTATTCTTTATGGCCTATTATACAGACTGCAGATGAAACTTTTACTTCGAGGCCGTAAGAAGTTGGGAACTCGAGTCATAAAGGGACGCTACACGACGTTCTTCTTCTGAAATTTTAATTGTACTTGTTAAACTTACGACTGAGGTACTTAAATATATTTCACTAGCGGCCCGCCCCGGCTTCGCCTCGATCCCTTTTTATAGCCTATGTCACAAGAGAATAGTGAAGTTTTCCAACAGTGAAAGAATTTTTCAAATCGGTCCAGTTTAGTTTAAGTAGTTTAGTTAATCCAAACAAACAAAAAAAAAAAACTTTTCTTGTTTATTATTATTAGTAAAGATATGTCTCTGTAATATTTATTTAACGTTATATATCAAGCAGTGTATGAAAAGTCAACCAATTTCTATTCCTACTGTATCTTTACAAAAAAGTTAGATCGATTATTTTTTAAAAAATAAATCGTATTTCTGACTCGATTTTTACCTCGAAGTCAAATTTCTAAAAGTCATAAAACACAATCAAAGCTAGATAGACGTGTAACTAGGCATAAATGCTGTATATTCAGACAATAAGAGTAAATTTATGGAACAGATTTAAATAATACGACATATGAAAGTAACCTCTTATTTGTGAACCACCAAAAATCACTGCTTAGTGTCCATTCCAATTGTCTAACGTACTAACTCTTTGAATCAGAACATTTCTCTATAAATATGTACCAAGCTCTTACGACAGTAGTCCAAACTTCCGGAGACGATAATCACTCTAATCAAAATCGATTTAATTTACACACTAATTGGTATCATCAATCTTAGAGAGTGGACAAAAAGTTAAGGGACGCGTCGACCAAGCGTTTCACCTATTAAAGACGTTTAAGACATTTTATAAATGCCTCAACGGCTTGAACGCGAGAACATTTCCTGTTGACGAGAAGCCGTGTGAGTACCGCCATACAATGACCTCCTTGTCTATTTTATATAGGGTTTAAGCTCACCACATTATGATGACAAGAGTCTTTCCTGCAATTTAGAGAAGCGTGGGAGATTCAGATTTGAATTTAAACTTGTAATCTATACTCTATACTAATATTATAAAGCTTAAAAGGTTTGTTTGTTTGTTTGAACGCGCTAATCTCAGGAACTACAGGTTCGAATTCAAAAATTCTTTTTTTGTTGGATAGACCATTTATCGAGGAAGGCTTTAAGCTATATAACATCACGCTGCGACCAATAGGAGCGAAGAAACAGTGGAAAATGTGTAACAAACGGGGAAAATATGAAGCCTTATGAAGAATTACTATTCCACGGGGACGAAGTCGCGGGCACAGCTAGTTTGAGTATAATATGGTTACTTTGTAGTGAAAATTTTACGGAAAAATGTGTGATATTTTTTAGGTCTGAAGTTTGATATTAGTCTCAGCATATTTGTGTTGAAGCCAAAGGTCTATACCAAATAAAATATCAGTAAAGATGCAACTGGAAAGTCTCTGTCGAACTTATAAACGTCGACTATGGTTATCTTATATGTTTGATAATTATCCCTTATCGAAGTGACGTGATATCGAGGTTCTATAATTGGAGAATAAAGAGATCTTATTCACTAAACCCATATTAATAAGCAATGCCGTCTTAAGGGAGTTTTCTATGATTTATTAAACCCTTTGAATTACTCGAGACGTTTCCAAGGAGTTTTCTTTGATGATCCCTTTAACATTACTCGAACCAATTCCTAAACTCAAGAACACGATCCCAATTGGCTATCGTTTGCAAGCGATCACATGCTCATCTTCCATGCTCGCCGTTGCCTTCAAACCCATTTAATTCAATTGATTTGAAGACTAGGCATTACTTAGTCTTGAATAACAATAAAGTGTTTCAAAATAAACCAATTGGGGCCGCTTTCAAACCAAGTGTTTCACAGGGTGTATCTTTATCTTTTTAGTAAAACAGAGTATGCTTTTTAATCTTCCTTATGCATGTACTGACTGTGTACTCTTTGAAATATGCAAGCTGCATTATAAGTACTTCTCCCGACTTTGACCCAGTAACCTCTAGGGCTAGACGGCATGCGGCAGCTGTGTGTT
Source organism: Polylopha cassiicola (assembly GCA_038024825.1). Taxonomy (NCBI): domain Eukaryota; kingdom Metazoa; phylum Arthropoda; class Insecta; order Lepidoptera; family Tortricidae; genus Polylopha; species Polylopha cassiicola. The sequence continues at coordinate 3,917,150 of CP149053.1, read as the reverse complement.
TTCACTCTCAGTTTACTTTGGCACTACATTCTATATTTGATATCAAATATTAGCTAGGGTATGATTGATTTTATGAATTGCTTTTGCGGATTGTCAGAATACGCCTATTGGTGAAATAGAACCTACTTATGATTTCTTTTTTGAACTTGTTTCAAATTTATCATTAGATACATGGGTATGTATACAGTCGTATAATGATAAGTTTTGGAATCAGTATCTATCCTTATTATCTCAATAATGCGTATTAGGAAAGTTAATTAAGATTGTTTTTTTATTTTTTTTCTTATACACAAGTTTAAACGTATAGGTAGTGTTTACAAATAAGTAGGTACTCCAAACTATAATAAATTTCAAAATATGCTGATAAATATAATTCTTATCATCAAATAATAAATTAAATTTATTTACTTATTTAACTTTTTAAATTAGCCTTTGACCTTTAAAAACCTTTAAAATAATACGATACTTTTATCAAAACTTTCCCACGCCCATGACTTCATTGAATTCTATATTTTGAATCGAAATTTATCCACTAACATACTTTCCAGACAATCGAAAGTCCAAAAGCAATAACCCTTTAAGCGACTTAATTTTTTAATGAACTTTAACCAATCGATAATCACTTAGATAGAATCGAACTTATACACTTTAATCCAATATCCAAAATCGCTCTGTACTACAAAAGCCGATTCATCGCAAGTAACATGTCAAAATATAATTCTGTCTCTTTCTAACTCAATAGGAGAGAGCAAGAAGAAAGTATAGAAAGAGGTGATTACTGTCAATAGTATTGAATGAAGAAGTTGCTTGGTCAGCGGTGTAGAAAATTTCAATGTAAACGCTTAAACGAACCGGCTGATGTCTGTAAAATTGAGCGTATAATTCAATCTAATTGAGTTACGAAACACGTTGTTAAATACACTTTAAATTAAGTACAATAAAGTTTTATTTTGCTTAAAGTGACGGGATGAATGACTGCCAATTTTGCCCAAAAAAAGACGTAAGTACCTAAGTAATACCGAAGTCAAGATGTCTTTATTGGAAAATGGAGTACCTATATCAAATTGCTGGCAATCAAATGCAATGACTTGACTCATACGTGTATTTCTTCCAACTGTTATAAGAACAGTGAATCGTTTACAGGCAGATTATGGGAGAGGTTTATTTCTTATAGTTTACAAAGGACGTTGACCTTTGTTTGTTTACTTCAAAATTACGTTCTTGTCTTTATAAACGTTTTTAGTTATTACGACTTTCTCCTTGCGTGAATTACTTTATAATTCGCAAATAGACCCCTTAAGAGTGGTGCGTGCTTTGAACAAGACGAAAAAAATATAAATGAAAATTACTGATTTAATTAATTACATAAATAAATGCTGTGGCACTTTTAAGGTTAATGACCTGGATTATTATTTAATTTAAAGGTAACTCGACTTAAGTAATAGGACAAGAATTTCACTTTTAAGTATTACCTGTTAATTCGCCTATTTAATTGTTTCAGAACGACTTACCTAGGTCAATTACTTGGACGATTATTAATTAGGTGACATTATATATCTACAAATATTATTTATATTATCATTACTTATTTCCGTACTAACATAATTATTCTATTAAAATTCTTGGAGATTAATGCCATATTGTCCACAGTATAAATGTCGGTACTCCTCAATCCACCCAGTTTTCATGAGACGTTTTTCCATTAAACTTATCTATACTAATCTATACTAATATTATAAAGCTGAAGAGTTTGTTTGTTTGTTTATTTGTTTGTTTGTTTGAACGCGCTAATCTCAGGAACTACTGGTTCGAATTTAAAAATTATTTTTTTGTTGTATAGACCATTTATCGAGGAAGGCTTTAGGCTATATAACATCACGCTGCGACCAATAGGAACGAAGAAAGAGTGGAAAATGTGTAAAAAAACGGGGAGAATATGAAGCCTTATGAAGAAGTGACAGAAGACTTTGACAGATCTTTGACGAAACAATCGGACGGACAGGACGACGTCTGCCGGGGCCGCTAGTCATTCATATGCACGCATGAATAATTTCCACGGCCAATGTCACGTTGCGTGCAGTTTATGAGATAATGTTGCTGTTTGTTTACGACACGCCTTCGCCAACTCTTGCGCATGTTTACTATAATCATTATATTATAGCGTAATAACGACGGTTTTTATAACTTTTGAGAATTTTTATAAATTAATTTTTAAGTGATTTGTAGTTCTTAAATAATTTGTAGGATTATAATTAAATTTCTTGATATTAAAAATATGATTCATCATTATTATCTGAAAATAATTAACCTTAAAATCCTACTACTATTATAAAGGCGAAAGTTTGTATGTATGGATGTATGGATGTATGGATGTTTGTTACTCTTTCACGTAAAAACCACTGAATGGATTTGAATGAAACTTTACCACAATATAGCTTATACATCAGAATAACATATAGGCTATATTTTATAACGATATAGTGTAAAATACTAATCATACGCAGACGAAGTCGCGGGCAGAAGCTAGTATTGTATAATAATATGAAGGTTAAACATTAATGTCCACCTCACTAGAAAATATATATAGGTACCTACTTATGTAAAAATGTGTTAAAAAGTAAGTATTTAATTAATTTGTAAGATTATAATTAAATTTCTTGACATTAAAATATTACCGAACAGTTGAGCATCATTATCTGCAAATAATTTAGCTGAAAGTTACAACACTAAATTAATTACTTACCTACAACTGAAACATGCTTCAATCAAAATTACATTTCTAGACTTACATTTAGGTTTTGCTTGTTGGGTAAACTATTTAAAACTAATAATTTTTGATTTCGCGGTTATTACACATTGGAATGAAACTGTAACGGATTTAGTTCAAGTCCCTATATAAGTAGGTTTAATTATATGATAATTTGCTAGAGACATCAAACAGCTTACTCAGAACCTAAGCAGGCGCGTGCAGTGAGGTGAGCGTTAGTATGGCACCAGGGTAGTCCATACATTAGTGACACTGTGCCTATATGGAACGCCCTTGGCTATCCATATCCGTATACATAAGTAATGACAGTTTGTCTTAATAATGTGTAATGGTATCAACTCATGCGCACGCAGGGCGGCGCCGGCGCAGCGTCACACGCGCCGCGCGCCGCGCTCTAAAACCTCAACTCACTTTTACATTTTAATTTCACTAATTGTTCTTTTTTTTTTATACTAGCGGTCCGCCCCGGCTTCGCACGGATCCCTATTAATCGCAATAAAAGTTATGTCCTTTCTCAGGGTCTAAAGATTGTCTGTGCCAAATTTCAAAATCGGTTGAGAGGTTTAAGCGGGAAAGCGTAACAGACAGACAGAGTTACTTTCGCATTTATAATTTTAGTAGGGATAAAAGTGCATAATCATTTTGAAAATTTGCTGTCATTGAAGCTGGTTTCAATGAGTAAGAAAGTACTTTGGCGGTAGACTATTGTTAGCTCAGTCGTGCTACGAATATGGGGACTGTAAAGTTTTCGATACTTCAGCCAATCAAATGCATGAGTTAAATAAGTCTATAGTTGTTTCATTCCATACCTACCTAATAACCGCGAAGGCTTTTAAATTATTATGATAGCAAGTATTATGATACATCATATTCGAGCTTTGTCGAAAACATCCTTAGACTAAGATTTATCTCATGGTTAAAGTTAATTTCATTACGTTTTTTTTTTCGAACTGCGCAGTTGACCAGCTAATGGGCCTTCACTGCAAAACCGGACAGGTGGCGAGACTCCTGAAAGGAGACTCTTAAGCCTTATTTCATTACGTATTTTATGTGATAGAAACCTATTTATATACTAATACTTTATTGCACAAAACTATATAGAAGTAAGTGTACAAATGGCGAACTGCCTTGAGGTATTCTCTACCAGTCAACTATGGAGTCCTATTCTGATTAATTACACCTCAAAAATTCATTTTAGATTAATGATGCAATTTAAAAAAAAACAATTATAAATACCATCATAATTATACAATTCCAATCATACTTTCAGCATTGACAAAACACTCCTAAAAAATCACCATATAAAATAAATTAAAAAATACGTACATTTCAAAAAAGATCCGCAACAAAACTCGGCACAGCCACACAGTCCACAATGTCACAGTTCGCACTAAACTCGTCTGAAATTGAGGAAAAACGCACCCACGTATTGCGCACGCGGCGGTCGCGCGCGGTTGGCAAGAAACAAGTGATTACTTCTCTCGCGCAGGTGCCAGCCTCCCTAACAAGGTCGCCCCTTCCACAGTTTCACCCGGAGAAAGTCTGCCTACATACATACCAAATTTACTGATTAAGCTTGCATATAGCTGATGAATGAAGTGTCGAATCGGGCCCTTTGATTATGATGTGTGAAGCGGATTTGTTATCAGTTTTTTCTAATTTGGCTTAATTGGGATTGTTGGTTTGAAATATTTTTTTTTTTTGTAAAAATTTGATAAAGATTTTGTATTACGAAAATAGGATTTAATCGCGTATATAAAATTAATATTTAGGTAATTAAGTACCTAGGTAGGTCATTTTTAAATGTGCCGGAATTTAATTTTTTTTCTTATTAACAACGACACAAATAAAAAAAAATGTTTCGGATGCGACGTTGCAACCATGTTCACTATGTCCGCCGGTGGTTATTGGTATTTTATTTATTTTAGTGAAAAGTTTAAATCGTAAAATTTGATAATGATATTGTTAATAATTTCTAAAGTTTTGCGGTTATTACATATTGGAATGAAACAAGTATAACGGATTTAACTCGCGTACCTATTTTATTTTATTTGTTAACGTTTCGAAAACTTTACATTTTCCAAAGGTAATGTTTTTTGTAGCGCGTTCAAAATATCTACAAATTAAACTATTTTAAATTCTATACAGATATTAATTTCATCCATCCAATCAAGTTGCCTTTCATAAAATCCTTTTCAAAAGTATTGCATAATGAAAGTGGCATTTTTATAGTTCCAAGATCGGTAAGTTGTGATCTGTCAGACAACTTAATAATACCTGTCAAAATGTACAAGGATGTCTGTCAAATGATCCGTCTGCTTGTCATTATTAGTGGCTTGTTATCTTCAAATATCTTCGAATCTGTACTTAATATATTCAGGTTTAAAATTTGTATGTTTGTTTTAGCGAAATGTATTGGTAAACACATAGTATCTGCATATCATAATGTACCAATTCTCTTGCAAATTAATATTTAATTCAATTTACCTTAGATAAAAAACATTTTAAAAATAACAGTTACGTAGTTGCTTAATATATTCACGACGAAGAGAAAAAAAAAAATCTGTTTTATATTTCTCTGACGATATCACTATGAGCGCATATAATATGACATAAGACTGTAATTATTTAAGATATAAAATTTTAGTATCGCGGAGTTTGTTGCCAAACTCCTCCGAAACAGCTAGACCAATATTTAAAACATTTTCTGTGCATATCGGGTAGATCTAAGAATCAGCCACCAATCTATTTTTCATTCCCCTAAATGTTAAGGGTAGCAGCCCACCCCAAAGTTATTTTTAATAAAAAAAAGTTTTATTTTTATATGATTTCTCATTTAATACCTAGGAGTAATAAATACAACCCTAATTGTACACCTTTCAAAGTATATTTTAATAACATTCTAAAAAAACGCGTTTTTAAGTTCTCTAGTTATAAACTTAATGCTCAATCAAAGTATAAAAAATAATTTCAAACTGAGAATTGTTAACTTAATTTCGACATTTCCAGCCATCTTCCGGTTCGATATTTTATGACATCTGTCAAATATTCGCTCTTGAGTGCCTAATGACATCCGCTTAGTTCATAAGTAGGTACATACATACATAGTCACACCCACATACGTTTACCGCAATATACATATTTCGTTTTACTTTCGGTTTCGTACTTACTCATGTTTGCTTTAGAGAAGAAAGTTATTTTTTTACAGAATATGTATGAGATGTAATTTTACTTGCCGTGGGAGGTCTAACGATGGTTAATTGACATGTTGGAAATTAAATTATAGGGAGCAATGTCCTGAGGTAGAGGCTGAATAAGAGTTCTTATAGCAGCTATTCTGTTAGTAGTATTTTATGGGAATTTCTCAGCTTTGAGATTTTAGTAGGTTTAACGTTGTATTTAGTACAAAAGATAGATGTTTCTTATATAATATTGTTGCCATTTTTTATCAAAGTTTGCGCTAAAGATAAACTTGTCCCACGATAGTTTTTGTTTTTTATTATTTAGAATATTTTTTTTAATACCATTTTTTATAAACCTTACAACGTCACGGATTCTAACAGATTTTACATAGAATTCATAGTGCATGGTTTCAGCATCCATTTATTGAAAGAAATTTTTGTCTATTTTTTAATGAAAAGTTTACCACTCTGTTACCAGAGAAAACCAGAATATTACACTTTAAAAAATTGGGAAGGATACTAGATTCTAGTCTTTATTTAAAAACAAAATTTAGAAATTAAATTACTTGCGCAAAATTATCCACATTCTATGCCGTTATATCATTATATATGTTTAGCCAAGGGCGTGCATTCCATACAGGCACAGCGTCACTAATGAATGGACTGCCTACCCTGGCGCCATACTAACGCTCACCCCACTGCACGCGCCTGTGTTTACCTGTACCTGTTTATTAAAGAGTTTTTAAAATTATATAAATAGCATATATTAATATATACTTTATTGTAAGTATAAAACATGTCATCACTTTTTATTAAACATAAAACTGATAAAACTTTCATAATCCTAAGGATATATACATAACTTACAACCGTTTCTAAGATAACATCTATATTATTTATGTTTAAACTCTCAAAGGAAAAGAAATTTAGTTAAACAATATATCCGGTGAAACTAGCTCATCCAAGAAACGTGAGAAATATCTTTAAATAAATAACCAAATAACATGTTTTAAGAAAATGGCAATAAAAATTGTATGTGTGTACTAAAATGCTTAACGTTTTTGACCGCACCTTTTATTTTTACTATCGCATTCGAACATGGGGACATTTTATTATATAAGTACCTAGATGTATCTACTTATCACGGGCGTGCATTTCATATAGGCACAAGATCAAATGCATGAAATGCCTACCTAACATCTAGGATATTCGAGCGTTTGACACCATCATTGTCATCTCAGACTATAAAGAACAGAATCGATAGTAAAACAACTTAAGTGAACTTCTAGTACTGATATAAATACTGTTTTAATTGATACTTAATAGGTAATATTTGTAACCGTTATAGATCCGCCCATTTACCTACAAGCACCACTCACTGTTCGCGCCGGTATGTGCCTATTCTCAACGCTTATGGAAAAAAATTGCTGACATAATAATATGAGTAGGTACCTACATTTAATATGACGCCTTAAAAAAGGTGTTAGTAAGTACATTGGAATGAAACAAGTATGAATGGTTAATAAAATACTCGAGTTAAATCCGTTTACAGTTGTTTCTCGTGTATTTTATTTGCTGAAGTTTAGGATTCTTTACAGTTTCCATAATCAAGCACGACTGAGCTGACAATACACTGACGAAATTCCAAATTTCAAGTCACAATATTATACCTAGTCAGCAATAAACATAGGTAAGTACCTACATTTTTCGTCAAAACTTGTTCTGAAGTCAAGCACCCGACATCCGTATCAGAAGCGGCGTGTCAAACTCTTTTTTTCTGAGAGTGCAGAGGAAGTGAAAACTTGGAGCAATGTCGGTCGGCGAGGCAAGGTCGCCAGTAGGATGCGCAAGTGGGCTGTCGTGGCACTGCGTAGAGTACGCTAGAGTTTGTTCGAGTGAACTAGGTGGACTTTGGAATAAATCCCAACTAATATTATAAATGCGAAAGTAACTCTGTCTGTCTGTCTGTTACGCTTTCACGCTAAAACTACCAGTAGTTAAATCAAAATAAAATGTGGTATAAAGAAAATCTGGAGTCTGAGAAAGGACATAGGCTACTTTTTAACCGACGACAAAAAAGGAGGAGTTCCACGCGGACGAAGTCGCGGGAAGAAGCTAGTATAAAATAAATATCTTTGGACAAATTGACAAGGGGGTGCATTCCATATAGGCACAATATCATAAATGTATAGAGTGCCTACCCTGGCGCCATATATTTGCACACTCTACTGCACGCGCCTGCAATTGATGTAGTCCCAAACTAAGAAATGCTTGTACTATGGGTACAACGGATAAACATACATAAATACTTACATATTATAAGACATCCACTCAGGTACAGGTGCCAATGTTCATCAAATTCACATCTGCCCCTAGCAGGATTCGAACTTGCAACCTCCGGTTTCGTAGTCAGAGTCGAACGCTACACCAACAGGTCGTCAAAACTAAAACAACTATAAATGGATTTGACTCACGTATTTTATTTTATTGACTGACGTGTCAAAAACTTCGTTCCAATAATTGTAGCATGATTGAGCTGACGATAGTCTAACAAAAAAACAAAAGAAAATGAATATCTACCTTTATATTTGATTACGACAGAAATATATTGTTTGCGGAGAAACCTGCGTACGGACTGACTTTATTGGCTGTCGTTTCGGAGCTTTTACAGATTCCATAATAATAGGAGATTGTCAGATCAATCGTGCTACGATTATGGAATCTGTAAACGCTCTATATAATAACCGCGAAGGCATCAGGAATTATTTCGCTGGGTCAGCTAGATTTAATATAACGGCGCACATGCGTCGAGCGAGCAGCGAACAGGCTGCGTGTCGCGTGCCGACCGCCCCGGATGCGCACGCGTTTCTAGGAGACACCGACATTTATCCTGAGGTCTTACTTACAACCGCACCTGTTTTACGTATGCAATGTGTAGCGATACCATTGCGTGTTACGAGCCGTAAATCAAAGAATGTGGTAATTAATTAGGTATTTATTTGTTTATATATCAATTAAAAGCTGCAATCTGGTTATTTTATTTGTTTACAATATTGAAGAATAAAAATCGTGAAAATACGAGCACATTCAGAACTTTCATTAATATATTCGTAATCGCGAGCTTATGATGAATTCTCGAATTGTTATCTTGTCATGTTGATGTCTTATTCTCGCGGTGATCTGTCTAAAATCGGTAACGTTGTCAACAACGAGAAACTTATCATGTAGATCTCTTTATTCTTCATGTCGACAACGAAACCATATCGACAGGACGAAACTCCTCCTTGTCGACGTTGTTCTCAATATTATGTCGACAAATGTCCACTCGACAGTTCATCATACGTTTGATGGTCATTTGAAAACATAAAATTTACCGATGATATGCAAGGCAACAATAAAAAGTATTTTTTTGTGGAGCTGAACTATCGGCAACACATAATATATTCGTAAACGCTCGCGTATATACTAAGCTTATATTCATAAACGTTATTAAAATATTAGTAAATAGACATACCTACCTAAACCATAACCTTAAAAATAAGTGGGGCTAATGAAGAAATCGCAATTTTAAAACACCTTCGGCAGTTAAACGGCGTTCAAGACGCGATCAAGAACAAATTGAACATGCTACCATTTCGCTCAATCGAGTGTAATCAACAAGAAACCCAGTTCTAATACTAGCGCAGTTGATTAGCTGTACGTACTTGGCAAAGGACTACCCGCTAGTTTTCATCTGGACAATTCCTACGAAGCCCTTTATAAGGTGGTCTGTTTCTGATGACGTTGTGGTCACTGTCTCTTCATTTGATAATTTCTTATGAAGCCCCCTTATTGTTCGAGCAATTCTTACGCTCTTTACAAGGTGATCCGATGACCTTGCACTCACTGAAATCCACTGGGTCATTATGGAGGAAAAGAAGAAAGCCAGAAAGTCGTTGAAGTTGCTGAAGATAAGCGATAAGCGTCTATTTATACGGTGGTCCGATGTCCGGATGGAGGTAGCTGGAGAGTCATTATGGAGGAAAAGAAGAAAGCCAAAAAGTCGCTGAAGATAAAGCGTCCTTTATACGATGGTCCGATGGAGGTCGCAGGAATCCACTGGATGTGGGTCATTATGGAGGAAAGAAGATGTATGCCTAGCACTGGAATTCAAGCGTTCGTGTTGCCGTCATTGTCGTGTCTAGCTATCACTCAGGCGCGTGCAGTGAGGGGAGCGTAAGTACGGCGCCAGGGTAGGCACTTCATACATTAGTGATATTGTGCCTATATGGAGCCCTTGCTATCACTATAATGATTTCCTTAAGGTTTCTTTACTAATATCTGTACTTAAATATAGTCCGAAACAACGGCGTTGCAAATGCTCTAAGATCCATCCAAAAATAAAAAATATCCCAGTTAACGATGGTATAAGCTAACGATAACTTTAAGATTTCATCTTCCTAACACTACTGTATAATTTTAAACTATACCGCTAAGATCACTCTAAACTTCTCCGCTTCATTTAACCTAGCTCGTTAGAGCATTGGACCTTCTTATGATCTGAGATTAATAGGTTATATTCAACGACTATTTAAACTAGGCATTGCTTGTAGTATCTATAATGGAGTTTTAATGAGGTCTCAAGAACTAGGCTTCTTTATGGTACAGTTCTGTTTACATTCTGCTGCTTTCGCGGTTATTACACACTAGCGGCCCCCGCAGACGTCGTCCTGTCCGTCCGATTGTTTCGTCAAAGATCTGTCAAAGTCTTCTTTCACTTCTTCATAAGGCTTCATATTTTCCCCGTTTTTTACACATTTTCCACTGTTTCTTCGCTCCTATTGGTAGCAGCGTGATGTTATATAGCCTAAAGCCTTCCTCGATAAATGGTCTATCCAACAAAAAAAGAATTTTTAAATTCGAACCAGTAGTTCCTGAGATTAGCGCGTTCAAACAAACAAACAAACTCTTCAGCTTTATAATATTAGTATAGATAATATCCGGGGACTACATTAGACTATCCTCAGCTCTGGCTGCTATACATACGGGAAATGTAGTTTCAAAATTATTTACATTTAAGAAGAAGCTGAATTAATGACTGATATATAACAATACAACGCTTAAACTATAAGGGTTAGTGTAGTGCTTACACACTCTTTTTATTTTCTGATAGTTTGTGTAACATTAATGGTCCAGGAACCATCTTTCAGTATAAAATAGTAATCTAAACACGCGGTAGTGTGTCTAGCCGAGTTCAAGCTATCAGAACTGTCGAGTAGCGCCGTGTGTGTTACACGAACCATCCAAATCTATACTAATATTATAAAGCTGAAGAGTTTGTTTGTTTGTTTGAACGCGCTAATCTCAGGTTCGAATTCAAAATTGCTTTTTTTGTTGGATAGACCATTTATCGAGGAAGGCTTTATTCTATATAACATCACGCTGCGACCAATAGGAGCGAAGAAACAGTGGAAAATGTGTAAAAAACGGGGAAAATATGAAGCCTTATGAAGAAGTGACAGAAGACTTTGACAGATCTTTGACGAAACAATAGGACGGGCAGGACGACGTCTGCCGGGGCCGTAGTGATTCATATAATGACCCCTCATATATATACTATGAAATAATTATAAAATTTGAAAATTGAATTCCATTTCAACATAATTAAAGATGGCGTGAGTGGCGGCGTCGAAACTTTTTTAATTTGCACACAGATTCTAACCGGCCAGCCATTTAAAATTGCCAAATTTTATTCAACCTCTTTTATTATATTATATTATTTATATTTAAACCCGTAATAATAAAATCTTTATTTATCGAATTATTGCCGCTTTATTGCCGATTATTATACGTTCAACACAAACTTAAATAAATCATCATGGCTACTTTGAGCTAAGCGGTAACAAGTTAGGTATTTATTGCCAGATATCTCACTCTGAGAATGTTGGCAGTGTTGCCAACTCCTAGAAATTCGAGTCGCTAAACTCAAAGTCAAAAGTCGCCAGAAAGCCGCTAAAACTAAAACATAACCATAAAAAGTTCGGGGACCCCCCCCCCCCCCATAATGATATACAAAGTTTGAATTTGGTGAGCTATCGCGTTTGTCGTTTTTCATATTATGTATCTCTTGGCATTGAATAATTCTGTGTCGATTTGACAAAAATGTATATATTATTGGCTCTAGAACAGTTTTAATTTGTACTCCAAAAGTCGCCAGATAAGTCGCTAATCTATTTTTGTCGTCAAAACTTTTTTTTGGTCGCTAAGCTATAAGCAAAAGTCGCTAGTTTTAGCGACAAAATCGCTAAATTGGCAACACTGAATGTTGGTTTGTGCAGTTAATCAGGATTTGCGCGCGCGCACAATTAATGTACAGATGCCACGCCCGTTGCGTAAAATAACTATGAATTATAGGATAGTTTGCGTGTCTGTAACTTGTTAGTCCAGATGTGTTAGTGGATGCATAAAAGTATGCCATTAAATGCGGTTCTACATTTGGCAGAACGCATTTTGAAGACCTTTTTTTTTCAAATAGATAGATTGATTCAAGAAGAAGGTTTATAGAAGTGAAGCCGGGGCGGGTCGCTAGTACTATAATTGTTATTTACAGTACCTATTGTTATTATTTTTTTTTTATTTTTCTCCTATATTTTTTTTAAATGTAATTAGATTAAGTACATACATATTGTAATTTGCACATAATTTATACTTAAGTGAAATTGTTATATTATTATATTGAAAAAAAATATACCTACCTCATTGAGTTTATTCTCGATTCTTCTCAAGAGGTTTTTCTTTTTTTTGCTGAATCGAAAAAGAATATTAATTTTAACGTTGACATTTACAAGTGCCTGTAAGAGCCTAGCCTGAATAAATGATTATTTGAGTTTTTAGTTTAAGTTTGAGTTTTTAACAGTTGCGCATTCCAACAATAAGGATATATACAAGTAAATAATAGAAGCTCAGTCGTACTACGAATACGGGTTCTGTAAAGTTTTCGAAACCTCAGAATATAATTATTGTTCATAATACTGTGTTAAAAGAGTTACAAATATTAATCATAATTTTAGTGCTGTTATTAGGTACATAACAATAAACTGAAAACGCATTTAATGATTTGTCAGGTCTAATAGGTCATTCAGTCTAACCAATTCTAGTTCTGAAATAGAATTTCTGTCTCTCTGTTTGACACACAGAGACACTTAGTCGCCTGTAAACCTATGAAGGTTTATATGACCATTTACGTGTCGCAAGTATTTATATAATACCATCTGAAATAATTAATAAAGAGTTTAATGTCAACATTATATCTACAGCGTGTTCTTCTCTTTCTTCAAAATAAAATACTTAAGTACTCCAAAATTTCACCAAGTAACAACGTACAAACCCGCCTTCTCACATAAATTCTCCCTTTAATGACGTCAAAACAAGGGAATAAGTGTTTAATACTAAACATTTAGGTTTAAGAAAACTTGACATTCTCGATACAAGAAATCTCCAGCACGTAGAATATAATGTTTACTACACGCCGTTGGACTTGCGACAATAAACACACTTTATCAGACACGTAGTATTTTTGACAAATTTATTAAGACCTCCATCTTTTCCCGTTGCGACTCTCGGATGTTGCTCTTTCAAAGGATTGGCAGGAGGTGTGACAGGTCGTAGTACGCTGGACTCTTTCGCTTGGCCTAGGAAAACCGTCAATGAATCCCCGTCTCTCTATGTTTAGGATCCGGTTTGTTAAACGATGCCGCCTCGACCAACTTTTGTTTCAGTATGAACCTCGTGGCCGATATAAAATGACCGTACCGAGTGAAACGGAACAGGTGACTGTATACTCACAAATGATTATGAACTTTGTTGTAAAGCTTTAGAATACATATTCCAATGTGCCGAGTCGTAAATAAGTGAACATTGAAACGTTTTAAGTGTAAATGTTTATGCGGAAAGATTTGTATCTTATTTTGGAGCAAATAAGGTTGAAGTTAATAAAGTATTTGTGGAAATACTGCCATACGAGGCATCTACGAGTGGAGACCAGATAGTAAACCTTATTATGCCGGTTTGTGGATGAGCAGAGGTTATTGTCCACCTTCATATTGATTAGGGCAGTAGGTATTCTACTTGTAGGAGTGTAAAATGTATATGGAACTTTGAAAGTGTAAATACCTAGGAATTAAATAATGAGTACTAAGTCTGGAAAAGCATAAAGTAAGAGAATACTTGTTACCATACAGGTAGAAATGGTTTACCATATTTTAGATTTAGGTTCAAACGAAAGAACTAAATTTTTTATTATAAAACCTAATTATCCAATTTTAACACAGACGTTTTCCAAACTACGTTTTGATAGTTTCGAGAGGAAATGTGATCTCTGCCTTTTCTTATAGGAGAAAAAAAAAATTATACTTTTTGTAGGTAATTTTCATTGTACATTTTATTGTACACTAGCTGACCCAGCGAACTTCGTACCGCGTACACAGTTTTTTTTTCATTTTTTTTTAAGTTTTCTCACCTTTTAAACCTTCCCTGGAGTTCGGCAAACATTTTAAAATTAAAATCTTCCAAATCGGTTCAGCCGTTCTCGAGTTTTAGTCAGACTAACGAACATCAATTCATTTTTATTTATATAGATATTGTGATCTTTTTTCATTTGATATATTTGTAGGCATTTCACTCCAATTTGGTTTTCCAACCACAATTTTACCCCAAATAACTATTAAACGACTGAACCAATTTTCATGAAGCACAATAATAATATAGCTAAGATTATACCTATTCGATGAAATCACCCATCAAACGAAAAAAACAGAATCAAAATCGGTCCACCCGTTCGGGTGCTAGGATGCCATGAAAGACACAACAAACTTCACCCCGTCGTTTTTCCGTCGGGGGTAAAAAATCCCAGTTTTAGTTGACGTCACTGCTACGGGATCAAAGTATGTCAAAATTTATCAAAAGAAAAATTTCCCAAGAATGTTACTGGTCAACACTCAACCTAAATATGTCGAATAGTCGATAAGGTCCGCCTACGTTTTGATGCTGCCAATCAACTACGACAAGATAGCCTTTACGCTCTTAAATATAGGGGTCAAAATAGTATTTTTTGTGTTCTTAAAAAAATGTAAGGTCTTACGGAGTTACTTTCCAACTTGTCAATAGAGCTTTCGCTATCTGTAGCTTTGTTTGTTTTACTTATTCGAACACACATTTTTAAGCTATCAATTTGCTTAAAGTCGAAAGGTTCTATGTGGTTATTATTGCAGTAACACTTGCGTTTTTAAGCTGACCATTTGGAAATAATGATGTTAATAATGTTTGGTGCTTTTGCAGCTGTTATTGCACTTTGGAATAAAACTGTTATGGATTGAACTCGTGAAACTATACATAATATTTTTTAAAGCAAATATTTCGAATACTGTAGTGCTCTCATATTCGTAACAGACCGATATGAATATGGTATTAGTCTTCACCGTAAAATATAAATGTGCGCGTTCAATGCTAATTTTATTAGCTAATAAGAAAACTACAAGAAATTAATTCACTGGAACTTACAGACAGAATTAAAACCAGGTAATATTTATTTATAGTGAAACACTTTAAAAGTATTAATAAAAGCAAAGTTTACATCTAATACTTAAACATCTAAACTGTCATGTCATCATTAAATTGGGTATATTTTACAAATAAATGAACCACTTTTTCTAATTCCTTATAAGTTCTACTTTCTAAACACATATTTCATTTGGGAATCTGATCTGGCATTGGACTTAATTTTTAGGGTTCCGTACCAAAAAGTTGGACGCTCTTATTGACTTCGCTGTCCGTCCGTCCACTTGTCTATCACCAGGTAGGTAGTTAGCTAGTTGAAATTTTCAGTTGATATAATTTATTTTGCCGCTTTAATAACAAAAATTGAAAATAAAGTAAAATTAATTATAGAAACTCCTATTTTTTGCCGTTTTTACAGATAACTAGATAGCTAACGGTCCGACAGACGTCGTCCTGCCTATCCAAATGTTTAGTCAAAGATCCTAACTAATATTATAAATGCGAAAGTAACTCTGTCTGTCTGTTACGCTTTCACGCTAAAACTACTGGACCGATTTTAATGAAATTTGGTACAAAGAAAGTCTGGAGCCTGAGAAAGGACATAGGCTACTTTTTAACCGACTGCAAAAAAGGAGGAGTTCCACGCGGACGAAGTCGCGGGCAGAAGCTAGTCTCTTATAATTCCTTTGTCACATACTGTTAATCACTTTTTGTATTGTACTGTAAAAAATAATCCTGATCAAATCTGTGTAATGTGTATCCTATAAAATTTCATTACCTATATAAAAACCTTATCCTGACAATTAGGAATATTTAATTTTGGGCAGTCGTCGGAAGTTATGCGCGTTCCTATAGGTATATATACATTTCGGCGATTATTTTTATATATATTATATGCCTAAAGACGAAAATGGTACAGAACCCTTCGTGTCGAGTGGCGAGTCGGGCTTGACGCAAAGCCGTAGTTTAATTTGAGTAAGATTAAATACATTAAGAGGGCAATAACCGTAAATGAAAGAGAATTTACCGAAAAAGCCTAAAAGAAATTGAGTTGTGGTAGGCAATGACTGGAATAATGGAATTATTATAATAAAACTAATGCTTTCACGGTTATTACACATTGGTATGGAACAATTATAATGGATTTAACTCACGTAGGTATATTAATTTTATGATGACATTACGAAAAAGTTCACAGTAGCAGACTAAGCTAGGTAATGATTCTATTGGTATTATTGTAAATATATATATATATATGTATATATTTTTCTTTTATTAAACATAATTCAGTTGTCTTAGTGTTCAGTAAAGATCATTGGAAGAATAAACTACAAAGATTTCCACTCGATTAATTCTGACAAGGTATAATATGCCAGCACATCTTTCTTAGTGTAAGTAGCTCATTTAAAAAAAAAAACAAACTAAACATGAAGAATGAAGATACTTGTCTCCGGATACCTGGAGCCTGGAGACTTCAAGGCATTGCGACAGGGAGACATAATACGATACATAGAATCGGTTATGGAGAACCTGGAGTAAGCTAAAGGAGGGGTAGGAACAGAAGATTCCAATGGGTCGAAGTGCATCCGAAAGGACCCTACTGATAAGATAATAATTTCTGATGCCTTCGCGGTTATTATATATTGGAATGAAACAACTGTAATTGTAACTGTAACGGATTTTGTCCGGTGGAGCAGTAACGGCCCCAGGGCCAACCGTATAAAGTCACTACCGAAAAAAAAAAAGATTTTTTTTATTGGCTGACGTTTTGGAGCCTTTACAGATTCCATAATCGTAGCACGACTAAGCTGACAATAGTCTTATGCTAAAGTGATTAATACAGCTGTATTAATCACGATTATGGAATCTGTAAAGGCTCCGAAACGTCAGCCAATAAAATAAAATACGCGAGTTAAATCCGTTAAAGTGGTTTCATTCCAAGATAAGATAAGAAAGCGGTTAAAACCGTGGATTCACTCAAATTACTTGGCTTTAATTGCCCGAAAAGTATGAAAAAACAGTTGACAGCCGGACACGGCGGAACAGTTTACTTAAACCTTTTTTAAACGGGTTTAAGTTTCCTCCATATCAGTTAACAAGCTAAGCGAAGCCCTCAACACACTGACATACAAAGTTCCACCTCAGTTTTATTTATTTATCCGCGCTTTGCGCGTGCGCGCGTTTCACGATTAAGTATAGTTTTCTTTTATCAATATGTACTTATAAAGAACCACGGCATTATGTCAAAATTTCCAAAACCACTTTCATAGTGAAGACGAGATAAAGAGGGTTATATAGCGCCCTCTCGCGCCTGGGGCACTGCGAGCCTATGATGAATTGTCGAGTCGACATCTTGTCACGTCGATGTCGTCTTATTATATTTTGATAGTGATCTGTCAAAAATCGGTACCATTGTCGACAGCAATTAATGTCACCCTTATTTTTTCACGTCGACAACGAAACTATAATAATACCGATACGACAAACCTTCTCCTTGTCGACAACGTTTTCAATATTATGTCGACAAAATGTCGACTCGACTCGACAGTTTGCTCGCAGAATCTGGATAGGCTTCGTGTTCACTACAGGAAAAAGATATACCTTGTATATGTACCTATGTATACCTACTTATTCTTTATGTAGGAACTTATTACTTATTTTTCTTAAAGTCTAGCTAGCAATTTCTTCTAATTTCTGTGACCTCTTGTTACTACAAGGATGTAAAATGTTAGAAAGAAAGAAAGGCGGGCGAAAGAAATTACATACGTCTAGGTACAACATTTATAAGTAAGCTACATCTACTAAAGAAGCTGAGAACTTATGCTTCTAAGTGTAAGACATAAATAGGTATAATTATATTATATTTATGCCAAGTTAAT
The DNA here is from genome assembly GCA_038024825.1 of Polylopha cassiicola. Taxonomy (NCBI): domain Eukaryota; kingdom Metazoa; phylum Arthropoda; class Insecta; order Lepidoptera; family Tortricidae; genus Polylopha; species Polylopha cassiicola. The sequence goes on along the minus strand of CP149053.1, from coordinate 3,898,788 downwards.
ATTGTATTTCATAAATTAACTCTCACCTGCCTATTTATTGCCGATCTAAACCTAAACAAATTGATTGTAAATAACTAATCCATACATACATAATGTTTTAGGTAACTAATTATTTATATTGACGAAGCTTGTTGCCGATTTTATGATATTTGTTAACTGACGAAGCCTGCGTTGTGAATTTGACATTTATGTATTAATTATAATTAGGTTCAATAAATTATATGTTTTCATCCATACTAATATTGTACATACTTACATACTAATATTACATACTTACATACTAATATTATAAATGCGATAGTAACTCTGTCTGTCTGTCTGTCTGTCTGTTACGCTTTCACGCTAAAACTACTGGACCGATATAAATGAAATTTGGTACAAAGGAAGTCTGGAGCCTGAGAAAGGACATAGGCTACTTTTTAACCGACTGCAAAAAAGGAGGAGTTCCACGCGGACGAAGTCGTGGGCAGAAGCTAGTATTAAATAAAGCATCTTTCGCGGTTATTACAGTTTGGAATAAATCAACTATAACTTTAGTGTTAGACTATCTACAGCTAAGTCGACTATGGGCATGAGAACTGTAAATTTTTCGAAACGTCAGCAAATAAAATAAAACACGCTAGTTAAATTCATATTTAAATTTTTTATACTGAGGTACTATTAATAGCCTGTGCTAGTAAAACGAAAAGTCATAGCAAGTAACACACTTCAAACTTTTTAAATCAACAAACAAATGAACCTTTTAACTTTCCATTCTTGTTAAACATAGACCTAAACACTTAAGGGGGCCTAGACAAGGTGCCAACGTTCAACGTTAACGCTGAACGTTGGCACCAAAATGTATGGGATTTGACATCCGCGAACGACTGTCACGTACGTCACAAACGCTCGCGGATGTCAAATCCCATACATTTTGGTCGTTTCGTTTAACGTTGGCACCTTTTCTACGCCCCAAGGTCAGAAAGTTTCATTAACAAGTAATCACAATACTGTCTTAAGATTCCTTCCACTAGTTTATGCCTTACTGGGATCTTTAATCACAAAGTGTGTCTTGACTTTAATGTGGTCATACTTTGATGATCAATGGGGACAGAAAGTGCTTAACTGGCGATTGTAAAACAGAAAGCAGCGCTAGTAGACTTCCTAGAAGGTCCGGTGAACTTGAAGTTCACTGGAATTCAATGGATTCAGGCGTCACGGGAACGAATTACCGGGGGGTGGTAAAACTTGTATTTCGCTTGGGTAACCTACTGGTAGTTGTCTTGAACGTTGAATCTCGAAGTGACAAGTCTGAGCACAGCGTAGTGCCGACTAGCGCGCAAGTTCATCGTTGGGAGGAGGGGTAAAATCAGTGACCGTAGATCGTAAGGGTAAAAACAAAATATGCTAGTTCAATCCGTTACACTTGTAAATTATTTTTTGCGAATTTGTTTAAGTAACATCCCTACTAATATTATAAATGCGAAAGTAACTCTGTCGGTCTGTCTGTTACGCTTTCACACTAAAACTACTGAAACGATTTAAATGAAATTTGGTACAAAGATAGTCTGGAGTCAGAGAAAGGACATAGGCTACTTTTTAACCGACTGCAAAAAAGGAGGAGTTCCACGCGGACGAAGTCGCGGACAGAAGCTAGTATCAAATAATTTCTGATGCCTTCACGGTTTACACATTGGAATGATCAAATAACCGTGAAGGCATCAGAAGTTATTAGGTTGTTCCTTAATAAATAGGTACTCCAAATGAAATGTAACGATTGAAAATTATTAGTAAGAAAGTTGTTTACCTACTTAAATACAAAGATTAACCAATGTACACAAGATCGAAAGAGCCACATGTTATCGCTAAAATTACAGATTTAATCTCGCAAATAATTTTTCACATCATCGCTTCGGACATAAACATGGTGATCAAGTTTTTAAATAAACGATATCGATCGATAAATCATTGAAGCCTGTATAAAAATTGCAGAGCCATTATATTAGAACCTGTTTGCTATTCGCAATAAAATAATTTACTTTCTCTTAGAAAACTACTCTTAAATTTAGACCGTAAATACTACAGTAAAATGGGCAAATAATTATATTGATTTATTGGTCGGACATGTTTTGATAGGGCGTGATAAGTTTCTTGGGGTTAAATGGAAATTGACAGCTTATAAATAATTTCTGATACATGAGCAATTAATAAATTATTTTACGTTGAAATGAAACGGAACTTACACTTTACAGTATAATCATTATAAATGTCATAAATCATCTAAGACCCAGGTACAGATGCTAGTAGCCATCACACCTATATCTGCCCCTAGCAGGATTCGAACCTGCGATCTCCGGTTTTGTTTTCAGGGGCTCTGAGTGCTCTGTTACTTTCGTACATGATTTACAGCTAGTCTACCAATTAAACTTGCAACCCTCTTTTCTGAATTTGGCACCTTATTAAAGTATTACCCTCAAGACGAACCTATAAGAAAATCAATAGACCGTAATCTTATCGCAAACCCAATAATGAACTTGTAACTTGTTTCAGACTTTTTTTTATTTAGTTATCCATTTTCATAACTTTCGTAATAAGTAATAATTAAGTTACGTTCTCGTTTATTTGAAGTCGAGGTTGATTTTCATTGAATTACTCAATACGATTTATTTTATGTACACAGATAATAAAACATTACGTAAGAATTCTTCGAAATTTATTTACTGATATTCTTTAGTAAAATACCTACAAATGCGACGTCGACGTGCCGAAACTCTTATAACGGACCTGCATTATTTTTTTTCACATAGGTAGTCAAAATTTTATGCAACTTTCTTAACAAATTAATTAAAAAACATATATTATTTCAGTTCTATTTATGAGCCAGCACGATAATGAAACTATATCGACATGACAAGATTTCGACTCGACAGTTCATCATCTTATCTTATCTTATTATTGGGGTCATTTCGGATGCACTTCGACCCAGTGAGATATTTTGTGCCTCCTTTAGCTTCCTTTAGGTTCTCCATAACCGATTCTATGTATCGTATTATGTCTCCCTGTCGCAATGCCTCGAAGTCTCCAGGCTCCAGGTATCCGGAGCCAAGTATCATCATTCTACATCTGGTGAGGGCGTCGCAGTGGCACACTAGGTGTTCCACGGTTTCACATTCCTCTCCACACATTCTGCAATAGACAGTTCATCATATCTATACTAATATTATTCTATACTTCTATACTTACTAACTTACTAATATTATAAATGCGAAAGTAACTCTGTCTGTCTGTCTGTCTGTTACGCTTTCACGCTAAAACTAATGGACCGATTTAAATAAAATTTGGTACAGAGAAAGTCTGGAGCCTGAGAAAGGACATAGGCCACTTTTTAACCGACTGCAAAAAAGGAGGAGTTCCACGCGGACGAAGTCGCGGGCAGAAGCTAGTATATACATAATATGCTTGTAGGTCCGTAACTATATTTCCCGCTTATACCACTATTGTTAAAACAAGTTATTATTTGCTATGTTAATTATAATAAAAGCTGCCGAATTCCTATACACCAGCCTATTAAAAATAATCCATACAAACTTTCTATGATCACAAGTTTTCCAGTTTGAAGTTTGTCTTAATTTCTAACGACAAATACTAAAGACAATTAAGTGGGCTGCCGCTCTCCTAAACAAAGTTTACATAGAAAACAATTATGGTGAGGTTATTATTTAAACGAAAATGACACTTATTACTAATCGCTTTAGGTTCAATAGATTGATTCATGTTTTCTTCTGGTTCAGTTCTCTTCAATTGGGTTAAAAGTTGCTCCGAAGTTTATGTTTTCATGTCAGATTCTTATTTACAAACTATATTCCAGAATTTTCCAAACAAAGTAACTAACACCCGTAACTATAAAATTAACATTTATGTCTATGTCGTAATATTATTACGAAGTAAATTAATTTAATCGATTGCACATTGTAATGAAACAACTGTAACTGTTTTAACTAGCGTATTTTATTTTAATTTTATTTGCGAGAGTGTTAGACTATCATCAGCTCAGTTGGATACGAATATGGGAATTAAAAAAAATACGAAACATTAGCAAATAAAGTAATAAAAAAAAACGTAAGTTAAATCCGTTATAGTTGTTACATTCCAATCTGTAATAACTGCGACAAGCACTAGAAATTACTAATCAATAGAGACGTCAGACCACTTCAGAACACTTGTCCTTATCATTATTTGATTATTCAATGATTTTTAATAATCTGACGAACTAAATATAATTTTCCTAACCTCGTCGTCATGCCAATAATCCAATTTCCAATTCTCGAACTCTTCAGGTCAGCTTTAATAAAGTAGACCATAATGAAAGTGGTCAAAATATGTCCAAGATGATGAAGGGCCCGCCCACACAGCGGTCCCCTGTTAATTACTACGAACAGCCGAGACCAAAATACTGGTATTACTTTTTATTATGCTCCCAAATAAAAATATACTTCTCGCGGTGTACGTTAAGTTAGGAGGTCTTTAAAAATGTTTTTTTTGACAGATTAAGTTAAACACATCGCAACGATGTTTTCAATTTGAATTAAAAGTTATCTTGACCTTAGCGTTGAGTTTTTAGATGCTTTAATGAATATTGTGAACGTTAGCGTTAGACGATTATCAACTTAGTCGTGCTATGAATATGGGAACTGTTTTCGAAACGTCAGTAAATATAATACCTACAATCAATCTAAACCTACGGTCCCCTTTCCCCACGTTCCCCCGACATGACGTTTTCTTTGTAGAAATATTAATCTTTAGGTAACTAATATTATTTTTTTATTATTGTTATACTTTTTAAAGGGCTTTTAGGTTTTTATGTCGGGGGTTTGTTAAATTTTTAATTTATTTTTTTATTTCATACTTTTTGTAAGTAGGTATCTACTACATAAATTATTATTTTTAACTAATTCCCATTTCACATGGAATTTTGTAATGTATATGTTATCCTCTTACATTTAATACCCCACTCGGGTACATTTGTCGACATTGGGTTTACCATTTACATTTTTACTTCCTATAATTTTTGAACTACTCAACCGATTTTCATTACAATTTGTGTAATCTACACGTGATCCTCTTTCATTTGATACCCCACTTAAGTATATTTGTAGAAATTTGGTTTTCCATCCCTACTTTGACACCCTATATTTTTTGAACGACTCAACCGATTTTTATTATAATTTCCATTTTGTAATGTACATGTGATCCTCTTTCATTTGATACCCCACTCGAGTATGTTTGTAGACTTTTATTTTTCCATCCCCTCTTTCACCCCCCCTAATTATTAAACTACTGAGTAGATTTTTATCAAGCATAGCTAAGAACACTCCCGACATATACACCTTTCAAACAAAAAAACAGAATCAAAATCGGTTCATGCGTTAGGGAGCTATGATGCCACAGACAGACACACACACACACAGACAGACAGACAGACAGACAGACAGACACGTCAAACTTATAACACCCCGTCGTTTTTTCGTCGGGGGTTAAAAATAAAGACGCGATTTAAATCCGTTATAATTGTTTCATTTATTTAATGGTAATCGCTGCCTTGACGCGCACAATTTGTTTCGGCCATGCGCTCTGTCATTCGAACTTATTTATTACTTTTTCACTGAATTGAAATAACGTGAACTTTCAAGTTTATAAACATTTAATGAATGTATATTTTTTAAAATACTTTGTTGTATATTTTCCGAAATTGAGCCTTTTTAGAAGAACCCTATTGTATTTAAAACTACGACTTTATTGTGGTTTAAGACGTTTGATATTAAGAAGCAAGAGTACCTATATCAAGAAGAAAAATATGTTTAATGTTTATGCAAAATTTAAAATAGATTGGACTAAAGAATCACGTTGTCTTATACAAACTGTATCCCCTTTTTCATCCCTTTAGGGATAGAATTTCGAAAATCCTTTATTTTCGGATACCTACCTCATACCAAGAACACGCCCTTTAAAATTCAGGTCTCTAAGATCAGCTGTACCTTAGTATATCCGTCAGTTAAAACATTGTTGAAGATAAGCTACAAGATGGCGCTGATGTCAATAAAAAATGTCGCCAACTTCAGCGCGAAGACTCAACGACAACTTCACGTCGAATAGCCGTCATGTTTTCAGCCGGACGATACAGATTCACTTTGGCTTGAGGCGCGGTGCTGATCGGTAAGACATAAGCAATTATTGTTGAACTAGCGACCCGCCCTAGCTTCACACGGGTGCAATAAACCTTCCTCTTAAATCACTCTATCTATTTAAAAAAACCGCATCAAAATCCGGATCCGGATATAGGGACAGAAAAAGCGACTTTGTTTTATACTATGTAGGTAGTGATTTATTATTCTATTTAAATTAAATCAGTTTTCTTTCGGTGCAAGGTTTTTTTTATACTTATAAATAAGTACCTACACCATTTCTAAAAATATAATTTTCCGTCCGCTTTATGGATTCGTCGAACAGAAAAATAGTATACTGACCTCGGCCAGTAAAATAAAAACGCCTCAGATCACATTTTTGTCAACCTCGGCTTCGCCTCGGACGACAATTACATGTGATTTGAGGCATTTTTTATTTTACTGGCCTTGGTGCGTAATGTACTATAGGTATAGCTTCAGCTATCTCACTCACAGCTGACTATTCGAAAAATCAAGTTTTCAAAACTCACCAATCATACCTAAAACTTGTTTAAAGCCTTTTAAATTACTATTTCCCATGCTGTATTCATTTACCACATTTCGAGTTCATTTGTCGTCCCATTGACATGGTTAATTAGAGAAAAATCTCACGAGACGTACAACTATTTTATCGAAATGTAAGACGTTCTTCGACTTCCGTATGTTTGTATGACACAAATTATTTCGAGTATTAGAAGTAAAACTTGAAGTGAGAAAGTGATCCGACTTGTAAAATGGCCTTAAGAAATTTCTGGTATAATTAAAGTAGATATATTTAATAATGTTAAATGATGTGATTTCTTTATGATTGTGGGCAAGCTTTCTATACAATTTTAGGTTATAAAGGAATGTTATTTAGTAAATTATATGAATTGAAATAATAATAATAATACATATTATTATTATAATGTTCGAGCTACTAACGCCAATGATCTAGACTAAGCAAAGCTTAGTATACAGCAGATAAACTTATTATAAATTTACATACAACTTCGAAGACTCAGGTATAAAACTTGCTTAAGAGCCTCCTTTCAGGAGTCTCGCCACCCGTCCGGTTTTGCAGTGAAGGCCCATTAGCTGGCCAACTGCGCTTCAGTATTCAGTTCGAAAAAAAAAAAAAAAAAACATACAATATAAATACAAAATCTGTTTCATCCCTACTAATATTATAAATGCGAAAGTAACTCGGTCTGTCTGTTGCGCTTACACGCTAAAACTACTGGACCGATTTAAATGAAATTTGGTACAAACAAAGTTTGAAGCCTGAGAAAGGACATAATATATGCTACTTTTTAACCGACTGCAGAAAAGGAGGAGTTCCACGCGGAAGAAGTCGCGCAGAAGCTAGTTATAAATATAAATTGGTCCGACTGTGTTTTACGAGACTTATGTCTGTGTTTTAGACACATTCGGCCGTGGGTCTATGCGAGTTTGTTAAAACCAGATTGCGTGCGTAATTTTGATCTTTACAGCTTAGACATTAAAGATCTTAATACTTTATTAACACGTGATAGTGTCGATAAGATCCTTTAAGCTGAATAACTTTTAGAACAAAACCAGTACTGAATACAAATTTTATTAGTTTTCACTTTTATCTGTTAATTTGTTTTCTCCGGTTTCAGTGCTAACGATAAACGCAGTATGTACATATGAGTTGCATACGTACTTACGGCGTTTATCGTATAGGCAGAGTTTGTCAGCTGTTATCTCAGAGTAAGGAGGGCAGTTTTTGTATGCACGCTTGCACCTCTATGCGCTTTTGGTACTTTGTACATGGTAGCTGAAGCATAGACTTTAAGAATGCTTTAGAAGTGGCTTTATTTTTTTTCATCTGATATCCCATAATATACCTAGTTTCTTGGATGAATTTATATTTTTAAATAAGTACCAACAATTTTTTGTAGGTAAGAATGAGACTAATTAATTTACAATGATTATTGTTTAGATATTACCTTAGAAAATAAACATTAACTATTACATGTAAATTTTAATTTCACAAGTTCAATATTACAATTTTTTTATTACTTAAGTAAGGGATAATGCAAATACCCAATCATTTATTAACAAATATAAAAAGAAAAAAAACTTTCAATAGGCGAGATGATTTTTTTGTCTTTGTCAGGCTGCGACCAATAGGAGCGAAGAAACAGTAATGTGTAAAAAACGGAGAAAATATGAAACCTTATAAAGAATTACTATTCCACGAGGACGAAGTCGCGGGCACAGCTAGTATGACATAAAAATGTAATTGTAATGTATGTAATAATGAGAAATAAATAAATCTAATCTAATCTATCTGCCACCTCTATAACACCTTAACCCAAAAGTAACACTAGCCTGCAAATCTCCCGCGAATCTGAATTAGTCTGCGTACCTGGAATCACAATTGGCTGCGTTTTTGTGACAAACACTAAACGCACGTTTCGTGTCACACTTTCTTAGCATTCCTAACCTTCTGGTTTCCATTAAAATGGTAATAGCCTTTGTCTAGACGTGTATGGAATTGTGTGACCAGAATCGATCAATGGATTAAGTTAACTCTTAGGTATTGGTAATTTGGAATTTAGTTGTTCTCATCGTGTAACTACAACCTGCTACAATCGGGACTGCCCAAGTAATATTTAAAATAAGAAGTTTTATATACTGTCATGATGATTTTTATATTTTATCAAAAAACTATCGATGTAGATATATAATATAAGGCCCGCCCCGGCTTCGCCCGCATCCCTTTTTTATAGCCTATGTCACTCGGGAGCAGTGTATCTACCCAACACTGAAAGAATTTTTCAAATCGGTCCAGTCGTTTAGGATCCTATTCAATCCAAACAAACAAACAAACTTTTCCTCTTTATTATATTAGTATAGACAATGTCTTTCCATTCCGAAATTGCGAATCTTGCGAATTAAACATAAAACCAATTAATCACAAAAAAATAAGAATCCCTAATTCCTAAAGTTACAAAAAACAAAATTCATTTGACAAGTATTTTTTTTTATCATAAACTTATTTTGATCCATTTTTTGAGAAACTTACTATCCTAACTTCCTAACTAATATTATAAATGCGAAAGTAATTCTGTCTGTCTGTCTGTCTGTCTGTCTGTTACGCTTTCACGCTAAAACTACTGGACCGATTTAAATGAAATTTGGCACAAAGAAAGTCTGGAACCTGAGAAAGGACATAGGCTGCTTTTTAACCGACTGCAAAAAGGAGGAGTTCCACGCGGACGAAGTCGCGGGCAGAAGCTAGTTATTAATATTCTTGAATCGTTTAACACTCAGGCGGCACTAAATTTCTCTAAAAACACAAAGACTAACTCTTATAAACCTTTGTACAGCTAATATACAACTTACATGCAGCTTAGACGCTAACAACAAAATAAATCTCCAACAGAGTTAATAATTTAATAATTTCTGATGCCTTCCCGGTTATTTCACATTGGAATGAAACAACTTTAAATGGATTTAACACTAATATTTTTTTATCGGCCGACGTATCGGAGCCTTTACAGATTCCATAATCATAGCACGACTGAGCTGACAATAGACTCATGCTAAAGTCAGCTCAGTCGTGCTACGATTGTGGTATCTGTAAAGACTCCGAAACGTCAGCCAATAAAATAAAATACGCGAGTTAAATCCGTTTAAAGTTGTTTCATTAAAAAGTCAATAACTGACAATCACACAACTTAATAATTCCGGATTAACAACCTAAATGAACTATTTTCAAAGTACCTAATAACTTCAAATGTACAGTAAAAAGTAGGTTATCAAAACGAGTTATGTGTAACGGAGTGAATTTTGCTAATACCTACAAATACAAACCTGTCCCCGGTCACACATCTGTAGCATTTGGCCCACAGAAATAATTAAAACAAGTTTCATTGGAGCTCATATTTCATTCTCGGTTTATTGAGACAAGCAATTCGATGGTAGTACGTGGTACAGTAAAAGTTTGAGGTTAGAACTTGATTGAATTTAGCGTTCCGCGTTTGTTTAGGGTTCCGTAAACAAAGGATGAAACGGGACCTTCCCTCCGATCGTCAGTCCGTCCTTACTTCCGTATCTACCAGACTGTATCGTAATGAATCGTGTTAGTTGTCGCTATAACGACAAATATTAAAAAATATAATAAAATACTAAATACTACGGGGGCTTCTATACAACAGACGTGATTTTTTTTAAATATTTTTATAGATACCTACCTAATGTTAGGAGACAATTCGCGCGCGAGTCCGCCTCACACTTGGCCGATTTTCTAACAAGTTTTTTTGCCCAAGGCTTCCAAGTAGATTTTCACCATCATAAAAATGGATTTTGAAAACATACTGTTCGTAGCTATCTGAATTTTATATACCTACTTAGGTATCAGTAAATTAACGTGATTTATATGTAGTGTGTTTTTTTTATACGTCTACACATACATAAATACATACATGCTGCGTTCTTCTCACTGACATCTCCAGTTTCGTAAACTTTAGTAATCAGTTGTTAGACTAGACCAACAATCAGTACAATCCTATAAATAAACACAAACATTGCTTTCGTTTTATTTCTTAATACCGATTAATTATTCGTAAACCGGACGTTTTCTCTTTCATTAGAGAATGTCTAACGTCTGCAATTACTCTGTGACATTTTTAAGTCGATTGATTTAAACGTCACGAGTGGCCGCGACTTAATATAGTCTATAAGTCAACTTTTGCTTTTTAAGTAACTTGAATGTGATGGTTAAAAATGACCGTTTTCAATGACACGGAGACGACTGGGTCCAAAACCGAAATTTTATAATATTACTACCTGACCCAGCGAACTTCGTACCGCTTATACGGTTTTTTTTTCCAAGTTGTCTTACCTTTTAAACCTTCCCTGGAGTTCCACAAACATTTTAAAACTAAAATCAGCCAAATCGGTTCAGCCGTTCTCGAGTTTTAGCCAGACTAACGAACATCAATTCATTTTTATTTATACAGATAGTTCGTCAGTTAAATGGTTAAAAAAAATTGGACACACATTTTCTTTTCTCAACCTAACAATAAATGACAAAGCGTCTAAAGTTCGGGAGTAGGGGCTCGTGACGTCACGATGCAATTTATACAATAACGTGACGTCACCGGCCACTGTCAAACTTTTGAAACACTTATCTTTGTCAGTTTTTGTTTGTTTGAGAAAAGAAAAAATACGCGTCTTATATTTTTTATTAATCTAACTAAAAAAATAATATTTTACTAGCTTCTGCCCGCGACTTCGTCCGCGTGGAACTCCTCCTTTTTTGAAGTCGGTTAAAAAGTAGCCTATGTTCTTTCTCGGGCTCCAGACTTTCTTTGTACTAAATTTCATTTAAATCGGTCCAGTAGTTTTAGCGTGAAAGCGTAACAGACAGACAGACAGACAGACAGAGTTACTTTCGCATTTATAATATTAGTTAGAATGTTTTTACCTAATCGTCATTCCTATTGTTTTGTTCTAGTCCACGATATCTCTTCAGACAGAAATTAAACCGCGCTTCATGACTTTAATTAATATATTATTATGAATGATATGATATATTCCATGAGCAAACGAACCTAATCCTTATTAGAAAGTGTTCCTCTTCTCCAATAAGTGAGGATTAATCTTTGACCTTTGGGATTACTCGCTAAAGCTGCCTTTATACCGGCGTAGGATTAAAATGTATATTAATTTGTTTGATATGATATGATTATTGGAATGAAACAACTATAACCGATTTAACTTGTATTCCTTAGGCTATGAATATGGAAACTATTTCACTTTCCCCTTGAAGGTTTTTTTCAGCATAAAAATTATCGAGGCTGAAACTATTACCAGAAAAAATTATCGTGTTTAGAAGAATAATTCACACGTAGGTATGCTTTCGCATTTATAATAGGTACTTATGGATAATCCCTACTTCCCTACTAATATTATAAATGCGTTAGTAACTCTGTCTGTCTGTCTGTCTGTCTGTCTGTTGCTCTTTCACGCCTAAACGGCTGAACGGATTTTGATGAAATTTGGTACAAAGAAAGTCTGGAGCCTGGGAAAGGACATAGGCTATATTATATTCCGAAATTCTATCCCTAAGGGGTTAAAAATGGGGTGCAAAGTTTGTATGCAACAACGTGATTCCTTGGTCCGATCTATTTCAAATTTTGCATAAACATTCTTTAACAGAATTGATGGAGTACGTGTTTCGTATTTTATTGAAATTCACCCCCTAATGGGGTTAAAAGGGAGATTTTCTTCCAAATTGATATAAATACTACTTAGTGCTTTTGATTTTGACACATATTTAAAAAGTATAATGTAGGTATGCATAGCAACGGTTGCTAATGTCATTCCTGACATTAAATAAATACCCAAACTGTTACGTGTATGATTTCTTCAGTGTTAACGAAAATGGCATTATTATGTAATATCCCGTGGATCGTGTAATGAGGACTATTTAATAATATTCCTGAGTAAGCAGACCCCGTTTAACTTGCGAGGGGAAACTGGTGTCATTACGCAGAGAAATAGAAGTGTTCTTCGCGACCAAAGCTGGCATATATAAAAAAGCCGTGATAACAGAAGTGACGGAATGGGACGAGACGGAGGTAAAGCAAGCTCGCGCGAGCTCCTGTGAGGAACTGGATATTGTGCTATTACTGGATACCTACTGGTATCTCATTATAGGCAATGAGGCAAACTGGGAAATGTTTTATTTCGTAACACCATTTATATTGTATGTAACTGGTATAAGGTTTTATTTTGTAGGATTGAATTGAATTGTAAAATTGTTTTGTTGTTTTGTTAGATCTTTGTAATAAGTGTGGTAATCAATCCTTAAATAAATAGCCAGCTAAACCTCACGTGTATGATTTCTTTAAAAACTTTGTCCGATTAAAAAAAAAATGTTGAACTCAGTGGTAGCTGTATAAATTATGCAATTTCGAAAGTAAGATAGGTAAGTACTTATGTACTTAGTTTGCATATTGTACATGTTAAACTATTGTTAGCTCCACTTATTACGAATATAAGGGAAGTGTTAGGCAGCAGCCGGCGAAGCGTCAGATCCGGTACTTTTAATAAAAGTATATTTACGACATAACATTAACAAACCAGGTTTTGTCAGTATACTAATAATATACTAATTAATTGAACTGCGACCCAACAATGCACAAGCCGAGCGAGCGAAGCGAGCGTGCCGCGGTAGCGGCAAATGAAGGTCTCCTTTAGGTACGACGACGAGCGAAGCGAGGAGGAGTGTTAGGTAGAACCGTGTTCATCCAGCACGCGATCCAAGCGAGCGAAGCGAGCATGCTGCGAGAGCGGCCGGTCAAGCGTCAGAATCAGTACTTTTAATGAAAGTATTTACGACATAACGTTAACAAACCAGGTTTTGTCAGTATACTAATTAATAATTTCTGATGCCTTCGCGGTTATTACACATTGGAATGAAACAACTATTAACGGATTTAACTCGCGTATTTTTATTTTATTTTATTTGCTGACGTTTCGGATTCTTTACAGTTTCCATAATCGTAGCATGACTGAGCTGACAAAAGTCTAACGCTAAAGTGATTTATACAGTTATGCAAACTACCTTATATTTAAATTACAAATTTTGAAAAACTACCCTATTCTAAATTATGAAATTTAGATTTACCTTAAGATGTTCGGTTAATTCTTCTATTTGACCGTTGAATTGATGTATAACGAATCTTTTGTTCTGTAGTAGTTTGCATAACAGTTTTTTACTGGCTTGTTGGAGAATGCGATAACTACCAAAAATATCATTTTTCGGTGTTATCTTCACGCACGTAGGAATAAGATTTTCGTTACGGCAAATCTTGAGAAATTTGAGAGCATTTACCGCACGTCCTTGCTTGATCTTGATTGACTCCAACCGCCGAATTGTATTGGCAATGTCCAGTCCGTACTGGTTAACATAATAATTTCTGATGCCTTCGCGGTTATTACACATTGGAATGAAACAACTATTAACGGATATAACTAAATAGCTTGCCGTGGCAGCGGCCGGCGAGGCGCCAAAACCGAATAGAATTAGGATGAATAATTAATATTATGGTAAGTGGGAAATACGTTAAGGAAATAAAACATTATGTGGAAAAAAAAACATCCATATGATGTTACTAAGAAAACAAAAGATAGGTCATAAGAAAGTCATAAGTGTTAGTTAATAATCATTATGACATAAAACGTTAGGGAAATCAATAATAGGTTAAAAAACGTTAGAGATTCAGATATAGATCCGTATTCTAATGAAGTTCACCCCATAACGGGGTTAAAAATTACGCGGACGAAGTCGCGGGCAAAAGCTAGTTGTATAATAAATTAGTAGGTACCTACATTACGCACCTAGGCCTATAAAATAAAAAATGTCTCAGATTTGACGGCCTGTTGGTCTACTGGTCAGAGGCCCTGATTACGAAACCGGAGGTTGCGGGTTCGAATCCCGCTAGGAGCAGATGTCAATGTGATGAGCACTGGCATCTGTACCTGAGTCTTGGATGTCTTATATGTATTTATGTATATTTATCCGTTGTCTAGTACCCATAACACAAGCTTTGCTTAAAATGGGACTAGATAATTGGTGTGAATTGTCCAAAGATATTTATATTATTTATTTATATTTATATTAGATCACATGTAATTGTCGTCCGAGGCGAAGCCGAGGTTGACAAAAATGTGATTTGAGGCTTTTCTATTTACTGGCCGAGGTCAGTATACTATTTTTCTGTTCGACGAAGCCAGAAAGCGGCAATTTTATTTAGCGCAGCGGCCAGAAATTTGGCGCTTTCTGACCGGAGGACAGAAAAATATATTATTAAATTCTTAGCATGGTATATACATAGCCTTACTCCCTACATCGATGGAACAGTCAAAGAATTGAATTATACGGTTCGTTGGTCATATTATTAGACACACGGTGCGAATATAACATCTCATTATTTATGTCACTTTATATATGTTTGTTTGTATGTATGTATTTGCTTTTTATTGCGCAAAAAAAACTTTAATGTAGACTTAATGACATACAACATGCTCTACCAGTCAACCTTTGAAGGAACAAAGATAAATTAGTAATTACGGCAGTCAAACTTTTTTCGCTATCAAACTATGTTTATGTCCTTTCTCAGGCTCAAGACTATAATTATATAAATTTAATTTAAACGAGAGATACAGTTACTTTCGCATTTATAATATTAGTTAGGGTTACGATTATCTTTAAAATTTTAAGCACAAGTCACACAGTCTCTAATCAAATAGAATTCATCAATAATACAAATACCTTTACTATTGTCAATTCTTATCTCACAAATGATTATTTCTAAGTAAAAGGAATCCCGAAGTGACTCATCACATTGGCACGCCACTAAATTATACAACCTATTTGAAGTGAAATTTAGCATAACTTGAACACAGCATAACTAAAACCAGTAACAATTTCCGATGCCTTAGCGAAGAGACAGACGTTAGCACGAAAAACGAATAGAACCCTAACGAAACGAATGTTTTATATATATATATATATATATATATATATATATTTGTATATATTTATGATATATATTTTTAATAATAAAATTTACTACATTCTCTACCTTTTAAGTTGTAAACATATTTTTGTCTTACCTACGATATATTGTTCCTAATCTCTCAATCGCCCAAAGGTTAACTGGAATAAATCCCTTAAAGGGATAAGTTCGCCTTTGTACATTTTTGTGTTTTCGTTTACCTATGTATTATTTTGTTTTGTTGTTGTACAATAAAGAGTTTACATACATACATACTTATTTTTCTTATATAATATGGAATTGACATACGACGAAAGAAAGCTGACCACGTGATATTTCGTTCGCGTATCAATTTCGCATTTGTTTCGTTTTGTTTGAATTTATTGATTAGGTTAAGGCCTTAGGTTACTTACGTTGATATTAAAGCTATCGAATTAACCTATCAAAATTGACCTGACAATTAAGTTTTCTTATTGCCACTAGCGGCTCGCCCCGGCTTCACACAGATCCCTATTTTTTTTTCATAATATTCTATAGCCTATGTTCCTCAGGGTGAACGTAGCTTCCCAAAAGTGAAAGAATTATTAAAATCGATCCAGTAGTTTTTGAGCCTATTAATTACAACCAAACAAACAAAGCTTTCCTCTTTGCAATATTAGTAGAGACATACACATTACCTCCTGGTTGATTTATACTGTGCTCTGTAACATATAAAAGGCCCTACAGCCACTCTTATATTATGAATTGTCACTGTAATAGCTTAAGTATTGACAGGTTGATTGCCAAAGAAGACAATGCAAAGACAGAGAAGAGTTACAGAGAAAGCGTTTGTAAATTACCATAATTTCAATTTAACTTGTAATATGAGCTAAACATATAAGTAGGTACTTATATAGTGATTTATAAGTACTGATATATAAGTACTTTAAGGGAGAAATCCCAGTCACCCCAGACTTACGTGGTTTTATAAAGATGATATTTTGGGGTCGATAGTGTAAAATAAATTTATAAAGGAATGGATACTTGGTAAGCTGAAAACGGGGCCGTTTTTCATGTAACAGGTATCAAAAGTGCAATTCAAGCATTTTTTTCCACGAGAAGGGGATAAAAAGTATCCTATGTCAGTCTTCTGGTTCTAAGCAACCTCTCCGCCATTTTTCAACAAAATGGTATTCTTAGAAGCTATAATGTTTATAATTCGCGTAAAAACGAGCTTTTTTAGCGTTAGCAACAGCAAATAAAATAAATTTCATGAGTTAAACTCGGTATAATTGTTTCATTCTGATGAAATTGCCGCTTTCTGGCTTCGTCGAACAGAAAAATAGTATACTGATCTCGGCCAGTAAAATAAAAAAGCCTCAGATCACATTTTTTTCAACCTCGGCTTCGCCTCGGACGACAATTACATGTGATCTGAGACATTTTTTATTTTACTGGCCTAGGTGCGTAATGTACTATTATCGGAGCTACATTCGCGGTTATTACACTTTGCAATGAAACAACTATAAACGGACTTAACTTATATTTTTTAACCAACTGAGCTAACGATAATCTAACTTGCTTCATTCCGACCAATTCCTGTTTTCCAGCACAAGGAAGTTATTAAGGATTCTAGTAAGACATCGTCGCACAGTGCTATTCTAGTCACACACAGTGTTCCCGATACATCACATCTCGGTAGCGCACAAAACGAACCCGTCGTGAAAGCTAGTGAGTCATTGACACGCTTGTTAGATCCTTGATCTCTGTACTAAGGTGCTGGTAAAATAAGTAGACGTGTTACTACTAGTGAGGTCAAATATTGGGTGATTTTATAGGCGTAATGCAATCGCTGTCAGTCCCTTGTTAGTCTGTGAGCTGGCCACCAATTTTGAGTAGGTTTTTGAGGCACCTACATTTTTTTTTTACTGTTACATTCCGTTTTATTAAGTACTTACTTATAATTGTTGTGTGTGGAAATTAAATAAAGCTTTATTATTATTATTTGAGGCACCCATAAATCGGTGCCAGCTCTCGGAATATGTCCAGCGAACCTATGATCAACTGTCGAGTCATTTTGTCTACATAATATTGAGAACATTGTCGACAAGGAGGTTTGTAGTGTCGATATTGTTTCGTTGTCGACATGAAGAAATAAGATCGATATGACAAGATCTCTCGTTGTCGATAACGTTACGAATTTTTGACAGATCACCGTGAGAATAAGACAACATCGACATGACGAGATGACGACTCGACAATTAATCATAGGCTTACTTAATGTGGAAGGAAATGTATTTTTTTTGGGCTTAGTTAATTTATGCATAAAATGAAACAGAAATATTTCATATTTTAGAATAGGGTAGTGCTTAAATTTTATAATTTAGTAAATAAGGTAGTAACATAACTGAATAAATCACTTTAGCATAAGACTGTTGTCAGCTCAGTCGTCAGCCAATAATCCCTACTAATATTATAAATGCGAAAGTAACTCTGTCTGTCTGTCTGTCTGTTACGCTTTCACGCTAAAACTACTGAACCGATTTAAATGAAATTTGGTACAAAGATAGTCTGGAGCCTAAGAAAGGACATAGGCTACTTTTTAACCGACTGCAAAAAAGGAGGAGTTCCACGCAGACGAAGTCGCCGGCAGAAGCTAGTATGAAATATGCGAGTTAAATCCGTTTTATAGTTGTTTCATTCCAAGGACAACGAAAGTTGTTGATTTTGAGTTTATTTAACTATTATGTCGTTATCAACCAAATCAAACAGAAAAGATTTACGATGTGTTTGTACGACTAGGTGATAAGGATCGTTATGATAAGAACTGGTTTTTATTAATGTGTTTTCGTTGACATGTTATTTATTGTCCTGGTAAATAATAATGATTTCGTCAGCTTAATGTAGACTTTAAAGTATTTCGATTGTAATTTATTTTTAAGGATAGCTAAGGATTGTTTTTTATGTTTCAAGTACTTTACTTACATAATATAATATTATTAGGTATATAAATAAGAAGCTT
Organism: Polylopha cassiicola; assembly: GCA_038024825.1. Classification (NCBI taxonomy): domain Eukaryota; kingdom Metazoa; phylum Arthropoda; class Insecta; order Lepidoptera; family Tortricidae; genus Polylopha; species Polylopha cassiicola. The sequence goes on along the minus strand of CP149053.1, from coordinate 3,880,066 downwards.
AGATGATCATCACATTAGTTTGTTACTATTATAGAAGCTATAAAGTTCTCAAAACGTCGGCTAAATTTAATACGGTTAGGTTCCAATCCTAACTAATATTATAAATGCGAAAGTAACTCTGTCTGTCTGTCTGTCTGTTACGCTTTCACTCTAAAACTACTGAATCGATTTGGTACAAAAAAAGCCTGGAACCTGAGAAAGAACCTAGGCTACTTTTTAACCGACTGCAAAAAAGGAGGAGTTCCACGCGGACGAAGTCGCGGGCGGCCGCTAGTAATGTATAAAAAAGGAGCAAGGACTACCAACAAATAAGTAACAAAGACTGCCTATAAAAAGTCATTTTTAGAGTATGATCTATTAAAATGTAGGTAGTTACAAAATAAACACCACACTCAAAGCTTCTCTAAATACCCACAAAGAACAGATCAAAATATGTTCAACGCGAACAATAGGGGCAGTTAATCATTCCAATAGTTTAAAAACCCGACACACAAAAATGACTCACAAAAAGATAATAGCATTCGGAATGCATACAGTGTGACCACATTAACAAAATGTCCCATACAAAATGATAACAATTCACTTTTGTCAGTTCAACATTACCCGTCGAATCAATAATACGTTTCGAATAAAGTTTAAAAAAGAAAAATAAGTTGGAATTTGTAAGTTGTCAGCAATGGCTAAAGGGTTGTTTTTAGTGGCAGTGTTTACGATTTTTAGTGTAACATCTGGGAGAATTGTGAATAAGTTTAAATGTCCTGAAGTGAGGCCAGAAGCACATTTTGATTTGCAACAGGTTCGTATGTAATTTCTTATGTATTGTAATGATACAGTTATAAAGGATTTAAATGACGTGTTTAATTTTATTTGCTAACATTTCAAAAAACTAAAAGAACCGATATTCGCAGCACGTCTGAACTGACAATAGTCTAACGCTAAAGATTTTTAGAAGTCATCAGAAATTATTTATTACTTATGCTTTCACAGTTATTACACAGGTAACGCCGTAACGGCTTTAATTCGCTTATTTTATTTTATATGGTGACAGTTTATTGTTCCTATATTTCTAGTATCCGACAATACAATAGTACCTATATCATTATTATTTTAATACTTGGTTTTTTGATGGCTACTCGTTAAAGTTGTTTTATTCCATGGTTCGTATGTGTTTTATAAACATCTTAATTTAATGTCATGACACTATAAAATACCCACAGAAAAGTCATTGTAGCATACGAAAATTTATAGCCTTTAAAACTGACTTTTATTAGGAAAAACATAATTAATGACTTATTCTTGTATTTAAATATACCGTAATAAATTATTTAATTAAGTTGCTAAAAGTTTAACGAATTTTATCTCGTAACTGTCAAAAGTATTTAACGATATTTTTTTTACCGAAGCTCGTACTAAGTTACCTATATATATTTTTTATTATAACAACTCACTATGTAGTATCATTTTTTTAGGATTATTATATCCTAAACGGTGACCGATAATATATTAGGCAGGTACCTATTTTTATTTCTGAACCCACAATTTTATTCTCTTTCATTTGATACCTACTTCAATCAGCCAAGTTTTCATCCTTATTTAACCCCGTGTATCTTTTCAACCTTTCATATGCACATACTGCTTCAAATATAAGCATCACTTTTTTATTTTTCTGTTAATAGTTTTTTTAACTTTATCAGAATACACTGAAGCTCGAATGTGATCTTTACACCTTTCAACACCCGAGGAATGAACCTTGACCGATTATGCTTATATTTATTCATTTATTCATTCATGCACTTACCAAATTTCATTTACCCTAACTTCCTAACTAATATTATAAATGCGAAAGTAACTCTGTCTGCCTGTCTGTCTGTCTGTTACGCTTTCACGCTAAAACTACTGGACCGATTTAAATAAAATTTGGTACAAAGTCTGGAGCCCGAGAAAGAACATAGGCTACTTTTCAACCGACTTCAAAAAAGGAGGAGTTCCACGCGGACGAAGTCGCGGGCAGAAGCTAGTAGGTAAGTAAGTTGATTAGACCAACTATCTACCTAGGTAACTACTCAATTTCATATTAAACAAACATACTTAGGTACCCTACCTAATTATAAAAAACACGAACCTCAGCCAAAACAAATCTATATACCTATTAATTATTCAGTTTCGCTCGGTCTATATTATACTCATTAAGTAATTTGATTACTTATATGATAAACAACTTACTTAATTTTAATTCGTTAAGTAACTTAAGAAATGATAAATAGCTTTCTTAATAATTTATAAAGCCCACGAGGTAAACAAAATTAAATTATCACCTATATTTAGTTCGTCAGTAAGATTATTAAAAAATATTGTACCCGTATTCCTTACCCTGACAATACAACCATAAAAAATGACAAAAATAAGTGCTTCTGAAGTTTACGGACTTTCTTAAAATTTTAAGACGCTTATTTTTGTCATTTATTTCTTAATACCTGTCCAAAATTTTAGGAATCTACTTGATGGACAAAAATAAATTAAAAATTTAACAAACCCCCGACATAAAAACTAAAAGGCCCTCTAAAAAGTATAACAATAATAAAATCGTAATATTAGTTACCTAAGTATTAATAATTCTACAAAGAAAACGTCATGTCGGAGGGACCGCTTTTCATTTAGGTGTACTTACTTACCTAATATTTACAATCTACCTAAACCTACGGTCCCCCCGACATGACGTTTTCTTTGTAGACATATTAATACTTAGGTAACTAATATTACGATTTTATTATTGTTATACTTTTTAGAGGGCCTTTTAGTTTTTATGTCGGGGGTTTGTTAAATTTTTAATTTATTTTTTTATTTCATACTTTTTGTAAGTAGGTACGTAGGTACTTACTACATATTATTATTTTTAACTAATTTCCATAAATGGAAATATAACACGGAATTTCGTAATGTACATGTAATCCTCTTACATTTGATACCCCACTCGAGTATATTTGACGACATTGGGCTTACCATTTACACTATTACTCCCCATAATTTTTGAACTACTTAATCGATTTTCATTACGATTTCAATTTTGTAATGTGCACGCGATCCTCTTTCATTTGATACCCCACTCGGGTATATTTGTAGACATTTGGTTTTCCATCCCCACTTTCACTCCCAATATTTTTTGAACGACTCAACCGATTTTCATTATGATTATCAATTTTGTAATGTACTCGTCACCCTCTTTCATTGGATACCTCACTCGAGTATATTAGTAAACATTTATTTTTACATCCCCTCTTTAACCCCCCCTAATTATTAAACTACTCAGCCGATTTTTATAAAACATAGCTAAGAACACTCCCGACATATACACCTTTCAAACAAAAAAAACAGAATCAGAATCGGTACATGCGTTAGGGAGCTATGATGCCACAGACAGACACACACACACACACACACACACACACACACACACACACACACACACACAGACAGACAGACACGTCAAACTTATAACACCCCGTCGTTTTTGCGTCGGGGGTTAAAAAGAAACATTCGCCCACATTGTAAGGTAATACCTACACAAAGTTTTTAAGTCTACTTACAATTAAATACCTACATAAAAAACACTAACATAATATAATTTTGCAAGTTGCAAGTAATTTTATTCAATGCCCGGATGTTTCGTTGATAAGCACACGGACTTTGTAGTTATACCTACGTTTTATTACAACTTTATTTGTACTAATTTCCTGTATTATGGGAATTGTAATTAACACTGAAATAAAACAATTATAAAATATAATAAATAATACCCGATATGGACACGAAATTTCATAGAAATCGGCTCAGTTGTTTCGGAGGAGTTTGGTAACAAATGCACGAGAATTCTACATTATATCTATACTAATATTATAAAGAGGAAAGGTTTGTTTGTTTGAATTGAATAGGCTCCAAAACGACTGGTCCGATTTAAAAAAATATTTTACTGTTGGGAAGCTACACTATTTCTGAGTGACATAAGCTATAAAAGAAGGGATCCGTGCGAAGCCGGGGCGGACAGCTATATTAGATTTAAGTAGTAACATAACTCTGAGTAAAGCAATAGGTAGGTAATACGAATACCTACCCACAATAGCCATGACGATTGATTTTTTTTCTTGATCAAGTAGATTAGCAAAAAATTTTGAACGTATTTTTTCTTTTCTCACTTGAACAATAAATGACAAAGATATTCAAAAGTTCGGGAGTGAGGGCTTTTGATATCACGTTATAGTATAAATTGTACCATATAGTGACGTCACAAACTCCCCATCTTATCTTTGTTATTTTTTGTATGTTTGAGTAAAAGAAAAAATATTGTTCAATAATTTTCAATAATCTAATTGAAGGACTTAAATAGAATTTAGTTTTCTTTACCCAGTCGTCATTTCTATTGTTCGCTTTGCATCTCATACACAAATACTTTCATAATAGTCTTGGGCCATATAATGTTGCATTCATACATAATCGCATACTTTTGTATGGAAATTTCCATTGAAGGTATCTTCTGCATTAACAGAAATATGAATACAATTATCATAATTACATACAAATAAACAAAACGGAATTTTCTAAGACAAACTAACGGACATAAAATTTGTTTTTATAATATTGTCACTTTTATTTTAATAGCTTTATTTATGGCACGAGTTGAAATAGAAACTTCTTAATATAATAATATAATGACAGGTTTACACCTTTTTTATTGTTTGGAATAAAACAAATATACCTAACGGGTTCAATTCGCGCATAAATATTAATTTTAAGCCGATGTTTCGAAACCTTTACAGTGTTAGACTACGTTAACTCAGTCTTATACGAATATAGGAACTGTAGAGTTTTCGAAACGACAGCAAATAAGATAAAATACTAGAATTAAATCCGTTATAGTTGTTTCATTCCAATGTGTAATAACCGTGAAAGCATCAGAAATTACAAACAGATATTTAATAATGTTGGCTAAATATTTGGAACTACCTACTAGAAAAGTTACCTATCTAACTTGTGAAAAAGGGTCCAAGAGGCAGATATTGTGTCGCCGGGAACCAAATAAATATTTGCGGAGAGAGTGGTAACTTGGTAAATATATTGAACTGAACGCTGGGCGAAGTGAGAAAAATTAAAAGAAATAGGTCGGTATTTATTTTACCTACGAATAAAAAGTGAACTTAAACAAAAAAAAGGTAATGACTATGGCCCTTTTGTTTGTATGTATATTCACCCTATGGTGAAAAACTTATTATTTTATTAATTTGGAGCTTAAACAATATTTTATTCCTATTAATTCGCTAAGTAATATAATAAATGCGAAATTTAGTCAAAAATGTGTGACTGTCTGGATGTACAAACATAAGTAATTATGTTTGTTTATCTTTCACACAAAAACTGCTAACTGGATTTTGATGAAACTTTTCAATAACATAGTTTATACATCATTGTGTTATATTTACCTACATATATATATATATATATATATATATATATATATCTGAATAGTTAATCTAGAAATATAGAAACGTAAGAAAAAGCCTTTAAATTACTATAGGACTTTGGACGCTGTATGTATATCGACATAATAAATAAATTATTATTTTTTAATTTGTTTGCAGTAGAAAAGTTGTTAATTATTTTAATATTACCAAAATTATCGTAGTTTCTTCTCAAATTAATCTCCATTTAATTAAATTACAATATATTTACTCATTAGAAAGTACCAAAAGGCATAAGATAACTTTGCATTTATAAACGCTCATTCAATTTAGTTTTTAGCAAACAAATATACAACATTAATACATAAATACTATTACTCAAAGCGCTTTAATACCGACAGACCAAATAAATCAAGACTGATCATTCAATTACGTTACTTTCCTTTCAACTTGCATATTTGCACCGCGGGAGGCTACTTCAATGTAAATGTCATAATTTTATTCAGTTATTAGCATTAAACGGTGTAAAATTATATGCACGCAACGCCTTTAGAGAACCCAAGAATCTGTTTGACTTGTGACCCTTATATTTGTCAAAATGTACCTACCTAGAGCAGCGTTAGTATGCATTTCTTTAACACGTGTATTAACGCAAAAATGATCACTTTAGCGTTAGACGTCTATCGACGTCGTTTAGCGTCGGCCAAATAAAACAAAATTGGTGACATAAATCCAATGTGTATTAACGCATTTTGCTGTAACTGTAACCGTTATCATACCTACTTATTTCTTTTGCTGATGCGAAAGCTGTTTTAGAACAATCGATGTAAAAAATAACCTTTTTAAAAACCAACAAGCGATCTTTTAGAAATAGCGATTTCATTTGTTATTAATAAAAATGGTGTATACTATACTGCCGTGTTAACGATAAACGCAGTAAGTACATATGAAGTTCTTAAGTACTTATTCCATTTATCGAGTATAATCTACTTTCGTTCTATAAGCGCCTAGTCATAAAGTTAAGGCAACAGTTACTTAATCACATAATAATATGTCTCTTATAATTATCACAGGCGCTCAAAGTTTAATTAATATAATTGATTCTATTCTTAGATGCTGGGAAACTGGTATGTCGTGGAATACTATGCCAGCGCCGAAGAGGCACTGTCTTATAGCTGCATGAAATCCGTCTTCTCACAAGATGACCACATCGCTGCCGCTGGTAAAATAACAATAACTAAGCACTTAAGCTAAACCATATACCTAAAGGTTAATGATCTTTATGATGACGCGAAATGGTGCCTAATGTTGCAAGAGGCATTCCATATAGGCACAATGGTATAAATGTATGTAGTGCACGCGCCTGTATAGGGGCAAACATAATCAGAAAATGTTCTATACATTCAGCATCAATACATAGTATAAAACAAAGTCGCTTTTTCTGTCCCTATATCCATGTACGCTTAAATCTTTAAAACTACGCAACGGATTTGATGCGGTTTCTTTTGATAGATAGAGTGATTCAAGAGGAAGGTTTATAGCACCCGTGTGAAGCCGGGGCGGGTCGCTAGTTTATTATAAAACCATTTTCTGTCTTCCTCTGCGCACGATTAGCACCATTTTACCTTAGGGGGTAAAATTTTAAAAATCCTTTATTAGTACTCTCCTACAATGTAAAACGAACCCCTGATATATCTGCATCCTGGCCACGCCGGCGGGGTCGTGCTTACTTAACAGCGATTTTAATAACGTTACAGATGGTACCGTGGAATGGACTCCTGGTGTAACAATGAACTTTACATACCGGTTCGCTGATGATCCTCTTGGAGAGAACCTATTCGGGAATATCACGTGGAAGGTGGATCTCAATCAACCAGCTCACTGGACTCACGCCGAAAGCACGTGTAAGAGGTTACCACTAACAATATAAGCAAAACAGGTTACTTTCTGACACCGTGTCTCATAAAGAAATAGGACCATGAATCTTGGGACAAAGTGTGAAAAAGTGTAATTCTGCATGTGACGAACTGACATCCTTTTTCACTGCGACTTTTGAAATATATGATGGTAAATTCTAACTGGGCTATCTTTCTGAGGTGGCCACACGCATACCCTGAATACCTACTTCTCTCGCGTAATCGCCAACTAGGACCCGAGTTAACTTTTTTTATGAATTTTACTATTGTAAAACACAAGCTATGGTATGCAAGTTTAGTACTTGGATATTGTCATATTTAAATACTTAATCCAAATTAAATTATTACTCGTAAATTATTACAGATGATGGTATCTACAATACTTACGTATTGGACACAGAGTACAAGACTTGGGCCCTGTTGTTGCATTGTGCCGAACAAAGGAAGGGTACCAGATACCTCAGCGCGTTCATAATGTCAAGAAAAACTACGTTGAAGAATAATGTCATGGCTTATTTACGGGACAAACTGCCTAGGTAAAGAATTATATTATATCACATTCAACCAAAATATGTCCATTTGCGGACTTACTTTCTTGTAGACTTCTTGGAGTAGAAATATGTCCACTTGTGGACTTACTTACTTGTAGACTTCCTTTGGGGTCGAAATATGTCCACTTGTGGAGTTACTTACTGGTAGACTTCCTTTGTGGTAGAAATACGTCCACTTGTGTACTCACTTACTTGTAGACTCCCTTTGGGGTAGAAATACGTCCACTTACAGACTTACTTACTTGTAGACTTCCTTTGTGGTAGAAAGATGTCCACTTGTGGACTTACTTACTTGAAGACTTCCTTTGGGGTCGAAATATGTCCACTTGTGGACTTACTTACTGGTAGACTTCCTTTGTGGTAGAAATACGTCCACTTGTGTACTCACTTACTTGTAGACTCCCTTTGGGGTAGAAATACGTCCACTTACAGACTTACTTACTTGTAGACTTCCTTTGTGGTAGAAATACGTCCACTTGTGGACTTACTTACTTGTAGACTTCCTTTGTGGTAGAAATACGTCCACTTGTGGACTTACTTATTTGTACACTCCCTTTGGGGTAGAAATACGTCCACTTATGGACTTACTTACTTGTAGACTTCCTTTGGGGTAGAAATACCAGAATGGGGTGTTTTTCTTGTGGACTTATTTGTCCCCTAAAATTTTCCAAAGCGGCCAGACTCGCGCCGCCTGTATCCAGTCGTCTCCAGCAAACTTCCCAGCGAGTCTATGAGGAACTTTCAAGTCGACATTTTGTCGTCATAATATTGAGAACGTTATCGACAAGAAGAAGGTTTGTCGTGTCAATGTTGTTTCGTTACCGGTATGCGGAATAAAGAGATGACGTTGAAATGACAAGATTTCGATATGATATTGACATAAGCATATTTGAAATAAGTATCGATCGAATATCGATTGACATATTCGCACACCTAGATCTAAAGCTACGAGTAACTTAAAAAAAACTTTTTTCAGGAATGCGAAAAACATATTAATTTGTCCATGTGCACGCGGGAGTTTTCTGCATAGATCTACCTATGCTTTTTATATGAAAGTATAAGAGTTATCTTAAATCTGTTTTATTGATAGGTTTTGCTGTAAGCATTTCGATGGTGTGCGTAACTCAAACCTTCAGGTTTTTAAGTTAGCCCCCTTTATATCTAAGTGTGCAACATCGTAGTAAATATGAATTTGAATATTAACTTCATTGCAGGTACGATATTGATATGAACTACGTGTTCATGATTCCTCATGACAACTGCGTAGAGAAGCCGGCTAGAGTGGACTATTCTCCAGTACTGGTGGAAGTAGGAAGTAAGGTTCCGAAAACTGGTGGTGTTAGCTATGATGTCAACACGGAAAAATAATTAAAAAATCTTTTAATAATAATAATAATTTCTGATGCCATCGCGATAACATCTGATGCATGTAATAATAAAAATTTGAATATTTATTTTTTCCCTACAATTTTATTAGAATAGAAAATATTGATTTGTAATGGCATGAATTATACAATTAATTATACTTTATTTGCATAAAGGAATAATTTAATTTGAATAATGTAAATAAATTAAATAGCAGGAGCCTTAATTAAAATAAGCATGAGATTCCTATAATTAAAATATATTATTGTAATATAGTTAATTATACCAAAAATGATATAAGAATGTTGTTTTATTTTTAAAAACGCCTTATCTGTCTCTAGACACTAAGGCAAGCACTTTATTTTGTTTATTTCTTGCGTTTCTTGTATTTTGCCTTTGTTATTTGTACCTGGCCTATTATAGAAAAAAAATAGTATGTAAATACAGGCCTACCTTTATTAAAGTAAAGGAAACATTACCATGTGTTTATCGTCATAAATAAAGGCCCAATAGGTACACAATTGTACGAATCAATTTATTTCAGATTAATGCCAAGAATAAATTAATGCCCTGAAAAGCTTTTCTAAGAATTCCAATTACCTGAATCCGAATCAGTCAAATCGTTTGAGAATTAATTGAACAAAAGCAAACCTTTACAGCTTAATCTTAGAGTCTATTTCAAATTTGCTGTACTCTTATACCGTTTTGGAAATGAGGCTTAGACTTAGAATACTTTAGCGTAAAGTGCCTTCGAAGAATCGATAGGGCACGAACATTGTTCTTCAATGTTATTAGTATGCTAGGGAGTACCCGACCTAGGGTTGCCAACCGTACTCTAAAATAGATTATTGTACTCTATATCATGTAGGTGTAGGTACTCTATAATCTAGAACACTAATAGAGTATGCTAAAATACTCTTTTTTTCTCAATTGTTACTTCCAACGACTACTTCGATGTTACAATAAAATAGTACATTCTAGTTCAAAGATATATTAAAGAACGACTTAATACTAAAAACAAAATAATATCATAAAAAACCATAAACAATTATAAAATATACATTCTATATAAAAAGGTTCGCCGACAGTTACTATACTAATGCCAGTCATGCAATATTATGAAAATCCATTATCAGAACAGGGCAATTCGGGGCATCATTAAATTTAATAAAAAATGAGCTCTTGGCTTATTCAAACTTAGATTTAAAATGCTTAAATTCATATAATTGCTTTGAAAAACAGGAAAAACTATCAGAAACCGCAAGAAGTACAAAAAATACGTTTTTAAAAATGTAGGTAAAATAAAAAATACTCTTTTTTATGAGTCTGTACTCTTTATTTACCTCCTTTGACACCAAATATACTTTATTTCTTCTAATAGAAGTTGGCAACCCTAACCCGACCACGTATAAAGGATAGGCACGTTCTGTGGTACACATACGTTTGTTTTGGCATTCAAACTTGACCGTGTCCAAACGGGTCGGGCCGACAATAGCCGAACAGAATTTAATAAGCCATTTGTAAAAGATCTTTGTATAGTTTATAAATTTACAATTTTCATAATGCTGAAGGAGATCTCAAAGAGTAGTTGGTGATGTTTTTGATGGTTTCATGTTATTTTAATACCCATTCATAGAAAGGAGAAATAAGTCGCATGCGGTGTTACACTTGTAACGTTTTTCTTTTGGACTGTATGAATTATTTTTAACCTTTTTTTAAGTTTTGATTATTTAGATAAAAATGTCGAATCAATAAATGAACAGTTGTCTTTGACATTTTTTTGTCCTATTCATAGTCCTAATCTTAAAAGTTACTGTACCTACCTACTGAACAATCAATTCAAAGGGCTTATATATAGCCCATGCCGACATTCTTTTTTTCTCTTTTTTAACCGACTTCAAAAAAGGAGGAGGTTATCAATTCGTCGGGATGTTTTTTTTTTTTTTTTCCAAATAAGTAAGTACTCTCCCGCTATCTAACACGGGATTGTTCTTTTTAAAATTGACAGACATTTTATACGTCATTCAGCCACAAAGTTTAATTCCAAATTGACAAATATTAATTATTTTTAACCGACGAAAATAACGGAGAAGGTTCTTAAGTTCGTTATGACCACGCATAACTTATTACAGAGTATTGGAATGAAACAACTATTAACGGATTTAACTCGCGTATTTTTATTTTATTTTATTAGCTGACGTTTCGGATTTAGCGTTAGACTATTGTCAGCTCAGTCGTGCTACGATTATGGAAACTGTAAAGAATCCGAAACGTCAGCTAATAAAATAAAATAAAAATACGCGAGTTAAATCCGTTAATAGTTGTTTCATTCCAGTGTGTAATAACCGCGAAGGCATCAGAAATTTTTATTACAGAGTAGTTCGATTTTTGTTATTATTTTTTTATTTGAAACTGTATACCCCGAAGTTGGTCCCATATAAGTTTTCATAAAATAAAGTAAATGCAACCAACACACTAATATTGTGCTTACCCACACAAAAACCCTATTTACTGTCAACAACTAAACCTCTCTTCACATAATAATCTTTGTTACCGTGTCCAATATTCTCGAGACTTGCGTAAAACCACGTATAAGTAATAAGAACATGGGTCGGCAAGTTTTTCATGAAAACAAACATGGGCGCTATGCGGTTGTACATTTTGGGCTTATTGTTTTTAGTGACAGTGAAAATGGCGGCTTCACAGGTATGTTATATTTTTATTTCTTTTTAACTTTTGTTTTATTATTCATTTATTTCTGCTGGTTTTTAATTAATTTTGATTCTAATTTGAAATGTAAGTAGGTCTCTGATAAAAAGATATCGTACCTAAATATAGAATTCTAGTAGGTACAGTATCTACCTACTTTAGAATATAAATTTAAAATAAAACAATTATAACGGACTTCCTACGGATACTATAAACCTTCCTCTTGAATCACTACCTACTGAGATATATCTATTAAACAAACCGCATCAAAATCCGTTGCGTAGTTTTAAAGATTTAAGCGTATAGGGATATAGGGACAAAAAAGCGACTTTGTTTTATACTACATATGTAGTGATTTGACTTGCGTATTTTAATTAATTTTATGTTGTTTCCAAAAGTTTACAGCTCCTATATTCGTAACAGATACAAAAGAAGATTGTCTAAATTTACAACAGTTTACTTTTTTTTTAATGCACATATACCAAACTTATAGCTTAAATTATTACAGACTAGGGGCCCTAGACAACTGCCCAACGTTCAACGTTAACGTTAAACGTTAGGACCAAAATGTATGGGATTTGACATCGAACGACTGTGCGTACGTCACAAACGTTCGCGGATGTCAAATCCCATACATTTTGGTGCTAACGTTTAACGTTAACGTTGAACGTTGGGCAACTTGTCTAGCAGTATTAATTAGTACCAGTATTAATTAGTTACAGTTATAAGGAGATTCCAATCTAATCTAACAGGACAAGATTCATGGTAGAAAATTAAAGGAAATAAAAATAAAAATATTATTAGGTACTAAAATAAAAATACAGCGGCAAGAAATTCGCCGGTTCAGCTAATTAAAAAATAAAAATATCACCCTTTATATTTTCGCTCGGAAAAACTGATTGCTGTCTTGCTGAGTGCTATCAAATTACTTCCTTGTCAAACCCAGAAATTGTTTAAGATTCATTACTCAGTCGTCAGCTTAGAAACGTCAGCCAATAAAATAAAATAATCATAAAATAAAACAATATAATAAAATAATCAGATTCCATAATCGTAGCACGACTGAGTTTGGAATGAAACAACTATAGACGTATTAATTACTTTAGCATAAGGCTATTGTCAGCTCAGTCGTGCTATGATTATGGAAACTGTAAAGAATCCGAAACGTCAGCCAATAAAATAAAATACGCGAGTTAAATCCGTTAAAGTAGTTTCATTCCAATTTATCTCATTTACTTAAGTAGGCACCACCTACCTATATTTTTACTAATGTTCTTACTTTAATAGGTGTTATTTGGGACGTCAATTTCAATTGTTATAAAATGTAACGGTTTGAGTAGAACTAATCTAAAAGCTACGGATTACGTAGAACTAATGCAAAATTAATGTTAATAATGTGTTTTAATAACAATAACTTCTATTGTATATTTAGTAAGTAAAACTAGTGGGTAATTCCAATAGACTGATCTCTTTTCAAAATTGGGAAAGTTCGGGTTCTCAAAAATTTTATTTCTTTTGAGTCGTCGACATCTAAAAGGTTTATTGAATGAAACAACTATGACGGATTTAACTCGCGAACTTAATTTTATTTGCAGAAGTTTAGAAAGCTTTACAGTTCCCAAATTCGTACCCAACTATGCTGACGATAAAAGGAAAAGGAAAGGTTTATTCGAGTTCTCGACTAACTTTAAAGTTTTAGTTCTTTAGAGTCATCGACTAACGTTAAAGTTTTCGTTTTTTTGAGTCCTCAACTAACATAAAAGGTTTAGTACATTTCAATCGTGGACTAACTTGAAAGATTTGATAATTTCTGATGCCTTCGCGGTTATTATACATTGGAATGAAACAACTATATGCGGATTTAGCTCGCGTATTTTATTATATTGGCTGACGTTTCGGAGCCTTTAGCATAAGACTATTGTCAGCTCAGTCGTGCTACGATTATGGTATCTATAAAGCCTCCAAAACGTCAACGTTGTTTTATTGAAAGATTATCAAATCTTTAAGAAAGAATTTAAAGATGATTGTTTTAAGTCGTCGACTTCTTACTTAAGTTCTTATAGGTTTTCTTCTTTTTCAGCCAACATTCGGATCTAAAATGTGGTGCGACTTCTTCTGCGATGACAGTGATGATGACGATGACTCTGACTCCAGTGGTGACTTCCTGGACTACCTCTTTGATCCTTGCATTGGTTGTTCTGACAGTAAACCCTCGAAGCCTAAGAGCACTACTTCGAAACCAACAGGCTCGGATACGGTTGAGCCTTTTAGAGTTATGATACGTAAGTTTATGGCTTTTATTTTATTTAGGCCCTACGTTCCTAAACTGGTATTTACCCGCGCTGGAGTAAACCTTGGTAGTTGTCTCGCCGTGTATCAAAGTGACAAGTCTCAGCACAACGGAGGAGGGGTAATTAGTGAATCTAGTTAGGACATAAGGGTAACGAACCTAAAAAAGTTAGGAACTGATCTGTTGTAAAGGCAAGGCTTAAGAATAGAACCTAGGCAAATAACCTACCTCATTGACTCTTCCCGTTCGGTGTTGTAAAAGATTAAGTAATTTTACTGGTGAATGGGCAGATGAGAATGAGTCTGACTTATATGACTTGTAGTACCTAATACACACTAATATATACTTATATTTTTATGGAATAGATTTTAAATGACTTACAATCTCCGTATAATAGGTATTAAAAAATAGCAGTAGATATTTTTCTTTTATTCAAATTACTATCTTTTGAATTTACATTTAGTTCTCTCCTCTACCTCGGAATTACTTTAGTATGTAAACCTTTAAAATACACAATACTAATTGAACAAGAAATTAGAGATCGATGTTTATTGCAGTGTGCTTTGTCTACAATATCATACATATTATAGGTTGAATTCTCTGAGTCAAAATACTTGGCCGATACTGAATTCTTCTCTATCAAAAGTAGGTTCTGTCTTCACATAAAACAGTATTATATTAATATGTATTTCAATTCCAGCTCCGGCAAACGGTTTAAACTTGACCGTGTCGAATTCTGGCGGTTCCTGGCTCATGAACCTTGTTCCTTGGGGTGGTCAGCAAGTTACTCCGAGCCCTGGCTCAGCCACGACTGCAACGCCTGCACCAGCTGCAGCTGCGACCACTGCAGCTGCAGCGGGAACTACTGGCACTGCTGGCACTACAGCGGCCACTACTACTAAGAAAGCTTAGTTAAGAATCTGCAGCTGTGTGTGTAAGAACTGTCAAAATACAGAGACAAGACAATACTGTAATTTAACGACTAAATCGGTTTCTTTTTTTTATTCCGGCAAATACAATATTTGCTGGATAAAAAAAAACTGATTTAACTCGCTTAACTATATAAATTTGAGCTAGTTTTTGATAGGTATGATGAAATTAATATTATATGCTAATTCAATCCTTACATATATAATATATATAGTAAATATAATACTTAGAACAATCATGCTCCTTGTGTTGTGTTACGATTTTTTTGCTAGATATGTGTAAATGAAAAATGATGTATGTATAATATGTAGGTAAATTATATAATTACTTGTATATAGTATTTTCTACAACTGTATATTACAACGATGGCATGTTGAATTTTTTTTCAATACCTACCTAGTTAAATAAAATATTTTTTTTTTTATTTGTTATTATTTATGCAACATAGCCGTGTTGACTACGTTATTAGTCTGATAATAAAATATATAATATTATTATATAACAATAATATACTTACGTCAAACGGAGCTACTTAAATTTGTTATAATATGTTTATTTATAAATTTTATTTTTCAAACACAGAATTCATTTAGGTATATTTATTTTGTAGCATTTAGGTCGCTACCTAAGTTTTCAGGTTATTAAAATAAAGTTTTTAATAAATAATGCCACCGGAGGTACACGTATCATTTTTAAAAATATGTCCTTCAATAATAATAGTACCTAATGTATATTACTATGTAGGTTATCTAGGTCTCCAACATAATTACTAACTAGTTAGCCTTCCAACAAGCATGACGAAACTATCACATTTCATACTTACACATTTAACAACATAGTCCCACAAAAATAAATTACATAACATAAAATTCAACATAATATTTATGTTGACCTACTATGTATGTTGAACACGGTTAACAAGAACTATTTTAAGCCGGGGGTAAAAGCATGCGTCATTGCTCATATGGTTTTACCCCCTTCCCCCCCTTTTTATGAGTGCAAGTCGCTGTAATAGTTAAATAACTTTGGTTACACACTTAAAATTATCTAGTTACAGTTTAAGCAAAGGTTTTATTCAATAAATGTCACTTTTAGCTACCTATAACAAAATCATCCGCTGCATTAATATTAGGTATTCCTCTTATTTTTTGAAATCCCTTACTATTAATTTCGTATTACACATTGGAATAAAACAACTACCTATAACGGATTTAACTCGCGTAATTTATTTTATTTGATAACTCTTCGAAAACTTTGTCGTTCCCACATTCGTAGCACGACTAAGCTGACGATAGTGTAACGCTAAAGTGATTAAGTGCTTCGGTTTTTTTTTTTTTAATTTAAGAACATTTTTAACTTCTTATACGGCCAGCATCCTTGCTTAATCCGCAACCTCTACAGTACCTACTACACAGTTACAAATCATTCGAGTCTCAGGTTCATAGTTCCTATATTCGTAGTCATGACACTAACACCCTTAATAAAATTCACAAAACAATGGCAAAATTAATAATTTATGATGCCTTCGCGGTTCTTACACATTGGAACGAAACAACTTTAACGGATTTAACTCGCGTATTTTATTTTTATTGGCGTTACGGAGCCTTTACAATAAAAATAAAATACGCGAGTTAAATCCGTTAGAATTAATTCCAATGGCAAAATTGTAATCTGCAATCCAGCATTCAAAGATTTCGACCGCTAAGCCATGGCCTACTAGTTTTCATCAAGCGACCTAATAACAATGTAAATAGAAAAAAAAGAAGAACGGTCCACAACCTGACATGATTTCACGAACGCATACGTGAAAAAATGCAAGATTCTCAGCGCAGTAATGTAACAGACACTTTCGCTTGTAGACTGTTCATAAGATACGTTATTGCTTATAATCCCGCAATAATGTTATGTACCCTCCATAATAAGATTGTAGCAATGAATAATATTAATAGACCTTATCGTCTATGCAGTGATAAAACTAATGGACAATAGAAGTGACGTCAAAGTCCCAAAAAGAATGATGCACTTAAAGATAATTTAGTTACACAAAAAATGCCACCCAGAAGGCAGGACCAGTTAGAAACCCATTAATAAAATATCCTAAACGGAACCGTTTAGTATTTTATTACTTAATCATCCTGTAATAATATCGTTATTTGTATTCTGGGCCAACCATTACAAAAGGGTTTGTTTACCTGTGAAATAGTAGGTATATGTTTATGTAGATCCGTACGTACCTATATTGAGCGTTGCTAGGTTTATAGGTACCTATAAAAACACAAAATAATTCGCTGTAATCTATTGAAGATCTATCTGCCAATCTCAGTGCTAACCATAGACTATACATTGGTACCTACATAATAATATAGACAGTAGACTTTAGTCTATGTTATTTAAACGTGTTTCACACAATGACATGTAATAGATAGATAACTAGGTAACCCGATAATTAAAAAAAAATAGTAAGTACGTAGAAAGAGTGAAATATTGGAGGATGCAATCAATGTATTATGCGATTAACAAAATAGGTACCTTAAGTAGATAGCAGCTGCCTACTTTGCTATAGGTACTTCTAGAAGATGGTAAATAAAGGCAAATATTTGTATATAAGACTTTTTAGAAGTAAACGAATAAATACAAAGAAACAATCTCAGAAAATCAGTAAGTAAGTCTTCTCAGTAAAAATATATTTCGCGACAAAATGTACCCTAATTTCGCCGTAGGTATTCAGTTTCGTTCCCCAACGTTTCGTCGAATCTCACCAAATTAATTCGTCTAATTAAAGGTTTTTCTCGTCTAAAAATAAAACAAAATGGCGGAGATGCATGGTCACAAAGCAGATGAACGACCGCTTGATTGCTCTTGAGCGACCGGATGCTTCTTTAGAGCTTTAATTAATGTTTTTAAACGATGCACTCTTAATGCATCAGCTTTGACCCTTTAAGCTTTAAGGAGCGTGCGTTAAGGTATATTATAAGCTAGGAATGCACACTACAACTAGAGGTCACAATGGAATGTTTGTTTGCTACGGCTGATCAACATTACGCATCTCCTGATGCTAATTAAATGAAACCGTTGGTTATTTTAAATTATTATTTATGTGCGTTTTATTTATATGGGGCACAGAAGAAATGTAGGTACAGATAGCTTTGGTATAGTTAACTACCTACCTATTTGTGATAGGTACATACTTAATTATAGTTAGGTACTTTGGTTTCAATCTTGTAGTAAGTAAGTATAATACTTAAGTACCTACCCCAAAAAAGCTATTTCTTATAATTTTGTCCGTTTCTTCTAGAGCTAAATTTATTCTATCTAATAGATAAGTATTTAATAATGGTAGTGTGTGTGTATGTGTGTGTGAGTATACGAGTGTATTTGTGTGTATATGTGTGTATTTAAATATATAATTCTTTCTGTTACCGTGTATGTACCACGATACAATTATCAATTTTGCTCATACTGTCCACTTCTTCATTTATTTTTAATACGACACAAGTAAATCTTTGTTTTACGTTACTGCATATTCGATATCCATTTTAATTAGGTAGTAAGTACCTACTAACAGAGTTCAATGATAAACTAACAAAGTAGAAATGTTATGCAGTTGTTTGTATCACGAATTGTCGATTGTATGTCGGGAAGACGACATTATTTTTATGGATCCGCTGTCGCTATCAAAATAAATTAAAGAAGTTCAATAAAATATTAACAACTGCCTTTTTCTTTATCCATAAAGTAAGTGGATTAAGTACCGTCGAGACCCCAAACTTCGCCTGGATTTTGGCATATTTTGCAACATAACTTGTTAATTTGAAAGTATTCTAGACCGTTCAAAGAAAAAAACTAATTAAAGGACTCCTGTCCATCTTTAGAGACCATTAGAGCATTGAATTTCAATGGCTAACATGGCAAAAAATGGTCAAAATGGTGCTAGGCGAAGAATGGGTATTTTTCCCTAACTTCGCCTATGTATGCCTGACCGCTTATAATAAACATTGATGGGATCTACTCACGACAAGTCTCTTCGGTTTGAAGTGTGATAATATAGTATGAACTTAAACAACGTCAGATTACTGTTATTTCCTAGAAAAGAGGGGTAGGCGAAGTATGGGTGCAATATGACGTTAGTTACATACATTGACAGTGACGAAGCTAGGGCTGCCAAAAATCACGCATTTATCTAGCATGCCAAGAAAAAAGAGGGTATAGTGTTTTATTCAACTTTATTTTTTTTAAATAATTTCATTTCATTTACTTTAAAAGGAGTTTTTTTTTTGCACGGTTGCTTTTTATGGTTTGTAAGTATCTCTTCAAAAAACGGTATGCCCACTTTCTGCCGGGTAATTTATCAGCTAAAATTGAACGCTTTCCACTGGGTTCTAAGTATCTGATAATTTTAAATACTCCACTACACTTTACAAGTAGAAACAAGTCTTATTATTCATTTAATTGAAATCTTATAATTTTTATATAAATTTTGTACAGCACATTTGCCATCCCTAAGGGCAGGCGAAGTTTGGCACGAACATGATGACCAAATGCCCTAATGAACAATTACTTTTATTTTGACTTAAAAACGTAATATATCTATTAATTAATAGTGTCAATTGATAAAGCGATAGTTATAGCATATACCTGTATAATAAAAATAAATTTATCTGGTCTGCAACACTCCTTAAAATCAAAGTTCATTCACGTCTTGAAAAAAACGTGCGGTCGGCGTCACGAATAAACTGCACTAGACGCCAACCATATGAAGTTAGCCACAGATTGTCCACAGAATATTGCCAGTCATAAAAAATACGTTATACTTAGAGTTATTATATAAATCCTGCCATAGAAATAACTTGTAAATTTGAAGTTATGTAAAATTAGGCGAAGTATGGTAGTCTAGGTGAAGTTAGGGGTTTCGACGGTACCAAAAATTATTACATAGGTGCCTACGTAGTTTTTCGTTTCTCAATCGAACAATAAATAGCCAAGTGGCTTGTGACGTCACAATATGGCTTAAAATGTACCAAAACTTGACAGTCCCAAACTATATTTTTTTAATGTTTATGGTCTGGATTCAAATCATCATGTGATTAATTATTACGACTTCATCATTACAGGACACTTCGTTTGAACTAGTACTTATACTTACTTAAGTATTGAATAATTTTAATAATTTCGGAATAAATAAGATTTGAATGCTTGATTTTTTTTAAGTTTAGCCTTGTCTGTCTTTTTCAATCAATAGGTCAAAACCCTGTCGTTCTCACGGGGCAAGTTATCTAATTACTTAATTAATTACTTGGCGGCTAGACTCTAAAATGACTTTTGAATATCATAAATTGTTATATCAAAACTTATAGACCAGTTTTTTTTAATTGATAATTTTAAGCAACTGCTCGTAGTTTTTGTCAATAGTTAGGTATATCCATCTAGATATTTTATCTCAATCAAAATCCGATCGATAGGTACCTACTTGTGTATGGCTTAGTGCAATTAATATTATCCCTACTAATCCCTACTTCCCTACTAATATTATAAATGCGAAAGTAACTCCGTCTGTCTGTCTGTCTGTTACGCTTTCACGCTAAAACTACTGGACCGATTTAAATGAAATTTGGTACAAAGATAGTCTGGAGCCTGAGAAAGGACATAGGCTACTTTGTAACCGACTGTAAAAAAGGAGGAGTTCCACGCAGACGAAGTCGCGGGCAAAAGCTAGTTCATAATAATATTTGTACTAAGACAAACGTAGATAAAATCGGGACAGCGCGGCGAGTGGGTAGGCTTGGGTACTCTTAAAAAACCTACACAGATGCATTTGTATTTGCATGCAGTTGCATTAAATCTCATCGGAAGTGATGTAAAAAATAATAATTTCTTATGTCTTCGCGATCATTACCTACTTACATATTTTTTTTTCCAAAACTTTGCAGTCCTCATAATATTATTATCACGACTAAACTCTAACAATAAAACACAAGATCAACATCCGTTATAGTTGTCTCATTCAAATAAAAAGTTGTCAAGAGAACCGTTAACAGCGACTAGAATAATTGCGGCTGGCAACATTTTTTAATTAGGAAGCCGATCGGTAAAAGCAACCTTCCTTCATTGCCATTCAGGCAGGAAAGCATCATCGTATTAATGAACGCAGGACACGATTCTGTTAACGATGCGCGTAAGACAGTCGATCGGCGTCTGCGCACCCGAACGCACGCCTGTCAAAGCTGTCAAAAGGTCAATGACTTGAAACATCGGGATTGGAAAAGTTTTGGAAGTTAACCGTGATTTTTTGTGATTGTTGGATTTGATTCGGTTTATCGGTAGGTTGTATGATGTTGTGAATGTAGTTTTGTATAATAGTAATGTAATATTACACACGTAGGTATTTAATTTAAAAAATAACGCACATTGCACTTCAAAAAAAGAAATTATTTATTAGTACCCATTTGAAATTTTTGATTTCTTACATTGAATGCAAGCAAAATTTAGCCATTTTTAATACAGCACCTTGTTATAATTATTTCATATTAAGGTTGTAAATCTAATTCTCAAGCTATATTCTTCTATCCAACATTACTTATAATAGGTATACCTTACATGTTCCTAAGATAATTAGCTTCTTAAAAATGTCTGCGTTGAAATTTACGTCATTCATTCCTGTATTTTTTAATAATAATAGTATACAATTATCTAATTGATAAGTATTTCTAAAATATCTAAAACAAACCTCGCATGAAGGGTTTATTTACCAGGACACAAACAAATAAATACAACCCTTATAGTAGGTAGTTACCGGGCCAATCGTACCTTCCTGAAACATGAAATTTAATGCATTCTTACATTACACCAGTAGGTACGATTTCGAATATAATATATATTATATTAATCAGAACTAAATCTCAAATAAGAAAATATTTCCAGAATAATATTTTTATATTCCGAGAGGTTTTTTCTTCTATATATTGCAACTAGCGACCCGCCCCGGCTTCACACGGGTGCTATAAACCTTCATCACTCTATCTATTTAAAGAAACCGCATCAAAATTCGTTGCGTAGTTTTAAATATTTAAGCGTACATAGGGATATAGAGACAGAAAAAGCGACATAGTTTTATATTATGTAGTGATCAAATACTTTGAAAATATATCAAATATCTGATTGAAACGGTTTTGGATGAAAGTAACAATCTTACTGGCGTGTACGCCGTGTGGAAATACTTTTCGCTCATTACGATGTATTTACCGTAAAAAGTAATTGTATATGCAAGTTTGTATCGGTTCCTCGTATGTGTAAACAATAATAAGGAACCGGTTGTAAAGACACGCACCGGATTGTAGGCAAGTTATATTCGATGACAAAAAATACTGTTTCTGTTAATATCATTTAGAATTTCAAACTTTAATAAATATTTAATATATTGATTTATAATTGACTAGCGGCCCGCCCTGACTTCGCCCGGATCCCATTTTTTTATAGCCTATGTCACTCGGGAATAGTGTAGCTTTCTAACAGTGAAATATTTTTTCAATTCGGTCCAGTCGTTTAAAAGCCTATTCAATACAAACAAACAAACTTTTCCTGTTTATTATATTAGTATAGAAAATGAATCTTTGTGTGCATGTAATGCGCATAACTGTAGATCGACTGGACCAAATTGACTAAGTACCTAACTAAATTTTTTGTTGTGATTGTTTTAATCAGTATAAGGTTTATAAGTATATAATTTAGTACCTACTTACTTATAGAAGAAATTTAAATAAATTGGGGAAAAAAATGGCGGTACAAACTTTGTACCGCCATTTTTTTCCCCGATATATTTAAATTTGTACAAACTTCACCGGATTAGGTAGTGAAATATAGGTCTTGAAGAAATAACTGATTAGAGTTTTCAGTTTTGTTACCTTTTCGGAGAATATATTATGAGAGTTCTTAACCCAACTCTGTGGGTTTGTAGTGTTTGTATACTATACAAACAAATCATTTAGACTAACATTAACTTTTTTTTATCGTTTTCAATAAATTGTACACTTACGTGATATGTCACACCTGTCTTTGCAACTTCGTATTTAACTTTAAAAATAAACATTTCTGTTGGACTTTATTAAATTAGGCGATTGTTTAAAATCATAGAACAAAATTGTTTAATCTCTACATAATATTTCAAGAAATACAAAAAGGATTATTGAAGTAACGACCCTATAAGTACTTACAGTTTTAGTCTAGAAGTTAGTATGTATTTAAAAATATTATGGTTCTAAGTAGATAGGTGGGATGCTTTTAAGGTTTTCTTGCTATTAGAGTAACTTATATTGTTATATGAACGATTTCCTATGCGTTACACCATCGTTATTTCAAGATGAAGAAGATCTACCTATGATTATTTATAATATCCCTACTAATATTATAAATGCGAAAGTAACTCTGTCTGTCTGTCTGTTACGCTTTCACGCTAAAACTACTGGACCGATTTAAATGAAATTTGGTACAAAGATAGTCTGGAGCCTGAGAAAGGACATAGGCTACTTTTTAACCGACTGTAAAAAAGGAGGAGTTCCACGCAGACGAAGTCGCGGGCAGAAGCTAGTCGAATATAGATTTATTATAAACAGAATTTCGCGATTAATACCTACACATAATGAATTAAATGTGCTAGAATATTTTAGAGCGAGCTACTGCACGATCGTAACATTTATAGCCTCGCATGCCGTATTTTTTCTCATATTTAAATGTATACTACACGCATTGCCTATAATTAGTCTGATAGGTAAAATTTTATTGGACCATAAATGTTTACTACCAGAATAGTAATCGTAATTTTTTTGCAGATTGAGATATGATTAATTGGAGCACAGTACGATAAGTATGAAATAAAGATGCCATTTAAAATGCAGGGGAAAATTGCAGTATTGTTGATGATTCTTTGCTTTGCGCCAATGGCTTGGTCAAGGTCTAGAAAATTCTCGAAACTTCAGGCGGATCCGTTATCGAAGACTAGGTGTGATTTGACGTGCATGGATGTTGCAAAGGAAAATAAAGCTCAGGTATTTTTTTAACATCGTTTTATCGTTTTTTTTCGAACTGAATACTAAAGCGCGGTTGGCCAGCTAATGGGCTTTTACTGCAAAACCGGACGATTGACGAGCCTGCTGAGAGGAGGCTCTCAAGTCTTAAGGTTGACGTATCGTTTAAGAAAGTATGAATGCACTGTATGTAAGTGATTCATTCATCACTTATTACAATTTCCAACAGTTATGAATCATGAACTTCAATGCTAAAAATAGTTCGAAAACAAGGATTGCTTTGAAAGCTTTTGAGATCTTAATGAAGGTAATAAACAACATTCTGTCAGTGTTAACTCGTGGTTCATTGCACTTAATTAAGTAGTTAAGTTTTATAGCGTTTTCGTTGTAATTGCTGTGATGGAATTCGTAGTTTGATTTATGTTTTAATTGGAAGACCTTAACACGTTAAAACAAAGGCAATTAAAAAAACTTGACAATTTGTGCATGTATGAAAAACTATATGAAAATTAAATGAGCGAAAGAGTCTGGAAGTATTCTTTTTTTTTGTCTACTAGGAATCAGTTTTCCGTTTATTTTTTTACCCATTTATTACCAATTATCAAATTACCATAACATGAACAAATTAAAATTGTATCTTTTTCCGTAGTGCCGATCTCAGTGTCGCCTGCAAGAATTAAAACCAGGCACGTGCCCGAACAGCGACAGTCCCCAATGGGCAGCCGCTTGTGTCGAGGCTTGCAATCTTGACTCCCAATGCGATGGTGTCCAAAGGTGCTGTCACCACGGCTGTGGGTCAACATGCAGTGATCCTGTTGACTTGCTTACATTATCAGGTGAGGTGAATAGGTGATTAAATATTCAAGATGTTCATTGCAGCTTGTTTGACTCTATGACGCATTATGGGCAAGCCTTCTACAAGGTGGCATAGACAACCTGAGTGACGTTTTTAATCTGGGGGTAAAACGCGGGGGTAGCCATCAGCTGGTAGATATCTCGAACGTCGAATTTCGGAGTGACAAGTCTGAGCACATCGTAGAATCGTAAAATCAGCGACCCTAGTTAGGTCATAACCATTGGCACAGACGATAATAATATGAAGAGATCTTATAATGCCTACGTGTCGAAATAATCGTTAGATGATAATATTACAAAACAAGCGCTTCGCCTGGATCTCATTTTTTTTATACTCTATGTCACTCGAGAATAGTAGCTTTCCAACAGTAAAAGATTTTTAGCTGAATAGGCTCCAAACAAACAAACTTTTCCTCTTTATAATATTAGTAGGTATAGATATTGTTTGACTGATAATCATACAAGTTTTTATTTGTGAGATGAACCGATGCACTTGTATTTAGAGTAATTATAAGTGTTTTACGTAAAATATCACATTTCAGGTCTTCCAGCTCTACCTGTCATAGAAGAAGTCAAAGAAAAAAGAAAATCGGTATTAATTCGTTGGTCGGATGGTGTCGGGGATTTAGCCAGAGCAGTTCCTGGTAAAATTTTATATCTTCTTGAAGAACAACATCATCTTGGACCTAAGTATGAGGAGGCGAGACTTGGAGAGTGGACTCTCATATTGAGGACAAATAAGTGAGTCAACTTTTTTTTATTTAATCGTAAATTCTCACCTTAGCTTTTACGAAATCATCACTACCTACTTGGCTACATGTACCTAGAGTCTATAAATTATTTAATAGATAGGTACTTACCTGATATTGTAATAGGTACTTACCTTGCTTAAAAATAGTATTTTAAAAATATTATTAGGTATATCTAGGTATAAAATTAAAATATTTAAAACCAAAAAACGCCGCTACAGTGTCCGGAACGAATCCTATATTACCAAAACTTTTCTTACCTATGATGCAATATTTTTTCAAACGTAATAAATCTTTATTATATAAAAGAAAGTCGTGTTAGTTACCCCGTTTATAACTCAAGAACGGCTGGACCGATTTGGCTGAAAATTGCTGGGGATGTAGCTCAGAACCAGGAGAAGGACATAGGATACTTTTTATCACGTTCCAAATCGATTCTTTGCCGGGCGGGACGAAGTCTGCCGGGACCGCTAGTATTTAATAACAGATATTATGTAAGTATTTGAGTATCGCGCCTACTTCGTAGGTAGTAAAAATATATTACCATGTTTTAACTCGCAAAAGTCCACGTGGAACACCTTAAAGATGTAAACATCAAAAATGACGGTTCAAATACCCGGGTAAACCCATGATTCATCAATACTCATCACAAACAGTCGATCAATAAAAAACAAATGAATACGTAGCATTGAACTCAGAAATCGACTTTGTAATGACGATTTCTTAAATCTACGATTGTTTTCTTGTAGCCGTAGCTGTAAATCTTTCCCACGAGTGTTTACTTTTTATAATTTGAAATGTCATCCACTGTTTTGCTAGCTAAACGAATAAATTTCTAAACATCTCTAAAGATTAATTAGGTAGTTTGGTATAATAATTATCAGTTTGATAGAAGCTTTATAAGATCAGTGTTCTATACCTACATAAATAAATAAATAATAATAAATAAATATAAATATCTTTGGACAATTCACACCAATTATCTAGTCCCATTTTAAGCAAAGCTTTGCTTGTGTTATGGGTACTAGACAACGGATAAATATACATAAATACATATAAGACATCCAAGACTCAGGTACAGATGCCAGTGCTCATCACATTGACATCTGCCCCTAGCGGGATTCGAACCCGCAACCTCCGGTTTCGTAGTCAGGGCCTCTGACCACTAGACCAACAGGCCGTCAAATGGGTGGATCTTTTAGCGTTTGAGATGCCGTCATTGTCGTCTAGGGTGGATTTCACGGCGTTCAAACGCCTTCATTACCTATTTCTAAATATTGAAAATATAAGCTACAAAATTATTTAAATTTGATTAATTGTGACAACATCCGTCTAATATAATAATGCCGGTGTAGCTTACTTTTTTAATATTTAGAAGTAATGAGGGCGTTTGGGCCGCCGCGAAATCCCCCCTCTAACAGTATATGCTGAGTGGTAACCATTTTGGTACCTACGTCAGTGTCTTACTCCTGTTTTTTTAGTTGTTAAGTTAAGTTAAATAACATGTCTAATTAATTAAGTAGGTACTTATTTGTTAATAACTTTCTGGTACCAAATAAAGTTTTTTCTATTCTATTCTATTCTATTCTATTCTATATTTAAGAACAGAGGTAATAAGTACCTACCTAACAAAAATATTAGTGATATTATCGCCAATGGTACTGGTATAAATAGTATTTCAACTGATGCTTAATAATATTATTTGCAACCATAATAAATATAGACGATAATGACGGCATCTCATCATCTCGGCGAATGTCGTGTGCATACTAAAATAGGCTGCAGGTAAATAAGTGACAATTATTTTTTCTAAACCTATTGAATATTGACAGGACCAAAGTATCTCTTCGAAACTTATTAAAACCTGGCCGCTGGTATCGTTTTCGTGCTGCCTCTGTCAGTTCTGCTGGTAGCAGAGGATTCTCTTCCCCTAGTGCTCCCTTCACACCTAGAAAGGGGCCTAGGGCACCTCCACAACCTAAGAAGTTAAAGGTCCGACCAATACGGACAGGAAATGGTATGCGACAATTTCTTTTACATTACTTCCTATGTCACGTTACTTAAACCGGAATTGAGAATATGCACGCAATAAATATGTTAAGACATAACTGTAGTCTGTTACTTACATTAGGTACACCTAGATCTAAAGGGATCTAACTCAAAAACTAGAAGATTTGAGTTATGCTCACCATCGGATTCCAGCAAAACCCACCTACACTAAAACAGATTTCAGCTAATATAACTCTGCTAGCTTTATTATAAAAAGTATAAATTTATACAGAAATATTAATCAGTTTCTTGCCTCTCCTGAAAAAGTACCTTTTTTGAGTTAGCTCTCTTTAGATCCAGGTGTGCGACATGTTGGAAACGTTGTGTTCTTTTAGTATGTAATGTAAAATTGTATCTTGGAATGAAACATCTATAAACGGATTTGACTCGCGTATTTTATATTGGCTGACGCTTGGGAACCTTTACAGTTTCCATAATCAAAGCACGACTGAGCTGACAATAATCTTATACTGAAGCGAAACGTCAGCCAATAAAATGAAATACACGAGTTAAATCCGTTTATAGTTGTTTCATTCCAATGTGTAATAACCGCGAAGGAATCAGAAATGATTAATATTGTATATTTTTTAGGAACAGTAACAGTTCGTCTTGAATGGAAGGAACCCAATTCAGACCTACCAGTGATGCGATATAAAGTGTTCTGGAGTCGAAGAGTAAGAGGTCTTAATGGAGATCTGGACTCTGTTCTCGTAAATCATCAAGCTGTTCCGAAGGTATTTTAGAGGAATATCTATAAATAGAGTTAATTATTTGTAGATAGTACCTACTAACCTACCCACGCACCTTAGCGTGAGACTATCGTCAGTTGAGTCGTGCTATTTTTTATTTGGATTTATTTAGATTATGGAAACTGTCAAGTTTCTGAAAAGTCAGTCTATAAAATAAAATACGCGAGTTCAATCCGCTTATAGTTGTTTCATTGTAATGTGTAATAACCGCGAAGGCATCAGAAATATTTACTAATGAAAAAACTGCGTTAACATAACGTAGTACCTAGGTACTTTTCGGTACCTACTATTTTATGATCTATTGACGAATATTTTCTTCTTACTTCCAGGATCAAAACCACATTGAAATTAAGGATTTGCAATCAAACTCCATGTATTTTTTCCAAGTCCAAACAATCAGTCAGTTTGGCACCGGCAAACTGCGAAGCAACAAGGCGGCTGTATTTTACAATACTACAAGTAATCATGGTAAAAGCTTAACATTTTCGAAAATTCTCATCATTCTTACGAATTCAGATGAGAATGACTAACATTATGAAAATTCTAAATTCGTATTTCGTACCTAACTAAGTAGTAAATAACACGATGAAATTATGGCAGTATGTACTGGACCGTTTGAGTTTCGAGTCTTTATTTATACCTACCTGTTTATTTAAAAAAAAAACTATCCGATCTTTGTCATAGGTACCTACCTACACCTTAATCAGTAAAGTACCTAATTGAAAACGATTTTGACCTAAATAGTACCAAAATGAAACAATCAATTAAATTCTATAAAAAATCTAATAGGTATATTGACTAATTATCATTGTTTCAGAATCTCAAGCCCAATCTCTTGAGAAACGTGAGAAAAAATCTGTGAAGGGACTAAAGTTATACAAAGTTGTTTGGCAGAATAACAAGTTAAAAGCTAGAATTGGGTGGAATCCACTCCCTAAATCTGCTGACCAAACAAGAAGGTACTACATCACTTAAAATAATCTTAAATTATTAAAGGACGGTCGCCGAGCACACCTAAAAACGGACGTTGCCCTTTTTCTATTTGTCTCTGTCGCACGCACGTAGTAATATCTTGTTTAAATAAGACTTCTTTTCTTTGCAGATACTACGTTCACTGGAAAACCATAAAATGTGTAAATCCAAAAAATCAAAATAAAGATTTATCAGCCATAACTGAGGTACCTTACCTAATAAATTATAATAATATTACCTATAAATTATTTTCAGAATCTTTTATAAGCCGTTTCAACTTTTTATTTGGTGACGTTAATAAAAAACCGCGCCAAAAGTCGACCTCGACCTTTCGATTTTAAACTTTGCCTCTGAAGTTAGCCGCAGGTCATCTCGTGTCTTTTTTTCTTTTTCTGCGACAAATGAACGAGAGTTAAACTCTTGGTAATTCAGCCAAAACATTATTCAAGTGTTGCCAGGATCTAACTAGTATTTTCCATTTTATGTTTCAGCAAACTACTTTTGAAATCTATGAATTGGACTATCACTGCAGTTACAAAGTCAATGTAAACAAATCATGGAAAAATAAAGCACCTGATTCGGAATTAACGGTTATTGTACCTGGATGTGATTATTTTCAACGAAGAATCAATACCACTGATTTAAACTGTGGAACTTGATTTTTGTAATATTATTTTTAGAATTGTAATATTATTATTATTGTACAGTAATTTGAAAACGGGATATTGATATAACACAATACATCCCTTCCACCGTTTACTTTCAATAATAATTAGTAATTAAATACCTACCTAAGTATTAAACTAATTCAAAAAAATATTGGTGTAGATATACTAAATGACGTTCCTCATTTTAGTTAAGATTTATGTAGGAAAAGAAAACGACAACTATTTCAGAAATATAAGTTGAAAAGTGATTATCTCTATACCTACAGCTACATAAAGAATTTGAAGGAAAACCTACTAGACTGTAAAGACAACAAAATGAAAATTAGATGTAAGCTATTTATTTTTAGATAGTAATAAATAATACGTAAATAATAAGTGGTTTTATTTTCATTACAGTACCTACCTTATTTAGTAGTATTTTGTTTTATATAAGTAATTAAGATAAATACTAAAATAATAAGAACGATATCCAAGTAAGGTAAGTAAGTACCACGTGAATCCATAATTCAATTACCTACAGCGTACCTAACAGGATAGTATAGGTACCTAAATACATCTAAAAGATTAGGTACTTACCTATTTAATACAAAATCATCAATGAATAAAGCATAGGTAAAACTAATTCTATGTATTGCCAACAGCTTTATTATATTATTGTTATAACAGAAATATTTTTAGTGCAGTTCCTAATAATATTATGTAATTCCAAAGACGAAACAATACAATCTTACCATTAAAACTGAATCTATGTTTGCTCTTTGTACTTGCAACACTGTTTTACGCACGTAGCTAACTTCACTCCAAGTATTTACAACCCTTGGATTGTCAAAATCGCGATAAGAAAAATAAGAATAATGTTGCACTTTATTTTACTATAGACTTTTCTGCCAATAAGATTTCAAACTTTGCACGTAATTTAAATTTGACTCCAAAGTTTTATCCCTTTTTTAGTGCTGTGAAGTTCTTGTGTCGTGTTTTATTTTGCGCTAAAAATGCACGAATATTCATCTCTTTACTTCAATTTTACCGTTTAATATGCACAATTTTGATTATACACAATTTTTCGGGTTTCCTTTCTTAATAATGTACAAATCTTCCTATGTATATATCGAGGTGTGTTCATTTAATATTTAGTGTCCTTGCAAATTGCAATTTTCGTCTCTGGGCGTAACCTGCCGTTTCTTGGGCTGAAGGCTGTGTGAAAATGATATTTTTTGGATTTTTCTGAAACGTAGTGTACTGTGTTTTTCTAAAAAATGGCTGAGGACGAAGTACTTTTCGACGATGTGTACGAACTTTGTGAAATAATCGGCAAGTAAGTTGACGAATTCTTATAACACTTCGTCATAACTATTTACACTTGTAAGTATTTGTAACTTTATTGTAATACAGTGTATCTACTTTATATACGGAGGGATAATTTATTTACGTTCATTATTATTTTTAAAATTATTGCCAATTAGTTTAGATATTTATTTTATGGTCATTATTGGTTATTTAAAAATAATTTTAACTGAGATTGAATTGAGGTAATAATTAATTTATCCTTCACAGCAATTAGTCATAACCATTGAGTAAAGTATTGTACTCTATTCGAAGTATTTCATTGCTCAACAATAGTTAAATTACTTTAGATCATTAGTTAGTATAAATTGATTACCATATAAAT
Organism: Polylopha cassiicola; assembly: GCA_038024825.1. Lineage (NCBI taxonomy): Eukaryota > Metazoa > Arthropoda > Insecta > Lepidoptera > Tortricidae > Polylopha > Polylopha cassiicola. The sequence goes on along the minus strand of CP149053.1, from coordinate 3,848,127 downwards.
CATTTTAGTGATGTACTTACACAAAAAATAATTCCACATAGTTTGCTATATAACAATAATTAATTAAGAGCATACAATATTACTGAACTTAATTAAATTCCATGAATGAAAAAAAAACAACATGATATACCTAGAAATAATATTTATTTATTGCATACATCATAGTTGACAGGTGTTTATACAGCGGTTAGTTTCACACCCGTTTGAAGGCATTGCAATATAAGTACTTAACTGTTTAATTATAATTATCTATATTATAGTCAAGTTATTACATTTATTTACTAAATAAATTTACTTATATTATATTTCATCAGCCTTTCTAACTAAATACATATAATAATTCTTAAATGTGTTTGTGTCAATCTATGAATAATTGTTAAAAATCATCCTAATCGAAATCTCAGCTAGCGATGGCTGTATTATAATATAGTAGGTATATATAAATACAGAACAATGATGATTATGCAGCAGTTCAGGCCACTGCATGTCCACTATAATAATATGCTCGTCATATAGAATAAGGTCCATCTGTCATGTTCCGTCAATCATGAGCCATTGGCTTGTCGCTTATCGGTGGAACATGACTGATGGACCTCATCATGCATTTAGTCGATTTTTAATCCACTGCAGCTACATTTTTTGCACAATGCAGTAAAGCATTATAAATGTAGGACAATATGGCTAAACATTCTAATATTCCTATTAGACACTTAAATAGCATTTATTTATATCATTTTCATGTTGAAAATGCAGAAAGACAAGTTTTTATGTGTAATACACCAATTCTACTAAGCTAGATTTGCCAATAATATTGCTTTGAGTCTGCCTTAGTGCCATAATATTATTAATATTGTTCTATAATTATAATATATTCATGATACAAACATCACCAATCTAAGATTTGACTATATTAGCAATATTCTAATTCATCATACAATTTTCAAAGGTTTGAATATGCAACCTCTAGCTTTAAAGCCATGGTCTATATATTAGAATATTTAATTCTTAAATTATAAAGTAACAAAACTTCTGGCTAAATTGTTCAATAAGACAACAAGAAAAATGGTCCAATATTGATGCAGTAATCATTGTATTCTGAATCTTATAATGTATTTATCAAAATTACTTTTGTTTTGTATGACCAATATTACTTAGGACCATTGGACCCGTATATATGTCACTTGTTTTAATCTTTGTCTATTTTAAGGGGACCGTTCAGCTTGGTCCGTCGGTGTGTGCATCGCCAGACTGGTCAGCAGTTTGCGGTGAAGATTGTTGATGTAGCACGCTTCACAGCAAGTCCAGGACTTAGTACTGCAGGTATTTTAATTACTGTATATTATACATTAGTACTGTATACTTGAATAATAACGAGTAGTATTTTACCTGCTGTATGTTTTAATGCACAAATATACTATTTTTTAGTTTTGTTCTAAATACAAGCATGTAATTTGAAAAATATTAAGAAATAGGTACCGACATTGCAATTTATACTTGCATTACAATGAATAATATGAATACATACTTTCTAAAATCTGTTAGAACCCATGATGCTACAAAAAGTAAAAATCGAAAATTATTGTGGTACCGGTGCAAAAATTAGAAAATGACCAATGTATAATAACATGATATGTATATTAAAAAGTAAATTTAAGAAATTTCTTTTTTTTGTCTATATTAAAAAAACAAAAGTTAAATTAAAAATTTAATATCTCTATTTCTGATAAAGTTTGTTTTTACTCTAGGTAATCAAGATTTGTACTATAACAAAAACATAAATTGACCTTGAAACCATTATGTATATACCTAGTAAATGCTATGCAAAGGGTGTCAAAATTCCTACCAAAATTTATCCTTGCCTATATTTTCAGATCTCAAGCGCGAAGCTACAATATGTCATATGCTGAAGCACCCCCATATCGTGGAACTACTCGAAACATACAGCTCCGAGGGAATGCTGTACATGGTCTTTGAATAGTAAGTCCTAGTCAAAAAAGGCGTAAGTCTCAGGGTGCTAGTGAAAAGGGTATAAGTTCTTCATAAGCAGTATGACACTTGTACCTTTTTTCCTTAGATCCCAACATTATCTTCAAAAATTTATTAGTGTAGTAACCGCAAAGGCAAAAGCTATTATTACTGTACATTTTTAGGGTTCCTTACCCAAATGACCCAAATGACTATTACTGACAATCCGTTGTGCATCCGTCCATTTATCACCAGGCTGATTCTGTATTTTATGAACAGTGATAGTTAGCCAGTTAGAATTTTCACAGTTGATGTACCTACTTCTGTTGCCGCTGTATAACAAATACCTACTAAAAAACAATAAAATATTCATTTAAGGGTGCCAATACTATACTCGTGATTTTTTTTGCCATTTTTATAGATACGGAACCCTTAGTGCTCGAGTCCAACTCGAACTTAGCCAGTTTTTGAGCATTGTTATGCTGAATATAATTGACATTAGCGGTGTCACTTTTCTTCAGAAGTATCAAGTAGCAATATAGATTAGATTAGATTCATTTATTTCCCAAAATTTATACAATATAATTACATTATTATGTCAAATTACATGTACTCATATTGAGATCGTCAAAAACAAAAACAAAGAACAATAAGATTAAATAATAATTAACAGCAAAATCACAATTTCATTACAATAAGATTTTGTCATACATATAATGTCAAATATATTAACTATTATGGATTTTTCTCATTAGTCGTCAAATACGCCATTTAAAGTAGAATATTTTGTTTACTTGTTGCTGTTCATATATTATTATCTTGCCAAATTACACTGCGAGTAACACGTTGTACATTTTAATGAGGTTGCGGCCGCTTGTACTTTTCTGTAGGGAATTAAAAAAATAACTTTTGCCCGTGACTTCGTCTGCGTAGAATTAGTGCTAAGCAAATTGGGATTACTATTCATACATACATGTGTATGAATTATAATCCTTCATATTAAATTCCAGCCCTTGATTCCTTGTACCTCTTCCCTCCACTTTTCATGAAATGATTTCTGGTATAAAAAAACTGTCCCATAGTCTTCTTTTAGATTCAAATTACATAGATCCATACCAAGGGCGTGCATTCTATACAGGCACAATGTCAGTAATGTATGAAGTGCCCTGGCGCCATACCTACTGCACGCGTCTGTCCATACCAAATTTCATCTAAATCGATTTGGCGCTTATTAATTTCATATAACTACCATTCCTAATTTCCGAGATAAAATTATTACTTATGTGTCTTTCTACAGTACCTACCTACTCAAACTATCTTCATATAAAGTTTCATCTAAATAGGTGCAGCGGTTTTAAAGACTTAACCGACACACTGACATATTTTCGGATTTATAATATTGGTATGGATATTTTTGAACAGTACGTACCTACACACCAATTGATCTTGTACTAGACAAGAGATAAAATACATAAACATTTTATATTTTATAATATTCAAGACTCAGGTACTAATGCTCGTGCTCGTCCCATTGACATCACCCCTTAGGAAAAGACAGTAGACCGCCATTTTAAGGTTGAGTCTATAGAGTTTACATTCGCTTGTCTATTTTTCAATACACTGTTAGTTTAGCAAGAGAAACATCCATTAATGAAATGTAAACATTGCTTGCAATACAGTTTTGATATTGCAGGCTATCGGGGTAGAAGTATCTACTAAAAATACAATTTTATGCATAGTTGTTGATAGATACTATTTTTGTCATACATATATTTCTCTCTATTATGGGAGACTAGCTTTTGCCCGGGTCTTTTTGCGTACGATTAGTACTTAACACAATATCGTTATAAAATGTAGCATATATATTATTCTGATGTGTAAGCTATACTATTGTTCTTAAATATAGATGTAGACGACAATGACGGCGTCTCAAACGCTCGAAGATCCGTCAACCAAGGGCGTGCATTCCATTCAGGCACAGTGTAACTAATGAAATGCCTACCCTGGCGCTATACTTACGCTCACGGCTCACCCCACGGGCCAACTGTACATTTTGCCGTGTTTAAGATGAAAGTTTTGCGATCTTTACTTTCAAATGATTGAAAACTAGATAAGTGTTTTCTGTTATTTTTGTCTTCATTATTTATATTTTCTTTTTTCAGTATGGACGGTTCTGATCTCTGCTTCGAAGTGGTTCGCAGGGCTACGGCCGGTTTCGTCTACAGCGAGGCTGTCGCTTGGTAAATATAGCGGTTTTTTTTCAAAAAAATTACACATAAAACAGTTCATTATTAATTATATGAAAAAGCTCTGCAGTTTGTTGTCAGAATCATTCTGCAGTAGGTAAACTTTTAAAAAAAAAGGTGATATAATAATAAGTAACATAGGTCCCTACACGTGGGTATTGGCAGGTACCTACATAATTAAAAATAGCTAAATAGGTAATTATTACATTGCTTATTATTACTAATTGATCTAGTCCCAAACCAAACAAAAGATATATATATATTTATCCGGGACTTTTCATTTAATAAACACTAGCTGTCCGCCCCGGCTTCGCACGGATCCAGTCTTTTATAGCCTATGTCACTCGGGAATAGAGTAGCTTCCCAACAGTAAAACAATCAAATCGGTGCTGTTTTGGAGCCTATTCAATTCAAACAAGCAAACCTTTCTTCTTTATAATATTAGTATAGAAAATGTTTCTAAACCCCTCGGTGAATTTTGAACCGACTTAAAAAAGGAGGTTACCAATTTATCCAGACCTCATTTAATGATCATATACCTTTTTTTCCAGCCACTACATGCGTCAGATACTGGAAGCCCTCCGCTACTGTCACGAGAACGACATAGTCCACCGGGACGTGAGACCTCACTGCGTGTTGCTCGCTGGCCGGGACAACTGCGCCCCGGTCAAGCTCGGCGGGTTTGGAGTCGCCGCGCAACTGCCTACACCCACCTCGCATAGAGCCCCGCCTGGTGAGTACTTTACGGATACATCAGTGGGTGGAACGCCCGTAGAATTACCCCTTATTTTCTTACCAGCTGGAGCTTTAGATGAGGTGACCGACAGCTGGACCTCATTCTACACGACGCGCATCTATTTCGACACGGCTTCCATCAAAATCAATTCCGTTACGTCATTCACTAATCACCTACTGACGTAGGAGTACCAGTGGGGTGGATTTTCGAGGGTTTGGGACGCCGTCATTGTCCTCTACATCTATATTTAAGAACAGAGTCAATAAGTGTGCGTCGCTCGGTTTATTATTAAAAACACTTTATACTGTACTAGCTTCTGCCCGCGACTTCATCCGCGTGGAACTACTTACTCCTTTTTTGCAGTCGGTTAAAAAGTAGCCTATGTCCTTTCTCAGGCTCCAGACTTTCTTTGTACCAAATTTCATTTAAATCGGTCCAGTAGTTTTATCGTGAAAGCGTAACAGACAGACAGACAGAGTTACTTTCGCATTTATAATATTAGTAGGGATACTGTATTTCCATATTAAATTCACATTTTTTATTTGAGAGCTATTAGAGCTCCTTGTGAGTCTACGGGGCGTTGACCACAGACTAAAGAATAATGACTTGACAATACTGAAAGGTATACTATAGTCTATACCTTATTTTAAGAGTGCATCACACAATAAGTAACAAAAATTTTAGTGATATTATCCCCCGGTACTGTTACAAATACTATTTCAATCGATACTTAATAATCTATATCTATATATCTATATATATATATATATAAAAGAAAGTCGTGTTAGTTACACCGTTTATCACTCGAGAACGGCTGAACCGATTTGGCTGAAATTATTGCTGGGGATGTAGCTCAGAGCCAGGAGAAGGACATAGGATACTTTTTATCACGTTCCAGTGAAAAAAAAAGAAAAAATATTAAGCTGATTTGTTAAAAATAGTATAACAAAACGCAACAATGACAACTGTCAAATCGACATTGCCGGGCGGGACGAAGTCTGCCGGGACCACTAGTATTATATATTTGCAAACATTATGGATATAGATGTAGAGGACAATGACGGCGTCTAAAACGCTCGTAGATCCACCCCAGTACTCCTACGTCAGTAGGTGATTATTGAATGACGTAACGGATTTGATTTTGACGTCGTGTCGAAATTGATGCGCGCCGTGTAGATTGAGGTCCAGCTGTCGATTACCTCGCCTTGAGTTTCACTTGGTAAGAAAAAAGGGGTGATTCCGCGAGCGTTTTAACCTGTCAGTCCCCAGTCCTCCAGTCTTGAATATTGAAGAAATAAGCTATAAAAATATTTAAATTCGATTAATAGGAACTACTGCGTGTCGTGTAGAATCAGGTCCGGTTGTAAGCCATCTAGTAAAAAAAGGACGGACATTTTATTCGCTGTCATTTTGCTTGGATATTAAAGAAATAATATACCTATATTTTTTTAATTCGATTAATGTGGGCTGCCGTGTTTCAAATCGTGTATCTCACATAGACTTCCACCTGGAAAAAAATATTTCAATTCGATATTTGGGGGCTGTCGGGTGGATAAATCTGCAAAATGTGCTTCGTGTAGAATGAGGTCCAGCCGTCAGCTTCCTCGAACAGAGCTCCGACTGGTAAGGAAAAAATCGTGTCAACCGCTGTCAGTTTCTTGCCCTGGATATTGAAGGTCGGAGTTAATCTAAACTAATATTATAAAGCTGAAGAGTTTGTTTGTTTGTTTGAACGCGCTAATCTCCGGAACTACTGGTTCGAATTCAAAAATTTTCTTTTTTTGTTGGATAGACCATTTATCGAGGAAGGCTTTAGGTTATATAGGTAACATCACGCTACGACCAATAGGAGCGAAGTAACAGTGGAAAATGTGTAAAAAACGGGGAAAATATGAAGCCTTATGAAGAATTACTATTCCACGGGGACGAAGTCGCGTGCACAGCTAGTCCATCTATAAAGTATCTTCAATTCACTACCACTTATTTGCGGATACTTTTATTTATAGCTTCAAATACGATTAGGTACTTACCTACCTTTTTATTCTTAAGTTTGTGGACGAAATTCAATGACCCACACGGACTTACATGAAAATAATTAATTTCCATACTCTGACAATATAATTATATTGTACAGAATTGGTGAAGGACACACGCCCACTAATGGGCCCTATGGGCCAAGCGTATCTCAAATCTGACGAGTACGGTAAGACACCGGCAGACCAAATTGTGCCGTAACCGCATGGGAATTGTGTGCATATTCCATCAGCACCCTGTCACTCATGTCACCGATACACCACGTGTCTTATGCGGCAGGCATTAGAGTTCGAAATTGCTTATACAAACCCAATTGGCACTTATCACGTTAACACGGCCCCTGATTCCCTTTGTATTTTTTATTATTGAAATTTTCTATTTGTCCATTGACTCTGTGTGTTCATTCCTCCCATCATTGGCTTTCATCATGATTTTCTAATGATTATTTTTTTTAAATATAAATAAGAAAAAATTGAAATGTAGGCAGTGTGTTATTAACATAGGTGATGGTACATTCTCCTTAGTCATACATAATATATATATTTAGATATGTTTTCTAAACGTATTTGTATTTTAAAAAGATAGCTGCAGAAAGGATTGGAATAAAACAACTGTAACATATTTATCTTGGATATATTTTTTCCGCTGACGCTTCGAAAACTAAAGTTCCCGTGTTCGTAACCGACTGAGCACTTTGTTGTTAGACTATCGTCAGCTTTGACAGCTACCGATATGACGTTACGATACGGTACAATTATGCAGTGACGTCACAAGCCCTCACTCCCGAACTTTGGAAGCGCTTATCTTTGGCATTTGTTGTTCGATTGAGAAAAGAAAAAATACAATAAAAATTGCTGATGCCTTTGCGGTTATTATACATTGGAATGAAACAACTTTAACGGATTTAACTCGCGTATTTTATTTTATATATAGCCTTCACTTTAGCATAAGACTATTGTCAGCTCAGTCGTGCTACTATTATGGAATCTGTAAAGGCTCCGACACGTCAGCTAATAAAAATAAAAAACGCCGTAAATCCGTTAAAGTTGTTTCATTCCAAAAAAAAAATACGTTATATTTTTTTGGAAATCTACTTGATGGACAAAGATAAAAAAAATATATCATCCTAATCCTAACTAATATTATAATTGCGAAAGTAACTCTGTCTGTCTGTCTGTCTGTTACGCTTTCACGCTAAAACTACTGGACCGATTTAAATGAAATTTGGTACAAAGAAAGTCTGGAGCCTGAGAAAGGACATAGGCTACTTTTTAACCGACTGCAAAAAAGGAGGAGTTCCACGCGGACGATGTCGCGGGCAGAAACTAGTAAATTATAATTGATTATATTATTATATTTCTGCTTCCAGGTCGTATAGGAACACCTCACTACATGGCCCCCGAGGTGGTGTCAAGCCAGTTGTATGGCAAGCCCGTGGATGTATGGGCGGCTGGGATTTTATTGCACGTGCTCTTGGTGGGATATCTACCGTTCACTGGCACCAGGGAGAGGCTGTTTGAGGCCATATGCCGGGGGAGATTGCGCGTGAGTTGACCGCTTTATACTAATAGTATTAATAATAAATAATAATAATAATAATAAATATCTTTGGACAATTCACACCAATTATCTAGTCCCATTTTAAGCAAAGCTTAAGTTATGGGTACTAGACAACGGATAAATATACATAAATACATATAAGACATCCAAGACTCAGGTACAGATGCCAGTGCTCATCACATTGACATCTGCCCCTAGCGGGATTCGAACCCGCAACCTCCGGTTTCGTAGTCAGGGCCTCTGACCACTAGACCAACCGGCCGTCATTATTAAGAGGAATGATTTGTATGTATGTGTGATTCTACGGGCGTTCAAACTACCGTCAGTCCCTTGCCTTGATTATTGAAGGAATAAGCTGCAATAAGATTGTAAGTCGATTAATTCTGATAACACGTACGAGTTGCCGTTGCATAAATACGAAATTCTTTATGGACCTATAAATCCTAACTAATATTATAAAGGCGAAAGTAACTCGTCTGTCTGTCTGTTACGCTTTCACGCTAAAACTACTGGACCAATTTAAATGAAATTTGGTACAAAGAAAGTCTGGAGCTTGAGTAAGGACATAGGCTACTTTTTAACCGACTGCAAAAAAGGAGGAGGTCCACGCGGACGAAGTCGCGGGCAGAAGCTAGTATTCTATATGTAGGCGATAGAATATTTTGAAAAAGTTAGGGATCCGTGCGGTGTAAATCTTCTTATCTTATGTTATCTTATATATAAAAATGAATCGCAAAATGTGTTGGTAAGCGCATAACTCGACAACGCCTGAACCAATTTGACCAATTTTTTTTTTAAATGTTCGTTGAAGTCCAAGGATGGTTCTTACGGCGAGAAAAAATTGAATAATTGCCGGGAAAACCCTAACAGCCCTTTTCTTTTCCCATACAAACGTTGTCTAACTGAAGTTACCTAATTTGAATTTCGAACGGGCAGGATGACGTCTGCCGGGACCGCTAGTTATAAATAAATCTACAGATAGCAAAAAGTTACTTTCTTAAAATCGGTTTTTATGTACCTATTAACACTTTTGATTTGATTTAGGAATTTTGTAAAATACATTATAAAACAAAATAAATTAAAATATGTGTTTGAGTGTGTGTGTGTGTATGAGTGTGTGTGTGTATGAGTGTGTGTGTATGAGTGTGTGTGTGTGTGTGTGTGTGTGTGTGTGTGTGTGTGTGTGTGTGTGTGTGTGTGTGTGTGTGTGTGTGTGTGTGTGTGTGTATGAGTGTGTGTGGCATTGTAGCTCCTGAACGAATGAACCGATTTTAATTACTTTTTTTTGTTTAAAAGCTGAATAAGTCAGGATGTTCTTAGCTGTTTGATAGTCTATTCAGCTGTTTAAAAGATGTTTATAATTTTAGTTCGACGCCCCCCAATGGGATGATATAAGCGACGCCGCCAAAGACCTGGTACAGCGGATGTTGACAGTCGATCATACACAGAGAATCACCATACAGGATGTGCTCAACCACCGGTGGATAAGGGTGAGTGACCTATCAACCCGTTTCAACCCTTGTTTCACCCCGTAGGGGTTGAAAATATTAAATTTGTTACAAATTTTAATATATGACATAAGAATGCATAGTTATGAAAATTGATTCAGTAGTGTACATTTTATACATACGTACGTTCAGGTTAAAATGACAATATTTATGTATTTGTTTACATAATAACATGGAAAATGCATTGGAATAAATCACTACTTGGGAGTACTTCCTTACATATTTTATGGTAAAGTTTTTTTTTAATTTGGTTTTTACGCCTGATCTGCTGATTATGTTTGGACTGGTATACATAGAATTGTTAAGAGAGACAATTAGTATTATATTTAAACAAAAAGTATTAAAATATTTACTCCCAAGCAATTAGAAACCACACTATTTAGGGCAAATTTTTGTCTCTTCAAAACAATTCTATCATTAATAATAAATATATACAGATTTTTTTTGCAATCCTCTAATTTTACCATGGGTTAAAATATGAATCTCTAAACAATATTTTTCATAGTCATGATTATTTTTGTTTCCAAACAGGATCGCGACAAGCAGAACCGTATCCACCTATCCGGTACAGTGGACGAGCTGAAGAAGTTCAACAGCCGCCGCCGGCTGCGGGCTGCCACTTTAGCAGCCGCGGCTGCTGACGACGAGGAGGAAGAAGAGCAGCCAGCCAAGAAACAGGCTATGTTGGAGGAAGCCAATGCGGCTGGTGAGTTGAATTGTTCATCAGTAAATCTATATGATACAGTGGACGAGTTGAAAAAGTTCAATAACAGCCGTAACCTTTAGACTGCCAATTTAGCAGCCACAGCCACCAATGTTTAGGAAGTCGGCTTCCTCAAAATCGGCGGCTGCGGAACAAGCCTCCAAGAAGCAGGCTATGTTGGAAGTGGCCAACGCAGCTGGTAAACTAATATTGTATTAGAAATTCTATCTGGTATGGTGGAGGAGCTGAAGAAGTTAAAGCATCTAATAATGATTGAAAAGATCAATACAGTAATTTAGTAGTCTAATGCTATTGTTAGCCATAGACTTTATTCAGCTGAGTCCAGCTACGAATATTCCAACTATAATGTTTTCGAAACGTCAGCAAATAATATAAAATACGCGAGTTAAATCCGATCCGTTATAGTGTTTTATTCCAAGACGAATACAGCTGCAAATAGTTTATTCTAATGTTGAAAATGTATAAGTGCCTGCCTTAAATGCACCTTTCACTGCACGCACCCGATACAGTGAAACAATTTTTCTAATTGGAATGAAACAACTATTAACGGATTTAACTCGCGTTAGACTATTGTCACCTCAGTCGTGCTACGATTATGGAAACTGTAAAGAATCCGAAACGTCAGCAAATAAAATCAAATAAAAATACTCGAGTTAAATTCGTTACTAGTTGTTTCATTCCAATGTGTGAAAACCGCGAAGGCATCAGAATTTTCTTTTTCTAATATTTCTTCATTGTTTCTCAGCTGTGAACTTGGTGGTCGAGTCGTTGGACGACGTGGCGGTACTCCAGGACGGTCCGATGTTCATGGACCCAGATCTCTTCCACAGTATGCTCGATGATTTGCAGTTGCGGGCATTGCTTGAGGTAATATAAATACATAATCTTTAAAATATACTAGGTCACTCTGCTAACTTTGTACCGCGTTTATTGAGATTTTTTATTAAAAAAATAGGGGTTGAAGGTAGAACAGTGGAAGGTAGGGTTGTATCTATTTTTAAATACCTAATTAAACCCTACTAATATTATAAATGCGAAAGTAACTCTGTCTGTCTGTCTGTTACGCTTTCACGCTAAAACTACTGGACCGATTTAAATGAAATTTGGTACAAAGAAAGTCTGGAGCCTGAGAAAAGACATAGGCTACTTTTTAACCGACTGCAAAAAAGGAGGAGTTCCACGCGGACGAAGTCGCGGGCAGAAGCTAGTACGTAATAAAACTTTTATTTCGCGGGGGTAATAATCAGCCGATAATTTGCCTCGAACGCCGAATTTCTAAGCGACAAGCACAGCTCACAGCGTAGCGCCGACTGGCGCTAAGGTTCGTGGTGGGAGGAGGGGTAAAATCAGTGACCCTAGTTAGGTCGTAAGGGTAACGGACCTAAAAAGTTTAAGAACCACTGATATAGCGGGTCACCTCTGTCACTGTCCGCTAAGACAGTTCCATGTGCATTTTTATATTAAACTAGCGGCCCCGGCAGACGTCGTCCTGCCCGTCCGATTGTTTCGTCAAAGATCTGTCAAAGTCTTCTGTCACTTCTTCATAAGGCTTCATATTTTCCCCGTTTTTTACACATTTCCCACTGTTTCTTCGCTCCTATTGGTCGCCGCGTGATGTTATAAATAGTCTAAAGCCTTCCTCGATACATTTATCTATCCAACAAAAAAAGAATTTTTGAATTCCAACCAGTAGTTCCTGAGATTAGCGCGTTCAAACAAACAAACAAACTCTCCAGCTTTATAGATAGATTGATAGATTTATTTATTTCTCAAAATTCATACAGTACAATTACACTATTATGTCGAATTATATGCATTCATATTGAATTATAATATTAGTATAGATAAGCATGATTATATTTAAAATGATTATTGTCCAGGTGTACGATCGCATAGCGTGCACGGTGGTGGTGAGCAGCGGCCGCGCGCCGGCGGCGGAGGCCCGGCAGCGCAGCCGCGCGGCGCTGGAGGCGGCGGCGCGCCCGCGGCACTGCGCCGGCACACCCGCCACCCCCGCCGCGCTCGCAGCACCCGCCGCCGCCTCGCCCGCCACCGCCGCCGCCGTGCACGACCTGCGACGGGCGCTCGCGCTGCCGCATATTAAGGTAACATAATCACTATTTTATATTAGAGTTATAGTAGCTAGTTAGATGGCCACGTGACTGCGTCCTTACCCACCGTCGCGGCCATACACGACCTACGGCGGGTGCTAGCGCTAATGTGATAATGTGCGTAGGTAAAGCAGAGCGCTAAATATTAGACGAAAAACCTTGGGTATTGTCTAAAACAAGCTTTTATACTTTTACAACGTACATGTGATCCTTTTCCAATTGATACCCCACTAAGGTATATTTGTAGACATTTGGTATCCATAGACAAATTATAACGTCACGATGTTATATTAGAATGACAGAGTAGCTAGTTTGAGACGACCACGGGACTACTCAGACCGACCAGCGCTCGCGCTGCCGCGTATTAAGGTAACGCTAGATTAGATATAATAGGAAATAAAACTAGGTTACAGCTGTGTTATTATCACAAATAGGTGTATTAGGCATCTATAGTCAAAGTATTAGGTCACAATGTTATAATATTAAAGTGACAGTAGTGAAACGGCTACGTTACTGCGGTCGGGCCCGTCGCTGCCGTACACGACATGCCGCGCGCTCGCGCTGCCGCACATTAAGGTAACATAATTATATATTAATTAGAAGACTCATTTATGCTCATAAAGTATCTATTGACAAATTATTACGACACAATGTTATATTAGAGTGATAGTGGCTAGTTAGACGGCCACGTGACTGCGTTATTACTCACCGTCGCCATACACGACCTGCGGCGGACGCTTGCGCTAGTACATATTAAGGTAACGTTAGGCGAAAAAAGTTTGTTTCAGCTGTCTTATGTAAAATATGCGCGGTTAAGGTAACACTGGCTTAGATATGGTAGGCAAAAAAACTGTAATTCAGCTATTTCATATATTGTCTAAAAGAAGCGCGGTTTTTGCTAGATATTTATAATCCCATTATTACGTCACAATGTTGTATAAAAGTGACAGTAGCTACTTCTTCGCCGCTTACTCAACCACTGTCATATTGCTACAAAATCTGCGACAGGCACTCGCACTACCACATAATTACAAAGGTAAAAATATACCAGAATAGGCAAAAAAATGGATTTCAGTGTATCTACGTCACTATGTTATATTATAATTTTATTATCACTTCATATTTTTATATCACTTCAATTTTGCGGGCTGCCCCAAGTCAGAAATCCGCTAGATACCTTACTTCTTTCTATTATTATCTTATTTTCCCTTACTTCTTTTTCAGGTTATTTTATTCCTTGAAATGATCCCGTTTTCCTTTCGATCCGAGACGAAGTCCCGATGTGTCCTGGTTTCCTTTGAAGAATCTTTAATTATCCAACCTACCTTATTTTACAATGTTATATTTTGTTATTTACGTTGTATGAACTTCAGACCTTCTACATTTAAAACAATAAAAATTATGAATTTTGTGAACTTTTACACGAAGAACGCCCTGTGTGGTTAAATAAAAGCGTTAGGTCGCATCACCGTACGAATAGAAACTTATTTGTCTGTTCATAGGTATTTTATAAATGATCAATCATTTTTCCGCATGATGCTTTCATGGCCTTAGCAGATATCTACGTGTCTTGAAGGTATAGAATAATTGAATCATGACCTAAATTATTTTTGCGAGAATAGTGAACTCTGCTTGCTAGAAATAAATGATAGGTTGGACTCAACACATCGTTCTGAAGATTCGAGACGAATTATATAGATGGCGCTGTTGACAAAAAGTGTATCTATTTAGCTTCTAAAAAGAGTATTGATTGTGCGGTGTGCACGCCATCTGTTGAAATTTGATGGAACTAACAAGTATGACAGCTTCATGCCGGAAGCTGTTTTAATTGAATTTAAACGTTTTAAGTTTGAACCGACTATCAATAAAAGATATTTTAAGTCAATAAGTGCTTAATTAAAAAAAAACCTAGTATTTGAAAGGTTTATTACTCCGTTTTGGATTTAATCCACAGTAATTAGTTACTGCAGCCGTTAGATACTTCTTATTAAGAATAATAATATGTCATTGATTAAACATTGGAAAAAAATTACGTACCTACCTAAATACTATAAATACTTATTTAAATTAAAAAAAAATTAGCAAGCACTATGAATAACAACGAATTTCTGTTTTTTCTTATATGTAGATTTCAGCTGTTATTTTGAATACTTGTGGTTTGTCACTATTAAATTACAAGAGATGGCAGCACTGTAGCGTTTCGTTGTTCCATCGAAGATTGTTTATCGTGAATTCACAGAATATTATTTTGAATACTTATCTACAATTTAAATATTATCGTTTGTAATAATAATTTGAAAATATAAAACTGCCTCAACACTCAGTATAAATTGTATTGAGTACTTAACCAGTGAAGCGTGGAGGAATTATCTTTTCCATTCTTCATAAACTTCGTTATTCCTTTTTCCAGCTTATCCTTAATTTGGGTCAAATGGAATTTGGAAGTGGATAATCGGTATTGGTTTTTTAATAAATTATTGAGGCCTCAAATATATAAAAAAAGTTTTTAAAAAACGTGATACCTACTGAACTTATTGTTAACGCTTAAATGGACGAATAATCCGTAACGCTTGTTTAGTATTGTAGTTACTAAATTCGAAATATGTCGCTATTCTATTAAAGATTGTAAATCAAGGCATTTAAATTTGCTTAGTGACATATTTTGACTTGGGTCTTCTATTCTAAACGAACGATTTAGCCAGCGTTACTATAAAATACATTAAATACCCTACACCTACATTTCGCATGGTACAATATCCATACTAAACCCCCTACTCATCCTAACTATAAATGCGAAAGTAACTTAAATGAAATTTGGTACCTACGCAGGTAGTCTAGAGCCTGAGAAAGGACATAGGCTACTTTCATTTGCTAATTCCACCCGGACGGAGTCGCGGGCAAAAGTTAGTAGGTACATATTATAATTGTGAAAGTAAGTCTGTCTGTCCGTTAGCTCTTCACGCTTTAACCGCTAAACCGATTAAGATGAAGTTTAGTGTTTTTAGAGATATTTGAATCCCGGGGATAATTTCTGTGATAAATACTAGGTATCTCAGGATACCTAGTATATTGATCTCTCAAAGGGGTGCAAAGGAGGTCGAAAATTTCTAAGGGGATATCCGAATTAGGTATTAATTCTATGCAGGTGAAATTAACGCTTTAAAATAATAGAATAACATTTTAACAATGTTAAGGTCATCAGTCTATTAAGTACCTGTGGGCGTTTTTCATCGATTCAACTTCAGAAAGCGAAGGAATTCCCCTGTGTATAATTTTGACAGCGGACTGACGAGGGGTGTACTAAAAAATCACGGTAGCATTTTGAAATACCTAACCTGAGTGCCGTTATATCGTTGATTTGTATTCATTCAACGAATTTGATCGTTCTGGATTATTCTGTTTCACGTCTTTCTTAGCCCCAAATAGTTGCCTATTAAATTACCAAATGCGTCAATCGTGTAACGTGTAGCAGAGCACCAATAAAGGATTTTTGGAAATTCACCTCCTATGGTGATAGAACGGGGGTGCTTATCGTGCGTAGATCGCAGGCAGAAGCTAGTAGTAAGTATATGGCTGAAGATATTAGTCTAAATAATAACATAACTACATTATATACTTATATTTCCACTAAACAAGTGCCAATCGATAATAATAGCAATCGTACGAAACGAATGCTAAATTGTATCTATACTAATATTATAAAGCTTAAGAGTTTGTTTGTTTGTTTGTTTGTTTGTTTGTTTGTTTGTTTGTTTGTTTGTTTGAACGCGCTAATCTCAGGAACTACTGGTTCGAATTCAAAAATTACCTATTTTTTTGTTGGATAGACCATTTATCGAGGAAGGCTTTAGGCTATATAATATCACGCTGCGACCAATAGGAGCGAAGATACAGTGGAAAATGTGTGAAAAACGAGGAAAATATGAAGCCTTATGAAGAAGTGACAGAATACTTTGACAGATCTTTGACGCTAGTGGAATATATAGGTATAGTCAGGTATACATAAAACGTCACGTGGTCTTCTTTCGCGTATTTTGTTCGGCTGCTATTATATACTTGCATTTGTCTAGTCATGTTCCTACATACAAACGGTAGGTATACTTGTTTACTTTGTTTCTACATTGTTGAACTACGAACGTTGAATCTCAAAGAAAATAATGTTGCAGTTTCGAACACTGCATAATTTACTGCATTGGACGGATGTTTATTCAGTTAGCGTAATGACCACATGCAATTGCAACTAAGTGTTGCAATTGTAATTTGTTGTATTTAAGTTTGTTTGTCCTTTTTCAGTAGGTAGGTACAATTTTTAGTTTGATTACATTGTCACAAATGGTCAAATTATATTCAAAAGATAGTAATTTGAACAAAAGCAATCATGACTCCCATGGTGAAATATAATTTGTCAAATAATTAAATAATATTCATTAAATACCTCAAAATAAAACTATTTAATTTGATACCTACTTACTTATCTGTAAATCTTAACCTAAAACGCAGTTCAAGAAAAACCAATCCGAAATCTTTTTTATTGAATTTATATCTAATATTTATTGATAAAAGACCTCAGGTCTGTCCTTCATCGGATCCCTGGCCATACAAAACTTTTATTAGACCATCGTATAGAATACGCGATGAAGTAGTCCTCTGCAAACAGACTAGGACGTGATGTTTCTTCAAACGGAAATGATAGACTGATACGCTTTTTGGAAGTTGGATGTGGTTCGTTAAATCGTTGCCAGCCGGAAAATTGAGTCATGTTCGAAAAAAATAAAAAAACGTTCTGTTAAAATTTACCTCGCGCACGTATAACCTTTTTTAAATACAAATCTTCAACTTTTGTTTTAATTCTCGTGGAACTTCCAATAATTCTTTATGCCATTTACCTTTGCACAAAATTTCGGGTCTTACAGTGACGTTTCCTAAGTAAAAACATAACTTGCGTTCAGAAACCCTGCGGTATGTGCTTACTTTCATAAATTTTGATTTGCACGTTGAAATCCGAGTTTATTGAACCAGTCTCCATAAAGTGAAGTTATGAGCAAGGGAGATTTCTGAACGCTCTACAATTTCTCGAACAACTTATATTGCACAAGTTCCGAATGCGGTTTCTAAACGTATTCTATTTACGTGGCATGTGTTGCCCTTATAAAACTTTTGTATTATACTGTGGTATCCTTATTTCTTTCGGCTGGGTTGCCATAATAGTTCCTGATTTGAACATTTTATCGATTATATGAAATCGATTCTTTGCATTAAAATATGGATAAACGAGTATATTTACCTACGAACATAATTTTAAAATCTTCTCATGAACATTTATCAAAGAATAAAAATAATTAATTTTAACATAGATAATCTACTTTACTCCATTGTCTACGTGAAGCCAATGCAATACAGTGTATTAATTTGCAAGGCAACGTGCACATAGAAATGGTAATATTGTATTGTTATATATCCATTTGGGTATTGGAAATGTTTTGTTGTGGAACATATTATTATGTACGTGGAATTCCATTCACGTTCCACGTGGAAATGTTGCATTATAGGATTTCCAGACGTATTTAGTCAAACGATAACCGCGTCTACGTTTGTATTAGGCTAAATCCGAAATTTATGCAAAGATTATGTCAAAGCCGCTGTAGAAATGGCTGCTTTATGTCATCTTATAGGATCTTGAACTGTAATAATACTTATAAGTATGTTGTTGCGAACTCCTTGCTGTGTGTGTATATAGTTTTATAGTTTTACTTTTATTGGCTATTGCCCTTTTTATAAATCGATTGTTTCATATTTCTATTTAATTGTCACTTTTAGTTTAGTTTTTGATTTGATTGTGTTCTGATATTGTGTTGTACTGTTCGTTGTGAAGTTACCTAATTAAATCCCTATATTCCATTATCCTATTGTTTACATACAGTCCATTACTCACCAACATATGTACTAAAATATATTTCTGATTTAGTTCAGATGCGAGACTTACAAAAAATTAAAAAAAAAAACTAAATGTCTAAGAGTGTCTTCAAATATCTATGGCTAAGAAATTAAAAAGCAGATAAAGTCGAACTTCTAGAAGAATATGGAAAATTTACACTTTATTCTCATTTATAATGATTGGAATATCTTTGCAGAGAATTGATTTGACATTTAATATTTCAAAGTTAACGGCTCGTGTTTAAAGAAGTATCAAAAAATAAAAACAAAATATTCACGATGAAATATAATTATGGACTCTTAAAGTTATGGTACCTAATGTAAGGATATTTTATTAAATATGGCTTTGATGCCTGAGATCACTTAACCTATCTGGGCATGTATTTGAATATTATTTTGGGTTTATTTATAAACCCACTTATTATATTTACCTAATGTGATTTTTTATTCAGATTCATTTCGTTGTTGTGAGTTAATGTTATGTATAATTTGTAAACGTTGATGTTATTTTTACGGTTGTTTTACAAAATAAGGAAATAAAATTGTTTATAAAGATAGCGCAGAATTTTGACGTCGAATTGATACTGGCTGGTTGTAACCAGTGTTTATGACAAACTTTTTTTTAATAAAACGTTAGTAGGTTGGTATTAAAGGCGGCTATCTAATATTTTTCCTTATATTTTATTAGATACTTAGGTAAGTACATATAAAACTAATAATATTTTAAACGTAGGTAATTATCGTATTATTATTGCACATATCTGTAATAAATATTTTGAAAAAAAAAAATGCATTGTTTGCATATGATTAGTCATACTTACATAATAAAATTAAATTATAATATCACCGAAACATAGCAACTGAAAAACAATGCGTTAAACTACATCTTAAAAGTTTT
Organism: Polylopha cassiicola; assembly: GCA_038024825.1. Lineage (NCBI taxonomy): Eukaryota > Metazoa > Arthropoda > Insecta > Lepidoptera > Tortricidae > Polylopha > Polylopha cassiicola. Next base: position 3,828,411 of record CP149053.1, on the reverse strand, counting down.
CTAGGTGTGTATAAGTTTCTCATTTCAATTTTCCGTTAACAAGTTTATGGACAGCCGTTGTCAATGTATGATTGAACGCTTTGAGTTTTGGCACAATGGAGCTATAAGTACCGTTGTCTTACTTCCTTGATATTTAAAAAAATAGGAATTAAAATCACGAACCTCGATAATTATGGGAAGGTTTGTCTGAAGCTGTTAACAAATCTTTATATTCATAACTGGTTACACCATTTAGGGGAAATTAAAAAAAAAAGAACGCTACGTTGCTTTTGAGATCAAATATTTGACGATAACAGTTGACCCCCAAAAAATCCATTTTTATTTCGCCACCAAGTTTTTAGAAGTGAAAATTGCAATGAAGCCCAACTTAAAGCGAGTCGGAAGTGAAAAGCGGCAAAAGAATCTGTTTGCAGTCAGGACATTTATTTCAGAAACCCTACACTATGTGAACGTAGTCTGTCTCCCTCACTCACGAATGAGTGAATGGGACGAAATACTCAGAATTTCATTTTTAGAAATAACTGCACAGAAACTTTACTTATAAATCTGACTATCTCAAGTTGTGGCTGCAATCGTAGAAACGACTTGAATAAGTAAATCTGTTGAAACTCCGTTTCGCTAGAAAATGAGGTGAACAAAATTGACTTTCTGAGTGGTAAATTCAATGTTAGATTTGAATATTCTACGTCATAAGCTTCATATTCTTAATTAACTGCCAGAGATGTTAGCTAATCAGATTAATTGAATTATTCCATTCCCCTATGAGTATCACAGGAAGTAAATGTTGCCAGACGTGATTATAAATAATGAGTAAATAAGATGGCAACCAAAGCATAAGTAACATAGAGTAAACACGTAATAGAGATACTGTGCTGTGTTGCCAGCCATAATAAGACAACAAATGGAAATAATTGTTATAATAAAATACAGAAATAATTAATAAGTCTGTGGATGTTCGCAGACCGATTAATCATTTTTTTTATGCCTATACAGGCATTATCCCAAAAACCCTTAGCAAAAAACACGCAGATTTGTGGCAACTCGTTAAGTTAATATCCTTGGTTATACGGCAGTACGGCACACAAATTTAACCAAACATCTGTCAGTGGCTGATATTAATGAACTTGCACTCTGACATAACGCACGAACTTTGACAGCTGTCATCCCTCTTAAGTACATGGCGTATAAGTTACAAGCACGTGACATGTTTTTGGACTTTTTTTTTTAATTTGATGTTTGTTCAGTACACAGAGTTAGATAAGTAATTGTAGGTACACAGATATTGTTACTGTGGCAATAAAATGTATGTAGGTATACTTATTTGCGCTCTTAACTTGTACATTATTACAGTTTACTAACTAATATTTTTTAGATGTCACCAAAAAATACAAAACTCTTTAGAAATTATTTTTTTTCCTATTTTTTTCGTTCTGTTATTCTAGCCCGAAAGTTGTGCGCACCTACTTTTAAGGAGGTGGGTATTTGAGGCAAGTTAAAAAAAATGTTTTTACTTAAGTTCTCGTACCTACTATACCTACCCCAACCCGGATTTACCTACAGATTAGTTTTTTTGAGCTTGTATCGTGGTTAATAACAAAATTTTTAAATTCAACTACTTACGCAAAATTTGATAATGAACCATTGCTCAAGCAATAATTACCTGAAAAATGTTTCAAATAGTTACTCCATTATTATATAACTACGCGATAAACGCGAGTATAAGTTTCAACATGAACTGCGAATGGTTTCAAGTGAAAGTTAAGGAACTGAAAGCAGTTTATCTTAAAGTTGGAGGAACAAGTTGTATAAACGACATAGATAGATGAACATAAGTGATATTACGAGTAAGGTTAGACGACGACCTTCCCCGTTTGTGTAACGCTCTTATTTTAAAACGCCGAAACGCCTGGACTCCAAGACAAGTGCCAATTGATAATAGCAACCGAACGAAACAAAATGTATGTAGGTAGGGGTCGTTAGATGAGTAAATATATAGTGTTGTAGATAAGTATCTATTTTTCAATGTTGTTTCATAAAAAAATCAAAATAAAAAATTGCCAAAATTAAAAATAAATCATTGGGGTAGAGCGGAGCATCCTTAAAATTTAGTGATATAAAAATTAGATGTATTTTGTAATTTATTCCGATTCTTGGACCTATCCGATATGTTTACAAAATATGATAAAAATCGGTCCAGCCGTTTCATTGGAGTTTGGCAACTAACACCGCGACACAAGAATTGTATACATACGATTAAAAAAAAATCTATAGGATTTAAACGTTTCATGTGTAATTAAATCGGAAAATATTGTTTTGAAATTGAGTATTTGAGTAAGCAACTAACGTTAATTATATTTCTGCATAATTATAAAATACAGAGATCGTATCTCATTAATAGTCATAAATCAACCGTATATGACTAATTAGGCATATTGATGTTGTTTAATTTATTGCTTTGAGCTTTTGTGTTCAATGATGATTTTAATTTTGTGCATTAGTAATACCTATATTACTCTAACTCTAATTAAAAATTTATGAAAAACTAGCTTTTGCCAGCGATTCCATCCGCGTGGAATTAGTAAGTAATTAGTAAATACTATGTCCTTTCTTAGGTTCTAAACTATTTGTATACCCAATTTCATTTTAATCCGTTCAGTAGTTTTAGCGAAAGCGCGGAGGCATCAGATATTATTAAGATATAGCTTATTCAAGACTTGTTCTGACATAGTGAAACAAGTCCTCATTTATGTACGGCTAGAATTTAACAGCAAGCAAAATATTACAAACACGTACATTAAAATGAAAATCTTTCTCACCCGGGCTTTTTCAAGCAGTGAAAAGAGAAAATGGAATTTAGAATTATGTAGGTGCTTTATCATTTTACAGAAGAGGGATTGTGAATAAAATTTACTTGCATTTGTGCATGTTTTAATATTATTTTCACCGAAACAATCTCTGGAGACGTTTTGTAACCTACGGCAGAACCTATAGAAAGTTAAAATATAAGGTTGTCTATATTTAAGCTTGAAATAACGGTTTAAGATATCTTTCTTAAAGGAATTACAGAGAAGATAGAAAATAAAGAAAGGTTGTTTTTATCTAAGCGCAGCGCTACACTTAAATTGAACTCTGTGAGTTATAACTTAGGTACCTACGTAGGTAGGTATTTTGTTAGTCTGTAAGAATTTAAATATATTACGTTTTAGAAGTGAATCAACTTATTTAACAATTTTGACTGGAAACACTGAAAAGCTAATTGCTTAATAATGGTAACATATTTTATCTGTGCAATTTTTGACAACTTTAACGTTTAACCTGTCATTAAAAATAAACTATTCTATTTCCGACTTGTTTTATTTTCAAATCCTAAAATATTAATTGAAGTACAAAACTGAAATCCCATGCTCTATATATATTTAATATTAAAACACAGATTAGATCATATTTACCTACGAGTCTTATGAATTAGGTACTCACTGCATAAAACTATGTTTCACTAAAAGATATAGCAAATTTAATAATGTCTTTTTTCCTTGTGTGCATAACGCTTTCCTACTTAACTTTCCATTAGTATCAGTAAGTCCGACCTCTATATAATTCTAAATCTATGTTGAAATTAGAGGGAAAGCATCCCGACCTCTATATAATACTAAATCTATGTTTAAAATAGGTAGCATCTTAAATAAATAAAAAACTAGCAACATTATACGGCACGAATATACACATGGGAAGCATTAAAAGTGATAACAGTTTTAATAAGGGGCTAGGGTGTTTTTTTATCCCAGTACCTTAAAAGGAACTGCATTAGCGAATACCGTATCTCTGTTCACACGTTGCCAACCAAGAACGGTCATTAGCATTTGATTAATGACGTACCATGTGGATTATAAGCTAATGCTGAAAAATTCCAGTAAAAAAAAACAACAACGTCAGCTCTACGTTCTATTTTTTAATCCAACTTTATAATTTTATACAACAAAGTTCAAAATTTGTTCAATTTAGTTGGAGTGTTGATTAAATTTTAAATAGTTGAGAATTTTAGGCTTGGGATAATTTATGTGTGGGTTTTTGAAGTTTTGAGGTTATGTATTTACGTTATGTAATTAGTTTCAGTTGACAAATTTGTGGATAAATATGTGTACATAGATCTTGTATAAAATTAGCATTTAATTTAATAATATACCAAAAAAAACAAATAGGTGCCTATAAGGTGCAGGCTAAGATATAAATGCAAAGTTATGTCTCTAAAAAACAGCTTTAAGAAACACGTCATTCAAGATTAGACAGCTACATCGAACATTCTATATTATACATCAAAATATAAAATTAATGCAGACGTATATTTGGACATAACGGGTTCTATACACTTCTGCACTTGCTGTGGTGTATTGAAAATATTTTTTTTCGCTCCATGCCTCACTAAAGTCATCACTGTATTATATTCTCACTCTATGATTACCAAACATTGCCAGCTTTCAAAATAGACTCTCTTTTAAACTGATTTCTTATACAGGTCTACCAACATTCAATTAATTCGTATCTTTCTCTGCAATCTCGGTTATAGAATTACAAAGGAGTGTCATATCCCGTTTAATTGTTTCCTTTAGAGCTAGAATCCAATTAAATTGGTCTACTAACAATTGGCCATTGTTATTTTACCATTGAATTGAAAGTTTAAACGAACGTTTTCTACAGTTCGGTCTTTGTGAGTAAATTATTAGTTATTAGGATTTGTCATTGAAAATAATTTCATATTCTATTGTAACATTAATTAAAATACCTAACTATTAGTACTCTGAATTCGAAATAAAGATATTGTATATTGGTTAAACCAATCCCTACTAATATTATAAATGCGAAAGTAACTCTGTCTGTCTGTCTGTCTGTCTGTTACGCTTTCACGCTAAAACTACTGGACCGATTTAAATGAAATTTGGTACAAAGAAAGTTTGGAGCCTGAGAGGCTTCTTTTTAACCGACTACAAAAAAGGAGGAGTTCCATGCGGACGAAGTCGCGGGCAGAAGCTAGTAAAGAATAAATTTAAGGGCGGATTGATGAACAACAATAACTTTTAGTCTTTTGGTGTATCAATAGGTTTACGGAAAATTTTGGTTGAACGTATTTAATTTGTTATTGTACGTAAAACATGGTATCGATGATGATTAGTGAGTTGCATAAAATGACGTTATTCAGTGCATAAAAATGCGTATTTATTTATTTATTTATTTTATTTACACTTTATTGCACAATAAAAACAAATGTACAAAAGGCGGACTTAATGCCACACGGCATTCTCTACCAGACAACCTTAAAGCAAACATTACCTTAAAGCATTTAAAAATGCAATTATCTCTTAGGTATAGCGTTAAGCATATAAATCTGATATTTGTCAGTTAAATTTCTCAGTACCTCGTACGAGAAACGTTGAAATATAATTAAAACTAGCGACCCGCCCGGTTTCACACGGGTACTGTAAACATTTCTCTTGAATCACTATATCTATTCAAAAAAAACCGCTATGAAACCCGTTCCGTATTTTTAAAGATTTAAGCATACATAGGGACGGACAGACAGCTACTTTGTTTTATAATATGTAGTGATGTTATGCATTTGATTTATTATGTTAGGTAATACTTTATTTTAGGATAGCATGATGTTTAAGTTTATCACAATAAACAATGTGTTTATCTAGAAATTTGCAGACTTAATGTTCTTGCAGAGATATGGCTTGTATATTTCTGATAACGTATGGTTAGATACTAAATATATTTTTGAAACATTTTAACCGATGACGATTGAAATGAAGTATTAAGTAAAATAAATACTTATAGCTACATTTTTGTATTGTCTTTGATTTGAAAGATGTTTTTGTATGTGTTTAAAAACCGTACCTACCAATTTTAGTGTTTGATAACACTAAAATTTACACGGTACGGTTTTCAAATTTCTAGATAAACTTATCGTTTTTAATCCACGACGCTGCTATTGACCAATAAAGTAATAACTAATATTAGTAAGTGCAAATAAAGTGCAATGTGCGTTTACTTAAAATTTCACTCGAATTACTTTAACAGCCTTCCATTATCTACAAGGTATACGGAACCCGTTATGCTCTTGGCTTTGTCACTTGCTAAAAACGTTATGACGTCAGCAATTTCTTCCGGCTCGGAGACTCTGTTCAATAAAGTCAACGGTTTCCTCGACTCCCAAAAATCTTCCGACAGTCCAGAATTCTCTGCTATATCCGTCTTTACTGGCCCAGGGTTAACACTGTTGACTCTTACACCAAATACAGCCAATTCTACGGCAGCGCACCGTGTGAAATGATCCAAACCAGCTTTCGATACGCAGTAAGACATGTGGTTAGCTCCAAGAACTTTGAGAGAGGCAACGCTAGAAACATTCACTATATTACCCTTCGTTTTAACAATATGTGGAGCGGCGAGACTGGTTATGTGAACAGCGGCCCTCAAATTTGTATTCATGACCTCATCAAAAACTTCCAGGATGCCTTCGTCGGCAACGTTCTTATATCTGCCAATTCCAGCGTTATTGACGAGGATATCTAGTTGTCCGAAGTGAGTTATAGTTTTATTAACTATAGTTTTCGCTTCCTCGTCTTTGGAGATATCAGCGATGATGACTAGCGGGGCAGAGCCGCGCGCTAGACACTGTTCAGCGACGACTCGCAGTTTTTCTTCATTCCGTGCTACTAGAGCTACACGCGCTCCTTCTGCTGCGAACAAAATGGCCGTCGCTGCTCCAATCCCAGAGCTGGCTCCAGTCACGATGACAACTTTATTCGTGAAACTCATTTTTACGTCCGCTGGCTAGAACGCTCCTTGTGACACTGTCCAGGTTATTTAAAAGTATAAGACTAGATGCCTTACATTCTTATCGTAATACCGAAAAGATAAAAATTTGTTTGTACAATGAATGTGTAAAATATGTATAATGAATGAGTTTTAACTCGCGTATTTATAGACGAATCATGAATGAATAAAAATTAATTTCACTTGAATTACTTTAACAGCAGCATTTCATTATCTGCAATGAAGAGTTATAAGATTGAAGTGCTTATCGCAGGTCCTAATTGTTTGAGCTTAATATGCAAAAGTACGCAAATTTCGCGTTTAAGCATCATAATGCTTAAGTTTATTAACTTTATCTGTACGTCTAGGCTATATACCTATCATCACGCTAAGATATATTGAGTTTCTGTTACCTCACTTCATGAGTTTATCTAATTAAAAACACGTGAATTGGAGGCATGAGTTGATATTTTTGGGTATCACGTTTTAATAGATAATTGTGCGTTGTAATCGCAATGTATGACGTTGATTCGTTTTCAGCGAAGAACGATACCTCCAAATGTCAATTGTATTGCTTTGAACTCTTCATCAGAAAATATGTCAGAAAATTCGAAGGGAGAATGATTCATTATATGGATTGTTCTTCTTTTCTATCTATTCATTTTTCAAAGCACATCCACATCACATACGAGTATATTACAACAGGTTTACTAATGTTTCGCCGAAAATTATTTAGCAAATTCTTAACTCGCCAAACTACGTACCTACCTATCCCATATTTTTATTTGGGCAATTTTTATTTCCCAACTCAACGTTTTGCATTGATATCAATTCCCAACTAATGATTTGATAAATTACATTAAAGATTAGAAGATGTCAATTATGTTTTCGTCAAATGTATAGATTGACTGACTGATTTAGCAACATATTGAATGGCATTATGAAATCTAATATAATAAAGTAAACAAATGCATCTGATATACATGACAATGAACAATTCTATTGACAATGAACCGAGGTTTTCCTATTTTTTTTATTTATTGTGGTTTCGGTTCCATGAAAAACAAACGTATAACCAAAAATTTAAGTGAAAAATTACATAACATTAATAAATAAAAAAATATGGATTCAAACATTGTAAAACCGTAAATATCATTAGCATAATTGTCAATAGAAAAGAAAAACGAAGGTGAACGACCCGTAGTCCTTGAAAGTATTTTTTTAACAAAAGTGCACATAACAAATCTTTTATGTACTTATTATGATAAGAATGCAAGACATCTACTTACTAGTACTTACTCTATTACTTTTAAGTAATCTGGACAGTGTCACAAGGAGCGTTCTAGCAAGCGAACGTAAAAATGAGTTTCACGAATAAAGTTGTCATCGTGACTGGAGCCAGCTCTGGGATTGGAGCAGCGACGGCCATTTTGTTCGCAGCAGAGGGAGCGCGTGTAGCTCTAGTAGCACGGAATGAAGAAAAACTGCGAGTCGTCGCTGAACAGTGTCTAGCGCGCGGCTCTGCGGGGCTCTGCCCCGCTAGTCATCATCGCCGACATCTCCAAAGACGAGGAAGCCAAAACTATAGTTAATAAAACAATTACCCACTTCGGACAACTAGATATCCTCGTCAATAACGCTGGAATTGGTAGAACTAAAAGCATAGCTGATGAAGGTATACTAGAAGTTTTTGATGAGATCATGAATACAAATTTAAGGGCCGCTGTTCACATAACCAGTCTCGCCGCTCCACATATTGTTAAAACGAAGGGTAATATAGTGAATGTTTCTAGCATTGCCTCTGTTAAAGTTCTTGGGGTTAATTGTATGCCTTATAGTGTATCGAAGGCTGGTTTGGATCATTTCACACGTTGCGCTGCTCTGGAGTTGGCAGCTCATGGAGTAAGAGTCAACAGTGTCAATCCCGGGCCAGTAAGGACGGATTTAGCAGAAAATTCTGGAAATGCTGATAATCATTGGGAAATCTGGAAATCATCAACTGCATTGCATAGAATATCCGAGTCAGAAGAAATTGCGGATCTAATAATGTTTTTAGCTAGTGACAAAGCGAAGAGTATAACGGGTTCCACATACATTGCAGATAATGGAAGCGTGTTAAAGCAAATCATGCTAAATTTAGAATAAACGTCAAATGCGCTTCATATGTACTTATATAACTAATTACTTAATTGACGTAGATATCAGCATCGGAGATAAAAACAATAAGTTTATCTAGAAATTACTTTCATTTTTTAATTTCTTTTGTTAGAGATACGGCCAAGGGTATGAAGGTTAAGTCTGCCTTCTTAAGGTTATCTACATCAGATCAAGTGACATTTGACAACCTAGAACGAATGAATAATGTCAACAACCTGGAACGAATGAGAAACGAATAGAATTGACTTTTAGTTAGCTTATGTCAATTCCATATTATATAGGTACATACTATTTGGAGTGAAACAACTTTAACGGATTTAACTCTCGTATTTTATTTTTTGGAGCCCTTACAGATTCCATAATCGTAGTACGACTGAGCTGACAATAGTCAAGATTATATAAAAATAAAATGCGCGAGTTATCCGTTAAAGTTGTTTCATTCCAATATATACCGCGAAGGCATCAGAAATTATTACATACTATTTTTCATTAGTATCGTTTGCGTTCGTGTCGAATGTCACTTGTCTAATTATATCTGCAACGCCATTGTTCCCAGACTTGGATACGCTTAATGAATCCTGCGACACACAACGCTGAATTTGATTATCTGAGATTAACTGAACAATATAAAGTAGGTCGTTGGAAATTCAATTTTTGAACTAACTGACTGTGTGGTGCTTTTAATGAAGAAGGCGTGTTGTATGGCCTGGTTATAATTGAGTGTGTGCCAGCTGTGTGTGTGATATCTTCGTGAATCATATTCTGTGAAATATTTTAATTTGGAGGTACTAATTTCCAAATGTTTATCTTTGGTGCTGTTTTATATCCCTGTTGACAAATCATCCTTTTTTATAGTATTGTTTTTTTGTAGTGTTTTATGACATAGAACATTAGAGTGATGGCACCAATTATGGACATGTTAAGCGCACTAAATTAGAATTTCGTTTAAAAATGGGATGTTTTTTGGCAATACAAAAATGGTGATTTTTTGTTCGGTACTCAAATACATGAGGAACATTTAAACAACACCAAAAATCCTGTATGAATAATACATAATTAATAAAAAATACATAAATTGAAATTTACGATATCACCATTGATGGACATCGAAGATTCAGTGATGGACCCCCAGTAATGGACATGGACCCAGTCATGAACATCCATTAATGGACACTTTTTTATTGCACAGATAAATAAAACAAATGTCAAAAATCTACTTTTGATTAACTCTATTTGAACTTTTAACGTGATCAGCCTTAGATTTCAAAGTTATACTATAAGGCTTTCAATCAACGATCTGGTTTTTAATCATTTATTAAACATTAATTGAGGCTTTGCCTCTTTGCCAGCAGCTGCAGCTTAGAATTGGTAACATAGGTAATAAATCAATCAACTGAGATCTATCAGAAACTGCGGTGCATATATATGCTATAGTGTAAGCATGGGAAAGCATGCCACAGTATTTCAGGCAGAGACGTATGCTGCATGTGCACAAGAAAATATAGACAGGCACCTGGACGAAAAACCATCTATATTTTGAGTGACAGCCAGGCTGCGGTGAAGGCCCTTGGAGCCCATAAAGTGCAGTCGGGGCTGGTATATAATGCGCATGGCGTTCAACACCTTTAACACAGGCCTTAAGGAAAACACAATCAAGAGCCACACCGAAGAGTGGAAGGCATGCTTACGTCTAAGGTCCTCACGGCAATTTACACAACACCCAAATGAAAACTGGACTAAAAAACTCTGGTTTCTAAACTGAAGACAAATCCGACTTATAACAGGAGTCTTCACTGGTCACCTAGGAGTCAACGAACTCCTACACAAAATGGGACTTACAAACAGCAGCGACTGCAGAATGTGTGGAGAGGAATGTGAAACTGTGGAACACTTGGTGTGTCACTGCGACGCCCTCACCAGATGTAGAATGAAGATACTTGGCTCCGGATACCTGGAGCCTGGAGAATTTTTTGCACGCTCTCTGTTAATTTATTTGAAAATTTATGTGAAAGTGCTTTTAACTCATTGCGACCAACCATTTCACCAAATTGCCCTTTTCCTCTGCCGTGAGAATAGTTTGAAGTCCCATAGCACAAACTGCAGGACTTTTGCCTGGACTTTGTTATGCAAAGTTATTTGAGGGACCCCAAACCGGAGGGCGAATCCAACTGGGATGGGACCGGGTCCGTAATACCGATATTCAGAAGAGAACCAGACTAACCGACGTGCGACATAACAAAAACCATAGCTTTGAAGAAAAGGAAGTAGACGGGCCATGTCTGTCGTAGGTCCGACGGAAGAAAGGATGCTGGATTGGAGACGGAGAAAGGGGCGGCGAAATGTCGGAAGACAGCCAGCGAGGTGGACCGATGATCTGGTGCATGTGGCTGGGAAACATTGGATGCGGGAAACTTGAGATCGTGGGAAGTGGGCTGAAATGGAAGAGACCTTTACTCAGCATTGGGTAGAATAAGGTTGAAGAAGAAGAAACCGGAGGGCAGCTATGATCATCATTTCTCCTATCCTCAGCAGCATCATGCAGCATCATACAGCATCAAATGCCCTCCCTATTTGTTCCGGGGTGTAATTTTTTATTGGCGCCATATAAGATAAAACAAAGAACCCAATGATGGACGACTAAAAATAGCCATTTATGGACATTGTCCATCATTGGAAAATAAAGAGCAATCACAAAATCAACTCAACCGAAATGTTTAGTGCAACAAATTAAATAATTTAATACAATAAACTAAAAAAATATTAAAAACTTAAGAATGGACACTTGTCCATAACTGGAATTCGTAAAAAATCGAATCCAGTGATGAACAAACCCCACAAAAAACTTATTATTGGGATTGGACATATTCAACTTAGCTCAATTTACTTGCAATATAGTATTATTTCGTAAAAATAACAAAAAATCTCATTACAACACAACACAAGATAATACCATGCACAAATATGTACTCACCTCCTTAACGATTTCAATAACAAAAACGGATTTTTATGACCACCGCGCGAAACGAGATTTTAATTCCCAACCATCTTCAAATAAAACGGGCAATTTTGATGAGGTGTATCAAAATGAAAGCCCAAACGTCTATTGCTTATGTTTTAGTATCTCCAATTGAAAAATGTTGGGCCAGTTGCTTAATAAATTCGATCAACGAAAATAATGTCCATAATTGGTGCCATGTCCATTACTGGTGCCATCACCCTATATTTGTAAAAATAAACGATTATTTTATATCGGTTTATTTATAGAAAGCATGTACATGTGTTATGTTTTTATACGAAAGATATAGCTTCGTAGATCTCTATAAAATCACTACTGTAATAGAATAGTGAGAAACCAAAATCGACTTAAATTCCATTAAAGAAATCGTCAAATTAAAATTGAATTTGCGTTGTGACATTCACTGCTTTAACAGAATAGCGACGTAACTCTCTCTAGAAAGAGTTGGAATTTTACCTTTCTGTGTATTTTTTAAACACTTGAGAAATAATATACAGAGAATGTAATTCACATATTTATTCAGTAATAAAGTTTCTTAAAGCTGCAGTATTAAAAAGTTATGTCTGTGTCTACATGCCTTCTGTGAGTGTACAACTTTTATTAATGAAGGCATGTGTTTAGGGTTCAATTAAATTTTAAAAGAAATACAGTATATATATTGGTATTCTATCTACAGGGAAAATGTCGTTCTGTAATTTCGAACATAATGTTTGCTGTCCGTGACGATCGAATGTCGTTGCAGATAAGTCTTCTAGCGCTTTTGAAAAAAATGCTAAAAAAATCGTTGCAAGAACTTTTAATACCTGTTTTGCTAAATAATATGTACCCTTGTATCACTACACTTTCTTTTAAATCCTTTAAGAAACGGATTTTGAAAACATCCATAATGGAGCAAGATTCCAGTCATCCCAGACTTATGTGATTTTAGGAATTATGAAATTGTTAGGATTGTTAGTTTTAAAGGATTGGGTACCTACTTGCTAAGCTGAAAGCATGTATCAAAGATGTAAAAAAGGTGCGTATGTAAGGAGTAAATGTGGGCACTATACCTACAATTATGACCCTGATAATTTCTGATGCCTTCGCGGTTATTACTCATTGGAATTAAACAACTATTAACGGATTTAACTCGCGTATTTTTATTTATTTTACTTGCTTTAGTTGTTTATTTGTGTTGTTTCCAATTATGACCCTGTTCTTATATAAAATGCATGCCCCTTAATTATGACGATATACTTACCTATTATTTATATACGGGTCCCTTACAATCAGTTTTGTAACTTATTTTTCAGATCGTTACGTGTCTCGTACTGGTGTAAAACTGGAGTTTGGCTTGTTAGTCGGATTAACTTGTTAGCCAGGCTCTGCTTGGTTCATAGGTATTTACAATTTGTAGCGTTCAGAGAGGTTTTTTCCGATTCTTTTTTTATAATATAACATACATTTCCCGTAGGTAAAGAGCCATTAAACTTGAAAGTTCTGGTATTTAAGGAGAATACTCACGGAATTATGATCGATTTTGTGTTTAATTTCTAATGGGTCTAATTTCACCCAGGACTACCTAACGACCAACTGTGCTAAATTTCAGCGCATAGTAAAAAAAATACAGAGTGTCGAGCACTGATGCCCTAACTAAGATGAACTGTCAAATTTCCTCTGCAACATTATGTTATTTAAGTAAATAATAACGCATCATAACTAAGATGCCAGTCTCAAGATTATGCCAAACTTAATGACAAGCCATACAGAATTGTCAACTTTGACATATATTGAAGATTTGATGCGTTATCTCCCATTATTGAAAACATCGTAATTCAAAATGTAAGTAGATACCTTTGTTTTAAGACTCACTATAAACCTTTCTCTTGAATCACCCTATCTATTAAAAAACCCGCTTAAAAGGCAGTTTTGGTGTTGTGGTCAACGATACCTGTGTAGAAACTCGTTTACACTATAGCATATATTTAATTGAATATCCTTTTATCTATACTAATCTTACTAATATTATAACGCTGAAGAGTTTGTTTGTTTGAACGCGCTAATCTCAGGAAGTACTGGTTCGAATTTAAAAAGTCTTTTTATGTTGGATAGACCATTTATCGAGGAAGGCTTTAGGCTATATAACATCACGCTACGACCAATATGAGCGAAGAAAATGTGGAAAATGTGTAAAAAAACGAGGAAAATTATTATATGAAGAATAACTATTCCACGCGGACGAAGTCGCGGGCACAGCTAGTATAATATATTGTAGATTATCCGTGGTCTAGTACTTATAAATACAAGCTTTAGGACTAATTCTTTTGGTATCAATTGTCCAAAGATTTTATTTAATATACACTTGTGTGCTTAATAATGTATGCGCGCTGTAATATCGACATAATATAAACAGCGTGCTCAAACATTATTACAGAAACGGAAGTGTCGGGATTTAATAACAAACCTATTTTCCTTGCCTTAATCTCTTATAAGACAAGTTAATCCTAATAATTTCTGATGCCTTCGCGGTTATTACACATTGTAATGAAACAACTATAACGGATTTAACTAGCGTATTTTATGGCTGACGCCTCGAAAACTTTGCTTTACCTCTGCTACGAATAAGCGAGTTAAGTCCTTCATAGTTGTATAATTTCAATCATCAGAAATACCTAATTCCTCAAAAATTCGCACCAATTGATCTAGTTCAAGCTAAAGCTTGTACTATAGGTAGTAGATTACGGATAAACATGTATATATAAATATTTGCAGCCGAGATTTTGCTAGTGGCAGGATTCGAACCGGCAACCTTCAGTTTCGTTATCAGAGGCTCTGACCTACTAGACAGCAAATGCTTAGGTATTATCATCCAAAACTAAGACGGACAAATTCTTCTGTCCATTAATTGATTCAAATAGTATGATTTTTATGTTCAGTAATTATTTCTCAAAATCGCTTCGACTAAGTAAATTCCTATTTGATTCAGGGTATATGTTTATAAGCGTAAATTGTTTAAGCTTTGAAAATTACTGGGCGCCAACTGGGACTTTGTCTAGTGCAATTATTTAACCTAAAGCAAATACCCTCATACATAAAGTGAATGCATACGCTTAACGAAATTTCAATTTGTATGCAGTCCAGTGCATTTCAGTTTTATACCTGATTTCGCGGCACGTGACGCAAATCTCCATCACGATTCATTCGGATTTTTCAACGTAGTTTTTTATTTCCGCGTATTCATTTGCACGCTTGTGCTCAACGTCTATAGTTAATAAAGACGATATTTTTATTTAGGTATGAATAATATTTCTAAAAAGTTTTTTGTAGACAAGCTTTTGCGCATGACTTTTTAACCTCGTTAGAAGGTGAATTTCGGAAAATCTTTAATTATCGGATGTCACGTCATACAAAAAATACACCCTCAGTGTTTCAGGTGTCAACCATCAGTGGTTTAGTCTGTGCGTATCTGTCAGTCAACATATTTAGTTTTATTTAATGAAAGCCTATAGGTAGGTACATAGATATACATTAAGTTCTTTGTTGTGAGCAAGTTCTGGGAACATGACCTTCAGAAATAATTACTAACCCAATGATCACTAATTATTAGGTATGTATTCAGTTTGTGACTGATAGATAATATAAATGACTCTTAGTGACCAAAGGTAAAAACCAATTCAAATAATTTGTGTAGTAAAAATCCCTCCAGGCTTTGCATGAAATAGTAACACCCAAGCAAACATTCTCACAAACTTTCACGTTTATAATATTAGCTAGTATGAAGTATACTATGATAAAATGCTGCATCAAGCTTTCTTAGGTTTTGTAATATCAAAAGCAATAACCTGTCGCTCGTAACTTAATATGAAATAGCGATTCAAACTTGCAATAAGAAATCGATTTTAAAACGTTCTCCTTCCAAGGAAACAAGAACCAAGGATGAAGATTTTCATAAAAGCAACAGCTAACAGCGTTCACGCCCTTGGCCCATATCGCAAACTGCATTCACGTAATATATGCGCTATTAGAAATACCGCTCCGTGCAGCGATTGCAGCTGGCCTTTCTGCAGAGTGAAAAGCAACCTTTTTACACCAAAGCGCTGTGAAGTATCCAGAAATGTGTTCACAGCCGACTAAAAAATATTCCAACCCTGTAAAAAGGCGTTGTAAAATGAAAAACTGCATCGTTTGGACGTGCATTTCGAGTAGGTATTTGCAATAATGTAGTACGTTCTTTTGAATATGCCAGAGTTGCTCGTAAAAGCTTCCGGAAAATACTTTTAGCGATGTTTGAAGTTTTCTGTGATATTAAATTGTGTCAACGGCGTAACTTTATATCCTTTTTCTTTTGCAGGTAAGTTCCAGCTTTTCCTTGTCGCTGGTAAGTAATTTTACACTGAGTAAACGTGACGTGAAGGTTGCGTCGTACCTTATTACCATCTTCAAAGGTAACTAACTCAACGCTGATTTAAGTAAAAGTAGTATAAGAGAAACGCAACACTTTAAATTTGAATAGATTCAGGTGTAACTTTGCGGAAACTAAATACAAAAACCTTGCCAATTCACGCCAAAACGGTCTAATTAAAGAAATCTAAAGAATATAAAATTTTACAAGAAGTTGACGGGAAGGTTGCTAACTACCAAAATGAAGATGATTATGCTTCGTGTGTATCCAAACACGTCGAGTTTTTTATTCCTTGGAGTTCTTCATTGGATCGTCGTGGTCTGAATTGTCATGAGAACTTTTATCCAAGTCAACAGGTAAACTTTTATATCGCATTCAGACAGAACTGTTGACATTTTCATTAAAAATCACTGAGTCGTCCTCGACGATAAAAGCTTCCATTACGACTTTCCGTATTTAACCGTCATCGAAAATTGATTCAGAACCACTTATTGTGTTTTAATGAAGCATTTAGACGATTGTGTTTTGACTCAGAATATTTTAGACGAAGTCGAATCTGTGGCTGAAATCAGTGCCATTCAAGACAATAGCTAGAACGATAAATTGCTATTGTTTTATTACAAAAGTGTTAATGTAAATGCCATAACGATTTTGATGCGTATATTTTCTACTCAAAAGCTATAGTGCCTTTAAAAGCGGTATAATATTTAGAGTGCATTTAGAACTTCAACAACATAAACTTCTATGGAATGCACTTGCTAAGAAAACTTTCGACGTAAAAAAGGCGCGACGTACCTAACCTCTTTACCGCACATGCAAAGTAACGCTGCCGTCTAAAACCAAAAACGCAGTATGTTCATATGAATTCTCGCTGACTTACTGCGTTTTGTGTTTGGAAATGCGCAACCGTCGACCCGTAGCTCGGGGGAGCGTAATTCAGGCTGTACCAACAGAACTGCATTCAGTGCCACAGAGTAGGAATATATCGATACGACGCTAGTGCCGACGTATTGTTCTACTGTTCAACCACAATGGTGGTTTTCTTATCTTTTTTAGCCTTGATTAGCTGGCGAGAAACGGGAATTTCTTCTTTAGCTCCTGGCTACAGAATTCTTTGCTGTTTCTCTTTTTGCCTTTTGTTTGTATTAATACCTAACACCAATGCATTCGGTATTTATGTGCCTATCTAGATTAGGGAGACATAAGTGTATAACGTAATTTTCATTGCGAACTAACTGGTGTGGAAAAAAAGCTATTAGGTACCTACTTTGTACAGATTTTGACGTCGAAATTTAGCTAAATTTATCGATTCGGAATATCACACATAAATAATTGCACTTTTCAATCATATATAGGTACTTTAGCATCTATTTAAAAATTGAAAATAATGTCGCTTCAGTCTCTTCAATATTTTTAAGTCTGTTAACAACCTTCATAAATCAAGTACTTGCTTCACTCTTGTGACCTAGTGCATGTAACTGACTGAGTGGGTCAAAATTAAAATGACAAAATTTTCTTGCATTTTAATTACACTTAAGTTCTTAAGTAGGTACCTAATTTACTCTTGGATATTGAGGCTATTTTTGTATGTTCTTATATTAAACTTCTGAATATTGTCAAAGGACTTACTCAAAACGAATGTTCACGAAACTTTTAACTATGTCACGATTGAAATCTATAGGGATTGCCTTTTCATTTATTTCTCAACTAGCTTCGGCCCGCGACTTCGACTACACACCCCCTTTATATAAAATATACTAGCTGTCCGCCCCGGCTTCGCACGGATCCCTTTTTTTATAGCCTATGTCACTCGGGAATAGTGTAGTTTGCCAACAGTGAAATGTTGTATTTCAAATGCCGTTTTGGAGCCTATTCAATCCAAACAAACAAACTTTTCCTCATTATTATTTTAGTATAGATACCTATACGAGAACCATAGGTATACCCCCATAAGGGTAAAATTTTGAAAAGTACCGCTTATACTATTAGGGTTAGAAACCTGAAATTTTGCACCGGGGTTCCTATTATAACGTTGGGAAGCACTAACAAAGGATTTTTGAAAATTCACATTGTAAAACGAGGGTTCAAAATGAAACTTTTGACGTTTTTAAGTTATTTAAATGAAATTCAGTATGAAAGTCAAAAATTCACCCCCTAAGGGCGTAAAACGGCGGTGAACTATTTCTCAGACAAAGTCGCTGGCAGAAGCTAGTATTTTAATAATTTAATTTAAGTTTTAGCAGGCCCATTCTCCAGCTAGTCTATACTAATATTATAAAGAGGAAAGATTTGTATTTTTGTATTTTTGTATGTTTGTAATGAATAGGCTCCGAAACTACTGGACCGATTTCAAAAATTCTTTCACCTTTGGAAAGAAAAAACGGGGGAAAAGTATCGTTTCTGAGGCCTTAAAAAAATCTTAAGTCCCCCCGTGCGAAGCCGGGACGGGCCGCTATAATTGATAAAAAGCTTTATCAAGTCAGTTGGAAGTAGGTATTTGGTATGAGAGTAATTAAGTCACCAATTAGCATTTTAACCAAATTATAATAGCTTTGAATTTTAATGGAATTTAGCCGGTTTAAATAAACAAACATGGGAGTAGAGTTGATTTGATTTTAATTGTATTTAAGTATTAAATTTGAAAAACTAAACAAGAACAAAACGTTGAATTGTTAAGGTCGATGATAATTTGATGGTATCAAAGTAAAGATGTTTAGTAAATAGGCGGTAGAAATGTAAGTAGGTATGTATTATATTTTAATTAGTTTCCTATTTCAATTAAACAACTACGAACGGATTTAACTCGCATCCCTACTAATATTATAAATGCGAAAGTAACTCTGTCTGTCTGTCTGTCTGTCTGTTACGCTTTCACGCTAAAACTACTGGACCGATTTAAATGAAATTTGGTACAAAGAAAGTCTGGAGCCTGAGAAAGGACATAGGCTACTTTTTAACCGACTGCAAAAAAGGAGAAGTTCCATGCGGACGAAGTCGCGGGCAGAAGCTAGTATTTTATAAATAAAGTAATGTCACTTGTCACTGGCAATTGGTTGGTGATAAAGTGCGGGAGTGGTATGGTATAAATTATACCATACCACTCTCGAACATACAGAGAGATTATCTTTGCCGTTTAGTGTTCGATTGAGAAAAGAAAAAATACGTGTCCAATATTTTTTTCCGTCCTCCGGCCAGAAAGCGCCAACTTTCTGGCCGCTGCGCTAAATGAAATTTCCGCTTTCTGGCTTCGTCGAACAGAAAAATAGTATACTGACCTCGGCCAGTAAAATAAAAAAGCCTCAGATCACATTTTTGTCAACCTCGGCTTCGCCTCGGACGACAATTACATGTGATCTAAGACATTTTTTATTTTACTTGCCTTGGTGCGTAATGTACTATTAATAATCTAACCGACGGTAATGGAATTTCGTTTTCTTTAACTCATCCCATTATGATTATAATAATTAAAATTACCATCACTTACCAAGTTCTTGATTAAATTCCGTTTCTAAGGTTTATCTTTGATAATATTAAAACTGTTAATTGCTCGTTAATTTATTTAACCTAAACCCTAAAGGATACCGAACTAATTAATGATTTCATGAATATCAATATGTAAAATTTGGCATTAATAATTGTGAAGCTTTTAGTTTCATTTACTAACACTTGACCGCAATGTGGCCATTTAAGCTCATATTAATCTTTAATAATTAATGTATTAAAGAAACTAATTACTTAAGTTAAATAAGCACAATAAATTTATAATTAAAAATGTAATCGGTTGTATAGTCAAAAGTTGACTGTGACAATATTTTCTTAAGTTTTTCAAGTCAAATGATTTATAAAGTAGGTATACGTACTTACTAGCTTTTGCCCGCGACTCCGTCCGCTTGGATTAGTAATTACGGGAAGTAAAAGTAGCCTATGTGGTTTCTCAGGCTCTAGACTATTTATGTACTAAATTTCATTTACATCGGCTCTAGTTTTAGCGTGAGAGCGAGACATACAGAGTTATATCTTGCCCAATTTAAATAAAAAAAATATGTAGAAAGCTTAAAGGTGCTGGTGGAAATTAGCTCCAAATTCTTAATTTTCAATTTATAATACTGAGACATGGTGTACAAAAATCCGTTACGTGACAAAATTGAAATGAAACAATTTCTAAAAATGTTTTTGCTTACAAATAACACTTACTTAATATTCTTTTGTGACATTTTACAATGTACAAAAACTCAGTGTGAAAAGAGAAACCACTTTCCAAAACATTTAAATCATTTCGACGATCCCTGCAAGTGACGCCCGCATGTTAGCGTGACAAGTGACAACTGATTTGTGACACCGTTTACCTCCGACGTGACATATGTCACGGGCTCTGGAAACAACTTATTTTTAAAACTAGTCACTTCTTTTTGAAAAGTTTTGTGTGCTTATTTGCGATAGATTAGAAATGGGCATAACTACAGCATAGCAAAAGTTATCTAAACTTATATAATAAAGAGAAAAGGTTTGTGTGTTTGGATTGAATGGGCTCCAAAACGACTGAACCGATTTGAAAAATTATTTCACTGTTACGAAGCTACACTATTCCCGAGAGACATCCCTACTAATATTATGAATGCGAATGTAGCTCTGTCTGTCTGTCTGTAACGCCAGGGCGGACAGCTAGTGGACCGATTATAAAGAGGAAAGGTTTGGTACAAAGAAAGTTTGGAGCCTGAGAAAGAATATGCTGAGGCTACTTTTTAACCGACTGCAAAAAAGGGGGAGTTCAACACGGACGAAGTCGCGGGCAGAAGATAGTAGGCTATAAAAAGCGAAGCCAGGGCACACTAGTTACAGTACAAAACGAACATTTCATACGACCACAAACTATCAAAACTAACGATTGATCTGATAAATTCTTCAGTATAAGACACTGCGGTAAAGCCATCATTCAACTCGAGGGTACCACTTCGACCAGGTGGCTGACAATGAAATAACGGTTTTACTTACCCGGGTACTGTCTAATCCACACCGGACCGGGGCAATAACTCAACGAAAATTGCCCGGATAGCCTTTATCCGGTCACTGGAGGTAACACGGATAAACAGGTTTCGAATTTCATATTTTCTTTATGATATTGACCGTGATTTATTTTTGTTTGGATTAGCTCAGGATATGATTAGATTAGATTAGATTCATTTATTTTTTAAGATTCGTACGGTATACATACATTATTATGTTAAGTTATATGCACTCATATTGAGATCGTCAAAACAAATAACAAAAAAACAAATTACGTCAGACGAATCCCTACTAATATTATAAATGCGAAAGTAACTCTGTCTGTCTGTCTGTCTGTTACGCTTTCACGCTAAAACTACTGGACCGATTTAGATGAAATTTGGTACAAAGAAAGTCTGGAGCCTGAGAAAGGACATAGACTATTTTTTAACCGACTGCAAAAAAGGAGGATTTCCACGCGGACGACGCGACGTCGCGGGCAGAAGCTAGTAATTTATATATAACTAGCGGACCCGACAGACGTTGTCCTGTCCCACGTCCCAAATGTAAACTTTAACAGCCGTATTGTGAATGTAAGCCATCCTCAAACCCCCTGGAATACGCACAAAAAAATTCATCAAAATCGGTCCAGCCGTTTAGGAGGAGTTCAATGACTAACACACGTACAGAAGATTTATATATATAAAGATACAATTTAACATTAATTATAGAAATAGGATATCGTTTTTTGGGTGCGCTACCCCAAAAAGAGGTCACAATTTCTTTGAAAAAAGAAAAATAGTAATTTTAAAGATGTCATAATAGCTTGGTACTTCTCTAATTTGTGTCCTGCGAGTCAAATGATAGTAGTTAATGGTTTCACATATCTCTGTAGCTGAGTGTATCAAAGGATGTAACAACTCAATTGTTAATTAAGATTTTGATTACATTGTTTGTTGTGGTTTTATCGACTTGTAGCTGTCGCGCGTGGTATTTCAGGATTTTCGGATTTTTACAATCTAAAAAAGATCCGAGATATAAAAGTTCTCTTTGTCTCCACGTTCTATCTCTATAAACACAATTCATTAAATTGGTTCAACTGTGAAAAGGTAACAAACTAACATAATAACTTTCTCATCTATATTATCTGTTTGGAAGTTTGAGTGTTTGAGTTTCGGTAATTCCGTTTCTGGAATTCGTGAATTCCAAAAGCCCACATATATGAACTGTTTAAATCGTTATTCAATTTTGAGTGTATAAATCTATACTTAATTTTATAAAGCTGAAGATTTTGTATGAGAAATTAGTGTTAGATAGCAAATTTATCGAGGAAGTTTATAGGCTACATCACGCTAAGTCTAAATGAGGGAAACAGTAACTATTCCACGCGGACGAAGTCGCGAGGGGAAACTAGTAGAAAATATATTCATAAAAGCAGAATTATTATTTACTAGCACTTTGCCCGCGACTCCGTTCGCGTAGAACTTGATACAAAATTTCGTTCTCCCTTTGTAACCTATGTACTTTCTCAGTCTCTAGATTATCTGTGTGCTAAATTACATTTTAATCGGTTGAGTAATTTTAGTGTGACAGCGAAACAGACAGACAGGCAGAGCTACTTTCGCATTTATAATATTAGTTAGGATAGTTAGGATTAGGATGTTGTGTAGGTATTGTGAATACTTTTGAAAAACAACATAGAAATGTAAACTACGACTAAAATACATTAGCCTTAAAATGTCGAAGTTAAAATAGATGATTTATTGGGTCTCACGAAGCAAATTGATGTAAACATAAATTCTATTTTGAACGTTGAACGTTGAACTTAAAACTTCGCTAATACAATGATATTTCAAGAGATACGTGATACTTTTACGAAATATACAAAAGATTTTTTCCAAATTCAGTTGTAATTGAAAAAAAAGAACATTCTTTTACTTTTAAATGAAATAATAACTCGATCGACAAAGACATCACGTTCTTATAGAATAGATTATACAAACATTGAAGGAACTATTCGAAATGTAAATACACATTGGAATGAAACAACTATTAACGGATTTAACTCGCGTATTTTTATTTTATTTTATTTGCTGACGTTTCGGATTCTTTACAGTTTCCATAATCGTAGCACGACTGAGCTGACAATAGTCTAACGCTAAAGTGAAAGTCAA
This sequence comes from Polylopha cassiicola, assembly GCA_038024825.1. Classification (NCBI taxonomy): domain Eukaryota; kingdom Metazoa; phylum Arthropoda; class Insecta; order Lepidoptera; family Tortricidae; genus Polylopha; species Polylopha cassiicola. Next base: position 3,804,887 of record CP149053.1, on the reverse strand, counting down.
ATCACTTGTTTCATTCCAATGTGTGATAACCGCGAAGGCATCAGAAATTATAATGTACCTAAATACAGTTAAATAGATAGGATTTGTATTTAATTGCCTAATAGAAGAAAAAACTGACTGACTGTTTGGTCAACACAGTAGCTAGGGCATATGCTCAACATCCTGCACTATTTGACTATGCGATGAAACTTGGCACAGATGATCCTTAGGTAGTCCTGAGTGAATCAAGACCGGTAGCCATCAGTAGCCCCCCCGCATTCTATGCGTGGGGAGGAGTGAAATTCCATTTACCTGATTTTGACAATTTTACTTAAATCTTAGGTCTGTGTGCTTTATATGTTACTGAATGTCGTAAACAAAAAATCAAATAAAAGCAGTAAAGTAGTAAAATGAAACTACGGTAGTAAAACTACAGTAAAGAATGAATTACGCTATCCGAGAAAAACGATTGGCGCATAATACGCTGCAGTTGCGAGGAATAAATTAAATAGTGCAATTATGTTAAAGTAAAACTTTGAAAGAGTTTAACTCTGTAATCTCTGTAAAATGCAAATTGGATTCGTGAATCAAGTACTTCTGTACCGAGCTTGTCAAAACTTTTATTTGTTTTATGTTTTCAATTTTGTGAAAATTACATGGACCTTTATTTTTTAAAAAGGGACCCCATAGAAAGTCAGGTCAGAAGGTTCTGGCATGTTTTGAAGGCTACTAAAACGAGTCACAAATGCATTCAAATTTAAAAATAAATCTGTTATACCTAACTAACCAACGAAAATGCAAGCGCTTATCAAAAATGTAGTACATACTTATAAAAAATATATGTTTTTGTCTAAGACAAAGCATTATGTGCAATGTATATGCGCAAATTAATAATACACAAACAATAGATACAATATAAAACAGGAACATATTAAGCTTTATCTTTTGTGTTTTTAAAATTTTTTGATCCCCTCCCCTTTAACACATCGTAACGTTAACAAGACCCCCCTCCCCCGAAATTGCGTTACGTAATACTTGAACGCTCTTTGAAAAAAAAAAACAATATTTTCAAAACACTTAATCCCGACCTACCCAGCAAATTGACATCATTTATACATCGATTAAGAGGCGTTAATACGGCATTTAATCATTGGTACCCTTAATTTACATTAAGACCACAAGAGCTTAACGCACCTAAAGTCGTTAGTCGTTACATTAACCTTTATCGTTTACTACATTATACACTGTTCCTTTATGTATAGGACACATATTGAGCTGCAAATGTCAAGCTATATCGAGAGGGCTTGAGAGAAATAAAATAAAATATGAGCTTTATATAAGAGCTAATGCTTATACCTAATACATGCTGTTCTTAAGATTATACTCCAAAAGTAATGGTTCATAGATTCATAAGCTCACAGATTAGGTACCTACCCAAATTTGATCTTAATAATTTTATAGATTTCAGGATGAAAAGTTTTTCAAACTTAACTCAGTGTTTTCAGCGTTTCTTTTATATGTTGGGTACTGTTAATAGTAATATTGGATACTAATTGTTGCCAGCGACTTTGCCCGCTTATTTTTTAACATGATGAATGATGAATTTAAAAAAAATACATATCTGTATAAGGAAGTCGTTTTAGTTACGTGGGTATATCAAAAACAGAAAATTGGTGGGAAGGTAGCTTAAAACCAACCATGTCAGATGATTGATCATTATTAAGTTAAGGTAAAAGGACTAAAATCTGTTTTTTTATACATTTATAAAAAACAAAGCTAGACAACACCGAGAGAAGAAAACAACAAGGACGCGGAAGTCGAAGATAGATTTCTTATTTATATTGTAAATACGTGTTGCCTAGCAAAACACCGTTTTCAACTTAAGATTTATTCTAAAAGAACGGTGTTAGCCACCCGTGACAGAATCGAAGACAAATGGCTTGATCCCTATATTTAGAAATTTATTTTCGTTTACAGTATTGTTTGAGTGATCTATATTTAAAATAGTGGTCCTCCCTGGCATCGCACGGACCCCTATTATTTTTTCAAATTTTAATATAGCCTATGTCACCCACGAATAGTGTAGCTTCCCATTAGTGAAATATTTTTTCAAATCGTCCAGTAGTTTTGGAGCCTATGCTATCCAAACAAACCTTTCCTCTTTATTATATTACTAGCCGTACGCCCCGGCTTCGCACGGATCCCTATTTTTTTTTCAAAATATTCTATAACCTATGTTACTCAGGGTGAACGTAGCTTCCCAACAGTGAAAGAATTTTTCAAATCGGTCCATGCGTTTTGGAGCCTATTCAATCCAAACAAACAAACCTTTCCTCTTTTTTATATTGTTATTAGTATAGAGAATTGATATAACATGTTGACAAACAACACTATCTAAAATTCTATCCATTCCGATTTCAGCAAACAGCTAAGAAAATTGTGTACACAAGAATCTTACAAAGTAGGACATGAAACGTAAAATTATGCTCAAAACATAGTACGAAATCTACAAGACAAATAGTTTGAGCATGCAAACAGTGCAGCGGGTGACATTTCAAAGCGCAACATGAAATATGTCTGCGGGTTGGTTTCATATTCGTGGTCCCGTGTAGGAACTTAAGAATGGTCTTTTAACCAAATTCCTTCTTTAAGTTTTTATTGTTAAGTATAAGGTATCATTTGTAAAATGTTTCAGCATACAATAAGGTTTTTGGTGTGTCGCATAATATTTTGATTTATTTAATAGATACACAAAATAGAGATCATAACAATTGAAGAAGAAATAGTGGACAGAAAATTATGTGTAAACAGTATGACAAATCATTTTGAGTACCCAAAGATGCTCGTGTTCATGACAGTAAAATCTGCCCGAGCAGGATGCGAACCAGCATCCTCCGATTTCATAGTCAAGGACTCTAACCAGTAGACCCTAGGCTCTTAACTCGCGGGGGTAATTTCAAAGTGACAAGTCTAAGCACAGCGTAGTGCCGACTAGCGTTGTTGGCAGTAAAATCAGTGACCCTAGTTAGGTCTAAAGGTCATGGACCTAAAACGGTTAAAAATCACTGCTCTAGACCAACAGGCCGTCGAAATTGACAGATGTGACGTAACAGCAACAACATATCCTCGTTACTTTAAAAATGTTTGAGCAAATTCAGATTAAAAGCTATCTCCAAAAATAGCAGGTTAATCCATTTAGCCTGTATTGGAAATTCACTGTTGCTCCCAAAATGTTGCGGGCTCAGCTAAATAATTAAATTAGGCATTTGTAAAATAACATTGCGACCAATGTACTATGATTTTATGCTAATGTATAATTCACTAATCAAAAAGCCGAGGGCAAAGCTTAACGTAATACCACGTTTTGATAATGAAAATATAACTACTAGCTTCAGCACACGATTTCACGATAAGCATCCTCATTTTATCCCCTTAGGGCTTAGGTTCTAAACCTGGGTGTAATTACCCCCGCGGGGGTAAAACTTGTATTTCGGGGTATCCATCAGCTGGTTGTAGTCTCGAACGCCGAATTTCAAAGTGACACGTCTGAGCACAGCGTAGCGCCAGCTAACGCGCAAGTTCGTCGTGGGAAGGAGGGGCAAAATAAGTGACCCTAGTTAAGAACCTTAGGAGATGAATTAAAAAAAATGCTTTCTTTGTGCCCTACGTTATAAACGGAAGCCATGTGCAAAATTTCAAGTTTCTTGTAGACGTTTCGAAAATTTCACAGTCCCCACATTCTTTAGCGTTAGACTATCAGCATAGTCGTGCTACGAAATAAAATAAAATACGCTAGTTAAATCCGTTATATGTCGTAAAAATCGATATTCCAATAGGACTTCAGACTTACGAGAGATCGTGCTTTTATCCAATTGCACTATTTACGCCACTGTTCGGATTCTTGTTTTCGGAAACCGATATCTTCCGTCATCGATCCTAGGATGACGTCACGATGTAAAAAAAAAATCAATTAGGAAAATCGCTTCTAGGTGAGTATTCCCCTGATAAGACCGATGAGATCCGCAATCAGATCTAATGTCGGTAATGGGATCCGATTTCAGGAAGTGGTCGTTAAACATCTAGGATTAGGAAGGAAGGAAGTTTTTACGGTTTTCACTGCGCTTCCTTTTGCGCTAACTCTTTATTACAGTTGCTTTCTAGAATTGTAAGGTATTAAGGATTCTTGAAACAGTGAATCCAAGAATTCAGTAGCTTAACATCTTTTGTACATCTATCTTGGTAGTTATTTATGCCTTTTTCCTTAAATAGATTTAGGTATATATTTTTGGAATGAAACAAGTTTAGACGGATTTAACTACGTATTTTATTTTACTGGCTGACGTTTCGGTGCCTTTTCAGAATCCATAATCGTAGCACGACTGAGCTGACAATAGTCTTATGCTAAAGTATATTTATTATGTGATTACATTTCCGACGTTTCGATATATTCTCCTATTATTTCTGTAACAATATTTCCTATAATAATTTCGTAACAGCAACGGGTTAAACCGAGATAATCCACTGCAGAATTGGGAGCGCAAATAAATTGCTCTTCGCTATGTTACTATAAATTAGTTTGGCTAAGTATTCGTCGTTTCTCAGTAATTGGATAATCTCTGTCATAAATTATTATGCACTTGATTTAGATTTAAGGGTATTATAATCTTAATTGCTTTTAGTAATAATTATAAGTGATTTACACCATATTGTACGAAGATGATGCGATGTGAAATTAGGTATAGCAGGCCTTCTAGAGAAGTACCTATCGTGATTAACCACTGAACTAAACGTGTGGAATTCAAAATTGTATGGAATTGACATATGCGAACGATAACTGACACTTTACATACATATAAAAATGTCCATCAATTGGACTATTTATAATTTAAGAAAGTCTGGGCAGATTTTGATGAGATTTTTTACTAAAGTAGCTGATACCCAGCACTAATGTAGATGCTACTTTTTACCCCCCTTTCCAAGAAAGGAGGCTAATGTTTTTAGTACCTATCAGCTTTGCCGGTTTGCTTGTGTGCTTAAGAGGTTTCTTTGAAGGCAGTCCACGTAACTCCTAAAGTAAGTAAGACATACAGCAGAGCAAAGAACGTGCAAGATTTTTTGTACAAACTACCTATTTATATCAAATGATGGCAGTGACTTGTATCGAATAGTCCCGGTTATTACTTGTATTATCGGAGACCCCTTGACGTCTCCTGTTATATGTGACAAGGGTCTTTCACAATGACCTACTGTATATAATAATATATTGTATTAACTATATCTTGTGTGGTTTTTGACACGTTGCGTTTAATATGTTCTATATTTGTAAAATAACTCTCGAAATAATCCTGCATTTTAACTGACAAACCTTATTCGCTTTATAGTGTAAGCTATTAAGCGAATGTATTTTTTGCAATCCAATTGTTTTCACATCGCTACAAAATCAAAATTATATTAATTAAATTTAGGCTTTTTCAAGCTCTTATCAAAGAAGATACCTACTTCCGTCCAATGAAATAGTCAATCGAAATGGGCATTAGATAACGGATAAACAAAAATAATATAAGATATCCAAGTCTCAGGTACATCCTCCTTTTGAAATGTCGAGTCGCCATCTTGCCATGTCGATGTCGTCTTATCTGGCGATCTGTCAAAAATCGGCTAGGTTGTCGACAAAGAAAAATATGTCTGTCGATATTGTTTCATTGTCGACATGAAGGTATAACTTCATGTCGACAATGAAACAATATCGACACGACAAACCTTCTCCTTGTCGACTGATCTTCTCAATATTGTGCCAACAAAATGGCGACCCGGAATTCATCGCACGCCATAGTTTTGAGAAAATCGCCTATTACGAAATTCTACTCAGCATCTAATCGTTACTAGCGAAGGAGGCACTTGTCGAATGGCGCTTTCGTTAGTGGAAATCCCAGTTGGGCGCTTACTGCAGTCCTTGTCCCTTCCCCCAACTAAAGTGAACAGTAAAAGAGTTTATAGTCCCTTAACGGATTTAGTCCAATGGATGGACATGGAAACTTCCTCAGTTGGAAAAACCTTGCACTCTGCTATATGTTCACAGTAGGTCGCTGTTCTAAAGCCTTAGAGGCGCTTGTTTTATTTTATGTTACGTGATTAGATGCTATGAGAAGCTGGAGGGTTGTTTGTGGTGCGTAGAAATATTCGTGTAAATGTACCTAACAATAATTGAAAATATGTTTTAATATATAAATGGGGAATACAAAAAATACTCCTTTTACCTTCATCTTTCTTGTTTTTATTCTTTCGATACGTATATAAAAAAAAATTTAAAACATACATATTTTTGCTGACATTAAAATAGATAACTTTAACACCTGATATCCCTTTGTGGTTATTACACGGAATTTGCAATAACTGTGACTGCTGCTGACTCTGCAGTAAACACAACACTTTACCGTTAGACTAGCGTCAGCTCAGTCGTGCTACGAATATGTGAACTGTAAAGTTTTAAAACGGTAAGAAACAATAAAATACGCGAGTTAAATAACGTTATAGTGGTTCCATCATCAGGCATCAGATGATCACTAGTGTTGTTATACAAAATTAAACTAAAAACCACTCCACGGATTTTGAAACCAGAATATACCGAGCTACACGTTTCTTTAAATGTACAAGAGTGTTACATTAGTACACTTGGGTCACAATAAAGATAATTTAACAGGCTGCGTGGAAAAGGCCAACGATACGAAAATGGAGCAATGACGGATTGATATCGCTTTTTTATTCTGTTTTAAGAATATTTTCTGAGAAATATATTTCTGTTGGCATGTTATCGTATTTTCACTGAGGTGAGTTTGTATAATGCTCAATTTGTAATTTTTTTGCTGTATGACATGAATATAATTATATATCTTCTTATGTACTTTTTTACTGAGCCCGACTGACAACTTTGTGCTTAATATTTTTTATTTTTCTCTCAATGATATGTTTATGTTTTTTCGAGCGTATACTTACTGTAACATTTTTTCACATAAGATTAAGTGTTTTATATTAGTGTGTATAAAAACTTTGTTATTACGTAACACTTTTTAAACCATTCCTTTAACACCAACTTATTATAATTGATATACCTAATCATAATACGTCTATTATCATGGCCTTGAATACTCTTTCCTTGTTCCACTTTTCTTACAAACGAGGTCTTTGGAGTCGAATCTTGTTACACTTACAGTTTCCAGGTTCCACTTTCCTAGGTACGAGACCTCTGTGTATAAATGAGGTAAGTCCTCCCTGTCACCAACAATATTTATTGAAACATAGATGTCTCTCAACTAAACCATTAACACAGTACTTCTACTTGAATACCGCTATCAGTTCCGAAGTTAAAACTGAACGCCACAACAAAATGTGAATGAGGTGCAGTCAGACCGCAATAAAGTTGTGGGCGGAAAGAAATTTTCATTTGATATTCCATTTTTATGTGACTTGGTCGCACCGCAAATGTTGCCCGTGCCATGTTGTAAAGATTGCGCTAACGTGGCCTTTATTTTTTGCCTGGCCTGCATTACGTGGACAAGGTCCATTTATGATGGACCTCCTGATATTCAAGGGGCGTTCAAGTATTACGTAACGCAGTTTGGGGGAGGGGGTCTTGAGAAACGTTACGATGTGTTACAGGAGGGGTCTAAAATAAGGTGTTACGTAACATTGTTTTTATTGAAATTAAAAACTAGGAAACTAAATTTTGGGTAAACATTTTTAGATGGGTGTTACATCACCTTCGATAAGGGAGAAGAGGGTGCAGAAAAATGTTATGCCACATTACATGGGGGGGAAAGAGGGTCAAAAATCTTCAAAATTTGTATTACGTACTACTTAAACACATTTCTGAATTCTCGTCATTTTCTTTAGTGAGATATGGTGCTATTGCAACATTTTGCAACATTTTGCTGCAACTTTATCTGAATAAACTCCAAAGATTCGAATCATTTATTGCCAGACCATAGCACATGTGCCAAGAATGCTTTTGCTATATGACTATGGATAAGGCTACTTCCGACCTTCTAACTTTATGAAAACCATCATCTCTTTTTTCTATTTTATTTAAACTTTATACATCCTTTATGAGGATTATCAAATTTCCAGACTGATCCAATTTTTGCTCAGGAAAAAAAAGTATTATCATAATCTAACCGTTACTACAAAAAAACACCTTATTTATATGTAGTAATAATAATGTTTTTGATATACTGGTGACTTACAGCAAACAGCTACATGTGTGTAAAAAAAGTACCTATAATAGCAACACTAAACCACACGCACACCTAGATTTAAAATAAACAATATTTTTTTCAGAAGAAGCGATAAACGTGATTAATATGTTCATGTGCACTGCAATAGTTTTCTGTTTATATGAAGCTTGAAGAGTTTTATTGAATCTGAATCATCGGTAGGTAGGTTTTGCTGTAAGGCATACGATGATGTGCATAACTAAAAGCATTAGGTTTTTGGTAGTTTTAGATCTAGGTTGATTTTTGCTACTGTTTTATATATTAATCTTTGTGTTCTGACTAATGAAGGGCACTGGTAATATTGAGCTCGTCTATTCCGTATTATATACTTTCAAACAGACTATTTCTCACTTTCACTAACTCCACCACTACAAAGCCTCCAACTGAAGTTATTTTTATGAGCGAACTTCTCGTGCGGGCTTCCAAAGCCCGCTCATTTTGTTACCAACTAATTCATATATCGCCTTTATAGCTATAAGTTTTAATAGCTTAACACCTTTTGCTGTTTCAACTTATGGTTTTATAGAGAGCGTAACTTCCTATATTCTCTGACTTAGCGTTATTTACTTAACAATCTTTTCCGTCGTTCATGCGTTTAGTTTGTTTCAGCACTGTGTATTTTACCTCTATTTCTGCATGTAATATCGCTGTTGTAGCATAATAAATATTTATGAAATCATTTTTTTCTATTTACTTTTCAAGCGTAAGAAACGATAAACAAATAGGAAACATTTTTGTTATCGGTATGTTTAGTCAGACATAAACGCGCTTACACGGCGATATCGCGATTTCTGAAAGCCACAATGTTGCCAGAATTTCTTCCGAGAACATTGCTAAAAAACCGAGTGGCAAGCGTTTTAAAAGGTCAGACTAAATAGGTTAAGAACGCAAGGCTTTAGTGAAAGAATTATCTTTCCCTTACTTTACAATGGCAGTCGTCTATGATATATTGAGTCCATGATGAATTGTCCAGTCCACATCTTGTTATGTGAGTAGATTTCTTCATATTCTCACGGTGATCTGTCAAAAATAGGTAATGATGTCGACAACGAGAAATCTTGTCAATGTCGTCTCATATTTCTTTATGTCCAACAAAACAATATCATCATCATCATCAGCCTATCGCAGTCCAAAACAATATCGACACGACAAACCTTCTCCTGCCGACAACATTCTCCATATAATGTTGACAAAATCTCAACTCGACAGTTCAACGAGCCTAAGCTCGCAGGACAATCATTAATGTTTCAAGAGAAAATTTGACCTTTGATCTGTTCTTGACAATCCCAGCTAAATGCGATAATCTGGCTCCTTCACTGCCGGTAACCCTCTCAATGACCCGATCGAATCTCGCTAAACCCGACATTTGATTGCCACCTAACCCTTGAAAGCGTGTAAGGGCCAGCGGTCTTCGAGTTGTTTTATGAATAAATTAGATTAAGGTTACCCAGTTAGAGGCAGACCGTCCAAATGATCGGTACTGAAATTGAATTATTGCCGGTTCGTCTCTCCCCCTTTTGGTGATCGGTGTTCCAGCCAACACCCATTTGCATGGATGTATCGTGGTAGAACGCACAAATTTAATTATTTAGAACGCCATGGCTAGTTACTAGAAATAATGCTGTTTCGAATGTTGGATACTACAGAGTTTTGGAATTGAGGAATTCTAATAAACCATTTATGTAATTAAAACCCTTTGCATTCCCACTGAAAACGATTCGATCAATAAGCTACAGCTTGCTTGTTAATCGTAATATTCCATTACGCACACATATAATTTATAATAATTCAAGCATTGGCACAACCACAACAAGATAACGGTTTCTGTTGGGAAATTATCGAAGCCATCACAAGGGTCTATTTATAGTTCCTGATACAAGCGTCGTGATCAATTTGTATGCGTAGCATTTAACTTCAGCGCCCAACAAGCGTGAACAACCTTGTTTCCATCACATTATACTAATGCGTAGGTATTTCTCAAATTATGTGAAACCTACCCTTTAAATTGTGTTAGGCAAACATGCCTTTTATCCTTTTTTGCTGTACCTCGTACATGTTAAAAAAACATTTTAACAATAGGTACCAGTTTCCTAAATTTCAGTTTTTCAGGATATAAACTGTTATTCCACGGCTCTTATAAACTCAGGAGGCTATACGTAATATTTATACATTTATAACTCTTTGTGGTTCTTTCCCATTACATAATGCAACAGCAAAGAAAATAACGTGGCATGCCAAGATGCGGATTTAGGTTGAGGTCAGTGCAAAACAAATTCCTTACTTACTGCATTTTACATTGTTTGGTTAAGTTACTGAAGTTTAGAGTACACTGTTGTATTAAAAATTCATGTGGCTTTAGCTTCGATGGCATTGGTTGTCTAGATGTTTCGGGTTCTTAATTATTTATTTATTTATATTTAATTACCTAAATGATATTGAGATATTTACATGGGTGGATCAAAAAGTACCCGCGTTCGGAAACAGACGATGTCGTTGAGCTATGTTGTTATTATCATCGTGTACTTAAGGTATTTAGAAATTAAAAAATATATATTTGTTTAAAAACAATACATTACCTTTTATTTAGTGGCCAGTTTTATCACAAGAGTGTTGTATTTCGCGGTGACATGGAAAAAAATCAACATCGTTTCGTAATTCGGTTTTTATTTTTAGATGGAAAAACATGCGATGAAATAAAAGTAAAGTTGGATGCTGTCTATGGGGGCCTTTCGCCTTCTGTGACAACCGTCAGATTTTGGTTCCATGAATTTAAACGTGGCATACACTGTTTTTGATGAAGACCGGCCAGGTCGCCCTCCAGACGTGGTTTCCGAAGAGGTCATTAAAAATTTTCATGATACGATTATCGCAGATCGACGAACTAAAGTTTGCGAATTAGCTGACATTGTAGGCGTGTCGTACAGAATATTTTTCAGTATATTATGTAATAAATTGCACAAAAAAATTATGTCCGCCCTTTGGCTGCCGCGTTTATTCGCAGATGAAAATAATCGGATTCAATGTCAAAGTCAAAGCAATGTTTGGATCTGTTTAAGAGAAACCCGATGGAGTTTTTGTCTCGAGTTATGACTGTTAACGAAACCTGAGTCTATTATTATACGCTAGAGACCAAGCGAGTCCAAACAATAGATTTTGCCATATGAATCTCTTCCAAAGAAGGCGAAAACGGTCCCTTCTGCCGGAAAAGTCAAGGCCACGATTTTTTTGGAATTCGAAGGGAATACTCCTTATTAACATCTTACAGAAAGGAAAAACAATCACAGGGCAATATTATAGTAAATTATTGGACCGATTCAATAAAAAACTTAAGAATACACGGCCACATTTGGCTAGGAAAAAATGCTGTACGGCCCCGATAACGCACCAGCACATTCATCCAGGTTTGTCGCTCTCAAATTAGTGGAATTTCGCTACGAATTGTTGCTGCATCCACCATAATTAATTGATCTGACGTCCTACGACATCTTTTGGTGCCTCAACATGAAAACTTGGCTCGGGGGTTAAAAAAATCAGCTCAAACGAAGAGATGGTTGCCGAACCAGAAGCGTATTTTAAAGGGTTCGAAAAAACATACTTTTCGAGGGGTTCAAAAAGTGGTAAAAAAGTGGGGTTATGTGTAAAGACCTCGAAGGAAATTATGTTAAAAAATAAAAAAAAAATCTTTGGAAATAAAGTTATTTCTGTCTTAACGCGGGTACTTTTTGATCCACCCACGTATGTTCTTACCTACGCAAACAAATCTAACGTAAGTTACCGACCAGGTCAAATAACTTTGAACACCACCAATTATAGATTTACAAACTGTATTGAGAACAATCAAATCGTAAGAACTAAAAACGAATAAAAACTACAGTAAAAAAGGAATAATTTCCAAATGCCAACTTAAAAATATATTTTAATAATATAAAACTATAAATCAATAAAAACGATTCTAGAATATAGAATGCAGAACGCGTCGTCAACAAGTAGATAACATGTTTTTATCCAAAAAACTGCCTGCCATTTGAAAATCCTTTGATCCTAAATAAATTATATACACCCGTTTTACTGACATTCAATTTTGCTGCTGATATCCTTTAACGATGAACAGCGGAAAATTTCCAAACATCACGTGTAAAAATTCCAAGTTAATCAATACGACCTCAATGAAAAATCCGGGTGACACAAATCCTATGTCAGCTGATCTTGAATTGGTAATGTTTACACGCGTTAAGTCTAAGAGCACATGCTGTAAAGTCCGGTTCGAGCTAGGCCTGGTTAGTGGTGAGTGGGTGAATGAAGGCGGGGGTGCTGTCCGCGCAGCCTCCGGCGCGTCCCGGCCCACAGACAGCCAGTCCACGCCGCGCAGAGCGACAGCCCTAACGCTCCGCTCGTTCCAAACACGTAACCCAAATAGTGATACATAACCTGTGGAAAACTTTATCTTCGTAAGTAACCGTCACTGATTCACGATACGGACCTTTCCGAAAGCTTCAACCAACCGTTACTGTCAATGAACTCTGACATCTTTTGAGGGCAATTACAATCGTCTGTGTTGGAAATGTGGCGATGTTCTGAGTATCATTAAGTCACCTGAGTTGTCTGGAGGTCGTAGCTCGCCGGCCCGGCTGGCGCGGTCACGTGGTCATAGACTCTGACAACTTGTTACGTTCACGATAGGACACCGTAATAATGAAGGCAGAAATGATAACGATCGGCGCTACTGCAAAAGCATTGATATACTCTTCATTAATCTGAAAAATAATTAACGTTATGATGATAATTTTTCGCTTCTCCGCAATTTTCTGAACCATTTCCAAAGATATATACGATGGCTGCATCGAATTCAAGCCAAAATTTATTCCGCACCACTACGATAATTCTGCCAGTTGGCAAGCCTCTGACATTTAGGACTCTCTTTGTACCGACTAGGTTAGTCTCCATATCCAAGGCAGCCTAAAATCGGTGTTAACTATCGTAATCCCGCTTAGTTAGTTCGGGCTTCTAATACGGCTTACGAGAACTGTATATGGTCGATTCTGTTTAAACTTGGAGCAACTTTGATACCAATTACACTTTACGGGCGACTGTTGATATAGCACCGAGCAAATTCGTTCTACTTCTGATTTGTTTAAAACCTTTTCCTTGATTATATAACCATATTTTTTCGGAATTAATATTTCCCGCTCAACCTAATTCGACCCCGTAATGTAGGTATCTAATATCTTACCTTTTTCATAGAGGCTTTGGCTGTACGTTTCCGAGGTATAATCTTAATCCTGACCCGCAGGCCGCCGTTTCTTATCAGATCCATTTATCGAGCAGGTATGAAAAGAAATGATTTGTCATTATAATACAGATATATGGCAAGCATTATGATATGGAAGTGTTATGCTTTCACGCATTAGCACAATGGTTATGTGGCTTCTCGCGTATTAGCGTGGTGCCAATTTAATGGTGCGATATGAACATACAATTTCATTTTACGAATATGCACGGAGCGCGTAAAATAAATTAGAATATGTTTAACTTGCGTGTTAAATCATAAATGAAGGAAATAAAACGTCAGTTGATTTTTTTACTGCGGTCTAACGCGTCGTGGATAAGAGCTGTAAAATATTTTAAACTTAGTCGCATTTCAACTTAACTTTGAAACGTTTTGCGTTAGAAAAAGTTTGAAAAGTTAATTATGATTTTTTTATTACATATTTGTTTATGTAATGCAAGATAAGAAATCATCATTACATAAGCTATTTATCTTATCTACAAAGACTATTTTTTGCTGTCCTTTACACTCGCTGAGTTTTCAGCCATATTTAAGAATGAATTCAAATAGATACTGAGACATCTATTATATGTGGCAGACTTCAGCGCAGTTGCCGCGGCCTCAACTAAGTTCTATGGCGCTACGATAAGCGGTAGAGAAATTGAAAAGGATTTAGTTTGCTGGGCCAGCCCGGTTGTCGGATTAAATTGGCTTAGTTTACGATCCAAGGATTGCCCGCTAAATATCCCAACAGAAGAATACCATTTCGCATCTGGCCACAAAAAAAGGATTTGATTATGCTGATGTAGATCCCCTGTCCTGAATTGAATTAGGGTCGACAGGATATAATTTATATTGTTATCATTTTGCATATTGCCTTTTGGTTCCTTCGGTGTGGAGATTTAACGTTCCGACTCGTTATTCTCTCATCTAAAATATGCGTAGCATAAATCTTTTCGAAATGCATTTTTATCGCTGTTACTTTGATAAATTTCTCTCTTAACTGCTAACTTATCCGCTGCAGTTTCTTTAAGATCTAATTAGGGCACTAAAGTTCATTATTCCTTCACCTGTTACAAAGTTTTCTCATCAGATCTTGCATAAGTTTGTTCATAAACTGTAACGTTTTATTAAGCTATGCCGTTTAAGAATCTTCATAGAAAGAACTAACTAATCATTTTTGTTTTCCAATTTGTCGATCAACAATGACTTTCCGTTCATGTTTGCTTTATTAATGACGGTATTTGTCGCCCTAGACCATGGATGATACATTGCTCTGCCCTGGGGAAGTGCGGACTTGTACATAACGCGACCCTGACCCATTTGCCCCGGTGCTCCAACCGTCATCCGTTCCAACACGCGCCCTCTTAGCTGGTTTACTCTGCTATAAAAATAAGATAAATAGATCAAATTCGTCGTAATAAGATCTTGATTAACGTATTCAATCCTTATCAATTTGGAAGTAGATAAGATTTTGGCATTGAATCTCGCGACAGATAGCTTTGATTGTTTCTGTTATTCAAAAATGTTTACTATATTTCAAACATTTGACGCATATTGATCGCTTTGAATACGAGTGTAAGCTTAAAATATATTTACTAGGCTCTTCAATTCGAATGAAAGAGATAGGAGCACTTTGACCCGAACCGTTAGGCTTCGTATTTCTACACTCGTATTTGAATTATGTATCCTTCTATACTTGAAACAATAATTATATTATTTGAAGGGCCTTTGTCTATCCATTGGTATAAATAAAGGATAGACAAAAACCTTCCAGCATTGTTTTCTGTTTCGTGACCCAGAAACAGATTTGCCTCATCCTCGGCGTCGTATTATGTTTCCATTAAGGCTTGTTGACTTAACCCTTCAAGAGAGCACAGTGACTGAGGTTTTGTGAGCGAGTGGAGCACGTATCAAGGTTTTACGATGCAAAGGCACGCAGAGCGTCGCTGATTTATTTTCATTATCGTATACAGCTGTGCCGCCGGCGATATTTTTCACCGCCCCCAGATTGGGAAGGGGACCGTGCCTAAAATTAATAAAGTGATGCCTCCTTTGAGTCGGTATTAGTCCGAAAATTTTACCTCCAAGTTTATCAATACGGCTTATTTGAAAGTTTTTTCTTCGGCCTATGAGTTCGGAGAATTGGGCAACGAATGTTGATGCAAAACCCATTCAGCTCCGCAGAGATATCTCATTGTCTGACAGCAGCTGATGACCTACTGACCCAATTCAAGACTGCAGTCAGTTTGTACCTTATTTGTTTTGTATTCTGGCACTGATTCCTAGCCAACTTATTTATATTCATGCAGATTGGACAGGTGTTCAAAATGTATTGCTAGTTCCTTCACTAGTTTTCTTACTTAAAAAATTACGATATTGTCAAGATTGTTAGCTCTTTTTTGTAGGTATTTCTACACTTTCTATCCATACCTTTGCAAATCGATTTCGAGTAAGACTTTAAATTTGAAACTTAGATTCAACCTTGCCAATCTACATTTTCCGATCTCATTGAGTATCTGCAGAAATTGCTTCATCGGACGTTATCGTAAATTGGTTATAAACATCGGCTGAACTAAAATTCATGCGCCGTCAAACTTCTTTCATTAGTAATACGAAAAGGCTTTTATCTGACCCTCGGTCGTTACAGCCTTGGTTGAAGCGTTATGATGTAGAGATATGACCGCTTCGATCTAACATATCGGATCAAGATCTATACGTATATTGCTTAACCAAGATTCTGAAAATATTTTCTTAATGCACCCCTTTGTGTAAAGCGTTTGTTTCCAAATGGAAAATTCTTTTTCTTCATATTTAAGCAACCTGCTCTCGTTTTCCTTTTCAAATTTCTTGTTATAGGTATATATATGTAAGTGTAGGAAAAAATATTGTTTGAACTAGGCCTACTGGGAAATCAATAGCGTAGTTTCTCAATTTATGAAACATTTTCTTCTTTACTTCATGCCTTAGTACAAAAGTTATCAAAGAACATTGTCAGTCCATAATGTCATCTTTATTCAACAAATTTGGACTTTATATAAGCGGTATTTATTTAAATAATTTCTAAAAATGTTTTTAGCGATAGCTCACAATTCTTCCTAGAAACAGTTCTAATAATTAGGGGCTATTTCCAAGCTATATAGCTTGTATAGATTCTACTTTGTTTAAACATATATCCATTATAGCCAGAATGTGCACCGCACGTAAATGGATTAATTATTTTATGTCGTATTTAAAAAGATCATAAAAGAGACGAGATAATAAAAATTGCTTCCATTTTCCCATTCTGTCCAAGGTTCTCTTTATTTGTCGTTCAGCAATCGGCATAAGCGAGGCAGTGAAATTTAATGAGCCACTCATTCGGGCCAAGGCTTTTTTGATTTCTAACTGGTTGATGCTGTTGCAAACCAAAGGAATTTATCATTAAAAATGAATTCACCCTTCACTCCCGTTCCAATTTTCCATCTAATGATTTTAAACAACAGCTTTCATAACAAACCAGTCTCACTTCTGAAACACAGAGCCTAATCAGAAGAATATATAGAGCGTTAAATTGATCACGGTTTTTAATCCAAGTGGGTGTACGCTGAGTTTAAAATTTTTCCTTTTGCCAATTAAAAACCGGGCCCGTTAGTGAATTCTTCGTTGGTGCACGACTTGAATATTTTATGCCTGCGGAGGCTCGGGAAATTAATGTTGGGTGCAGTGCCTATTGTACTTTAGGATTTAGTTCCAAGAAATTCGGTCAAATTTTATCATTTGACCTGACTTTGTACAGGAATTACTAAAGGAATGTCGCCGCGCAGATTTAAAAGGCTTAACAATTTATTGTAGTTACTTAAAACTCTTTGATAAACCTTGAGCAAATTTTGCAAGTTATGATTAACATTCTCTTTGGACCGGCGTTGTTAATTTTTCCAGTGACTTATTTTTAACACTGGCTTTTCAAAGTTATGACTGTATTTCGAGTACCGATTTTGAGAGAGCTCAGTTAATTACCTACATTGAATGTTTGTGGGCTATATCAAATACCATTGGGAATACATCAATACGTGGAATTGAATTCCTCAAGCTTCACCGCTAAGACCCAAACTGCGGTAAGCCACAGACTAGACAAGTGCCTCTGGGACTGCCGTAACTTCGTACCCTATTATTCCACTATCTATCTGTCCACGTACGTGAGCCCCTTATTTATTGACCCGGCCTTATGTAACAGCCCTTTTTTGGACTAGGCCTAAATCCCCTTATAAGGTTTAATTTCTGTCATAACTGTAATATATCGAAGTATTCCATCTCTTATATGATTATGATAATTTCTTAATTTGAAGTGACTTGGAAATTGCTCAATTTGACCACTACTGTATTTACTTCGCCCTTTCACACTTTTCTTTTAATGGATTTTTTTATGTCTCTGAAGATATAGAAATCTACTTCCATTTAACCCAAGTTTACAAACTCGTTGACACTAATCGACCTCCTAGCACTTCCACGCGGCTGATTCCTTGCCTCCATTTTATTTGATGCCATTTTATTATGATCTTTATTTCCTTATTCTACCCGCTGAATTCCGAGATCTTCCTTATTTATGGATATGCCTTACTCTCCATATTATTATAATTTTTGATTCCACCTATTCGCTTCTACCACATCTGTGAAGCAATGAATCGTAATTGTAGAAGAATACGTAATCAAATTTATGCCCAGAAATTCGGTGTCCAAAAACTCAGAAGTGTGAAAACGATCATTGAAAGGTATACGGTAATGTGTCTGCGCTATTCTATGCTCCATTAGACGTGATACAAACGGAAACAAATATAGGATCTGCCGGATTCTAGAACAAAGGCAGATGTTCCTCGGATGTTTACATCAGAGTAACTCGACAGACGTCTATTAGAAAACGCGTTAGCCGTAGATATACACCCCAGTTTCCTAGTCAAGGTCGTGACTTGTATTCACAATCGCGTTTGAAATTGTATCTCAAGCGTACATGTTTATATATAAAGCGTACGACCACTCCAGCCAACGTTATTTCACCAGTGTAATAGGCGGGCGTATTTTCCGGTTAGGTTTATTTGTTTGTTTATTTACAATAGCCTTTGAACTACTGGTATGACAGTATATGGAAAATGATGTAATATAATTGGGATTTTATTTTTGTTTCAAGTGCTCACTCGGCTCATGCCATCCGAACTTGCTTCTGTTATCAAATAAATATATATTAATCATACTAACTTCACCTAGTGAGACAATTTAGACATGTTCGCTTATGTCGATTAATTGTTAAAGTCCTTAATTAATTCACGACCACTGAAAACTGCTTGAAACCCGCGTGTCCAAGTTGTCCGTCAAATTCTCAACATTGATGTTGAACTTGCCAAAGTCAAATACGCTGAAATCGAATGCGAAAGCAATGGCCCTGGCTCTAGAACAACTTGAACCCAACTCGGCGCATATTATTTGAACTGCAGCTGGAACAGGTCTCCGCGGCTACTTCCCCTTAAACAAACTTCGATCCATTGTGAACATTTCCTACATAAAATCCGATTATTATTGCTCCAACGTTCAAACTAGCTGCATATTACTGAACTTAACTGCCAGGCCTTCTACAATAATGGAATAAACCACTTTTATTGAAATTCTAAATCCAAAGCTTTCGGAAAGGTCACCTAGTAAATCAATTTTCAATAGTCAAGTGATGAAGTTTTACAAGTGCTATTACGAGCGGTTTCTTTCGACAAAAAGCAATAAGTACTCATTGACGCAATAAAAACGAGAAGTGTTAAATCTTGTTGGTCAGTGTTATAATTACGTGTGCGGATAAATAACACGCAAAGTGGTCGTCGTTTAACCTTTTCGGATGAGAGGATGCGCGGCTGGCGTTATACCGCGCGGCGGAGACGCTAGCGGAGGCAGTCGGTGCGATCGGAAAGGGTGTCGGGCCGCGAGCGCGACGACTGGTGCCCGCACGAGGCGCGCCGGCATGCGCTGACGTGCCCGCGGCGCTGCGCGTGCTGCGGCGCGGCGCGATGCCCTCCTGGGCCTGGGCCTGACATGGAGGAAGGCGGGTACTGGCGGCCATCTTGCTCGACGCTGTCGCTGGCCGAGCACCATGGCAGCGCGACGCATCTCTGCGCACGACACGCGCCGCAGCCCGCGCGGCTCGCTCACCGCCACCCCCCGCACGCCCACCACTCGCACGCGCACCAGCACGCGCACGCGCACGCCCACCACCTCCAGCACGCTGCGGCGTCGCACGTGCACGCGCCGCACGCCTCCTCGTGCCCTGTACACAGCCCATTTAGGCAACCCACGCCCGAATACTGCGCGGCTCATTCACAGGTGAGATTCGCCACACGCGTATATTTAAACACGTTTCTGTCCTTTAAAGGTGCATGGTACCTTCGGTAGAATAGGTGACCCTGATCTGGAGAAACATGGTTGGTGACTTCCCTGATTTTCCATTTCTGGATCTCCTATACTGCTTGGAATATTCGCTTCAGTTGCAAGAAAGCTGAGCGGCGTGGGACGCACCCGTGAACGATTTTCGAAGCCAAGTCACGCGGTTGCGGCATCTGCGCCTAATTTATGTCTGAATAACGGCCTCTGCGAACCGAGGAAACATTTTCGTACCGATTTGCATCTTGTGCTGTTATAACTGGAAAGTTAATGTGGTTTAAACGAAATTGTGATATGGCAAATTTATGTGCCATTGATTTTGTTGTCCGTGGGCCCGTCATTGAAAAATACATCGACATAAGAGAGAGTCAACAAGAGTCTTTCGTGGTTATTATAGTCATAATGCATAAGATTGACAATTTTTATTATTTAAGTAAATATAAGGTTTTTAATATGGTTTTTGAGTTTCGAAGCCTTATTATCAAGATAAATAATGGTAATAACGCGTCATAATATTGCAGCTGCTCTTGATGGATGGTTTCTTAGTCCGTAATACATATAATGGACAATATCGATTTAGTGAGCTCGTTCCCACGGCTACCTTAAGACAAGATGATCAATACGTGTAGGTTTCTTCATTATCTTTTGCTAGTTTTATATCTTTGCTCGATTTGGTTTCACGCGGTCGATGAAACATAATTTTGTTCGAGGGATTTTGGAATAAAGAGAAATT
The DNA here is from genome assembly GCA_038024825.1 of Polylopha cassiicola. Classification (NCBI taxonomy): domain Eukaryota; kingdom Metazoa; phylum Arthropoda; class Insecta; order Lepidoptera; family Tortricidae; genus Polylopha; species Polylopha cassiicola. Next base: position 3,784,243 of record CP149053.1, on the reverse strand, counting down.
TCTCTTTTCTAATGAACTGTCAGATTTTAATATAAAGTAAGGAATCTGCTATTATTTTATGCGTTTCGTAGTTATCACTACATAGTATAAAACAAAGCTTTTTCTGTCCCTATATCCCTATGGTACGCTTAAATCTTTAAAACTGCGCAACGGATTTTGATGCGGTTTTTTTTAATAGATAGAGTGATTCAAGAGGAAGGGTTAAAGCACTCACGTGAAGCCGGGGCGGGTCACTAGTGATTAATAAAAAATAATTTATATTTTACTTTTATAAATTTAACATTCGCTATCTTGACACGGTACTCGAAAGCGCTCACAGATAACGCCCTAATATAAAATTCAGGAAACTCCCTTTGAAATTAAATGGGGTAAATCTGAAAAAGCCATTTATCCGACCGAATTACTCTTGGCTTAACAATTTCATGAATTTCTTCTGTGCATACGACAACGTCGAAATTGCTTTTTAGGAATAAGGGTCCCTCGTCATGGTTCCAAGCAATTGCCACAACTCATGACGAAATCCCTACTGTCCCTACTAATATTATAAATGCGAAAGTAACTCTGTCTGTCTGTCTGTCTGTTAAGCTTTCATGCTAAAACTACTGGACCGATTTAAATGAAATTTAGTACAAAGAAAGTCTGGAGTCTGAGAAAGAACATAGGCTACTTTTTAACCGACTGCAAAAAAGGAGGAGTACCACGCGGATGAAGTCGCGGGCAGAAGCTAGTAATAAAATAAATATAATAATTTAGAACGCTATTAACCTGTGTTGAATGCTCGGAAATTAAAATTCACGATAATAGCTTTTCACTTGCGGATTGCCGCAAACGGGGCGATAAAAGAAAGTCGTTCATTTTTATAGATTTCAAGTATGAAAATGACATTTTTCACTACATATTTATGTCGTTTTTATAATCTGAATCCGTATTCTTAATGGGTTTTGTGCCTTGGGTTAAGGTTAGTGAGGGGAGCGTAATTATGGCGCCAGGAGTAGGCACTTCATACATTACTGACATTGTGCATATGGACTGCACTGCACGCCCTTGATGTACAAGATACTCTAGTCATCATCATTGTTATCGTTCGAAAATACATTCAATAGTTCTTTCTCTTCGCCACTGGCATCTGGTGTACTCTCGTCCATTGTAATTGTAATTATATTGGGTATATACCAAGGGCGTGCATTCCATACAGGCACACGGTCATTAATGTACCGAGTGCCCACCCTGACGCTATACTTACACTCCTCTCACTGCACGCGTATTATTAGAAGTACAATAGACTACTTACGATACCTAATATGCTGTATCACGCGGCAAGTATCTTATGCTACTAGTCCTGACCAAGGGCGTGCATTCCATACAGGCACAGTGTCACTAATGTAAGGAGTGCCTACCCTGACGCCATATACACTGCACGCGCCTGGCTGTATAAATGCTTGTAAACATTGTTAATATTTCACATCTATCTTTATTTTGGGTTACCGAAAATACATCACAAGCAATCAGCCTACAAGCTAGGCCGTCCAGGGTGGCAAAGTGCTAGGTGAAAATTTAATGTACGTCGATGCATTTCCGTTTATTCCCGTGGGAAATTAAAAATGGTTCGAAATGAAAACATTATTTTGGTATTAATTCGTTAGTGTATTGGTTATTGGGTATTGATTGCATTAAAACTTTTGATTTTTGATAGTTTTATTTCTTTTCTTGGTGAGAAAAGAAAATGGGGAAATGTGTTTATATTGGGATTTTGATAGTTATATTATACTAGCGGCCCCGGCAGACGTCGTCCTGCCCGTCCGATTGTTTCGTCAAAAATCTGTCAAAGTCTTCTATGAATAGTAATTCTTCATAAGGCTTCATATTTTCCCCGTTTTTTAAACATTTTCCACTGTTTCTTCGCTCCTATTGGTCGCAGCGTGATGTTATATAGCCTAAAGCCTTCCTCGATAAATGGTCTATCCAACAAAAATAATTTTTGAATTCGAACCAGTAGTTCCTGAGATTAGCGCGTTCAAACAAACAAACAAACAAACTCTTCATCTTTATAATATTAGTATAGATGAAAACGTTTCGGCTTAGAGGAGGAAAAAGGCACTATCTACAGTGTAAATCATCTTTTAAGGGGATGGAAATTTACAATTAAGTAAAGTTATTTATGTACTAACTAGCTTCTGCCTGCAACTTCGTCCGCGTGGAACTCCTCCTTTTTTGCAGTCGGTTAAAAAGTAGCCTATATCCTTTCTCAGGCTTCAGAATTTCTTTGTACCAAATTTCATTTAAATCGGTCCAGTAGTTTTAGCGTGAAAGCGTAACAGACAGACAGACAGACAGACAGAGTTACTTTCGCATTTATAATATTAGTAGGGATTATAACGTAGACGAAGTCACGGGAAAATGGTACTGCGGAATATATTAACATTTTCATTAATGACAATATTGTACATATATGCTTTTTATATTAAAATTGAGAGCGTGAGTTTAAATTCCGGTGAAATTTTTTTCGATACCCCAAAATTATCAGGGGCAAAGTATCAAAACCAATTTCCGACCCAGCGGCCTTATTAATAACAAATTACTGAGTTATATTGTACGGAAGCATTTTGTTTAATATTATAATCCACTTATAAAACTTAGTAGATAAAACAAATTGAAAACTCAGTAATCTCAAAGGAAAGATCTTAATTAAATCGGACTGTTCGATGATAACTAAGAGTTTGTTTAAATTTTATTGCAAATAGTAGCTTATGTCCTAAGGGACGAAATTATGTTTGTCAAATTAAGAAAGAGAGAAACTAAAGAAAAATGAGGGATCGTCAAAGTTATCTAAGCTCACCTTATATTATAATTTGTTTTCGCGGTTATTATACATTGGAATGAAAAAACTTTAACGGATTTAACTTGCGTATTTTATTTTTATTAGCTGACATTTCGGAGCCTTTACGAATTTCATAATCGTAGCACGACTGAGCTGACAATTTTTTAGTCTTATGCTGAAGTCACCTTATTGTTTGTGAACAAGGTAGGTAAGTATGCGGTTATTCGATGAACTCAAAATATAAGTTTAAAATTATAGAAATCAGACATACACATGCACGCTCATACATGCACACATACACACCCACACACACACACGCACACACACACACACACAAACACGCACGCACGCTTTACTTGTAGCCTAATAATGTTTTTGCAAAATCTCTGCAGGTTTTCATATAATACTTAAGTGATTTTCTTATGTTTATGTACTTGATACTAGGTCTTATAATAGGACAATTAAGTTTATCAAAGCTAACATATTATTAATTTAAAGTTTTTCATAGTTCATCTTGAAATTGTAAAGGTGATAAATATATTTTTCTGTCCTCCGGCCAGAAAGCAGAAACTTTGTGGCCGCTTCGCTAAATGAAATTTCCGCTTTCTGGTTTCGTCGAACAGAAAAATAGTATACTGACCTCGGCCAGTAAAATAAAAAAGCCTCAGATCACATTTTTGTCAACCTCGGCTTCGCCTCGGACGACAATAACATGTGATCTGAGACATTTTTTATTTTACTGGCCTTGGTGCGTAATGTACTATTATTTCCCGTATTTACATAAATTAGGCGAACTCGTATTTCCAAAGCGATGCTAAACTACCGTACAAAGTTTTAAATTTTCATGGTCGAGACTATGGTTTTAAAAATTTTGGCAACCCATTTGACAGTAGTAGCTTAAAATAGTAGAAAGATAGAAACAGCCAGATATCATAAAAGACCTTTTGTGGATATGAGCCAAGACTTCACTCTGGCTAAAATATAAGCTTCTTATCAAGTATATGACATTTACTTTAGCTTCGGTCCTAATTTTATTAGTTGCTAATGTCTTTTGTCAGATTTGAACTTATAAGATACTTCGCTCGTCTGTCTACAAATTGGATACCATCTGTTTTCAGTCTTATCTTTACTAATATTACTAGCGGTTTGCCCCGGCTTCGCATGGATCCCTAATTTTTTTCAAAATGTTTTGTAGCCTATTCAATCCAAACTAACAAACCTTTCCTCTTTATAATATTAGTATAGATAAAGAGGAAAAGTTTGTTTGTATTGAATAGGCTCCAAAACGGGTGGACCGATTTGAAAAAATCTCACTGTTGGGAAGCTACGTTCACCCTGAGTGACATAGGCTATAGATATATAACATTTATTATATTATGTTTATTGGAAATATTTTATTGGAAATATATTATATCTCTTAAACAAATTTATATGGAAACAGTCCTTTTATAAAAATAATAGGAAAGTATGTAGTTTTTATCGTGTCGTTACGTTTGTATATATTGTGATAATTTAATGTTTTTTAGGATACAGTTAAAAAAGCAATAATTTACGTCATACAAGAAATAAAAAAGAGGTATTTTAATTATCTAAGTTCAATGATGTTTGGTTGATTTTGTCTTCTTTTCACTTTATACAGTTAGCTAACTAGCTTTTACACACGTCTTTGTTTGCGTTATTTATATTGGTAAATTGTACATAGATTTGACCAAAGAATCGCGTAGTCCCATACAAACTATGGGAAGTGTAAAGTTTTTTAAAGCGAGTTTTTGTTACAATTGTTTCATTCCAAGTTATGCTTAGTTGTATAATTATAAATAGCTAGGGTTCTATCATCGCTCGAAGTCTCGTTCAGAGTACACTGTCAAAAGGGCTTATAAAATTGCTCTAGGTAAAAGCCAACAAGTTTCAAAACGTGCATCAAGCACGTTCGTCTATCTTACGAGCTGGCAGTGTTGGCAAAAATGTATCTATGATTATTGATTGACGATTACGCGATTACATGTTATCATGATTACAGCAATCAAACAGTCAAGTCACTTAAATTTTTGATTACCGAGTATTCATGTAAAGTAATCCAATTACAAAGAAATCGGTTCATGAATGAATTAATAATTAATTAAATTATATTTGTAAGCGATTGATGCCATCAAATTTCATATGAATATCTGAAGCCATAAGAAATTTGATGTGTGCCCAGTGTGCTCTCTTTGCTACCTATAGGTTTTTTAGTAATAAATTACATTTGTCAAGTTAGTTGTTTAGGATATATTAGCTCTCACTCTCTCTCTCTCTCTCTCTCTTAATTTAGTTCTATTTCAGCTGCAATATTTTATTTTGGATACCTAACCGATTACTGAGGGATCAAAGGAGTAATTTGATTACAAACAGATTAATACCAACACGCGAGCTAGCTTTTTTCAGCACGAATCTCAAGCCTAACTGTCGCACTCTCTTTGTCCCATATACAGACCTTTCAGTGATAGATTCAATTTTTTCCTTCAGCATCGATTAATCATATTAGCTCTTCTGTTTCAGCTGAAATATATTAGCTATCTATTTCATCTGAATATTACGATTACTGAGTAATCAAATAAGTAATTTGATTACAAGCAGATTAATACCAACACCGCCAGCTAGCTTTTGTCAGCACGATCTCAAGCCTAACTCTAGCACTCTCTTTGTCCCATATACAGGCCTTTCAGTGATAAATTAAAGTTGTCCTACAGCATCGACTAGTCATATTAGCTCTCTTAATATAGTTCTGTTTAAGCTGAATATAATGATTACTGAGTAATCAAAAAAGTAATTTGATTACAGATTAATGCCAACACGCGAGCTAGCTTTTGTCAGCACGAATATCTCAAGCCTAACTCTCGCTCTGCCTTTGTCCCATATACAGGCCTTTCAGTGATAGATCCAATTCAGTCCTTTAATATCGCTCTTGATTGTTTAGGACTAGTCATATTAGCCTCCGTAATTGGCCCTTAATTTGGTTCTGTTTCAGCGGAAATATATTTTGGATACCTCCATTGTAGGTTTTGTTGATAGTGTTGCTTGAATTTTCTGTGGCTGAGGATTTATTTGGTGACATATAGTGTTTGATTAGTTATCCGAAGAGATTAAAAAAAATGTACTCGTTTTTTTCATTTTCCATATCTTGAATATTGTATATTTGCACATTCGACAACTTACTTTTACATAATTTCTGATGCGCGGTTATTACACATTGAAATTATTATAACGGATTTAACTCGCGTTTTTTACTTTATCTGCCGTCGTTGTCTTATATCGTCAGCTCAATCGTGCTACAAATATAGTAACAGTAAATTTCGTTATAGTTGTTTCATTTTAACATCTGTACTTCAAGGAGGCTAGACAATGTGCCAACGTTCAACGTTAACGTTAAAAGTTACCACCAAAATGTATGGGATTACTTTGTTTCCTGTCGTTGACTGTGTTAGATGTCAGATAGAGCTATAGCTATATATAGGTAACAGTAAATTTCGTTTGTCTCATTCCAACAGCTGTAATTCATGGGGGCTAGACAAGGTGCCAACGTTCAACGTTAACGTTAAACGTTGCCACCAAAATGACGCGCGTCACAATCGTTTGCGGTTGTCAAATCCCATACATTTTGGTTGTTTCATTGAACGTTGGCACCTTGGGCCCTAGACAAGTGCCCAACGTTCAACGTTAACGTTAAACGTTAGGACCGAAATGTATGGGATTTGACATCCGCGAACGACTGTCACGTACGTCACAAATGTCAAATCCCATACATTTTGGTGCTAACGTTTAACGTTAACGTTGAACGTTGGGCACTTGTCTAGCCCCCCTTGTATAGTTGCCGTCAATTTCTTCCTAATTAACATTTACTCGTGATCTGTTCTTTAAATTTCTTCTTAATTAATATTTACTCTTGTTGGATAAGACATGGAAACTTATTCCTTGTATCAAAGCTCCATTACTCTAGCAAGGGTTGTGCTTGGCGTGTTGAGGATTTCCCCACAGCCCCAAAGGGTTGGCATCATTAGTACGATATTAAGTTTTATTTGCTAACCCCTGTCAAGAGTTACATTAGTGGTTCCATTGTACGTTCAATATGCCTACTATATATCCTCTACATTACCTAGCCAGTAGTTAAGGGAGTTTGTTGCTTTATTAGAGTGATACAAACCAAAGTTTGTTTTTCTATTTGAGATTGTATGTCGTTGAATTTGAATGTAAATTAGAGTGGTCACACTTTGAGTTGTGTCATTTTTATATTAAAGCAGTTTTTGTAAAAGTAGTGGTGCAAACCAAAGTTTGTTTTTCCATTTAAGACTGTAAGTCGTTGAATTTGAATGTAAATTAGCGTGATTACACTTTGAGTTGTGTCATTGTTATTTTAAACCAGTTTTTGGTCGACTATTTTGTTTTAGAACAAACAATCTTTTTCCTTTGAAGTTTCGTGGCTGAGGTAAAAAGAGAATTATACAAAAACCAAAAATATTATAAAATAAAAATCAAAAAATCAGATCGCAACACAGTGAGTTATTAAAAATTGTACATAATGTTTTTTTGTTTGAGTGTCTTATATAAATATAAATATAAAAATGTTGTACAAATTTCAAAAACGTTTTTTTCCTAAATCATAAAATATGAAAAGTGAATTTTTATTTTCATATTTTATGATCTGGATTTTTTTCGATTGAATTTTTTAACTCGTATGCATATTAATATTAACTTCAACGCTTATTCAATCAATTATAACTCACTTCCCAATCCTATTATGAATAAGCTTGATGCATTTCAATTTAATTAACGAACTAATCAGCGAATAGAAACCATACATATTGTACAATCCTTTATCATCGGTCGTCACGCTTGCTTTATGCTTCCGTTGAATTCCTTGCATTAATAATTTCTGATGCTTTCGCCGTTATTACACATTGGAAAGAAACAACAATAAACAGATTTAACTAGCGTATTTTATTAGTACACTAGCGACTCGCCCGGTTTCACACGGGTGCTATAAACCTTCCTCTTGAATCACTCTATCTATTAAAAATAAACCGTATCAAAATCCGTTGCGTAGTTTTAAAGATTTAAGCGTACATAGGGATATAGAGACAGAAAAAGCGACTTTGTTTTATGCTAAGTAGTGATATAAAATTAATTAATAAAATTAGGTAAGTAAGTACTAATATATTCATGTTTTCGAACAGGGTAGTTAAATTTTGTAATTTAATAAATAAGGTAGTTTGCATAACTGTATAAATTTAGCATAAGACTATTATCAACTCAGTCGTGTTACGATTATGGAATCTGTTAAGGTTCCGAATCGGCAGCCAATAAAATACACGAGTTAAATCCGTTCATAGTTGTTTTTCATTGCTTTAATTTACGCCTTCTCTAATTTTCGAAGTAAATACGCAATTCTGTCTTCAAAGACTTTAAAATAACCCAGTGATTATGCTCAGTGCTACATTCAAAGCCGTGTGACCCTCTTAACCTTTGATTTAAACAGTTGAAAATTGTAAAGGAAAATGACGTTAAATATCTTCAGTTTGTTTCTTAGTTTACTTTTTATTTATAGCTTTTATTTAATTCGCAATGTAAGTATGTACGGGTGAAATTTTGTACTAAATTTTCAAGCAGATATAACCTTTGATTTAAACAGTTGAAAATTGTAAAGGAAGATGACAACGTCAGCAAATAAAATAAAAATACGCGAGTTAAATCCGTTAATAGTTGTTTCATTCCAAGGAAGATGACGTTAAATATCTTCAGTTAGAATGAAACAACTATTAACGGATTTAACTCGCGTATTTTACAATAGTCTAACGCTAAAGTCAGCTCAGTCGTGCTACGATTATGGAAATTGTAAAGAAACCGAAACGTCAGCTAATAAAATAAAATTAAAATGCGCGAGTTAAATCCGTTAATAGTTGTTTCATTCCAATGTGTAATAACCGCGAAGGCATCAGAAATTATTATATCTTGAGTTACTTTGTTTCTTAGTATACCTACTTTTTATTTATAGCTTTTATTTAACTCGCAATGCAAACATGTAAGTAAGTATATAGGTACGGATAAAATCTTACAACTCTATTTTGAATGTGATACCTTTAAACTGTTGAGCTGAAATTTTGTATATGTACACTTTCAGCTTGGGTGATAATGCATTATATTTCTTAAATATAAAACACGCCAATAGAGATTTGAATGTCCGTTTATATACACTATATTCAGTTAAAAAGTAATATATACGCTTAGTGAGGATAGCGCAATAAATTGCACTGCCTAAATTGAAAAACGAATTAGAGTTTTCAGAATCCGAACCAATTTCAAAATGTAATTTTCCTTAAAATACCGTTGATTTGATTTCGTATTATTACCAGACAAAGACATCTTTGTCGACTTTATTAAAACAGCTGTCTTTGAAATTGTGACGTGTTTTGTTTTGAGCAAACGTAACGAAAATTCCAATAATTACAGAAAGAATTGGGTCCAACAAAAAAGAATCGAATAATGTATTTTTGTCTTTTAAGAATTTAAGTATCATATGGAACAATGTCATTGAACCATTTAAGTCTGAGTATTTTGTTTTCAATTATTTCAGTTCAGGGGCCCTAGACAAGTGCCCAACGTTCAACGTTAACGTTAAACGTTAGGACCAAAATGTATGGGATTTGACATCCGCGAACGACTGTCACGTACGTCACAAATGTCAAATCCCATACATTTTGGTGCTAACGTTTAACGTTAACGTTGAATGTTGGGCACTTGTCTAACCCCCAAGGTCTGTTAAATATATACTACACTTATTGACTAGGTGTGATTGTTGAGTATAATCCTAAACATAATATAAGTACCTATGTTAAGAAATAACCTAGTAAGTAGATAAACATTTCGGATGCCTTCGCGGTTACTCCAAGAACCTAGTAGATTTCCGAAAAAAGATTTGGATATCGCCAAGTCAATATCACAGTAATTAGAAGAATATGGCCTCTATAAACCTCTATTGGGAAAAGGCTAGCCTCATCCCTTACGCGTGTTTGTATTTCACAGTCATGTTAGTAGTTTTACTAATATGACCATACGTATTTTTTTCACCGCGAAGTTGAAATTTTAATTCATAATCCTGGCTGTTAACACAGCCTAAGTTCACTACGTCTTTACTTAAATTCATTTTTATGCCTACTAAGCAGATTACTCCCAAGACACCTAAAGATTCCTGAACATCAGCACTTTGCTTGATTAAAACGGCCTTTCTATGCTTCAAGGCAATTATCTCGTTTTCGTCTCGATAGCCTTTAAGGATAAAATACGTGGTATTGAAAACACCTGTAAGCTTCGACCCAATAATGATCTAAATGGAAATTAATTTCTTTGATGTCGTGCCCTGAACAAAGTGGTCTTATTTTATGACTATAAAACTTCATATTGCGTTTCTTCTCGAAACTCAGTTGCGTTATTGCTTACGAAACAAGCAGTATTGTTTTGTATACCGAATACAGTTCCAATTATATTCGACTCGTGCCTTTGTTTCTGAATAATGGCACCTTTAACTTTCCGTTGATACGAGCAATGATCATTTATGAGGACGAAACTTCGTCGCCATGACTACCGTAGCGGCTCCAATCCCCTGTCTTATTGATTAATTGCTGAACACGTTATCCTGATAAACGATTTCGAGGGCAAATTTTATTTATCATCTTTTATGTAGTGACTTACCTCGGGTTTTGCCTAAAAAGCGGTTTTCTGATTCAGCTTTTTCGGCACGGCGAGGGAGTTAGGGAACAAATTAAATTATCTTTTGAAATAAATTTCAGTGTTCGCGTTTGCGGCTTATTCTTTGTCGCAAACTGAAAGTTTGTAATGAAGATCTGCTAGGATTTCATCTCTCGATTTTAGTCTATCGTATTTCGAAATACATATCTTTCTCAAACCAAAAGAATTGAACACCTTTGTATTATTACGAGCATACGTTCTTAAAGAACTGTGGCAGTTTTCTGTCGTGGTTTGAGAATCCTTTTGCATAGATAAGCCTATACGTCGACATTGCACCTGTTGCTTTCAGATAACAGGAATAAAATCAGCATATTTTAGTATTTCAAAGAAAGAAATTTCACACCTCAGTGAGCAATTTTTCTTTTGTTTGAAATAGGAAGAATCGTCATCGATTCTTGAATACTGAATCGGTAATCAATCAGATAAAGTAAATATAACAATCTGTAACAATGGATTCGTGAAAAGTTTTCGAATACGACCTCATATATTATTACATTACATTAGTTTGGGACAAAAACGAAGATTGTACACTTACTTGAGAAATGTCAGAAAACAATGTTGGTGTGTTTTCGTTCTAGCATGACATGGGTTCAATCTTCTTATCTTACATATAATAAAACAGTAGAAACCGCGTGTCTGTACAATTGAATTTTTTAACAAAAAATGGGTGTGGGCAATAATAAAAGAGTAACAGAACACAAAAATGATTTTTTAGATTTTCTTTTCTGTCTGTCTGTCTGTCTGTCTGTATGTATTCGCTAATCTTGAAAACTACTGAACAGATTTTGACACGGCTTTCACTAATAGATTAAGCTCTTCCCTGAGCAACATATAGGCTTTGTTTCATCAAAATCGGATGTCAAATAAAAAAGCTATCGTCTTTTAAAGTTTAAAGGTAATTTTTCTATAGGAGATTTTATAGTTACATAATATAGTACTAGATGGCGCCTCAAGGCAATTAAAACGCGCTGTAGCTTTTTCTCTGAAAAGTATAATAAATACAAACTGGTTGTTTCTCTACGTTTAAAACTATTTAATTTTGTTTGTCTTGCGATTCGGTTAGTTGATGATTTTGATGTTATACTTGGATATGAAAATACGGACTCTGAACTTGCTTTGTGAATTAGTTGAAAAATATCGGATATAATCTATAATCTAAAAAAATATTGCCTACGTAGATTTATTGAAATAAATATATGTATTATTGTATGTATTTGCTTTGATTTTAAAAATGCCCAGACGAAACGCTTACAACGCATCGCTATTGAGAAATCTTACTCCGCCTAAATTGTGCAATGGAACCCGACTTAGAGTAACTTCTTTACAAAGAAACTTAATCGAAGCTGAGATTCTTACTGGATGTAGTGCAGGTGAAACTGTATACATACCACGAATACCAATCATCTCCAACAATTTCCCATTCCAATTCAAACGGACACAATTTCCAGTGTCCGTTTGCTTTGCTATGACAATTAACAAGTCTCAGGGGCAGACGCTAAAGGCTGTTGGAGTTGATCTCAGGTCGAATTGTTTTTCACACGGCCAACTATAGGTACGTGGCTTTCTCGCGGGTTAGTAATGCGGATAACCTTTTCATATTAGCCCCAGAAGGAAAAACTGTTAATGTGGTTTATAAAGACATTTTATAATTTACATTTGAAATATTAAATACATACCTATATTATATTGTTTATATTATTTGTCTGTCTATCTGTGTGTTCCGGCTAATCTATAAAACAGCTGGACTGATTTGGACGGGACTTTCACTGGCAGATAGCTTATGTAATAAAGAGTAACTCATTTTAGAAAAAAATCTTTAATTATCCATACTTATGTCCCAGTACTTAAATTCCACGCGGACGAAGTCGCGGGCACAGCTAGTCGTAAATAAGTAACATTGTTTTTGTCCCTTACATCGTAGCCTCAAGCGAAAAGAGTCGACGTTACACACAAAAATGTTATAACGGACAATATTAAAAACATAAAACCTCATAAATCTGGATGAGAATTTATTGCGTAAAAATAACACACGAAAATTTGCCCGGTAGTGTTAGGTTCATATACTATGAAATCCAATAACAGCAATTGCGGCTATCTAAAATTCATATCCTCAAGCAATAAAAAAACCATTAACTCTATGATTGATTGTTTTTGATTGCAATCAGTGCACACCGTTTGAGAGACCTCGCTGAATGAACAAGTATTGCCAATAGCGATGTTTTTGCGGGATTTTGGTTTTATGTTTGTTCTTGTTTTAGGGATACATGCTCATTATGTGCCTATGAGATATTTACACGACTATGTTAAGGATGGTCGTAAGTATTTTTATGTTGATAGAATTATGTTTGCTTTAAAGCTATTCTTTTGTCTAATTAGCTTAGTAGGTAAAGCATTTGTTTCGCCAGATAATCTAAAATAGGTACATTCTTAATATTATTATCAAAATGTCTACTTTCATCTAGTTATATCTAATTTATAGATTGATTGTGATGATGTCTATTTATACTAAATTCGTAAACTCTTTCTCATGATTAACAACTGCTAAATTAAGCTCATAATTATCATTACTTTTGTGTTTCGAATATATCCTAACCCTGAACTTGATGTTTGAGCTTCACAGTCCAAATTGGTGCGTTAATTAGCTAATCCAATTCCAGAGGCTATAGCAGTGTCGTAAATGAATCTAATTTTAATCAAATTTCAGGTCCTGTTGACGGTCCGTTTCCTTCTAACCTAATTAATATACCGTACTACTGCTACCAGGCTCCTTCTATAGGTCCATGTGCTCAGATGAATGTGGTTTACTTTTTCGATGTCGTAAGAAGGCAGTGTATGCCCATGATTTATTCTGGCTGCGGTGGGAATGAGAACAGATTTGCCAGCAAAGCCTCTTGCGAAAGGCACTGCGATCGCACTAGAAAAGTGTAAATTCTATAAGCTTGAATATCCGATGAGTCTGCTTCTAAATGCAATGCGTTTCTGATAATATTTGTGGAAGGAAATAAAATATATTTTTTAAATATGTTTTTGTTTTTCACGGAATTTCGCACGTAAATGAGTGGATTGTTTTCATCTGCCATGACAGACTAGAGTTAAAACCTTGTAAATCTTAAATGAGTGTAAGATCCAAAAATTATGTTTAATTTCTAATAAAAACCTTCCTACATATTTGAATGTACAACAAAAATCATATTTCATATTCAAAAATCCCCCATAGTCACTGACGTCATTAGTCTTTTAGCTAGTAATGAGAATTTCAGGTAATAAATAAATCACAGGATAAGAAATGTAGGTATTAATTACAACCAATTTTAAGGCGTCGATTCTTTTGACGAGGGTATCGAGATCCTTGTCCAATTTACATTTGAAACGCGATAATACCTTTCTTGAACACCTCGGAGGTGAGTAATTATTTCAATCAGCTTCCATCGATTCAGCGAAATAACAAGAGGAATTGGGTATTTTCGTCACAGAATAAACGGAACCGTGAATGGAATGTAAATAATTTTGACTAATGTTTCGCTGCGAATAATTGTTAAACCTTTGTAATAATGGAGCCTGTTTACCAGAATTCGATGAGTTTGGTGGTGTATTATATTTTAGATATATAAATTTATTTGATGAAGTACCTGAGTAAATATAATAGAGTTATTGGGTAAGTTTGGTAGGCCCACATGTTTATCAATTCTGGCTTGCAAAAAAGAGACCGCATTAAGTATGAAACAAAGTATATCTTCTTTTGTCTTTCCTTTATCCGCTAATCCCTTTTAAACCACTCTAGAATTGTTTGTTGCGGTTTTCATTAATATCTTGAAAACTTTGAAGCTTCTATTTATTCATGGACAATATTCTTGAAAAGACATTGGGATAGGTATTAATGAAAATAAAAGCTACGTAATCTCAGCTAAAATCGAAATACCAGATAGACGCTAATCTACAACAATTTTATGTTATAGATGTTAGTATAAAAATATAACAACATATAACATCAATAATTGAAGATACATACGTTTGTTTTCCAGTACGTAAAGATTAAATGTTTACCCAACCATCTACAGAAACGAGGGCAAAGAAAGGTGAGTTCTCTCTAAGAGCTGAAATAACTATAAATAAACAAACTGACATTCCATTACGTAGTCAGGGCCCCCGAGAACCCATCTCCTTATCAAATAAAGTAAATGCAGGTTATTTGATACGACCTTTTACTTTTGATCTTGATTTCGTCTTTCGCGTAATGTTAGTTAGGAACGCTAAACCAATAAAGTCTCGTCTGGTGATGTTAGTGATATTGCGGGAATTTATGTATGTTTTGCGCCATATTAGCAAATCATTACGTGTATTTGGTTAATTTGGGCTTCGACGTTTCAACAGTTTAATTTAGTGAATTGTAACGTAAATGTTATGCTTTTTAATTTGTCTATATAAAGACCGTGTGTCTTTCTGATTTTGTATCTCCTCACTCATGCTTAACTCTTTCTTTCTTTGGAATGAAACAACTATTAACGGATTTAACTCGCGTATTTTTATTTTATTTTATTAGCTGACGTTTCGGATTCTTTACAGTTTCCATAATCGTAGCACGACTGAGCTGACAATAGTCTAAGTTCTGTCTTTACATAAAACATATTCTAACTAATCGTCGTGTTATCTTTCAACCCTCATCGGATCTTGGTGAATTAAATCTGATCTTGTAGATAGTTCGAGAGAGCAATTCTGAGCAAAAGGCAGTGGCATTATTACAAACTGAATTTGTGAATAATTCTATTCATGTATTTTCCAGTCTCACCTTTGCAATTTAACATATGCATGAGATTGAGAAAGGTACTAATTAATTATAACTGTGCCGTTCCTATATCCCTTTACACCTTTGTAAATTACGGGGGTATATTTGCAAAGGGTCCACCTGCCTCGCTAAATGAACTTCACCAACTGTCTAATGATCTGACTTCAATATACAAATCAACTTGAGAGTTGTCAGATTTGTATCCTTTAATTTACAAACTTCCCAAAACTCCTTATTCATTTTAACGCTTATCCTAAAGGTCTCGCATAACATTTCATTACTTTTAATTTGTTAAGGAAATCTCATTAAGGAATTCCACTGTAGCTTTATGTTGATTAGTGGCTTTAATGAAAGAATTCCACGTGTTACGTGTAATTTGTTGTGAGGTGTTTGAGTTTTTCAGAATTTTACGTCTGAAAATGTTTTCTTTAATTAAATGGGACAAAGTAAAGGTTGCGTTGGAAAACTACTTAAGTTCTGCTAGTTTTAAAATGTAAGCGTTCACATTTATAAAATCTTAGTTAAATCTATTTAAGTTTATATCAAATTACAAACATATAATCTTAAAAGCATTTATATCATAAAGAACAAACCTGCTAACGAGTGTTAAACAAATGACATAATATCTGTTAAAATTAAAATTAGCCTTTATACTCGACCATTATTAGCAGTTAAGTATAACTACACCGCTTATAAAAGCTCTATTCAAGCACTTAAAATAAATGAGCCTGAATTAAATCAAACATCCACTTAACATGATTAAAGAATGAAAACCCTGAGTCACTTTTTCAATTTAACTGTAACATTCGTTGAAGTTTTTCTGGTTTTGGCAATGCATTCACATAATCTGCTGGCACCACAATTTAGAGTTTATTTTTGATATAAATCTTGCTTAGCCAATGTTTATAGTCCCTTTACTGAGAATTAGAAAACTTTTTTGTTTTTGATTTATGTGTCACATCTTGGCAGCGGTCAAAATAGCTTTCTTTTAGGTTACTGAAAACAGCTTTGTGATTCATGGCAATATGTTCCCCGTGTTTGTCCATTTTTTTTTATATGATTTGTGAAAATTATTGAGTCATATAACATATTAGTTGATAAGTAGTATTAGTGGCCATTGGGCACAAGGTTATATATATTATATTCTCAAATGTAGTGTCTGTAGTATTTATAGTCACGGTACCTTACCTTATTATTATTTTTCAAATTAGTGACTTTTTTCCTCTTTTTCTTCTTTTAGTTTCCTGTAACTTCGTTGCATATATTTTCTCGACATTCTGTTACTATCTCCATTTAACATAAATTTTCATTGGTATCAACTTTTCAAATTAACACAATGTCAATTTTGGCATAAATCCATTTATCTGACCACCTAGGTTTATAAATGCTACTGAGTGGTTTCCCACATAATTTACCTTTCCATATTTTATTCAGTTTCAGTAATTAAAATTGGTCATTGGTTTCAACCAGTACTTAAATCTGGAAATTTGGTAGGTCTGAAAATATTTTGTGTTTTAATGAGCTTTGAGCCTTAAGTATAATATGACATGCTTCTACATGTAAATTAACATTTTCATAAGTTTAAACTTTTATTATAAATCTATTTTATTCCAAAGAGATTCTTCTATTTATTGGGGTGAATTGTATTACACAGTCACGTGAGCAATTTCCTTTAAACGAAGCGATATTGTTATATCATTCCCAGTTGTCATATTGTTAACCCTTACCTTTTGCATGTTTACCTTGTTCTTTATTGTATCTATTGGATTGAAAATCAATTCGTACATCAAATGGATGCATAGTATCGGAATGATATCAGACGTTCTTGACCTTCCAATTAATTATATTTGAAGCGTATCTACTCATTAGCGTATCCGTATCAATAGAGGTATATTCGTGAAGTCCGGAACAGTCTGCTTCAGGTGTAGCGCGAATTTTTATCCCTGATTTACCGCCACTCTAATGAGTCCCTGGATTGGGGTGAGCGCGCCTGTAGTAACACTTACTTTGCTTTTTTTTCGCTGGTGAAATGTCAGCAATTGTCATCTTTTTCGAATGCGTGTCTTGAAAATGGTCAGTCATTGCTGACTAATACTTACGAAAACGAATGTAACGGGAAGGTTTAAGGATAATTTTAGAATTGTGTCAATCACTTCAATCAAAGATTTGCATTCCATATAGGCAAAATGTAACAAATGTAGACTGCTCCAGGAGCCTTATTCACTGACTCTAAATCTGGTTAAAATGTGCAAAAACTCAGATTGAAATTCGATACCCGATGTTCAATTAGGTTAAAAATCTTCATCACATTCTCCAAAGGCCCTTGTTTTGCGGAGCTCTCGCGAACCTCGTGTCTCGCTGACGGCGTGACCCACTTCCTTGCTCATTAACGTGCGGCCGCGACGCGTTGGACACCACAGTACGATGGTTTACTTATTCAATGCCTACTGGTTTTTAGTTTCGAATAGGCGAATGTTGAAATACCGCTTGTTTTTTGTTTGTGTTGATAGAAGGTTCAAGTTTTTGGAACAATGTCATGGGAAGGATTTTGGCTTAATTGAAAAAGAAAAACTGTCGTGATAGAAATTGAAAATCTTTTTGATAATTGTAAATATCAACAAAGTAGGTATCTACACCTACTTTGTTGATACTTGATACCGACTGATAGCAAGAATAGAGGGAGATTTTTCGTTTATAAGTCATGTACTGAACAATCCTTTTAGGGGTTTAGTTATAATAAAAATATTTCAGTATTAAATTAAATTTCTTGTAATAAAACAACTATAGTGGATTTAACTAGCGTATATCGATTGTGTATTAACGTTTTGAAAACTTCATCCGATTAAGATTAAAAAACATCTGAAACTTGAACATAACCTTCTAGATACACCACTGCATTTTCTGTATTTACCAAGGCCAATTTTGTATTTGTTTTGTATGTTATTTCTTAGTCAGAAACTAAGTCTCTAAGTTTAATTAAATGTTTGTGACCTAGCTCTAAGGTGAGGTCTTATTTGACTCTGAAATTATTCTCATTTGTAACTCACGTGAGACGGTGAGACTAACTAGAAGTTATGGGAAGTTCTGTGATACAAGGTTGTTTGCATACACTCTTGAATATATTGGTTATCATGTCACGTACTATTAATTTAATGATGACTGACTGACTGGTAAGGTTAATTACTGATGACTTTGATAAGTTTTCCTACATATGTTAATTCCTTAGTGTATTACCTAATTAAGACGTAAATTTTATGAATTTAGTATTTTTAATAGTATTAGTTTTGCTAACAAATATTATTGTGATTCTTGTAAAAAGCAATCTAACATTGAAGATTTTTTTTTATTTGTTAGAATATTAAAATTCTCAAGACTGGCTGTTATTGTAGTGAATAAATGGTATGTTTGTCATAAAGTGATGAAAAATAGTGACAAAAAAAAATGGCCATCAAGTCTCATATCAGGGCTAAAATACCAAGATTACGAGTTGACCAATAATTGTGAGAATAAGTATATAAACTAATTATAATAATAAGATGATATCTCTAGGACCATATTATCTTTTTCCTCTGTAATGCTCGCAGGACTGAATGTGACAGAATTCTAATTATTGCGTGCCAAAAAAATAATGAATTAGGAAAAAAAGACGATCTACCGTTTCCGCAGTAAATGACAATTTTTCCGCACAAGGAAAAACAAAACCCTTCTAAAGTAAACCATTTGTTTGGGTTTAGGGAACATTGGACGATGATCACGAATGATACCTGCGGGACCGGGATATGCAAAAATATGCTAATGCTGGGAAAACCGGCAAAATGTTTACGATTTTATAGTTTCAGTTTTTTTGAAATTGTATCTTTTGTTTTACATTTTTTGTGAATTGTATTATGTGGACCATTTCCTGGGTGGTCTTTTATTTTTTTATCTGTATCTCGGAAATTATATTCGACTATGTTCAGTTTATAGAATATTCCTATATTAATAAGTTTTCAATAACAAATGTCGTTATCAGGTTTTTTATAGTTTTAAATAGTATATAAATTGACACACGGTAGTGTAACCGCCAAGTTAGCATAAGACAAGGATGACGAGACTTCCGTTAATAATGATAGTAAGGTTTCCGTTGATAATTAAAATAATATTTATTATTAGTAATGAAATTTGTAATTACAATTATCGGATTTGATGCACTTAGTATTTCTTAATGATCATTTAAAAACTGATGATTTCGTTGTACCTAAAACATTTACTAATTATATCAAATTATTTTATTTTGTTAAACATATAGTTATAATAAGTAATTATGAGCTATATAAATTACTGTACAGGTCTAAAAGTCTTTTAGAGAAAGGTATTACTACTTATTTTACTCAATTTTTTTAAGTAACAAAATTCTTAAACATAGAAAATTTCAACAAATAAGTTCAGCAATGTAGTTGTCTACGACAATTTGGTCAAATGAAGCAGAACTACAAATAATACAAACCTAGACACGTGTATTTAATGCATTCTCAGGTTTGTTGTCATAGTAACGGCTTCTCCTGAAGCTTTGTGTCGAGGCGAAACACGTGTCGAGTTTTGTGTTTTTTGTAATTCTGCTTCATTTGATGATCTTGGCGGTAATTTCCGTTCATATCTTTGTGACATAGTTTTCCTTTGTTCTTAAGTTAGATATCTGCGACATTTGATATGTGTTTGTATTTCAAATGTTCTGAATATTTTTTGTATCTATCAAAGTTTCTGATTGAGATTTCTCTTTGTATCGGAGCGTAACGGAAGTTGTTTTTTGTTTCAGGTAAAATATCAAAAAATATGGGAAATATCTCCGTCGCGAGGAAACGGTGACGTATTTCAAAATTATTCTCTTTGTTAAATATAGTTTTGTTGAAACCGAATTTAGTATTCTACGTTGAAACAAAAACATGCGGTCGATTGGAGACCGTGAATTAAAAGCGTTTTTTGAGTAGTCTCTATAAATTGAAATAAGCAAAATTTTTGTAAACTGTATATTAGTCTTTACCAAAAATACAGATAACTGACGAAAATAATACGTACTTACTGTTTGCGTGGTGCTGAAGAGTTGAAACTTGGTAGTTTTCCTATCAATTTTTATTGCAATTCCCTACCTGTTGTTGCGATGAGCACAAGAATCTATATCCGAGTCTTTGACATCTTATATCTATTTATGCATGTTTAATGTTTATCCTTTGTCTAGTCCCCAAATACAAGCATTGCTTAGTTAAAAAAATACTTAATTGATCCAATACTGCGTATAATGTATATGCTATAATATTCTGTTTAATAATTGGGTATGAATTCCTGAACGATTAATGTGGTTTAATCCTATTGTACGAAATCAGCTATATAATACATAATACCGGTATAATACATCAATATACCAAAATGCCACGTAATCTGATCGGATTTGTACAACGTACACCGATACCCGGTTCGATCATTACTGTATTGTTTAATCATGTTATGACTGCATCAATAAACTACGTACTTTAACGATGATGGCATTTTAGGGTTCCGTACTTATAGTGTACTAGCGGTTCGCCCCGGCTTCGCACGGATCCCTATTTTTTTTTTTAAATATTGTATAGCCTATGTCACTCAGGGTGAACGTAGCTTCCCAACAGTGAAAGATTTTTTAAATCGGCCCCGCCGTTTTGGAGCCCATTCAATCCTAACTAACAAACAAACCATTCCTCTTTATAATATTAGTATAGAAAAGTGACCCATTACTGAGACTTCGCTGATCTTCAGTCTGTTACCCTTTAGTCCCAAACAAAGCTAAGCTTGTACGGATACTAGACAACGGATAAACATGCGTGTTATAAGACATCCTAGACTTAGGTACAGCTGCTTGTCCTCATCAAGCTGACATCTGCCCTTAGCTAGATTTGAACTCGCACGCTTAAATTCAGTTACGCAATCCTGAGCTGATGAACTGTCGAGTCGACATAGTATTGAAGACGTTGTCGACAAGGATAAGGTTTGTCGTGTTGATTGTTTCGTTGTCGACATGAAGAAATAAAAGACGATATGTACATGACAAGATTTCGGGTTGTCGACAATATTACCGATTTTTGACAGATCGCCGCGAGAATAAGACAACATCGACATGACAAAAGGTTGATTCGACAATTCATCACAAGCTCGCTTTCCTTTTTCTACAAAGCTACTTTAGTACTAAAACTCAAGTAAATTACTCGTACGATAACATTCCTTTGTTTTTCTTAACGCTTACGTGTTTACGGAGTATTTTTCTAAACTAGCGTGTTAATAAAAGTTTCTCGGTACGTAAAATGTACAGTCGTGCTTTTAAACAAAATTGCGTTAGCGGTCTCTCGCTTTAGACTGTTAGAATCAAAAGTTTTCACTCGAACTGCTAATGTCTTTTGAGACGGTAAGAGCATAAAATGTCTTTTGAATTCTCATATTTTGTTTGGGTAATTTTGTCTTTTAGAGTAGGATATATGTAGCTATCATCTTCTACCAATGACAAGCCAGTAGCTCGTCACATAACTGAACCATAGCTGGAAGTAGCATTGCCAGGAGTCCAGATAAAGCCGGAAGTAGGTAGGCTTTTTTGGATGCGTGTCCGGCTTGTCCAGTTTTTGTTAGGCTTTTTACAGTGATCAAAAGCTAGGACTTACAGACAATATTTTTCTCCTACCTATTAATATTGTGACACAAAATTCTTAATAATATAGGGTGTTTGGCTCTAACCAAATGTCCGGAAAAATTGGCAGGTCTGTCCGGCTATTATGTTAGCGACCTGACAACCCTAGCTGGACTTCATTCTCACCGCTTCTAGCGGATTTTTCACACCTAGATACGTAATTACTTAAAATATTCAAAGCATATTAGTCATCCGTAGATGGTCTGTTGGTCTAGTGGTCTGAGGCCCTGACTACGAAACCGAAGGTTGCGGGTTCGAATCCTGCTAGGGGCAGATGTCAGTGTGATGAGCATTGCCATCTGTACCTGAGTTTTGGATGTCTTATATGTCTAGTACCCATAGTACAAGCGTTGCTTAGTTTGGGACTTGATTAATTGGTGTGAATTAACCGAAGATACTAATTTATTCTAGTAGCTAACGTCAAAGTTAAACTATATGAGAAGATAATATAAACCGACTCAACATTGTTGCAAAACCATAAAATCTTTAACTTTCAACATAAAATCATGAAATCACTTTACCCCTGCATAAAATGCATTAAATATTACTTCGGTTCCATTGCCTTTAATAAACGTCGTGAACTACGAGCTCATTAATATTTCCTAGAATCACGCCCTAAACTCAACTACGTAACCAATGTAGAAAGACCTCGAAGTTATATCACAGAATCCAGAATATGTAGCTCAAGTTATATTGGTATTTCAAAACACTCAAGAGCTAGAGTTACGATCAATGACGAAATACATTCAGGAAGACGTGCATTGTGTTTTGAAAGGTTGTATTATAGGCATAATATCGATTGAATAATCAATTTTGGTGTCAAAAAACAAGATGCTTTATGAAAACGGGATAATGAAAATGAAAATTTTATCAACCTTTCACATAGTTCTTGATGTCTTCGTGGTTATTACACATTGAAATAAAACCTTTCAGACCTTTTAGATGTCAAAAGTCGTACATTGTAGCCTTCTGATTCTTATAATGCTAATAAAATGTAAAACAAAAAAATATATAGCTATGAAAAGTAAAAGTACTGAAAGTAATGAAAGTATACTTAAAGTATTAATGGCGACCAACATCGGTATATAAATAACTATACCTACTATTTTTGCACAAAAGACAAATATCCTACATGTTTATAGCTAACAAAAAAAACTAATGGTTATTTTACTAACGGGATGTTTTGCACGGTAGTTACTATCTTTTTTATGTCCCTAAGGCTTTATTGGTTAGTTACTTAGGTATGTACCTAATCAGTTTTTCTATACTAATATAAAGAGTAAAAGTTTGTTTCTTTGTTTGTTTGGATTGAATAGGCTCCTAAACGACTGGACCGATTTAAAAATTCTTTCGCTGTTGGGAAGCTACACTATTCCCGAGCTTCCCCAAAAAAGGGATCCAGGCGAAGCCGGGGCGGACAGCGTGCAATAAAATGATAACACCTATCATTATCAATGATGATGGTGGAAGCACACCACTCCTGCTTCATATTATAGGTAGGTTAGAATGACGCCAGGGTAGGCATTTCATACATTAGTGATATTGTGCCTATATGGAATGCACGCCCTTGGTAGCGTGAAGTAGGTACATGATATGGAAAGTATCTACTTACCTAACTTTGTGGTGACGACGTGACCATAATGTTTAAATGTAGGTTTTGTTGTATTGTCGAAAGTAATAAAAACACAACTAACCCGACTCGTAAATAGTTTTGACACGATTCGGGTTCAGGCAGCAGATGCTATTACAGAGTCTGGACTAACTACTTAGTCACAAGATAATTCGTACCCAGTAAGTAAGATATGACGATTGAAGAAATGAAATTTTATTTAGTCCATTGTTTAAATTATTTAAATCTTTTGGACATTTTTTCTTTTCAGAAACAAACAAGGGAGCCTAGACAAAGTGCCAACGTTCAACGTTAACGTTAAACTTAACGACCAAAATGTTGTCTAGGCCCCTAGTAAATGATAGTGCTTGTAAAGTTTGGGGGGTGGGAGTTCGTGAAGTAGTTAACGTAATATTGGCCAGCTTTTCAGTAAATTTCACCTGTACGTGACGCCACGAATTCTCACTTCCAAAAAATCGAAGCTCACACTCGCACATTATTTTCAAAAAAACACAATAACAAACAGCATTTCTCCAATAGGAAACTTTAATTGGTCCTTAAAAAGAAAACGCCATTTTAAAATCGTACACATAAACCACAATAAGTCAATAAACTAAAAAATAGGAAAACGTCTGTTAATTGTAGGTAAAATAGAAGAATATAATAAGTAGATACTGCGTATTATATGTTCTACTAGCTTCTGCCCGCGACTTCGTCTGCGTATGATTAGTATTTTACACTATATCGTTATAAAATATAGCCTATAAAAGGTAAAGTTTCATTCAAATCCATTCAGTAGTTTTTACGTGAAAGAGTAACAAACATCCATACATCCATTCATCCATACATCCATACTTACAAACTTTCGCCTTTATAATAGTAGTAGGATAGGATGTACAAATCCACTAGTGCAATAAATTAAAAAAATAGGAAAAATTCAGTTATTTGTAAGTAAAATAGAAGAATATAATAAGTAGGTACTGCGTATTATATGTTCTGTGTATAAGTCCACTAAGCCAAGTGTACGGTTGCCCGCACTCTCACTCAGTTTAAATCCGGTCAATTAGAACTTAAATGCAGACATGACTAATGTAAAACTAACAGCATGTTTCATTAACAACTTGAATTCAATTCAGCTCTACTACATTTCTAACAAATCTATACTAATATTATAAAGCTGAAGTGTTTGTTTGTTTGTTTGAACGCCCTAATCTCAGGAACTACTGGGGCCCTAGACAAGTGCCCAACGTTCAACGTTAACGTTAAACGTTAGGACTGAAATGTATGGGATTTGACATCCGCGAACGACTGTCACGTACGTCACAAATGTCAAATCCCATACATTTCGGTCCTAACGTTTAACGTTAACGTTGAACGTTGGGCACTTGTCTAGCCCCCCTGGTTCGAATTCAAAAAATCTTTTTTTGTTGGATAGACCATTTATCGAGGAAGGCTTTAGGCTATATAACATCACGCTGCGACCAATAGGAGCGAAGAAACAGTGGAAAATGTGTAAAAAACGGGGAAAATATGCCTTATGAAGAATTACTATTCCACGGGGACGAAGTCGCGGGCACAGCTAGTAATATATCCATAGGATACTGGATGCACTAAATGTACCGAAAATCTTAATCTATTGAAATAAAACAATTGACGATAGTCTAACGCTAAAGTCACTATCATTATTGTTAGTTCAGTCGTGCTACGAATATGGGAACTGTACAGTTTTCGATACGTCAAACAATAAAATAAAATACGCGATAATTTCTATTAGCTTCGAAGTTATTACACATTTGAATGAAACAACTATAAATAAGTAACATAAGACATTTAGCATAAGACTATTGTCAGCTCAGTCGTACTACTATTATGGAATCTGTAAAGATTCCGAAACGTCAGCCAATAATAGTACATTACGCACCAAGGCCAGTAAAATAAAAAATGTCTCAGATCACATGTAATTGTCGTCCGAGGCGAAGCCGAGGTTGACAAAAATGTGATCTGAGGCTTTTTATTTTACTGGCCGAGGTCAGTATACTATTTTTCTGTTCGACGAAGCCAGAAAGCGGAAATTTCATTTAGCGCAGCGGCCACAAAGTTGGCGCTTTCCGGCCGGAGGACAGAAAAATAAAATACGCGAGTTAAATCTGTTTACAG
This sequence comes from Polylopha cassiicola, assembly GCA_038024825.1. Lineage (NCBI taxonomy): Eukaryota > Metazoa > Arthropoda > Insecta > Lepidoptera > Tortricidae > Polylopha > Polylopha cassiicola. The sequence goes on along the minus strand of CP149053.1, from coordinate 3,758,409 downwards.
TTATTTCATTCCAATGTGTAATAACCGCAACGGTAACAGAAATTATTACCTACTTATATTAATAATAATTTCTGAATACTGAATGAAGAATGAAATATTGTGAACCATTAAATAGGTACGCGCTTCGTAATATCGATATTTTAAACAAAGCAATGCAAATTTCAAGACTGTACGAAGCGGACAAAGAAACTCGACGTTTAATTACCGTATCTCATTATTCGAAAATGTTCATTAATTAAATTTAATAGTACAGCAATACTATTTCTTTGTTACTCATCAGTAAGTATACAAAATTACATTGGAATAATAATATGCTAAACTGCTAAAGTGATATAAGACTATTGTCAGCTCAGTCATGCTAGGATTATAAAAAATTAGCTGTCCGCCCCGGCTTCGCACGGATCATCTTTTTAGCCCATGTCACTCCGGAATAGTGTAGATTCCCAACAGTGAAAGATCTTTTTTATAGCCTATGTCACAATACTCGGGAATAGTGTAGCTTCCCAACAGTGAAAGAATTTTTGAAATCGGTCCAGCCGTTCTGGAGCCTATTCAATCCAAACAAACCTTTCCACTTTATAATATTAGTATAGAAAATACGCGAGTTAAATCCGTCTATAGTTGTTTAATTCCAAAGACTATTTAATATGTGCTTGTGGGGCGGTTATGTAGGTACATCACAACATATATATGTCTTACTAGCGGTCCCGGCAGACGTCATCCTGCCCGTTCGAAATTCAAATTAGGTAACTTTAGTTAGATAACGTTTGTATGGGAAAAGAAAAGGGCTGTTTTTAGGATTTTCCCGGCAATTAATCGATTTTTTCTCGCCGTAAGAACCATTCTTTGACTTCAACGAACATTTAAAAAAAAAAAATTGGCCAAAATGGTCCAGGCGTTGTCGAGTTATGCGCTTACCAACATATTTTGCGATTCATTTTTATAATATAATACTAGCGGTCCCGGCAGACTTCGTCCCGCCCGGCAAAGAAGCGCTGCATTAATCAATCGATTTGATACTTGTCATTGTTGCGTTTTTTTATACTATTTTTAACAAATGAGATTAATATTATTTTTTTTGTACTGGAACGTGATAAAAAGTACCTATCCTATGTCCTTTTCCTGGCTCTAAGCTACCTCCCCGTCAATTTTCAGCCAAATCAGTTCAGCCGTTCTCGAGTTATAAGTGTTGTAACAAACCCGAATTTCTTTTATATATATAGATAAGAAGAAGATAAGCCGTTAACATTCCCAACGCTCTTTAAGGCGTGAGCTAGCGTTTCCAATTACTACGTAAATGGTATAAACGTGAACGCGTTTCCGTCTATCAAACAAGTCATTTGTATTGATTTCATTATTCTTTTGTTTTGCCTTTATATTTCCTCTCGATTGAGGATTTTTCGAGGTATCTGACCTTCATAAGAGCTTGTAAAAGCCTCAATTGAATATATTTTTTAATTTGATTTTTATTTTGATTGTGCAAACCAATATAGGTATTGTTTTAGGATTTCGTACTCAAAGGGTAAAATGGGATATTATTGAAACTCCGCTGTCCGTCTGTCCATCACTAGGCAGAATCTCATGAACGGTGATAGCCTGTTGAAATTACACACACATTTCTGTTGCCGTTATAACATACAATACAATACACTCACAAACTTTCGCCTTTATAATATTAGCGTGATGGTACGGAACCTTTCTTGTGCGAGCAAGACTCGCACTTGGCAGTTTTCTTTTTAGTACTTAATTCTAAATTAGCTAAAGTAAGTGCAGAAGACGAAAATTTCAGAAAACTTTTTATGTTGAAGAAGCGCCAAGTTTATATATAAATTCTAATAAGCGACTGAGATTTTTTTTTTGTTACGTTACGCTCATCTTTTTTTTAAAAAATGGCGAAATATTCTTTACAATCTTCATCTTATTATAGCTTTAACATTGATTTTTAATTACCTACTCTAAATAAATTTCAGTTATAAATAAAACTAGCGACACGCCCCGGCGTTACGTGGTGCTATAAACCTTCCTCTTGAATCACTGTATCTATTAAAAAAACCGCTTAAAAATCCGTTGCGTAGTTTTAAAGATTTAAGAATACATAGGGGCGGACAGACAGCGACTTTGTTTTATACTATGAGTATGTAGTGATGATTTGTTTATCCTTTTAACTGTCTAATTGGGTACCCGTATAAAATTACCTATGTACTTACTAGTTTAATGAAATTTATTTTATACTAGCGGTTCGCTCCGGCTTCGCACGGATCCCTAATTTTTTTTCAAAATATTCCATAGCCTATGTTACTCAGGGTGAACGTAGCTTCCCAACAGTGAAAGAATTATTAAAATCGGTCCAGTAGTTTTTGAGCCTATTCATTACAAACATACAAACATACAAAAATAGGTACAAATCTTTCCTCTTTATAATATTAGTACTTATAGACTACTTTGTTTGTTTGTTGACACCGGATACTTGCTTATTCCTTTCTACCATTTCACTTTGAATTCAGTTCTTTAAAAGGCATTGCAACATTTTTCTTCGCTCCTAATTATCTAAAAAAGTGCATTAGATAAAACCCATTAACTGAATTTTATGTACTTAGTTCATTAACATCAGCACTGAGTCCCAAAGGGGTACAAAACCACAGCTCTTAATTTACTTTCTTTGCATACCTTTTTCGCTTCCTTTGTTACATCGTAATAAGTTATTTGTAACGTATTAAATAACCTGATGTAATGACGACTGATATATATTGGTTTAAGTATTTTTTTATGAACTACGCCCGCGACTTCGTCCGCGTGGAACTCCTCCTTTTTTGCAGTCGGTTAAAAAGTAGCCTATGTCCTTTCTCAGGCTCCAGACTTTCTTTGTGCCAAATTTCATTTAAATCGGTCCAGTAGTTTTGGCGTGAAAGCGTAACAGACAGACAGACAGAGTTACTTTCGCATTTATAATATTAGTAGGGATATAGGCTTCTCCAATTAATACGTTCAATACGTATGAAGCCATATTATTATCATTTCTATTGCATTCTGTCAAATATTGAACAGTGTAGGTAGTCCTATTTTTGTTGATCCATTTTTGGATATCTTTATTTGATTACACACACATACACGCACACACACACCTACATACGCTATTATGTTCCGTTTTAGTATATTACCCATTAAGCAAAATCAACATTCCCAAGACCACTTTAATTTACCATGTAAAATACTTATAATGAGCTTTAAACGAGAGTTCAGGCGCCGTTATAGGATAAATTAATCCTATATCTAACTTATAATCTTGTACACTATAAGTCTTATAACCGTTATAGTCCGGTCGAGATGTGAGTTCTGTGAGAAAAATCGATACAGTTGTCTTAAAAATATGGGGATTGTTGCATACGATTCAGAATTTAATTTCGAGAAGGGGGTATTTTTTTCCGCCATTGAACTCACGTCTCTACCAGACTGTTATTAGTCATTCCAGACTTATATTTTTTATAGCCCTTTGCTTGTTGGGTATAATCTATAGGAGTCTTTTGTTATGTAATTATTCTGTGAAAACCTCGATTGGGTTTGTACCAATTAACGGAATCTTGGTGGCATCGCTTGTTCTAAACAAAAGAATTAACTTACCAAGACAAAGTTAATTAGGAGGGAGTGGAAACAAAGGGGTATCTTTGGAATGATACGATGTCATTTTGCAGTACAATAAAATTTGCATTGTTCATTCATTAGCTGATTAGAATATGAAGGTATGATAAATAAAATAAAGTAATGGAATGAAAATAGGAAAAAATATTTATTAGCGAGGTAAATATTGCAGGGTAACATATTCCTGGGCCCTAGCTAGGCTTGCACTGTGTTACAGGACAAAGTACCAGGTAAATATAACATACAATAATAATAATATAGTGAAACAATTGTAAAGGATTTAACTCGCGTATTTTATTTTCTGAAGTTTCGTGTTTCGACTAAGTAGTCTATTGTTGGGTCAGCTACGAATATGGAAACCGTAAAATTATCGAAACCTCAATAAATAAAATAAAATACGCAAGTTAAATCTGTTACTTTTTTATTCCTATGGGGAATAATCGCGAAAGAGATTAAAAAACCTGCTTTGCATATCTGGAGGTACGGCAGTGTCACCGCCAAGTCGAGTAAAACAAACTAAGCTTTTCTCTAAGTCATTATGGCTATTTCCAACATATTATTCTTGTGGTATACGGGCCATCGCAAGTTGAAAATCGTTTCATACGCTCGACACTAGTCAAGAGAGCTTTAGCTGTCATGTCCAATGAGAGGCAAGCTGGCCTGTGGTTAGTGGAACATGACAGCTGGCCCTCGTATGAGTTCAGCACATCTAGTGGATATTTGCCCTAAAGTAGGTATCCTTGTATGAATACAAGAAAGTAATATCTGCCATTTAATTTACTTTATTTTCCTTGAGTAAAAATGTATTTATTATCCTTGTTATGCTTAATTAAAAGAGCAGAATCGTTTTAGGTCTCATTAAAAAAAAAATTGTCTTTTTAATTATAACCAATCAAAATTAATAAAACTGCTAAAATTAAAAATAAGTAGACCGTAGGTGGAGCTTGCCAAATGATTCCTTAGATTTTCAGCAGTTTGAGGGGACACTTAATGTTTCTACTGTAGAAAGTGATTAAGTACTTTTGTTATAAAAATGTTTAAACATTACACTTTGTGTTTTAAAATAGTTTTAACAAACAAGACTATAAAGATAGCCGCATGAGAAACTTAATGAAATCGTCATTGGCCAAGTTTTTCTCAAGTTTTAATGAAGTTTTAAACACGGCGACTTGGCGATGCGGGAAAGAGATAGAAGATTGCACCGCTTGTGTTGTGTATAATACCTAATTAACAACTGAAGCAATCGAAACTTAGATAACGTTTGAACTTCTTATCTTTGTTTTTAAATTGATTACTTATTATGTTTTGTGAATTTCTTTATGAATGTGTTTTTGGCTGACTCCTTTTGGTCAAGATTAACTGTGTGATGGGACTGCAACATTGAATAATAAATGAAAGATAACATAATTTTATAAGTAAGTACACATTAATGTAAGAAATCTGCAGGTAACGAGTACTGGATTAAATTGCACTTAGTGTAGGTAATAATATTTTTTTTCTTTTATTTCAGGAAAGTTTTATTTCATTTCACATTCATTTTGTTTTTACATTTAAATAAAACAAGGTTATTATTGATTAAGGTTTTTATAACACATTTAATAGTAAAAATTAAGAAAAAAAAGAGAACCCACAAAATTAAAACCATATACATACAACCTAAATTTACAAAATACTTATTTTTTTTCTTAGTCATAATTTTTTTTAAACATTCAAGCGATATTTATTAAGTAGGTGTGTAATGGTAATTATAGAATGTCAGATTGAACTGATACCATTGCAAGTTTAACTTTATGACTGTGTTTTCAACAAATAGTCACCCTTTGTCATATACACAGAGTAAAAAGGTACCTACCTATATTACTCACTTATCACCCCGAAACAAGCATAACCGCCTTTGTCAAACATACGTCTTTACGACGTTACTCGAGCTTTGTAAATGTCTCAAATTGTATAATTTAGAACAACAAGATTGTTTTATACAGATTAAGGACGTGTAGATACGACTTTACTTACTTAATGCAAAGGTGAGCGAGACAATGATATATATGTGAACATGAGAACAAAAGAGATACGTATAGCATTCTGATGTATGTAAACTTTGATTGATTTTAGAATGAGCCTAAACGTCTAAAAAATAGATTGAATAGTTGACGTTTTATTGCCACTTAGATTTCAGACATGAGTACCTATTGGTAAGCATTTTAAAAACTTGCTTCTGAGAATAGTGGCAAAATAAAATCTGCTATAGTGGCTATAAAACGTCAAAAAATTCACGTTTGTTATTCACAAGGGTTCCTTTTATAACGTAGACGAGTACTCAGAAAGGATTTTCGAAAATTCATCCTTAAGAGGGTAAAACATCGCTTATAGTGCGCAGACGAAGTCTATACTATTTATCTATTAGATACTAATATTATAAAGACTAATAAAGAGGAAAGATAAATATGTATTTTTGAATGTAACGAATAAACTCAAAAAGTACTGGACCGATTTTAATAATTCTTTCACTGTTGGGAAGCTACACTATTCCCGTGTCACATAGGCTATAAAAAAAGATGATCCGGGCGAAGCTGGGGCGGACAGTTAGTTATATATAAACGAATAAGAACGCAATAATAAACTTGACATTTGATTAATAGGTATCTTGTTGGAACATCAAAATATTTGCTGTATTTGACCTCAATTCGTTATTACCGTACCAAGCGTTATTAATGAAGTGAAATTCCGGAATTCCAGATGTTGAATGTTTGTTGTAATTCTCTTTCATATTATTGGAGGGTTGATGGGTTATTTAAAGATTTCTCATGGGTCGTTAGTGATACACGTCATACTCGTGAACGGGTTTTATCATTTCTTATGCCTTCGCGGTTATTACACATTGGAATGAAAGAATTATGAACGGATTTAACTCGCGTATTTAATTTTATTTTCTTTGCTGACGTTTCGGATTCTTTACAGTTTAAATAAAATACGTGAGTTAAATAACTTGGTAGTTGTTTCATTCTAGGGTTTGTCTGTTCAGGTCTGCGAGTGGTACTTTAGAGATAACTAGCTACCTATAGCATTTGGAATGAAACAACTATGAACGGATCGCGTATTTTATTTTATTTGGTAACGTTTAGGAATTTACAGTTTCCATAATCGTAGCACGACTCAGCTGACAATAGTCTAACGCTAAAGCCAGATAGCTATTGTTTTGAGACGAAATCCGAGATCATTGTGTCTTTGTTTTGTATATTTGTAGTATATTCGTTTTCTTTTGTTTAGTAAGTTAGTTCTAATTAAAAAAAGGAACTTTCTGATGAGTGTTTTTTGCAAAATTCTTAATCTAATTAAGTTTAGAGATAAATTTTGATATATTTAAACATTGATATGAATTTGTTATTCGATATTTATTACTTTTTAAACAATAAACCTTTTTAAAATGCAAATATAGTATTGGGTAACAGATCTAGGCTTGTCTCAGGTTACTTACGAAAATTTATGCTACTTTCCCTGTGATCCAGGGTGAAATATAAACAAATTTCTGATAGCTTTTACGACACTTCTCAATATAGTTCATGATAATAACGTGACTGTATCGAAACAAAAAGCCATATTTTACGCTAGATCGGCTGAAAGTCGTTTCTTTTTCAGTGCCATTACCCAGAGAAGTAAGCTAAAATTTTATGTAAAGATAAACCATTATATGCATTGTCGTTGTTTGGAATGAGAATAAAATTGTGAAATTATACTACAGTTTTGCGGATTACGAGCGCAGTGGCGTGCAATAAAATAAAGATTAGACTAGATGCATGAATCTCGAAATACATGAGACATTTTAAGTTGGCATTATTCACTGTACACTTTGAGAGAATATTTTATATTATGAACGGGACGTCAGACTTCGTCCTGCCCGATGGACTGTTTCGTTAAAGATCTGTCAAAGTCTTCTGTTACATACCCACAATCACTTTTTGTATTAGAATAAAATAATAAATAAATAAATATCTTTGGACAATTCACACCAATTATCTAGTCCCATTTTAAGCAAAGCAGTAGCGGATAAATATACATAAATACATATAAGACATCCAAGACTCAGGTACAGATGCCAGTGCTCATCACATTGACATCTGACCTAGCGGGATTCGAACCCGCAACCTCCGGTTTCGTAGTCAGGGCCTCTGACCACTAGACCAACAGGCCGTCAATGTATTAGATTGTAAGAAGTAATTTTGTTCAGATCTATATAGGTATAGGTATTTTTTTTTCTTATTTACAAACCTTTTCGTGACATTAATGAACACAAAAAAAGAATCATTTAATTTGGTGCAGTTGTATATTTCTGCGATTCATTTTTTTATCAAGGTTCAAACATGATTGTAGACGTACCTATATCCAGAATTAGTCTAAAATTTTATCTTTCTGACCATTTGTAATTTAAATAGTACATATCCAGGCATTCACTCTTTCTAACATTAACACCCCAAAGTTCTTTGCCTAATCTTTACATTTCAAATTAACAACTTAAGAGTAAAATGAAAGCATTGTAGCCGTCGAAATGACCTTCTAAATTATTCATTTTTTGCCCAAGGTGGGGAAACTGGGTCAAGGTGTATGGAATTTCGGGGCTCTTAGCAAATAGGACCTTTTTCCCCCTCGGTTTTTGCAAATGTGTAAGTTGAATACGAATACGTAAAAAAGCTGGGGGTTTATGCGAATCAACTGTAATGTAATTGCAACGAGACGAGTTCACTTAACTTAAATAGTTAGAGCTCTAAATCTAGTAGCAAACCGGTTTTATGAAGGTCGAATGAACCCCCGTAGGTATCGTTGCTTAAGTTTAAAGAAATTTTGAGTCGGGTTTCTTTAGTTCAGTGCTTTGAAATAATCGGCGTTATGCTCGTTCAAGTGGAACCAAGAGATCTCTTCAAAGTTTAATGATTGGCAAGATTTGAGAAAATTGACGCGTTCCAGCTTGGGAAAAGAGAATCTAAGATTTGTTGCTTGTTGAAAATAATTTTACATTGTAACGATGTTTTTGAAAAATCGATTTATATTGCCATATATTATTATTTATATTGCGAAATACATATTTTTCCATTCCTTTAATTTGTTTTTTGGTACCTCAATCTTAAAAAGTTAATAGCACCGTGCTAAATCAGGTAGGTACTTTAACTAAAAGGTGCATTTGGTGCAACTGTGTTTTCATTCAATTTGTAAAAGAGAGTTTCAGCTATAAGATTTTTAAGGACCCGCCCTAGTTCCAATTCCACATTTTCGCCGCAGTAAATTCAACGGTTCACCCGATTTCGCTCATTCCGACCGATTGTCGGATGTAATCGTAGCAATTTTCGAACGTTTCAGAAACATTAGCGACAATGTTCCGGAATTCCCCCATGCTGCCTGCAGTTGTTTAAAGGCGAGGATCCACTAGGTTACACGATTGTAAAAAAGTCTAGAAACTACGACTAACATATTATCTAGTTATATTTTATAATCATATTTTTTGTCGAAAGATGTCCACTTCTGGACATAAGATTCCCTAGGGTATTCCATAAAGATCGGACTGTATCAGGTCATCGAATCACTTTATAGAACCTACCTACTCATGCTGCGTTTTTGAAACCCACTTGAGCTCTTTCTGGCTCCATCAACGATCCGCTTTACGAGAAATACTACAGCCGGTGGCACTTCATTCTAGAAATTATGTGCTTCTGCGGATCTCATCCTTAACGTAGAAAAACCAAGAATTATCATGAAACTTCGACGGACAAATCTCCAGATGTTGCAACATTTTCATGTACCCATGACGGTCCTTGTCGTCAACAACGTTACGTTACCACCTCATCCATATAGTCATGCGATGTTACCAGACATGTGGGAAGTTTGGCAACGTTGTGTCACTTACCCAACGTCATTGACGATTGTCGTGTGACGTTGCCAGATCTACAAAGTCCGGCAACGTTGCACCACTTTATCTCATCGCTGGGGATAGGAATGCCTTCTTGTGAACCCGCCTTTACCCTCAATTCTTAATTAAATTTCGCCCCTGAATTACAAAATTACCCAGCGAGGTAGTGTTTTGAACGTTCCCTCGTGTCAGGTTCGCTGTCAATTTTAATTCTATTACGGCGTTGAACTGTTAATATTCATTCATACCACTGATAATAAAACAAGCAGATTGGATGCAGTACGGCTCAACATTGGACAGATATCTATCATAAAATTGACATATGTGGATTTAGACTATGAGGGGTATATTTATGAAGTTGATAGTAAGTCAAATGATGTAATTTCAGCAATTTAGGTCTATCTTCAAATCTGAATTCAATTCTTTTAATCTAAAAAAGGTTTTATTAGAGTTCATTTTGATTAAATTCTTTTTAATCTGAATATTTTGGTTACGAAATTATTTGTTCTGGAATAACACTGCCGCACTAATGAGATTTGGGAGAGCTCTCGACAGATTTCCACTACTTCATGGTTACGCTGTAAAACGGTATTCGATACAATCCTTCCATCTATCCATCTCCCTTACACTCCATTTGTGGTTGAATCGAGCGATAGAGATAGGAAGATGTACTCGGTGAAACTTCGGTTTAGGAATAGATTCCGTTTCCCCTATTCTATTAAGCCGAGATGCGAAATGTTAGGAGTTTGTTGCTTGCCAATTAAATACATTATTAACAGATATAACACGACAATTTTCATCAACTTGTCTTACTTCTTGTTTTGTGTTTTGGACAATTTGGACAAGTAATCCATGGATTAGTCGGGCAGATGAAACATGAGTAAATTTTGGATTTCTTAAAAACGTAGTTTTGTATGTTTATTTTAGGTGCGCTGACGTAGACATAATGGATACGTTTATTTGATCATGTTTACAGCATATCAAAATTTGCCGGCAGAGTGGTCCCTTTTAATTTTAAAATAGTTTTCCTACTATATTGAATTTAACTTTTCTCATAATAATTTCTGATGCCTTCGCGGTTATTACACATATTAACTGTTCTCTTCAAATCAGGGTCATATTTTTAATTAAACATAGATATGTAAAAAATTCTTACTTTATAGTTTCTGATACCTTCGCGTGTATTACTCAATGGAATGAAACAACTATTAACGGATTTAACTCGCGTATTTTTATTTTATTTTCTGAAGTTTCAGATTATTTACAGTTTCCATAATCGTAGCACGATTGAGCTGACAATAGCCTACGCTAAAGTGAATTTCTTACTTTTCTTTTTTCTTTTCATTTGGCTTCATAAACCATTATCATAAATATGTCTATGTGTTTGTTCTTTATCTAATTTCTCTTCAGAAATGCGTTAACTTTCTATTCGTTCGCTAGTGTCCTGGATTGCTTTAAGAGGCTATTTCCTCGCATTGATTGCCACTTATCAGTCTTCAATTGTATTAGCCTGAACACAGCCTTGTCGTGTTTGTGCTTAGTTTGAACACTATAGCACTTTTGAGAGATATTTGTTCCTTTATTGGACTAACTGTAAGTTAAAAAAATTATGACTACCATTTGGACTCCTTCCATTCACCATTATCTTAAGTTAGAAAGTTGTGTGAAATTGTCATGAGAAATAGTTTTGAAACAAAAATCCATTGTAGGTACCTACTACATGTGCGTGTTTGGTAAGCTCTCTTGTTACATATTATGTATACTTACTAAAAATTTTACGTTTCGCAAAATTAATAAAGCATGTAAAATTCTCAGTGGAAATAATCTTTAAAAGAAGAAAAGATTAGATAAGATAAGATTAAGTTTTACTTGTTAAGTAATAAGTAGGTAAATATTATTTCACACAATCATAAAATCAGAATAACAGCATCGCCAAGAAGAAATGGTAGTAAAGAAGAACCTACAAAAAATAATTATGCTGGTGTATCGAAAACTTTACAGTTCCCATAATCGTAGTAGACTAGTTTTCAATTAAGATACGGTGACTGGGTGTTAGACAGAAACATTCCAAATATGCGATCTAAATGAGATACGTGTCTGGAGTCGATAAGACGATGTGATCATTCCGGACTGTAGTTTGAACTTCAATCTTTAGATGAAAATTTATATTAAGGCGAAATTTAATTTAATACCAAGTATAGCTGTCCTTGGGGTAACACTGAAGTATTTTATTCTGTTGTTATAATCAGCAGGTGGTTTTTCGAGTAGTTAAGAAACCTTATCATTGTTGTCTCGAATCATAAATAAAAAAAAACGCAATTGAAGTTATCTCCTGGTACTTTTACGAATACTATTTAATTGATACAATTGATACTTCATAATATTATGTGTAACCATTCTATATATGGCTAGAGATGACAATAACGGTCTTAAACGCTCAAAGATCCGATTTTATGCCAAAATCTTTATATTAAAATTAATGTAAGTATATTACAAATGTGTAAATGTTGTATCTGTACTGTACCTTGCAGCATCATATTTCGTGTCTAAAATTGCTTGCTATGGCAAAATAGTAAATTACGCACATAGGCCAGTAAAATAAAAATTGTCTCAGATCACATGTAATTATCGTCCAAGGCGAAGCCGAGGTTGACAAAAATGTGATCTGAGGCTTTTTGATTTTACTGGCCGAGGTCAGTAGGTATACTATTTGTCTGTTCGACGAAGCCAGAAAGCGGTAATTTCATTTAGCGAAGCGTCCACAAAGTTGGCGCTTTCTGGCCGGAGGACGGAAAATTCTATTGTTCACCGCCTTCGCTCAAAATGTACATTTTTACTGAATATAAGTAACAGAATCAACTAATTCACGCATTTTTTTACCCTTTGATCTGTATGTAACTTGGTATTTTGTAAACAGTGACATCAAAGGACTGCATACGAGAATACACCGTGTCACGAAGCTTTGAACTTTTTAAAACGAGAAATGTTAAACGAAATACTTTTAATTCCGAGTTGAAATGGAAAGCAAATAATGAAGTCTAGGAAATTCTTGAAGTAGATTTGAGAGGGTCAGAAATTGAAATAAATATTGCATCAACTTCGGTTGAGAGTACTTGAAACATTGAATAAATAAGAAAGTTGTATACAGTTATGCGTCTTTGAGAGGCCTATGTCCAGCAGTGGACTGCGACGGGCTGATGATGATGATGATGCGTCTTTAATTTTTCAGCACATTTCCGTAGTGTTTTCAATTATCGTCTCCAAAGAGATTGTTAATGACTAAATGTCACAGACTGTGGTGAAACTTGCGCAGAAATTAAAAATGTAATCTTGCAATATGAACTTATGTCATTCCAACGTTCTTAGAGTAGGTAAATATATATAAATTTAAATTATAATGTACTAGTTTCTGCCAGCGACTTCGTCTGTGCACGATAAGCGCTTCCGATTGACCCCCTTATTTTCAAAAATCCTTTCTTATTGCTGCTTTTATAAATGATCCGGTCATTTTAGCTTATATTAGATAAAAATCTCGGAATTCGAGATACCCGGCTGTAATTTTGTAAATAGTTGTATATTGACATCCTTAAAGTTGTCTCAAAACCTACATATGGTAGGGTGTGAGCAACTATTAAATTTCAAGGTCAAAGTGTCAAAAAATCGTTATTTTTGTAAATTTCTCATTTCCTATGGGTTTTAGCTTTTTGTCTTTGTTGGCAATATTGTAGAATACAAAATTCTCTACAAATTTTGTTTAAAAATTTTTTTTATACGGTGAACCGTTTTTGAATTAGAGGCCGTAAAGCGCGCCCTCACAGCCAACAGGTACCGCGGTCGAAATCACACCATATACAGTTGATGAACTACAGATATTATTAATTGTTGATGTTTAGGCATGCTACTGTGTAATGCTTATACTTATATAGTTATATGGAAGTTTTTCGCTATATATAAAATGAAAACATAATCATACTTACGTAATATTATAAAATCAAAAGCAAATGATCAATGTGCATAAAGAATGTTAATTTCTTTAATTAGTGCTGTGCAATTAACCTTATTAAAGAAATTTTTAAACAAAATTTGTAGAGAATTTTGTATTCTACAATATTGCCAACAAAGACAAAAAGCTAAAACCCATAGGAAATGGGAAATTTACAAAAATAACGATTTTTTGACACTTTGACCTTGAAATTTAATAGTTGCTCACACCCTACCATATGTAGGTTTTGAGACAACTTTAAGGATGTCAATATACAACTATTTACAAAATTACAGCCGGGTATCTTGAATTCCGAGGTGAATTCCTAATTTGACCGGTCTAAAAAGGAACCTTTATGCAAAATTTCAAGTATCTACCTAACCCTTATAGTTTAGTCCTTGCGTTGTTGTCAGCTTACTGGTACTAGCGACCCGCCCCGGCTTCACACGGGTGCTATAAACCTTCCTCTTGAATCACTCTATCTATTAAAAAAACCGCATTAAAATCCGTTGCGTAGTCTTAAGAAGAACGCTTAAAAGATTTTAGCGTAGGTACATAGGGATAAAGGGACAGAAAAAGCGACATTGTTTTATACTATGTAGTGATAAACATACAACATAGTATCTTCCGATCTCATTATGTAAGCATTGACACCGTATTTAAAGCTTGTGTGAACAATATTTCCTTTCGAAAACAACTGATTATTCCACCAATCAATTTGCGGTATTTGTGTATGAAATTTTAAATTAATCATTGTAATTCAGTTGATTTAATACGTATAAAAATTTGCGGTTTATACAATTAATACAATAAAATTGCACCAGGCTTTTTGAAATATGTCATAACCGTTCATTGTGCATATTTTTTCTGTCATAAAATTAATATACTTATGTGAAACAGCTATTAACGGATTTAACTCGCGTATTTTTATTTTATTTTATTAGCTGACGTTTCGGATTCTTTACAGTTTCCATAATCGTAGCACGACTGAGCTGACAATAGTCTAACGCTAAAGTCAGCTAATAAAATAAAATAAAAATACGCGAGTTAAATCCGTTAATAGTTGTTTCATTCCAATGTGTAATAACCGCGAAGGCATCAGACATTATTAATATACGTGAGTTAAATCTTATATCATTTTATTCCAATGTGTAATAACCGCTAAAGTATCAGAAAGTATTTGCAGGTACTTGTCATTTGGTCTTTATATCAATAAATTTCTTCAGTTACACCCTTATCTAACTACTTTTTGTACGTATATATGTAGGTGAAACGCCGACTAATAAAGATAAATGGTAGGATGCGTTAAAGGAATCTTTTAAGCAATCCTCGTGCAAAGGCCGTACATTAAGGTAATGCATAATTTAGTGCCTACTACTGATTTCACACTCCCGTTTCCTATGAACAGGCGCGAGCAGTGAGGGCCGCGCATGTAATACGTCAGGGTAGGCACTCCATATATATATATATATACCATTGTGCCTATATGGAATGCACGCCCTTGCTTATGAGCCCACACTGTATGTATACGTATTTATATACCGTCGTTTCGGTAAGTGGATTTCAATATTGATATCAATTATTTATTTCGCATTATAGCGTGTGGTAAGTAGGTAACTATGTATTACACGCTTATTTTATAAAGGTAATTTCTGATGCCTTCGCGGTTATTATACATTGGAATGAAACAACTTAAACGGATTTAACTCGCGTATCTTATTTTTAAAGCCTAAGTTACTCAGTGATAATGTAGCTTTTTAATGAAAAAAAAAATATTTAAATCGGTCCAGTACTTTTTGAGTTTATTCGTTACATACAAAAATAAATCTTTCCTCTTTATTATATTAGTATAGACATTATTTTGACTGTAATAAGAGCGAAATCATTGTGAATTATTATGCTTTTTCTTCTTAAAGACTTGTTATTTCATTGTTTAACGTAGCATTAAACGTCTTATTTCGCCAAAAACGAAAGAACTTTTGTCTACAATATTACAAAGGTCACTGACATCAAAAATATAAAACTAAAACAACCGAAGCGGAGAATTTACAAAAAATATAAAAAATAAATTGCAAAATACCTTTGAGTCCATCTAAAGCGACATAAATCTACCATCTCGCAGACACACCTAACACTATTTACCAGTACAAAATCCTTGGATACCAAATGACATTCAGTAATAGTGTAAATATTCAACAGTAAGGTCTCATGAAGCTTTCGGGAACACCCGCTCTGCAGTTTGCAGTGCAACGACCACTGCAGTGCGATATACTGTGGCATTCCCACTGGAAAACACCGACCATTACGTAGTAACTTTGAACAGTTTTTCGCGTCTCAACGGGATTTTAGATCTTCCCTCGAGGAAATTTTAAATTATGTCCTATTTGCTTCAATTTGTTTTCTCGGTTTAGCAAGTATACAACGGAAAATAATATTTACAATAGTTTTAGTAAAGGAGAATTAAACAAAGTACTATACTAATACTAATATAGTAATGTATACTAATATTATAAAGAGGAAAGGTTTGTTTGTTTGGATTGAATAGGCTCCAGAACGGGTGGACCGATTTCAAAAATTCTTTCACTGTTGGGAAGCTACATTATTCCCGAGTGACATAGGCTTTAAAAAAAGATGATCCGTGCGAAGCCGGGGCGGTCAGCTAGTAATATGATGAAGAGGAAAAGTTTGTTTGTTTGGATTGAAAAGGTTCCAAAACGACTGGATCGATTCGAAAAATTCTTTCACTGTTGGAAAGCTACATTATCCCAGAGTGAAATAGGATATAAAAAAAGTATAAAGTAATAAAGATTCATAAGTTTATAATAAGTATAAATATATTTATATATAATTTTAAGATATTAATTATTTATAACGTTTCCATGGTTATTAAGAGTGGAAATAAAACTTATAAATTTATTTGGTGCTGAGTACGTTCACGGGTACTCGTACCCTGATTGCATTTTGATTGCATTGCAATTTACAGTCGCTGTAGTTTTAATTTGTTTGTCCAAATATAGTGTTGTTTTTTGTACAGGTAGTTCATTGTTATTTGTGTTTTAATTTAAAAATAAACTAGGTGGTACATTAATTTCGCGTTTTATTTACTTTATATGTATGTCCTTGTATTGTCATTTAATTTCAAAGATCAAAATTATAATTATCTTTACTCCATTAAGGGTTTTAAGTCTAAAATTTAAATTTTGAATTCGCGTAGTTACACTTCTCGAGTTAGGTCACATTAGTTCTTAACATGCTGTAAGTATATTATTATTATTTTAAATAAAATTACACTATTTTGTTATTCGATAAAAAAAAACTTTATTTCAACTCCTTATACAATAGTTAGAGTACATTAATACTGAAAACATTTCTACGGCATTTCTCGTAGGGTATACATTGCTTACAGGCTATGATAGACACGTCTGCATTCCTCACTGCACGCGCCTGATAATAATGCCAAAATCCTTCGCAAAAATGTCTACGAAAATGCTACGAGAATTTTTCGTTTCGTAGCCGCGTAGCAGCGACGTAGCTCGCTGTAGCCGTAGCAGGCCTACGGAATAATGTAGAGGCCTAATTCTGGTTAAAACTTCAACAAAGAAAATTTGATTTCTTATACTTTTGCAGTTTTTACATATTTGAATAACAAGAAATGAACTCGATTAGATAATTTCGCTTATTATAGTTTAACACTAAACAATAAACAAAGTTTAGTTATAATGTTCCGTTTTCATTTATTTAATGCTAGAAATCAACTAAGTACTTATATATAGGAATGAAACAACTATAAACGGTTTTAACTCGCGTATTTTATTTTATTGACTCACGTTTCGAAAACTTTACAGTTCCCATATTCGTAGTACGATTGACCTATCAATATTCTAACGCCAATATGTAGTAACCGCTAAAGTATCAAAAATCCTTACTTATTATTAAGTTTATTATAATGTATAGGTGTATGTTTGTTCTACTTTCACAAAAAAACTACTGCATCGATTTTGATGAAACTATAAAATAATATAGCTTACACATCAGAATAACATAAAGGCTACATTTTGTAAAGATATTGTGTAAAGCATTCACCGTGTGCAGACGAAGTTGCGGACAGAAGCTAGTTATTACATACAGTACTTTCCAGACCAGTTCCAAATAGGCACAAGTAAATACGTATTCCTAGCGTCATACATCCAACCGCTATTAAGAGGCAAGCATTCCTTACATAGGTACCTAGCGGGAGAGGTTTCCAATGAATTTACATATTGCGTCCATACAACCGCTAGTCATACAAATATCGTTATACATTGTAGGAAATTATAACATAAATATACACAATAACATTGTAGTCATACAAATATCGTTATACATTGGTATTGTGAAACTTTTTGGTCTATGGACAGCGAAGATATTTAGGCATTGTAAAACAGACTAGCCTGTTTTACAATGCCTCAATTGTTAACTATTTATTAGTAAACTGCTACCAAAGAAAGTAACTATATCGTCTATACTCGTCTATACTAATATTATAAAGAGGAAAAGTTTGTTTGTTTGTTTGGATTGAATGGACTCCAGAACGGCTGGACCGATTTCAAAAATCTTTCAATGTTGGGAAGCTACACAATTCCCGAGTGACATAGGATATAAAAAGATGATCCGGGCGAAGCCGAGGCAGACCGTTAGTATTATAATAAAAGGAAGAGTTTGTTTGTTTGGATTGAATAAGCTTCAAATCAACTGGACGATTTGAAAAAAAAATTCACTGTTGGGAAGCTACGTCTATACATAGCTGACGGACATTTACTATACAATATTTTGGAAAAAATAAGAGAACTTTAGCATATACTATACTAGCATCTGCCCGCGACTTCGTCCGCGTGGAACACTTCCTTTTTTGAAGTCGGTTAAAAAGTAGCCTATGTCCTTTCTCACGCTCCAGACTTTGTACCGAATTTCATTTCAATCGGTCCTGTAGTTTTAGCGTGAAAGCGTAACAGACAGAGTTACTTTCCCATTTATAATATTAGTAGGGATTTTACCAAAATTAACAATTTACATTTCACATACAAGATAACAATACATATCCTATCAAATTCAACCCGTGTTTTCAATTTCCCAAGGAAACCTACAATTACACAAATGAACAGACCGAGTTAACACCAACTTTAACAATGTCAAAGTTCAAAACTTAAGGTACGTCTCACGCATGCGAGTGGTAGATTAGGTGGTATTTGGTAAGAATTACCATAAACTCACAAGTCGTTAATCTGTGTCAATAATGCAAAGAGAAACGTTACAAGTCTTATTAACTACTAGCGACCCGCCCCGGCTTCACATGGGTGCTATAAACCTTCCTCTTGAATCACCCTATCTATTAAAAAAAACCGCATCAATATCCATTGCGTAGTTTTGAAGATTTAAGCGTATATAGGGATATAGGGACAGAAAGCGACTTTTCAGTCCTCCGGCCGGAAAGCGCCAACTTTGTGGCCGCTGCGCTAAATGAAATTGCCGCTTTCTGGCTTCGTCGAACAGAAAAATAGTATACTGACCTCGGCCAGTAAAATAAAAAAGCCTCAGATCACATTTTTGTCAACCTCGGCTTCGCCTCGGACGACAATTACATGTGATCTGAGACATTTTTTATTTTACTGGCCTTGGTGCGTAATGTACTATTGTTTTATACTATGTAGTGATGTTACAACTTTATGGCATTACAATCTTTATATATAAACTAACTGACCCCGTTAACTTGCTACCGCGTTTGTAGGGGCTGTTTGCAGAAGAGTGAAAATTAAGTTTTTTTTTAATGCCGAATCATCTAATAAAAAACACCTTTACTGACCTCAACGTGTCTCTTAACGAAATTATTTTTTCTAAGAATATTTTTTTATGTTTTTTATGTTTACTAAGGTAAGTACCTACTAAATTTATTATAAAATATGTTTCATTCTATTACCAAGCTCGGGGAAGGTCGATATAGGTTCGGATCTTATACTAATTATAATGTATTTTAATAATTTCTGATGCCTTCGCGGTTATTACACATTGGAATGAAACAACTATTAACGGATTTAACTCGCGTATTTTTATTTTATTTCATTTGCTGACGTTTCGGATTCTTTACAGTTTCCATAATCGTAGCACGACTGAGCTGACAATAGTCTTAACGCTAAAGTGAACAAGGAAAGGAAAGGAAAGATCACTTTAGCGTTAGACTATTGTCAGCTCAGTCGTGCTACGATTATGGAAACTGTAAAGAATCCGAAACGTCAGCAAATAAAATAAAATAATAATACGCGAGTTAAATCCGTTAATAGTTGTTTCATTCCAATGTATAATGTATTTTATTATATACAATGTATTGACATAATATTTTTTTTTTTTTATAATGTAATAATGTAATTTGTTCATATTATTTATTATTTATTTTTGTTCTGACGATCTCAATATGAGTGCATATAATTTGACATTGTAATTATACTGTATGAATTTTGAGAAATAAATAAATCGAATCTAATGTAATCTAATTGCGTTCACTGTTGAATGTGTAATGTCACTTGTCTTATCTCTGCCGCGTTATTTGGTGATGTGGCGAAATTAAACTGACTTAAAACTTGTTTACTGCTCCGCAAGAAGTGCAGTGACCGTGTAAGTGTGTAAGAGTGGAGGTAACACTGCTAATTAAAGCAGTACACAGTATATATATATATATATATATATATATCGCACCCCTAGATCTAAAGGGAGCTAACTCAAAAAAAGTAACTTTTTCGGGAGAGGCGAAATTGTTGTAAGGAATCGGATCCTTTTTTTTATCATGTGTTTCATTTAAATTTTTAGTTTTTTGAGTTAGCTCTCTTTTGATCTAGGTGTGCGATATATATATATATATATATATATACGAGTATATATATACATTGAGAAGTGCTGGCTGTTTAAAAAGAGTTTGATAAAATCTTACAAATATTGCGACCGCCTGTCAAAGCTTCTAACTGAAAAGCAAAGAAAGAAAACGTTAAGTACTTTAACTTTTAAAAAAAACAGGGTACAGGTTTCGATTTATTTTAATTGAATCTTGACCTAATAATTTCTGATGCCTTTGCGGTTATTACACATTGGGATGAAACAACAATAAACTGATTTAACTTTAGCATACTATTGTCAGCTTAGCCGTGCTATGCTGCGATTATGGAAACTGTAAAGATTGCGAAACGTCAGTCAATAAAAATACGTGAGTTAAATACGTTTATAGTTTCATTCCAAAGAATCTTGATCTGTTTAAAATAACCTATTGATTAAGTCATTTTCTATAAATCATCGGACAATGAGGGCCACCGCGTGTCAGAAATCCGCTAGATGCGCTAGTGTAGAATGAGGTCCAGCTGTCATGTACCACCAATCACAGGCCAGTAGCTCGCCTCTCATTGGTGGAACATGTCTTATGTGTGTATAACTATAAATAGGTATACACACATAAGACAGCGAATACCCATGCACAAGCTTATCCTAATGTTTGCCCCAAGGAGGATTCGAACCCACAACTCTCAGTTTCAGTCAGTTCTGACCACTAGACCAACTGACGGTCGATTTACCAACACAGCTAAAACTAAATTAGGACAGCCGTAATGACCCTGTGGAACGAGAATTTCGCGTTCCGCGGTGTGACCGTAGAACTCAAAAGAGTTATGTGCGGTCGAATTTAAGCAGAGGTTATTCAAAAACAAACACGAAGCTTTCCCCATATACTTACTAGCGATTCGCTCCGACTTCGCATGGATCTTTATTTTTATTCAAAACTAGCAGTCCCGGCAGACTTTATCCCGCCCGGCAAAGAATCGATTTCATAGCTGTCATTATATTATTTGGAACGTGATAAAAAGTATCCTATGTCCTTCACCCGGTTCTGAGCTACATCCCCAGCAATTTTCAGCCAAATCGGTTTAGCCGTTTTTGAGTTATAAACGGAGTAACTAACACGACTTTCTTTTATATAATAAGACAAGATAAGATTTTATAGCCTATGTCACTCCGGAATAGTGTAGCTTCCAAACAGTGAAATAATTTTTCGAATCGGTCTAGTTGTTTTGGAGCTTATTCAATCCAGACAAGCAAACAAACAAACCTGGGGGGCTAGACAAGTGCCCAACGTTCAACGTTAACGTTAAACGTTAGGACCGAAATGTATGGGATTTGACATCCGCGAACGACTGTCACGTACGTCACAAATGTCAAATCCCATACATTTTGGTGCTAACGTTTAACGTTAACGTTGAACGTTGGGCACTTGTCTAGGGCCCCTGTTCTCTTTAATATATTAGTATAGATTATACGGTTATTAAAACATGTAATCCACATACTTATAGCAATTATTGTACAGTACAAATGACGAATCTTACTCCACCGTGATACAGTTTTCAACTACGGGAGTAAAGAACATCATTATACCTACTTACTCAAATGTACCTATCTAATAACTTGTGTCTATCCATTAGTACCTACTAGAGTGTATACCTAATGATTATAATATTCTGTTGTTACCTTTGCTTGAATTATGTAATTTACGTTTAAGCGATATTGGACTTACAGAACTAGCCAATAAGGGTTTCAGTTTACATGGCGATATTACATGACTATGGCTTTCCTTCCCGAATGACTCGGAATCGGTAATGTATTGACATCGGAAGCATTTGGAATACACAATTGGGTGACATTTGCTTTTTCTGTGAGTTGACTTTTAGCGGGAGATTTGCTTATTTTGTTTTCTTTTGGCTTTTTTCTGGTTAGAATAATGGGGCCATATTGTGTGTTTCCTATTATATCCACTTGAATTTGACATTACGTTACAATTTATTAGTTGTACCTATCTTCTTTGGAATAACAACTATAAAGGATTTACATCGCGTATTTATAGGTATTATTTTATAGGCTGATGTTTTGAAAACTAGACAATATTCGCTGTTATTATACATTGGAATGAAACAAACAAATTGCACTCTATTCAATCTATTTACAAAATTAAATTGAACATGTTTACTGACACTATCTTAAAAAATAATTACATACTTTCATTTTATGCTTTAATTGTCTAATCGCCGCTATCTTCTAAATCCTGACTCTGTGAAAAATAATGATTGTTTGAAGTGAAAACTTCTTTAGCCGCGCTGAGCACTTTTTTTGTATGGGTAAAAACTTTCAAACTCGCGTCAGGGTCACGTGATGCTGATCGAAAAAGCGTAAGATCGAGGGGAAGGGAGAGGAACTAGTATCTCCCACTCTTTCTACCGTGCCTGAGTGTGCTGCTCCGTTTAGGTAGCACAGGGCGCTTGCGCGAATGTCGTGTGTGTTTATGTACAGCGTGCCACGCGTATCCAAGGATGGTGAGAAATCGTCATATTTGTGTACGATAGCGCAATAAATAAACATTGTATTCTACCTCATAAATGATAGTACTTTTGTACTTATAATTAAACACAACGTTCATATTGAAGTTTTCACTTCTGCCGGCACTCCCGGAGTGCTATTTTTATTAATTATTGTACAAAAAACGAAAACAAATGTACAAAGGTTAACTTTTTTACATTTGTAATGATACGAATGTCATATCAGGTTCTTACACAATTTATAGAAGGATGACTAGTAAATCAACCAACAGGGCTGTATAAGAATAACGACAAAATATAACACAATTAGTGAGTTTTTAAGCCGTTTTATAACTGGCCGAGCGAAGTTTGCGTAACTGCCGGTTTACTTTACCACTTAAAGTTGCAGCTTATTTTCCAATAGTGACCGACGTTTAAGCTAACTTTTATCTCTAGTACAGTTTAAGTTTGACGTTGACATTCTAGAAGATAATGCCTAAAGTTTAAACGTCCTGTATTCTGAGAACTTTGTGTCCTAACGATTGTGGCTAATGATCGAGCTTACATGACCTGAATAGATTGGATTAGTTCAGATTGATTTTATAGATGATTTTAGTTTTGTTTGTAATTACAAGCTTTATTGCGTAACTAGCTGTGCCCGCGACTTCGTCCGCGTGATATTTAACCCCGTTATGGGGCGAACTTCATTAGAATACGGATCTATATCTGAATCCCTAACGTTTTTTAACCTATTATTGCATTCCCTTAACGCTTTATGTCGTAATTAATGATCCTAACAATCTTATGACCTATTATTTTCGTTTTCCCAACATCGTATAAACGTTTTTGTTCCACATAATGTTTTATTTCCCTAACGTATTTCCCACTTGCCATATTGATTATTCATCCTAATCCTAATTGGTTATGGCGCTTCGCCGGCCGCTGCCTAGGCAAGCTCGCTTCGCTCGCTCGGCTTTCGCGCTGTGGGGTCACAGTTCAATATTAATTGATTAGTATACTGACAAAACCTGGTTTGTTAATGTTATGTCGTAAATATATTTTTATTAAAAGTATCGGTTCTGACGCTTCGCCGGCCGCTGTCGCGGCATGCTCGCTTCGCTCGCTTGGCTCGCGTGCTGGAAGGTCACAGTTCTACCTAACACTCCTCCTCGCTTCGCTCGTCGTCGCATCTAAAGAAGACCTTCATTTGCCGCTGCCGCGGCACGCTCGCTTCGCTCGCTCGGCTTGCACGTTGTTGGGTCGCAGTTAAATTAATTAGTATATTATTAGTATACTGAGAAAACCTGGTTTGTTAATGTTATGTCGTAAATATATTTTTATTAAAAGTATCGGTTCTGACGCTTCGCCGGCCGCTGTCGTGGCATGCTCGCTTCGCTCGCTTGGCTCGCGTGCTGGAAGTTCACAGTTCTACCTAACACTCCTTCTCGCTTCGCTCGTCGTCGCATCTAAAGAAGACCTTCATTTGCTGCTGCCGCGGCACGCTCGCTTCGCTCTCTCGGCTTGCACGTTGTTGGGTCGCAGTTCAATTAATTAGTATATTATTAGTATATTGACAAAACCTGGTTTGTTAATGTTATGTCGTAAATATATTTTTATTAAAAGTATCGGTTCTGACGCTTCGCCGGCCACTGTCGCGGCATGCTCGCTTCGCTCGTCGTCGTACCTAAGGGAGACCTTCATTTGCCGCTGCCGCAGCACGCTCGCTTCGCTCGCTCGCCTTGCGCATTGTTGGGTGGTACTTCAATTAATTAGTATATTATTAAAAGTACCGGTTCTGACGCTTCGCCGGCCGCTGCCTAACACTTCCCTTATTCGTAATAAATGAAACTAACAAAAGTACCTTACTTTCGAAATTGCATAATTTATACAGCTACCACTGAGTTTAACATTTTTTTATTTCAATCGGACAAAGTTTCTGAAGAAATCATACACGTGAGGTTTAGGTGGCTATTTATTTAAAGGAATGATTACCAAACTTATTATCAAGATCTTACAAAACAACAAAACAATTTTACAATTCAATCCAAAATAAAACCTTATACCGATTAAATACAATAATAGTGGTTTTACGTAATAAAACATTTCCCAGTTTGCCTCATTGGCTATAATGAGATACCAGTGTCCAGTATATCCAGTTCCGCATCCACGAACTCGCGCAAAGCATACTCCTTATGAGCTCACTCAGTCTTGAGGATATGTTCAGGGTCGTTTTCACAGGAGCTCGCGCGAGCTTGCTTCACCTCCGTCTCGTCCCGGTCCGCCACTTCTATTATCACTGCTTTTTTATATATTGTATAATTTTATTATGTCAGCTCTTGATCTCGAAGAACACTTCTATTTCTCTACGTAATGACACCAGTTTCCCCTCGCAAGTTAAACGGGGTCTGCTTACCCAGGAACAGTATTAAATGGACCTGATTACACCATCCACGGGGTATTACGTAATAATCCCATTTTCGTTACCACTAAAGAAATCATACACGTAACAGTTTGGGTATCTATTTAATGTCAGGAATGACATTAGCAACCGTTGCTATGCATAACTACATACTTTTTAAATGTCATAAGGCTTCATATTTTCCCCGTTTTATACACATTTTTTACTGTTTCTTCGCTCCTATTGGTCGCAGCGTGATGTTATATAGCCTAAAGCCTTCCTCGATAAATGGTCTATCCAACAAAAAAAGAATTTTTGAATTCGAACCAGTAGTTCCTGAGATTAGCGCGTTCAAACAAACAAACAAACAAACAAACAAACTCTTCAGCTTTATAATATTAGTATAGATTAGAATCTAAGAGACATAAAAACGTTCGGATATAAAAACGCAAAAATTAACGCCTGAAGAAATACGTCAACACTTATGTATTTTTCCGGAGATCGTAAAATATGTGTTTTTTATATAAATAGTAATGAGAATTTTAATTTAACAGTGAATCAAGAGGCGAGAGAATATCAAATAATTAACGTTGATAAAACCCAGAAACAAAGACCGACCAACATTTAATAATATAAATATTATACATAAAATGTTAATATTATTAAAAAAGGATTACTGAGACTGCTGTCCATCCGTCCATCACCTATCATGAACTGTGATAGCAAGTCAGAAAAAAAATATTTAAGGGAGCAACACTCGTGATATTTTGCCATTTTTATAATAACTACGGAACCCTTCGAGCTCGAGTCCGTACCCCACTTGGCCGGTTCTTTTATTATCATTGAATAGACCCCTTTGTATCATAATGCGTCCGTGAATGGGAACGTAGATCATAATTACAAAGGACGGAATAATGAATAGCTGACGAGACTTGCATGCTGATTGTAAATGCGGTTGCATCCATGCAATGTGCATCATGTTTTAAAAATCAACTCCCGATTCCAGCTTTATTGTGAAGTTTTATTTTACTTTTGTCATTTACCTAATCCCTACTAATATTATAAATGCGAAAGTAACTCTGTCTGTCTGTCTGTTACGCTTTCACGCTAAAACTACTGGACCGATTTAAATGAAATTTGGCACAAAAAAAGTCTGAAGCCTGAGAAAGGACATAGGCTACTTTTTAACCGACTGCAAAAAAAGAGGAGTTCCACGCGGACGAAGTCGCGGGCAGAAGCTAGTGATATAATATATCTAAAAGCAATGTATCAAATTGTTTTCTGATGCCTTTGCAGTTTTCAAACCAATATGTTTTAAATTATCTAAGGTAGCCTCGTGATACCTACTTAATAACTGATTTATATTCTGACGTTTTGATACCTTTGCCATTATTCCTAGTAGGTTCTTTTTTTTTTTTAAAAAGCTTTTATTTAACTTGCGATGTATGTATGTATGTATGGATGTTTGTTCGGGTGGAATCTTGCAACTTAATTTTAGGGCACTTGCCCTCAACCGATTTATTATTTATTTTTTAGAGCATTTAAATAAAAGCTTTTTTTAAAAAAATTTTTTTTTTTTTTTTTTCGGTTAGTGACTGTTTACAGTTGGCCCTGGGGCCGTTACTGCTCCACCAGACAAAATGGGGAGCGCTCCGAGGTGCGCTCACTATAACCTAGTAGACTACACTGACGAGTATAATAATGTATAATAACCGCGAAAACATCAAAAGATTTACTTATTCGTATTTTCTTTTGCAAAAGGTAATAATATCATATATTGTCAGCTCAGTCGTGCTACGATTATGGAAACTGTAAAGAATCCGAAACGTCAGCTAATAAAATAAAATAAAAATACGCGAGTTGAATCCGTTAACAGTTGTTTCATTCCAATGGTAAAAATATCATTTACGTTTAAACGTACGATTTATTTGGCGAATTGCATGTGAGTTTTCTACCTAAATAACTGAACACATTTAACTTCAGGCTGAAATCATTATTGAAAATTGCTGAAATTCACGCGTCGTTTCTATTTTATTTATGCTCGATTTACGAATGACGTGGGCATGATTTCGTGTTGGCGTGAAATTATTGTACCTCGAATAATTCAAGTTTTGTGTCATTTTGTGTATGTTAAATTGTATTGTAATTACTTTGTTCATGTCGTTTGTTCACTACGGAAAGAATAAAAAAATATATTTTAATAAACCGATGATTTTGATGGTAAGAGTTATAACGAAAAAAAGACGGAAAAAAAATGCTAGGCAGTTTACACAGTGATAAAATTTCAAAATACCAATTTAATTTTGTATTTTTTATCACAGTTTGTATTTTTTTTAAAGCCGTTTAAATGAAGAATTTTTATAATTTCTGATGCCTTCGCGGTTATTAAATATTGGAATGAAACAACTATTAACGGAATTTAACTAGCGTATTTTTATTTTATTTGCTGACGTTTCTACTTACTTTAGCGTTAGACTATTGTCAGTCGTGCTACGATTATGGAAACTGTAAAGAATCCAAAACGTCAGCAAATAAAATAAAAAATAAAATGAAGAATCTTAGTTATTAGTAGGTACGCAGTTATTTTTTATTTTATGTAAAAATATTTTTATGATTGCCTATAGAACTGTAAATATTTCGAAACTTCAGCAAATAAAATAAAATAAGCGAGTTAAATTCGTTAAAATGTGGAATAAATAAATACAAGTCAGAAATAGCCAACAAATCCAACTCGGCGTTATTCAGGAAACACTTTCGCAACATTTCCCAACCTAGGCAGCCATATTGCTTATAGCTTCCCGAATGACATGTTGTTCAAAGATCTTTTTTCTCTCATCAGAATTGAGTGCTCTCATGGCTAACGTGCACGTTTGATTCGCTCGAGTCGCGAAAACCTAGGGGCCATTTTACTTTTTAGAGCAGGTTTTTGTCTAAGAGAAAAACAACTATGTTACCCTAAAACTCCACTTTGTTACCGTTCATATTTTAAATTGTATACAATATTTAAATTGAAATGTTAATAGAAGTTATAATAACGCGGCAGTTTCACGTACTTTGAATTTTTCTTATATTTTTCCACGTTATATATCTATTTCTATACCTACTAATATTATAAAGAGGAAAGATTTGTACCTATTTTTGTTTGTTTGTAATGAATAGGCTCAAAAACTACTGGACCGATTTTAATCATTCTTTCACTTTCACGTAGCTGTACCCTGACTATAGAATATTGAATATTTTGAAAAAAATAGGGATCCGTGCGAAGGCGGGGCGAACCGCTAGTAGTTCATATTCGTTTTACATGGTTTTTTTGTGAGGGATACAAAAACCTGCTCTAAAAAGTAGAATGGCCCTTGGACTGACGATAGTTTCTGTCGACGTTAGTGAGAACTGCCCTTTGTTTTCAGTTGTACTGAAATTTTGAATTTTACTGTTCCGGGTTATTGGTCCTAAGTGAAATGTTTTGTTTTTTTATTTGAGTTTTATAGGTGTAGTACTTATTGGATTAGATTTATTTATATAGAGTTTTGAATTTGATTACTTACTGGTAGATACTAATAGAAAAGTTGACAAAAGTGTATAATATATTTTTACTTATTTTTAGTTTTGTAAGAAGTTCGTAAAAGTAGTTAATTAAAAAACGTGAGGTAAGGTCAAATATAAATGTTTTATTGAATTATTTACATTATTATTTTAGTTTTTAGAATAAATTGCATTATAATGCAAGACGTTTAATATATAATATAAGTAATTTGAGTTAAGTCAAGTACCCGCCCTGGCTTCACATGGGTGCTACAAACAAACTCTTGAATCACAATTTAAAAAACCGTTTCAAAATCCGTTACGTAGTTTTAAGATTTAAGCATACATAGGGACAGCGACTTTGTTTTATACAATGTAGTGATTTTTCCTCAACAGAAAACAAAGTCATAGGCTATTTGTTCAAAAAGCACAAGTTTCTGAGAAAAGTCGGAAAAGTAATGTTGTCTTACTCCGCCTGCACTTTCGCTTCCAGTCCAATCCGATTACGTGGAAACTTTTCCAACAAATCGATTTAGTTTCTTTACATAAACAATTCATATCGTATGTTAACGCTAACTTCTCGATCAGGGAATTAACTAATATAAGGTTGTACTTTTACTAAAAGTTCTTACAAAATAGTTTTTTCCGTCCTCCGGCCAGAAAGCGCCAACTTTGTGGCCGCTTCGCTAAATGAAATTTCCGCTTTCTGGCTTCGTCGAACAGAAAAATAGTATATTTACTGACCTCGGCCAGTAAAATAAAAAAGCCTCAGATCACATTTTTGTCAACCTCGGCTTCGCTTCGGACGACAATTACCTACATGTGATCTGACATTTGAGACATTTTTTATTTTACTGGCCTTGGTGCGTAATGTACTATTGCTGTTGGAAATCTTGTCTTAAATTTGTTGAATTCCAATTTATTCGCTGTTTTGTTCTACCCAAATGCTACTAAATTTACTTGAATTATCAATCTTGTGTTCAGATTATGTATATGTATATTTATGTATCTACTACTAATAACAAGCTTTGCTTAGTTTGAGACTTCCCGATTCGATCACGGCCGCCATAGCGGCCGCCGCGCCCCCTCCCACGGACACAAACCGAACACCGACACACAGGCAGCTGCCGCGCGGCATGCGGCCTCACCCACACCTAGCATACTCGATAGTGTTACAGCGGCCCCGCCGGCGGGGTCGAAGACGTCCACATACACCCGGCGCGCGTCGGACTTATCCGCAGGGACCTTCTGTTCCCTTGCAACATAATAGTCGTGTCAACACACCTCCTGACGGCCCGAGCCGAGGTGCGACCCCGACCTCGGGTCGGTCAGGGCTAAAAACCCTAAACCAACCCAAAAGGCTTAAGAGTCTCCTTTCAGGAGTCTCGCCACCCGTCCGGTTTTGCAGTGAAGGCCCATTAGCTGGCCAACTGCGCTTCAGTATTCAGTTCGAAACAAAAACAAAGTTTGAGACTAGATCAGTTAGTATGAATTATCCACAGATATTATTGGTAAAATTTATGCCACAATCAAATCATATTAACGACTCAATGTTATATTATTTATCTAAAGGATACTCGTTCAGCGAAATATACTTTTTATTGTTCGATATAAAATCGCCGTAAAGAAATATAAATCAGTAAGTGCCATAACCGTGTCCCATCACTCCATCTATACTAATATTATAAAGAGGAAAGATTTGTATTTTTGTATGTTTGTAATGAATAGGCTCCGAAACTACTGGACCGATTTAAAAAATTTTTTCACCTTTGGAAAGCTACATTATCCCCGAGTAACATAGGCTATATAATATCATGCTAGGTCTTATAGTTGCGGAGCAGTAACCGAAAATGTTTCAAAAACGGGGGAAAAGTATCGTTTCTGAGGCCTTAAAAAAATCGTAAGGCCCCCGTGCGAAGCCGGGACGGGCCGCTAGTAACATAATATATGACGTAGGTAGTTAAAAACAAACGGTGGCCATCGTAACTGTAGGATGTTGAAAATTCTTTCAGTTCGAAAACTTCGTTTTATAGTAAGTGCTCACTTGCATAGGAAAGTGAGCTGGTAAGGTCATTTGGCTGAGGAACTTATGAAATAATTTATATGCAAAGTTTGAAAACAGGCAAAAGCGAGTTATTAGTTTCGTTGGATCTACATTTACATAGTTTCACTTTAATGGGGGTTTGTTTTGTTCGCGTCAAAAATGGAAAGTCTTGAGGAGTTTGAAATTTATGCTGTTCGTTTGTTTCAGAAAAATGCCGTTTTTTGTAGATATTCAAGGTCACGGCAAATTGTACTTAGCAACGTAAAATTTCGTAACGGTTGTTTTGCTTGTTCAGCTACAATTTATCTCGATTCATTTCAACCCTTACAACGCGTACGGCTCCCTGGAGTGAGGAAATGTTTCAAAGTTGTAACCTTACCCGTTCTGGCGTGACCAGGTTTTTATTGTGTTAGGAAATAAATTTAACCAACACTATTTAGTCCCAGCTGGCACTAAAAGCAGCGCCACCCGAAATCGATCGATCTTCAAGGTTTTCTCAATCATAGCTCTCTTTGGGAACACACTGTCATATAGATTGTTGTTATTGTTTGACTGTAATTCAAATTACTATTGATCTTTAGCAGACTTTACCAAAGATCCATATTCATTGGGATGAATCAACTTGTGGCGGCCCTGCTACGTGAGTTACGTGACTGTGGCAATCTGCTGACAGGGCCGCCACACAACTATTAACGGATTTAACTCGCGTATTTTTGTTTTATTTTATTAGCTGACGTTTCGGATTCTTTACATTTTCCATAATCGTAGCACGACTGAGCTGACAATAGTCTAACGCTAAAGTGGTCCGTTAATAGTTGTTTCATTCCAATGTGTAATAACCTCGGAGGCATCAGAAATTATTATCCATATCAATGTTTTCTTCCGAACATTATCATATAGACCTTGTATCACTTTTTGATCTCAGGATCAAACTGATTCAGGTCAGTTTGATATTATTATGGATATTAAGCAGACTTAACCAATGATTCATATATGAATGTTTTGCAAATGGTGGCCCATATCATAGGATGAAATTAAGGACATATTTGCGAAATTAAAATTATGGTTAAACTGCGGTAACTGATACTGTAACAACATAAAGAATTATTACGTTGTACGTGCAGACAGACCGCTGTTCCGGATTATCATTTATATTATTTGTTTGTGGGGATTAAATGAAGCTTTTAATCTTATCTGTTGGAAATTTTCACAATATGAAATATTGTAACATTGAGCACGGTAAGCGGAGTTCATATGTAAATAGTAAATTTGTTAAAGCCATTAATTAATTAATGGCTTTAACAATTAATACCTAATCTATACTAATATTATAAAGCTGAAGAGTTTGTTTGTTTGTTTGTTTGAACGCGCTAATCTTAGGAACTACTGGTTCGAATTCAAAAATTCTTTTTTTGTTGGATAGACCATTTATCGAGGAAGGCTTTAGGCTATATAACATCACGCTGCGACCAATATGAGCGAAGAAACAGTGGAAAATGTATAAAAAATCGGGAAAATATGAAGAATTACACCACGGGGACGAAGTCGCGGGCACAGCTAGTGGATATTAAATTATTTTACAAAAAGTATTGCTTAATATACCTAATACATATACCTGCAGAGGTGCTTATAAAGAAAATTTTAACAAATCACATTCACACACCGTGAATGCAAACACAAACTTAAGTTATTAAAACACAGAACTACTTATATATAAATAACGTAAAAATAAAAAAAATTGTCTGAGAGTCACAAATGTATACTTAACCTACCAAATTATATTGACGAGTGAGAATCTTTTTTGTATTTATGACCAAGTTAAAACTTTTTATTAAAATTGTCTCAAATCATTTCTGATGCATTTTTTGAATGAAACAACTATTAACGGATTTAACTCGCGTATTTTTATTTTATTTTATTAGCTGACGTTTCGGATTCTTTACAGTTTCCATAATCGTAGCACGACTGAGCTGACTATAGTCTAAACGTTAGCAAATAAAGTAAAATAAAAATACGCGAGTTAAATTCGTTAATCGTTGTTTCATTCCAACAAATTGTCTCAAATATTTACAATATCTATGTACCTATTTTCATGAAAATTAGTGTTAAGCTTATTTTAATTGAACCATTGTACTTATGCGTACCTAATAATAAGCGTATGATTTCACTAGCCTATCATTGTATCAAATTGTCATCAAGTACACAACCGCAGTAGCATCATGTATAATTCAAGGACTTATTCAGGCATATCTCTCTACTCTTTCTAGCTGATTTTAATAATTAAATTTCCCAGAAACTTTGGTGTACCCGCTACAAAGGAACGTGTGCTATTATTATGCAAATGCTAGGATTGAGCGGTTTGTCTTTCTTTGCAATTCTTTGTTGTAACTTCTGAGATCTAATTTTGTAGAAAAGGGCCGTTGTTAGGATAGCTTAAGTTTTTTTTATGAAGGATTGATTAACTATATAATAATTTCTGAAGGACGCTAAAGTGACAATAGTTAGCGTTAGACTATTGTCAGCTCAGTCGTGCTACGATTATGGAAACTGTAAAGAATCCGAAACGTCAGCAAATAAAATAAAATAAAAATACGCGAGTTAAATCCGTTAATAGTTGTTTCATTCCAATTCGTTAACTATAATTGGGAATAAATATATCATTTAACTACGGTCTTTTTCTAATGCAAATATCAAGTAATAACTTAAATAGAAATTGTAACTCAATAAACCTATAATTTTTTTATTGCAAGGCGTTTACTCATTCAATAATTTTGACTAATCGTGTGTCTGTTCTGATTATATTTAACTTATTGAGACCTACTTTGTTTCCATCATTAGTAATCTGTAATTGGCTTCGTGTTATTTTATTAATTTACTTAAATAATAATGATGTACGTCTTATTAATTGTTGACATCGTCAAGTACGATTAGTTACACAAAAAAAATCTGTAATCTTTCCAAAGCAAATTTGAAGACAACTAATTTTCCACTCACTCCAATCTGAAAATAAGGCTTTATTTAAAAAACAGTTCAAGTTTATTATTATAATAATAATAACAAGCACAAAAATAAACCACAAACCATTCTTCCTCAAGAAACGTCTGAAAAATACTGAAACAAAACTTACTAAGCAAGATTGCTGAAGAAAACGTGTACACCCCACTTACCGGCGTGAATGGGTTCATATGAAGTATTAGAGAGTACTACCAACAATTGACTTTGCCTCGGAAGGCTTTTAAGGAACAATCGTGCCGGATTGGCCTTTCTCCGACCGCTTGAAGAATGCTAATGGCCTACTATTTACGCTATCTGCTCTGGTTTGTGATTCAAATCGAAGCTCCTCTGCAACTAGTCTTTTAATTTAGGTACCTACTCTTGAAACAGGTGCTTTCTATTTAAGTATCGTTGGTATAAAACAATTAAAACGATTTCGTGAAGGTACCTATATTATTTTATTTACATCTATACTAATATAATAAAGAGGAAAGATTTGCCGCTTTCTGGCTTTTTCGACCAGAAAAATAGTATAGGTACTGACCTCAGATCACATTTTTGTCAACCTCGGCTTCGCCTCGGACGACAATTACATGTGATCTGAGACATTTTTTATTTTACTGGCCTCGGTGCGTAATGTACTATTATTTAAATTTTCAATATTCATAGTCGACTGAGCTGACAATGTAACATTAAAGTACAATGTAGAATTACTTTACAATTTGTATATTTGTATTAAAGTGTACTTTAGACGCTATTCCGTCAGCTCAGTCGACTACGAATATAGAAACTGTTAAGTAAGACTAAGCTGTACTTTAGTGTTAGACTATTGTTTAAGTATATTTCATTGATATCATGTCATTCATTATAATTTCTGATGCCTTCGCGGTTATTACACATTGGAATGAAACAACTGTTAATGGATTTTACTCGCGTATTTTTATTTTTTTTTATTAGCTAACGTTTCGGATTCTTTACAGTTTCCATAATCGTAGCACGACTGAGCTGACAATAGTCTAACGCTAAAGTTCATTCCAATGTCATTAATTACTAAAAAATGTTTATCAGTATCAGTTAAAAATACGCGTTTAAAATTTTGTAGGTTACCGTTTTGATGAAAACCTTATACCGTTAACTGCAGGCCCATTGTAATACCTACTAACAATGTATAGTATTATATTCTGAGACTCCAAGCTTTGGCTTCTCTGAACGAAGCCTTACTAACAACAGCTAATAAGGTATTAGCTGGGGACTTATCCTTAAATATTCTTGTAATATTTTGATAAGTAAATGAAAACAAACAAGTCTAGAGAATAATTTCTGATGCCTTCGCGGTTATTTTACACTAGCGGCCCCGGCAGACGTCGTCCTGCCCGTCCGATTGTTTCATCAAAGATCTGTTAAAGTCTTCTAACTGTCACTTAATTAATAGTAATTCTTCATAAGGCTTCATATTTTCCCCGTTTTTTACACATTTTCTTCGCTCCTATTGATCGCAGCGTGATGTTATATAGCCTAAAGCCTTCCTTGATAAATGGTCTATCCAACAAAAAAAGAATTTTTGAATTCGAACCAGTAGTTCCTGAGATTAGCGCGTTCAAACAAACAAACAAACAAACTTTTCAGCTTTATAATATTAGTATAGATTGGAATGAAATAACTATTGACGTATTATTCACTTTAGCGTAAGACTATTATAATAATATTTTTGTACTGAGACAAGAGTAGAAAAATTGAGACTCTCAGTGGGACTCGAACCCATGCCCTTGCCTTTACTAGCGGCAGCGTACTGACCTTTACACCATGAGAACCCACTAATGAGTCTTCAAATTTCTCTACTCCTTCAAACAGGTCTTGTAGTTTCATAGTTTACTTACGAATTTTTCGCTTCAGCGCCATCTATGTGAAATGCTTTGCAGCATTTAGCACGCACATGCGAAATACGAGAGTTAAATCTGACAATAGTTGTTTCATACCAAAGTCCAGCGAGCCTATGATGAATTGTCGAGTCGACATCTTGTCATGTCGATGTCGTCTTATTCTCGCTGTTATCTGTCAAAAATCGGTAAGGTTGTCGACAACGAGAAATCTTGACAAGTCGATGTCGTCTCTTATGTCATCAACGGAATAATATCGATACAAAAAACCTTCTCCTTGTCGACAAAGTTCTCAATATTATGTCGCCAAGATGTCGACTCGACAGTTCATCATAGGCTCGCAGAGAAGTATCATTATTACAAACGTTAATTTAGAAACTCCGTTGAAATACGAATACTTACTAATTCGAAAGACAAATGACACTAGGACAAGTGAAATCAGGACAGTTGGGAACTCTTTCAGTAAAAAACGTGTTGCCTTATTACCTTAATTACTTAAGCATTTTGCCTTGAAATTTTTGCCTTTGTTGAAATTTGCAGGTCTTTTGAGAAGATTTTTCCTCCCACTTTAATTCATAACACGCCTCTCTTTGAAGTCTACGTTTTGTTAATTATAGGGTTTAGCTTGATTCAAATTTTTTTCATGTTTAATACCTAATTGTTTATGATTTGGAATACAAGAAATAAAATAGATGAAATAGGTACCTAGTCACTTTTACATGTCACGTGTAAAAGTATATGTTAAAGTACTTACTAATAAATAATTTGATTTGAACTTGCGTCTATTACTTTTATGTTGATTCCCAAGAGTTGAATGAATATTTGTTTTATTCCAATTTCCAATACCTATTTATTAACTGAGCAGCATCATAAATTTAATAAGTACTTACTAAAGAAAAAAAAAATCGATTTGAGTTTAACTCATTTTCTATATGGACCACCCATTTTTCGGAGGATAATTTTATAATTTGATTTGTGATTCTTTTAAAGTTAACGCAATTGAATAAATGGAACTAGTAGAAAAACGAACTAAGTAATAGTACTTTGAAATATGAACAATACAAAACATGATATCAGATTTTTTTTCTCAATATTAGCTTTACTTCCATCTCATCTCTTTGTAATCCATAATCCAATCTTCCTATCGCTATATTAAAAAGGCTTCTTGAACATTGTGAAAATATATAACCAATATTAAACCTTAGTATTCTAAACCAATCTTTTACAGCACTTACTCAGCACAAGCTTAAGATTTAAAGGCAATATTTGCAAGATTAATAGTTTGAGCCACTAAAAGAATTCAAACAGAAGGTTTTATGGGTGCTTAAAATTTTTACACACCGCTTTTACGCTACAGCGTCAAGTTATGGTACATATTCCAAGGCAGTTAAGTTAGGACATTGTACATAGACTGCCATCTCGTCCCACGGTAATATTATACACTATTATGACATCCATAAACATAAGGAAACGCTTAGCAATTTCTGCTAGGCAACGTGTTTTAGATTTTATAATTATAAGACCCAGTCGTAAAATCTTTGTTGAAGCGACCTCTTATGTTTTAAAGATGACGTTAGATTCTTGAGACTTACAGTGTGAATCTAAATAATGTTTAGTTTAAATACTGGCCAAGTGCGAGTAGGACGCGCGCGCGAAGGGTTCCGTACACAATCATATTTTTTTCTGTTTTTTTAGTGCTTGTTGTTATAGCGGCAACGGACAATCATCATCTGTGAAAATTTCAATTGGCTTACTTAATCGAGGCTCATAAGATACAGTCTGGTGACAGACGGACAGACAACAGAGTCTCAGTAAGGTCCCGTTTTACCCTTTCGTTAAAAAACCCTAAGAAAAAAAAAATTGCTCAGATTTTGAAGATTATTTGATAGGTATTCTATTATCACTTAAAGTTACAAAAGACATATTTAACCTTGTAAGTTCAAAATACTGCGATAATCCGGTAGGTATAGTTAAATTACTGAAACTGTGAACACCTTGAAAATTATTCAACAGGTAATCCAAGATAACAGGGTTCCATTGTTTATCTCTCGGCGCCATCTTAGAGGCAAATGCTTGTTTAGGTCCAATTTACCTTAATAGGATAACCAAAATTTCCAACATTTAAAGAGTCAACAGTGCGTTATAAATTTATAATGTTTTGTTTTTAAGCAACCAGTTAAATTACGCTTTTAACTAGCTGACACTAAGTAATAATGAAATCGCACACCTAGATCTTATGGGAGCTAACTCGGAAACTTGCGATTTTGAGTAATGCACACCGTCGAATTACAGAGAAATCTACCTAAAAGTTAACTTCTCTAGTGTCTTATTAAAAACATAAATCTATTCAGGAAACTTCTGTAGTGCACAGGGATATTTTTCTAAGTTTTTTTTCCAGAAAAATCATTTTTTCGGGTTAATCCTGTTTGAATCTAGGTATGCAAAATTACTATAATATAAGATTATTGCAGTGTCCTTACATGTTGTTATGTACCTGCTACCTATTTAAATCCAGCACATTATAAGCAATTGACCTGAAATATAAAAAAAAAATACCACACAACTGAGACGAGGAAAATTATTAAGAGTCCAAAACTAAACCGATCCATGAATTCAAAACTTATTCTTTTAACGCGACGAAAACTAACAAAAGTTATAATGCAATCAATCTTCAATTCCCTTGATCGAGCTGCAGAAATGCAAATAGAAAACTCGCTCGAGTCTTTCGCCCATCAGCTGCTCGCCAGCGCGGATATTTTAATCGTTTTAAATTATCCCGTCGCCTTATCTTACTCCTGTTTTATATTAAGTTTTCCTTAAGACTAAAATAATAAAATTAAACAATATTAAAATCTACACACAAAGTTTCCGAACGATAATCACCATTTCCTACAATTCACAAAAAGTCCTCTCAAAATTTCTATCGGTCAAAACCTAAACACACAGATTCCAAAGTTCATAACGTTTAGTCGTTTAAACTTCTATTTTACAAAATAAAACTGACTGCAGCAGACTATTTCTCTTACTGTTCCCGTTACTGAGAGTAATTACTAAACCAAAGTATGAACTCTGCAGCCGTTTCAGACAATATTTAAGTGCCTACGTGTTCAAGCTTTGTTTATGACTACCGCTTTAGAATATTCGCCATCGCAATTATTTAATAATTTGGGTTCTGAATTTAGTATATAGGTTTAAGAATGGTCAGTCTGTCTGGATCATTGAATATTGTAGAACCATTCAGTACCTAAATAGAAGACGACACAAAAGGATTTTATACAAGTTTAGATAAAGCTGTAAACCATATTAAGTCAAGATCAGAGGGCCAAACACTATTCGATTTACAGCGTGCTTCTCGAAACGTCTATCCTGAGAGTGCATATATGTAAAGAGGTCTTCCCACTACGATCGCTTATCATACTCACAAGGCCAAAATCGTTTTGTGACGTCATAAAATTTGAGTAAACTTCGCCGCGTCACGCCCACATCATTGCCCGGAATCTTTTGTTCCATTGTTGGTTTTGCCTTTCACATTTCGCGAAACTTAATTTGGAAACTGCCAACTCTGAATGAGTTTCTTTTTCTCCTTCAACAAGTTGAATTAAGGAAATCTATTTATTACGAGGTTATGGAGGGTTTCTTTGTTTAATTTCATGTGTTGATTTATTCAGTGGTACCTCAGTTTAACTGTAAAATGTATGTGTCTAGGTAATGATTACTTCCTCCTTAGCTACGATAACCTTGAAAAATCATCTAAAAATCTTTACGCAATGTTGATCTGCATGGATATCACATGTTTTGTCGAGCGAGAAAACTTTTATCATTGTCATATGTTTTCAACGAGTGAAAGAGTGACAATGACAGATGTTTACATGTTCCCTCTATTTAAGATACACTCTAGCTACCCGCAGGAACATTCCCTAGAGCACGTATTAGGTATACGTTCCCTAACAATCGACAATTCAGGTAAATTGTCGTCTAAACTTTCTTTATCATCTAGGGTAACAATATCCAAGTTTATGCCTAAATCTTGTCGTCTATACATAAACTAGTAAACTAATGCGCAAATAGTTTCAATAATGAAATTCCTCCGGGCGACCCATTTTACTCGAAAGGTAGCTTGGCTCAACGCCACTTCCGTCAGTTTTGGCTCGCTCCCCGTACCCTAGGAAATTAAACTGTGCAAAAACTAACTAGCCGGAGATATATGGCGCTGTGACTTGTATCAGACAACGAAACCTCCCCGTTCTAGCCAAGTGGCCGTGCTGACCTTTTTGTAACGAACAATTTGAACCGCTTGCAAACTAATGCCTAGCTGCTTTTAAGCTACATCAGTATGTTTGGGTTAATCTTGCGAGAGACTTAAGACAGTCGACAACGCTATTCATGCAAACCCATTACGGTTGCAGTTCTCAATTGATAGCTTTTGTTTCCACAATAGGCTGAATGACGATGCTGAAAACAAAAGCAATTATGGATTTTTATCGGAAAAAGTTAGCGCCTGTCGTGTTTTCTGTCAACAATGTTGACGAGCAGTTTTGTTGTTAGGCCCTTTTCCCGTGGCATTGCGAACGCCAAAACAGACGTTGACGGATGCTCTCCGCCGTATCCGACGTTTAAATTAGAAAAATATCTCACCAGCAAAATATTACTTATTCTTTTTACTTTGGCCCCGAGACTTGAGGAATGAACACAAACGCAAATTGCTTGCTTAGCTTATCTGATGTATTTTATTTAATATACCTGTCTAGAAACTTTTATCTCTCACCTCAATGCCAGATGCAGACTACATTTAGTAGATTGCATTTGTTTTTATATTTTTGTTGTTATTGCTAAGTCGCTATAGTTTACATCTATTCTGGTACGTATTAGAATTGTCTAGCGAACTTTTCTCTGCGTTGGAGTATGAAGCCATTTCGACTGTTTCCGATCTTTCAATAAATATCTTTTTTTGGCTCGAGTGCCCAAAACCTAGTTCAAAATTGGGAATTCCAAACGTAGCGTAGAGCAATCTTCTCCCGACATATTTGAACACGCATCACTTTACAACGCGGTACCAACGAAGCCAATATTTTTGATGCAATGCAGATATTCATAGATAATATATCATTTAGACATTTAAATCATTTCCTTCCCGATTGAAATGAATATTCAAAAATGATTTATAGAGCTGGAATTTGAAAATGAAGAGTTAAAGAAAGCTTACTGGGTAGAGTAATAAGGTTAAAGTAGGTAGGTACATATTTTTCAACTGGTCTAAAAAAGTCCAACAAAAAACAAATTAGACATAAAATAAACACTCAATAGATTGAACAGACAGAACCAATCACTAACTATAGTTATTAATGACTGTAGATTTATTTTCCTTCTCTTAATGCAGCCCTTTCATGATATTGGAAGCCAGCCAAGTATTCAGACTTGTGCTGGGGCATATTGATGACCAGTGGTGACCTATTGCCGAGCTGAGTGTATTTCGCATAAATCAATACTAATGGATATAATCAATTATTTGACAATCAAGTCACGTATAATAAAGTTGTTTTTTGAAAATAGTGCGAGCACCACTTGTCATGCCATGTCTTCAATAGTCTTTAAATAAAAAAAACATTCAAGTTTAAAAATGTTGTTCTCGGCGCCATTTTGGTACGCGCAATTCAAAATGGCGTCGTGCCTTATCTTTTTACCAAAGATTATAACCGACCAGCATTAGTTTTCATGACGTTTTCAAAATTTTAGGCAATCTTTTGTTATCTTTTTTTTGTTTTCAAGCATTTTTAGGATTGCAGACTTAGGTATATATTATTATATTAGATTGATTGTACCTATCTCATATGAACAATATTCTTCGTCTGCTATATAGCCTGAAACATGGCATGGATAGCTAAAAACGAACATAAAGTTCGTCTTTGTACTTTAGCATGGTCAGTCCGAGTTAAACGTAATGATACCATTTTGTATGAGTAATGCATGTTTTAGCTACTCGCCGCTAAAGGCTCCTTACGCCATACAAATTGAAACTGAAATGTTTAACTTAGTAACATTCTATG
Organism: Polylopha cassiicola; assembly: GCA_038024825.1. Lineage (NCBI taxonomy): Eukaryota > Metazoa > Arthropoda > Insecta > Lepidoptera > Tortricidae > Polylopha > Polylopha cassiicola. The sequence goes on along the minus strand of CP149053.1, from coordinate 3,716,660 downwards.
TTAGGTAACACTTCTAGATCATATTTTTGATACTATCGCGGTTATTACAAATTGGAATGAAACAACTACTCTTTCACTTTAGTTATAAACTATCGCCCGCTCTGTCTACTACGAAAAAATGTAGTTTTCAAAGCGTCAGCAAATAAAATACGCGAGTTAAATCCTAACTTCCTAACTAATATTATAAATGCGAAAGTAACTCTGTCTGTCTGTCTGTCTGTTACGCTTTCACGCTAAAACTACTAGACCGATTTAAATGAAATTTGGTACAAAGAAAGTCTGGAGCCTGAGAAAGGACATAGGCTACTTTTTAACCGACTGCAAAAAAGGAGTTCCACGCGGACGAAGTCGCGGGCAGAAGCTAGTTCTTTATAGTTGCTCCATTCTAACTTCTACATAATTATATTCTCCTACGTTCTCTTTTATTAGGTTTTCGCAAATATAATACTTTACTAATGAATCTACAATGTACTTTCGTATATCGTTATATATAGGAATAGCTATTGTCTGTCACTACGTTACCAACTACCGACCCTATCTGTTTATAACTTTAGTTTCCAACTGGTAACAAGTTTATAAAATAACTTTGTACTTCCTCTTTTCTAATAGCAGGCTGTTTTGTATTCAGACCCTGTTGTGTCGACCATGGGGTCACGTCGTACGGTTACTTGATATTGTGTTTTTCAAGTATATTATCTATATCTATACTAATATTATAAAGAGGAAAGGTTTGGTTGTTTGTTTGGATTGAATAGGTTCCAAAATGACTGGACCGATTTGAAAAATTCTTTCACTGTTGGGAAGCTACATTATTCTCGAGTGATATAGGCTATAAAAAAGGGATCCATGTGAAGCTGGGGCGGACAGCTAGTATTCTATATTTTTATGCCTATGATAATCAGTTCTTAGTCCTAGGTCATTTTGTACTAGTTCTTACCCGCGACTTCGTCTATGTATTAATATATCAGGTAGATTATGTATAGCACTCCTGTAGTTGATTCTACGCCCCACACTCTCCTGCTGATTTTCTGTAATTCAATTTTCTTAGGTATCACCAAGATTCAAAACTATTTCTGTAACTGTCTCTGTTTCTGTGACTGCCTGATAATAGGTGCAATTATTGAAATTGAGGCAAAAGTGCCGTAATACCTTTTACAAACGCAATACCCACTTAAACAGTAATTTGCAGTCAGGACCATTTCCAGATAAATTGCTACGGTTCAATTGATTTTAGCGAAGTATTAAAACGTTATGGGTAATAAATACAGAACCTCAATTATAGTTTAAGATAAATTGTCACTTTAATACTATTTTGACTTATTCTTGAGTTCGAATTACCATCAAGGTTCCAAGTCACGTCCGAAGACAAACTGTTTGATTTAGTCTGGTCACATCATGAAAATATAGAAAGTCCGCAGTATCTGCGTGACAAATAGAAACGGCCTTTTTACCCGCAGCGTGACAACCGGAGCTTTGACTATAAAATATTTCTTTATTCTTGTGTTTCGCTCTAGCGAAATCTGAAGATGTCAGCCTTTGTGTGCTCGCTTCAACGCAGAACGCAAACGTTAGCGATTAAGGTATCAAAGTTAACCTTTTGATTTTGTTTTTACTGTATAAAAATGGTACTGATCAAATCTATCAGACCGTCACGTCACATTGTTTGTTTAAACGGCGAAAGAAAACTTACGTGGGCTATTCTTCCCCTTGTAATTGACTGTATTATATGGCAGTCACTTTATATGCCTATATATATTATTTTGCCTTCGCGGTTATTACACATTGGAATGAAACAACTATTAAAGGATTTAATTCGCGTATTTTTATTTTATTTTATTTGCTGACGTTTCGGATTCTTTACAGTTTCCAATAGTCTAACGCTAAAGTTCACTTTAGCGTTAGACTATTGTCAGCTCAAACGTGCTACGATTATGGAAACGGTAAAGAGTCCGGAACGTCAGCAAACAAAATAAAATAAAAATACGCGAGTAAAATCCGTTAATAGTTGTTTCATTCCAATGTATAAGTAGTAGTTTTACCAAAATAGATGACTGTCGGGGCTCAGAAGGTGCTAGACTGATAACCACAGAAGGTTGATCAGGAGAGCAGCCAGACAAATCATCATACAAGGTAGTCCAACTATTCTGGAATTGGCTGGATACGGGCGACGAGAAACAATAAGCTTTTTGCTCCCGTGTTTCTACGTAGGTGTAAGTTATGTATGTACAGGTGGGCACAAAGAAAGTCTTGAAACATCCCAACCTTATACCTATAGCCTCTGGGGTTTTAAAGTTATACAAATATTTCCAAGCAACTAAAGCTGAACGAATATTTATAAGGCCTTATTTGTATTATATTTTAAGAGCGACTCCAAGATTCCATAATTCAATATCGATTCGAGCCAGAGGAATATTAAATCTAGGTCTTCTAGAAAATAAATTTGAAATTGCTCGCTCGAAGACGGGTTCTATTTTAATAACCTTTCTTCGGTCTGTTTTAAGGTCTTCAGTGGAAATAAATGAGTTGGAGTATCTTTTGGAATCGATAGAAGCTAGTACATTAAGGACGGTATATTTCTGTATTTCGAACATTCAAACCGGACCAAATACTCTGTTGATAGCTCGCGGTCGTGCTGCTCGATTCTTATTGCTTCCGGTGTTCTGTAATAACAGTTTGTTATTAACTTTTCGACACACCTCCCTGCCAGTGAAGTCCAATTGTGATGTGCAAGTAGATTACCCATTTTGGGTGTAATTTGTTTAAAGTCTTTGGGAAGAGAAGTCCTGTTGTTGAATGGTGCCGTTATGTGGTAGTGTAGAATGAGGTCTAGCTGTCATGTTCCACCAATCACATACCAGTAGTCTCTCATTGGTGGAACATGACAGTTAGTCAATGTTCTACACTAGCAAAAATTTTGACATACTTACCCCGATCATAAGTCCTATGCGACCAAAGTTTTTTGACTAAATAAATTTCTTGTTATAACTTATTATATAAATTTATCGCTCAATAAATAACACGTAGTAACATCTACACTGTTCACGTCATTCTGTTTGACATGACGTTTGCTATGTTTAAATTACCATATCAGAATTATCTGGTTAGACAAGTTTGTCTGAAAATACGGAGAAACGAAATTTCCTAGAAACGAGATCTAGTTAAATTGATGTTTCGCTTTTATAAACTAAGGTAAATTTCGTTGAAATTATCATAGTCGTTTTCAAGAAGTAATTTACATATATATGAGCACAGCCAAGATACAGCCACCTGGTGACGGCGTCTTGACAGGCCAATAGGAAGAGGCAACGGCCCGAGCGACATACTAAGATTTGTTTGCATTTCGGGACAACGTCTATATATATATATATATATATATATATATATATATATATATATATAGTTGAGGAACATAATATGGCATTTTTGAAAATAGGCGTCACATAACACTAGAAACGTGATAGCTGAATGGTATTGAATACTAGCGATTGTGGGTTCGAATCTGATCGGTAGCCGTATAATTTTCATTCTGTATATTTTATCGACATTAGGTAGACAGCATTGAACCATCTTGATAAATATAGCTTGAACCCAGCTTTGTAAATACTATGTGCTGAATAATTACTTACAGAGTAACCTAATTTATTAAGATACCTTTCCTGTTAAAGAACCAACACCCATTTAGGATATTGATCCTTTTAGAAAATTGATCTTTTCAAAACATTGATCCATTTAAATCATTGGTTTATTACAGCAAAGGGCAGGATAAGATTCGAAATAACACATCAACTACATTTCACGTTGCATCTAATCTTAAACTTTAACTTCACTGCAATTCCATTTCCCGTGGAACGCAGTCTCCTTGAACTTTGCCTTTGAATTTCTCTAAACGTTACACAGATATCTCGTACAAATTGAAAGAAACGTCTGCAACAGAAGAAAATCGAAAAGCAAGTTCGAACTGCGCGGAACCTTGGCGGAAATGTCAGGAGTCCGCGCGTCTTCGACTTCGTACCTACTTCAACAGACTTGACAGCGGTGTAGGAACCGATATTGAGATTTTACGGACCATTTCCAAGCTATCGGCAAAACTTACTTTATTTGTGATTTCGAAATGCAGTGTATCTTTAACAGCAGTCTCGGTAGATGAGTTTCAGGGTCTTTTTGATGTAGTGACATTTGGATCTCATCCTGTCACTTATGTAATACAAGTTTTTTTCCTTTGGCGATGTACACGTCGATTTTGATTTCTATACCATTTTTGTCCCCATGAGTGGCGTTCTTCCATGTTAGTTTATTGTCCTTTCATTCCATGTTAAGGGTGGTCCACCAAATTTTTTTTTTTTTTAGTTTTTGGGAATTTTTTTATTAGGTATTGAAAAATAAATACAATTCTAATTTGTGACTCTTCTGCCTCCATTTTTGAATAAATTTTGATTTATATACCATGCACGTTAATGGTGGTCCACCATATTTTTTTGTAAATTTTGTAAATTTTTTTTTTCTATATTTTCATAGGTTTTGAAAAATACATGCTAAATTCATATCTACTGTCCTAAATTCGACCCTTCTACCATGAACCTCTATTGTCTGAATAATAATCCTCAAAATGCCGTACGAAGTTCACTGTGTCAGCTAATATATAATATCGGCGTGTATTTAATATTGTTTTACGGCACAGACTTAACGCATCTTGGTGATAGTTTGCAGCAAGTCCAAGGAATACTTGATGCGGCTATCAAATAGTTACGGTCCTTTTACTCCTTTTTTTACGATACATGCGTAAGTTTTGCTGTAAAAATGTAATAATTTTTTCGAGATAATTTAGTTTTGATAAGTGAAGTCGGTAGCTGAATCTGCTATTAGCAATGATGGAGTTTATGACATCGGATATGGATAATTTTCTCATAAATTCTCTCTTAAAATATATAATAGCATCATATCGCAACAATAATATTTACATGTAAAGCTGTCGTTTCTATTTTAGTTGTTATACCTACAATAAAACAACTATATTAATATAACGGATTTAACTCGCGTAAGTGTTTTTTTGCTAATTTTTCGAAAACCTTATCGTCTGAGCTGACGATAGTCTAACGCTAATATTCGCAAGTGGAATCCGTTCTAGTTTTATTCTCACGTCAATAACTGCGAATACATCAGGAATTATTAAATATGTTTTATTCATTTTCATATTGATATGGGATTAAACTAGAATATGACTTCGAGAGAACATGACATGCTGATATAGGTACCGTCGTGATTCCTTCGGAAACCCGACTTAACGGAAATTGAATTCTGTGAAACTTTTTTACATCTTGTCATATATTTTCATTCACATTTTTCTTATCCATGTAAGAAAATGAAGAACGCGGTGCAATGAAACGTCTCTTGGCAACCGCACAGCGGATCGGAAACTAAATTTTACAACGTCTATAGAACTTTATACAGAGTGCTATAAATTTAAGCTTATCTTCCAATGTTGTATAAGCCCTATTTATTCCTTTATTACCGTTACAAAAGATTTAAGCCACTATTTTCTCCACTCCACTATATTCAACAAACAAAACAATATGCCAATGCATAAAAGCCAGCAATTGTATAATTTATTAATCTTTTACCCAGCTTGTTTCGCTTATCTGTTGATATTTCAGACAAAATTTTGGCTAAAGGAACGCATTTATCTAAAAGTTAGCAGGTCTTATCTTGTTTACGATTCTACCATGAAGACATAATCGATGTCCTTTTGTTTTATCTTCTTCTTTTTTCTCTGAAACGTCGTTTCAAATTCAGTTACGGACACTTGCGTCAGTAATTAGACTTTAACGCTCGCATTTAAACTTTCTGTCGTAATTTATTTTCATGGAAGGTCTTTTGGCTGTTTCAAGCCCAAACAGAAGCATATTGTGTCGCCTAATAACGATTTATTGCGTACTTGAACATTTTCGTCTGCTTTAGTGTCGTTGTAATTAATAACTCTTGTCATAGAACCTTAGTAAATTATTTGTTTTATTAATGGCTTGTTTTTTATTACAGGTAATAAATTGATTCAAGGATGTTGCAGTTTAAGTAAGTGATTTAGTGTTTTTGTTTATGATGATTTCCTTCTTAAATGAAGCCTATCGCCGTTGCAGATATAAATCAATTACATACCAAAAATATTTATCATCTTACCGAATGTGAAGTTGTAGAGGGACCGCTGAGAATTACATGTTCGATGATGGTCATTGATCATACCGTTATGAAATTTGGCAAACGAGTTGTTGAAATTGACCTATATGTCGCATCCATTGCACAAGTAGTGTTTACCAAGGCTACTCCAATGACAGTCAATGAACTTTTAAATTAATAACGGGTATCGATTTATCGCTAACGAAACATTACTTCAAGTGGTAGTTGTAAGTTTGTAAAGCAGTGGTTACGTGGATGAGTTCGAAGAGAGGGCGCTATTGTGACATCACGAAGTTGGTAACACTTGGTTCGGAGTGAAATTAGCAATGGTATGAAGTTAGAGAGGATGGAAGGTGATAAGTAAGAAGCCATTGATAAGGATGATGATCCATCATCCGGTGGAGCAGTAACGGCCCCAGAGCCAACTGTAAAAATCAGTTCGAAGAAAAAAAACGATGATCATTCTATCGGTATTGGTGGCCACGAGCACTACTACCTCTGAACTTATCGCGTACTGATAATGCTACCCTTTTTCTTCTTGTTCTTTCTTCATGTTCTAGAAGTTTTACTGATTTACTAGTCATCACGAATCAGTCCATAGAGCTCATTTTCCTGTACTGCATAATCAAGTCTATTTACACGGCTCATATTAATGCAGATGGCCAATGCGAACATCGAATATCGTCGGATAATTAACGGTTCTGACCATACAAATTTATAGTCCGGTATACTCATGACATAACAAGAAAGGTATTACCAGTGATTAATGTTGTTCAAATGCGTCGGAGCGCGACATAAATCAATTTGAACGTATTGCCTCTCTTTTGTGCTATGCTACGTGTTACATTGACAAGTGAATCGATGTGACAGTTTAATGAGTATATACGTTTATTGTGCATTGGTGTTTAAATGAATTATCAAATTGCGAAACGGTTTGGGGATTCAGACAAATGATAATTCAAAAGTTCGTTCGGTCACATTATGTACCAGTACCATAATGTGACGTCACCGGCACCCACTCTCTAACTTTCTAATAATCTTTGTCGTGTTTTTTTTTGTTGAGGAAAAGAAAAAATATGCGTCCTATGCCTAACTATCAGTAGGTAATTTATTTGCTTATTTCAAAAATTTAAAAAAGTTTTGACCTTCTGACGAGACGCAAAGAATACAATTTAGAAGAAATGTATGAAAAACAAACGATCACCTTTGTGGGAAGGGGAACACTTGAAATTGTAGACGCCTTTTTGAGATTATACGAGAGGTTCCTTCATCGCCTACTTGTGGCTCTTGATATAAGATATTTCTTGGGAAAAGTCGAAGTGGAAAATTTTCGTGAACTAAAAGTTTTCAACGAAAAGCTTTTAAAAATGTGTTCATGTGAAGAAGTGAATATAATAGATAAAATACGTATGTTAAGACGAGCTGAAAAATATAGTAAAAGTTGAAACAAAAGAGGTTTGTCAAATAGTCTCAAACTATTACTGAGGTATATAGGTACCTATAAATAAAGTACAAGAAAATACAATCACTGACATGAAAATTAGAAGATCTCAATTTACAATAAATGCATGTTCTGTAATATGATAGCTAAGTCGTTCTCGAGTTTTAGCCAGACTAACGAACAGCAATGCATTTTTATTTATATACTTAGATAGATTTTGTTAGGATTGTATCGTTCTTATCACAAGATTCCTGTGTGATCACTACAGTCACAATTACATTCGAGGTTAGCACTAGATAGAGCGATTAATGCAGTCTCTGTGTTATGTATTTTTTTTAATAAAAATATGATTCCATTAATAAGGTAGCATTATAACTCAACATATCACTTTCCATTTATAAACAAAATTGAAGAAGGAACTCAAAAAAAGTTGCCAAAGTCATATTTCATCAAAAACCTCTCAAAGATTTTTTCTCGTGCGGAGTTTCAAAACTTTGTATGATAATTATACAATTTTGCTCACAACATAAAGAGGAAATGTGGAATTTGGGGCGAATTTTTATTTCGGTCACGTTATACAACGATTATATGATGCACAGTTTTAATTCATTTCCACCTGTACTTTGATGATATTATTCAAGTACATCCTTATAATTACCGCTTTTATGTCGCACATGATATCGCTGTAGTTTTTAATTTAGTTTATGACCTGATGAAACAGGTCTTTGTATTTTATTTAAAAATTTTCGCATGAAATATCAGTTCCTGTGCTTGTTCTTTTTTCACTTCACTACATAGTATAAAACAAAGTCGCTTTCCGCTGTCTCTATGAATGCCTAGTTATCTTTAAAAAAGCTTAATGGATTTTGATGCGGTTTTTTAAATAAATAAAAGTGATTCAGAATAGTATAAAAATTAGAGAGAAGTCTCAACATTCCACCCGTGCAAAGTCCAATCAAAAAATCATCTCCTTATCTATAATGGTTCCATTTATAATTTCTTAGTAATCTTTTTTAAAAAAAACCTTATCAGTTTTGTTCCCTTTGAGCAATCCAGAAAACCAATTACAGAAGCGTTACAGGCCTATATTAAAATGCCGCATTTCTGTTACTACGCCCCTAAATTCGATTAACCGAACCATACCCCAGACATAATTCGATTTGGCCGACCATGTTCAGTTTTGACCGCCATAAATCGGACACCCACAAAATTAGAAGTGGACATACAAAGTTCTTTAGTTACGTCCCGCAGATTGGTCGTTTTGAAAGCCCTTCCGTTATGCCTGCTTCACGTCCAGTTTGGTCTTTACAGTTCAGGAAATTACTGAACTTTCACTAGAATTTTGTGTTCACGCCGTCTAAAGTTTCCTAAACGATGTTATTTTAAAGTTATCGTCAGATTTTCCAAGCGTTTGTAAAGTAGAATTAGGTTAAATGGTTTGGAGGCTTTAATAATTGAGTAGTTATTATTCATTGGAATGAACTATAACGGATTTACTGACTGAGCTGATAAGACCATAAAGTGATTTTACATTATTTTGCGTTAAAACCAGTCAGTCGTGCTACTAAAATGGGAACTGTAAATCCGTTGTTGTTTTATTCCAATGTGTTATAACCGCGAAGGCATCAGAAATTATTAATGTTTACAGTTTTGTCCAAATAAATCGACAGAAGTTAACAGGAATATTTTATTTGACGTCACACTTTTGCGTCAGCTATTTCAGAGAGGAGAATCCAAAATTAAATCTAACTTTATGACAGCAATAAGAATCAATACCAGAACGTAATTTTGTTAAGTTAAACAGCCGATCCACCTGTCCAAAGTCGAACACCCATCATAAAGTCATTTTTTTCTCATGCCGTAAATCGATCTCTATATTCACAAGATAATGCCAAAAAGTTCACTTTTCTCCGGTTTCTAAATCAGAGGATAAACTCAAACATTTTTCTTTTGCCATTTTGTGCCCGTTTAATTGGAAAACCCCTTGTTTCCTTTGTAAATAAAAAAGAAAATTGGTCCACAATCTTATGATCGGCCATGTATGAACGTTGTAATTAGTTTTGGAAAATATGTTATTTCATTTGGTGTACAAGAGGCGTACTATTTTGAAATTGCAGTCTAATTGGTATAATTCTAAATTTATATCAAACTAGCGGTCCCGGCAGACTTCGTCCCGCCCGGCAAAGAATCGATTTAAGTATCCTATGTCCTTTTCCTGGTTCTGAGCTACATCCTCAGCAATTTTCAGCCAAATCGGATCAGCCGTTCTTGAGTTATAAATGGAGTAACTAACACGACTTTCTTTTATATAATAGAAGATAGAAAAGATATATAGATATAGAATATATTAGATAGATTACGGGGTTTGAGAAGCCGTTTGCTTTTGCTAGATAAGCATATCTGATGAAGCGAATGATATAATTAATAAATGTTGGCACTTGCATAATATTTATCTAATTTTTGTCTTATATTTAGTAAGAAATAAATTAAATATTAAAAATTTGGTTTTGACAAGTTACCCTTTAGGGTTAAAATAACCCGATTTCACTGTTCCCGCTATATTGCGGGAGAAAAATGAACTCTACCGAAAACAGGTACAAAAAACTACACAAATATTACAGTCATCAATAACTAATCCAAATATTACCTTTCTGCATACAAACAGTAGCACTTTTCTACTGATAAATGAACCTGTATGAAAGGGTTCATTTATCAACGAAGAAACACAATCACTCTTCGACAAGTCGCGCTCAACTGAAGTTATTTCACCAGGAACCAGTTTTTCAAACGAGGTGAGAACTAAGTTTTTTATTCCTTTGCCATTTCAAATATGACGAATGAAAATTTGAAAATTTCGCAATTTGATATTGCAGCTGCCTGTTAGATTGTTCCGTGTATTTTTTAATTTTCCTTTATAGCTATTTTTTTGTTGTGAATAATTATTGCGAACTCTTTGTTTAACCTTTTTATTATGATTTATGCGGTATACTTATATGTTTATTTACTGTGATATTATGTAGGTATTTTGATACTATCACATAACAATATCCTTCTGTATTCGAATAAACAATTAAATAAAGACTTGTTATCTAGCCAGCATCCACTATGAATTGCAATATCTATAAGAATAATATTTAAAACAATTTTAAGTCAAATTTAAGTTCAAAGGTATAACAATTTGTTTATACATTTATAATATACATACCCTGAAATTAATCTAAAAATAACAATTGACTGATAAAGTTGAAGAACTGTTCTTTGATCCTAAATTGTCTATATATATTTACCTGAATATATTTATATACTTTATTTTCTCTACAAAAACACAATTACAATATGCCATAGGCAGGAGCCTGATTCACCGTTTTTCATGTTTACAACTAGTTCCCGGTTCTTTTTCACTGTTTGTTTACAAGCATACAAAAATATAGCCGAGAAAATGTTTACAATGTTTATTTATTCTATTCAACGAGTTTCGTAAGAGTGAAATTTAGAACAATGGAACTTCAGTCTGACGAATGGAAAAACGAAAAATGTATTCTTTGTAAAGTCGTCATGCTTTTATTTTGGTCCACTTTTATTCCAGTTGGTTATATTTAGAGCCCGGATAAGCTTTCAAAAATTAAACTAAAGAGTTACATTAAAAATACTTGATAAATCGCACACCTAGATCTAAAGGGATCTAACTCAAAAACCGGAAGATTTGAGTTATGCACACCATCGGATTCCAGCAAAACCCACCTACACTAAAACTGATTTAAGCTAATATAACTCTGCTAGCTTTATTATAAAAAGGATAAGTTTATACAGAAAACTCATGCGTGCATATGGAAAAATTAATCAGTTTCTCGCCTCTCCTGAAAAAGTACCTTTTTTGAGTTAGCTCTCTTTAGATCTAGGTGTGCGAGATATGTAATTATGAATACTCTAATTCACAGGATAATGGCAGTCTATATATTGCAGACGTTAGACACCGTCTATTGTAGCAAAAAGAATGCCAATCTTAAAAAAGGTTTTACAATTTCTGAACGGGTCATTTCACAATCGTTTCTACCGCTGTCAGACATTAGTTCTATATAAGATACTAGCGGCCCGCCCCGGTTTCGCCCGGATCACTTTTTTTATAGCTTTTGCCAATCGGGGATAGTGTAGCTTTCCAACAGTGAAAGAATTTTTTCAAGTTTTCCAGTCGTTTCAAGCCTTTTCAATCCAAACAAACACACTTTTCCTCTTTATTACATCAGTATAGATAAACTACACCACTAATTATATTTGTTACTTCAAATCTTATTATAGCTTATTCCTTTAATATTTAGGGCAAGGGGCTGACTTATGAATAGGTCAATAATGCTATAGGCACCTAATTTATCAATTGATTTATTTTAACAGTTATAATTTATCCACAGAGCTAAAGCAAATAAGGAAATCATATCAGATGGTTTTTTAAGTCAAGTAACAAAATATGGTTTGAAATTCAATACGTCTTTTATAGTAGTTCTTATACTAAAAACAAAACGCTTCCAGAAATTACGTCGATTTTTTGTAAGATTACTTGGTTATCATGTAATTTGCAAACTAAAGTTTATCCTTACTAATATTATAAATGCGAAAGTAACTCTGTCTGTCTGTCTGTCTGTTACGCTTTCACGCCTTAACTACTGGACCGATTTAAATGGAATTCGGTACAAAGATAGTCTGGAACCTGAGAAAGGACATAGGCTACTTTTTAACCGACTGCAAAAAAGGAGGAGTTCCACGCGGACGAAGTCGCGGGCAGAAGCTAGTTCTACTATATTCTTCTTTCTCGTGACCGGAGTAAATCATTCAATGTCTTTGGCCCGATTTATTTCATGGTTCGATAACAGTGACGTCTATCACTCCATTGTGTTCTAGGACACGTTTGTCGTTACACGTGAACAATATTCAGGACCGTTCCATTCAATATCTTTACATTATGTGGTATCATCAATATTTATTTTCTCGAGTTAGGATATTAATATTTTGATTCGTTCTTTGATGTTTTTGTAATAATTGTTGATGCTTTTGCGGTTATTACATGTTGAAATGAAGCAACTGTGACGGATTTCATTTGCGTATTTTTAATTCATGTTTGATGATTTTGCGAAAACTGTACAATTTCTATATTCGTAGCCGGCTGAGTTGATGATAGTCAATGTTACTAATGTCAGCTCCGGTGTGTAAAGTTTTCGAAACCAATAAAGTACAATACACGAGTTTAATCCGTTAAAGATGTTTCTTTCCAATTAATAATCATAGCTTCATGTTGCTTATAATAAACCCATTTTTTGTAAAATGTATTTGTGTAAGGCACCTCATTCGACTCACCCTTTCCGCATTCTTATCACCATATTTCCCTTTGTGAACACAACCTAATTAGACTTTTCGGACTAATTTTCTGCAAAATTATTAAACTTAACGAAACTTTCTAATTAAAACCTGAAGGGTCGACCCAAATATAAAAGCAGTTGAACAATCTTTCCAGCCCAGAAGATATGTAAATATTTTTCTTTATTTAGTTTAATTTTAGGCTCATCCTTGTTTAGTTGTAATTATGAACTTTTCGCTTGTGTAATTATTGACGGAACATTATTATACATTCTATTTTTATTTGAATCCCCTGAATTCGCGTTTACACTTTTGTTGAACCAGTAGGTACATAATATATTGTCAACGAGTATTACTTTTATTTAATAGTCGTATTCCTGTTATGTTTAAAAAAGACCCTATATATGCATAAATCTTTAAAACTAGGTAGGTACGCAACTGATTTTGAAGTGAATTAAGAGGAAGGCACGGTGAAGCCTGGGCGGGTCGCTAGTTATCTTATCAGTAGGGTCATTTCCTTTTAATTGGAGAGGCCTATGTCAAGCAGTAGACTGCGATAGGCTGATGATGTGATGTGAGGGTCCTTTCGGATGCTATACTTTACTCCGGTTCTCCATAACCGATTCTATGTACCGTATTATGTCTCCCAGTCGCAATGTCTCGAAGTCTCCAGGCTCCAGGTATCCGGAGCCAAGTATCTTCATTCTGCATCTGGTGAGGGCGTCGTGGCATCGATCATAGGCATGAGTCGCTAGTTGGTTGATATACTTAATTAAATGAATACAAAAGATAACGAAGTTTATCTTTCACACCTACAGATGTTTGGTCCCAAACACTCACATAATAAGCCGTTCATAGTTTATTGTTCGAAGTTCGCAACTAAAGTAGCGTTGCCATGTGGGATAAAAAGTTGCCACGAAGTAATAAATCTCCTATATTACTCACGCCATACTTTTCTGTGAGAAAGCATTACCTTTAATAATTTCTGATGCCTTCGCGGTTATTACACATTGGAATGAAACAACTATTAACGGTTTTAACTCGCGTATTTTATTTTATTTGATGACGTTTTGGATTCTTCACGGTTTCCATAATCGTAGCACGACTGAGTTGACAATAGTCCAACGCTAAAGTCTAGAGACGTTACGTGCTTTCTTGAAAGCACGTCTTTCTAAAATAGACAATTCTCAAAAATCTTTTCACATCCAATAAATTCTTTTTTACGTTTAAAAAGTTCTTTTCTTTCTTTTTCTACGCAGATTTACATTTCACAGAGGTCACGTAATGGATGGCGTTCATGTCAACGATTAAACGACCAGCATTTAAGTTAATTTAGGGCCGTAAAAAGTCTTACTGGTTCATGAATCCTTCTCGCTGTTAATAGAATAGTGTCACAAAGCAAAAGTATGTTGAGACTCCATTATAGATTGGAATGAAACAGCTGTAGATTTAACTCGCGTATTTTATTTTCTTGGCGACGTTACGGAGGCTTTTCAGATTCCATAATCGTAGCACGACTGAGCTGACAATAGTCTTATGCTAATTTGTTTCATTCAAATTTATAATAACCGCGAAGGCATCATAAATGATTAAAATTTCTATATTGTAATTATTGTAGAACCATTGTGGTAACAATTTTTTTAAACGCAAATTTGTTTGTATTGTAAATATAACTATATATTTTAATTTCTATAATTATACTTTGCGTAACTGTAATTATAGTTACAAAAACTCATTCAACCCTGGCTATTAACCGTGCAATTTATACAAAAACTTTTATTAGTATTGTTTTTCTTATAAACGAATTCCACCAACAAAGATATATTATTATTTCATTCTGACCACGGACGCCTCCCTTCTGGAACAAATTACTGGAGCACTTATCGCGAAGCCACTTGACTTCTGATATTTTCGTCGTAAAAAAACTATTTATTTTTTCCAAACGTAATTGATGACTTTTGTGATGCTGGCGAATGGTTATTTCCTCGAATAAAAAACAGTAGTACTGTGGAATGAAACAACTTTAAAGGTATTTAACTCGCGTATTTTATTTTATTGGCTGATGTTTCGGAACCTTTAGAAGACATCCTAACTAATATTATAAATGCGAAAGTAACTCTGTCTGTCTGTTACGCTTTCACGCTAAAACTACTGGACCGATTTAAATGAAATTTGGTACAAAGAAATTCTGGAGCCCGAGAAAGAACATAGGCTACTTTTAACCGACTTTAAAAAAGGAGGAGTTCCACGCAGACGAAGTCGCGGGCAGGAGCTAGTATTCCATAATAGTAGCACATAGCGCAATAGCCTTATGCTAAAGTAAAATAAAATACGCGAGTTAAATCCGTTTAAAGTTGTTTTATTCCAATGTATAATAACCGCGAAGGCATCATCACAATGGGTATTTGAGAGTCGCGTCTGAAGTGTTTAAGATAAAAAGTTATCTGCCTCCGGGAATAAAATGTGCAACAATAAAAACCTAACCATCATCCTAGTATGTGTAACGTAATGCAATTAGTCTCAATCTTTCTTGGTTTTCTTCGAAACGTTAAAGTCATTTCTTAGGCTTCACGTAAACCTCGATAGTCTCTTAATTTTGTAGACTAAGCATTACGTGATGTGAAAATTATTGCTAGACGTATTAACGTTTACGAAATCTATTTTAAACATTGCGTTACTTTAGCGTTTTTCAATGTGTGGGTGGGTCGCGTTGCCTCTGGTGTTCGCGAGAGATCGAGGGTCCGCCTACTTTAATTAGAAAAAATAGATGAAAAAAAAGTAATTTTTTATTTAAATAACATTTTTTTGTGCTCATTTATCTTGTTAACATTTTCATCAGTAATTATTAAACTTGAAAAAAATATTGAAGTATCTCTCTCGACCTCATAAGACACTTACTAACTTTTTTTTACGACCTTTAACCTCTTAAACCAGGTAACATTTAAAAAAAAGAATGGTGGGAGAGTTGTGATTTTTTTTTCATACTATGGATCGTGTCATAAAAACGGTTTAAACTAGTCCACTAATGCTAAAATTCTATAACTCAATATCTGCAGTATCATATTGAAAAGTACTAGGCACAACTTTAAATTGACTAATCCAGCTTACTTTGAGCCTCAGCACTCTATTTTATAATACTACTGAGCTACGATGTTCCATAAGTGGTATGGTAAAGGCTTTTAAAATTATTTTAGTACTCATCTTCATTTATAATTTCATATAATTCTATGCAAAATCATATTATAAAAAGATCACAGTTTTGATTTTGACCATTTTTAACCTGTTAAATTTTGGAATATAACGATTATCACGGATTTAACTCACGTATATTATTTTCAACCGACGAAAAAAACGGAGGAGGTTCTCAATTCGACGCGTATATTTTTTTTTCTTTTTTTTTTTTTTTTTTTTAATGTATGACCACGCATATCTTTTTACAGAGTGGTTCGATTTTGATAATTCTTTTTTTATTGGAAAGAGTATACTCCAATGTTGGCTCCCATTATAATTTGGAAAAAAAAATCCAACCTTAAGGGTAGGAAAATAAGGGATGATTAATTTTTCACGCACCGATTGTATCGTATGACCACGCGTAGGTAACTTTTTACAGAGTAGTCCGATTTTGATAATTCTTTTTTTATAGGATAGAGCATACCTCAAAGTTGATCCCATATAATTTTGGAAAAAAAATCCTACCCTAAGGGTGGTATAATAGGGGTAATTTATTGTTTACTGAAAGTTAATAGCAAAAACAAGGTAGGTAACTATTTCAAAAGTAATTAAAAATTAAGCATGTAATAATTTGTATAAATTAGGGTCACAGAAAATTATGAAATAATAACTTTTTAATAAAAAAATTTAACCGCCGAAAAAAACTAAAACGCAACAGAAAACAATAGCGCACTGAAAAGTAAAAAATAATAATTCTGTCTTTTATAACGACTATTACTTTTGTTGTAACGTCTGTTATTTTTGGAGTCGGTGCCAGCTGGTGCAGCAACTCTTCACTCTCAACTCACTAAGGTGCTCAAGTTTGTTTGAGGCTGGCACCGACTCCAAAAATATCAGACGTTACAACAAAAGTAATAGTCGTTATAAAAGACAGAATTATTATTTTTTACTTTTCAGTGCGCTATTGTTTTCTGTTGCGTTTTAGTTTTTTTCGGCGGTTAAATTTTTTTTTTATGTTGGTTTCAAAACCTACTTCTAGCCGACTAAGCTGACAATAGTCACACTAAAAAGTAATGCAAATGTATTCAACAATGATCAGTACATACTGTAGGGTTCGTGGTCACTGGTTATAAATTAAACACCTACTTACATTAATTTGTGGACTGTATATTATTATTTTAATTTGGATTGCGGATGAGTCGCCTCATCGCATCCTTGGTGGAACAAGACTACTTTCAGTGTTGCCACTTTATGTAGATATGTATCGTACACATACAAATGAAAACATTATTAAATATTAACCGGCTGAAACGCCGATTTAACCATAACAGACTCGTAACTGTCATCGATAAATGTTTCCCTGTTTAATCTGTGACACGGTCAACTTAACACCTCTGCTGGTTCCCCAGGGATTACGTCAGTAAGTAATAAATCCAGGCTCAACAAATATTACGCCACACCGGCCATTGGTTTAATAACAAAATGCGTTATAAGTCACGGATAATTCTCACCGATCGTGGTAAAGACATACGTTCCATTTAAGTGGTATGTACTTACGACTTTTTGCTGCCAACACGGTGCGATATGTTTTCTTATTACGTTTATTGGCAACATAATTTCCAGGCAGTTCGCCGCAGTTAAGTAGTGATGGTCTATTTCTCAGTGTTGTCATGGCAATTGGCAGTGTTGCCATGGTTACTGTATAAAAAATGGCCGCCAGTATCTGTAATTAGGTGTCGAATTATTTTAATATATTTGCAGAAAATAGATTGAGAATAGTTTTAAAACGTTTTGGTAGAATAAACCTAATGAAAGCAGTAAATAATATTTGTTTTAATGAAGATCGTTAAGTCCAAAAGAATGTATGACATCTGTCATAGCTAATTCTTCGAATAAAAATACTAGTCAAAATATGTATTCAGTTTTATTTATTAGCCCATCACTAGGTAAGTACCTCCTCTCATAAACTAAAGGGGCTTTAGCAAAAGTCAGGAACTATTTGCGGCTGGTCAATTTCATCTCTATGAGGCATTTTTGTTATTTCATTGCTTCTTTTTCTCGTGAATGGGCCACTTTAGATTAATTCTTGATAGTGACATTAGACTTTTGTCCGCGTATTACACGTAATCCAGCGAATTGTTTGTTGGAGATTAGTATCGGATTTGAGATGACAATATACTGGATCTGAAAAGAATTGCGGCTAAGAAAGTCGTCTCAAAATGTGCCTTTTGTACTTCTTAGTATGGCTTTAACGATCAATACGTTTTATGTTTCTGGGATACGATGCGTATATAGGTTTATATATTTTTATTAGACGAATATTTAATTGAACAGTGATTAATATATGTTATAATATCTTTAGACAATTAACACATTTAGGCATATAAATTGATGTTGTTCCAAACTAAGCAAAATACTTACGAACTATATTACTAACTAAACATAAATACATAAGACATTGAAGACACGTGGTCATTTTTCTATTACCTACCTACGTAAATTTTATACATATTTACATGTTTAATCGATCGCGCCAGCAAAAGGGCTATTGGTTGATACGGAACAGTTTGTCTGTCTCCTAGTTCTATCCCGATTCCATCACGGCTGCCATAGCGGCCGCCGCGCCCCCTCCCACGGACACAAACCACACACCGACACACAGGCAGCTGCCGCGCGGCATGCGGCCTCACCCACACCTAGCAAAATCGATAGTGTTACAGCGGCCCCGCCGGCGGGGTCGAAGACGTCCACATACACCCGGCGCGCGTCGGACTTATCCGCAGGGACCTTCTGTTACCTTGCAACAAAATAGTCGTGTCAACACACCTCCTGACGGCCCGAGCCGAGGTGCGACCCCCACCTTGGGGGGGCCTCGGGTCGGTCATGGCTAAAAACCCTAAACCCAACCCAAAAGGCTTAAGAGTCTCCTTTCAGGAGTCTCGCCACCCGTCCGGTTTTGCAGTAAAGGCCCATTAGCTGGCCAACTGCGCTTCAGTATTCAGTTCGAAAAAAAAAAAAAAAAAAAAAACCTAGTTCTAAGCTACCTCCCCACCGATTTCCAGCCAAATCCGATCAGCCGTTCTTGTGTTGCATAATGTAACTAAAACGACTTTCTTTTATAGATACCTACTTATATAAAGATATATTTTTTTAGTTAGAACACAAGAACGGGTGTATCTATTCGGTTGAAAATTGGTGGGGAGGTAGCTTAGAACCAGTTTATATAGTATTGTTCTAAGTTTATTTTATACTAGCTGTCCGCCCCGGCTTCGCACGGTTCCCTTTTTTATAGCCTGTCACTCGGGAATAGTGTAGCTTCCCAATAGTAAAATATTTTTTCAAATCGGTCCAGTTTTTTTGGAACCTATTCAATCCAAACAAACAAACAAGCAAAATTTTCCTCTTTATTACGTTAACATAGATATTAGTGTAGATTAGTATAGATAAAAATCGTAAAATTTGGGTAAAAATTGGCGAAAAGATAGCTTTAAATTAGGTACCTAAGTCTGGGGTGACTGAGATTTTACTCTATACAGGTCGGTTCCATTAATCGTACCTTGTACGATACACCGAAGGCCACAAACAACCAAGTTCGGCTAGAATGCGTGTCTCAGATTGAATTGGAGTGAAACGTCTAGCAAGCACTAAACTGAAATCTCAGCGATGGCCAGAAATTGCAACTACGTGACCAAGAAGTTCGATGCCCTGTTTCGTTACTTATGTATACTGAGGTAACTGGGATTTAAAGGATTTTGAGAAACCTTCTATTTTGGCGACTGGCTGATAGACAACCTTTTTGATATGATTTACGTTTTGAATAAGATGTTAAATTGTGTTCAATCGTGTAATCGCATCAGTGAAATAACTATAACGGATTTAACTCGCGTATTTTATTTGATTTCCTGAAGTTTCGAAAACTTTACATACTATGTCCTACCATTTTTAGGGTTCTGTACCCAAAAGATAAATCGGGATCCTATTAAAGATGTCAAGTTTTGATACATGATTTTAATCGTTTGTTGTCGCAGTGCGCTAATCAAGTGACGAATTAATTAACTAAACTACTCTGTTTATACCTACTCTGTTTATACTTTATCATTTGTATTACAATAATATTTTAAGTAAAAATAAAAAAAAACTTTATATATAGAAACCCTTCGTGCTCGAGTCCAATTCGCACTTATCCGGCTTTTTACAAGTTCCTGACATTATCTTCAAGATTTTATAAATTTATATTTAGTACTTAACTCAGTATACACCGTGGGCTCAGTTTCTTACGATTGGGTGTAAATTTTCCACATTCTTTCCGTCGCGTCCCTCTTGCCCCGGGGAAATCCGCTCGATGTTCCCTGGGCTTGTTTTAATGTTGAAAATTTGATCCCGGATAGCGAAATTTGTTTCCGTTTCAACTATTTCAAGTAGCTATGCGAGAGAGAATTTGTGAAATTAAATGCCAACTGCGCTACTCCAAATGTGATTTAAAATTTGTTTCTTTCAAATGATTTGTTGCAATATGACCTGATTTTCAATTTTAATTTTAGTTGACGATTAATTATGAATAATATTTTATAGGTAAGTAACTAGCTTCTGCCCGCGACTTCGTCCGCGTGGAACTCCTCCTTTTTTGCAGACGGTTAAAAAGTAGCCTATGTTCTTTCTCAGGATCCAGACATTCTTTGCACCAAATTTCATTTAAATCGGTCCAGTAGTTTTAGCGTGAAAGCGTAACAGACAGACAGACAGACAGACAGAGTTACTTTCGCATTTATAATATTAGTAGGGATTTATGTTGGGATTATTCAAATTGTGGTCAAACTTTACTTAAAGAAAGTGTAATTATAAAACTAATGTAAGTGTTGTATTATAATTGCGATCGCTTTTAAACTAAGTCCGTTATACTATCAGGGGGCAGGTTTCAACGAAAAATTTACTTATTTATTAAAAAACGTAGATGTATTTATTATTCTTTTATAGAATCATCTCCGGTTCAAATACTTTAATCCAAATATTGTTATTTTAAAATATAAAAGTAAACCGCCTCACTAAGAAGCATCACAATAACAATGGTTTCACTTACCACTCGCGACACTTTTTTCCCATCACATTAGTTAAAAAAAACTTGTTTTGTTTACTTCCTAACATTTCCCGTCTAAATTGTACACACTTGATGCATGACAATGGAAGTGTCATCCATCATATTGTCGAAAATGGCTTTGTTTAGCATAAAATGTCCAACAGGCCTTATTCCTATAACGAATAAGAAGGCTCGGGAATACTCGGGATAAAACAGTCATTTATCTCCTTTCTTTGTGAAAACTGGTGTCGAGAGGTTTCCGTAGTACGCGCTATATTTTTCAGCAAATATTTGGCCCTCTTTATTTATGGTTGTGGTTTTTATGTCAGATTTATTTTGAATGTGACGATCTGTTGGTGGTCAGAGCCCATGACTACGAAACCGGAGGTTGTGGGTTCGATTTCTGCTAGGGGCTAATATCAGTGTGACGAACACTAGCATTTGTATCTTAATCTTGAATGTCTTATATTTGTCTTTCAATTTAGATTTTTTTTCATATTCAGGTATTTACTTTTATTTCTCTTTGTTTTGACAAACACTAAAGTCATAGCGTTAAACTATTTTTTATTTCTTATTATTTTTTCACTATTGTCAGCTTTGTCGTGCTTCGATTATGAAAACTGTAAACAATCCGAAACGTCATCAAATAAAATAAAATAAAAATACGCGAGTTAAATCCGTTAATAGTTGTATCATTCCAATCACTAATAAGATGGTTATTTTATTAGATCCTACTCATATTTATATTCCTACCAAGACATCAAATCCTTACTACGGCAGTCATAAGATACTACTTAACCCTGTATTTAAATCTACGTTTAATAATTCCAGTCTATATAGACTTAGTACTTTTATTTAATTCACTAGGTACTTCATTTTGTTGTAACATTGCATATATTAAAACAAAAATCAATTGCAAATAGCAGTAAGCACTTCTCGTATTAGACTATTGTCGGCGGTTCGTATTCAGTATTTGTTGCTCGGTACGAGAACAAATGATGAAGCCTGCATTGTGCTAGGCAATCTGCAGTAAACAGTACCTACCTTTGCATAGGTTGGGATGAACAGCGTCACAACCAGGATACGTTTGTGATGTAAATCCTTAAAGGATAGTCGTAATTGTATTATGTCCCGTGTCACAATGAGCACTTGTTTTTGTAGGATAACATGTATATTTAACTAGCTTCTGCTCGCGACTCCGTCCGCGTGGAGCTCCTCCTTTTTTGCAGTCGGTTAAAAAGTAGCCTATGTCCTTTCTCAATTTCAAATCCTAGAATTTCTTCGTACCAAATTTCATTTAATAAATCAGTAATGCAGTAGTTTTAGCGTGAAAGCGTAACAGACAGACAGACTGACAGAGTTACTTTCGCATTTATAATATTAGTATGGATAGTAGGGATAGTAGGGATTTGTGCAATTCACATCAATTGATGGAATTTAATTGCATTGAAAGCTTGTACTAAGGGCATTAAACATCGAATAAACATGCTTACATATAAATAAGTTATCCAAGTCTCCTATTGACACTGTAGTCTCTTTAGTAGGTTACCTGCAAAGATTATTAAAAAGTATTGGACACCTGTTATTCTTTTTTCTTTTCTCAAACAAACAAAAAAGGACTAAGATAAGTGCTTTTAAAGTTCCGGAGTACAATCTATACCATAAGGTGACGTCACAAGCCCCCGAATTCGTGAAGCGCTTGTATTTGTCATTTATTAGTCGATTCAGAAAAACGTGTCGAATAATTTTGAATAGTCTTCTGGATATACAAAGAAAATCGTCATGCGTATACCTTAATACACATAAAGATAAGTGAACACATTTCTACCACACACATAGGGGCCATCCATTAATCACGTGAGGCTTGAAACGGGGGGGAGGGGTTTGACAAAAATCACGAAATGTCACGAGGGGGGAGGGAGGTGTAGTAAGATATCACGTGTATTTAGATTTTCGTTTATTATTATTTTTATGCCAATCAAAAATAACCTGCAACCTTTCTGTGTAGACATTTTTATCATGGTCCTTAATTTCAGAATAAAATAAGATTATACTTTATTATACATGACGTATTTAAGATAATATTCTAGAAAATTAAGATTTTTGTAGATACTAAAAATACACGTGATGCTATGTGGCGGATGGGGGGAGTAGTCTTAAACCTCACCATGTATCACCAAGGGGGGGTTAAAAAATGCTTAAAAAAAGATCACGTGATTAATGGACGGCCCCATAGTTAAAGAAACTCACTTTGATTTTTTTTAAAGCAATTGTGACAATAGAGAAAATGACAGCATAGACTTAATCGATTGAGCCCGCTGTTCTCATAATTTCTAGGTATCATGTAAAGGTACCTTTAGTGCTTATCGAGGTATAACAAAGGCGCGTGTGTGTGAGTATTGTTAGTTACGGCTGGATTGGCACACATACGTGATATGAGACGTTTATGTAATAATTTGAAACCTTACAAAGGCAACGTTGGATGATATGAGGATAAAGGCTGGATATTAAAAATGAAAAACTTGTTGGAACCGAATAACTTGATGCCTTCGCGGTTATTTTACATAGCTTTGCACGGATCCCTATTAATTGCAATAAAAGGTAGCCTATGTCCTTTCTCAGGGTTTAAAGATTATGCCAAATTGCATCAAAATCGGTTGAGAGGTTAAACCGGGAAAGCGTAACAGACAGACAGAGTTACTTTCGCATTTATAATACTAGCTTCTGCCCGCGACTTCGTCCGCGTGGAACTCCTCCTTTTTTACAGTCGGTTAAAGTAGCCTATGTCCTTTCTCAGGTTCCAGACTTTCTTTGTACCAAATTTCATTTAAATCGGTCCAGTAGTTTTAGCGTGAAAGCGTAATAGACAGACAGACAGAGTTACTTTCGCATTTATAATATTAGTAGGGATGTTGGAATGAAATTCTGTAACGGATTTAACTAGTGTATTTTTATTTTATCTGCTTACGTTTCGAAAACTTAATTAAATTTTAAAATCATCCGTAGCAAGACTGAGCTGACTATAGTCTAACGTCAACGTTTAGCAACTACAAATAAAATTAAATACACGAGTAAAATCCGTTTTAGTGTTTTGTTCCAACCTGTTGGAACTGGTCATTGTTGTCTTTTTTTTAGTTTATTTACTATGATTCCGTGGTTCGATCTATTTCAAATTCTGCATAAACATTTGTTAACAATGAATACCACTTCTTCGTAAACGGACTGTATTTAATAAATAATAATAATAAATAATAATAACTTTATTAAGACTGTGTTTAAAAAGCTATAACATTACATCTTTACAATTAGGTAATTTTTTTTTACTTATATATATACACATACTGATATCTGGTAGTCCCCAAACTAGGCTGAGCCTGTATCTTGGGCCTAGGAATAAAAATTCAAAACAACAAAATTTTTCAACTTTTTTACATCACACTTTCAAATTTCAAATCATAAAAAGAAACATAACTTAAACGGCCAGTTACAAATAAAAAGTTCCTAACGACAAAAACATTCTTTAACAGCATAGATGGACACGTATTTCACTTTTTAAAGTTCACCCAAAATTCGCATACGAAGTCGCAGGCAAACGCTAGTAGGTATATAAAATCCTTTGTCCTGAATGACTGATTGACGGATACGCGCACCATATAGGCACAATACATCTTTATTTTGTATTCCAACCTTTTTGAGACATCTTATTCTCCGATTTTTTATGTCGTCACATCGGCTTATGGACTTAGGCTTGTCCAAACGACTCTTATCAGAGATTGATAAAGGAGGGTGGAAAGTGACCATTAACGCGGCGTGTGGGAAATGGCTGCTTTGTGTAATAATAGGTCATTGGCATTCACTTAGTTGAATGAATAATTCTATCGTGGATATAGTATGGTGATAGATGGTGACTTGCTAAGTTTATTGTACTCAAAACTGTTTTTTTATGTTTATATTATACTATCTGTCCGCCGCGGCTTCGCACGTATATCTTTTTTTATAGCCTACTAGCTTCTGCCCGCGACGTCGTCCGCGTGGAACTCTTCCTTTTTTGCAGTCGGTTAAAATGTAGCCTATGTCCTTTCTCAGGCTCCAGACTTTCTTTGTACCAAATTTCATTTAAATCGGTCCAGTAGTTTTAGCGTGAAAGCGTAACAGACAGACAGACAGACAGAGATACTTTCGCATTTATAATATTAGTAGGGATTAGTAGGGATGACACTCGGGAATAGTGTAGTTTTCAAACAGTGAAAGAATTTTTCAAAACGGTCTAGTTGTTTTGGAGCCTATTCAATCCAAACAAACAAACAAACCTTTCCTCTTTACTATATTAATATAGATAGTTTGTTAGGTTTTTGTAGGTATATAATCTGGGCAACGCCGACGCTGGTAACTACGACTAGCTAGGTAAATCTCGACAGATTTACCTAGCTTGATAACTATAGTCTTTAATCACTGAGTAAAACAAAGGCATACATCGATTTTTCAAGCTTTTAATTACGTTAAGAGTCTTATCTTAAGTAGTAATTAATATCTTTAATACCAGATAATTACTTTCAAAAAGTTAATTAGTTATCAACATTGCTTATTAATTATACCGTGATGTAATTGGTGATACTAGGAACGTTAGGGACGTAAGTTCAAATCCCACGGGATGTAAAACTTTTTTCTGTTGATTGAATCGGTAAATCGTTGTGTGAATATTGTTGTATCATAAAATTCAAACAAAAAACTCGTCAATCTGCTACGCCGTAGACTGCTACGAATTCGTAGACCTATAAACTCGTAGCACAAATATTCTCGTTCGGTTTTTTAAATTTACAGCTGACAGCTACGAGTTCGTTGATCCTTAAGCATCAGAGTTTTTAGTTATTCAAATTCCAAAATTATGCTCAGAAGCAAAATGTGCATTAATAAAACGAAGATAAACATAAAAGCGACGTTTCAGGAATTAGGTCGCTTATCGTGGCTACAAAGGTGCAGAATGTATTAAAATTTTAGGGTACTGTACCTACTTGCATTTTGGCAGGCTAAGCCGGTTTATGAGAGATTATTAAATTTCTCTTAGACTTACCTCGGGAACGTTTAAATCCTATACTATAAGGGTATAAGTTTAACCAATATAGGCTTATTGTCATTTATGAGAGATTTATGGAAAATATTTTTATCTGTACTATAATATAATAAAGAGGAAACGTTTGTTTGTTTGTTTGGATTGAATAGGCTCCAAAACTACTGGACCGATTTGAAAAATTCTTTCACTGTTGGGAAGCCACACTATTCTCGAGTGAAAAAAAAACCCTTTTTTTATAGCCTAGCCTTTCCGTGCGAAATTGGGGCGGGCTACTAGTTAATAATAAATTTCTGATGATTTCGCGGTTGGAACACATTGGAATAAAACAACTATACTTAACTGATATAACTCGCCCATACTAATTTGCATGCTGACGTATCGTCCTAACACTAAAGTCAGCTACGAATATGGGAACTGTAAAATTTTCAAAACGTCAGATTTAAAATAAAATTCGCGAGTTAAATCCGTTAGTTTCATTTTTAGAGCTATTCTTATAGATCTATATATAGTATGTATATGTAGTAGGTACCTACAGCCTTTCATGTCGACCCCGTGTCTAAAAATAAATATTTTGAAAGGTTTCATTCAATTTTTTCAATACTGATTTTTCGGTCAGTGCTTTTTAACTTTGTGCAGCTGTCACGTGAACGCGCACAGGATGTCCGGTCGAATGGGAAGGCTCTTCAGGAAAAAAAAACATACCAAAACTTATGTATAAATTGTTTTTCACTGATCTGAAGTTAACTGGAAGAGGTCTCTTCACATATGAATTCGTATAATGTAGATATATACATACTGGGTTGGAAAAAAAATACGATTTTTTTAATAGCTTAATTGCAACTAAAAGTTCTACAATACATTTGATATTTGAATTAGAATTGCAAGAAAAAAACTGGGGCGCTATTCGGGGGCACTTATGAGATATATCTCACTCATCTCGCTAAAGATCACGTGACCTTTTTAGTGATTAAGATTGCCAGGGCATAGCCCAGCATTACCCCTAAAAAAGAAAAAATAAATAAGAAGGTAAATTTTAAAGATTTTTGCACCAGTTTGCGAAACAAAAAATCTATTTTTTTTTCTTAAAATCTGTATGCATATAAACCAAATTTGTAATTATTATAAAAAGTAATATCATCAAATTGTATACTCAGTCTGACAGCAAGCACATTTTCAGTGTTGTCTCATATATAAAATAATCATAAGGTTCTTGACTATTTTTTAATAATCGTTTTAAATTATTCTTTATAACATAATAAGCTTATTGTCATTAATATTTCCGGGAAATCATATGTATTATGAGTAAAAATCAATATTGAAGTTTAAATTGCGAGAAACGGCAAAAACGCTGTTTCTGTAATGGCTTAAATGGCGCCGGTCTTGTGGCATGCGTGACCAGTGTTGCCAATTTAGCGATTTTGTCGCTAGAACTAGCGACTTTTGCTTAAGCCTTAGCGACCAAAAAAAGTTTTGACGACAAAAATAGTTTAGCGACTTATCTGGCGACTTTTGGAGTACAAATTAAAACAGTTCTAGAGCCAATAATAGATAATTTTTTTATCAAATCGACACATAATTATTCCATGCCAAGAGATACTTAATATGGAAAACGACAAACGCGATAGCGCACCAAATTCAAAATTTATTTAATTGAAGTTCCATTTGTATATCATTATGGGGGGGGGGGTCCCCGAACTTTTTATGGTTATGTTTTAGTTTTAGCGACTTTCTGGCGACTTTTGACTTTGAGCTTAGCGACTCGAATTTCTAGGAGTTGGCAGCACTGTGCCTGACGACACCCACATGTAAATTGTAAACCGAGTTAATGACATTTGTGAATCAGTACATTTCATCGCTTTTCTTTAAATATATTGAATATAATGGTCTATTAAGCAAAAGCAAAAGGCGCGAAAAATAGAGAGATCCAAATGCCATTCCACCACACTCAAATGTCTTTATGTGCGAAGATCACTTTGATGTAAGTATCACTTAACTTTATACAGTATACCAGATAGCAGATAGTAAAATATTATCTTTAATGGATAAAACAAAATAACATCTTTCATTCCAAACCTCTAAAATGTGGCCTTAGATTTCTTAGAAGATCCTTAATAAAATTTTAAACCCTACATTGTAGAACAACACTTCACTCTATTAAATTTCAGATGGAAAAAGACACAATTAACTACATGAAGTAGTCAGTCAGAAGATATTTCTCACGGATGAGGCTGTGCCAACTAAATTTCACTGTCAAGAGGATCGCAAGCGTCGGCTGTCTGATGAAGTGTTCCTTAAAAGGCAAAGAATTGACCTTGTCAAAGAATGTCTGCAAAGTCAAAGTGCTACTGAAACCCACACTGAAAGCTCAGTAAAAGATATGGTGCCAGAAATTATTAATAATTTCTGAAGGTATGATATCTATTTATTACAAAGATGTAATAAAAGCAATAAGACTATGTACATAGTGTTTTTGAGTAGAAGAATTTTAACAGCTTGTTTCTGACCATATTCAAAAATTAAAATGTTGTATGAAGTTGACTGGATTCGGCTTAGTTTTGGAGTTATTTCCATGTTTGTGAAAAAGTAAAATTTTTCTACTCCTTGGGACCTCAGAAATGAACTGTAAAGATCCTTATTTATTTATTTTTATATAAGTTACTGATTTTGGATGTTTATTTTTACAGAATTACCAAAAAGTCAAGACTAAGAAGCTAATACAGTATAATAAAGTAAATTTTGTTCATTCATTGTAAACTTAGATAAAAAATTAATAAAAAAGAACCTGCCTAAGTACTGCATTTAGGCATAACTATCATAATGTCAGCTGTATTATAGATTGTTTGGAAATTGACATACAAAAACCTTTAAAAGTTGTTCATCAGGCACTGACACGGTCGGAGTACAAGAAAGGGAATACTTCAAAGTATTTAATATCACACCCAATGGTTTGATTAATTTTGTCTTGTAAGGATTTAGGGGCAGGACAAGTGATGTGACCATAGTGGAAAACTAACTTTCTTGATGGATTACAGGAAGGAAGTTGTATATTAGCAGACAGAGGCTTCAAACACTTTGAACAGGCACTTCATGAAAGAGGCATGAAACTCATAAGGCCACCCAGTGTAAGTGCTGGTGAAAAATTATCTAAAAGTGAAGTTCGACAAACCAAGCTAATTGCTAGTTTGCTTATTTTTTTTAAAAGAGAAATCAGAACCAATCAATATGATTGTAGTGACTATTCGGTAGTTTTTGTATGAAGGAGTAACAGGCATAAGGAGTTTGTTTACTTAAATGTAATACTATTTTTATTATACTTAAATTAAATTTTGTAATTATGTTATAATAATATTCTCTTTTATTTGATACCTACCTTTAATGACATTGGTGCTGTTAATGGAGAATGACTGGAATGAAACTATTTATAGTAGGTATAGGGCTAGTTAAGAGTAGGTATGTTTGTTTTAGGAAAGAAATATGCAAACTGTAGCTACATAATTACTCTCAAAGACTGCTTTTCTTGGAAATTTTATTATATTGATCAAAGTTTCAAAAACATTACCTAGTTTTCTTTGTTTTTTTTACATGAAAATAGTAAGTTAAAAACAACATTATATTAATTATAACTTTGTGTCTCTTTATAAAAACAAGATATTTACAAATAGAGTACAATGTAAAAAAATATTTACAGTTGATTTATAAATATGTAGGGTAGTATTGAAACGCCAATGTAGTCAGTTGCATTTATTGTAGATAGCACAAGACAGTTGACAAATTATATTATTATTAAGTGCTTTCGCTGAACATAGCTGGGCTAAAGTATCAGAGAAGACTGCTTGTCACTGCCGCTAGGGCTGGTTCCGAGCTGAATGATAATCGGTGATGTGCGGGTTTCGTTTTATACTAAATCATCGTGCATCTTTGGGTGAACTCGGCACTACTCGGTGGCTGGCTGACATACTCATAGGGTGCGAGAGATAGTTCTCGAGTTCTGTTGGAAAGTTCTTTCTTTTATAAATCTTCCTGAAGCTGAAAAAAAGAAACATACTACATTACATAACACTAAAAATTTATAATTACAAATAGAGGCTACATTATGAACTATTTAATAATTACCTGCCTACTGATGTTAGACTTTCATTAAAAACTGACATTGGCTGACAGGCCCTAAACACCATTAATCAAAAATTAATTAGAACTAATTTCATAAAGATGAGATAAGTACTTTGTTATGATCCTCTATCATCCTCCCAGCAAACATACAATGCACCACCCTCTCTCTACCAACTCAAACCTAAATCCAAGCATATCTCTCACTGATAAATAAAGTAAGTATGTACCTTATTGAATAATCAAGTTGCAATAACAAATTTAAGAAGAAATTAAAATTCAGAAAATGTATGTGGGCGGTTGATTGTGCCTATGAGTATATATTGATAGAGATAGGAGTACCTAAACTATTTGTAGAAGGTTTCTATTTTATATTCAGATTTACACATACCTTACGTTCTATGGTCAGGTCCCATTGCATGTAAACGGCCTTATATCATTTATAAATAAGCCTTTGGCATTTTGTCAACAATAACGAAAGAATCAAAATACCGTCTTAACTTTAAAATTTTACAAGTATATTGAAAAATATACTTGCAGTTGCAGGTCAGTCACTAAACACTACACTACACTTGTAACAGTAAATTAAAGCAAATAAAAGAGTAAATTAGTATAATATGGTCTCTGAATTAAAAGACGGCCATTTTGACAATAGGTGACAGATAGAAACCAAAAGTCAAAACAATTCGCGTGATTGCCGAACAAAGTGACATATTGAAATGTTTCACCGCGCGAAATGAAATTTAAATCTGGAGACTTAGAGTCTTAAATGGAGTAACAAAATATTTCGATATGTCACGTTTTGCCGGCAAAAGTGTGACTTTAGGTATTATAGCGATACAGAGCGAGAATGCTTTCATTGGCTGTCACTCCCTCAAAGATACAATACTAAATTGATATACCCGTGTTTTAGGGAGATTTTGATTCAAATTAAT
This sequence comes from Polylopha cassiicola, assembly GCA_038024825.1. NCBI lineage: Eukaryota > Metazoa > Arthropoda > Insecta > Lepidoptera > Tortricidae > Polylopha > Polylopha cassiicola. The sequence goes on along the minus strand of CP149053.1, from coordinate 3,685,347 downwards.
GCTAATAATCGTGGTCTAAAAAATAATAATTATATATGAAATTACAAATAAAGTGTTAAAAATTAGATTCCAACCGAGAAACTATTTTATTCAATGGTTTAAAATTTATTTGACCACTAGAAACGCAATTTTAAAAATTCCCGCCTTGGAAATTGAATCTTTTGAAGGTCAAATAGAATATTTTGAAGGGCATCTCGCTACATATCGCAAGCTGAATTGCGCCCCTGATCTTTCGCTACCTTTTTATGTGTTTTCTGAAAGACAAGACTTTAGCTTTATTAATTTTGGAAAATCTTTCATTTTTAAGAAAGCTTTGCGATTGTCATTAATAAAAAAATTCAGAAATCCAATATTCTAATACGCACACATAGAGATCAAAAACTTAAATATTTGAATTCCTTGGAGATTTAAGCTACCTCTTCTAGCCACGGGTGTGCATTTCATATAGGCACGGTCTCACTAATGCATGGAGTGCCTACCCTGGTGCATACTTCCCCCCACTGACCGCGCCTAATTTTCAAAATTTAATGCCTTTAAAGATTATTTTTTTATAGAAAACTACGGCGTGATTCAGGACATAATAATCAAGTTTTCACGTCTTCTAAAAGAACTTTTTTTAACTCCCTTTAGGTTTAGGTGTGCGCAGGTACCTATAGGAAAATAAACAACGTCGAAATTCCAAATTTTATGACTGACCATGGTTTTTTTTTACAGGTAATTTTCCAACCGGTTCCTCGTTATACAGCCTCGCATAAACATTTCATCGGTGAGTCCTCGTTTTAATTAAAAAATATGATATACGAATATGTTCAGCACCAAAACGGTACAGAAGATAAAGTTATGGAGTATAATTTATACCATAACATGACGTCACGGGCACCCACTCCTGAACTTTTGAAGCTATTTTCTTTATCAATTATTGTTTGATTAAGAAAATAGCAAAAATACGTATCTAATAATTTTTGGTAAACTACTTGACGGACAAAGAAAAAAAACAGTTGTAATGCCTATTGTTGTTTTTTGTTATTTATTTACCATTATTAAAGACAAAAGGCAATCCAAAAGAAAATGATTCTTAAAAATTTCTGATGCCTTCGCGGTTAGTCAGCAAATAAAATAAAATAAAAATAGGCGAGTTAAATCCGTTAATAGTTGTTTCATTCCAAGGATGATTCTTGTTACAACTTATCAAATAAATTTTTATTACTTTTTTTGCTTTATAGCCTACAAAGTACTTTAACAACGTTCGTTCATTCTTTCGCTTTACCCTTTTTGTTCTATGTGCAAAGTTTTATCTCTTTTAACCTTTTTCAAAGTCGAAAGTTCTAGAGTCTAGATCCAATAATGCAACTAATCTATTGTTTTAAACGAGTATTACATCTTTTTATCCCTAGATGATATTTTAAAGTTAGGTTTATAAAAGTATTCTATTATAAATTCTAAATCCTTGCTACGTTATATTTAGGAGAAACCACTTCGAAATCACTTAGGAAAAACTAGCTGGCATTAAGTAAGATTTGTACATACGAATTTTGTTCGGTTTATTTCTTAAAATAAAAACATTAATTCACTTAAATTAAAAACAAAACTATAGTTAAAAATAAATAAAACTTATGAGTAAATACGAGTAAATAAATGAATATTGTGTACGTTTTTTTTTTTGTTTTTGTTTATGACGAGACATTCCTGATTTATGCCCTAAATCAATCACTTTAGTTTTTTTATATCAGACTAGCTTCTGCCAGCGACTTCGTACGCGTTTAATAGTTATTTTTCCCGTTTTTTACACATTTTCCACTGTTTCTTCGCTCCTATTGGTCGCAGCGTGATGTTATATAGCCTAAAGCCTTCCTCGATAAATGGTCTATCCAGCAAAAAAATATTTTTTCAATTCGAACCAGTAGTTCCTGAGATTAGCGCGTTCAAACAAACAAACAAACTCTTCAGCTTTATAATATTAGTATAGATACCTCCTGTGGATGACAAATTCCCACCTACTAAAATTAGAAATTAACGAAAAAAAAAAACAGATATTATGTCTTGTTATATTATTACCCCAAATGTGAATTAACTAATATGTGAATATATGGTGCAACGTCAATCAATATTTAATCCTTTTAAGTTCTGGAGACAGTTAAGCGTTTAGCTCTTAAAGTATTCAGCTGTTCAAATTAAATTTAAGCAGAGTGGCATGAGACGCGTTTCGGGTGGAATTCTCGTTTTATTACCTTAATTAAATTGTCTGACGTGATCTTTCCCTTCTTTTAGGTTTTTATTTGCTCTCATTAATATTCAATTACTTTGGTATACCTACTTTGTACACTTTGTACTTGCAATTTGGAAAATGACTCCTTTTAAAGTACCTAAACTCCTTTTTAAGGAAAGTATATATTTCTAACTTTATCAACTTTTCTAGAAATACTGTCAGATTATAATAATATGATATACCACTACATAGTATAACAAAGTCGCTTTTTCTGTCCCTATATCCCTATGTACGCTTAAATCTTTAAAACTACGCAACGGATTTTGATGCGTTTTTTTTTAATTGATAGAGTGATTGAAGAGGAAGGTTATAGCACCCGTGTATAATAGAGTAAACTAGCTCTGAATCGCGATTTTACTCTCGTTAAAATAATACTGTTTTATCTCTTATAAGATTCTCTCCTTTAGTTTTTATTGTTTATATTGAAATTAGCGACGAGCCCCGGCTTCACGCGGGTGCTATAAATCTTCTTCTTGAATCACTATCTATAAAAAAAAACCGCTTCAAGATTCTTTTCGTAGTTTTAAAGATTTAACCATACAAAGGGAGGGACAGACCGCAATAACGACTTTGTTTTATAGTATTCTGGGTATTTAAAAAAAATATATATAAATACCTACTTGTGCATACGAAATTTAACTAGTGTACATGTCATAATATATACAGACCATCGAGTATTTTGTTGCCTGTTTTTCTATTGTTTCTGACTACAGGAAAATATAAATTGAAAACTCGAAATACAAAACGAATGTTTACGACAGTAGAAACAGATTCTTATTTATATTGTATTGTGATATTGTTTACATTGTATGGTAGTAAAACAATGGAAACAAGGGGCTGTAATAACATTTGATTAGCGATTTCATTTGTCTTTGAGTTTGATTTGATACTGAATACGATTGAAATGTAATCCTGATTACGATTCACGATGGAAATATTAATTACAATGCTGATACGCATTTTCGCCAATCCTCTTTATATACCTACTTCATTACTTTTAATTGTTTTAATAGCAATTAGTTCCTAAATTGCAATACAAATCACTACATAGTATAAAACAAAGTCGTTTTTTCTGTCCCTATATCCCTATGTACGCTTAAATCTTTAAAACTACGCAACGGATAGAGTGATTCAAGAGGAAGGTTTATAGCACCTGTGTGAAGCCGGGGTGGGTCGCTAGTTTGATATATATTTTACACATAAAAAAATCATACAATTTGGTGCAGTCGTTATGAGTGTAAATATAGGTACTTACATTTCGCCGACATATATACATCTATCTTTATACAAAACCATTTGCCCGCTTTGTTTTCTTGAATCTCCCAATATAACACATGACCTTCACACGTCCTCTTATGAGTGAACCCATAAAATTCGTAATAGCACTTAGACCCAATATTCATTCACCAAGTGTCATTATTTCTTACTCGGATGCCCCATAACGTCTCCCAACTTCGAAGCACATTTGTTTCGAAAAACTATTAGACTTGAGTACGGGCTGCTGCCCTTATTTTATTACTCAAAGGGTTCGCGTAAGATATCGCCGTAAAATTGGTACTTGTATTGAAAACAATTATTTTGGTTATGTAGTGTTTAACGCCATCTGTTGACTTTGGGAGTTATTTCACCGTAAGAGCGCCATCTGTTGCTTTGTATGTGACACTAACCTTTTATGTAGCAAACTTAAGTGTTACGCTTTTAGCGCCATCTAGCAGTTTCATTGTGCATCAGCTCACCTTACACTTTAGCTTGAGTTTTGATAGGATGTCATTGTGGTTCAAGTCGTAACTGCTAGATGGCGGTGTTAGCCTCTTTAATATAATTTGAATTTCTCAGTCTAATTGAAACGTAATTACTATCGACCCCAACACCAATATTGGCTACGGTTAATACACATCGCCCTAATTTCAAATTAGTTGATGAGTTGTACTGACATAAATTGATTTATTAATCAATCGAATTAATAAACCAATACCATGATGCATCTACGAAATATAGGTTCTTACCTAATTTGTGACGTAATAATTATGTCATTATAAATGTGAAAGTAACATAGTTTGGAGATAACATATTAATAAAAACTTTGGTAGGTAATGATGGCCTTTCCGAAGCGCTACAAATTCATGTTACTTATAAAAGTATGTTTTTAAGGTCTTTTGCTAATTAGCAAATTATTTGTTAAAAGTTTATTTAAAGTTTCCTTTGATTAGTGTTACTTGATCACGAAAAGCAAATCAAATTCAAATTACATTTAAATTTCAAACCTAAATTACGGCCGAACTTTCATTTCCTGTTTTATTTCAGTTCTCAGAACAAAACTAAATCAGGAACTACTGTTCATAAAATAGTTTAGGAAAGTTATCCTTCATCAGACCAATATAAATGGAATGTTCATAAACTTTCAAGGTAAAGAAAATATCTAATAGTTCCCCAAATGTACAAAAATATATTTGGAAAGGGTTTCACTTGGAAATCTAACCCAAAACTTGCCTATACAACTAATTTCACTCTTGTCAACCGAACTGGCCCGGATAGTCCAGTCAACTGCTTAGTTTTATAGTTAAAATATGCTAAAAATATTAATTAAAAATACATTTCATTCATTAACAAGGAACTCAGTGAACTAGGTATTATTAAATTTGTTATAAGGTAAATATAATTGGTTTTTTAATTTGAATCTTTGCCTGAAATTTTAAATTATTAGGTAGTTGAATTCTTGCTAATATTGCTTAGTACCTACAATAAGTAAATGAAACCACCACAATTAAACGGATTTAACTTGCGTATTTTATTTTATTGGCTGACGTTTTGGAACTTTTACAGTTTCTGTAATTGTAAAGGTTTAGTCAGTTATATTTATTAAAACTTTAACTATTCATATTTTTTCGTATTGTCAATTATCGATAAAATATACTTTTCTAAACCCCTCGTCGACTGGACTATAAGATATGCCCCGACCAATTGCGCGTTTCCTACGTTTTAATAGCAATAAAACTTTCCCGAACGCCCGATTCGAATTCTAGTAAATTTCGTTAGAATAGTTCTTGCTTTCGGATCTTTTATGTATGAAGAGCTCTCCGAATTCCACTAATAAAATCTGGGAATCAAGTGTCGGTTACGGCCACTTTTGTTTAGTGACATTTATAAATATACTTAAGGCTGTTTTGTTTTATTTTATGTAATAACGAATAGGTGTACCATTTTTTTAAATATAGCCTATGTCAGTGGGGAATAGTTTAGCTTCCCAACAGTGTTTTTTTTTATTTTTCAAATCCCAACAGTGTTTAGAGCATATTCAATCCAAACATACAAACTGCTGGTGCTAACGTTTAACGTTAACGTTGAACGTTGGGCACTTGTCTAGCCCCCCTTTTCTCTTTATTGTATTAGTATAATAGATTATGTTAGTGTACGTAGACGACTATTGCGAGTCTATAGTAAGATGGCGCGTGCAGTAGGGGGAGGTGAAGTATGGCATCAGGGTAAGCACTTCATACATTTGCGACATTTTGCCTATATGGAATGCACGCCCTTGGACTAAGATCTCAGTCACCCCAGACTTACGTAATTTTAGGTAAGATTAAACTTGTAGGATTGATAAATAATTTTAGAAAACGCTAATTTGAAAGCGGGGCCGTTATATAGGCATCCACTCCAAATCTTACCGTAAAAATATTCATATTCTAGTATATTACTTATAATATAACAATTATTTTGACTCTGTGTCATAGTGAAAAAGTAACCTTTGACACTTGTTTAGGTAAGTACATTTTCTTAGGACTACAGAATTTTTACGGAACGGATTTTAAAGTGAGAAGGACTTTAAGTAACCTGATTTGTTTATATACTTACTTACTGCCTTTTTACCAAAAACCTTTAAAAGGTACACAGATAGCCTTCACTTAGACGAAAAACAATTTGTTTAACCTATATCGAGCTTATGTAACACCTTTTTTCTTTTAAGCCCTAAATCCGGGTTAAAGCGATTTTAAATTTGGACCCAGTAATATATTTTGGGAGTCGTTTTGTTCGAACTTCGGGCCTCGATTACCTACAAATATATATCGAATTAATGAAACTGCAATTAAGTATTTGTTAACTGACGAAGGCTGCGTTGTGAATTTGACATTTATGTATTAATTATAATTAGGTTCAATAAATCAAATATTAAGTATTGAAACACACTATAGGTAGTGTTTTTCTTTATATACCTACTAGCTTCTGCCCGCGACTTCGTCCGCGTGGAACTCCTCGTTTTTTGCAGTCGGTTAAAAAGTAGCCTATGTCCTTTCTCAAGCTCCAGACTTTCTTTGTAACAAATTTCATTTAAATTGGTTCAATAGTTTTAGCGTGAAAGCGTAACAGACAGACAGACAGACAGACAGACAGAGTTACTTTCGCATTTATAATATTAGTAGGGATTAATGAAACTGCAATTAAGTATTTGTTAACTGACGAAGCCTGCGTTGTGAATTTGACATTTATGTATTAATTATAATTAGGTTCAATAAATCAAATATTAAGTATTGAAACACACTATAGGTAGTGTTTTTCTTTATATACCTATTAATAAATGATTCAAAGAAATACCTACACCTATATCGCACAAAAAAATAACTGCTACGGGGGCCCTGAAACCGCCGGTTTCTCCTACGAACCAAGGGCGCGCATTCCATATAGGCACAATGGAATAAATGTATGGAGTGCCTACCCTGACGTAGTAAATGCGCGACCCTCACTGCACGTGCCTGCTACGAACACTGGTGCTGCAAACACGGGTGCTATGATCACGCTTGCAACGAACACGCATGCTACGATCACACATGCTACGAACACGCATGCTACGATAACGCTTGCTACGAACACGCATGCTACGATCACGCTTGATACGAACACGCATGCTACGAACACGCGTGCAACAAAGCAGACAACCCTCGCAGTTAGTTACGTGGACTGCACTGCGTAAACCCTTATGTTTTAATACGCAAGCATTCCCAATTCTAAATTCAATGTAATAAATAGATAATTAATGCTAATTGTACTAAAATAAGATTATAAAAAATCAAGACCTTAGTGGGACAATAAAATAAGCTTTGCTTAGTTTAGGACTAAGTGATTTGGAGCATCCAAAGAATTAATTAGATAAGTTGAAAATAATTACCTCTATAATTACTTGAATATCAAAGCCTTCACATGTCACGATCAAAGGAAAAATGGCGGAATCTTCAAAACCAACCCACTGAAATTAAAGGAAGCCCACATACATATTTATGACCGCGTCTCCGTTTGGGACAGCAATTAATGGAAAACGTGGGATCACTTCTAAAACGTGATTAATCTTGCTCAAGTTTATTTATACGTATAAGATCGTATTTCAACCGAATGTTTCGTGTTTAGATATTTTGATCCACGTATAAATCATGTGGTATTAATTAATTTGTATTGTAAATTGTACTGTAGCATTGGCGGAGGTTGTATTTCAATTGCCGTACAAATCTTTACGATATTCATCATTTTTGTAGCATCTCACCTGGAAGCTCGTAAAGGTTTTGCAGTAAATACTTTTTTATAGCCTACTAGCTTCTGCCCGCGACTTCGTCCGCATGGAACTCCTCCTTTTTTGCAGTCGGTTAAAAAGTAGCCTATGTCCTTTCTCAGGATCCAGACTTTCTTTGTACCAAATTTCATTTCAATCGGTCGAGTAGTTTTAGCGTGAAAGCGTAACAGACAGACAGACAGACAGACAAAGTTACTTTCGCATTTATAATATTAGTAGGGATTGTACTGTAGCATTAGCGGAGGTTTCATTTCAATTGCCGTACAAATATTTACGACCTTCACCAATTTTGAAGTTCTTATCTAGAGGCTTGCCAACCGTTCGGTTAGTAGGTTCACCGGCTGGCCAACTGCACTTCAGTCAATTCCTACTAATACCTATTATAAATGCGAAAGTAACTCTGTCTGTCTGTTACGCTTTCACGCTAAAACTACTGTTTTTAAATAAAATTTGGTACAAAGAAAGTCTAGAGCCTGAGAAAGGACATAGGCTACTTTTTAGCCGATTGCAAAAAAGGAGGAGTTCTACGCGGACGAAGTCGCGGGCAGAAGCTAGTAGTTCAAAAAAGTATACTTATATCAATATATATCAATCGCGATTTCATTAGGATAAGAATTTAATCTATACTAATATTATAAAGCTGAAATGTGAAATTTGGTACAAAGAAAGTCTGGATCCTGAGAAAGGACATAGGCTACTTTTTAACCGACTGTAAAAAAAGAGGAGTTCCACGCGGACGAAGTCGCGGGCAGAAGCTAGTTAGAAATTAAAATCTTAACCAATTTATACCACATGCCACCGACTAGCTAAAAGAGTATGTTCTGTTACATTACAGTGGGTGAAAACATTTTTTGTTTTATATTATCTACTGATTCTTCACGGCCATGATGAAAGAAATAACCAGCCAAATGCGTGTCGGACTTGCGAACGAAGGGTTCCGTAACTATAACGGCATAAAAATTCACGTTAAATATTTCTTATAGGGGAAACAGAAACATAATCTGTGAAAAACTGGCCAACTATCGCGGTTCATAAATGCTGAAAAATAATACGACATGCCTTTCTATATTCTTATGTAAGAAATCATTTTCCGTAGAATCCTATCTTAGCATCATCCAGAGGATTGTAAAAGTAGGGTACTTCGCCTTGCATGTCATACAAGTATAGCAACAGAGTCGTGAAAAAGCAATGAAAACGCGTATCTGTGTGTATTACCTTTTATCAAGTGAGAAGTAATTTCCGAAAACCTCCCACTGTAATAAAGGGAGAATTTATGATGTACATTTCTTACATGTGTATACTTGAAGCAAGCTTATCAGGAACTTTATTCTTTTGTCGTATTATCTCTACCCTCTAGTAGAATGTAACAAAAGTATATCCGTCCTTTTCTATTTATTCTTTTGTTTGGACTGTTAACTATCTTATTACAACAGATTTTATCCAGATAGTTTATTGTGATTATCAGCTATAATAATGCTCTGTGGTTTGTTTATCGGGGCAACATTTTGATATGGTTCTGTTAGTTATTTTTACTATGTTATTTAACAACATACCTAATACGAAAATAATAAAATCTTGTTAACTATATTGACGGCCTGTTGGTCTAGTGGTCAGAGGCCCTGATTACGAAACCGGAGGTTGCGGGTTCGAATCCCGCTAGGGGCAGATGTCAATGTGATGAGCACTGGCATCTGTACCTGAGTCTTGGATGTCTTGAATTGTCCAAAGATATTTATTATTATTATTATATATATAAAAGGAGAAGCTGACTTAATGACAGACATCAATGCGGCGCCTAAACTATAAGGGTTAGAAACTTGAAGTTAGATTCCTTATAATTATAACTTACTTAGTGGGAGCACAAAAAAATGATTTTTGAAATTTTATCCCTTAAAGGCCCTAAAAAAGGGGTAAAACGGGGGTGACTATCGTGCGCAGACAATCCTACGGGCTAATTTTAAAGCGATTATCTTTGTCATTTTTTGTTTAATTGAGAAAACGTTTATCAAAAACCTATTTAATTAACCATATAGCATTAAGTTACGATAGTTTAATAGACTTGGTAACTCTTTTTTTGTAGATTAAGTAAATTATCAATAACTATTGGTAAAGTACTTTTTAAAAGCTTTTATTAATTAAAAGCTTTTATTTAACTTGCGATGTATGTATGGATGTTTGTTCGGGTGGAATCTTGCAACTTAATTTTAGGGCACTTGCCCTCAACCGATTTAGCTGACATTTTTATTATCTATTTTTTAGAGCATTTAAGTAAATGAAAGCTTTTTTTAAATTTTTTTTTTTTTTTTTTTCTCAATCAAACAACAAAAATAGTCAAAAATAACCGCTTCAAAAGTTCAATAATTTGGTTCGTGACCTCTTAATATGAATTGTATCGAGACGTGACGTAACCTCTTCATCTTCGTGTCTAATAATTTACTATTCCAACTAACGAACTAAATAGCATGTAGTTTTCTTTATCCACTCATCATCCCTATTATAAACGACACAGTGTTTTTCTGTGGTCCTTTTTGCATTAGCATTTTGACTCTTTAATTCGTGGGTACACTTTCAAAGTGTCCGTTCTGTCCCCTAAGAATTCCCTAAATTAATTAATTAAAGTAAATTCTGCCGCTCTATGAATTAGTAAACAGGCTACTACTAAAAAGCCTCCAAGATCCCCCATGAGGCGTTCCCATTGTTTTGTTCCCTTTGGTATACGAAAGAATGGGGAAAAATACTTAAAGGAAAATACAACGTAATTTATATATCTTACCTTTTTCTTTTAATCATTTTTGGACATAAAATAATTAAACGAAAAGGTTATTTGCATCGTCTACTAAAAATAAAGTGTTTATTTTGGATTGTAAATTGTACCTATTGAGATTTTTATTTTAAATTTTATGTAATTAGCTGATCCAGCTAACTTCGTACTGCGTTTATTTATTTAAGTATTTCATATTCGGAACATAAACTTTTTCGAGTTCTTATTTAAAAAAGAGGTTAATGATAGAAGAGTGAAAATTAAGGATTATATATATTACTAGCTTCTGTCCGCGACTTCGTCCGCGTGGAACTCCTCCTTTTTTGCAGTCGGTTAAAAAGTAGCCTATGTCCTTTCTCAGGCTCCAGACTTTCTTTGAACCAAATTTCATTTAAATCGGTCCAGTAGTTTTAGCGTGAAAGCGTAACAGACAGACAGACAGAGTTACTTTCACATTTATAATATTAGTAAGGATTATCAGAAAATTAACTCGCGTAAGTATATAAAAGCTAGATTCTAGAGCTAGTCTGACAGTAGTACGCGAATTATATTTTTATCAAAATCTTGTCCGTTTGTAAAAATAACTCTAAACAAACATCTACTATTAACCACTCACGTTCTAGTCGAAGTACCTTTACTACTGAAACGTGTTCTTGAGCACGTCCCCATCCGAGCATCCTTCACTCTATCGATCTACTCTTCACGGTCCGATCGTCTCTTCAGACATCTTTGTCGTGAGATTAACCTTGGTCTTAAATCTAAGATGTCTTGATTAGAAAGAAAATTACCAAGGTTTGATTCTTTCGCGGTGATTACACTTTAAAATGATACAATTATAACTGATTTACAAACTTTAGCCTTAGACTATCGTCAGCTCAGTCGTCAGCTAATAAAAGAAAATACGCGAGTTAATCCTTTATTTATAGTTGTTTCATCCTAATAGAAATAAAATTATTTATTAATTTAATAGATTAGATTAGATTTATTTATTTCTCAAAATTCATACAGTATAATTACATTATAATGTCAAATTATATGCACTCATATTGAGATCGTCAGAACAAAAATAAAAATAAAGAAATAAATAATATTATGATCAAATTACATTATAACATTATAAAAAAAATACATTATTATGTTAAAATATATTCACTCATATTGAGATCGTCAATACAGATTTAACAATAGGTACTTAGAATATCAGCAAAATTAGAATTTTATTATGCAAACGATGTCAAATACTTAGGCATATCAATTTAATGTTGTGAATAAAACCTATTGTTCTGACGACTAAAGAGAAAACAATAAAATAAAGGAGCCTTAGCTAAGGAAAACAATGTTCACTTCTATAATGATTTTGAACTTTTACAGTTCCCATGTATGTAGCAGACAAGAGCCATAAAGTAAAGTTTTCAGAAAGAAAAAATACATAAACCCACTATAGTTGTCTTAGTCTAACGTGTAATAACCGCGAAAGAGTCAGAATAATTAAGCCAACTTAAACATTTAAAATACACACCGAAAATGATTAAAATGGTAAACAAACTAACAAAATGAACTTCAGTATATTAAAACTTAAATCTAAAGTGATATTGCCTAAGTTTAGTTTGTGTGGTAGCTAAAACTTAATTCAAACAAGACTATCTAGTAATATCTGAAACTGGATATTGCAGTTGAAGTTCCTTAATTAGTAACTTTAGAATACGAAAACTTAGGACTGAAGTAAGCATAATTCCCGACGTGTTACTTCAATAGATATTTGAATTATGATGTATCAATCGAAATTTATATTAGACTAGCTTCTGCCCGCGACTTCGTCCGCGTGGTACTCCTCCTTTTTTGAAGTCGGTTAAAAAGTAGCCTATGTTCTTTCTCGGGCTCCAGACTTTCTTTGTACCAAATTTCATTTAAATCGGTCCAGTAGTTTTAGCGTGAAAGCGGTACAGACAGACAGAGTTACATTCGCATTTATAATATTAGTAGGGATTCATTTATTTCTTAAACGTCATACAATATTAGTACACTATTATGCCTAACTATATGCACTCATAGTGAGATCGTCAAAACAGAAAAAAATAATTACTACAAATAAAATACAAGTCGAAGTACCAGCAATAGATACCATTAATTTAAATGATAATGATATTTTTACCGATACAAAAGAGTCCCACTGGGTCTTGATTTTTTCTGCTTGGCTTGGTATAATATTGGAATGAAACAACTATTAACGGATTTAACTCGCGTATTTTTTATATTATTTGCTGACGTTTCGGATTCTTTACAGTTTCCATAATCAGTTTGCATAACTGTGTAAATCACTTTAGCGTTAAACTATTGTCAGCTCAGTCGTGCTACGGTTATGGAAACTGTAAAGAATCCGAAACGTCAGCAAATAAAATAAAATAAAAATACGCGAGTTAAATCCGTTAATAGTTGTTTCATTCCAATGTGTAATAACCGCGAAGGCATCAGAAATTATTATTGTTACAATATTATTAGCTTTGAAATTACTTAAAGTTTGATTGCTTTAAGAAAATGTTATATATGCGAGATCTTTTATTGTGGCTTAATTTCTATGTTAAAGTTTAAGTAGGTACTGTTTTATAATAATATGCTAGTATCGTTTATGGCTATATATTTAACGTGAAAATTTTGACTTTTAACACGATTGACAGTGTTAAGCGATTAAGCCTCTTATTACAAGTCGTTAATGTTCAGATTACATTAAATTTACACTTTTTTATTCGTTTTCATATTAGCCGCGATAAATCATTGCAGTCATTTAATTAATCACTGCCTTTCAGACTTTTTGCTGTTTAAAAATAATTTACGGAGCGTTTTTGTGCTTAAATTTGTTAGGAAATCGAATCTAGGGCGCTTGAGTGGGTTCTTTAAATAAAAACTGACTACTTATCAAACCGTGACAATTGGTAAAAAATACCATGTAAGTATGTTAAAAAAAACCTAACGCCACAATGACGTCACTGTTTGGAGAATTCTTTATTATGGAGTTAGTAAATTACACTAAGCTAGACAAATTTAGTAAGAAATTTACATTAATACATAGGTACATATAAGACACCTAAGACTCAGTTAAAAATGCTCGTGCTAGTTACATTGACATAAAGCAGTATTCGAACCCGCAATCTCCGGTTTCCTAGTCTGCTAAGACCACTAAAACTGAATCAATAATGCCATTTATTTTGTTACTATCTGTTTAATGCTTAAATATTTCACTTGTTTCTGTAACATTTCACTCAATTTATTGGTAACTAGCGGCCCGCCCCGGCTTCGCACGGATCCCTTTTTATAGCCTATGTCACTTGGGAATAGTGTAGCTTCGTAACAGTGAAAGAATTTTTCAAATCGGTCCATCCGTTTTGGAGCCTATTCATTACAACCAAGCAAACAACGTTTTCCTCTTTATAATATTAGTATAGATATAATTACTACGATGTACACAAGTGTTTTGTAAATTTATCAATACATGCAAGAACATACCCCATTGCAGCTGTCGTCAATTTTCCAACATCTCCAGAAACTCATTCCCTCTCGACTCTCATAATTAAAGGGTTGAGGTTGTGATTATTAAACATGAACAATCATTTCCCTTAATTCGCGTCGCCAATCCAAATACCGCAATGACAAACGATATTGCTTTGTTCCAACACTCTGGAATGCAATAAAGTTGCCAGTGTTGAGAGTTCCTCACATTTCTGTGTTATGGAAATGTATGATTTACATAAATACTTGTGTACTTGTGTCGTGTTGTTCTGAGGTGCATTCGTGGTCATTTGGAGATAGTATATTCTGCAGAAAACTTAGCAGATGTAAGGACAAGAACATTTAAGTTAATAAATGTCATACGAAATATAACATTCGTAGATGTAAGTAACAAATTTCTAAAAATATAAGTAAATACTGTAGGGAACAATATAGATAGATTGTACCTAATAGTAAAATGAAAAATATATACCTCATTGAGTTTCATGCCATTTCTTCTCAAGTGAGGTTTTTTCGGAAACGGTGGAATCTTCTGACCTTCATAAAAGCTTGTAAAAGCCTAAACTGAATAAATATATTTTTGATTTTGGTAGTACCTATTCAAGAAGAGCAGTAAAATAATGTTCCTTTCATACTGAATTTTGAACTTAAATACAGATTGCCTTAATGAGGTTTATTTTGTTCTTCCTCCTTTTAATTATTTATTTTATTGTCACAGCGGAAACTGGAAATCTTGTTAGAAAATGCGTTTATCAAAATAGCTTCTGTCCAAAAAATTACCCGGGCGTTTTTAATTTTTTTAAATTCAATTCACGGTATTGTTTAAGTTAATATGTATTTCATTACGAAACAGGCAGTTGTTATTTGTGAAACGAAATTGCGACGGTTTCTCCCACGCTGACGAAACAAAACTGTTCGTGTATTTTCTGGACGTCATTTTATTTTTGTTTCCACTTGAACAAACTAGAAAACGGAATATTTGTGTTTCATACTGTTTTATTACAATAATCGGAAGAACATTTTCTGCTAGTCTATGATGAACGGTCCAGTCGACATCTTCTCATGTCGATGTCGTCTTATTTTCGCGGTGATCTGACAAAAGCAGGCAACGTTGTCGACAACGAGAAATCTTGACATGTCTATGTCGTCTCTTTTTTTTGTCGACAACGAAACACTCTCGACAAGACAAACTTTCTCCTTGTTGACAACTTTCTTAATATTATGTCGACAAAATCTACTCGACAGTTCATTGGCTCGCTGATAGTTTCTGATGCCATCGCGACTATTATGTACACATTAGAACACACCAAAATGAAAAGGTACCTACGTCACAACATCGGCATTGGACACGAACGTTTTAGGAAACATTTTCTGAATAATATAGAAATATAATGATATTTGTATCAAGATAAGAGTAGAAAAAACCGAGACCCCCAGTGGGATTCGAACCCACGCCCATGCCTTAACTAGCGGCAGCGTGCTGACCTTTACACCATAGGGACCACTGCTGAGACCTCGAAATGTTCGACTCGTTCAATTGGGTTTTTGTATTATCGAAATATATCGATCGAATTTCAATTGATAAATCGTAGTTTATAGGAATACTTGGATAAAGGAAAAAGCTATGTACAGTTTAATTCCACGCGGGAAATGGCAAATTTTGATTCAAAAATTTAGTGCTTGTTCTAGAACATACGCTAAATAGAGTTGAAACGTTATAACTCGAATTCCCAAATGCCGTATTTCGAAATGCACAACTAGCAAATATGCCCTAAATCGAAAATCAGGTGTGTGTAGTTTCAAAAGGAGAATGCAGAATGAATTACCTACATTCATGTATGCTTTCTCAACATGTTTATTAGGTACCTAATTAAATTTTTTATACACTACAAAAATTTAAACGCCATTATTTACCAATGAACCTTTGAAGTAGACAGAGACTATGTGAGACAAATAAAAATCTTAACACAATATTATTATGAACTGTACACATATGGCACGCTAAAGTGAAAAATTATAGTGGTACTATTTATAAAATGTACAAGAGAACTCGATTGTAAGTACCTACATGAAGAATCGCTTCGCTTTTGTTTTCCAAAGCGATTCACTTTGTTCCTTGTGAGTATGTTTGTTGTAATTGTTTTTCAAAAGATAAAAGAGACAAAAGAAACTTCAAGGAAAAGGGGAAAATTGAATCAATTCGTACTGCACTTCGTTGCAACATACCGAGTTTGACGTTAACTGACTGCAGAAGATTAAACACGCTTCCTTAGTGATGTAGCTTAAATACTTTATTGATATCGATAAATGCTATTTTATTGGCTGACGTTCCGAAAACTTTATTTAGAAAATAAGGTAAGTAGTTAGCATTGTGTGTAAATCAGTTACGCGTAACTATGGTCAGCTCAGCCGTGCTACGAATATGGAAACTGTAAAGTTTTCGAAACGTCAGCAAATCAAAAACACTAGTTAAATCCGTTTATAGTTGTTTCATTCCAATGTGTAATAACCGGGAAGGCACGAGAAATTATAAACGATAAATGTTGACCTCACATTGTCACCAAAATAATTAGAAATTCAGTACTCATTGTTTAGTGCGACGTAAGGGATCTAACAATAACATTAGCGGAATAATTTAATCACCTTATTTATAAGGGTTGATAATTCTATTACCTATTCTTATTTGTTCCACTGTTCCATTTGAGTTTCAGGAACACAATAATGACTATTAAACTAATGACTAGGTACTGAGAAATCTAAAGGACAAAGCTTTCTCACCCTGAAACAAGGTTTCGTCTAATAGTAACTATACAATGAGTATAAATCTACTTCAAAATTTCATGTGTTAAATTTCAACTAAATCTGCTCATCTGTGTGATTTAATTATTAACATCCAAGCAAACAAACTTTGGAAACAAAGTACAGTTAGGCAACTACAGTGGAATATGAGCGGTGTTACTCACTACGAGATAATTATTTATTTTCAAAGTTATTTTTTTTTTTTTCAATATGAATTTATCTTCAAATTTCAAAACTTCATTGCATTTTAATTTACAATTGTAAGGCAAGTACAGTATCGGCAGTAACCATCGATAGTTTCATCGATATTATTTCATTTTTCACAACACTAAGGAAACATCTGTACGCATATCGTGGTGGCAATATTAAACTCATTTTGTTCCGTTCTCTAGTTCTATGTATCGACAAGTTGGATAAAAATGTATGTATTGTTTTTTGCTGTTATGTAGCTAGTATGGTTTCTCATTGGAATTGTATTAGTGAGAATCATTATACTAAGGTTGAAGCTAAAACAAAAAAATCAGGTACCTAATCCAGTATGAATGATGAAAAAGCTCACAAGGAAAATGAAGTTAATATTATTTGTTTTTATCATAGATGCTAAGGATTCAGTATTTTTACAAGTTTATTATGCATTGCAACTATTAACGGATTTAACTCGCGTATTTTTATTTTATTTTATTAGCTGACGTTTCGGATTCTTTACAGTTTTCATAATCGTAGCACGACTGAGCTGACAATAGTCTAACGCTAAAGACTTTAGCGTTAGACTTTATGTATAATAACCGCGAAGGCATCAGAAATTATTAAGTTTATTATGATAAAGAGGTTAATAGACAAATCTGGTTTAGATAAAAGACTCAGGATCTGTCGAAAATGCAGCATTGTATGATTTGACAATCATTTTGTCTTTTCTGTATCATTTCATATTCAAGATAATTATACTTAACTCATGATCTTTAAAATATTACAGTTGACTGTTTTTAATCACCGTTTTTTTGTCAAAAAAAGTGTTATATTGTGACGCTCTAAAAATTATTTCAGCAACAAATTCTGTAATTATTTCTTGAGTGTGTTCTAAGATGGTTCTTTGCCCGGATTTTTCCTACTTTCATAATTTGATTTACTAACGTTAAATTATTGAATTGTCCTGGTACGAAATCTATCCCCGGCTCCGGTTCCTAAAGCAATTTTTGATGTAAATTTGTGGTAAATCTTATAAGACGACGGTAATCCTAATTTCCGGTGTTAAATTTTTCGCATCAATTTTTCTTCGCATCTTAAGAGTTTTGGATTTATTCCTCGTTCATCAATTTAAGAAAATATGTAGGTATATTAAGAATAGTCTCTGGCTACAAAAGCATCATCTTCAATATTATCTTCCATGTTTAAATTATGACTTTCATAATTTCATATGTTAGTACCATCAGTTGGGGCTATACTTTTTCTTTTGTTCTCTATGTTTCAGTTTTTTTCTTCCCGGTAAAAAGAAAGAAGGTTCAAGTCCTATTAAAGTCTCATTCTACTTTTGTATTTCCTGTATAATTTTTATGAAATTTTCAGCGTATTATATGGGTATATATATACTCGTATATTTAGTCATATATTAGGTGGAATATATAGTTAGAGGTCTGCAAATGTCAGTACCACATTAAGTACCATTAATGGTAATAGTTTAGTCTCGAAAATAGCATGAAACCTATAATTTTAGGATTTACTGCCCATTAAGCTGTTTCATGAGTGGTTTAATAAAATAGATCTGACAGAGCGAAGCGAGGTTTCGTAATTGGTTTAATTTTGAATAATCTACTTGAAATTAGTTTTGATTGCAGGGAAATTTTATTTTGTAAAAAAAAAAACTGCCAAGAATTTTATGAATGAACGCGTAAAAGGCTAAAATTACAGTAAGGTACAAAAAACTGCTTAATGCATTGTACGAGGTTTTAGTTCCAACCAAATATTTTAAAGAGTCTTAATGGGTTCTATAGTGTATCAAAAATCCGCTATACTTGCTAGTATATAATCAGGTCCAGCTGTTAACCAGACATCTGGACCTCATTCTACTCTGATAGGTGAATCATCAGAGACAAGCTACTAGCCTGTGATTGGCGGAACATTACAGATGGATCTCATTCTACACTGTGTGAATCAGAGACAAGCTACTAGCCTGTGATTGGCGGAACATTACAGTTGGACCTCGTTCTACAATGATAGGTGAATCAGACACAAGCTAATGGCCTGTTATCGGTGGATCATGACAGCTGGACCTCATTCTGCACTGATAGGTGAATCAAAGACAAGCTACTGGCCTGTTATCGGTTACCTACATGGCAGCTGGTCCTCATTCTACACGACGCGCATTTATCGGATTTTTGGGTCAATGTCAATATCTTTTGAATAGTAAAAGGTAGACTTGATGATTTATTTATAAGCCTAATTTATGTTCGAAGATGTGAAATCTACTCGTACTATTTTTATGTTTTTTCTGCAAAAATGTTGGATAGGATTATCGACTACGTCCATTAACATCCAAAATCCACGTATGTTTTTGCTTCACGTTGGTTTGATAGGATTTTCGTAATGGTACAGCCATCTTAAAAGTATGTGTGTGTATCCTTAGTATTAGAGTAACTTAATTCGAAATATGTCATTGGAATAAAACAACGGATAAATCCTTGAAATACGCGAGTAAAATCCGTTAAAGTTCTTTCATTCCAATGTGCATAGCCGCGAAAGCGAATCAGAAATCAAAATATGTCGTTATTGCATTAAGGATATTATGTTGTCATATTTAAATTTAAATTCTAATATTGATACATATATAAACGTACCTATAGCGATATATATGCCGACGGATTTATTTACAAAATATTTAATCCGAAAATTTCTCGTTAGCATAATTACGCGAGTTACCTAAATCCGGTTACCTTCAGCTTTGTTTCCGTACGAAATAATACCCTTACCGTTCCATCAAGGTCAATTACCCATTCGTCGAGAATTCATACAAAATGTTTTCAATACTTCATTCCAAGAAGTACGGAATAATTAACCTGCCTCATTACATTTATACTCTAAAAACGATATAGGTTTACTTGAGATATTCATATGTGACCGATATGTAAAAGTTATATCTTTCTATTGCATTTTATATCACTTTTAATAGGTATCATTCAGCTCATTGGATCTTATAAAGGACAGTCGCCGAGCACAGCGAAAAACGGACCTTGCCATTTTTGTATTTGTCTCTGTCTAACTCGCGTAATAGTGCCCGCAGTAACCTTGAAGGTGAGGGTGAAAAGGGTAACGTCCGGTTTTCGCTGTGCTCCGCGACCGTCCTTAAGAACAGGATCGAAAATATACTTAAACAAAATCAATACGAATATTTAACCCAAAAACGACGGGGTGTTATAAGTTTGACGTGTCTGTGTGTGTGTGTGTGTGTGTGTGTGTGTGTGTGTGTGTGTGTGTGTGTGTGTGTGTGTGTGTATGTGTCTGTTGCATCACCCTAACGCCTAGACCGATTTTGATTCTGTTTTTTTTTACGAATCTACTATCTATCTTTTTTGTTACTAATGCAAGCCTGAAATGGGCTTCCATTCATATTGCCAGTTCATATTGCCAGCACAGGATACCGATGTACCTGATATGTTTTTATTAAGTAAATAGAACCCAAGAGACACTTTTACATGTCAATATTTACCAGCGCTTCTAAAAAATAATGGCTTTGCAAGAAACCCATCAGCTGTGTTTTTTTTTTATTTACCTGTACCAGTACCTCACTGAGAATGTAAAGGGCGATGATGTACTATTTGTTTGAAGATCGATTAGAACATATTGGAATGAAAAAATTATAAAGAATTTAACTCGCGTAAATATTTTATTTTCTTTGCTGAGGTTTCGAGAACTATATATTTTTATAATCGTTGCTGACTAAGTTGACGATAGTCTAATACTAAAGTGATTTTTTTTAAATAATTATCTAAACATCGTTCGGTAATTTGCAAAGGAAATAAATCACAACGAGATACACATTAATAAAGATTGGATATAATATAACTTAAAACACTGAACTAATTGAGCTATTGAGATACATGAGCGATATATCTTTAAAATTGAAAGATACATAATATGTTATTGACATATTATTTGACGGCCTGCTGGTCTAGTGGTCAGAGCCCCCGACTACGAAACCGGAGGTTGCGGGTTCGAATCCTGCTAGGGGCAGATGTCAGTGTGATGAACACTGGCATCTGTACCTGAGTCTTGGATGTCTTATATGTATTTATGTATATTTATCCGTTGTCTAGTACCCATAGTACAAGCTTTGCTTAGTTTGGGACTAGATTGGTGTGAATTGTCCAAAGATATTATTATTATTATTATTATATTTGTACATCACTAATTCGCTTTAAGTTTTATGCATATAGCGTTTGAAAATTGAACATTATATCAAATGGCGCTCGCGTTGGTACTTATAAAACTGTGATATTAGAAATCCTACTAGGTACTATTATAAAGGCGAAAGTTTGTAAGTATGGCTGTATGGATGTTTGTTACTCTTTCACATAAAAACTACTGGACCGATTTAAATGAAATTTGGTACCACAAGAAAGCTTCTAGATCCTGAGAATAGGTCATAGGCTACAATTTTTGACACTAGACTAGGCGGGACGAACCTGAAGTCCACGCGAACGAAGTCGCGGGCAAAAGCTAGTATTTTAATAATTAAAACACGCGATTCGACTAATTTATTTAATAGCTAGCAGCAAACTGACAATCGTGTTCTAAACAAAAGAGTATCCAAATCATTAAAACATAAAACTTAGCATAGAGGCTTTACATCATACACCACAAAGACCACACCACAAAAATATAAAAAAAAGCAATTATAATTCAACTGAACAGAGTTGAAATAACATTAAAAGTTCATTACGAAATCCATGTGAGTTCTGTTATCCAATTAGTGAATATATCATTTATTCAATAATTGCAACTGATTCGCGGATTGTACTATGCTAGGGCTGTCAAGTTATTAAGTACCTACATGTTTATTGTATTCAGTTTTATTATTAAATAGCTTCTGCCCGCGACTTCGTCCGCGTGGAACTCCTCCTTTTTTGCAGTCGGTTAAAAAGTAACCTATGTCCTTTCTCAGGCTCCAGACTTTCTTTGTACCAAATTTCATTTAAATCGGTCCAGTAGTTTTAGCGTGAAAGCATAACAGACAGACAGAGTTACTTACGCATTTATAATATAAGTAGGGATTACAGTGCCGAAATCCACCTTTCACCTAACCAAGCTATGAAAATGCCTTTTCCTTCATTCTTAGTTACATTATTTTGATTGTTTTCAGTACTACGAATACAGTACCTATATAAATAAATAAAATAAATAAATATCTTTGGACAATTCACACCAATTGATCTAGTCCCAAACTAAGCAAAGCTTGTACTATGGGTACTAGACAACAGATATACATACATAAATACATATAAGACATCCACGACTCAGGTACAGATGCCAGTGCTCATCACATTGACATCTGCCCCTAGCAGGATTCGAACCCGCAACCTCCGGTTTCGTAGTCAGGGCCTCTGACCACTAGACCAACAGGCCGTCAAATATAAAACGTAAGACGAATAAACGATAAATGTTTCTAATGTTTTTATAGTTGAAATAAAAAAGGACGGCTTTAACTTGCGTATTGTATTTTATGCTAAAAAAGTTTTCAGTTCAATATTCATTGCTGACTGTGGTGATGATAGTCTAAGACTGAAGTGATTATAAAAAAAAATATGATACATAATTCAATAAAGAACGGTCAAAATATTTTATAATCCTTTTGTTTATTACTTTCTTTCTTCAATATACTTAAGTAAAGAAATCCAAACAATTTCGTAATTAAAAATATTTGACAACCCTATTCAAAGCGTTGAAAATATAATTTATCTTTGCCGTTGATTAATTAAATATTAATTTAACGATATATTAAACTAATATATATATTAAATGGATATATCGCATTAATTACTTTCTCTGTATTGACGGTAGGCATAAGTACGAGTAAATACATACAATTTGACATAATAATCTTTAAATCACTATAGTGTTAGACTATCGCCAGCTTAGTCGTGGTATGAAAATGGGAACCTAAAGTTTTTGAAGCAAATAAAATATGCGAGATAAATCCGTTATATTCATTCAGAATCAGAAATTAGAAATGACAATAATGTTTAACTATTGAGAAATAAACGAATCTAATCTTCAAAAAGTAGATTAAAATAGATACGACTCTTCAGTCCGAATTTGTCCAATTATTTGATCCAATTAAGATCATCAAACAGAATCGAAACTATGTTTACAGACGGTCAACGTGTTAATCTTCCATCGCGTATCTACGTAGTAAGTAGTAAGTAGATTCTGAACTAGCTCGTTCCCACTATGTCGTCTATTGGGACGATTTTTAATCACGTGTCGTAGTGGAAAAACATCTATATATATATAAATCAATTCCTGTTCGTTAGTCTCGCTAAAACTTGAGAACTGCTGAACCGATTTGGCTGATCTTAGTTTTAAAATGTTTGTAGAACTCCAGGGAAGGTTTAAAAGGTGAGAAAACTTGGAAAAAAGAATTAAAAAAAAAGGTAATCGCGGTACGAAGTTCGCTGGGTCAGCTAGTTTAATATAAAATTCATAGAAGCTGATCACACACGAACGACGATTTTTTGTCGGATCCTACATAAAAAATCGTGAGCTTTGTCAGCCCACAGCCGTTAAAAAATCGTGTCGGCCGCGCTGTTCACATAATATCGGATGTCGGACCGGCGAAGAAACCTCGTTTGAACTGTCGAATGGCACCAGCTGCGGTCGTGGCTGACAGCCGACTAGTGTGAACAGAGGCACCGACACTCTATTAAAAATCGTCCCGACAGCCGACTGGTCGCTGCTTTTCTAGAATAGTGTCACAACTCGAAATAATTTGTTACTCCATTTAAGATTGTGAACCGTCACATATAAGTTTCAATTCAGAATGGTGACGCATTTCGAGTTGTGACACTATTCTAGAAAAGCAGCGTGTTGTGAACACAGGCGCCGACATCCGAAAAAAAATCGTACCGACAGACGTAATAGTGGGAACGAGCTCTAGCTGTCCATATACCTACTTACCTCTCCAATTACCTACTTACCTGTAGCTTCATTTGTAATTCTATTTGTCATTCCACGGATACCAGCAACTCTTGAATTATTACAAGAAATTACACTGTCAAAGAAGATCGTAATTAACTTGGTACCTATATATTAAAAAGCCTTCGGATTAATTAGCATTCCTGTTGTAGGACCAATATTAAAATAATTATGTGACTAGAAAATTTTTTTGATAATAAACTATGTTGGAATGAAACAGTTAAAACGGATTTAACTTGCGTATTTTAATAATTTCTGATGCCTTCGCGGTTATTACACATTGGAATGAAACAACTATTAACGGATTGCTACGATTATGGAAACTGTAAAGAATCCGAAACGTCAGCAAATAAAATAAAATGAAAATACGCGAGTTAAATCCGTTAATAGTTGTTTCATTCCAATTGTGTATTTTACTTTATTTTCTGACTTTTCTGAAACAGTAACCATACTCATGGGCATGTAACGTTTTCGAAACTGCAGCAAATAAATTTTCAAAAATCCTTTCATAGCGCATCCTTACGTTATATAATTTCCAACTCTTATAGTTTAGACCCTGCATTGATATGTCAGTAATTAAGTCAGCTACTTCTATATATAGGTACGGATACAAGGTAACAAAGATGTGAGATTCCTGTTCTATTGAATATTAATTTTCTCCAAAACAACTCTAATACGTCTAAAGAATTACAGTAGCAGGCCGTAGACCGAGCCAAAAATATAACGCTTATTATTACAGTCACGATCCCGCAAAGGTATGTTCTAGAAACAATCCTAGCCTTTATTTTACCTATCCTATAAAAGCGAAGTCTAAATCGGAATCTAACGACTTGTAAAATGTTTGTTCTTTTCATATAGAAACAGCGAATTCTCCAAGTGCTGCACTGAATTATGGATGTGAGAAATTCTCTGTGTAATCCCAGTGGTCATTCTGTACAATATCAGTGGGGTGGGAATGTAAGACCTCGCTCAGTCTTGTTAGTCGGCGGCGCGGAGTGGCTGTGTCGCGCGGCGTTCACTTTGGCGCGAAACTTCACGTTAACTTTTTGAATTTGGAACGTTTCGTTAATTCTCGAATAGTTAACGCGATAAATTTTAACGAATCGTAATCGGCTGTGGGATAAAGAATTGTGATTGTTGAATGTTATGAACTTTAGAAATATGACGGTGAATAAATGGTGTTCGGATTAAATGCCGGCGATATGCTTTGCTATGTAAGTTCATTTATCATCAGCATTACGAGTGAAATTGGCTACCAATTATTCAAGAATACTAGTAATTAATCATCCAGTTTGACAGCTTTCAGTTGTACAAATAAGCTATTAAATATAGCAGACTCATTCATATCAATAAAGTGCAGTTCAGTTTTAATTATTCATTGAAATTTCAATTATTCTGCTTGTAAATTATTCATGAGTTATCTTAGCTGACAAGTAACTCCGCGACATTGTTTTACAACTGTTTTTAGAGTTACCGACCTTTTTGTAATAAAACACGGAAGTTGTAAAAGTAAAAAAGTTTAGTTGTTAAACGGTGCTTTGACTATCAATAAAATGCCTAAGAAATTTAATCTCTTAAATAAGTCACTACTTAATTCTTCCCCGCGGTTTATCCAAGATTTTAGATTTTAGAAATTATTAATTTCTGATGCCTACAGAGAGTAGTAGGTACTTAATTTTGTAATTTAGATAATAAGGTATTTTGCATAACTGTATATTTAGCGTTAGACTATTGTCAGCTCAGTCGTGCTACGATTATTGAAACTAATGAATCCGAAATGCCAGCTAATAAAATATAATGAAATACGCGAGTTAAATCCGTTCATAGTTGAAATTTCATTCCAATGATATTTTTTTTTGTAACTTTCACATATCATACTATACTGTACCAGAAACTACTATGTATCAACTCTATACCAAAATTCAATATTTTTCAATATAATATTCAATTTAGATATAAAGACGGGAAAGCGTAACAAAGAACTATCTGAAATTAGATATATTTTTTTAAATAATGAAGTGCATTCAAAAAGCTTGTCTATTTAAAAAAAATACTGTGTATTTTAAAAGAATGTCTTCATACATAAAAGTGTATAAAAGACATTCTTAGATGCCTGAAGTTTATACCTTCTCATACAAATCACGGCCTACTGAATTAAAACCTCTTTTTAAAAAAAATGTGAAGATAAACTTTTAAACGAGTATAAATCTAGATGCTAAGTTAGTCGACGGCGACATTCCAATAAAAATAAAGTAGAATACACAAGAGTTTCCAAGTTGGACTTTCCAAACTGCTATTCATCATAAAACTCACCGAGCAATTTTGTGAAGGCAGCCTTATTCGTCTACTTATGATGTGAATTTTAATGGTGAAAGATATTTTGACCCTTAATTTGATATTAATGTGGAAATGGAAATGTGTTATATTATTATATTAGATTAGATTCGTTTATTTCAATAATCACATAATATCTTTCAAAAAAAGCACAATAACATTATAAGTTCCAATTTAATTCACATAACATAATGTCGAAGTACCTACAAAAATGAGATTTTACCTTATCTACGTTTGTAGATATTATTATTAAAAAGTTTGAGAAAAGGCGATATAGTACATTTATTATGAGCAATTTTCCAAATTCAAGTACAGATTAAGTATAATAAAATAGCTATCCAATAATCTGCTCGATAATCAATAAATTTTATCAAATTTATTGATTGTCTCGATCACGATCAATTATCCTTATTTATTATAATCATTATACTATCTGTATGTATGTATAATAGGGTGGGTCACTCTAGTATGAAAAAAAAAAAAAGTTGATGAATCAAATTCTAATAGTTCTATTATGTTGTAGTGTACTATAAAAAGTAGTTTTAGCTAAAAAACATATAATTAAACATACATCTACAGCCCGCGCATGCGCTTTAAAACTATACGTTTTTTGAAAAAAACACGTCCTACTATAAGGCATATTTCTTTATTAGAAATTACTTTAAGTACTATCGAAACATAACAAATATTTTACAAAAGACATATACTAACATGTAAAATAAAAAACTTAAACAAATAATCATAAAAAGTTATAAAAAAAAATAGTTATTTTTATACGAAAAATCGCGCCTACTCTCAAATTTTGGGATAACTTTCCTCGAAGCAAGTTTTGCATGAATCATGCCATCCCTTGCTTTTTTATCACAAGCTGCCATTGCAGCTTCTGTTACTATCTTTACACTACGTTCGACCGCTTGTGTATGGCAGGGTAGCCTAATAAACAGCATCCTTTCGTCACCTTTTTTCTCTATTATCTGCAGAAATTCTTCATTCGTTTGGTCTCTTAGAACAGGTGGATCAAAATTGGTTTCTTGCCAGTTTATCAGCTCAATGTAAAGATTTAGCTTCAAAATTAAGTTTAGGCACTTGAAAAGTGCGTGGTTTTGTGGTTGTAGGTGAATTACGCGCTTTTAGAATTCTTCTACTTGCAAGTTCTCGTATATGCTTTTTTTCATCTGTTAACATCGCCAATAGTAAATTTTCAGGGTGAGCAAAATATGCATTTCGTTAAATAACAGGATCTATGACTGCTTTTAATGCACTCGATAAAAATCGCGAACTTTTAATCAATTTCCAAAGGTGCCGTGACTCGTCTTTGCATGAGGAATGTGTCTTAATTTCGAACCACACACAGAGGTAGAAGGTAAAGGTTCTTCTATATTTTTTTGTATCTTTTACGAAAATAAAACACTAGTCTTGTTTTTCTTTAGGAACTTTGACTTCTCTGGGACATTTGCACTGAGTTATTATCTTGCATTTGCATGAACAAATATCAAACAAAATTTCGCTTTTTTGCAAGAAATCCACTTTTTTCTCAGTTGACAACCTTTTCAATGATTTGATGATATTTTTGCATTTAGAATGATAAGCTTTTAGGAGCTGAATGACTTTTCTATGCGAGACCACAGGGATTGATGCCTTTGGCCATACTTCTTCAACTTTTTGGGTTACAATTTCTGCAATTTCGGAAAATGGGGGCTCTTTGTTACTGCCATTTTTAATTTTCACCTGTAGTCTATTCCACTCGTAATATTTCATTACATCCTGGTATGTTGGTCACACATTTGGTCTTATATCCTCTATAGTTCTAAATATAGGGCACTTGTATGACTGTCTTTTGTTTGACATGATGAGAAAGTTTAATTTCCAATTCCTAAAACAAAAATTATATAAATTACAATTTCACAAGGTTTCACGAGAAACTAGCATTACGGATACATGAATTATCTGAATGTACTTACCTCAAAAGTCTTCTTTTAATAAACAATACCGATTATTTAACAAAAGTAACGTGTATTTCACTGGATACTCTTTAAAATATTAAACTATACCCAAAGTTAAACATGTAAGTCAAGGTGTAAAAGTGGGTACTTAAACGATTTTTTATCAAAACTTCAGGTGCGTTGCGCGGGCTGTTCCACTTAAAATAATTCAAAAAAAAATTAAGGGGTTCATAACGATACCATACTCCAACATATTATCGCTATTAAAAATCGATTACTTAAAAAAAATTTTTTTGACCCACCCTAATGTATAAGTAATAAGAATGTTTATTACAGAATAAAGAATATTTATTTATGTCTCCTGCAAAAGCGTTACAAATAAGTTTTGTAATTTAAGAAACTAGGACATGTTAAATAAGCCCATAGAAACGTAGAAATCATTATTTTAAAAGTAAAAACCTGCAATTGACCTAAGAAAATAATAATTTCTGATGCCTTCGCGATTATTACACATTGGAATGAAACAACTATTAACGTAAATACGCGAGTTAAATCCGTTAATAGTTGTTTCATTCCAATGTCTAAGAAAATAAGTTAAATTTTGTGATTTCATTCTTACTTTTTTCTATTAATTGCTTGTCATTTTATCATCTTATTTCGAAAAATACACCATCTTTTTCAAACGTAAACATCAGAGATTCAAATCTCTTTCGTAATTTCAATTAAACCTGAAATAAACAAAAATGAGCCTTTATAAATATTATATTTTATTAATGGCCACTCGAAAGCGGTACAAAATTATTTCCACCGACGAAGTAACTCGACTAATTTCAGAATTTGCATGTTTCCCGCAAAATTTGGATATTATTAGAACTGATTACAATACATTACCAAGTTAAAGGTTTACATTTCTAATAAACAAGTCATTATTTAAATAACTGAACGCTATTACAAATTGTGGTTTTGTATCTTCATCGCAAAAAAAGGACTTGAAAAAATTTGTCCTTACGTAACTCTTTCTTTTATTAACTAAATATGACATTACAATAATAAATAAGCTATCCTTTTCTTTAGTGTGCCTGTCGATTGTTAGAAGTTCTTTTTATACTCGTCCGACCGTATAGCGAATCGAAAACAGTTTCAAAAAGCCCCTAAAAAAACCCAGCATGGTAAGTGTTTAAGACAACAAATATTATTAGTCTATGTAATTAAATATTCTTGTACTGGCAACACTCGCCATCCTGCTCCCACACAAGGAGCACGTCACACGTCACTGCTTCACAAGAACTTTTATTTAGTTAACGGACCCACAAGTTAACAGTAAGTGACGTCACTAATCGTGTACCATTTATCCTTGTTTTTGGGAGTCAAAGGGTCATTGTAGTCATTTTTCAAAATTTACTCTGTTAAATATTGATTGGGAGATCATGACACATATGACCTTCTGGGAGCGCGTCTACCACGAACTATTTAACCGCAACACAAAATATTGGATACCATGATACCAGTTTAATAATATTAAAGCCACGCTCTAAATATTAATTAAATACAGCGACAACGTAAATATGGAAATTTCAATTAGGTTTAGCAATTTACAATTTTAGGCCTCAAACTATGAAATGTAAATATTTATATTAGGTAATAACCCAATGGGCAATCAAATAATGTTACTAAATATTTTGAATACAAGCAAATAAATTATGTGCCAAATTGTGTTTTTCATCATTTACGTTGAAATGTGACAAAGTATATGTTAATTCCAGAAGACGTAATACCAAACTTCATGTTGTCCTCTTTTACCAAATTGCATTGCCTAGGAACAGGAGAGAGACGACAAATGAAACTTCGCAATTCTTCAACGTAGATGTATAGCCACCAAACCGAAACACAGAACTTGATAAATGTCATTCGGGAACCATTGCTCGGCTTACGGCAAGACTGCAGATTTATTGCTCTAGCTGTTTTGGCTACGGCCGCGGGCGACGTTAGTGTAGCTTTCACCGCAACGTACAAAAATACAGACTGATTACAACATAAACCAGTGAAACCAAAATTTATGATTGCCATCTCACAATCTCACAAATAGTCGATGCTTTAGTTACACTGTACAAGCCAGTTTGTGCTAGCCGGTGGATGTTAATTACTTCGATATTTTCAAATATACAGGAGAATTGGGATTTGTAGATTATACGAAAAACTGATTGAGGATAAAAGAACAATTTCAAATAGCGTTTATTTTGGTTCTCAGATCTCCTAGTTCTGTTATTGTGATAATTTTAAAGCGAAATCTTTGTCAGCCTTTAGGTGTTCATTCTTCAACACTTCTTCTTTCAATCTTACCTTCTTGAAAATTCTTCTCAACCACTGTTTTCTAAACTTCACTGATACTAGGTACTCAATAGTTACTCACAAGTCTGTAGATAAAATGTAGAAACTCATTAGGTAATCTAAACTATATATACAGTATCAACCCTTTAGATACTGTATTTTCTGCTCTATTTTAACCAGCTCCTTTGCAATTTTCAGGAAGATTCTTTTACCAATATCAAGAAGCTATATTCATGTAAATCTCTCTCACCTAGCAACTGACCGGCCCGGCTATTGAGCGCCAACAAAGCGAATATATTTCAACCTGCCAAACGTTTTTTTATGAAATCGCTTGACGTGTACATTTATTGACTGTTCAGTAATTTATGTTACGTATTTTAATGTGTGGTATACTAAGTTTAGTATAGCTTACATTCATAAACGTTCACGCATAGTTAATACTTTTTTAACTAACGGCTCCGAAGTCTTGTCTGTTCAATTGTTTCGTCAAGGATTTGTCAAAATCTTCTTTTAATCACTTTTGTATTAGATTAAAAAATAATTCTGATGAATTCTACATAATTATGTTTTATAATTTTACTTATATACAAACCTTGTCCTGACAGTAAGACAAATAAAAAAAAGATCACCCAATTTGGTGCAGTCGTTGAAAAGTTCGGTCATTCATTTTTATATACCTATACTCATTACGTAAAATGTAATATTTCTTTTGAACTTTTGAACATCTCTATCCAGAAATCGTAGCGTTCTGGTTAAAGATACAAGAATATTCCGTAATGTGCACAGCGCGTACATTTCCCAGCTTTGTCTCGAAGAGTACTTCCTTTCGTCTCTCATTGACAAATGGATTTGTTCCCAATGGAGTTCCGTTGAATTTCCGTACCACTTAATTCCATTGATTTAGCATCCCCAAAGCTGACAATTGTCAAAATTTCCTTCTCTTATTGGGCAGGAAATTTTGATCTCGACTGAATTACCGTTTAGAACTTTGAGGTTATGTACTTGTACCTAATTGGACACGGTTTCTTGGGGTTTGCGCTAATTCTTGAGATCCAACCGTACTGAACTTTCAAGAACTCTCTTGGTTCCAAGATTGTCAGTAATCTGTAGGATATCCGTATTTACATTAACAGTAATACTTTGCGATGGTTAGTAGTACATACATTTACTTTATAAACTTAATAAACGTTTAATGCGTATAATATATTAATAATAATATGATTTTATAATTTATTGTATTTCATCCCAAAAATATTCAAACTTTTTGAATATACCCCAAATGAAGATTGTATAATAATTATCTTTTTAAGTCATTTCAAGCATTATAGCATGCTGCAGAATATAACCATCTATGCTATATATAGGTACCCATATAGGTGTATACTACCTCACGTATAAAACACACCCTGTGAATTTTTTGTTATAATTTTTTTCACTTTTTAATCCGATCAAGCGAAGTATTGGGTAAAAACTTGGTTCTTAAAAAATCGCTACGCAATAAATTTCTAATGTAAACCCAGACACGTCCTCAATATGCTTGTTTTTATAATCCCAAAGCCTATATTGCTACAGTCATGACCTTTGACTTTGCTCACGAAGTCTTTTATCACTGGCCTATCTTTCTTTTCATCTTAATTTATAATAATAGCTCGTCTACTTGGAATACTTTTTGTGAAAGTGTTTTCTAATTCATAAAAATAGTCAGTGATTTAATATTTATTGAGCTCAGTATTTTCTTGGCGCTCTTTGTTGTAAAAATAATGCCGTATTACCGGAATGAATTTAACACGACTGTTTGAAAAATGTAATAAATAATCTGGTAAAAAGAAAATATTTGCTAATGGCTGCCTAAAAATCGTCAAGAATTAAATGGATTATTTCATTCGCTAAAAGGATTTCTGTGTCACACATGACACGATATATATTTTTCGAGCCTGTATTGACCTTTTGGTAACAAAATGATTGCGTTATTTTACGTACTCAAAACTTGTGCTAGTTTTCGACCTAAAAGGTAGAATACCTCGGCTCATGTATCAAATGTAAAATGTGTTCTTATTATGTCTTTCACTGGAAAATTATTCAGAAACTAATAGTATTTTTTTGCCGAGTTGAGTTTTATCAATAATTTCTTAATCTACGCTACGCTTTTACATTTTTACACACACACACACACACACACACACACACACACACGCATGCACGCACGCACACACACACACACACACACACACACACACACACATACACAAACACTGCTGTACTATTTTGTATGGATGAGATCCCTGTATTTTTGACTCCACTATATAGGGTAGATATTGTTATAGAACTATTAACTAACCATTTGTTAACTAACCATAATTTGTACACTAGCGTCTGTGATAGCCATTGTGAAATGACCAGTCTTCTTTATGGCTATTGGTGTACTTAATTGATCTCTAAAGGCTCAACTTATACGACCATGAAAAACAGCAATATAATTGCCATCGACGCCATCCATTAAGTAACGCTCATCCATCACTGTAATATGAAACCGCTTATAAGTAAATAAGCCACAAGGGGACAACATAAATCCAGTATCCGATAGCACGGGATCCAAATTCCGTAATAAATCAACTGATCTTTACATTTCTTTATCTAAATCTACGTAAATGGCCTTCCCCTACAGTAAATCAGCATCGGACGTGTTAGATGGAAAAATAAATGTTTTTAGCGGGAAAGTAAATAGCACAGTCCTAAACATACAGTGCCCCTACGAGTGTGGTAGACCACGTCGCTCTCTCAAAGTTTGAGACAACTATATGGTTGGAGGAGAAATTGTTGTGTACTGGGACTATTGCGTTGTACCGATCGATAGTCAATTTACAGATGCCTAGCTCTATTTGAAGTTGTTTTTTTAATTGTAAATGTTATTAGGAATCTTGAAAGATCTCAGGTATAAAAGAGTTTTTTTTTAATTCAAAATAGTGCGACTTTGTTTTATGAAATAACCCGTAGGGCAGTAACATTTTATCGTGAAACGAATACTATTTCTGCGTCGATTTGTTCTCGTATAACCTTTTTTGTGTTCACTATATTCTTCACCCTTTTAGGGACACTATTACGTGAAAAATCTCATAGTGTCCAAATTGTGTCATGTTCTTCCTTATCTTTTATAAATCAATCAATTTGTCAGCCAGAACATTAGTTCTGACACCAAACCATATTGCGGTTAGCCTATATTTACATATATAAATATGTAAACAAAGCATGAGCCAACAAGACCAAAAAGAGAATGTTAGATAGTCTAGTGTTCATGTTCCGGCCAGTCCGTATCATTCATCATGGTGATGACAGCCCCGCCCATCCGCCTTGTTTGTCCTAACAGCTCGGTTTCTGCGGTGACAACTTTTGCTGTTATCCATTACATTGTCCTCAGCGAATTTTATTCTACACGCTTTATACTTTATGTCTCATAAAATTGCTTTTGTTTCTGCTCTTCTTCTGAAATATTTTAAGTCTAGTTTTTTGAGATTACGCTTAAGAATTGTTAAGATTGTTTCAGATCAACGCCTTTATCGTCTTAAGTCACGTTCTACAAAATGGAAGCTTTATCTGATGAGCAAACCAGTCTCTGTTCATTCAGTTTGAAATTTTAAGGAGTCCGTAAATCATACCATAATGCACGTTTTATGATTTGACCTAAAATATCTACAAGGAGTGCATTTATCTTAAACATTTAAAAACTCATTCTGGCTCCGCTATGTTCTCAGTTTCTGTTGCAATCCAAATTCCTGATTTGGATTTCTGCCAGAATCGTAACTAGTTCCTGTGAAGTTTGTAAATACACACTCGTAATAGTTGCGAGGGGGACTAAGGGATTCATGAACGGAACGCATGTGGTTCTGGCGGGTTGCAATTCTCATCGAGTTGTTACGAATATTCTAGAACCACAGATTAACAGTAAAATGAAAATGAAACTTAAGTAAATAGAACCTTAGGACACTTTTGCATGCCAATATTTACTAGCGCTTCTAAAAAGTAGTGGCACTGCGAGAAGAAATGCCGCAAGAAACTCGTCAGCTGTAATGCCTTTTTTGGAATAGATTATAACATTTACTAGCGGCCCGCCCCGGCTTCGCCCGGATCCCTCTTTTTATAGCCTTATGTTACTCGGTAATAGTGTAGTTTTCCAACAGTGAAGAATTTTTTAAATCGGACCAGTCGTTTTGGAGCCTATTCAATCCAAACAAACCTTTCCTCTTTATAATATTAGTATAGATAAATAGTAATAACTTTCACTAGAACATTAATGAAACAATGAATCAGAGATAAGGAAAGCAACTAAATTCCCTTATGTTACCTCACAAAATCACGCAGAAGAATCACTACAGACAGATAATAAAGAGCAACTATTACGAGAAAAATAGACACGAAACAGACTGGCCAAAGATATCAATGCTTAAGTATTGACCGAACTGTAAATGCGGCAAATTACACCCACATACGTCTTCACGCTTTCTGTCGCGGGAAAAAATAATCAAACTCACGTCAGGCTTCATTATTGGGAGAAATTGAACTAATGCCGCTCTTCCGAAGGATTCTATATTTGATATCATTTGTGAACTTCCTTCCTCCATTTTTTGCGACATTCCTTGATTTATTTATCGATATTTTACTGCTGATTTCGAATGGTTTTTACCGGGTCGCCTTTGGAGACTTTCAATCGGAAAATGTCAAGCGTGTTTTGTTTTACTTTTTATTATCGTTGTATCTACTCTGGCATTAAAAGGTGTTGCTAAATATATTTCTTAATTGTGCTTTTGATGTTTTATTTTTACCTATTTTTTTCGAACTTCCATTAAATTGTTAACTTTGTTATTTGTTCTTATTGAAGGAACAGGCTTTTCATTTTAATAATGCCGGAGTAAAGAAGAGGTAATCTCAATTTGCAGCTAATTTTAAATAGAGGACCGTTT
Organism: Polylopha cassiicola; assembly: GCA_038024825.1. Taxonomy (NCBI): domain Eukaryota; kingdom Metazoa; phylum Arthropoda; class Insecta; order Lepidoptera; family Tortricidae; genus Polylopha; species Polylopha cassiicola. The sequence continues at coordinate 3,649,715 of CP149053.1, read as the reverse complement.
TGGTCTTAGATATAATTGAGAGAAACGAAGAGAGGAAGATATTTTCTAGTTTTTAGTTAGGATCAATTTGACAATGTATTGTTATTTCGTAAAAATATATTAGTTGTACCTATGTCTTTTAATTACTCTCCTCATCTAAACATAAATTCTTAATCATGTATTACTGTGTAACAAGTAAATTATTCTGTTCTAAATAGCAAACTTTTTTTTTTTAATTAATATCCCATAAAAATAGATAAATAATGCGAACTAAATTGCGGGTCATTGCTAGTTATTACTAAAAATATACTGTCATTTTACGATCATGCTGTGCAAGCATGAAACTTACAAATTTTCAATTTTAATGCAGAACAAAGTGTGCAGTGTCACAGTATAATGTCCTCGACAGTTTGCCAAGCCATAGGTGTCCTAGATAACGGAATGGGTTTTCGTTGGCTCTACTGAATTTGTACTGGAAAATGAACCGATTTCAATGTATCTATCACAGTGATGTATAGTGCGGCATGAACTTTATTTCAAGGAATAGTAAACAAACCACAAACAAAAAAGAATTTAAAATATATAACAAGTGATTTAACATACATTGGTCGTTTGCAACAATCACTACCTACATATTATAAAACAAAATCGCTTTTTCTGTCCCTATAACCCTATGTGCGCTTAAATCTTTAAACTACGCAACGGATTTTGATGCGGTTTTTTAATAGATAGAGTGCATTCAAGAGGAAGGTTTATAGCACCCGTGTGAAGCCGGAACGGATCGCTAGTTAAACTATAAACTTAAACGTCGACTAAAATAACTAATCAATAATATAAACTGGACTTAACGGGGAAAAAGTGCGCTTCGCCACACAGAAGTTTTAAGTGTACCTATACCTATGTACCTTTTTAAATTAGTTATTTTCTTATTTGTCTTTAAACTGCAAAAGGATTAATAGAAAACAGTCTGGTCGAGAAGTGAGTTCTCTGAGAAAAATCGTTCCAGTTGTCTTAAAAATATGGGGATTGTTGCATTCGATACAGATTTTTTTTTTCTGCCATTGAAAATTGCAATTTCTATAAACAATAAACGTAGTAGTAAATTTCAGCTAACTTCAATATTTTCCGAGTAACAGCTACAAATAGGACACTACCTTTTCTTCACTACGTTTATTATTTATAGAAATTGCAATTTTCAATGGCGGAAAAAAAAATACCCCCTTCTCGAAATTAAATTCTGAATCGAATGCAACAATCCCCATATTTTTAAGACAACTGGAAGGATTTTTCTCACAGAACTCACTTCTCGACCAGACTAATATTTAATTTATAAATACAAAATTTTCAAACAACGAATTAAAACAAATGACAACTTACCTTGTAACTAATGCTTTTGATACAGTATTCTTGACTTTATATCTGGTATTTGCGACCATCAACCATTTCAAAATTTACAAGAATTTCTATACTTTACGGTAATATCTATTCCCTAGTGTCATATCGATCATCGCGTACACTGTAAAGGCTCATTTAATTTCGTCCTTCGATAACCTGCCTACCTAAGCGTCAAATCGGTAGGAGAAAAATACCCTATTAGGGTACTTCTATACCCTTTTAGGACAGTTGGTGAATCTGAATAGGTATTCGAATTTACAATACGATAAGATTTATAGGTCACTATCAAATTTTGCGCAAGCTGTTCAATAAATGAAACATAAGAATTGTATTAAATTATTTATTACTAGCTTCTGCCCGCGACGTCGTCCGTGTGGAACTCCTCCTTTTTTGCAGTCGGTTAAAAAGTAGCCTATGTCCTTTCTCAGGCTCCAGACTTTCTTTGTACCAAATTTATTTTAAATTTTTTCCAGTAGTTTTAGCGTGAAAGCGTAACAGACAGACAGACAGACAGAGTTACTATCGCATTTATAATATTATTAGTAATTAGTAAATTAGTAATTAGTAATTAGTAATAGTAATTAGTAATATTAGTATATAGTATATTAGTATATTAGTATATTAGTATATTAGTATATATTAGTATATTAGTATATATTAGTATATTAGTATTAGTATATATTAGTATATATATAGTATATTAGTATTAGTATATATTAGTATTAGTAAATATTAGTATATTAATACTAAAATCCATACTAATCCATACGGATTAGTATGGATTTTCAAATTTTGCGCAGGTAAACTTGTCCCAGAACAATTATAGTAACCTTGAAGGTTACTGTGCGCAACGTCCGTTTTTCGCTGTGCTCCGCGACCGTTCTTTAGGTGAAGTTAGACATCTCTGATGCTGACTATACTAGTGACATTGAATGTTTTTTCACTGGTTTAGCTCTTATCCCTATATTGAAGTTTGCTTCTCTTGGCATAATGTTAACTTTTTGAATTAAACTGCTCGCGGTTGCAAGTTATTGAAACTACAAAATTTTGCCGACGTAAATTAGAGTTGAGCGTGCCATATGATTTAAAGTCGTAATTGCAAAGTTTCAAACTTTGGCGCGTGTTTAAGAAATGTCAAGAAAATACCTTTATTCAACAGTGTTGAAATGTACACAACTTGCCTAGTAATGAAGTTAGTGAATTATGTATATGTAAACTAGCTGTCCGCTCCGGCTTCGCACGGATCATCTTTTTTTTATACCCTACTAGCTTCAGCCCGCGACTTCGTCCGCGTAGAACTCCTCTTTTCTTGCAGTCGGTTAAAAAGTAGCCTATGTTTTTTTCTCAGGCTCTAGACTATCTGTGTACCAAATTTCATTTAAATCGGTCCAGTAGTTTTAGCGTGAAAGCGTAACAGACAGACAGACAGAGTTACTTTCGCATTTATAATATTAGTTAGGATGTCACTTAGGAATAGTGTAGCTTCCCAACAGTGAAAGAATTCGAAATCGGTCCAGCCGTTCTGGAGCCTATTGAATCCAAACATACAAACAAACCTTTTCTCTTTATAATATTAGTATAGAGTATAAATAACAGGCTTAGGAATATATAAGAAACAACTAGAACGGATTTAACTCGCGTATTTTAAATCACGTAATTCTGCTTTATATCACGTTTCGGAGTTTATAACTTTTTTACCTGAAATTCTTGTTTATGAGAAACGTGATATATGCCTTCTAACTTTTTAGGTCGTGTGCTTAAATAGTACCTACCTACTATAATTTAATGCTATGTAAATAATTCTGATAAGTAATAGAGAAATCTACGAATGAAACCACACAGTCCGACTATAAGGCTAATAATAAAAAAAAAATCGGATGCCTTCGCGGTTATTCCACATAGAATGAAACAATTATATTTTAACTCCTCGTAGGTATATTAATCTATATACTGATATTTCGAACACTTCATATTAAGGTCGACTGAATATGAGTATTTGACTATCTTCAGTTCAGTCTGCTACAAATAAGGGTCCTGTAAAGTTTTATAATCATCAGCATATTAATTACTATAGATAATACCTTCGCGAGTTAAATCCGTTACAGTTGTCATTCAAATCATAATTTAGGTATATCTTAAATCATAATAATTTCAGATGCCTTCGCGGTTATTATACATTGGAATGAAATAACTATAGACGGATTTAACTTGCGTATTTTATTTTATTAGCTGACGTTTCGGAGCCTTTACAGAATCGATAATCGTAGCACGACTGAGCTGACAATCTTCTTCTCTTATATATAAAAATGAATCGCAAAATGTGTTGGTAAGCGCATAACTCGACAACGCCTGAACCAATTTGGCCAATTTTTTTTTTTAAATTTTCGTTGAAGTCCAAGGATGGTTCTTACGAAAAAATCGAATAATTGCCGGGAAAACCCTAAAAACAGCCCTTTCCTTTTCCCATACAAACGTTGTCTAACTAAAGTTACCTAATTTGAATTTCGAACGGGCAGAATGACGTCTGCCGGGACCGCTAGTAGTCTTATAAAAAAAAAGCATTACACGCGAGGTAAATCCGTCTAAAGTTGTTTCATTCCAATGTATATCTTAAGTCGTCAAAATATCATGGTCCTTAGATAAAAGAAGTTATAAGAACAGAAACAGAAGCACTTATGCCCCGTATTTCGCGAATAACATATTATTATAGAAAATTGATACTTTAGTATTGCTAACTTGGGCATTCCAATTCGTATCGAGTACACGGTATCATATTACCAGTTCTTTATAGGCCGTTCACGAAAAGTGCGGAAAATATTTCCTATAATATCGACATTCAATTGTACAGTACATTATATTTGCTATATTGAAAATGATATTGGGTTCAAGTGGGAGGCTTTCATACGATAAATGACAATCGGTGCTTATTTTAAGCTGTTGTTTTGATTCTGTTAGTCTATATTTGTTTTACTTAATACTTTATACTTACGTAACGTGTTATATAAATAATTAGCTGTCCGCCCCGGCTTTGCACGGATCATCTTTTTTTTTATAGCCTATGTCACTCGGGAATAGTGTAGCTACCCAACAGTGAAAGAATTTTTGAAATCGGTCCAGTCGTTCTGGAGCCTATTAAATCCAAACAAACAAACATACCTTTCCTCTTTATAATATTAGTAAAGATTAGTGTAGGTAATATTATAGTAAGATTTTAGGGTTCCGTACACAAAAATTATTGAGACTCCGTTATCTGTTCGTCAATCAGTCCTACACTAGGCTGTAGGTACCGCATGAACTGTGATAGTTAGCCAGTTGAAATTTTAAAATTCACAAATACCTAAATAATAATGTATTTCTGTTGCCGCTATATCTGTTCATAATTTCATTATTTCCCAAATGTTGAAGAAATAAATTACAATAACATTTAAACTACCTACTACTAATATTAATTTTAATAATTTCTGATGCCTTCGCGGTTATTATACATTGAAATGAAACAAACTTAAACGGATTTAACTCGCGTATTCTATTTTTATTTTATGGGCTGACGTTTCGGAGCCTTTACCGATTCCATAATCGTAGCACGACTGAGCTGACAATAGTCTTATGCTAAAGTTTTATATTCATTTTGACAACATATACCAGCACAGTATATCAATGACTGAATCTTCTTACTTACCGTATCATGAAAAGTATGGTAATTCGCAATATTCCTAAATTGGCAGTCAAGATTATTAAGGAGGGTATAAAATACCCCCCGTCAACACCACTATTGTCTGCACAATATATATTTCATATTTTTTTCGACATTACCTTTTCTACGTGCCTTGAGTAGGATACAATGGGTATTTTATTCTTATCGTGCCTTTATCGAGTAAACTTAATTTAACCCATTTCTTATTATTATGTTAAAATTGTCACATGTATCTATGCGGTTCTAGTAACAATAGAATAAAAAGAATAGTAATTAAATTTTAATTTTTTGGTATTAACAACGATAATAGCTCCAAAAAAGTTTAATGTCACATACCTAATACATCGCAAACATCCATGACAAAAACAAAAAGGTTTTTAATATCAACTACGATCCATCAGTACCAATGGTTCAATACCATTAGTTCTTTAATTTTAATGATATTTTGTACCATGACAAGAGTAGAAAAATTGTGACCCCAATGGGAATGTATTTTCATTGCTAACAGGCACTATTGTCCTAATCTGATGACATCGGCGTGCATTCCGTCATGTATGTGTACTGTCTACTCTGTGCCTACCTACATTTCACTACACGCCCCTGTTTGATGATAGAGCTGAAAAGTAAACATCCGAATTGGTACCTTATAACACAAGATCCATCATCATCATCATCAGCCCGTCGCAGTCCACTGCTGGACATAGGCCTCTCCAATTTCACGCCACTTTGCTCTATCTTGGGCTGCTTGCATCCAGCTCCTGCCAGCCATCTTACGCAAATCGTCACTCCACCTTGCCTGAGGACGTCCTACACTACGCTTGCCGAGACGCGGTCTCCACTCTAGAACACGTTTACTCCAACGGTTATCGGTTCTTCGGCTAATATGGCCAGCCCACTGCCACTTTAGCTTGCTAATCCGGTGGACTATGCCGATGACTCTGGTTCTCTGCCGAATCACCTCATTTTTGATTCGATCCCGCAGAGAAACGCCGAGCATAGCCCTTTCCATAGCCCGCTGAGCGACTTTTAATTTGTGAACCAGCCGTACCGTCAGTGTCCACGTTTCGGCTCCGTATGTCATGACGGGTAGGACGCACTGATTGAAGACTTTCGTCTTAAGGCACTGTGGGAGTGACGATATGAAGACTTGACGTAGCTTCCCAAACGCTGCCCAACCTAACTGAATTCTTCTATCCACCTCATCCTCGAAGATCATAACACAAGATCCACGCGTTCAAATGTACCAAAAAGACCGTTTATCTAATTATGAGTATAATTAGTACGTCTTAATGAAACATCATTAAAGAAGTATAACATTATAATTAACGTACCGTCGACTCTTCATGAAACTTCTCAATTGAATTACGAACATATTCAATTAGCCCGTCGGGCCGTGAATTTCTTTGTCAAGTCACATTGTTACAGGAAAATTAATGTTTTTAAAACTTAACAAACATATGTATTATCGTTATTGCCCTATAATTATTTGTTACGTCGACATGACGTACATAATTTCCTATAGTATCGTGAGTGATTTAACATTTTTCAAATTACGATACAATGTCTTTACGTGACGTTAATGTCTGCCAGTCAATAATAATTAAAACATGCATTAAATTACATTCCCCTACATAGTTGACAGTGTAAATGATGACTAAAGTGATGAGTGTATAGTGTATTACAATCAGTGGGCTGTCTCCTCATTGTGTAACACTTGGTTTAAAAACAATTCCAATTGGTTTGCTTCAAAACCTGTAAACAATTTCTCTCGCATTTTGTACAGCCTCTCTTCTTCGTAGTCTTCAAACCCATTCTATTAAGCTGATTTGTATTAAATTTTGTTGGATTTCGCACCGCCTCGATTGTCTTCAAGCTCATTCAATTGACTTGATTTATAGATAGATTCATTATTTGACGCGAATTCGAAGTAAACCAATTTTGATCGTTTGTAAACCAAGTGCGTTATACAATCATTCTTCATTCATCGTTCTTAGGTACCTATATATTTATAAAGTTCCGTTATGCTATTGTTACAAAAATTGTTTTTAAAACTATAACACTACGTTGTGTTGAAATGTAACGCTGGCCATCTCGATTATTTTATAATAGCTTATGTCAGTACTTGATGTCACTCCTCTTTTATTCTTCTTATTCGTATGTTATATTAATTGTAGTTATTCTCTTATAGTACTCTGTTTTAATATATTTCCAAAAGAAGCATATTGATATCCGTTATCACTTTGTAAGAAACATGTTAACGAATTTCAATGTGAAGCTTCTTTATGTGCCTACTGAAGCAATGATCGCTGACGTGTTTACAAAGCCATTGTGTTTGCTATTACATCAGCGATTTGTGACTAGTATGGGGTTACTAAAAAGTGATGATGACCACGTTATGGGGGGGTGTTGAAATGTAACGCTGGCCATCTCGATTATTTTATAATAGCTAATGTCAGTACTTGATGTCACTCCTCTTTTATTCTTCTTATTCGTATGTTATATTAGTTATAGTTATTCTCTTATAGTACTCTGTTTTATTATATTTCCAAAACGTTGTCACAATTTACTATTTGTCACCACTGTTGTATCTGGCTCGTTTGTATCATAAGAGGTTTAACTCCCGCTCCCGCTCTGTCTCATCTGTAATTTATATGTGTGAGGAAAATAGCCACTTGCCATGGTGTTGCATTTGTTTGACATATAGTTGCAATCAGCGTAAATTATGTTTATGGCATGTTATGTATTATGTATGAATGGTAGTGGAGCCATATTCTATTCTGTCTTCTCTAATAAAGAGGAAAGGTTTGTTTATATTGAGTAGGCTCCAAAACGACTGGATTTGAAAAATATTTTTATTATTGAAAAACTGCACTAGTCCCGAGTGACATAGGCTATATTATATTTGAAAAAAAAAATATAGATCCGTGCGAAGCCGCTTTTTTAAGATATAGAGGAAGATTTCTAGTAAAAATAAAAAAGGTACCTATATAATATTGTTATTTCCTTTATTTCGAATGTGCAATCAACACACAACACATTCTTAGATGTAGAAACTCGAAATTATGTAGATATTATTTCGAAGATGAACCAATATCAATTGGATACCTAAATTCAATTGATATTGGTTCATAATCGAAAAAATCGCGATGTAGTTTTGTTAATTGTAATTTTAACCGCATGTGTGTACCTGTGTCGTTGACTTTATATATGTGTTTAACTGTTTATGTATTTTAATTATCTATACTAGCTTAGTTCGGACTTGTCCTAATTCATACCAATTGAATTATCTATACTGGCTTAGTTCGGACTTGTCCTAATTCATACCAATTGAACTAGATCGATTGGTGTGCATTGTCCAAGGATAGTGTTATTATTTGGAGAAATTAAGTTCTTAATAGACATAAATATGGTAAGTATAACATTTGTTTGTATTACAACTATTACCACTACAACAACAATAACAGTACCTAACGACAAAATAACAACATATTCCGTTTTTAATTTATTTGCTCTTCAAAAACTCTTCTTACCTTAAAGTATTTGTGCTTAATACCTTATGCCTAACAATATCTCGTACATAAAATTAGGCCACGTCTGTAACAGGTTTAACAATATTATTCATAATGGATATAAATTCGCTACACAGAAATTTCATTATATATTCATTATATTCAACAACCTTGTAGTTTCAATATTGCTTATCAAGTGTTTTGCATTTGCATGAAAAATAGGGGTTTGTATTATAATCATTGGAAGGGAAAACCGCTGCGTAATACTTTTGTGCTTTATTTAAGAGAAGTTAAAGTTATACTTAGTGTTAACTTTTGCTACACATAGATGGCGCTGAAAGGACCTTTGGTTAGTACAATAATGAACCAAGGGAGCCTAGACAAGGTTTCAACGTTAACGCTGAACGTTGGCACTAAAATGTATGGGATTTGACATCCGTGAACGACTGACACGTACGTCTCAAACGTCAAATCCCATACATTTTGGTCGTTTCGTTTAACGTTAACGTTGGCACCTTGTCTACACTCCAAGTACCATGATAGAATTCGACGATTCGACGCAGTGACGCAAATGGTGCAGTTGGATAAAGCACAATACCTCGCGATAAGCTATTGATATGCGGCATGCGGGTTCAAATCCCGTTAGGGTCTCGTTTTTTTACACTTGTTCTATTTCAAATATTATTATTTTAATTTATGGTATTAAACCATAGATATTGATCGAATTTCGATAACATCGTAATTATTTAAGATATTCTAAAATGAAAATGTGCTGCAAAATCAAATTTTAAATTTGGATTTAAACGTGATTTTGTTAAAATCCGTTTACTCAGCCGATACCCTTCCTAATTATTTTGCTGAGCCTTTTGAAAAAAAAAATGACGATAGACAATAATCCCAATACTTAATACACTTTTGGTCCTTACTTAAATATTATAATTTTATAAATCGTGACCGGTAAATTAAATGCAAAATTAAGCGTGTTTGTTTTGTGTTCATATTTAAACCAGTGAACTCTTTTCTTTAAAATTTAATTCAGAAATAGATGGGAACTTGTAAAAAAGTCTTTTTCTGTATACCTATTACATGCGAGTCCAACTGCGGGCCAAAACTAGTCTAAGTATAACTTTTAAAGCTTCGTATAAAATTGTTAACAGCCATTATTAATTCATATTCTTCAACAGTTTCCTCGCAATTTTGCAATTTTAAAAAACTTCAACCAATGAAAATACCTCGCTTTAAGAGTATTTAAAATTCCACATCTTTGAATGGCACTAAATCTTTCTTAGCTTTGTGTGGCGACGTTGAGAATTCTTAACTAAATTTACCCAAGTTTCTCTGGACTCTGAAACAAAAACAAACCTGAATATTTTAATACGTTTTTGTGCAGTACTTGAGGCCGAGGCCGTCGAAATTGAATTATATCTCTCTAAATTGCAAATGGTCTCATTTATTTATTTTTAGTGTTCCCGTGCATATTCCGTTCGCTGGATTTTCATTTTTGGGTTACCGATTTAATGGATGCTATCGGGGTTTCGATGGATATGAAAATATACGTAGTACAATACAATGCAAACATTTTACATGCGTAAAATAAACACCAAAACTAAACATTCAAATAAAATATATGAACGAATAATAATTTTATAATCACGTTTTAAAAAAACACAGTTAATATAGTAGTTAGTAGACTGGCTGACAATAGACTAATTTTATGAATTCAAAGATATTAAGGTAGCTTACGTAACGTAACACCTCTTGCGTGTTACATTTTATTATTATATGAAGAACTAAATGATCTTATTGCTAAAACATTTACAGATTTAATTTACTAGGAATAAGTTAGAAATGTATGTCGAACAAGCGAAAGAGGTCACTAACCAGCAAATGGAGGGAAACTGTGTCAAATGGTACACGTCTGCGGCAAACACAAACTTAGGTTTTATTAGTAACTTAGAGATATTGATAAGAGTTTTAACTTTTTAAGATAATATCTTTTCTAGGTCTCATCGATGCTCAATGCGTTTTATTACATAATTCTAGCCCGGTCTAGTTGGCTAGCTTCCAGCCAAAACATTGCCTAATCCGGCCTAAGTTTGCACAAACACGCATACGTCGATATCCCATTTGTTTGCTATTAGACTTATGTCTTATTTCTTTTGGAAAAGGAGTTGAGAATGTCTGAAACACAAGAAACGTAGACTATCATGTCAAAAAGTATAGACAAGTGACGTAGGTAGACTAATAGTATAGTATAATATAAGTCATGTATGTAATAAGGTAAAGAATCAAAAATACTCCCTTTTTTTCTGTATAAATATTTTACGGACATTTAAAAAAACATAGAATTTTATATATTTTTTCTCTTTAATATCAAAAAATAATAAAATAGTATGGAATTGATTATGTCACATCCATGTTTGTTTATAACCTATTTTATGGTTAACAAATGTTTGAAATATTTATGTAGGAAAGGCCTGCTTAATGTGTTCCAATTATACCTAATTATAACATAAGATGATATTACAGAAAAAATATTATTTTACAGTAGTCTAGACGATTTTCTTTGAAAGCATCTTACAAAAGAAACAGTTTTAATGAAGTTTTCAAAGGATTCATTATGGAAATAATTATCCTAATAAGTTAAAATTATTTTTGAGTTATGCCGTAGTTGTGATAGATGGTATTTTACAAACTTCAATTTATAAATTTTAAACAATGTACCTAGTTTATTATAATAGTACTTGTTCCTTTGTTCTTTAGCTGATGATATTAAGATGTAATGTCGTATCTCCTTAGGGATGAAACAGTACAAGAAAATACACTTAGTCTTATAATTGATACTTACGTTTTTTTATTTCTATACTAAGTAAGGGAAAAAATACTTTAAAATTCGGAAGTCCTTTTTTGCATGGTTTCATAACTTTAGTTTAGCATCAATTAAAGTGAAAAGGACATATCGCTTTTTAGATTCAGATCAATTCACATTCAGATGTTTATAATACAGATTTAATGACAGCTGTGGCAAGCAACCCGTGAGAACTATACCCGGTCTCCCCTATTTTTGAATTAAGTATGTATGTGTCAAGTGGAATTATGTCCAATTGGAAATTAGTATGGAACCCTAAATCTATATCTATATCTATACTAATATTATAAAGAGGAAACATTTGTATTTTTGTATTTTTGTATTTTTGTATGTTTGTAATGAATAGGCTCCGAAACTACTGGACCGATTTCAAAAATTCTTTCACCTTTGGAAAGCTACATTATCCCCGAGTAACATAGGCTATATAATATCACGCTAGGTCTTATAGTTGCGGAGCAGTAACCGAAAATGTTTCAAAAACGGGGGAAAAGTATCGTTTCTGAGGCCTTCCGTGGCGTGCGCTGAGCATATAGTTAAAGTTATACAAAAATGCTTTATGGGTGAATTGTTCATCTTAACATTATTTTTAAAAAAGTCCGCGAGAGCATATGTCTATCTTTTATAGTTTACCCATAACAATCGTAAAACTATGAAAAAAATCTTAATTCCCCGTGCGAAGCCGGGACGGGCCGCTAGTGTTGTTATACTTATGTAATTTTTCCTCGGTCAAAATAACCCAAACCAAATAGCGCTTGCAACATAAACACAGTAAATATTATTATGCGAAATACATTTCGGAGAAAAAAAAACCTAAATCACGTTAATAGATTTTGTGTTAATAATTAATGATATATTTAGCGTATAAAATAAACTTAATGTTAATAAGCATAAAAGTTAAAATATAACTAGACAACTTCTTAACTATTGGCAAACCATTTGCCATATCAATTTTTTTTTAAACTCCTTAGCTATCGATAAAACGAAGTATTTGATGACGATATAATGAGAATGACGATTCCTTCTTCCAAGCATCGATGTTGGTGTCAAACACCCATACTTAACCAACATAGTACGAAATATTATATCGGTGGCATCTGTCAACGAAAATGCTTAAAGTGTAATTTCGTAGTTCCCTTGGCGACTGGAAGGCAATTTTGTAAGATTAACGACAATGCAATGTGACTAGAACACAACGCGGCAAACGCTTAGTGTATTCAATCCCACATGTGTTTGTGTAAACAAAGGCATTATTAGCTATATGACAAGTATGTATATACATTTCTGATGCCTTTGCGGTTATTATACATTGGAATGAAACAACTGCAGACGGATTTAACTCAAAGCTTGCAAGTCTTTAGCATAAGACTATTGCTAGCTCAGTCAGTCAGAAATAATATATAAAAATTTGTTCTGATTTCCTTTGTCCACGCTAATGTTTGAGAATAAGTTTTTTATTGTTTGTTTTACGATTTCATTCACATGGAAATTAAAAAATGGTATCATCGAACAAAACAACTATAACGGATCTTATATCGGTATATACCAATCGCAGATTCGATTTATATCTATTGTTTAATACCATTAATACGATCTTTGTTTATGTCAGTATAAATATAATCATTACCATTGTTCATTCTTTCTTTAAAGTATTATGATAATCCTCATATTTAAAACTACATGCTCATCAGGTCACCCACATTTCTAATTACACACATTGCTAATTGGAAACGTAAGTTCTTGATTGCTGTGATTTCGCACGAAGTTCGTGTAAACCTAGCCCCTTAGTAAGTACTTATATGCGGGTTTCAAATAGGGATGTCGAATTTGTTTGCAGAAACAACTATAATTTAACTTGCAAATTAAATTTTATTGGCGTTGCGGAACCTTTACAGTTTCCATAATCATACAATCTTTCATTTGATACCCCACTCGAGTATATTTGTAGACATTTGGTCCCCCACCCTTGTATCCCCCTTAATTTGGTTTCAGAATAACGTCACACAGTTAACCATCGTCGTTAACTGTCATCCAAACTGGACGTGTGTACAAAATTTCAGCTGAATCGGTTAAAAATTATATTGCAAGATTTCACCCGTACCTACATACTTACTTACAATGCAAGTTAAATAAAAGCTTTTAAAAATAATACCTATCTATACTCTATATTAATTACCTAATTTACCTAATATTATATATAAAGAGGAAAAGTTTGTTTGGATTGAATAAGCTCCTAATCGACTGGACCGATTTGAAAAAATCTTTTACTGTTGAGAAGCTACACTATTCCCGAGTGACATAGGCTATAAAAGAAAGGGATCCGGGTGAAGCCGGGTCGGGCCTATTCTAATAAACAGACTTGATCAGAATGATTTTTTACAATCTAATACAATGATTGACGGTAAGTGGCAGAAGACTTTGACAGACCTTTGACGAAACAATCGGTCGGGCAAGACGACGTCTGCCGGGACCGCTAGTACCTAATATAAAACGCTAAAATTCGGACACAAAACATTTGCATTCTCTAAAATTATGACGTTTGTGTCATCCCTAGTCTAAAACAATCTCAAGCTTTTGGGCCGCAGTAAGCGAGCTTCTGAAGCGGGCTATTGTGCCTAGAACCTTTGTGAGCGCGGAGTGGTAGAACAAATGTGGATACAGGGTGTTTCTAGGCTTAGGACATGGAGAAACAGTTAAATAAAGATACATTGGATTTATTAGAACACTAGCGACCCGCCCCGGCTTCACACGGGTGCTATAAACCTTCCTCTTAAATCTCTCATTTATTAAAAAAAAAACGCATCAATATTCGTTGCGTAGTTTTAAAGATTTAAGCGAACATAGGGATATAGGACCAGAAAAAGCGACTTTGTTTTATACTAAGTACTGAGTAGTTATGATAGTCTCACGCACTATAATTTAAGTATTGGGTCTAGAAATTTTGTGAGCACAAGTGGTATTAAATAATGTTGCGAATGCAGATTATTTAGAAGCTTAGTATTAATAGCTTAGCTTAGCATATACAGAATTAGCTATATTATTTAGTCAAAAAGTTCCTTATTTAATTAAACGTATAAGATAAAAGTATTAGAACATTTATCAAAAGTAACATTCTTTTCTAAAAAAGTTTATCTTCAATAAAAGTCAGTAATTTTGTGTCAAAATATTAAACAGCGTTTTGGTTCACGTACTTGACCAGTTTCCTTTTTTATACGTCCTGTATTATCTTGATGTAGTAAAACATAATATTTTTACGCACGCTCTAATTATGGCTAACACGATTAGGTTAACGATCCTTCCAAGGTTGAATGTAACTATCGACACTAAGATTATAAAAAAATCTGAGCTTACATTAGTCGCTTATACTATATTTGTGCTTACGTTAGTCGTCCTTATATTAGTCGCTTATACTGGTTTGTGGTTACATTCGTCGCTCATACAGTAGGTATACTAGACTTGTGTATACGTTAGTCGCTTACATTAAGCTTATGCTACGACACTACTAAGCGACTAATACCGCTTCTAGGACTAGGCTTGTGATTACAATAGTCGCTTATATTAGGATCTTGCTTACAAGAATCTTACCTAGACTTGTGCATACATTAGTCGCTTAAACTATTTTGCTTATATATTATTAGGATTGTTACCAGTAAAAAAATATTTAGGTCTTATTTTCTATATTATATTTCAACTCTATGGTATATATATACATATATGGCTCGTATCAATATAATAAAGTACCTACTTATATATTCGGTTCACGTTTTAATAAAATTACCTATGCATGGTTTCACCCTTGGTATTTTATTATCGATAAAAATGAGTTTCGTAAGGTGGAATTTTGAGTTATTTTTATATTTCTCTTTACAGTTAGTTGACTTATTAATACACTAGGTATTCATTTTGATGAATTTTGACGTAAGATGGGACCAATATATAAAACAAAAAGGTTATTTTTTTTGTCGATAGCACGGAATTGAAATGTTAAAGTAGGTACACATGAATGAAAAGGCTTAACTCGTTTATACTTTACACACGTACAGTCCTTTTTAACTTTGGCAAATTTTCTGAACATACAAACTAATGTAAGAACATACAAAATATGATCCCTAAAGACATTCATCATGTCAGCGAAGTTTAACTTGAAAGTCTCATTTGTAACATTCACAACTGTCTAAAGAAAACTGAAGTAACAAAAATATCTACTCGACTTGCCAACTTTGCAATTTACATGCCTCCACTGAAATTGATTTAAATATTTTCATAAATGTCACTTGCTTCCTGTAACAAGTGACAACTACGTTCGCTTGTATCTTTGGAAAATAAAAATAGTATGGTGACATATCGAACATTGAAGACCAAGCGCGAAAGCTGGCACCAATTTTTAGGTAGGTATTTGAGGCAAGCTGAAAACTTATCATATAGTTTTCCTACATGGTGCAGACCTGGCTGGTGAGTAGCGGGGCTAAATCAAACTTCAATCTTTTTTTTCAAAAACGTGTTAAAACCATACTAAATAATGTGGCTAAATAATTTGTATCACAATTGCATATTGCTTCAAATATAATTCTGAAGAAATATTTTTAGATTTTTGTAGGTAAGTAGATAAATCCCATTTTTTCCCCGGTATGGTTGGAGTACAACAGGAAAGCTATATCACAAATTTTCAGCTTGCCTCAAATACCTACCCAAAAAATGGTGCCAGTACTCAGAATTTATAACTATGTCAGTTCTGTTTCGTTATCGAATGGTAATTTTTTTTTTTTTTAATAATTATACAAATGTATGACAGAAGTTCAAGGACATTTCTCGTGTTAGCGCGTAGTTCTAATACGTAATTGCCACCTCAGAACAAGCTTCAAACAAAGTTGTAATTAAAGTCACAGCCTAACTACGTTCTTTGAATTCGACCTCGCTAAATTGCAGTTAATTATGACTGATATATGTATTATATACTAGTGGCCCCGGCTGACTTCGTCCCGCCCGGAAAAAAAATGTTAAGGGTGGACAACCCTTAACATTTTTTTTCTCAATAAGGGGTATGAAAAATAGATGTTGGCCGATTCTCAGACCTACTCAATACGCTCACAAAATTTCATGAGAATCGGTCAAGCCGTTTCGGAGGAGTATGGGAACGAAAACTGTGACACGAGAATTTTATATATAAGATATACTAGTTAGTCCCGGCAGACGTCGTTCTGCCCTGCAAAGCAGCGCTACATTAATCAATCGATTTGACAGTTGTCATTGTTGCGTTTTGTTATACTATTTCTAACAAATGACCTTTATATATGTATTTTTTTTACTGGAGCGTGTTAATAGTATCCTATGTCCTTTTCCTGGCTCTAAGCTACCTCCCCGTCAATTTTCAACCAAATTGGTTCAGCCGTTCTTGAGTTATAAACGGAGTAACTAACACGACTTTCTTTTATTTAATTAGAAGAATTCTTTTATATATAGATTTTTGAATGGGAAAGTTAGATGCGTTTCTGCAATTTAGTATTACATCAGTAAGGTATTATAATGCCTCCAACATAACATGAGCTTTTGCGGAACCGAAATGTGAAACTCAACTTTGTATGAGCTTTTAGATTTCTGTTGCAATCTAAAGTTTCTTATTCACCTATTTACATATTGAAATATGACTTTGACATAATATCCTTCTACGTGTATTTACATATTGAAATATGACTTTGTCATAAGTAATATCCTTCTACGTGTATTTACATATTGAAATATGACTTTGACATAATATCCTTCTACGTGTATTTACATATTGAAATATGACTTTGACATAAGTAATATCCTTCTACGTGTATTTACATATTGAAATATGACTTTGACATAATATCCTTCTATGTATATTTACATATTGAAATATGACTTTGACATAATATCCTTCTACGTGTATTTACATATTGAAATATGTCTTTGACGGAATATCCTATTATTATTTTTTCTGGTTATTAATTAATATCTACTTTATTCTGTTTTTACAAGCTTTTATTTAGTTTCTCCTGGCTCGCTTGTTTTTAAAAACGTTTTTTTTTTAATTTTTGAGGATATTTTTGTTGTTATAGCGTCAACAGAAATATATCATCTATGATGAACTGGCAAAGTGGTTTATGATATAATTACAGCCTGGTGACAGACGGACAGACAGCGTAGTCCTAATAAGGTCCCATTTTTCCGGTACGGAACCCTAAAAATGTCATACCTAAGGCTTAGCGTCGACTAATTTCAAATTGGGGCACTGAAAATGAAGTTTTCCTATGTAAATTCTTTTCCGTTTGACTTCAGGAAATTTCGTCTGCACCGGTTAATGTTGTACTTAACGGTTATTAAGTTCAGTGGAATAAGATTGCCACGGTTCGTTTAGAATAATGAAACCAGTATCTTAGAAAGCATTTGAAAGCACAGTAAGGTTTATACGTACATTTTAATGCTAACTGTACTTTCAACACACACACACACACATACACACACACACACACTCACACACACACACACACTCACACACACAAACACACACACACACACTCACACACACACACACACACACACACACACACACACACACACACACACACACACACACAAGCGCACGCGCGCACAGACACGTCAAACTTATAAAACTCTGTCGTTTTTGCGTCATTGGTTAAAAAACTGAATGACATTTATAACAGTCCAGTTATGAGTACGCAGCACTATGCATTATCAT
The DNA here is from genome assembly GCA_038024825.1 of Polylopha cassiicola. Lineage (NCBI taxonomy): Eukaryota > Metazoa > Arthropoda > Insecta > Lepidoptera > Tortricidae > Polylopha > Polylopha cassiicola. Next base: position 3,631,551 of record CP149053.1, on the reverse strand, counting down.
ATATATACTATGTAAAATCTACAAAAAAATGACCTACTTAACTACAAACACCCTATTATGAAAGCAATAAAAGTCACAGACAAGACAGCAACCTAATTTTATGTTTTGTACAATCATAAGCCTTGTTAGATCAAATTAGGTATATCTTCTGTACCCTTGTTCTACAAATTCATACCAACAATTCCATGTATTTTTTTATGACGTATGTGCCATAATCTAGTTTACATACAATTTGCAACTAGCGTATTACGACAACGGCCGTTATAAATCAACATCTTTAAGCTTACCCGTTTTGCATGACATTTGTTTCCTTGTATGTATGAAGCTAAATTAGAGCTTAGGGATATTAATTATTTTTCTGAACACTTGCAAATAGATATTATTATAAGATAGTATGGCATTATTTTATGTTAATATGTATAAAATTAATAATGATCTTTTTGGATCGCTAATCATCATCAAAATCCGTTGCGTAGTTTTAAAGATGAAGAAACAATAAACGATTTTAACTAGCGTAGTTATATTGGAATGAAATAGCTTTAATGTTAAAGTCTACTAGACTACTATTGTCAGCTCAGTCGTGCTATGATTATGGAATCTGTAAAGACTCCGAAACGTCAGCCAATAAAATACGCGAGTTAAATCCGTTTAAAGTTGTTTCATTCCAATGTATAATATCCGCGAAGGTATCAGATATCAATAACTACTATGTTAATAATTAACTTAATTCCAAAGTTTACTTTCAAAAGGAAATAGCTTTCGGATAATTAACATCATTTCGATTCATACTATGGATATCAGCTATGTTTTTTCCTAAACATTGTTTTTCGTCAGTTTATTTATGTTTTTGTATGAAACCATTCGCTCAGCCATCAACAGTCGCAAACACATTACTAAATCTCCGGAATAGGCTCAGTTGAACTCGTAATGGTCGTAGCTGGAAGTTGTTTTTGTTATTTTGTTTGGGATATTAAAAAAATGCTGACTGTATGTCGATACATTTTTATGTGGAAAAAAGTTGTTATTTATTGCTGTTATCAGTTGTTGACAGTTGATGCAATGTTTAAATTATTTTTAGAAATATCCTTTTGTTTTTTTAAATCATCTCTACCCAGGGTTGTCCTTTTCTATTGTCAATAAATTTTGACAATGAATTTGCTTATTATTCTCTTGATTATTTGGTTTCGCTGTACGTTTTAAAAAGGTTGGACACGACGATAGGAATAATTAAAGTTTATTTTTCGAAAAGTGTTTTTTTTTTATTTTTGTGACAAAGTTGACTTTTTCAGCGGAAACCACGTTTCCGTTTACTACTCTGTCACGGCATTCTATGAAAAACAAACGGATAAAAAATGCTGATTCAAGAAAGTGAAAGATAAAATAATATTAATAGCTATGAAAAAATATGAACTTTAAAAAATTCACACACATTATAAATCCGTAAATATCAATGCTTTAATAAGACGAAAGACAAGTCAATTGAAAAGAATATCGACCATTTAGGTGCCTTCAATCTACCTAAAATCAGTATCGAGAAATGAACTCCCATTAATTTTGGGACATCTATCTGTTTTATAATTTTACTAGAATTAAACAAATATTATTAGACAGTTTAACCAGTTTTAAAACAGCTTTTTATACAGTAGGTAAATTTTATACAAGAAATAAGCCTACAATTCACACTTTACACGTTTATTCTTCAAGGAAAAAAAAGATAACGTCACTTTCCCTGACATTTATAAATGAAACGCATTTCGGGCACGATGAAGTGCTTAGTGGTTATTGTACTATTGCGAATATTACATACAAAGAACATTTTGTTAGTTGTGACAGTTGAATAAGTGACTATCACTTATGTGCCCAACGCGCCTTTGGTATTATTTTTGCATTTCGAGGCATTTTATTTGTATTTTGGTTCTACGTGACGTAGGTGTCGATAAAAAGAACCACTTGCCTCATTAATTGAAAAAATATTAAACTTATGTGATTTGGAGCCTTATTCAATCTAAACAAACATACATAATCTATATTATTATACAGAATTGCACATTCTGTATAATTATATAGATTTTGTTTGTTTGAATACGAAAATAATTAAGAGGAAGAGTTTGTATGTTTGTTTGGATTGAATAGGCTCCAAAATGACTGGACCGATTTGAAAAATTCTTTCACTGTTGGAAAGCTACACTACGAGTGACGTAGGCCGAGTGATATAAAAAACGGATCCGGGCGAAGCAGGGGCGAGCCGCTAGTATTTAATATATTTGCATTCTTATCGAAATAGTATACCAATCTGAAAATATCGTTTAACACTACCTATTCAAAAGAGCACCCTGCTTAATTATAAAAAGCCAGTATTCTTTTTCTTGATATTATTATCGTTAAAATTTTACGCAAATTACTTTTTCCGTCCTCCGGCCAGAAAACGCCAACTTTGTGGCCGCTTCGCTAAATGAAATTTCCGCTTTCTGGCTTCGTCGAACAGAAAAATAGTATACTGACCTCGGCCAGTAAATAGAATCAGCTAAATTCCACCATTGTAAATTAGCAAAGGCTAGCCGTTAAGGGTGCCTAGACAAGTTGCCAACGTTAAACGAAACGACCAAAATGTATGGGATTTGATTTTTGCGAACGTTTGTGACGTACGTGACAATCGTTCGCGGATGTCAAATCCCATACATTTTGGTGCCAATGTTTAACGTTAACGTTGAACGTTGGTACCTTGTCTACGCCCCAAGGTTATGTAACGGTAGCGATAAAAAAAACACCTACATGAAAATCCATTACGTTGTCCGTCAAGTGACTTCAACAGAGTCAAAACTAAGTGACGTACCACATTTTTACCAAACATGTTCACACAGATCAACCCAAGATAAGTTGTCGTAACCGTCGTTCCTAAACCCGACAACACTTTCGGGTGACATCTACTTTGCATAATGAGTACATATTTTTACAAGCAAAATGCCTCAAGGAAGCGTTTCCTCGTAATATATCAACCAAACGCGGCCTCATTTTAGGGTTATGATGGCATACTGAATTTAATCCTGTGTCAGTGAAATGGGAGGTCTTATATAAAATAAAAAAGTTTGTTGCAAGAAAGGCATAAACAAAGAGTCTTAGAGTATAGTATGTACATATGCAAACACTTCATTTGACATCTCGTAAATATACAGTCCAAAGGTGATATTATGATGGGTTGTAAACTTCAGGGATTAGTTTGTTTGTAAAAAAATCTCTAGTAAACCTGATAGTAGTAGTTAAGTCAATTAAAATAATAGCTAATGAGGCGGCTGAGACAACAATGTCGGTATGTAAATATGTATGTGCGGGTGAAAACTTGCAATTAAATCTTGAAGCAGATATCTTTAACCGATTAAGCTGAAACTATGTACCTACACACGTTTAGTTCGGATGACAATGCATGGTTAATTGTGTGATGTCATTCTAAATCCAAATTAAGGGAGGTAGAAGGGGGATGGAAATCAAATAAAAGAGGATCACAAGTACATAACAAAATTGAACATATATAACTGAAATCTGTTAAGTCTTTCCAAAATTATTGAAATGTAATAATTTGTGATGCCTTCGCGGTTATTACACATTGGAATGAAACAACTATTAACGGATTTACACTATTGTCAGCTCAGTCGTGCTACGATTATGGAAACTGTAAAGAATCCGAAACGTCAGCAAATATAATAAAATAAAATAAAAATACGCGAGTTAAATCCGTTAATAGTTGTTTCATTCCAATTATTGAAATGTGTTTTAATTTTAATTAATTACTTCAAGACAACCCAATTAATCGTCGAGTCACATGTTCTCGACATTATTTCTAAAAATAGACATCTGAAAGAGTGATGTCCTACCCTTATTGGGATAATAGCGTGATTATGTAGGAATGTAGCCAAAATTATAAGCGACTTTGTCATCCCCTGTGTTTTCCTAGAAGCATTTACGAAATTCGAAACTTGTTTGTGGCGACATTAAAAAGGGCGGGTCTATCCATTTTTGGGATGGTTTTGAATTAAAATGCTAAGGGGGTTATTATGTTTTAAGGACGCTAATTATACATCAAAGTAGATTCCGACCCGGTGGTTATTTTAATTCAGATAACGTTTTCATGTTTTGTAGAATGATGAATTAGTTTAAATGTTCAGTTTTGGACAACTTTAAAAACACGATTTTACCCCATCTTACAACATTTACAACATCAAAGCAATCATTTGTAAGCTATTATATTAGGTTTATTTATTTCCCAAAGTCATAATTTTATATTATTATGTCAAATTACATTACATTTATTTGTTTTCACGTAACTATTCTCAGAAAATTCCTTAGTTACCCGTATCGAATTTCCGAACTGTGTCGTAATGTCCATAATATTATTTCTTGCGTAATGAAAAAAAACATGATTTGTAAATTGTAACTTGGATATAGGCAAAGATATCATGAAAAACAATTTTACTTACTACATCTATACTACAACACATTTTAAAATAAACACTGCACAAATTATTGTCAAATGTAGGTACAGGAAAATTTAACATGAACGGATGCAGCTACCACTGAAAATTGCCTCAATCCCGTAACACTTTTGAACACGTACTTGAATATAGTTTTCTATTTTAGGGACATGCCACACTGCTAATTAAAATATAGATATGTACCCATCTATATAATTTCGCGATTGTCGAACGCTTGCATTGATAATCGCATAAACGCGACGCAAATTATTTCAATCGCGATATTTTCGCTATTATAGTGCGACTTATTGTAGCGATAAAGTCACGCGTAGCGTTTTCAATGCACTTATATATATGTGTCTATGTAATTTCGCAATTGTCGAACGCTTGCAATGATAATCGCATAAACGCGACGCAAATTATTTCAATCGCGATATTTTCGCTATTATAGTGCGACTTATTGTAGCGATAAAGTCACGCGTAGCGTTTGCAATGCACTTATATATATGTGTCTATGTAATTTCTCGATTGTCGAACGCTTGCATTGATAATCGCATAAACGCAACGCAAAATGAATCGATCGCGACATTATCGCTATTAAGGTGCGACAGTTTAAAAACATGCCAAACTGTGACTTATTGTAGGTAGCGATAGTCACGCGTCACAATTGCAACGCGCACATATATGTATCTATGTAATGTCGCGATTGTCGAACGCTTGCATTGATAATCGCATAAACGCGATGCAAATGAAATCGATCGCGACATTATCGCTATTAAGGTATTTTAGATGCGGTTCAAATTTTCACAGAAACATAATATGTATTTGTTGCCGCTATAATAACAATTAATAAAAAATAACAATTATTTGAGGATAATATCATAAGACGTTCATCCATAAAAAATAAAACACTACAAAATTGTAAGACCTCATGAGTTTCAAATTTACAAAGAAAACGCCTGCACAGTATTTCTGTACGACTCGAAAGTGGACCGGTAAATCTTACATTCCTATTACGCACATTTTTGCAATTTTGTGCTGTAAAGTATAAATGCAAACTATCGCAACGTCACGTAATCGGTGTAGGTTGTAGCATAATATCCTATGCTGTGTCATAACGCGATTGCATAAAGCCGTGTGGCATTACCCTTATAGTCCAGCGTGTGAATTTGGCGTGGCTAATATTATGCGTGGTTTCTCTAGCTAGTGGAAATGCTCCATAAATTCCCTGTTTTGAGGAGATAAGTGCGCTGTGGAGGATTTGTACGTTTTAAACCCCCGTCAAATGTATGGTCTTGATTGCTCATATAATTTTATGCGAATAAAAGGCCCCGTTTTATGTTTGAGAGATATTTTATGAATATGCTGAACTGAGATATGAGTGTAATTATAAAAAGTCATTTATTTAAATTATAGTACCATTAAAAGGCTTTTAGGTTACAGGTACCTACTTACAATATATAACCTGTATTAAATCTATACTAATATTATAAAGCTGAAGAGTTTGTTTGTTTGTTTGAACGCGCTAATCTCAGGAACTACTGGTTCAAATTCAAAAAATCTTTTTTTGTTGGATAGACCATTTATCGAGGAAGGCTTTAGGCTATATAACATCACGCTGCGACCAATAGGAGCGAAAAAACGGGGAAAATATGAAGCCTTATAAAGAATTACTATTAATTAAGTGACAGTTAGAAGACTTTGACAGATCTTTGACGAAACAATCGGACGGGCAGGATGACGTCAGCCGGGGCCGCTAGTTTGTAATACTTATATGAAATGCATACAATACGACTCTATCATTCTTTTCAAAAAGCAATAAAAACAAATTGTTATTTGAAATAGTATTTCAATTAGTTTCTCATACTAATTTGATAATATTATCATACTCAATAATGTCAGGTTACTTTAACCCTAAACATGGCCCAACAAATTTTCAACGACTAATTGGTTTGTTTCATTAAACTAAACTTGATTTTTTATTTCAGTGTAGAATATAAAGTAATAATAAGATAAGAAAATTTTCGTTTTCAAGAAACTGTTACCTTTGTTTCATGCACAGTAAACATACTTCGCACAAAAGTCATTATTTATTAAAGCAAGCCTTGTCCTCGGAGGAGCCATATCCGTGACTATACTGCATAGATCTTATTGTGAATGGAAAAGGGTTTGTGACATTTGGAAGTTGTGGAGTCACTTCAATATTAAAATGTTGAAAGTTCGCTCGTAAATCACGTGAATAGGTGACTAAAGTTAAATTATGTTATGGATGACTACCGATGTTGTTTTATAATATGAATGGATATAGGTAATTGCAGTTTTGAGACGTGTTAATATAATATGTATCAATCAAATTCGATCGATATTTAGGGCCCCAGACAAGGTTTCAACGTTAACGTTAAACGAAATGACCAAAATGCGAACGTTTCTGACGTACGTGACAGTCGTTCGCGTATGTCAAATCCCATACATTTTGGTCGTTTAACGTTAACGTTAAAAGTTGGCACCTAGTCTAGGCCCCCTGTTGTTCAATATCATTCGTTCTAAAGATGATGATATTTGTTTACTAAGACCAAAATAATTGTAATAGGTACTTTTGCAAACTGTAATATGGGTAAGTACAGTGGCCTGCGTTCGGGGTGTTCCACTTAAGAAAAAAATTGCTTGTTCGTTGCTATGAGCTTAACTCCGTGTTATCGACCGACGCCATGCGAAACGTTCAAACGAATTTCGCGCCAAGGGTGTAACACCGCGAACGCGTGCCACTGTACCTACAAGAGTAGAAAAAACTGGGTAAAAGAATAGGTGTGGGTTTGTGTCCCATACTTTTTCTTCTCTTGTCTTGGTACAAATATCATTATCGTGGTAATATATTTCTTTCTTCATCTATACTAATATTATAAAGAGGAAAGGTTTGTTTGTTTGTTTGGATTGAATAGGCTCCAGAACGGCTGGCCGATTTCAAAAATTCTTTCACTGTTGTGCAGCTACACTATTTCCAAGTGATGATCAAAGATGATCCGTGCGAAGCCAGGGCGGTCAGCTAGTTTATCTATGTTTTTACTAGGTATTAAGTACTGTATTTACGTATGAAACATATTATTTTCACCTGTTTTCTATATCAAAGTTATACGGATATTTATGTAGATGTAAGGTAACAAACTGCGAACATATAAAAGAACAAAGTCGTCCCAAAAGAGATAAGTACCCAAACCGCATTGTACCCATCCCACGTTATTTATCACTAGTTTAGGATGTGAATGTTCGGAAAGTGTCCTGTGTATTGCCTCGGGTTAATAAACTGCCTACACGAACGGAATACTGTAGAGGTATTCTACGGCTGTATCGAAATTATTTTGAACTATCAGCCCGCCTTGGCTTTGCACGGATCCCTTCAAAATATTCAATAAAGTTACTCAGGGTGAATGTAGCTTTCCGATGGTGAAAGAATTTTTGAAATCGGAGTAGTAGTTTTTGAGTTTATTCACTAGAAACATACACACAAAAATACGAATCTTTCCTCTCTTTATTTTATAATAGTGTAGATATTAAGTTATAATTTCTAATGCTCTATTTATTTAATCACAATAACAAGTTGAAAGTAGTTAAAATGCGAAAATAACATTAAGCACTATTTATTTAGTTTAAAACACGATAACAATATGACAGTTTTTCAATCCATTAAGTCAATTACCAAAAAATATTTGACATGTATTTTTTCTTTTCCCAATCCCTACTAATATTATAAATGCGAAAGTAACTCTGTCTGTCTGTAAACTACTGAACCGATTTAATTGAAATTTGGTACAAAGAAAGTCTGGAGCCTGAGAAAGATGTTCTTTCTCAGGCTCCAGACTTGCTACTTTTTAACCAACTGCAAAAAAGGAGGAGTTCCACGCGGACGAAGTCGCGGGCGGCCGCTAGTGAACAATAAATGACAAACATAAGCACCTATATGCGTGGCAAATAAAGATATAGGTACCTACCAAGTATATGTCGCCCTACTTTTATAGTTTGGGTTAAGCTAACAGCTGCATAAAAGCATTACCTACTTACTATAGTAATAAGAAAAGCCTACTTAACCAAGTCAACCTCGCTGGGGAAAAGTTTTGTTGCAATAAACAGGAGTTTTGTGGATGAATTTTAACCTTGACTGTTCCTTAACCATAAAAACTTGGTTTAGTGTCCTTTGGGCCCTGTTTGTGTGTAAGTAGAGAAGTCGAGGTTTTTAATTAAAATATGTATCTGTACCTAAAACGTCTATTAAATTTTGTTCTTTTTATCTTTGAACCGTTCACACGAATTGAAGTAAGCGCAGAAGAGAGAAAAGCGGACTACAAAGTAAGCTTGCATTATGGCTACCTAATAGACAACGGATTAACATTCGTAAATACATATAAGATATCCAAGAAAAGTATTGGATGCGTTCGATATACATAAGGGATCAGATACTCGTGCTAGCAGGAGTCGAACCCGTAACCTCCGATTTCGTAGCCTGAGAATCTTACCACTGGACCAAAGACCGCCGAAGAAAAAATATCATCATCCGGTAATAGGGTAAAGAAGTAAAAAATCTCTATCGTCTAATATTTATTTCAAATCAGTCATATGACTTTGGTAGTGACTTAGAGGTTAATAGACATATATTACCTACCTACATAGGTAGTTTTGGAAAATATAGTTTTGGTTGTAAGCGCACAACGACAAAAAAGTAGTCCATAAAAGTAGAAGCACAGTTCTTCTACATAATTTATGTACAGACAATATTTTATCAAAGAAACACTTAAACTCGCAGACATTTTACAAATCGAGTTTCAAAGATATTGTCGGTCGATTTCAAAAAATGTCTTACAATATCCGTAACTCTATAATCTGAAATTGATATCTGAATCGTTAGACCGTCGCAATCCTTTAAATTTATGTTTCAATGTTGAAATTTCAATATTTTATGATATTTCGTCTATATTTTAGATAATTCATGTCTTTCAAATTTGTCTCTGTCTGTTATCCGATATTTGTTTCTAAGCGAAAGCTTTTACAGAAAAATAATTTCTATTGTATAGAAGTTACATCCCCGATAACAAAGGTAAAGAATAAAATGGTATCGGCAATTTTAATATCAGTAGAATGAATCAGGAATCAAGTCTCTTGAAGATTATTTTAAAATAAACTATTTATAATTAATGGTGTTCTTTAAACCGAAAACTAGCTGAATACTGTATTCCGTATCAAAAATGCAATCTTTAATTTACTTTCCGTGACTTTAAATCTCAGCTCGTGTTGAAAATAATTAAACAAATGAACAATCTCAGAGGCCAGTAGGACTTAAGAAAGTTTTCCAACAAGTAAATCCGCTATTGTTTCGCTGCATTTCAGAATAAAATTAGTTGCACAACACAAAATCCTGCCTGTCACCGTGTCGACTGTTCTATCTGAGGCTTTATTATTTACTGCATTTGACGTTGATCGTTTTAACAAAGTTAAGGTAATATTGTTCACGTCTTTTGTATTGGGAAATGTAGAATGTCATCTACAATTCGTTATATATAGCTGATTTTGGTTCAGTTAATACGTCATCATACATCTTTTTTATTTCGTTGGTGTCCTCTTTTCAAATTGTTTGATTATTATGATGTATCTCTGCTATAATTTTAACATTATTTAGAGAGTTAGAATGTATGAAGCTATTTATTATACCTGAAAAATATAAACTCTGAATTCCGAATAGTAACGATTGTCGTATATTAAAAACTGCTGATCAAAGCTAGTATGTCATAACTAAAGTTTTACCGTTTCTTCTGCTGCGACATAATATACAGACGTTTCCTCGAAACTTAATACATTTTTCAATTAAACATCAGGAACAGACGAGCGTATAAAAAACTAGCTGTCTCAACTGCAGCAAAGTGGTTCCTGGAAGCTTATCCAGGATATTGCATTCCACGAGACTTGCATTGCTGTGTACTGTAAGGATGATAGGCTATGTGGCAGAGGATTTTCCTAGAAATAGCAGTAATTAAATTGGATTTCAAGGCATCAAAAGAGTTTCCAGTTACTAATAAATCAGTTTCGTCTTTCTATTTCGTTATACAAGAGAACATGGATTTGGGATTTTGCTGAAATTCTGAACATTTGTAATTCTCGTTTGTAATTTGAAATTGTTCTTAGTTTAGGTTTGTTTATGGTGAATTTTTTCCACTCATTTAAAATTTGAGTATTTAGTGAGTTTGTGAAATCATTCGTATCTTTTGTTATGTTAGTGTACGCAAACCGAGGGTTAATGGAAGGTACTGAATTTTATGAACATGGAATACATTAGAACACAATAAATTTCACTAGACAGAACTACAAACCAACTGACAAGCTTTTTAACATAACAATAGAACATACAAAGGTACCTATAGATAGGTACTTATAAAAATAAAACATAATTATCTACACAGAGCAAGGAGTTCGCAACACCAAATTTATTTTTAAAAAGATCATTCTCCATTCGATGTATTTTTCTCACAAACAATACATTATTTGTGTAATTTATATCTTAAATTGTACCTGCAAATACAAGTTCGTGTTGAGAATACGCCCCAGATATTTTTCCTTAATGGTTAATTTGATTTCATCATTCTCGTTATTCTTATCCTTGGTTGGTTTAATAATTTTGATGGTTCATTACATCGTGAAACAACTTGTGTGTGTAGGTACTTCAGTCGTATAAATAACAAGTGTAAAAAAGAGTAACAAATCATTTTTATTATAATTCTCATTAAGTATGTATAATGAAAATGGTAACAAAGTATCCTTTCTTGTATAAAAGATTGTAAAATATTTAAAAAGTACTCTGTTTTCTTTTGAAATAACATTGCTTTTTTTATTCAGTGGTACCTACTCGTACTATTAGTTGCTTAGTATTAATAATGATGTCATATACAAAATAACTTCTTTTTTAGTTAAATTAGTCTCTGTAATAAGTACAACATTTTTAAATGAACCGTTTAAATCCCTACTAATATTATAAATGCGAAAGTAACTCTGTCTGTCTGTCTGTCTGTTACGCTTTCACGCTAAAACTACTGGACCGATTTAAATGAAATTTGGTACAAAGAAATTCTGGAGCCTGAAAAAAAACATAGGCTACTTTTTAACCGACTGCAAAAAAGGAGGTGCTCCACGCGGACGAAGTCGCGGGCAGAAGCTAGTTTTCAATATAATGAAAAATAGGCGTGCCTAGCGCGTCCTCAATGCAGTTACGAGAGATATCACAAAATAAGTTGTATTTTCTGAAACTTTAATATCAACTTTAACAAAATTTCATCAAACATACTTCATGGATACCTATAGACTTTAAACAGTACCTGGTTTTATAATAAATGTGTAGACTATCTTCCCAATTTGTAAGGACTTTGCGTAGCAACTTACCTTTCTTTGAAATTCCTTTTTCTTTTATACATCGCCGATACAATACAAGTAACTAGGTCTATTGTGTTAGTTTCACGCTCAGTTTGTATTAGGTCAAGACTCAATGATCTTGGAATAAGGTATTCTAGAATTCGTTTGTATAAATAAAGCTTTCGTGATACTATCGAAATATATGCATGACGTATGGAAAATAACATCCTTTATATGGACAGAAAAGGGACAGTTAAATAAATGTCCTATACATAATTTCGATGCTACGTTATTCATGATATTGGGAGTGACGATTTATGCCATATCGTGATAGTTCTGACATTTTTCAAATGTCAAAATACATTAGAGGAAAATGATCGGTCACGCTGACTGGTTCAATGTATATTCAACGAAATTTATCTTTATGATTTTCACGTAACTTTTGTACCACGTTTAGGTCCATATCAACATTAAGTAGGCTATATATCTATAGGTACTGCGTAGACTTTAATATGGGATTGCGGTATTAAACCGCTGGTAGTTTCAAAGACAGAACCAAGATTATAATAAAAACTAGCGGTTCGCCCCGGCTTCGCACGGATTCCGGACTTTTTTTCAAAATATTCTATAGCCTATATCACTCGGGAATAGTGTAGGTTCCAGCTGTTTTGGAGCCTATTCAATTTAAACAAACCTTTCCTCTTTATTATATTAGTATAGATAGTATACACTATCGTCAGATGAGTCAGTTTTTGAAATGTGAGCATAAAAATAAGTATAATTATGCGAGTTAAATCTTATTTAACTCGTGTAACTACTCCGTTGTAGTTGATTCGTTCTAATATATAATTTAGTAATAGAAAACATCAGAAATTTATCATAAATAAAGTTCCTAAAATAGTTTCACTATCAAGAACACCGAATCAATTTCACGCTATATTTTGTGACCCGGTCTCTTTTCTAGCTTTAAAATTCAGTTATTTGGGACATATATTTAACTCTAATTATATGTACTTCCTCATTACCATATCTTAACGAGTTTTAACTGTTATCTGCTTTTTAATAAATTACTTCAACTAAAAAACTTTTAACTCTGTCCTCTTGCCTACTTGTTCTAAGATAAGACTAGGTAACTTCCTAGCAGTTTACAGGCATTTTGACTAGTCTAATGAAGTATACATTTGATGGAATTATTCATCAAATAATTACGGATTTAACTCGCGTATTTTATTTCATTCGGTGACGTTACACATTACAGTTGTTTCATACCATTGTGTAATAAACCGCAAAGGAATCATAAATTATTATATATTTTTTTGGTAAATAACAACAAAGAATATTTAATGTAGAAAGAGTAGGTATCGTTTAGCACTACTTTGGCAGTTTGACTACTATTTGACTACTTTAACGTCTTGAGAAACGTGTAAGTGATTAAACTATTACGGATTTTCTCTTACGGTTTGAAGACTTAAGTCTGTAGAGTTTCTGTTAAGCTTTACGGAAACTTCGCCTAATTCACGGTTTTCAAAATGGTATTGCTGGTGATGGTATTCATCAATAACGTGGTCATTTTTAACCGAAAGACGTCAACTTTTGAACTTGAGTCCCCACCAATGTTCTCTTCAGTAACCGGGTGCTGCTTTTGTTTTTCGAGTTTTGTAGTTAGCCCAAGTACCATCACTGCTCCACCAGACGGGTGGAGAACGCCGAGGGGCTCATTCTTAACCGGTACTGCTTACACTACACAAATTTCATCGTCCATCGCTACCATCGTCAGACCACCTTAAGAAACCTAACCATCTCCATCTTTCTTCCTTCCTTACTCGAGTCTACTATCGATGTTGTAGGATATAAGACACTTAGCGACTTACCGTAACAACTCCTTCGGCCGCCTAGGGTACCTGGGGCTAGACAGAAAGCACGGGAGGCGTCGGCACACACACTACACATATAGCTGCCAGTGCCCAGATAATCGCCAGTGCATAAAATTAAATACTAAATCTATGTACCTAGACATAGTTGTGTTGTCTTGAATATTAACTAGTTAAAATAAATAAAAATAAACAAAAAGGTGTTCCAGTACGGAACGGATGTTCTTGCCGAAAGTAAAACGGTCAACAAAGTATTTGCTTTGTCAGTCTTTCAGAAGAGAAAGAAAGTTCTGGAAGATTGCACACTACAGGTACCTACATAATAATCTGTAAGACACAAAAGCCACTTGTGACATATCGATTCTGCCGATAGTTTTGATATAACAATATCGTCCATCTTTCATTTCTGTAGATACTTATCTATCCAATATTGCTTCGAGAAGTAAGTATTAGATTTCTTCCTTGAACTAGACCTAAGTTTGCAACTGATATAAATTGGAACCACGGGTATTTCATATTCTCGATATTGCAATTCTAATTTAAAGAAATATGAGTTGAGTTGAGGATTTGTCAGTTATGATGATGATTTTGTTCTGTTTAATGATAAAATGTCTTTGTTTTCTTAAAGAAAACATTTGTTATTGTTTGTTTTGATCCAAATGTACTGTATCCAATGTCACGGAGTAATTATGATAATGATCTGAGATTCTCTCATTATTTTACTCTGTAGGCATTATGTATTGATTTTTACATACCTGTTTTTTAAGGTAGATTTAAACTTTTCCAAAAATGGGTCTTTTATTTTTTCCATTTTCTATTTTAGTCTTAGCAATGTCAAAGACCCCATCACTAATATTTACATTTCAAGAAATAGAATTAAATACTTAAGTGAACGAACTGCAAGAAGTAATACCAAAGTCTATTTTTGAAACTTGAGTTCTTCAGTAAGCGTGTCAAGTCCACTTTGAAATAAGTATTCGCGTGGGTGTTTCCAAATGTCACCCTTATTCTATTTTGGAATTCGATCCTTTTTTATGTGTAATCAACCACCCACATCGGCAAGTCAAATAAATATCGACCCTTTCATCTACGTAATAAAAAATACATTAACCCGCACATTCCGGTATAAGGTTTCATAAATATTACTTATCTCTTTCTATCACAACGCATATATAGAGGTATATCACTATTTAAAAGCATAATAAAATTAATAATTTCTGATGCCTTCGCGGTTATTATAGGTACATACATACAGGGTAGTGCTTAAATTTTGTAATTTAATAAATAAGGTAGTTTGCATAGCTGTATTAATCACTTTAGCATAAGACTATTGTCAGCTCAGTCGTGCTACGATGATGGAATCTGTAAAGGCTCCGAAACGTCAGCCAATAAAATAAAATACGCGAGTTAAATCCGTTAAAGTTGTTTCATTCCAACATAATAAAATAAAATTGTAATTGTCGTTTTTTCTTTCATCAATTAAGTATAAAGATAATAATATGATATAGAAACTTAAAGTTACGCGTGACGTCACTGCAATGCCTCACAACGCAGTGACGTCACGATCCTCTACTCCCGAATTTGCGTTTTGTTTCTGCACCAGCAAATGTATTTGCATTTGACTAAACTCTGTTATTTTATAGTAATGTGAATGTACCGTGATCAGTGAACCATGCTAATAGGTTCCGAATGGAAAATATCCGGTCATGGACTTCGATCGAATGCCGTTCCGCTGGCCTGTACTGGTATTTTGTCGCGATGATATTGCAAATTTGGCCTATTTTCAATCTACTTCGTTTTGTTCTTCGCCTATGGGAAGAGACTTTAATACTGCATATCACTACATAGTATAACTACAAACTCGCTGTCTGTCTTCCCTATGTATGCTGAAATCTTTCAAATTACGCAACGGATTTTGAAGCGGTTTTTATTAGATGGTGCTTCAAGGGGAAGGTTTATAGCACACATGCCAAGCCAGGGCGGATCGCTAGAATATAATATAACCTACAACCTTATAGTCAGGACTCGTGATCTGAATAGGTCGGCCACCAGACAAGTGTCAATCGATGATAAAGAATGAACGAAAATAATTCAAACTTGAATGTAATTGACGTAAGTTAAAGCAAGGTCAATGCAATGGTCAATTATGTCAGTTATGTCAATTGCATACAATTTTGCATTCGTTTCGTAAAGTTTCGTTCGTTCGCTATTATCAATCCTCTAGACAAGTAACATTTGACATTCGCGAACGCCATAGAACACATACGAAAAACACCATAGATATTCGCGAATGAAATGTATATGGATCACGTGACTTTTCGCGAGCTTATTTAAAATCCAACGTATATTTGGGTTTTAAAAATAACTGGAAATACTGCTCTTTTACATTGTAAAACAGTACTTTGCAAATTCTACACGGAGTTCATTAAATTGCCGTATTTTGTTTCAAAACCAACATGCTTAATCATAATTAAGTTTTCATAACATTAGAACAAAGCCTCTGGATACCTTATTGTTCTTTGTAAATTAAATCCATGTTTAGAATGCAACTCTCTTGCATTACCATATGAATACATCTGACGTTGCGGCTTCATTTGAAATAATTCATTTACTTCATGTTCACACCAGAACATGAATTTGGTACTGAATCGTAATGTGCCTGGATCCCTAGACAAACGCAAATCGATAATAACAGCGATCGATCGATCAATAAAAGTAAACGGATGCAGAATTGTATGGAATTGATGTAAGGTGACGAAAGTCAAATGGTCAGTTTCCATCCGCTTATGTCAGTTTTATGTTGCTGCCATGTCATTTTTAGGCCAATTTTAGGTCATCAAAGTTTTTATATACCTAGTACTATTTGTTTTTGTATTTGTTTTTGTATACACAGGTTTTGTTTTAGTTGTTATGTTTAATTAGTGTTGTATTGTTGTTATCTAGGTATTATTTATATTTTGTATCGCGTTTGTACGTTTATTGTTTATTATTTTACTAAGGCTATCGCATTAGGTCTGCGACCTGTAATGATAGGTTTAAGTTGTTAAATAAATAAATAAAATAAAAATAAAATAAAATAAATGTTCCATATTCGCTTTGCATTTGTTTCGTAGTCAAGAGAGACTGGGGGGCTCAAACTCGTTTGACGTTAACGTTAGCACCTTGTCTAGGGGCCCTGATCTTCGTCTTGTTTCGATAGGTATTAGTCGACTAATGGTCTCGCGCTGTCGCTTGTAAACGAGAGTTCAAAATATGAAAACAAATTTGATTAACTAGGTTTAATAGTAATTTTTGATGCCTTCTTGTTCATTACTTATTAAAATGAAAAAAATACAAGTCTTAATTCGCGAATTTTATTTAATTTGGCGACGTTTAGAAAAATCACAACTTAAATTTGGTGTTAGACTATCGTCAGCTCAGTCGGTTACGAATATAGGAACTGTAGTTTTAGAAACGTCATCAAATACAATAAAATACAATAAAAAACATCACCTTAAAGTGTGTTATTACCAAATTCAGCTTAATTTCGAAGTTTCAATTTATTTGAGAGCCACAATTGTGACGTCAGCGCGTTACGGTAAACCCCAAAGCCTGTGATGTGGTTGGCTCAAAGAGATATACCTAGTGCCTGACGTTTAAATCTAGACCGGACTTAATCTGTCGAGTATTGTCTTCCTGGATATTTGGTAATGCGGAAATCCAAGGGATTTTGGAGAATACATATTGCCTTTGTTTATTTCACTAGTGGCTTAAATAATGAGAACGTGAATGTTATCAATTTTACAGTCTCTTTTAGGGATGTAGTGTTGTAGTTAAGTTGGATTTCAAACATAATGTATATTGTTAATGAATAAATAACAATTTGAAATGTATACTATTGTATACCCAAAGGGTAAGGCATTATATTACTGAGACTCTGCTGTCTATCCATTTGTCACCAAGATGATCTCATGAACCGTTATATTTAGCCAGTTGAAAGTTTTTTTTTTTAAGTTAGTCATTTGTGAACCAATTTTACTATTAGTACTAAAAATATCTATACTGAGATCTGTTGATGATTATAAGAACTCCTCAGTGGGCGACAGTAGGTTTTTTTAATCGTCACTACCTTACATACGTTGTCTATCGATGTTTGGAGAAGTGTCAAATTAAGGAGGGTGAAAAAAAAAATTTTGACGGATTTCCTTCTCTATTAAAAAATAACTCTATGTATGATATATGAAAAATACGTAATTTGCCACATAAGTGTACACACACCTGAACTACGCGTAACTTGACGCATAGAACAAAAACCAACCACCAGGCATATTTTTAATTACTTTCTCGTCTAACGGTTTGGTTCAACTTCAACAACTTCGAAAGCGAAATTAATTTGGGCGCAGCACTGGCGAAAAACTATTTAAACTCGAATGCCCAGCACTGGTGAGCAATTACTTCTTATTGGAAAGGACTTGCCTTTTGATGCCGTATTGAATGCATTTCATCCAAACGGCAAATTGCAGATTGGCGCGATATTGCAGTAGGCAGTTCATACCATAGATTTAGATCATAATAGATACAGCCATATCTAATGAAATGGCGAGCAGGACAGAGCTATACACGATAACAACAGAAAAAAGAGACAACATATTTTGTCACTGCTACTAATGGATTCTAAACTTTTATTCTCTACATTATGTAATCTGTGGTTTGGTGTTATTAGGAGTCTATGACACATAAAAACTTTTTCATTTAAAACTGAAAAGTTGACGTTTCGTACTGTCATTTGCGATTAAGATAGATCTGGGTGCGTATTAATTATATGGATTCAATAGAGACCTGTAAAAATCTACACGTTAATTCTATATTATATTCTATGTCAATGATGCCAACACACTTAAAAAAACTGAAAAATCGAACGCGCCCTCATACATTGAAGTGATCGCTCGAGCACCAGACAAAAAAACTAAACGTAAAAAAGGTTTGTAAAACTTTTTCAATTGTTCTCGGTTTTTCAGTTGAATTTAGAATTTTCGAATCAATTAAATTGTTTTCTGTGCCTTTTTTGTAATTTTTTCCCAACTTGTTGAATTGGTATTTGAATTTTGGGATACGGTTAGCGGTCAAAAGAGTTGTTGTTTCAGGTTGGTTTTAATAATGTTTAAACTTTGAATTTTAAACAAGGGTTTGTTTTACAACGCCATGTAAGTTCTCAGTAAGCTTTTTGCAATCTGAGAGATAAATTCCTTGACAACCTCAATCAAATAGGAATAACCTATGCTCAACCACTACATGGTTAATAAATCTGTTCAGTTCAGTAATCTGCAAGACAAGTACAGATGCTCATTACACTACCCCTAGCAGGGTTTGAACCCGCAACCTCCTGTTTCGTAGTTCTCTGTCCACTCAACCGAACAACATACAATCCTATAGTTAGCTATCTAGTAAGACCCACTTCGTATTGTATAGTTCAAGGCACTTATATAATGTTACTGAAATTCGGATCTCCAAATCTTTTTAACAGCCCTCGAGCCACCTCTTCAGTCTCGATTCTGCTTCAGCTTTTGTCTACTGGGTCATTTTACACGGGCTTTCTTATTTAAGGGTTATTAGGAATATCCTAAAATTTCGGGAGATCAAAATGGTGATTTGCTTCGTGTATCAAACATTTGTAATGTAGTCTGTCTTCATTTGCCAAATTAAACCTTTATGTTATTCGCAAACTTACCGTCAATGATGAAAAAAACAGAAAAATATTAATTCCAATTTATTAATAAAATAAACATGTTCCATGATACACGTGACACTTTTACAATAAATTAAATGCTGCGGTAAACATCGCAGCTTAATATAAATCTCATTATGAGTTGCTATTTAATATAGTAATGTGGCCCTTCGGAGTTATTTATTTCTGATCATCTTTATCATTGGAATGAAATAATTATAAGGGATTTAACTCGCGTATTCCATTTTATCGTATTTACTGACGTTTCGGCAATTTTAACAGTTTATATTTTTAGACGACTGAGCTGGCGATAATCTAACAGTAGGTAAACTTATTTTACATTAAACAAACATATGTATTACTAGCTTCTACCCGCGACTTCGTCTGCGTGGAATTCCTCCTTTTTTGCAGTCGGTTAAAAAGTAGCCTATGTTCTTTCTCAGGCTCCAGACTTTCTTTGTACCAAATTTCATTTAAATTGGTCCAGTAGTTTTAGCGTGAAAGCGTAACAGACAGACAGACAGACAGACAGACAGACAGGCAGGCAGACAGACAGACAGACAGACAGAGTTACTTTCGCATTTATAATATTACTTAGGATAATCGCGAAGGCTTCCAAAATTATCATCTTTGTCTTTCGCAACCAAAAAACGCTCATTGCTGTATGACCATCTCCATCAAAGTCCTTGTCAGCGATTCCCACAATGTCTGCATCAGCGTCACCAGCGACATCTTCTGTCTCTTAACAACTACCATCTCTTGTTGCAGGCTCTTCTCCAGGCACATGACGTGGTCGCTCGCGAGGTGTACGGCGAGGAGTCGCTCCGGGCTTCTCCACCGCCAGTCAACGGACGCACCACGGCTCCACCACCGGACGAGGATGAGGACACGGAGCCGGAATTCGAGAACGTGACTAGAGTACGCCTCGTGCAGTTCCAGAAGAATACCGATGAACCCATGGTGAGTGACAGCGCGTGCAGTGAGCGTTTGGCGCCAGGATAGGCACTTCATACATTACTGTGCCTATATGGAATGCACGCCTTTGGTGACCAGCGCGCATATTGTTATGATGAATTGTCGAGTCGACATCTTGTCATGCCGATGTCGTCGTCGGGGTTATCTGTCAAATATCAGTAACGTTGTTGACAACGAGAATTCTTGTCATGTTAAAGTCGCAGTTCTTTATGTCGACAACTATATAATATCGATCGACCAATCTTCTTTTTGTCGAAAACGTTCTGAATATTATGTCATGAAGTGTGTTAGTAAACATTTCTAGTTCTATACCAAAAGCAATTTTACTCTACACAAACTATTATTAAGAGTTTCAAGTCGTTAACGTGTTTTATAGTAGGTACTTGAAGTTAAAATTCAATTTGCCGTGCTCACCTTCTATTCTATGAAGTTGCACAAATTGTTGGAAATACGTAACAAAGTTAATAGTTGTCGTAGTATACAATTACTTGAATAGTTTTGTAGTTCTTAACTTTGTTCGATAGTTTAAAATGAAGTATTGTTCAGTTAATAAAATTCAAAAGTTGGGAAAATTTAAAGTAGGTATTGTAATTATATCAAAATAGGTACAATTTGCGTAATGAGATTAAGGGACGTTTTTAGAAATAGCCCTTTTTGTTTTGTTTTTTGGCTTCCTTTCCTTAAAATTAATTACGTCAAGGAAATTAAGTTATTTAGTAATAGAAAATGAAGAAAAAACGTTCATAAGGTACTCACTTTAATAGAAATTTCCTACTTACTGACGTGTTGCAATACAAGAATACTTTTCTGTCCTCCGGCCGGAGAGCGCCAACTTTGTGGCCCCTGCGCTAAATGAAATTGCCGCTTTCTGGCTTCGTCGAACAGAAAAATAGTATACTGACCTCGGCCAGTAAATAAAAAAGCCTCAGATCACATTTTTTTTATTTATTTTACTGGCCTTGGTGCGTAATGTACTATATATTTTCTTTGAGCCAAGAATCACGAGTCAATGAAATCAATGAGTCAATGAAATATCAATTGAAAGTCATAACAATTGAATAACTATATTATTATACCTATCATAATAATTTCTGATGCCTTCGCGGTTATAACACATTGGAATGAAACAAGTATAAACGGACTTAACTCGCGTATTTTTATTTTATTTCATTTGCTGACGTTTCGTATTTTTTACAGCTTCCATAATCGTAGCACGACTGAGCTGACAATAGTCTAACGCTAAAGTTGACTTTAGCGTTAGAATCCGAAACGTCAGCATATAAAATAAAATAGAAATACACCAGTCAAATCCGTTGATAGTTGTTTCATTCCAATGTGCAAATCTATCATCGATAAATTATCAATTAAACTAACAATTGAATATGCACCTATATAGGCACCTAATATTTAAGTTAGTTCGTCAATTTCCCGATAGATGGCGCTGTGAGTCTGTTACATCGCGGTATCGTTGTTTAACCTTATTTTAGTTAGAGTGTTGAATAGTTCGCTACAGATTAGACGATATCTATAAAATGACAATATTATTTTTGAGAGAACACCTTTTCTTTCAATTACTAGGTGTTTTTACAACTGTCAGGCATCAGAATGACTAATTCTCGTTGTTTCATATACATAATAATTATTATACCTATTTAAATATTCTTCCAAGTGATACATTATTATATGTAACATGCACTCACATTGTGATTGTCAAAATAAAAACAATATAACAGCAAAACTTGAAATTGATTACAATTTTATGATTCATAGAATGTCAAATATAAAATTTAGATTTTTTTTTCATTAATCGGCTTTATCGTTAGTTTGTCAGAGGGAATAGTTAATGTCATAATATTCAATACAATATTATTTATGTTTTTGTTTGAATTCGTCAACGTAATTCTGTAAAAAAGTAGCCAAGTCTCGATGAAGCTGTTTGTTTATCTCTAAAAAGTAATGAAATCTATGTTTTAAGGAAAGTCTAAAGTTCCTTACTGCGATTTCTTTATTAGGTATTATAGTTAATGTTGTGTGACTTGGCGTCCAATTACCAATACCAGTACATAATGACCAACGACCAAGTCACTATTAAAAATATTCTTTGATTTCGTAGGGCATCACCCTCAAGTTGGCAGACGATGGGCGCTGCATAGTCGCCCGCATCATGCACGGCGGGATGATCCACAGACAGGCCACACTACACGTCGGGGACGAGATCAGGGAAATCAACGGCACTCCCGTTGCTAACCAGTCTGTGGCTCAACTGCAACGGATGCTGGTAAGTATATAAATATACTAGCTATCCGCCCCGGCTTCGCACGGATCATCATATTTTATTGGCTGACGTTTCTAAAACTGCAGTTTCTATAATATTACGAATATGGGAACTTTAGTTTTCAAATCGTCAGCACATAAAATACCTACAATGAGAGTTAAATCCGTTGTATTTGTTTTATTCTATGTCAATATTATTGCAAATTACGAACCAAATTGCGGTTAACCCAATAAATTATTAATTTTAGGGAGTTAACATGAAACCGCAAATTACTCACTAATAATAAACTAAATAAATTTGATGCACTCAAACCGCTAAATACTATAAACCACATTGTTATAAAAATTGCACTACTAAAATAGGCTTTCAGCTGACAATTTAAATGCACTTTGTATTTTAAATAATGTTGAAAATAAATATGAAGGTAAAGTTGAACTTGATTTGGTACCTATTAACATTTTGACTTGGATGGACGTGTAAGTACTTAAGTGTAGTCTATACTAATATTATAAAGAGGAAGGATTTGTTTGTTTGGATTGATAAGGCTCCAAAACGACTAGTCCGATTAGAAAAATTCTTTCACTGTTGGAAAGCTACACTGTACCCGAGTGACATAGTTTATAAAAAAAGGGATCCGTGCGAAGCCGGGGCGGGCTGCTAGTGTCGAGTAAATTAAAATACGCGAGTTAAATCTGTTAAAGTTGTTTAATTCCAATCTATAATAACCGCGAAGGCATCATAAATTAATATGTCCAATAGTCATTTCTAGCTATAAGTATCTAACCTACCAAAGTGCAGCATTACATGTAATGAAGCTACGCTTTGCTTTTCGTGCGTAGACGAAGTCGCTGGCAGAAGCTAGACTAGCTGACTAGAAGCTAGTGTTAATAAAGGACTAGCTGTCCGCCCCGGATCCCTTTTTTTTAAGCTTATGTCACTCGGGAATAGTGTAGCTTTCCAACAGTGGAAGAAATTTTCAAGGACCAGTCGTTTTGGAACCTATTCAATCCAAACAAACAAACCTTTCCTCTTTATAATATTAGTAAGTACATATAGATATGTTACCGCGTGTGAACAATTAATACGGGGTCATTAAATAAATGGGTTTGATTGGACGTTTTATGAAAGCGTAACCCGTATCAGAATTTACGATAAACATTCTAATTTCAATATATTGGCGTGTTTTTCATTCACATTTTATCTGTATTGAGCATAAATGCGGAAAGCTTTTGGTAAATTGGTTTTGCATGAAGATATGTCTATGGGAAGGTGTAAGTGATAAAATAAAAAAAAAAATTATCTACTTAATGCCTTGAATTTAAGTCAATAAAAGTTCAAATTCATAAGCGAAACATTTAAAGATTGATAAATGCTTCATTGCTAACGTTGGGGACTTCAATATGATTTTTTTTCTCGATTTTCGAAAACTTTACAATTTCCGTATGCGTAGCAGAATTCAGCTAACGATAGTTTGGTCACAACATAATGTTAATATATACCCGTTAAAATTATTTTATGACATAAAATATATACATGAAACTTCAATAGTACCTAAATACGAGTACAAAATATAAAGTAAAAAGGTATATTACAAAAGGTTACATGGTTCATGCTCCACCAACAAAAAAGTTCTAGAAAAAAAATTATAAGTCTGTCTACTAATATTAACGTTCTTTAATCATGTACAAGTTATTAGCTAGATATATCTAATTAGGTATTAATAAATATTATTAATTCCTATAGGAATAATTAATTGATCGTATATCTTGCACCCAAATCCTTGATTAAAGCACCTTACAAGTTACAAGGAAAAATAGTCTTGATAACGCTGTAAGTACTGATTTGTTGGATAACTCTACTAGCCTACGGGTGAATGTTTTTGATATCATCGTGTAAAGTTTTTCCGATCCATTAGCAAAGCTGACCCTTCCGCTAGGGCTTTTAGTATAAGCCCTGCAGTCTGGTTGGTTAGGCACCCTAGATCCATTCTATTATTACCCCCGTATTATGGGATTAACCGTGTATAAACTAGCTTAGTGCATTTCAAGTCTGATTAACCAATTGGAATTTATTGGGTGGAACTATTTGCTGGAACAGTATGGTTGAGTTGGTTAGACATTATGCAATTTTGGTTAACAATTTGCTAAAATAAAACTATTAATGGACAATATAGGTAATAATATTTTTCACTAGGTAAAAGCAAATCAAATTAATTATTTAAATGAATAATAGCTGTACTATCTATTCTTATATTATAAAGAAGACAGATTTGTTTGTTTGTTTGGATTGAATAGGCTCCAGAACGGCTGGAAGATTTCACAAATTCTTTCCCAACAGGGAAGCTACACTATTCCCGAGTGGCATAGGCTATACAAAAAAGATGAAGCGTGCAAAGCCGGGGCGGACAGCTAGTATAATATAATTCTCAAAACATGGTACAATTCTTAAAAGACTAATGCACGATACGACGGTCCGATTCAAAGTGACTCACGCCTCGTTCTTAGACTCCGTACGGCGCCACCAGGCGGCGCTTGCGATTCGCTGCAACTTCAGATCGGTATAGACTAGACAGATGAATATAGACTCGTTTTCGTAGTGTTGACTTGAATGCGATATATTAATATAGGAATTCGATTATCTGATAAACTAAATTGGGTAAGTATCAAAGTTAACAAAGTAGAATCGAAGAAATTAAAGACCCTAGCATACCGATCTTTAATTTCTTATCTACGTACCTCTATTATTATTATTTTTTTGATTTCAGCGCGAGGCTCGTGGATCTGTGACCTTCAAAATAGTGCCATCGTACCGGTCGGCACCACCGCCGTGTGAGGTAAAGCTTTTTTTATTTTAACCTATGGCAAAGGTTGCAAAGTATTCTTCCCACAAGTAAATGGCTTAAACAGAGATTCGACTTGTTGGAATTCCCTGTGTGATAATAATTTAGTTTAGGAGTGTTGTGTGAAAGGGAAAGATGGATGGACACCGCGAACTGACAACGGTCAAATCTCAACGCGAAATAAAATTTACGGCCAAATTTCGAAATTTAGTTCCAAAGGAAAACCGTGGTCCACTCTCGGGATTGTGACTGTAATAAACAAAGTGGAACATTATTTTTAGAACAAAATGGATGACTGAAAATACAATTTGGTTGAATATCCTTTTGGGATACAAGCATCTGTCATTTTGCGATGTTTATAGATCTGTCCTAAGTTTGTGTAGATTTACCCAGCTTTTGTTTCTCTAATAAATTTTGAAAAATAATAAAAGCTATAAAATAACGTGAAAAGTAATCCTTAAAATAGATGTGCGATACTAACGCTTGTTTTTAAAATAAAAAACCTGTGAACACTAAAATAAATCGTAAACGAAAGTCGGCAAGCGCACATAAATCTGTCACACTCGATGCTTGACCAAATAGCACAAATTGGATTTAAAATTCAAAATTAAAACTTGTACTTTTTTTTCTAACTAGCTTTTCCGGATTAAGCCTTCGCCCGTACTAGTAAGTAGCGAAGCCAGACCCTGCTACTTTATGTTCATTGTTTATGTTGGTTGTGTTATGTTATGTTATGTTATATGTTATGTTATGTTGGATATCACCCGGGCATGGCTGCGTCCCCGCGATCTCCTTCGTTTCTGTGCGCTTGTTGTTCTTTGTCATGGCTTACACTTTCACTGTCACCTCACTCTTTTCAGTTTACCCCATTTTGGTTTTCTAATCGAAATCATTACTCATCTCCAAATCAAACACGCACTCATCTTCTTACACGTCATTTGTAACAAACGCTGCCTTGAACTAATCTTTGGAAGCTTCTGTTATAATTAGCGATTGTTTTGCAGATATTTGTGAGAGCACAGTTTGATTATGATCCGTTGGAAGACGAACTGATTCCGTGTGCTCAAGCTGGAATTGCTTTTACGACGGGTGAAATACTACAGGTGAGTTTTCACTGTCAGTCTGCTATTTTTTTAATTGTCAGTGAAAAGGTTTTTACTATAAATGTGCCCACTTTTATCATTCTCTATGATTTCATAGAGAAGGTAGGTCTTTACTGTCAATGTACTTTTTTTTCATAATTACCAATATTGATGACGATATTCAATTCATGTTTACTGTACCCTGCTGTTTTTTTTTTTATCGGCATTGATATAGTTTTTACGTATTATATTAAGTGTATACAAAAGTAGATTATTTTCCTACATCATTATACAAATGGGCTTAGGAATTACTTTACGTAATTTGTACTACGCTATGAAATAAAATAACTTAATTTTCTATTTCATTAGAAAACGTTATTAAACGACACTATAAATCTGTCTTTTTAAAACACATTGTATAATATGGATAATTATTTCAACGTTAAACGTGGAATGTTGTAACATGATAAAATAATGTGTTCATTAATTATTTTATATAGGTTCACCAAACATTCGTAATTACGAAATAATATGTTAATTACCCCACATTTTCAAACTTTAATGTCGGAAATTGTAAACATTTTAATCATTTAATGGGAATAGTTTTAGTTGCGGTATCAAACAGTAGTAAAGGGGTTTTAAGTGACTTTGTTTGGATAGTTTATTAGTAAATATCCTAATTCCAAAGTAATCTCTCATTGCCATGTGATAGCGGGTTACGATTTATTACCCCGATTACAATTTTAATTCCCTGGACTATTTAAGGAAATAAATGGCCGAGAACGGACATTTAAAGGCAGTATTTTAATCGAAAATTTACAATAAGTACTTTATGTCCCTTTGGATATAGTAATATTTTGAATTTAGAAATACACTTTACGACCATATCGGTTAAGAAGGAAGATTTTTTTTTAATGTTGCCATATTAGACAGCATAAGGAACAATTATTTATATATTTATTAGTAATGATAACACTCAAAATATTGCTTTAATTTCAAGTGCGTATGGAAAATTAGTTTAATGAATTTCCTTTGAAATGTCAACTTAAGACTTTTCTTTTGAATAAATCTTAATGAATTCGTAATATAATTTATGACACTTCGCGGGACTTTTTATCAAATTGTGACGTTTTATTAATTTAATTATGGTTAGAAACTAATGGAATCGGCAATTTCGTTTCGGAATAAAAAATGTTGATCTAAAGAATATCTTTCAAAGAAAATTAAGTGCTTTATCTTCTTGAATTCAAGCTTAGGTAATTTATTTCACTAACTAGTTATACGATCGGCTCCTTTCTTTCACTTTAAGACCGAACAGCAATTTTTCTTCACAAATATTTGTCAGGTTCAGAGATTAGGTATTCTATCTCAAACACCGCTTTTACCAATAATTGTATCTATAGATACGAGTAGGTACCTATAGCTTGGTTATATGGCAAGAATATCACGATTGCGTCTCGAATGATCATGTAGGTCAGTTGTTTTCTTAGTTCAAAATACTTATAAGCATCAATATTCAAAAAGACTGTTGTATTGTACTAGACTTTTTTGACCACATAAACTCAGACTGACGTTAAAACAAAAATAACGAAACTAGGTTATAGCCGCAAGTTATGCTTATCTATAGGTACTTTCACTACGTTAAAAATTACAGATAATAAGCAAAGACGATACTCATTGGTGGCAAGCCCGTAAGGATGCTTCGGGGGGTTCCGCAGGTTTAATCCCAAGCCCAGAACTTCAGGAATGGAGGGCCGCTTGCGCCGCCGCCGACCGCTCTACCACAGATCAAGGTTAGTTCAAAACAACCCTACAAAACCATAGATAAATGTCATAGTTTTTATTTCGTTCGAGTGTAATCGTGACAGACTTATAACCTAAAACCTCTTTACGCGCTGTGATTGGTCCGTTTGAAGATCACAAAATGGCGCCCGGTTTTAGGTTATAGTTGGACGATGTTGTTGCTCTACTGCCTGGTCTGTTTTGAGTTGTAGGAAACGATATTTAGGGCTGTACAGTTGTCATCCTGGTATCGATGTTGTATTAGGATTCATCGTGTCATTTTGTGATTTTATTTTGTTATCCAGTCGTAATAGACTGATGAATTGGCTGTTCCTTTTAATATGATACGAGTAATATTTACCTATCGATGAAATTATATTTTTTAAGCCAACCACTGTTGAACCGGCGTTGGTCTAGTCCTCTAGATATTTCTAGCTGTAGGACTATTATAGGTTAAATTTTAATATATTTCTTAGAACTTTTCCTATGAATAGGTTAAGTAATTAAAGTTTTTGACGCATCGATTATTTTTCGGCTTTCAATGTTTTATTTAACAGTTTTGGATTAGTCTTATAATTTGACATATTAATTATT
Source organism: Polylopha cassiicola (assembly GCA_038024825.1). Taxonomy (NCBI): domain Eukaryota; kingdom Metazoa; phylum Arthropoda; class Insecta; order Lepidoptera; family Tortricidae; genus Polylopha; species Polylopha cassiicola. The sequence goes on along the minus strand of CP149053.1, from coordinate 3,602,577 downwards.
CAAAATTTGTCAAAAATGATTAACATTTTACGTTTTGCTTTCAAACGTTACATGATTGGATGAACCTGCAGTTGGTATGTAATCGCTTTTTAATCATTGTACTGAGTAATACAAGCTCCCCTCTTGTATGAACTTATCCTTGACTACTAATACTTCCTTTAACTTTGCATGGTGCTGACTACCAGTTAACCAATTGACCTATAATGTTAAGAATATGGACCTGACTACCAAAGACTGCCTTTGTAGAACACCATAACATAATGCCATGAATATTTTATAAGGGAGTTTGTGTAACCCCCATTGTTAGTTGCATTGTAAAGTGTTTTTTTTTATTAAACGCTACTTGCAAATAGTGAGAACTATTTGTCATCAACTACCTATACAAATCTTATGACTATCCGGATTTCAGTAGATTAGGCTTTGTCCAAAAATATTCAATTTAAATTCTAATATCACAACGCACAATGTCTAACCTTTAGCTTGTCAACCATTGTTTATAGTTCTGTGACGTCAGACGATCATTAGTCATATAGCATGTTTTTCGTCCCCTACATGTTCAGAACAGATATTTATTTGCTGTAAATTTATCTGCTCGTGATTTTATCATGTCCAATTAATTTTCTAGTTACCTATTTGATACTTTTTCTAGCATATTAAAAACCATTGTTAAATCCTTACAACTTGTATTTATAACATTAGATCCTTATTTAATACATCCAATTATTTAACTATTATAAAAAATAATTCGGTCTCGTAGGTAGGTACTCAATTTTATTTTTAGTTCGGATGATGATTTCGAACACCACAATTTTCTCCTTCGTCATTTGACTCAACCCTGTTTCCCAAAGTTATTTTTCAACCCCTATTTAAACCTGTATATCTTCATAATCCTTTACCCGATTATGGTTTGTTTCCAACTTCTAAATTCTAATCTACCTACTGATCATCTGGTCAGATGACCACGTATCAAATATACAGTTCGGATTAACTACAATATTCAAGTAATCGTCAAACAAACATACAATACTCAGCCGCCCTACCTCGCTTGCGCTCGGTCGATTATAGTCAAATAGCCTTAAATCACTTTACAATGAAACAGTATAAATGTAACCCCGGAACGTCGAGTAGTGGTCCATACAATCCATACATACCATTGGCATTGAGTTTGCATGAACCTTGTTGTAATGTTGTGCTGCTAGGAGCAGAAGGATGCGTGTCACACACCGATGGATGCGAGAATACAGGTAACCCTTATTATTACTAACCCCCCACCCTTCAATAAATTTTAGAGAAACACTATAAATATGACCCACTCCGATACTTTTTTGACCCCTCTAAAATCTTAGACTACCGCGCCTGATACTAATACCTTCTTACTATAGGTACTATTGAATAGGAGAATGTTTAAAAAGTAAATAGGACCTAGTAATGGCACTGCGAGAAGAAAAGCCAGACCGGCAGATGATAAACCGGTTTTGAATATAATAGATACAAGCAATTCTTTATTTATGTATCAATCTATTTTTAATACTAGCTGGAAGATTGAAGGCAAGCTCAATAATAAATAAACAAAAGACGTAGGTAAATTGCTTAAATAGTCGCAAAAAAAATTATGACGTCACCGGAAGAACTAGGGCCCTAGACAAGTGCCCAACGTTCAACGTTAACGTTAAACGTTAGGACCAAAATGTATGGGATTTGACATCCGCGAACGACTGTCACGTACGTCACAAACGTTTGCGGCTGTCAAATCCCATACATTTTGGTGCTAACGTTTAACGTTAACGTTGAACGTTGGGCACTTGTCTAGCCCCCCTGGTCAAATAATCTAGGCCGGCTACAATCTAAAAAAAAATTCAAATTATTTACATAATAGATAGTACTCGAAGTAGTACTAGTAGGTATAGGCAGCTCTACCTATAATGCCAAAGTTGTAGCTGAATCTGTCTTATAAATTCAATCTGTGTTATTTATTATCATGTGACGATTCCACCGATAATTTCTAACGAAGTAATCTAATTATTTCGATTGCTTGTTTCAGTGAATTGTTCTATTTTCGGCCGCAAAAAGAAGCAGTCAAAAGACAAATATTTGGCGAAACATAACGCCGTTTTCGACCAGTTAGACGTGGTCACTTATGAAGAAGTTGTCAAATTACCATGTAAGTATTATACTTATTAGGTATTCATTATTGAAATCGTCGGTACTTAAAATCTAATGCCTAACTTGGTACCTAGTTCATTTAAATATCGTGGTTCATTTTCGGTACTAAACTTATAGTGATTATGCTCCCTGAGATATATTGCCCATACGAGCGCGGGTACAGGCTTCATGCAGACTACTATAGTAAGTAGCTTCCTAACCTACTGCATTACATTATAATACTGCATTATAGATACATCGGCAGTTCTTATACTCACTACTGGAGTACGTTTGGTTACATACTTTGATAGGTAGGTACTAATAGTAGGTAAAGTTCTTACTTATCTACTACGAGCTACTTACATTGTCTATACTTGTATATAACAGCTATCTACACTTACTAAGCTACTACCACAATGCGTTGCCGGTAGTTATACTTACTACTGCGTATTACCTATGCAATAGTAGCATAGTATAGCTGGTAGCTACCTAAGCTACTACCTTAAACCGTTGTCAATATAACCATAGTCACGGATGATGAAGCTAATATCAAATAGTTCAGGTTACTTTAGTACATACAATCCATTATTTATTACTTTAGTTCTAAACCAAACTTGACAGTTACTTAACCTCCGTTCAAAGGCAGCGGTTATTAGAAACTTAGGGGGATTAAAACTTGTGACATTGAATAAACTATTACCTACTGTTGGAAAGTCATTAAATCTGTATTAGATAAATTTACATGTAATTTCTATGGTCAATAAACGTTACTTAATCTAAATGATCTGTGCGCAGAATTAATATCCGGCTTTCATAAATATTATTATAAAACGTATTGCTACAGCATGGCAAGTTCGAACTAGTTGTAAAAACGTGCGTTTCTTTCACACGCAACTTGCTAAAAAGAGACAGATTCTCATACTCCTAAATTTAAATGCGTCTGAGCACATAATTATATCATAGTATCTAATAATAAATATAATAATGTACATAATCTTTAACCAAAAGTTTGTGTTGTGGCAAATTTAATGAACGAGTTTTGACAGTACATTCTTAATACAAACTAAATTAAAATGTATTTCCTATAACATATTTTTTTTTTCAGCATTCCAGAGAAAAACTATAGTTTTGCTGGGCGCTCACGGCGTTGGTCGGCGTCATATCAAGAACACTTTGATTGCAAGACACCCGGATCAGTACGCGTATCCTATACCGCGTGAGTAATTTTTATGACTTCATTATCAAACTAATTTAAATATGGTTCATTAGGTTAGCTATCTTACGTATCTTAGTACCTACATACTCGGTCTCGTAGGTAACCGATTTCGTAGAAAGTTGATTTCAAAACTATGACATAAACAAAATGCGTACCTTTGTATCGTTGACCTTGTTCAATTCAAACTTTGACGAGCGCTAATAATATCATTTTCGTGATATTATGAGTTATTTCTTATTTTTTCAAAACAGTTACTAAGACAATAATGTAGGAATACCACTTACGATACGCTTAAGAATTCTAGTTCTCATTCTCATTTGTTGATGTAGTGTAAAAAAATGCTTTATCAATGGCTATGAAAAAATGCGTACCTACCTACCTAATTATTTAAAACTAGCTTCTGCCAGCGACTTCGTCCGCGTGGAATAGTTATTTTCCCCGTTTTTTACACATTTTCCTCTGTTTCTTCGCTCCTATTGGTCGCAGCGTGATGTTATATAGCCTAAAGCCTTCCTCGATAAATGGTCTATCCAACAAAAATATTTTTTGAATTCGAACCAGTAGTTCCTGAGATTAGCGCGTTCAAACAAACAAACAAACTCTTCAGCTTTATAATATTAGTATAGAAGTAAGTATAGATAATGTATTAATTGGAGCACATTTTATTTCAGACACTACTCGGCCTCCTAGAGCCGACGAAGAGAATGGCAGACACTACTATTTCGTCTCTCACGAAGAAATGATGGCTGATATTGGAGCTAACGAATACTTGGAATATGGTACGATTTAGTTTAGCCTAGCGCCGGCCCTAACCCTTGGTCCGGACCAAGACTATCAGGGGCCCTAGATAAGGTGCCAACATTCAACGATAACGTTAAACGAAACGACCATAATGTATGGGATTTGACATCCGCGAACGACTGTCACACTTACGTCACAAACGTTCGCGGATGTCAAATCGTTTAACGTTGAACGTTAGCACCTTGTCTGCGCCCCCTGGATTTCCTCTATTATCTATCTCCTTGTACCCGGGTACAAGATAGTCAATAGATAAATAATAGTGGAAGATAATCTTCGCAACGGTTTTAACTTTAGCCTTTAGCGTTAGACTATTGTCATCTCAGTCGTACTATGATTATGGAAACTGTAAAGAAACCGAAATGTCAGCAAATAAAATAAAATTACGCAAGCTAAATCCGTTAATAGTTCTTTCATTCCAATAAGTGTATAAGGGGCCCTAGACAAGTGCCCAACGTTCAACGTTAACGTTAAACGTTAGGATCAAAATGTATGGGATTTGACATCCGCGAACGACTGTCACGTACGTCACAAATGTCAAATCCCATACATTTTGGTGCTAACGTTTAACGTTAACGTTGAACGTTGGGGACTTGTCTAGCCCCCAAGTTTTATAAACTGTGAATTATACCCTTAACATTCACAATAAATATTTAATACTTTAGGAACACACGAAGATGCGATGTACGGCACGAAGATAGAGACAATCCGGCGCATACACTCTGAGCGACGCAGCGCCATCTTGGATGTAGAGCCGCAAGCGCTGAAAATACTACGCACAGCTGAGTTCGCGCCGTACGTCGTGTTCATTGCAGCCCCGCCGCTTAACAACGTTGCCGATGTAAGTTGGATTTGATAATATGTTTTATTTTAGCGTTTGAAACGTCTTTGATGGTATATTTAAGAACAGAATCAATAAGTAAAGAAACTTAGTTAAATTATCTCCTTGCACTTGTGCTGATACTTTCAATATAAATTGCGACAATAATGGCGTCTCAAACACATCTTTGTCGAGGAATACATAAAGCTTGATTGACAAAAAAATAGCATTACGATTGCACCCAGCTTAAAGGGAGCTAACTCAAAAATTTGTTTTTTTTTTTCAGAATAGGCAAAAACTGATCCATGCAGTAGTTTTCTGAAGTATGAAGCTAGTAGAGTTGACTAAAACGGTTTTATTGTAAGGAATTTGATAGTGTGCAATTAAAACCTTCAGATTTTTGAGTAAGCTCCCTTTAGATCTAGGTGTGCAAAATAACCTATAACCAAAATTTCATGTTAATGAATTCACATTGTTATAAAATCTAAGTAAATAACATATATTTATTTATGTTACAGTACGACGGTTCCTTGGAACTCCTAGTCCGCGAATCAGAGCAGCTGCGCCGAACATACGGCCACTATTTCGACATGACAATTGTCAACAATGACATTGATGATACTCTCGCGCAACTCGAAGCTGCTTTGGCGAGACTCCGCTCCACCCCACAGTGGGTCCCAGTTTCTTGGGTCTACTGACATCCCGACTCTTACTATCTCTAAGGAGATTCTTGGGAAACTGATGTCGACACGTGTTAGGTTTTTTGAGTTTTTTGGATAGTTTGTTTAACACAGGGGCGCAGTGGGGCAATGACCTTTTTTGTGTTGCAGTTTAATTTTTATGTATGACTAGCTACCCGGCTTTTCAGGGGTGCCATTATATAAATATTATCTGGACATAAACGAACACAAAAAAGGAATTATTAAATTAGATGCAATCGTTAGGAAGTTGTGTAAGTACTTACATACAATTCGGTGATTCATTTTTGTTTTTATATGTTATTATGTAGGATGAAGAGACCATTAAAAGTTACTATTTAGCAAAAAAAAAATCAATATAGTTTTTTGACTCTTAACTGCGCCTCTTAAATTTAAGCATATTCAACCTTTTTAATGCATTAATATTTTTAATAACAGCAATTGTCGTAACATTTCCATGTGCTTAAACATCATCAATTTGGCATAAAAAGGTGATTGTGCTTTTTTTTTTATTAATTTGACTTTGAAAACTGGATTCGGCTTCTAAAGTCATTCATTTTTATATTTTGCGCAGGTAAACTTGTCCAACAACAAATTTTGATTTTGATTTTTCGTTGCGTCACGGGTTCTAACAGATTTTACATAGAATTCATAGTGCATAGTATCAGCATCCATTCATTAAAAGAAGTAGGTACCTACCTACTGAATATTATTTTTAACTTTTCCCTATTTTTAAATGGAAAGTTTACCAATCTGTTACCAGATATAACCACAATGTTACTCTTAAGAAATTGGGAGGTGTAAATAAACCTTTGTTTTTTTTTCATGGATGTTTACGATGTATTATTTATTCTATTGAACTTTTTTTTTTGAACTTGTGTAATTAATAACAAAAAATGGAAATTAAATTACCTGCGCAAAATATATTGACATGTTTATCAACGAACTAACCGAACTATTTAATTATTATAATTATGTTGTTTTATAATACTTTAAGTACTTACAAGTATATCGTAAGGCTGTGAAGGGTTTAATGGTCGACTTCAGTTTCCACAATATTTTGCAGTAAGCAAAATTAAAAATACTTGGAAGAACATTCAGTGCTGTGAATAACACTTTACTTAGTAAAATTATTTTATCGATTAGCACTATCTATTTAGTACTAATGCTATTTCTCACATAAAGCGATCTGTTCTAAGCAGAAATGGGTATTTATCGAATGATTTGTAATCTGAATATTTAATCGAATAAAAATTATCAATGACTTTTTTATGCGAATAATTTGTACCTACGCATGAATTATATGGAGTGAATAATATTCTATGACAAAAAAAACAGCAAATTGGTGTTGCTTTATTGCTTGCCATTAGCTAAGCAATACTTAATTAATTAGAATGATTCGTGCCAATTTCATTCGAAGAATAAATATTGTCAATAAATAATTTGCGATAATTTTTTCAAATAATTTATTTCATGAGTCATCAGCGATAAATTTGGTTATTCTTACTCGTTATTCGTCATTATCATCGAATATTTTGGCCCATCTCTGTTTCTAAGAATGAGATAGCAGTTAGACAGTGCTTACTTTGAACTTACTTTTTCTATATGCGCACGTTACTTTTATAAATGCTATGGATTATTTATATTTTTAATTAGTAGAGGTTTAACCGTTTTGAAATATCGTACACTACACAATTTATCAATCTATACTTAATATAAGTAAATGACATTCCTGCACGGATAGTATAAATTTACTATTTTAAACTTGTCAAAATTTGACATAAATGCTCTTGTGCGTTTTAAAAAAGTATATGCATGCCTCTATGATTAAACTGAGAGGTTTTATGCTAAAAAAACATCTGAAAAGACAAAAAAAAATACGGATAAAACATCAAATAGAAATTGATAGTTACTACATTATTTTCAATAGTAAAATATATTCGTACATTTTCTTCGCTTTTTACTTTATAATGAATTAAGTACGTAATTGTATCACATGAATTTGAAATTGTTTTCCTTGTTTATACAGCAACGTAAAGTCTAAATCAGCTTGCATAATATTTGGTGCATGATCGCTCAATTTCTTACACTTTGTGCCAAATGAGTAACTATACGAAACATTTCGACAAATCGATTTTAGACACTTGTGCACACGATTTTGGAACAATGTACATAGAATATACATTAGTGGATAATCAATAAAATAATTGTCTAGTTGAATAACGTAGCTCAACAAAAATATTCTTAAGATCTAATCATACCAACTATTAAATGTAAATTTCGGTTTTTAACTAAATACACAATGAAGGTTATCATTACTTAGTAATACCTAATCTCAGGAAACCCTCAGATTACTTAACTAGGTACATTTAAGTAAACAATAGGAATGACAACTGGTCTTTTCTTTGTCCATTAAGTAGATTATCAAAAATGATTGGACACGTATTTTTTCTTTTCTCAAACAAGCAAAAAATGACAAAAATACATGCTTCAAAAGTTCGGCAGTGGGTGCTCGTGACGTCACGCACAATTTATACCTTATCGTGACGTCACCAGCCTCCACTCCCGAACGTTTGACGCCCTTATCTTTGTCATTTATTGCTTAATTGAAAAAAGAAAAAATACGTGTCCAATTATTTTTAATAATCTAACTAAAAACAAAATGGAATTTCGTTTTCTTTACCCAGTCGTCATCCCTATTCATACTAAAACTAATTACCAGGTACGATAAGGTTTGACAACTTTGCCGTTGGATACTTTGCTATATTTTGTGCGACTTAAAAGTATAAAATTTTACTTAGTTAAGTAGGTAAGTAAAATTTTATACTAGGTACCTAGTATAAAATTTTACTTACTTACCTACGTACTACTACTTGGTTCGCCAAAGAACAAATTATTCGATACATTCTCCACGAATAATTTATTGCAAAGTTCAGCCACCATCCGCCGTAAACTAACTTATTCTTATTCGTTATTGGAATATTTTGTTGCATCCACCAACCGTATGGTGAAGTAGTAACGTCCTCTGGTCAAACTAGGCACTCACGGTCCTTTCGAAAAAAAAAACTCGATCCAGTTGACACTAAAATGACAGTTATCATCAAACGTCAAAGTTGTCAAAGAACAGTATTTCATAAAATAGTTTTTATTCTAGAATAACCTGCGCTACCACGTACCTTGTTGTGTAATTTAGTTGAAAAGCGAACACGTCACAGAATTAGAGTCCACAGGGTTACACGTTTAATAATAATTAATTTCTTATTATTTAGGATATTAGGCACTTTTTTTTACATGCGTAGAGGTCAAAATATCCTTCATGCTTATCATGTACTTATTTGAGGTAAATATTTTATATTTTACTAACAGTTTCACAATGTCCAAGTACAGTCAATCTGATATTTAACCCCACCTCGTAGCCGCATATCTAGTATACGGCTTAGATGGGGTTAGATATCTCTGAAGCCGACTGTACAGTAAGCTATTTGCAATTTTTTTAAGAGCTGATAAAAGTTTACCAAATTAAATTGAGAACCCAGTCACCGAAGACTTACGTGATTGACTTTACAATGAAACGACTTTTTTATAAATAACCTAACTATAAAAAAGTCGTTATTTTTATCTGATAAAGTTGTAAATAGCTTTTCTGGGTTTGTGAAAAATGGCAATACCACGGTTATTATTAAAAATCTGAAGCTGACTAAATATCTGGGCTCATATTAAGTCAAATTCCCAATTAAATAAAATTACCGTGGTATTATAACGTTTTTATCTTTTATTAGTCTTTAAATTTTATTTGTTACTGTTTTTATATTTAAGTAATGTTAAACTCATCGAAGTTTGGGTTAAAACACTCTAATGCATTCCTGTATTGTATATAATATACCTAACGAGTAGTGAAATTTTACTGTATAACTCTCACTATTTCACTATTTTTACTTTTAATGACTTTTTAGGATAAGATTGTTGTTGATAAGCTTTTTATTTTTTTCATTTACTAATTAAATATTGTCACTGCGTTTAATAAAAGCTCACTTTAATTCTAATCTAAAAAAATCCTTTCGAATTTTGAATTCCTTGTCTTCATTTTTACGCTCTATAGAGTATAGTTAAATTTCGTGATGATATTATTGTATTGTTAGCGTTTTTTTTTTTTAATTGTTTGAGACACTTGAATTGTTGTCGGTATAAACCTAAAGTGCCGACTTTTTTCAACCGACGAATAAAACGGAGGAGGTTCTCAATTCGACGCGTATATATATTTTTTTTTATGTATGATCACGCATAACTTTTTACAGAGTGGTCCGATTTTAATAATTCTTTTTTTATTATTGTTATAATTTAATTGGCAGTGACGTTTACTTATTCATAGCAATGAATATATGAAATTGAATCTTAAAAATTTCAACTCATTCTTATAAAATTCGTACATTAATTATTTTAATATATTTTAAATAATTTCTATTGTCGTTTTGATGTCTTATTGAAACTTTTTAAATTTAAGATAAAATTAGGTGAAACAGTAGTTAAATAAATTAATCATATGATATTGAATTTAATTATATGAATTAAATAGATAATAATGAGATGTGTATTGGTGTGCGAGTAGCACTATTATCTGTGTTTTGTTTTTAGATGTTCTACTTAATGTTGCCATTTAAAAAGTACAATAATTTATTACTTACTATAAATGCTGTATTATGTTGCTATTGCATTTGTTATACATTTTTTTATTGGAACTTTTTTCAAATTGTAAAATTATAAATGATTTATAAAAGAGTAGAGAAATTAATTTTATCTGTATAAAAGTTGGTTATTTGAAAATTTTATTGAATTCATTGTTTGTTTGTATACATCTAAAAATTGGAATGAAGCTCAGAAAATTAGTGGATTGTCATAAATTATTATTTTAACAATATTACTTACTATTTAAAATATAAAAAACGTGTTAAATGACAAATTCAAGACATAATTTAACTAAAAAACATTTAAGACATTGCATGAAATTTGTCATATAAGTAGTTGTTTATTCTGTTGAGACATTTTTTTCGTTAAGTTATTTCTATAGACACACTAGTTACTCATTGTAAAAGAATCGCTGTGTAGTAAAATTTATTATGGTTAAAAGCTAAGCTTTCAAAAACCACAAAAAGTATTATGCTAGTAAATGAGATCTTTTCATATTACCTATAGATTGTTTACAGCACAGTCTTAGACTAATATTAGCATTTTGATGTTTATGAAATGTACTTATAATATAAAGTACCTAATTAGCAGTGATGGGATAATATAAGGCCGTCGCATTCATTATCGATATACATCGATAGCTTTAAAAACTGACAAATGCAACAATAAATTGCACGATAAGTGACTGAGACAGCACTGGTCTTAGGGTAGAGCGAGAAGAGTAGGTAGTTATTCTAAGCGCCATGTAACAAGAAGAGCGGAGAGCGAGAGGAGTAGGTAGTAGTTCTAAGCGCTAAGTGGCAAGAAGAGCGTAGAGCGAGAGGAGTAGGTAGTAGTTCTAAGCGCTAAGTGGCAAGAAGAGCGTAGAGCGAGATGAGTAGGTAATTGTTCTAAGCGCCAGGTAGCAAGGAGCGCGTAGAGCGAGAAGAGTAGGTAGTTGCTCTAAGCGCCAGATGGCAGGAGCGCCAAAAGGGCACTTTAAAACAATCTCGCTCTACCCTAATTTCGGGTTAGGGCCGGCGCTGTGACTACAGTAAAGCAAATGATAAAACGATTAATAATTAAATCTATAATGCGATGGTATTATTGCTAATTAGTAAATTTGAGTTTCCATTAGTGCTGCTCCTATATGAAAAGTGTGGTTGAGAGTCTATGTAATGATAATTATAATTATTTATTAATATTTAACTGAGAGTATTTTAAATGTTACCAGTTACACGAATCACAAAATAACGCCTGACCCAGAACATTCCATTGTAACCTTGTTTTTTTTAATCATTATGTTGGTGTTTATTAATTTTATTATGATTGTAGAAATAGTATTATTATGGAGTCATTAGGTTATGGTTTCATTTTAAATTGTGATCATAATGTTAAGTTGATGTTACATTTTGTATACTTATGTTAATTTGATATATGTATTTTACTGTACTTAGCATATAATTAATTCTTGTGATTTCATGTTCAAACTTTTGTTACATCACGTATATAAGTATATAATAGTGAAACTAGTAGAAACACACACGAAAAGTTTAAATATAAAATCACATGAAATTAAGGGAATCTTAACCGGTATATATAAATACTAAAACTTAATACCTACCTACTAATTTAACCTTAAAAATAAAATAATATCCGGTACATGCTAATACGGCTCTTATTGCCGCCTACTGTAACTCATTTTACCTTGGCGTGTTTCATAGACGAAAGAGATATGTATCAGGGTGGATAAAACAGCAAAATCTGATGAAATATGATTCTTATCAATAACAACTAATGATGACTGAAGTAAAATCTATTATAATAACTGTTAAAATTGAATAAACCGCACAAAATAATACATTGTTTTATTTAACACTTTCATCAAAAACATAAAATTTGATTAAGTACCTACCTTACGTCTTCATAGTCAAATGTTCCGGCCAGTGGGCTAAAATACAGAAGCATTTCTTATTGTCATCACCTTTAGTAAATGAAAGACACTGGCGGCTTGAAAGCCTCCTCTCAGGAGTCTCGCCACACAGTTTTGCAGTACCTACTTAAAGTTCCATTAGCTTGCCAACTGCGCTTCAGTATTCAGTTCGAAATAAATAAATAAAAAGAAAGACACTGGAAGCTGCAGAAATAAATGATTTGTCGCGCCACTAAGATCATTGTGCTCACAAATAAAGAATCGTCTTGAAAGTCTTCCCTCAGTTTTTATAACAACGGGAACTATTGTATTAGCGAATGTTTTAAACGTTGACTTAAATATAAGTTTAGGATACCTAAACATGCACCTTCTGGTCATAATATTATTACCTATTGCTAACGATTAAACGGTTTTTTTTTCACTCTTGTTACGAGGCAACACCTTCAGTGTTTATAAAATAACTTGGTAGGTATACGTAGGTATGTGACTTGAAATGAAATAAGGCAGGTAACTACCTAGTTGATGCAATATTCAAAACTATAATCAACATTCATCACAAAAATAGTCTTATTAGAAAATAATAAAAGACGTCATACAATTAAACATCCGAGCGGTATCGTGGCAAACGGATGGCGCGAGATCTTGTATGAGAGCCGTACGCCAATACGGGCTCGACCGGAGTGGCCATAGACGAATCCTGCGCAGTTATTGGCTGTCGCGATGTGGCCTGGATTTCAACCAATGCGGGATCAGAATTCGGGCTTAGCATAGAGTAACTCTGGTGTATGATATGGGGCTGCCACAGTAGAAAATAAAAGTTCAGTTTTCATTTGAGTTTTATTATTTAAAAAGATAATCTTGTATATTAATCAAACCACAACCTATACTTACTGCATAATTTTTCATATCATTTGGCAACTAAAAAAAGATAATTAAATTTAAGTAATATAGGTAATTAATAACAAGAATGATCGCCAAGATCAAAACAAACATAAAATTAAATTATTTTTCGCTATTAAATTAACATTTTAAGTTCACTCACATAAACTCACATCAAAGTGGTCTTCACAGAAATAAAGTGGCGAATCCGTGACTACATCATTTGGGTTTCGCCAAGCGAGCTTTAACCACTGATTTCTTATTATTTTATTGTTTGGAAAATAATATTATTATACAAACACTTTGTTGGGTTCTCTTATTGATGTGTTTTTACACTGCGGCACTACACACCATTTATAAACTTTGAAATTCATTTTTATCACTAGATTTAACTTAATTTTTCTTCATTACGCATAAACACAGTGACCATTGTCAGCTCAGTCGCGCTACGATTATGGAATAAAATAGCGAGTTAAATCCGTTAAAATTGTTTCATTCTAAAATACCTAGGTTCTTACCCGGACAGCTTTGATTCCTTAATTACTTACAAACCTATTCAAAATGATCTGTACCTACCTAAATACTTTCTTGTTAAGTACTTACATAATATTAAAGCCTTGTTTTCTAAAAATGTGCTGGTACTTTTAATTTTCTGTAGGTACTTTTAGGTACCAAAATGAAAATAAAATAAAGATTCAAGTTCACGATAAGGTACCTATAGCATATTATTACGTGCTTTTATTGTCTAACTGTTTAACTGTAGCCGGAAATGATTAACTGATCTGATTAAATTTAATTTTCCGTCTGTCTGTGCTCAGAGATTATTATGGTAGATATTGCTGGCAACACTGAGTAACACTGACACTACTCTCTGTCAATGTCTGTCATTTTCAGTTTTTAGTATTGCTCTGACTGATTCTGAAATCTGAATATTATACTGTTGGTCGTGGCTTGTTATAAGTGCCTTGCGTCTTTAATATTATACTGTTTATTCATTCTATCAATGATTAAACCAATTCGACAATTCACGTATATTCTATATTGATTGTTGTTCATAGGCTTTTTGTCGACTAAAACTAAAACAATGAGTAATAGGGAGAGACGTTCTAATGCCGGGAATCGCATGGCAAAGTTACTCGATGAAGAGGAAGAAGATGATTTTTATAAAACAACTTACGGTGGTTTCGAAGAAGTCGAGGAAGATCGAGATTATGTGTATGTATTCAATCTTATCCTGTTTTATAAGGTATAGACTTAAGTATAGTAAAATCTATACTTTAACTCGTCCTAAACCAGCAAATGTGTTATTTGAGGAATCCTAGATTATTTTAACATAGACTACTAGAGCCAGCCGACGTTTCATTTTATTAATTGTTAAAATATTGTTAATTAATAAATACAAAACATAACCTCAATAGTTTAGTAGTAAACATTACAATCTACTTATACTTGTTTATGATGATTAACAAATGCTATTAGGTATAATTATATTGAGTATCTAGTAACATATTTAGCTTAGTATATTATATATCACTGCCTACTTCTTCGTATAGTAAGAACGAAAGTAGTATTAAATTTCACATTGTTTTGTATAAGATGCGGTTTTGTTAAAGTATAGTTCATTCATAGGTAACATATTAATTAATAGTAAGTAAATATAGCTGTCCTATGCTGTGCAATTCTAGCAAACAATTTGTAGATATTGTAGGTAGTATAAGTAGTTGTATAATAAAATCTAATACCATGAGGGTCCAAATTTCATTGGCAGAATACTAATGTGATGCAGGTAGCATTGTGGTGAAAGACTGTAGTGTAAGAAAGCTACATGGGCCATTCTACTTTTTAGAGCAGAGAGTAGAATGGCTCACATATTAGTAAATTCTGCAGAATGAAATTTTAAATGGTCACCAACAGAATTTTAATTTGTAATGTCAAATTTGTTTGTCTCTCTGCTCATAAATGACAATACTGTGATATTTCGCTTCTACTATTTTTTTTCAGCGAGGAGAAGGAAGCGGATGATGTTGTTGATTCGGATTTTGATATAGATGAAAATGACGATCCAGTGTCCGATCATGAGACTGAAGAGAAATCCAAAAGAAAAGTTGGCACAAAAGCTTATAAGGTAATCTTAAATTGACAGAGCATAATTTATTTATCAACTATGTACTACGAATATTGAAATAAACAGTCTGTAACACAATGTTGACATACATATGTGATATGGCGGGCGGGCCAAACTCTTGAGGGAAGGGGATTGGGGTAAAATGGTCCCATACCAGTGGACTGATCACCTAACCGTTTGATAGATGGTCATTTACTACTATAAATAATAAAAGATACATTATTGATGCTGATGTTTTGACAACAGTACAAACTTACTCTTGCTCTTACTGCTATTTATAAAAAAAAACTGTTTTATGAAATTTTTTGATCTGGGCAATGCCATTTGCCATTTTTATGATGTTATTAGGTCAGGATATAATAAATGATATTATTATTATGAATAATTTATTTATCATAAAATATATTTACATTTTAAAGGATCCAAAAAGAAGAAAACCTGCAGAGAAGCCGAAGAAGGAAGTTGTGAAGAAGGCAAAAGAAGATAAACCGGACAAGCCCAAACTGGATAAGACAGAAGAATTTGACAGATCTTTGTCAGATTCAATAGGTACCAATTCATTACTAAACTTATTACACAATAGTAATTATATATCACATATTATTATATTTTGTGTATTACATTATTCTCTACAATTTCATATAGGTATATAAATAAATACAGGGTGAGCGCACCTCGGAGCGCTCCCCATTCGTCCGGTGGAGCAGTAACGGCCCCAGGGCCAACTGTATACAGTCACTAACCGAAAAAAAAAAAGCATAAATATATATCTTAAGTTATAACATAATATCACTAAAGTATCATACCTATTGTTTTCTAGGTCGTAAATCAATCAGACAAAGTACAGCAGTTAAGTCGCTGGAAACACAACAGAGAATTAAAATTCGTTCAGAATTGAAAAAGAAAAAACCAAAGAAAGTTGATGAAAAAATGCCCACACAAGAGGAATTATTGGAGGAGGCAAAAATTACTGAGAAAGAAAACCTCAAGAGTTTAGGTAAACCCCTTTTGATATTAAGTATAATTATTGCTGACCAATTTCAATCTACAGGGATTATAAGTGGTACATATTATTATTTATGAACTGACTAAGTTACTGATTTATGACAGACTAGTTGTCCGCCTGGATCCCTTTTTTTATAGCTTATGTCAGTCGGAAATAGTTTAGCTTCCCAACAGTGAAATCATTTTTCAAATTGGTCCAGTCGTTTTGGAGCCTATCCAAACAAACAAATAAACCTTTCCTCTTTATTATATTAGTATAGACGACCGCGACAATGAAATGACATGACAATAATATGTCGACTCGACAATTCATCACAGGCTTGCTAAGTGCTGACACTACACTAACATAATATTAATTTTGACTATTGTTAAAAAAAAAATATAGTTACCTATGCCGAATTTTCCCCGATGTTAGACCCCAACAGAGTAATAATTCTTTGTATCATTTCTATTTTCAGAAAAATTTGAACAGATTGAATTGGAGAGAAAAAAAGTGAGACCCACAAAGAAAACCATTACGGGACCTCTAATAAGGTAACTTATTTACTGTAGATTATGATTATCACAAATTAAAATAATATATTACCAAATAAGACATACTGGATCTGAAATGAATAGATTATTTTTGGGGTTCCATGCCTAAAGGGTAAAACCCTATTACTGTGATTCCGCTGTCCATCCGTTCGTCTTGTACCTTGTACCTCATGATCCGTGATAACTAGTCAGTTTAAATAAAAAAAAAAGAAGATTAAATTAAATATTTAAGTGGACTGCCTTACAACAAAGTGATTTGTTTGCTGTTTTTATAGATAACTAGCTTCTGCCCGCGACTTCGTCCGCGTGGAACTCCTCCTTTTTTGCAGTCGGTTAAAAAGTAGCCTATGTCCTTTCTCAGGCTCCAGACTATCTTTGTACCAAATTTCATTTAAATCGGTTCAGTAGTTTTAGCGTGAAAGCGTAACAGACAGACAGACAGACAGAGAGAGTTACTTTCGCATTTATAATATTAGTAGGGATAGCGGTTTGCCCCGGCTTCGCACTTTTTTATAGCCTATGTCACTCGTGGATAATGTAGCTTTCGAATGGTGAAAGAATTTAAAAAAACGGTCCAGTAGTTTTTGAGCCTATTCATTACAACCAAACAAACAAAGTTTCCCTCTTTATAATATTAGTATAGATGATACGGAAATCTACTTTACATAGTAATATTATTATGTTCAATTTTGGTTACTATTAATTGTTATTAATATAATTATATGTGAGTACTTCCTTATTTTTTAATATTTAATTAGATGTCAGTGCTATTTACCTTTTAAAAAGACAGATTTTTTTTACAGATATCACTCATTTGCTGTGCCCATTGAACCGGACACGCCGGAAAGTTTGATACCAGCCGATCTGTCTTTGAGCGATCTTATCAAAAGCGAGGAAGGTAATTCTATAAACACTATCTATCTATATACAATATCATAATATGTATTGGAATGAAACAACTTTAACGGATTTAACTCGCATATTTTATTCACTTTAGTATAAGACTATTGTCAGCTCAGTCGTGCTACGATTATGGAATCTGCAAAGGCTCCGAAGCGTCAGCCAATAAAAATAAAATACGCGAGTTAAATCCGTTAAAGTTGTTTGAATCCAATGTATATTAACCGCGAAGGCATCAGAAATTATTATCACAATATGTTTTTTTTTTTTTTTTTTCAGGTTTGATTACGCCAAGTGACATTGGCATCACAGATGTGTCTATTGAGGAGCCGAAGACCGAGATATCGAAAGAGGAAATAGACAAAATGGGATTGGACAATTTGAATGTGAACGTCGTTGGATTGGATGACGAGATAAAAATAGATAGCGTTGTGTAAGTATATAAGTATATCCTAATACTATTATAAAGGCGAAAGTTTGTAAGTATGGATGTATGGATGTTTGTTACTCTTTCACGTAATAACTACTGAATGGATTTGAATGAAACTACCACAATATAGCTTATGCATCAGAATAACACATACTTAGGCTACAATTTTTGACACTAGACTAGACGGGACGAACCTGAAGTCCACGCGAACGAAGTCGCGGGCAAAAGCTAGTTATTGTATATATATATACTAGCGGCACGTCACGGCTTCGCACGGATCCCTTTTTTGAAATCGGTCCAGTCGTGTTGGAGCCTATTCAATCCGAACAAACTAAAAAACCTTTTGCTCTTTATGATATTAGTATAGATATACCAGCGGCCCGCCCCGGCTTCGCCCGGATCTCTTTTTTTTTTATAGCCTATGTCACCCGGGAATAATGTAGCTTTCCAACAGTGAAAGATTTTTCAAATTGGTACAGTCGTTTAGGAGCCTATTCAATCCAAACAAAACTATCCTCTTTATTATATTAGTATAAAGTTTTTATTTCACTTGCAATGTAAGTATGTAAAATGATACAATTATTTACATCAAATTATTTAATTTACTTCTCGTGAACAAGCAAATCTCACGACAAGATTTTATATCATACTAGCTTCTGCCCGCTACTTCGCGCAATATCTACATTAATACATTTGTTATCTTCTCATTAATATTTTTAACTAGTATAATAAAGAGAAAAGGTTTATTAAACAAGTTTCAAAAGACAGACAGACACGTCAAACTTATAACACCCCGTCGTTTTTGCGTCGGGGGTTTATAAAATAAAATACGCGAGTTAAATCCGTTTATAGTTGTTTCATCCCAAAATTGTAATAATATTATTTTTTATTACTTCCAGTAAAGAAGAGAAGAAACCGAAGAAAACTAATTACTCCAGCACTAAAAGCTCATCGTTCTTCGAGAGGACTCTACTCACATTCGAGAACGACGTAAAGGACGTGGCTTTCAAAGCTTGCTATCAAATGACCAAGCCGAGGAGGCGGCCGGACATGCTGTGCGCAGTTACCAAGTATGTATTAGTGTAGCGGGGGCGTGCGGTGCGTGTAGGCGATGAGGTAGGCCGTTCAAATATTACGTGAGCTGATTTATTACTTACTAGCTTCTGCCCGCGACTTCGTCTGCGTGGAACTCCTCCTTTTTTGCAGTCGGTAAAAAGTAGCCTATGTCCTTTCTCAGGCTCCAGACTTTCTTTGTACCAAATTTCATTTAAATCGGTCCAGTAGTTTTAGCGTGAAAGCGTAACAGACAGACAGACAGACAGAGTTACTTTCGCATTTATAATATTACTAGGGATTTAACCGAGCAAGTAAGTAAAGCGTTTCGTTTTTACGAATAGACAATGTATGTATTGTCATTTGTGTAAAATAATAAATAAATGCTGTGTCGTGTCATCAAAAATAAGCAAAGCCTAGTGCTTACGTAATATTTGAACGGCCCCGAATATATTTTATGACTCGAATTCCGTCTTAAGTAATAGGGGAATCTCAAATCCAGAAATGTATTAATTACGAACTTCTGATATATCTGTAACGGTGTTAACTGGCTTAGATTATTTTTTAATTTTATGCTGCTGTTTCGAAAACTTTATAGTTCCCCATATTACAAGCCTAAAAGACGGCCGCGGAGCACAGCGATAAACGGACGTTGCCCTTTTTCTATTTGTCTCTGTCACACGCTCTCAGTAATATTCCAAAGCATAATATTATAATAACCGCGAAAGCATCAGAAATTAATAAATCTTTTAACATCCTTTTTTTTTTCAGGAGACCAGCTCGCTACATAGATCCGATAACGAAGCTTCCCTACAGAAGCGTGGATGCATTCCGTATCATTAGAGAAGCATATTATCAACAGTTAGAAGCGAGAGGTGATAGGAACGACCCGCAAACGAAAGCGTGGCTGCGGTGGCGCCGCGCGGATTCCGCCTCGTCGTATGTGCAAATACATATCAAGTGATTTTGAACCTTGTTTTTATAGAGATAAAGTTGGTTTTCCAAGTGCGAAGAGTCTGGATTTAGGATTTAATGTCGAGGTAATGTTGGTTTTCTGTTGTATTCTTTGAACCTTATTTTTATTGTTGTAAAGTGCATTTTTATGTGTATTTGTGTAATATGCAGGTTTAGGATTTGCGATTTTGGACTTTGTGAGTTGATGAATAAGATCCTTTTTTAATGTAAATTTCATTGAATTTATGTCTTACTGTTGTTATGCAGTTCTGTTTATTTTTTGCAATGAATTTGACATGAAAATGTATTTTTTATTATCAACTGAAATGAACAATTTAGATCTCATACTGTAAAAATAGTGTAGAATAATATTTTATGTAAATAAAAAAAATACTTGACAATCACAATTTTTTTTTATTACCTACAGTCGCTTCCAGGGTTATTTATGTGCGCTGTGTGATGCCAGGAAAGGTCATAATATAGAGTTGACTATACACTACTAGCTTCTGCACGCGACTTCGTCTGCGTGGAATGAGTACTTATTTGGAGTATTTTTTCCTCAATTTAATAGTAAATGTAACCCCTTTTTACTCTATTATAGATGATTTCCGTAGTATAAATTATCTTATTTCTTTCTAGGGACTGACACTATATCTACACCAAATTTTATCCAAATCGGCTTAGCGGTTTAAGTGTTATAGGGTTACAGATAGACAGACTTTCGCCATTCTAATGTTTTAATGTTTACGGGTAAATAAAACAATGAGAAATGTAATTAATACTTTAATGTCGAAATAAATAGTTACATTCACTTAATATTAAAAAATAAAGATTCAATATCTGTACAATTGTACAAAACTTTTTCTTAACAACTAATATGACGTATGAATGAAGTTAGGAATTGTATAACTGGAATAAATGGAGACCGCGCGTAAAACCCGCTAAATGAGGTCTAGCATAGACTGAGGTTTTGATAATGAGGTCTAGCTTGTCTCTCATTGGCGGTCTATGACTTTTAGACCTCATGTTATACTAGAGTACTATTTTAGACACGCGGCGATCCCATTTAGGACTGGCTTAATGATAATGCATTAAACGTATTATTATTAATTGTTCATTTAAAATTAAATTAAGAGTATTGTCTAATCTATAAGGTACTAGTAAATACTGTCATTATTGTCGTCTAGCTTTCTAAGACACACGAATACTTAACTTATAAATCGACAGTGAATTTTGGATTCAACCTTAAGTCGGGCACGCTGTTTCTTCTTGGTTTTTTATTCATAAGTTCCTTCATAGTAATGAGACCAGACGCCTTTGCGTCAAATCTGGAGTGATATTTCGAAGGATCTGTTGTAGGCAAGTATGGATACTCAGAAAGGTAAGTCTGAGCGTTTTTAATTTGATTCTCTTTAGCGAATTGATTTAGCTGTGTAACCGCCATTTCATACGGACTTAATTTACTATCGGACACGTTTTCCATGGACCTAAAGGTTTCTAGAACTGCTTTCTTATGTGGTATGCCTCTTAAACTACCCTGTCGACTCAATTTGCCCTCCGTGACGTCATTGAATAAATCGTCCACGTTGAACTTTTCTGATATCTTAACGAGTTTACCGTTAGCGCTTTCTTGCATTTCGTTCCAAATCTTGGATATTTCAGACGAAGGCATTGAATGAGCTTTTATGTTTTTCTTCACTCGTTTCTGTGGTCTTTCAAGAGATTCTTCAGAGTTTTTGTACAGCATCATTTCACATTCGTTTAGTTTCGGTGGCCTTTTGTCTTCTCGGAGTTCCTCTAATGATTTGAAATAGTTTTTTGCTATTGCAAAGCGTGATTTGTAGTCTTTCAGGTCTGGTTGTATTTCTCTTTCAGGCGACGATTCTGAAGATACTGTATTACTTTCGATTATCTCCATGTCTATATCAGAGAGGCTTAAATAGGAACCCTGTTTGTCAACGTCTTGCATAGAAATTATTTCAATGTCAATAGAGTCAGTGCTTGTTGTGTCTAAACTTTTGTCAACGCTTTGGTTTTCAACGCTGGTGACCCATGACTTATGCCTTTGTGACTTTGGGATATCGCTTTTGGTTTCACGGCTTGAGTATGAATTCATAGAATTTGGTGATGAATTTGAACTTTGCGTTGATTGTAAGCTAAGTGGTGAATGCGAATTTGCAGTGAATTCAGGCTTGTTGATAGTACCTGAAACAGAAGGAACATCTTTTTAAATTTGTTTTTTAACTTAACCTTAACCGTTTTTGTAAAGTCACTTACCTGTGTTTTGCCTGACTGGTTGCAATGCATTCGATTCAGAGTATTTCAAAGAGCCTTTTCGAACAAGTTTCGATTCTACTGCTGATTTAGATACAGTCTCATACAGTGATATGAAATTTTTAACGTTGATTTTTGGTAATTCCTCACAAGATTTGTATTTATCTAAGTCGTCTTCAGAAGTATTTGTTTTGGTAAAGATATCCATCTCTGACCTGCTAATGGTTGTTTTACAAAGAACGGCAGCTTCGACACGATTAGATTGTGTTTGATTTTGACTGTTGAAGTTACGAATCGTTTTTTTGACGTACGTAACACCTTTTTCTGTAGCTTTATGTTCTTGTTCCTTACGACATGTACTTTCGTCAAAAGTTTTGTGATAAATATTATGTGCCATTCTAGCTCTTTTGTCTTTGATTGGTGTTGCATATTTGTTATCGTTATTCGTTGGTGCATCTGTAATCGTCTTGTTTTCATTGTCTTTTGCTGTATTTTCAAAAGTAAAGCTCTTATTTTCTTCTTCGGCACTAAATTCGTCTGCTAAAGCAACACTCTTCTCGCTGTCTTTACGACAGTAAATATTATGCATCGATTGACTTTTTCCTTGTTTCCACGGTATGATATCTTCTTTTTGAGATATGTTATGGAACAAAGATATACGACTAGACACTAAACCACTTTCATGTTTCGTAGCGCAGCCATCTGTTGGCGAAAGATCTGCGGCGCTTTGTTTTCCTAAAAAAGAGTCGAGTTTATTCAAAATTTGTTTTCTAGATGTTCCGAAGAATCTTTTAGGACTGGTTTCGAAAGCTTTGAAAACTTCTTCAGGTAACTCTTGCTTAGCGGGCAATGATTGGGATTTTATTTCAAAGTCATCCTTTGTTATCTTGTCTTTTTTATCCATAGTCACTTTCGCCGAATTAGTTTTTGGTGCTGGTGGCGTTTGATCTGTGAATTTTGGAGATTTAGTCCTCGAACAAACCGAATCGGTTTCATCTTTTTCCGTATCCAATTTTTCATCCCAGTATTTTTTCCATTTTTCTACAAGCTTTATATCACCTTGCACTTCTTCTTCTATTGAAGCTTGTGGTGTTGGAAACTTTTGTCGTATAATTTCCCTTACATTTTGGGCAACATTATCATTAGCTTCACCCAAATATTGTTTTGCGATTTGTTTTCCACGTCGTTTTGTTAAAGAATCGCTGTGCCGCAGGTGTTTGGCGGATAAGCGCCGCTTCTTTTGATTGAGTTTATTTTCCTCAGACTCTATTTGACGAATCTTATCATCCCAATATTTTTTTCGTTCTAGCACTATGTTACTGTGATTTTCACTACCAAAAAGCATTTCGTCGTGGACTTTTTCGACACTTTCGTAAGCCTGGTTATTTTCGTGTAGCGGAAGGGCCTGACTTACTGAAACAGATTCAGTGACATTTGCCTGAACCTCAGAAATCTTGCCTTCCAATTGTTGTGCACGTCTTTTCACATCTGAGAGTTGTTCAGACGCCGAATCGACGTGAATATCGTTCTTTTCTATGGTGTATTGTATTTCATTGCTTAGCTGACTATTATTAAAGTCACTGAATGTAGTTACTGAGCTTGTTTCTGAGTTCGGGTAGTATTCATGATACATGTCATTTATTTCGGCAAATGCCACTGTAACTGTATCTAATCCACCATGTGATATTTTAGTGTCAGGTCCGGAAATTTCTTTCATTCCAGACGAAATGCTTCTATCTGTTTCTTCAATTATCGGAGTGAACATTTTTCTTTTTAATTCTATTTTACTTTGCTTCGCTTCTTCAATTTTAGCCTTTTCATCTTCACTGAGCTCACTACAAGATAGCCAAAGCTCTCTTTCTGCGGGACCCATGTTATTTATTTCTTCATACTTTAATCCAGTACAAACGTCACTAGGAGAAAATTTCTTTTTACTAGGAATTTCACATAACACTATATTGTCGTTATTGTTGTTGTCAGGTGAACTGTTGCTATCATCAATACTTACATAAGCTGAATCCCACATATCTTTTTTAGGTGTAATACTTTTGTATTCATTTCTTTTGTTATCACTTATTTCTAATTTAGATTTGTTTCCGGCTGTAATAGAAATTACTTCAATATTTTCACCGGCATTGGAATCCAAACTATGGAAAGTAGAAGACACATTCGGGTTACTTTCAAATCTGCTGTGATCTTTTACTTTTTTCACGCATGAGTGCAGAGGAGTTGAAAATATCTCTTCTACGTTACTTTCTTCAATCTTTGTACTTTCTTCACTGGTTATCATTAACGATTCCATATTTGGTTCCGGAGTTGGTGCTCTTAAAACTGGAGGTAGCGAAACGGGCGCTCCAATGATAAAGTCAGTTACATTAGGTTGTCCACCGTTTTCTTGATCCGTAGACTGCCGGTGTTGATGGACGAAGAAAGGATTTATAAACTCGTTACCGAGTAATTCGTCTTCAGATAAATGTTCAATTGTAGGATTTACAAACACGGAATCGCCACGATCTACTTTACCAGTAATTATCTTTAGCACTGGAGTTTTAGGTCGCTCAATAGTCAAAATATCGGGATCCACAAATGGATTGGTATTCATTGAAGATGGGGAGTCTGTTTCTTCGACATAAATGTTCACGGCAACAGCTTGAGTTTCTTCATTCTGAGGCTTATTTGTTTCATATTCTGTACTTACAAATGAACCCAATGCTTTTTCTGTAATGTAACTTTGTTCGTACATGTCATTCAAAAAGGGATTACTTGACGTTGACATTACGGAGATAATATCTTCTTCTATTTTATCTCCTAGTATTATTTTGTCTGCTTCAAGATCATTTGATGTGTTTAGCACATTAGCAGAATTTTCTTTACAAAGAGTTGGTTTTTCCATTCTTAGTGATACTGATATATTTTCAGGTATGATAAGCTTATCTCGCTTGTCATTCGCAACGTAAGTTTTTAGGTGTATATCATTAAAAGTGGAATTTACAATATCAGGAATATCTTGCTGACTTACGGCTTGCAAGAATGTATCTTTTCGTGTCTCTAGATTGTGCTTTTCGATCATAATTTCATTAAATATTTTGCAGACTCGATTCATTTTTAATATTTTTTGAGCCGTCGTATTAAATTTATTACATCGTATATAGTCTTCTACGTTTGAGAAAGTTACGTCTTCTGAACGAGAGTCTTCTATACTTGATGTTTCGTCAGTGTTTTCGATTTCGTCAGTAGTCATCAGTATTTTTGCTTCGTCTTCGGTTATCCTTTCTAAGGAACCATTTTCTTTTAAGAGCATCTTTTCTGTTACAAAATCAACTATTCTCAATACAACCTTTCTGTCTGATTTTATATCGACGATATCTATTTCTTCTCCATCTTCTAAACAAAAACTATCTCTTTCAAGTATACCCAAAATATTGTGAGACGCCGTGACTGTAAACGGTGATCCAACAATATTTTGGCCTCTACTTGTGATAGAAATTTCGTATCTCCCCTCAATATTGACGAAATAGGCAATTTTTACGTGATCAGGTCTTGCATCGACTTCTATTTCAATATCGTATTGCTCTTTCGGTATAAAATACGTTTTGTTCATATCATTTTTACCGTACGATCGCAAGTAGGCGGCGCCTTGTGTCAATGGCAACGCGTTTTCAGTGAAGTTAGGTTTAGATTGCAGACCAAGTAACTTTTGGCGTATTAATTGCGCTTTGCCTAAAATGGGCGGGAGCACTGTCATGCCATAAGTGTCCTTCGGTCCTTTGATTAAGATAGTAACTTCTCCTGGGTCTAAGCATTGTTGAGCTGTTGGGAATATTTTGAAGTAAACTTTGCCATGAACTTGGGCCGCTGTTAAGCCAGAACCTCTTGCGACGTAGTCGAGAGTGAATTGAGATGTTTCAGGTGAAGTGCGTTGAGATGTAGGCTTGGAAACAGGAGGTGAAACTTTTGCTAGTGCTTGGCGAATACGCTCCAAATAAGTAGCGAATTTCCATTCTTGGTGCTTGCTTAAGGAGTCGCTCGATTCCAGTTCTTGTCGGGAGAAGACCTGGAAAGTGGAGAAAGTAGAATGTTTATTATAACTCATATCATCTCATACTTAGAATGTGATGACAAATAACTTTTGAAGATTAAAAGTTTTAGTATATGTCCCAACCGATACAAAACACCTTTTGTAAATACTTTGACTGCGAAATATGGATCACCGAAATTAATGTTATGTTGTAGGTATCGGAATTTCGTAATTATCGCCTTAGCGTAGCTCGCGCGTGTTGCTAAAGTGCTAAAATTGGTGAAATTACCGCCAGCGTCAGTAGGTAATTGATCAACGGTATGCCTTGATTGTAGTACCTACATTAAATCAGGTATAAACATTTCATTTTAATTGTATTCGCTTCGTAAGCTATTTCACGGAAGGAAGGGTTTTGCCATTTCGATGTACTTACCATAGGAGTGTAAAACTGCGAGTTACCAACAGATATAAATTCCTTATTGTTTGATAAGTGACACAAATGTAGTTATTACGTAATGGAATAGGCTGGTTTCTGATAAAGATAGACGCTTTCAAAGTTCGAGCCGATGGTCTACGAAAATTTCAACGCGCTTTTGCTTTATTCTGTTTCATTGAGAAAAAAATACGCACCCAATATTTAAAAAAAAATCATCCATATTGACATAAGCTTGTGAAAAGTCACATGCACTCAATAATAAGTACATAAGTCTACATTTTTCACAAATAATGAATACGTTTAGATACTCGCTTAGAACCGAGTAGTCTATTTCAAGTATACTTACTATTGCTTACGTAAGCATATATGGGGTGGGGGTAATTACTTACTTTTGCTTACAAGGGGGACGGGGGGGTGAAATACTTAATAGATCTGCTTATTTAATACTTGAACGTCATAATAATAAAAAGAATGAGACATTAAAAGGAAATATCATACCGGTTCAACACCAAGGTAATGGTCAGCAATAGACTGAGCGTGCTTCAAGGATAGTCTCGTAGGCGGATGCCCAGCACAGGCCCCAGGAAGGGCTGCGTCCAGCACCCCGCAGAGAATCCAGCCGTGCCGCCATACTGTGTCCAGGTGTTCCACTCTCACAGGCCCTGCTTCTGCTAGCCATTGCAACACAGCTTCCTTCTGTTCTTCACTGGAGAATACGACTAGAGAAAAAATAATAAAGTAAGTATGGTAGGTGCTTAGTCTATACTAATCTATAGTAATATTATAAAGATGAAAGGTTTGTTTGTTTCTTTGTATTGAATAGGCTCCAAAACGACCGGTTTGAAAATTTCTTTCACTGTTGGAAAGCTACACTATTCCCGAGTGACATAGGCTATAATAAATAGGGATCCGGGCGAATCCGGGGCGGGCCGCTAGTGTTAGAATAATTTTGTTTCTGTTATATAGTAGGTAGTAATAATGCAAAATGAGCGGTGTATGCAAATGATCAACCCAGAAAATTACTAAAAACCGAGATTTTGATACCATTCTTTGACTATAAACTGAGTTAGGTAACACATTTATTTAAAATCGGCCCAGCTCCTACATATTAAACGTCTACCTACTTCCATTATATGAGTCAGTAAAAATGGTGTAACTAGCACCATTTAGTGATTACACAGAGTTCCACACCTATGTTGACATAAGATTTTATGTCCCCAGCTATCTGTTTAGGATTATAATATAATATACGATTTGTCATTCAGTCAACGATGACTTCAGCACTGCGGTTTTGTTAGTCAAACAAAAAATACCTGCTTTAAATTAATCTTGAATAAATTAAAATACTATATACTTCCGTTTTTCCTTTTAAGGTACGGAACCCTAAAAACAGTCGAGTCCTATCATTTTCACCGCACGCATAAATACATATAAGACATCCAAAACTCAAGTACAGATGCCAGTGCTCATCACATTGACATCTGCCCATAGCAGGATTCGAACCCGCAACCGCCGGATTCGTAGTCAGGGCCTCTGACCAGACCAGCAGGCCGTCGCGTAAATTATTAACTCAAAACTTACTTGCTCTAAAAGCGGAATCGATAGTCTTCAATAGCTTGAACAGAAAGCTCTGTTGACCCCAAAACAGGGTGAGCAGAGTCGCCGGCGCAAGGTATCGCAGGGTAGTGAGGATTGCTTCGAAGGCCTCTGACCACATGCCTCGGCCAGCCTCCAATTCTGGGTACTCTGGGATTGTGAACAACCCTGGAAATAAAAAAAAATATTGTCAATTTTTTTTTGAAATACAATTTTGCCCCAGGGTAAGGTCGAAAGGTCATCATAAACGGCCTTTGTCTGGGGTGTGAGTAGAGCGTACCGATTTGACCCCCCGTCGCGGGAGCTCCGGTGAATTAGACCGGGGCGTTTGGGGGGCATCATGGTGAAACGACTTTCATCCCATGCGTGCCCTTAACGGCAGTGCGGGAAACGCCGAAGTGGTTTTTACTGGGGTTTTCCCCGGAAGAGTCCCACATATCCCCCTACGCCTTTCCAGGCTGCATTTTCCACTTCGACAAAAAAAGGGGGTGTCATTTCTCCACCGGACGGGTGCAGAACGCACCGAAGGGTGCTCACGATTTTGTGAAGTTTTTTCATCAAACAATGTGTCCCTAGATACGTGCAACGTGAACGTTGAATGTTGGCACCAAAATTTATGGGATTTAACATCCGCGAACGACTGTCACGTCACAAACGTTCGGATGTCAAATCCCATACATTTTGGTCGTTTCGTTTAACGTTAACGTTGAACTTTGGAACCTTGTCTACGCCCCTGGGTAAGCTAAAATCTAGGTGTAGTCTAGTCTACAAAGTAATCTGGCTGTCTCCTAGTTACGCCCGAGTACTTCACTCCCTGACAGGTTCATATCTTATTCTCAAACGATTATATCAGTATGTCGTAGTAAGTAGGTAAACAGTGATATCAAATGTTGTGATCGATTGTACAGTAACATGATACTTCATAGGATGTAATAAGATACTATAAGTATATAATATACAATGTATGTATACCTACTTATATCTCGTATAGGTTGACATTTCATTTCGTTAGGGTGAGGTGGTAATCTATGCTGTTATTTATTTATTTATATTTATTTATATGTTATCTGTCAAACCTCACTAGACAAGCGTCGTGGGTTTTTTTTTAGAGTTGTTAGTTTAATTATTTAGGTACCTACCATAGCGTGGTGTATTAGGTTTCTTTTTTTTGTTTAGAGTTGTTAGTTTAATTATTTACCATAGAACATACGCGTTTCTCAATAACATAAAAGGATCAATCCTATTTTAGGTAAGTTTGGTAAACCTGTACTTAGGTAAGTAAGTACTTTTTGATTACATGGAGCAAGATTAGACTCGTTAAATTAATTTGAATTGCCCAAAGTGTAATTGAAGATTCCTTAAAGGATAAGTTCTTTTTACATTGTTTTTTTTGTCGACTTT
This sequence comes from Polylopha cassiicola, assembly GCA_038024825.1. NCBI lineage: Eukaryota > Metazoa > Arthropoda > Insecta > Lepidoptera > Tortricidae > Polylopha > Polylopha cassiicola. The sequence goes on along the minus strand of CP149053.1, from coordinate 3,572,703 downwards.
GTGTAAGTAGGTACCTACATAATTATGTATGCAGTATTTTAGGTATGGACCTTCCTATGTACATGTATGTATCAATGTATAATAAAGACATTTTTTTTTTTTTTTTTCGAACTGAATACTGAAGCGCAGTTGGCCAGCTAATGGGCCTTCACTGCAAAACCGGACGGGTGGCGAGACTCCTGAAAGGAGACTCTTAAGCCTTTAAAAGACATTATTTACAAACATAATGAATATTCAGCTACTTACCAATACTTCGCGGGTGTTCCTTGATGAGTACATTCTCATCGTAAACTTTGGCGACATCAACAATTCTATCAGACATTTTTCCAAAATCAACTTGCCATCTCGAATATTTCTAATCACAAAATTAGTCACTAATGCGTTTTTAATACGAGTCGATATTCGGTCTTTAATAAAACATTTAGAAATATCATGTGTTGGTTCCTAACACTACAAAATAATTGTGTTTAATTAGTAAAACGTTTAATTTTAGATATTTGTTTAACTTCTTTAACGTTTATCATGGAAAAACGAAGTCAATAGGTGATAAAAATTACATAAATACTATTTTCTTTCCATTGTAGTGGTCTAGTGTAAGATAGTATTTCCAATTAGTAAAAGTAGGTAGGTATGATATTATATCGCGCACCTAGATCTAAAGGGATCTAACTCAAAAACCGGGAGATTTGAGTTATGCACACCATCGGATTCCAGCGAAACCCACCTACACTAAAACAGATTTCAGCTAATATAACTAGCAGAGTTATATTAGCTGAAATCTGTTTTACACACCTAGATCTAAAGAGAGCTAACTCAAAAAAGGTACTTTTTCAGGAGAGGCGAGAAACTGATTAATATTTCCATATGCACGCATGAGTTTTCTGTATGAATTTATACTTTTTATAATAAAGCTAGCAGAGTTATATTAGCTGAAATCAGTTTAAGTGTAGGTGGCTTTTGCTGGAATCCGATGGTGTGCATAACTCAAATCTTCCGGTTTTTGAGTTAGATCCCTTTAGATCTAGGTGTGCGATGTGATAGTTTTGGTTTTTGTGTAAACAATACCTACTTACGGTTAGTGACAACTTTAAAAACACCGTTCCACAGTCACACTGTTAAAAACAATCACACTAGAGTTTCAAAACGTTACCGCATTTTTTTAATTCATCAAAATTAAAACTCCCAATTCTACCAACATTGAGGTCACTAGCCAACTGTCTCATTTCATTACACATCTCGGCAAAAATAGTATATCTTATCTGTACTATACATACATATGTACAGAAGTGATAAGGCGATAACACTATATGATTCACGGGAAATTAATAAAAAGCAATCAGTGAGAGGTTGATTATTATCATATTTAATGGACAAATGTTTATAAATAAACCTATCTGTCTGTGTACAAAAATAAATATTATTATCTATTTACGAAAGTATGTATTGAATTATAAATCACTGAAGACATGAAAGTTTTGCAGTCTCAGTAGGTACCTACTAAAAGTTACAACCAACCAATACTACAACAACAGTTAACAAAAATTACAACGGCCTCCAATAGTCTACCCATAGAAGTAAAAAGATGAAGAAGGTAAGGAAAATTAAGTAGGTACCTTCCTAGATATATTATGATTAAATAGTATGTATAGGTAGGTACACTAATAGTGCTAAGCTTTATAATAATGTTACTTTGGTACAAACTAGTAAGTAAGTAAATATGGTATCAAATCAATATACCTAAAATACCTAGGTATAAGGTATGCTAAAAATAAATGTCGGGCAGCTTGGAGGATCGTACAAGACAACTTTAACAAATCTTCAATTGGTCATATAACGAGTATAACAAATCGAAGTAACAATACAATATACAACATGCAAGACATAGCGGATGAATTTAATGATTACTTTATCGGTATAAATAATTCTGCAACCTATGTTGCTGAACATAAGAATGAAAAACCCATTAACTCAATTCAACACAGCATCTTCTTATCTCCAACTGTCCCCCAAGAAATACATAAAATAATTAAATCGCTAAATAACACTAGGTCCACTGGATATGACGAATTACCGACAAAAATAATTAAGGAAGTAGCTCCTGCATTATCAATTCACCTGTCGCATCTGATTAACATGTCCTTCGAAAAAGGAATATTCCCAACGGCACTAAAAAAATCTATTGTTAAACCTATATTTAAAAAGGGTGAAAGGAAAGAACTAAACAATTATAGACCAATTACTCTTATTCCAATTCTATCAAAAATTTACGAAAAAGCAATATCAAATAGATTAGAAAACTTTCTAGCCAAAAATAACATTCTTAGAAATGAACAACATGGGTTCAGAAAAGGAATGTCCACTGCCTTAGCATGCTTCAAATTAAATAACCAAATTACCCAATGCCTTGACGAAGGCACCCCGGTAGGTGTGCTTTTCCTCGATATGTCCAAAGCCTTCGACACAGTGTGTCACAAGTATCTTTTAAGCAAAATAGAAAAATACGGGATTCGAGGACCGACATACAATTGGATAGAAAGTTACTTGAAAAATAGGGAGCAATATGTTGAAATTGATAAAATTATCGGAAACGAAGTAATCCATTATAGATCGCAATATAAAATTAATGCGTGCGGCGTTCCTCAGGGCAGTATCCTTGGACCGCTTCTATTTCTGCTCTATATCAACGATCTACCAGATTCATCTAAACAGGAATGTATCTTATTTGCTGACGATACAACATTAATAATAAAAAACAAGGATAAAAATAATTTTGAAAATAATATAAATAGTACATTGAGCAATGTTATTGACTGGCTAACGTGCAACAACCTCAAGATAAACCTAGACAAAACAAAATTTATGCAATTTAGAACATATAAATCAAAGCCATTACCATTGACAATTAAAAATAATGAACATTTTATTGAAGAAGTTAGTAATACGGAATTTTTAGGAATAACACTTGACACACATTGCAATTGGAAAGAACATGTTAATAAAGTTTGTAATAAAATTAATAAATTTATATACGCACTATGGCGAGTTAAACAGACCGTATCACAGAGAGCTGCCTTAATGACCTACCACGGTTATATAGAGTCGGTTTTGAGATATGGGATTGTGCTGTGGGGAAACTCTGTGGAAGCTGATCGCGCATTTAAAGTACAAAAAAAATGTGTAAGAACACTTAGTGGTGTTGGTTATAGAGAATCATGTAAACCATTTTTTATAAAACTAAAACTTCTCACACTACCATGTCTATACATATATGAAATATCGATCTTTGTAAAACTGAACTCAGAGCTATTTACTTATGTGGACAAGGAAACAAATCGGCCCCAAAGACGACATCGTCTCCTTCTCCCACAACATAATAAACTACAAATAAGAACTAAAAGTGCCTATAATATGAGTATTAAAATATATAATAAGATTCCAGTAACAATTAGAACTCTTCCGATATTGAAATTCAAATCTAAAATGTATACATTATTAAGAGATAATTGTTTTTATACTATAAAAGATTTTTTAAATTATACATTTGACTGAATATTATATAACTTTTGACAATATTGACATACCTAAACTTAGAAAAATAATCTGGAATAATTTAATTTAAGACAGTATAATGTAATGAGTATAATAACAACCGACTAATGATTAGTGATATATGGAATTTCTTACTAACAGAAAATAACACCAATGACAAATATTTGCATGCTTATATGAGCGAGATGTGCTGAACAATTAATAATAATTTATGTTACCTTCAAATGTACCTACCACTTCTCTTGCAAATAAATTTGATTTGATTTGATTTGATTTGATGTAGGTAGGTAGTTATATAGCTTGTGCTATGGGTCAAGTCAAGAGTTGTAACCGACCGATTACAATTTTAATACGGAAATAAATTTATTAATTTTCTTTTTACTTGGAAAATTCATATGGGAAAATGTGTAAAGAGAAAATTTAAAAAGTTAGGAATCCCGAAAATTCCACGTCAATGTACCTAAGTACATAATCAACCCTTTTTAAGGGCGTTTTAATGAAAAATTGCATATTTCAGTAACCTCATTGTTCATAGCAAATAATGATAAAGTTGAATAAATTAAGAGAAGTAATTAATAGGAATTCAGAACAGTCCGTTTGTTTTAATTTTTATACCGTAGAGTTCATGGAAAAATTAATTATGAGGTCAAATATTGCATACAATAAGATAGCGGGTAACTTTGGGTTTATTCTCAGAATTCATAATTTAAAATAAATAGTTGTGTGAAAAACACTTATCTTAACAGATTTAAAAATCAAGAGTGACATTGAGACTAAATAACGGGTTAATTTGGAAACATAGAATCATTCCTGGTTCTATCTGTCGTCAAATTTTTATTTTTGTTTTGCCTGTAAATACTTTGTTTATGGAATTTCTGATGCCTTCGCGATAATACGAAATCAAACAACTATAACGGATTTAGGTAATCACTGGAATTAAACAACTTTAACGGATTTAACTCGCGTATTTTATAGCAAAATACGTAATTTTTTGATAAGGTTTTTGACGATATTTTAAAAACAGTTGTTTCATTCCAATTAGTAATAATCGCGAAGGCATCAAAAATGATTAGGTATAAAGGATTTGATTCGCGTGTTTTATTAACATTTCGAAAACTTTACAACTCCCAAGAATCAGTTAATAACAATACCTAATTATTATTGTTATAAGAAACTAAATTATATCTTTATATCGAGTTAATAATAACTTATTTGGAAAAAAAGATTGATGATATCAAAGTAAATGAATGTTGGTCGCAAGGGAGATAAAGAAATATTTTCTCATCGATATTATTCGAGGCTAGATTGATACGTTTCTCCCAAAATATTTTTACCTTGAATCCTCTGAGAATTATTTTATACAATTCACGACACTTAAACATAATACTTGAAATTCTGATAAATCGAGATAATGTCAAAAATGACAGATGATCTCGCCAACGTAAATCACATGTTTCTACTCTTAAAATGTGTTAAAAAATGTTACTTAATAATTCAACAATTTTAGATTTTCTACGAACAAAATAGTGTCTTCATTTCTGATGCCTTCGCGGTTATTATACATTGGAATGAAACAACTTTAACGGATTTAACTCGCGTATTTTATTTTTATTAGCTTTAGCATAAGACTATTGTCATCTCAGTCGTATACGATTATGGACTCTGTAAAGGCTCCGAAACGTTAAAGTTATTTCATTCCAAAATAGTATTTTACTAAAACAGTTAAGTATTTAATTTAAAAAAAACGAAGTAATGTTTAAGAACCATTCTGGTCGGTTATTATTTTTAAAAAAGTTTTAGCATGCCACCTTCTTGAAAGTATTGTACTGAACGCTATTAATTAATTCGTTATATTTAATGTTACTTAATAATTCAACAATTTTAGATTTTCTACGAATAAAATAGTACATATCTTAATTTCTGATGCCTTCGCGGTTATTATACATTGGAATGAAACAACTTTAACGGATTTAACTCGCGTATTTTATTTACCTACTATATTGACAGTGACTGGGTAAAGAACACAAAATTCTATTTAGGTACTTACTACTTAGTCCGTCAGTTAGATTATTAAAAATTATTGGACACGATTTTTATTCTTAAACAAACAAAATGCTACAAAGATAAGTGCATTTAAAGTTCGGGAGTGTGGGCTCGTGACGTCACGTTATGTAACAATTTGCACCATAAACATTTAAATCAGTAGTACAGTGACTAAAATAACTTGTTATGATAATTCATTTAAGTACTTACACACGCGTTTTTGTAACACTTGTAGCTCGCAAAAAGTAATTAAGCCATTGTGTTTAATAATTAATGCCATAATACAACAATAGACTCTTGTTAAAGTTATCTTGCTATATTATTGTCGCTTATGAATAGAAATCTGAAGGTTCCAATATTTTTAGTTATTTAACCTAGGTTTTTGACCTAGTCTATCTATGCTGGTAAGCGACTAAACAACGCCTGAACCAATTTAGCAATTTTTTTTAAATGTTCGTTGACTTTTAAGGATTGTTTATAAATACGGCAAAAAAAAACAGTTTTATATGGGATATGAACACATATCGCTGGTGTGTGACAGAAGACCTTAAAATAATATGTCGACGACGACAATATTATTATGCCTATATGTAATAGTTTGACGAAACAATCGAACGGGTAGGATGGTTGCTAGGATCATTAGTGTTTAAATACTAATTAACATTATGAATCGATAATTGGATACATACTTGATAACAAATAAAAATACATATAAGTACTATGATGACCCGAGCCAGATTCGAACCCGCAACCTCCAGTTTCTAATATTAGTTTACACTAAACTTGTCCCTACTTTTTTTAACATGTACACATTCCTTTAACTAAAGTATCAAGTTTGTATCCACATCTACTAATATTGGAAAGTGACCCATTTTCAATCTCAACTATCGTTGCATCAATCAAAACGGATTACAGACGTTTCTTTTATAAAAAGCATTCATGAATAACAAATGCATATCACAGTTCGGTTTATCTTTGAGATTATAATCTAGGCCGTCGGTATGGCTTTTGAATATAGTAGGTACTTATTTCCTGTATGGATTTAAATAATTATTTACCTATAGTAATATTTACTAATATGAGTCACACAGGTGCACAAAATATTTAATACTTTCTTACTCTTTCCCGGTTGTTAAACATAAACATTAAAATGAAACAAAGTGATTTTACATGCAAACTATCTTATTTTACTACTTTAGTGTTAGACTATTGTCTGCTCAGTCGGCTACAAATATGGGAACTGTATAATTTTCGAAACGACAACAACAATATAAAACAAGCTAGTTACCTACTTTAATTTCAACACTTATGCTTTGTTAAAATTTCCACTTTTTACGACATATGTTTGTATTTAATTAAACGAATTATTTTTCTATTAAAAGTTATCCGCTTTTTCAGAACACATCCAAGCTATAATACCTAAACAAATTTATATATACATCCGCATTTATCTATTAAAACTGCACTTTGTATATATTTGATCCTGTATTTAAAATAGCACATTGTTGAAACACAATTTGTCACAAACGAACCAACACAAAGACCAAATATCAACTTATCAATAAAGATTAATATTATTAACTTTTTCTTATTATAATTACGTTTTATACACACGACACCTACGCCGTATAATGAAACACTGAAGTAATTTCTGAAGTTGTGATAATCAATTGTTTTATATCAGATACGTTCGCTTATCGCAAAAACAATAAATTTATGAGATTACTATTTTATGACGACATACCACTTGTGATAATATATACAGATAATATTATATATGTATACACTATCTGTTAATCCGCAAATAAGTCAGGTGTTAATGCGCATCCTTTTTAATAATAAACTCAATAATAATTTATGATTCCTTCGCGGTTATTACACATTGGAATGAAACAACTGTTAACGGATTTAACTCGCGTATTTTTATTTTACTTTATTAGCTGACGTTTCGGATTCTTTACAGTTTCCATAATCGTAGCACGACTGAGCTGACAATAGTCTAACGCTAAAGTTACGATTATGGAAACTGTAAAGAATCCGAAACGTCAGCTAATAAAATAAAATAAAAATACGCGAGTTAAATCCGTTAATAGTTGTTTCATTCCAATGAATAAACTTAATGTTTATAATTTATAATGATTTCGCGGTTTTTACACATTGGAATGAAACAGATAATGGATTTAACTCGCGTATTTTGCGTCATTTCAATTAATTTTGTTTTCTATATACCGAACACACCTTTTTGATACCTACATTCTTTTTTTATTTTTGTCTTTAGAATCGAATTTTATTTGTAGATAATTTGATATAGGTATGTATATCATAAATTAATAAATGATTCAGTCTATACTTTATAATTTAGCTATTATATAGATATCTATATTTTTAGTAAGTAGGTAACCACCTACTTACTTAAAATAATAAAGATTGATTAACATTAGTAAGTAATTTAAAAATCTCTTTAAATTCTGTAGTAATTAATCTGGATGGTAAGGTTCAAAATAAGCATAATAATTATTATTATTGATTATAGCTGTATTTTATACGCTATATGTATCTTAGGTGCTAAAAGGTAAATAATTTTCAAGAAAATAATTAGAGGTAATAATTGTACGAACCTACTAATGCTTTACTATTATTAACTCATTACCTTTTAACAGCTAACTTTAAGAGTAGCAAACAAATACAGTTATTATCGAAAATAACGCATTACAATTTTAGACGCACGTTTTAGTCTTCGTGACTTACAGTAACGGCACTAGACACTAATCTTTATTAACCAAATAAAATTCTTCATGGTACTCAGTGTTGCCAACTCCTAGAGATTCGAGTCTCTAAACCCTAAGTCAAAAGTCGCCAGAAAGTCGCTAAAACTAAAACATAACCATAAAAAGTTCGGGGACCCCCTCCCATTGATATACAAATAGAACTTTAATTAAATAAAGTTTGAATTTGGTGCGCTATCGCGTTTGTCGTTTTCCATATTATGTATCTCTTGGCATTGCATAATTCACTGTTGATTTGACAAAAAATGTATCCATTATTGGCTCTAGAACTGTTTTAATTTGTACTCCAAAAGTCGCCAGATAAGTCGCTAAATTATTTTTGTCGTCAAAACTTTTTTTTGGTCGGTAAGCCTTAAGTAAAAGTCGCCAGTTCTAGCGACGAAGCCGCTAAATTGGCAACACTGATGGTACTTCTTGACATAAGTGCGTTTGACATGGTAAAAGTGACATTTGAAGTTAACCTCAAAACAAGAAACGTTATCTCTAAAGAAATAAAAATAAAAAATGTGTCGCGTCGGTTGTGCTGGTCACGTTTTAGTCATTGTAGATTATAGAACTAACTATTATGTATGTTTGTACCTATGAGAATGATGCCTCTGTAAGACGTTTATAATATTATATTTACTATATTTAATACTAATTACCCATTTTATATTATATTTAATTAAATTTAGAGTGGACTAAACCATTAATTCAAATGGCCTAATTATATATTTTTATTCCGACATATTTTTTTTCTCTTTTTCCAAATCATAGTGCCCTCCAAACAACAAACGTGGAAGTGTTCCTTTTTAAATTTTCTTACATTTTATTCGAATAGATAACAGACAACAATGAAGTTATAACATAATTCAAAAAAAGTGTGTTTAAATTGTAGCCTCCTCGTAGTTAGTACCTTCTTAATCCGATCACTTTCGTTTTCGGGTCAAGAACCTTGTCGTTCGAAAAAAATGCCGCTCTTCTTTATTAATCTATGAAGTAACGCAATAGTTGCGTATTATCAAATGCTACGGTGGTCGCTTTAACAGGTACCTTGGTAGTCAGTTATACTAATATTATTTATATATATATTTGTATATATGTATTATTTATACACATAATAATATATTTAAATGTACGCAACCCGCCCCGGTTTCACACGGGTGCTATAAACCAGGTAAATAGGTAAATATTTAATTAGGTAAGTAAATAACTACTGTCATAAAAAACTAATAAGCCATTTAATATTTAACGTTAACCTTGTTTACAATTGTAGGTACCTACTAGAAAAAACGTTAAAAATAATTACCAATTAAATATAGCTAAATAATTTCTGATACCTTCGCGGTTATTACAAATTGGAATGAAACAACTATAACGGATTTAACTAAGTCGAGTGGGTATTTTATTTTATTTGCTGACATTTCGAAAACTTTACAGTTCCCATATTCGTAGCCTGAGTGACGATAGTTGCTTTAGTGTTAGACTATTGTCAGCTCAATTTGTTATTGTTTTCTTACTTTTAGTGCATAATCTGGTTTTGGCTAGTACTTATAATCTATTTGGTAGGTACCTATGCGTTTTGCATAACTCTAATAAATCGTAAAATGCACTTCACCGCTGGCTGAAATTAGAAATTTCTACGATTAGAAAATACCGGTCATAAGTCAAGCAATATTCACACTTAACTTGCCAACATAAAGGCGATTACAGCGTGCACCAACGCGCGATAAAAAAACTCTTATCAGTAAGGAAAACGGGAAATGTACGTGAAATTCTAATCAAAAATTTTAACGCTACGTAAATTTGTTTGTGCTTACATTTTCCAGCTAAGCAAACATTTCGAGCAAATATTTATTTTAGATAAATAAATTGCGTTTTCATTAAATAAGGTATGTTTATTTTAGATTTGGTTTCGGTAAAGAACAAAGATTTAAAATGACGGGTAGGTGTGGCCACTGATAAGAAAAGTAGATGTAATAATTTCAGATACTTTCGCGGTTGTTACACATTGGAATAAAACAACTATAACGGATTTAACTCGCGTATTTTATTTTATTGGCTGACGTTTCGGAACTTTTACAGTTTCCATAATCATAGCACGACTGCGCTGACAATAAATAGTTTTACGCTAAACTGCGTACGTGCTCAGTAAAACTAAATGAAAATAAATGAAAACTACTATAATTTCATGAAATCCCTACTAATAATTTAAATGCGAAAGTAACTCTGTCTGTCTGTTACGTTTTCACGCTAAAACTACTGGATCGATTTAAATGAAATTTGGTACAAACAAAGTCTGGAGCCTAAGACAGGACAGAGGCTACTATTTAACCGACTGCAAAAAAGGAGGAGTTCCACACAGACAAAGTCGCGGGCAGAAGCTAGTATTCACTATAAATATGATTTTGCGTGTTCAAACGGTTGTTATTATCGACTGGCATTTGTCTAGTTGCCATTAAGTACCAAGTCATTGCCTTCTCATTTTATAGTTCACACGTATAGGTCAAACATTTGCACAATATATTTACATAACCACCATTACATATGTAACATAATATAACAAGACTAGCGTTCCAAAAAGTTCAAGTTATTAGCGTCAATTTGAAGGCGTTGTGTTAAGGCCTATTATGATTTGAAATTGTTTGTTTGAACTGTAATTATGTCGTTAAATTCACATAATAGGAATATTATAATGAATGTGAGAACATTTCTTAACTTTATGTACTGGAAATATACATTTTAATATACTTTGTTACGAGTGTTTGTTTATTACTTAATTGAGCTAATTTCAATGTATTTTTGTATAGAGAGACGGGGCTTTGGAAAGTGACATAATGGGTAAAGGTTTGTTTTATGTATTGTCTTATTTAAATTTAAGGGTAGGTATGATATTTAATCACGCAAATGGCTAAACCAATTGCGATGAAATAATTATCATCTACATAAATGGGAATAACGCAGGCATAAAAATAAGTCAAAGCCTACTTTTCTACGAGTGAATTATAGAAGAAAAATCTTCAGAGCCGCTGCATAACACGCAAGTGAAAACATAATTTTTACTTTTGTTAACCAACCTTAAAAAAAGATATTTAAGTTCTGTGCATATCCCGTTCTAAGTTAAGTGTCAGTCAGCATCATATATCTCTGAATGACTCCTCCTAAAGGACGGTCGCGGAGCACAGCGAAAAACGGACGTTGCCCTTTTTCTATTTGTCTCTGTCGCACGCGCGTAGTAATAGTGTAACCTTCAAGGTAACTATGCGAGCGTGAGGGCACTATTACTACGCGCGTGCGACAGAGAGAAATAGAAAAAGGGTAACGTCCGTTATTCGCTGTGTTCCGCGACAATCCTTTAGTAACCGCATATCTATGTCTAGTCAGATATATCTGACGATGACTGTACAATTAAGAAGGTACTAACTATTTAGAAGGTACTTTTACCTTCTTAATTGTACAGTCAGTGTGTGTTTATTCTTAGAAAATTCTTAGAATACGCAAAACTGCCGTTCTCAGATAAACTAGCTAACGGTTCTCTCGCAGTTATTATTTACAGTTATTTTGTACCAGGAAATAAAATGACCCTATTATGTAGGGGGGAGATTAATAGAGTATGCACGTAATCGGTCGCAACAGAATTAGCCGACTCATATGTAGGACAAATGTACTGATAGCAACAAAAAAAAATTTACCTATTGGAATGAAATATCAGTGATAATTTCTGATGCCTTCGCGGTTATTACACATTGGAATGAAATAACTATTAACGGATTTAACTCGCGTATTTTTATTTTATTTTATTTGCTGACGTTTCGGATTCTTTACAGTTTCCATAATCGTAGCTGATACTGAAACTGTAAAGAATCTGAAGCGAGTTAAATCCGTTAATAGTTGTTTCATTCCAATATGAAATATCAAATTTACCTCGAGTAAAATACTCGTAACTTTTTATAAAAATCTTTTATAGCAGGTGACCTATATCTTTATTGATTGCGAGTCTGCGTGATATATATTTTTTTAAACCGTTTTAATCCTGTAAAATACTACCTACATTTTTACTCTTCTATCATCAACATCTATTTTTTAACCCTCATAAAACTAGATACCTACGACGTTCGACAAGCCCCAAATTTTTTTGGTATTCGATGGGTTTTCTAACTTAAGGCTTTATTAATAGATTTTATTTTGCTGACTGTACTTTGTTATGCCCAGTGCTGCGCCTGACAAATCGCTCTCCAGTTACAGTGCGTTAATCTGGATTTATATAACGTTACCTGCATTGCATTGACGTCATTTCCTATGTCGCATATATCTACACATACATACTTAATATATTTATTATATGTCTATATTATAACGCATAATATAATCTATACTAATATTATAAAGCTGAAGAGTTTGTTTGTTTGTTTATTTGTTTGAACGCGCTAATCTCAGGAACTACTGGTCCGAATTCAAAAATTCTTTTTTTGTTGGATAGACCATTTATCGAGGAAGGCTTTAGACTTCCAATAGGAGCGAAGAAACAGTGGACAATGTGTAAAAAACGGGGAAAATATGAAGCCTTATGGAGAAGTGACAGAAGAATTTGACAGATCTTTGACGAAACAATCGGACGGGCAGGACGACGTCTGCCGGGGCCGCTAGTATATTATATCTCATGAAAAACATTTTCTAAAGATGCAAGCCTCGTTATACAGTTTTTCTACAACAAAAAGTTAGGGAGCACAATGAAAGGAAAAATTTACCTATTAAGGGGGTAAAATGGGGGCTAAGTGAGTCTAATCGTGTTAACCTAGTCATAAAGTCAGTGGTTCTAGTTTCACAGAATACAAAAAACAATGCAATTTAACGTCCAAGCTTATGATGAACTGTCGAGTCGACATCTTACTGACATAGGTAATATTGAAAACGTCGTCGACATGGAGCTTTGTCGTGTCGTTATTGTCTCATTGTTGACATGAAGAAATAAGAGATCGACGTGACAAGAACCCTAAACCCAACCCAAAAGGCTTAAGAGTCTCCTTTCAGGAGTCTCGCCACCCGTCCGGTTTTGCAGTGAAGGCCCATTAGCTTACCAACTGCGCTTCAGTATTCAGTTCGAAAAAAGAAAAAAAAAACGTGACAAGATGTTGACTCGACAATTCGTCACAGGCTCTGAATAAGCCTAGGTTTTAACCTGGGAGTAATTAGCCGCGGGGGCAAAACTTGTATTTGAACTTGTATTTGGGGGGGGGGGGGGGGATGTCTCGAACGCCGAATTTCAAAGTGGCCGATTAGCCCTCAATTCGTCGGTAACGGATCTTAAAAGGTTAAGAACCACAGCGATAAAGTGTATGCAATAACCTCCCAATATCTCAACTGCATTGGCCATTCACGGTTAGTTTAGTGCATCAGTTATCTTAGCAAACTGGTACAGTCAACTGCATAAACGACCCAGCGCCATGCGATCCGTCGCTAATTGGTTAGTGGTATTGGATTGTACGACGCAGTCTGCCGGTTCTATTAGTACAGTCAACTTAGGATTTTCTCGCATGAAAAATTAATTCATGCAAAATAAAATTGGGTAGCGAGTTAAATCCGTTATAGGTAATTGTTTTATTTCAATGTATATAACCGCGAAGGCACCAGAAATTATAAAATATACGCTAGTTAAATGCGATATATGTAATGTTTAACAGACTAAGAATAAAAAAAATGTTGAATTATTTTTCCATCCCCTCTTTCACCTCCCTAATTAATAAACTACTTAGCCGATTCTCATCAAACATAGCTAAGAACACTTCCGATATATTCACCTTTCAAACAAAAAAACAGAATCAGATTCGGTTCATGCGTTAGGGAGCTATGATGTCACAGACAGATAGACAGACACGTCAAACTTATAACACTCCGTCGTTTTTTGTCGTTATAGAGATGAAAAAATGTACAAAGGTTACTTGTATAAAAGCTCATAAAATCGTATAAAACCTGCCCCTTCACGGTTGGACTATTACGACACGTTTTCATTACTCCGTAACGGTCACTTATTGGACGCGTGTCTCGTTCATTTACATACACAATTTCAAACACACACACACTGACATCGGTTTTTCCAGAGATAAGTATAATAACTTCAATATTAACGGGAGAAGCCGTTCAAGTATTGCGTAAGATCTATTACACCCCCCCGGTCAGTTATTGGACGCGTGTCTCGTTCATTTACATACACAATTTCAAACACACACACTGACATATCTTTCTAGAGATAAGTATAATAACTTCAATATTAAAGGGGGAAGCCGTTCAAGTATTGCGTAAGATCTATTACACCCCCCCGGTCAGTTATTGAACGCGTGTCTCGTTCATTTACATACACAATTTCAAACACACACACTGACATCGGTCTTTTTAGAGATAAGTAAAATAACTTCAATATGTATAGGGGCCGTTCAAGTATTACGTAAGATGTATTACAGATGACCCCCCTTCTCTTGTCAGCACAAGTCTTGTGAAGCTCTTGCATACTTTTGTAAAAAAGTAAATGACTACTCCCATAACAAAAATAATCACCATATAGGTAGATCCCCTATGTCACCAAAAATAATCTAAGAAAAGACCCCCTGTATAGAGCTTACGTAATACTTGAACGGTCTCAAATATTTAGGATAAATAACTGAAATAAGAATGACTAAGCAAGAAAACGAAAGTCTTCTAAAAATATTAGACACTTATGGTTAGGGTTCCGTATTCAAAAGATAAAAGGGAACCTATTACTGAGACTCCGCTGTCTGTCCGTCTGTTAACATGATAGCCAATGAAATTTTCACATAACAAAAAATAGCTCCCATACAACAAACGTTATGATGATAGATAATGGTAGTTAGCCGGTTTTTTTTAAATCTATGAAATAAATCCAAAGATACACACTAAAGTTACAAAGCGGGGGTTTATGATGTCACAACTCCATACAATTTAAATATGACGTCACGAACTCCCACTAACTACATACATAAATAATGTATGTATGTAGTTCAGTACTTACATTTATCTCGTTTGCACCTTTATTACCGAAGTTAACAGATAAAAAAACCTATTACATTTACATCTTTAAATCATAACAAAAAAAGAAAATAACACCTTTGAAGTTACGTATACGATTTACATACAAATATTAAAAAAACGAAAGTACATGTACATGCAAAGTAACCTCAATACCTAAGAATTAGTTAACAGTTAAAATTTTCTTCCATTTCCAAAACAAAAGACTACTTTCTCTGGAAAGTGAAGTTTGTCTAAGACAGCGTCCGGTGTAAACTGCACCGGGGCGCATACAAACTACGTTAGATGATTCTGGACAATTTTGGGTTTCTTTTTTGTGGTCTGCTGTCGACAGTTTGGGGTTTGATGTCGTTCTAACACCAATCTGTTGATTCGATTTTTGTTTTGTTTTGTCTGTGCTCGTTTAAACGATTTCACAGGAAAAACAACATCAACTATCATCAACGTATGATGTTCAAATGATTTTAAAAAATAAGAGTTAAAGAATGATCTTAAGTGCTGAACCCGATTTTGAATATTATCTTTTTTGTAAATATCTATCTAATTATAAGAAAAATGTACTTAGTAAAATAATTCCACGTTCCCATTTTTATCGATGTAGCTATACTTAGTAATATAATAAAGAGGAAAGGTTTGTTTGTTTGGATTGAATAGGCTCCAAACCGGCTGGACCGATTTGGAAAATTCTTTCACAGTCGGGAAGCTACTCTATTACCGAGTGACATAGACGAAATTATATTCCAAAATTCTACCCCTAAAGGGTTGATTAAGTATAAGAAAAATGCAGTAAAATAATTTCATGTTCCTAGTTTTATATCTATACGTCTCTATAAGTACTAATATATAATATTATAAAGAGGAAAGATTTGTGTAACCTATTTTTGTATCAAAAACTACTGGACCGATTTTAATAATTCTTTCTCTGTTGGGAAGCTACGTTCACCCTAAGTAACATAGGCTATAGAATATTTTGAAAAAAAATATGGATCCGAGCGAAGCAGGGGCGAACCGCTAGTTAGGTAATAATTAAGCAATATCGGTAGGTACATATATTATTTAGCTGTATTTTCTGATTCTCTGCGATTATTTCAAAATGTAAACAATATCCCATAATTTAAACAATATCCGGAGAATTCCTAGAATTTCTGTATTTTTATGATAAACTGTAGCCTATATGTTAATCCAGGTTATAAATTACTTTTATTCTAAATTTTATCCAAATCCGTTTTTGCTTGAATAACAAACAAACTTTAACGTAGGTAGGTATCCTATCCAATCACTACATAGTATAAAACAAAGTCGTTTTTTCTGTCCCTATATCCCTATGTACGCTTATTTAAAACTACGCAACGGATTTTGATGTGGGTTTTTTTAATAGATAGAGTGATTCAAGAGGAAGGTTTATAGCACCCGTGTGAAGCCGAGCTAAGTTTGTAAAGAATGTTTAGATGTTGCTCATTCACGCAAGAACTACTGAAAGGATTTTGATAAAACTTTACAATAATAATATATATGTATATATTTTATCTATACTAATATTATAAAGCTGAAGAGTTTGTTTGTTTGAACGCGCTAATCTCAGGAACTACTGGTTCGAATTCAAAAAATATTTTTTTGTTGGATAAACCATTTATCGAGGAAGGCATTAGGCTATATAACATCACGCTGCGACCAATAGGAGCGAAGAAACTGTGGAAAATGTGTAAAAAACGGGGAAAATATGCAGCCTTATGAAGAATTACTATTCCACGGGGACGAAGTCGCGGGCACAGCTAGTAACATAATAAAGGTTATATTTTTTCCGTCCTCCGGCCAGAAAGCGCCAACTTTGTGGCCGCTGCGCTAAATGAAATTTCCGCTTTCTGGCTTCGTCGAACAGAAAAATAGTATACTGACCTCGGCCAGTAAAATAAAAAAGCCTCAGAGCACATTTTTGTCAACCTTCGCTTCGCCTCGGACGACATTTACATGTGATCTGAGACATTTTTTATTTTACTGGCCTTGGTGCGTAATGTACTATTAACGATATCGTGTAAAATACCCATCAAGCTATTATTTTTACACTACTAAGATAATCAAAACCTTTATAAAGGCAAGGTCAAGATGTTTATTCTGATAGGATTTTTTTAAGCTCCTATACCACCTATATAGCACGTACAAAAATGCCCACAGGAGTCTGTCAACAAGAATTAATCGCAATTAATCGCATGTTTCGTTGTCCTGTCACTCAACGCACTACGCTGCATAATGGATGTGTCAGATGCAGGAAGTGCATCCTGGACCGCTCTTATTCAGCTAAAGCCGTAAGCATTAATGAACTTGGAAGATCTAGTTTTGATAGATTGAAGCTTTATTTTGTTAGAACAAAAATTACATGGCGCTAAAATTATTACATTATGGTAGAAATGTAAAAAAAAGCAAGTATGAAGGTCAGGTAGAAGTGAAGTTATTTTTTTTTTATTTAAGTACTATTTTTATTAGAATGAAACAACTATTAACGGATTTAACTCGCGTATTTTTATTTTATTTTATTTGCTGACGTTTAAATAAATAAATAACAAATCACTTTAGCGTTAGACTATTGTCAGCTCAGTCGTGCAACGATTATGGAAACTGTAAAGAATCCGAAACGTCAGCAAATAAAATAAAATAAAAATACGCGAGTTAAATCCGTTAATAGTTGTTTCATTCCAATGTGTAATAACCGCGAAGGCATCAGAAATTATTATACTATTTTTATTAATCGATCAGCAATTTCTTTATTTGTTTATTTGTAACCATGGTATTGTTAGGTACATAGGTATTATACAATTAGGTTCGGACGGCGCGGATCACTGTAATTTATATATTTTTCCGTTTAAAATGATCATTATTTCAAATTGTTCTACTACCTATCTATTTATGTTAGGTACTTAAGTACTTAAACATTATAAAAGTGGCGGCCTGTTGGTCAAGTGGTCAGAGGCCCTGACTACGAAACCGGAGGTTACGGGTTCGAATCCCGCTAGGGGCAGATGTCAATGTGATGAGCACTGGCATCTGTACCTGAATCTTGGATGTCTTATATTATGTATTTATATATATTTATCCGTTGTCTAGTACCCATAACACAAGCTTTGCTTAAATTGGGACTAGATAAATGGTGTGAATTGTGCAAAGATATTTATTTATTTATTATTTAAAAGTAAATCACTGAGAAAAAAGAATACAATACCTGTGCATGAATTTATACTACGCTCTCCATAAAAATATAGTAAAAAATATTTTCACTATAAACTGTGTAAAATTATAATATTCAATCACACCCGTACCAAATTCAGAAATTTCAATATCACAACTTAACGTAGTTATTCGGTTGATTTTTATCGCTCAGAAATACCTATTTCTTGTCAGTTTTTTACTGAACTTGTAACAAGCAAAAAACACCTCTAACCTACATATTTATTATCAGCAATATTCTATGTAACGAAATTGGAGGCAAAAAGATTGTAAGTTATTTCATTTTACGAAACATTGTAATAAGTTTTCGGTACAACGGAGTTATTGTATTTTCAAAGATTGGATGAAAATATTGGGGCTAAAAATAAGTAGCCATTTTATCAACTAGTTTTTACTTTGATTATATATTATATTATATTTACTTAGATACTGATTTTTTGAGCTTACGAGGGTTGTAGGTAACAATTTTAAACGAATATTGGAATGAAATCTACACCTAGGTTACCTACTTATAACGGATATTTAACTCACGTATTTTATTTTATATGCTGACATTTATTTAGTGTTAGTCTATAAGTCAACACAGCCGTGCAACGAATATGGTAATTGCAAAGTTTTTGAACCGTGTCAACAAATAAAAAAAATTACGCGAGTTAAATCCGTTATAATCTCATTTATATCTGTAATAACCGCGAAGGCATCAGAAATTATTAGGTAAACTCTTCATAATATAGGTAGTGTTGTTGAAGAATGGACTGTAATGAAAGCAATAGGTTTATGAAGAATATAGGAATTTAATAAGGTAACTTTACAAACGAACACAATATCACAACACAACTCAACCAAATCAACTAACAGACTGACAATTATGAAAACAATCGATATATAAAAAGGGCAATAGCCAATTAAAAGTAAAACTATATATACAAACGCAAGGAGTACGCAACAGGTAGGTTAAATTAGCTCGAACTTTAAGTCTAAACTCCAATTATTTCAATATTATAGTAAGTTATTTATCGACTCACTTTGTAGAAATAGAAATCTAATCATCATTCACAGAGTGTTAAAAAAACTAACAACAAAAACAAACGAACACTTAAAATTCAACTCAAGCACGCTCATTAAAGATTATCACTCAATCCATCTAAATCAAGACAATTTGGTGCAGTCTGTGGTAATGAGACCACAGATACACAATTATTCTTAATTTCATTCTCTATGATTAACCACATCATTTCTCAGAAATGGTCACGCCTTATTTCCAAGTTGACCACGTCTTTATAATAGTGACATAAACCAAATTATGTTACTCCATTTAGGATTCTAAGTCGTTACGATTAAATTTGAATTGATTTGACATATTTCGAGTTGTGTCATTATTCCATTAAAGAAGCGAAGTGTGATTATCTTAAGGACGTATACACATGCGAGTGTTAAGATAATCCTAATATCTATGGCAATAAAAACACTGATTCGCAGGAATGCATGTATAATTTCTGTAGTTGGTACAATATTGTGGCTGTATAGCTGTAATGACACCACATCACCACATATATGTATTTTTTTTCTAATTATTACCATTTAAGAGTTCTAGGAGGCACAAGACCTATCGAGACAAGTTATGCCTACCATACAAGTTATGTACTAACCTTATTTTTTTTTCTTTTGCTTTTTTAATTGCCTCACCGTTATACCTTCACTGGATTACCACAGATAATTATTTCAAAATAAAATTTAGTCAAATCCAGCCTTACTCGAGTTAAGCGAGACAAACAAACAGCTATTTAGGTAGGTAATTTTATATAATAACATAGGTACTATTATTATATAAATAATATATTCCTCTGTGTTTTAATAAATAAAGCCCAGTTCAGCAAAAGTACTTCTATTTAACTATCATAAATATTTAATCATTTACAGAATTTAAATAACGCAGATATGAAATAATTAACAAAGCATATTTATGGAAACATGTTATCTCCAGCTTCTAATTAAAAATAACTACATTTCGAGCATTATTACATTGCCATTGATCAAAATATAAACACGGTAATTATTAATTAACCTTGTTAAATAAATGTTAATTCAATTAGTATACATTTCACAAAAGTTTACCCAAAAGCAAAGCTAATTGACGGCGGTATGCGACATTTTAGTAATATATTTAAGTGCTAAAATAATTACATAAGCATTAACGTAAAATGAAACACATATTGTATGTATTAGACACCTATTATTAGTCATCTATTAATTAGTCACTTATTCTTATAATCATTATATTAAACCTGTCGAAGCATAAAAGTATCTTAAAGTGCTATATAGGTCATCGAAAAACTACACTAGATTCTCTATGGTCAAATGAGATATCTCTGTCATGTTCCTCCATCCAGAGGCCATTAACTTCTCTCATTGATGGAACTAATACTACACTAGACAAAACAAAATAATACAAGAACGACACTAAAAAAAACACTAGGTGCGATAGAGTCTAGTAGGATCTCTGTCACGTTCCACCAATCAGCGGCCATTAGCTTCTCTCATTGGTGGAACTAATACTACACTAGACAAAACTAACAACACTAGAACTACACTCAACAAAACTATGCTAGATGCACTAGTGTCGAGTGAGGCCTCTCTATCACGTTCCACCATTTAGAGGCCATTAGCTTCTCTCAGTGATGGAAGTATGTATTACTACACAAAACAAAACAACACTAGATGCGACAGTGTTGAGTGAGGTCTCTCTGTCATGTCCCTTCAATCACAGCATCATTGATGGAATTAATTACGGTAGATAAGGGCTAAAAGGCTTGAAAGCTATCAGGAGGCTTGCCACCCATCCGGTTTTGCAGTAAAGGCCCATTAGCTGGCCAACTGCGCTTCAGTATTCAGCGCGAAAACAAAAAAAAAAGCTAGACAACATAAGAATTACACAAGATGCGCTAGTGTCGAGTGAAGTCCCTCTGTAATGTTCCACCAATCAGAGGCCACTAGCTTCTCTCATTGATGGAACATGACAGGGCCCCTCGCGATAAACTCCATTCTTCTATCCCTCTCTAACTTGCTTAGTATCTAAAAGTGCGATAGGGACATAATGATGATCTTTCTTTTGTGCGTAAGCGCTTGTAGATTATTATGCTTACAATGTGTACTGACCGTAATACTTTCAATTTCAACGATCGCGTGTAACTATAGACCTATTTGTGAATCGAGATTACGTGTTGTTGTATACATTATTTATTTGCGAAACTGAATGAGTTTAACCCGAACCTAGATCAATGGACCGGGTAAAGTTAATGTGTTTTTTTTATGAATAAAATTTACTTCTATTTTTTCTTTTAGTAAACCGGTAATAAAAAAATCTGGATAGTTAGAAATGGATTTCCTGGCTTTTCATAATTCAATAGGGGATAAAAAAAGCTCTTTTAGAATGCTCACAGGTTTAAAATACCTATAGCTAGTACGTGCTAGTCCTACTAGGTACCTATGTGATAAAGTCGTAGGTACCTAATATAATGTGAGATATATCTCTTTATATGTTTAAAATACCTTTTATAATGAAATAAATAATGCAAAACCGTCAACCTAAAAATATTTTTCAAAAGTCGGTAAAAAATAAGAATGGTTAGTTGGAAAAATGTAATAAAAGATAAATGTTCTTTGTGATATCAAAACTGAGGTTTCGTTTTTATTGTCAACGTAAAAATAAGGAAATATTAAAGGAATAAATTCCTCTTTTATATTTCATGAAGGTAAAGTTAGTGTGCTATCTAAATAAAATAATATTGAATAGGAATGATATCCGTTAACTAAATTATAAGACTTCCTATAATATAAAAATAACAATTAACTGAACATTTATTAAAAATAGTCAAGGATTATTTTTCGCGGAAGTTAAATAAAAGTAACTAAATTTTACCCCAAGGAAGTTATGTAGGTAAGTAGGTACTTCATTGAATTGCTTTAAGAAAAGAATGGTACGACCGTGCCGCTTTTTTTTATCAGATTCGTATTAAAAAAATTACGTAGGTACCTATCTTGTCCTGTTCATAATTGGTGATTCAAACTATTACTTATTATAAAAAAAACAGCAGTTAACTAAAATACCTATGTCTACTAGAATTTATTTTCCCGAAACTTGGCATATTTTTACTTGACATAAATTTTATGCGAAATAGCGGGTTATAAAATAAAGTGCCAGTGTTTTGTTTAATAACGGCATAAGTACCTTGTTATCGTAAAACTTACGGCTGCGGTCGCAGTTTAACCGTATTACCTTTATGACGTTTAACGGGTTAACAACCAGGAAAACCGAGACAGGTTCGAAAACAAATAAATTTGTAAAAAACAAGTGCGAGTCAGACTCGCTCACGAGGGGTTCAGTACAATCTTAACTAATATTATAAATGCAAAAGTAATTGTCGCTTTCACGCTTAAACAACTGATTTAAATGAAATTTGGTACACAGGTAGGTAGACTAAGATCCTGAGAAAGGATATAGGCTATTTTTAATTGCGAAAAAAGGGTTAAAAGAGGGGGTTGGAACTTTGTATAAAATTCCACGCGGTAGGAGTCGCGGGCAAAATCTAGTTATCTGTAATTGTTTGGTCTCCTTACTCTATTTATTTTATTATTTTTTTAGTACCTATTTGTTGTTTTAGAGACAATAGTAATAAAACATTTATGAAAATTTCAACTGGCTAACTATCCCGGTTTATGACGTACCTAGTCTGGTGACGGACGGACGGAATAACGGATAGTGGAGTTTCAATAGGGTCCATTTTGGCGCTAACCAAATAATCTATGAAAAATAAAGGTTATGTCAAAATATCAAGTCTTGTATAGGTTTGATATTTCAGTTGTTTCAAAATCTATACTAATATAATAAAGAGGAAAGGTTTATTTGTTTGGATTGAAAAGGCTCCGAAACGACTGGACGATTTGAAAAATTTGTTGATAAGCTACACTATTCCCGAGTGACATTGGCTTTAAAAAAAAATAGGGATCCATGCGAAGCCTGGGCGAACCGCTAGTCTTGTAAATGTTTGATATTCTCAAATTTCAATTCTTTCAAAATAAGAGACAAAACACATTGAGATTAAATTCGACACCAATAAATATCTTCGTTGAAAATTCGATGAACATTCGCTGTTCTGTTTTTGAAATACAAACAAAAGAATATCATCAACTGTCCCGCGCTTTTGTTTCTCCCCAGTGTTGCCAACGTATCGTCCGAAGTGACGTCACTACTTTTTTTTAGACTTTGATATGACAACAATCAGCCTATGGACTGTAAACTAACTAACTATCTTCTAACATTAAAAAAGCGAGCGGTTTCGTTAACTGTTTATTACCAACTAAAAACAACTGACAATTTGGAATCAAAAACAAAACACAAATATAATTATTCTAAACATAAAACACATAAAAAGTATAAAACTATAAAAAGAGTTTGAATCGTCAACACAGCCTATTTAGTTGGTGATTGATAACACTATCTCAGTTCGGCCCCAATAACTTTTATCTAAAATTATCTACAAAACAATAATAAGTATTAAATCTACATTAGAAATGTCTCTACTTTCTAAGTGAAGCACTAAATAATATTTACAGAGTCATGTTAAGTTTTAAATATGAAGACGACATATACTACATGGTATAAAACAAAGTAGCTATCGCTGTCCGTCTCTATATAATATGCTTAAATCTTTAAAAATACGCAACGGATTTTGAAGCGGTTTTTTTAATAGGTAGATAGAGTGATTCAAGAGGAAGGTTTATAGCACCCATGTGAAGCCGGGGCGGGTCTCTAGTTTTATAATGTGTGGATCATATAATCCGCCGTATTACATTACGGCTAGCCGTTTAACCGGATTGTCATTGTAATACATTTTTTTAATAATTAATGACAAAATAACAAAAGAAAAGATAGATTAAGACTGTAACCTTCGTGAAATTAGAATTGCTACCAGATAGTAGGTTAGGTTAAAACTGCGACAATCCGGCTCATCGTTGAACCGCCGTTTTACAAAACGGCCGACTATAGGTACGATCCGGCTGTGACATATGTACGTTTGAGAGGTAAAAACACATTTTTAACAAATTTCTTCTATATATAACAAAGTTGTTTTGTTTGTGGTAATTTAATTATGCTGAGATAATCGTCAATAACCAATGTTCTCATAAAAATCGGGTAACTCTTTGTAACAGCGTCTTATATTTTCGACCTATTGATTGTTTGATAGTCTGTGGCAACTGTCACTTATTTTCGGAGTTTGACATATAGATTATTGTTTTATATAAATCATTGATGTTGTATTTTGGAATATCGATGTATATATTAAGTGATGTAAATGGCTATGAATTGAGATAAATACAAGTTGATTGAATAAAGGACTGTTTTATTCTGACGAAAACTAATGGAGGTTACATCTTCATATGTACAAAACCATAATTAGTCTAAATTAGAAATCTACTTTCTAAGTGAAGATCAAAATAATACTATAGGGTCATATTAAGGTCTAAGTTGTAAACAAGTGACCTTAATGGTCGGTCGTGCGCCTAATTACGATGAGAGAAAGAGATAGTTTCGATTCGAGAGTTGCTTTTTTCTAATTTTATATTTGGCACAGTGTCTGAGTTTAGCTGATACTGCAGGTGTTTTTTTAGGGTTCCGTAACTCTATTATTGAGACTCCGCTGTCTGTCCGTCTGTCACCAGGCTATATCTCATGAATCGTGATAGTTAGTCAGGTGTTTTTTTCATAGGTGGGTAAGGCCGCGGAAATGGGCAATAAGTAACATAGAGGTAACGTAGAGTTTATTCGTTACTTTAACGCAGAAGTAACGTATAAAATATTGTAAGGTTGAGTTCATAATAAACAAAAAAAACTCGTATTTTTGTAATCTTATTTTTTTTTTATTTCGTCAGTATGACATATTTTTGTTGCTGCTATGGTTATAATAACACATACTTAAGTACTAAGAAATAGACTAGAAAAAATATTTAAGGTAGGTACAACACACGCATTTAATAGTGTTTTTGTAAATAATAGTAGGTACCTACTTACACCCTTGGTGTGCGAGTTCGACTCGTACTTGGCCGGTTTATTGAGCATTAAAAATGGATTTTTGGAAATAAGAGTTTTGTCTTAAGAGAGACAAAAAAAGGGTGTAATAATTTCTGATGCCTTCGCGGTTATTACACATTGGAATGAAACAACTATTAACGGATTTAACTCGCGTATTTTTATTTTATTTTATTAGCTGACGTTTCGGATTCTTTAAAGTTTCCATAATCGCACTTTAGCGTTAGACTATTGTCAGCTCAGTCGTGCTACGATTATGGAAACTGTAAAGAATCCGAAACGTCAGCTAATAAAATAAAATAAAAATACGCGTTAAATCCGTTAATACTTGTTTCCAAAAAAAGGGTGTGTTTTTTTATTATCTTAACTAACCTCACATTTTAAGGTGGTGAAAGGGGATTAAAGAAAATATTCGAAAAAATTCGGGTACTTACTAACATAATAAAAACACTTTCACTATTACACAATCAAAATTTCCAAAAATACAAATTTGATTCTTTTCATTATAAAATTACAATAATAAGAGTTTAACTTACATTTTTAATATACAGATGTAATCAAATTTGAAATCTCCAATCGGGCATTTATTAAAACCAGTTTATATTGACCTGTTCCACCATAATACTCATATGAGATCAGAGCTCTTTACAATTAGTATAATTTACAGTTATCGGGGCTTAATTAAGCGAAATTTCTGCGAAGGCAATTAACTGTATTACGCAATGTTATCATAATGTATATCCAATATTTGACAATCGAGTATGCATAAAATATTTTTCGGTCTGAGTTAAAAAAATATTAAGTTAAGTACTACTTATAGGTAGGTAACTAGCTTTCGCCCGCGACTCCGTCCGCGTGGAATTAGTAATTACAACAGTTTATCCCCCTTTTAACCCTTTACTACCCTTTGTGTCCTAACTCAGGCACTAGTCTATTTGTATACCAAATTTCATTTAAAAATCGGTTCAGTAGTTTAAGATTTAAGCGTGATAGCGAGACAGATAGATAGACAGAGTTACTTTCGCATTTAATATAAGTAACTAACTAATAATTAGTTAGGATTAGGTTAGACATCCTCTTTGTATGATTTATATTTTTATAATTGTGTACCTTATGGCTATTTGAATTGTTTTTTTTATAGGTACTTACCTACCTACCGAAGTTACCTACCTACATGGTAAACCTCAACTGTATAGGTAATAAAAAAGGCTGTTCTAATAAGTACCTAGCAAATAGTCGTTAATAGTACATTACGCACCGAGGACAGTAAAATAAAAATTGTCTCAGATCACATGTAATTGTCGTCCGAGGCGAAGCCGAGGTTGACAAAAATTTGATCTGAGGCTTTTTTATTTACTGGCCGAAGTCAGTATACTATTTTTCTGTTCGACGAAGCCAGAAAGCGGAAATTTCATTTAGCGCAGCGGCCACAAAGTTGGCGCTTTCTGGCCGGAGAACAGAAAAAAATATTATTACGTTAGCACAACCCAGCCAACGTACCTAATTACTATTAGGTATATATGTACTAATTAAATATAGAGGTAAGGTTTCTACATACATAAGTACATAAATAAAATTTTAATCAAACAAAATAAAATACATTGATTAGTTTTCTTGTTATTCTGTAGTGATTTAGCATGTTCATGCGTAGACAATGATTTGACAAAATTTGAAAGAAAGTTACTTACCTACTATTTATAAAGAAATGATGAAGTGTTTGATTTTGTCATTTACTGACTTTATTTATGAGTGAATAAATGAAAGTAAAATGTTATATCGTGTTTGTATTTCTCAGTCATAATGTTCCTTAACTCCTTTTATGGAATTTAATTTAAAATCATTTTGTCATGACAGTCATTATGAAAAATGGTGGTAAATAAAATTATGTACAACTAGCTTCTGCCCACGACTTCGTCCGCGTGGAACTCCTCCTTTTTTGCAGTCGGTTAAAAAGTAGCCTATGTCCTTTCTCAGGCTCCAGACTATCTTTGTACCAAATTTCATTTAAATCGGTTCAGTAGTTTTAGCGTGAAAGCGTAACAGACAGACAGACAGACAGAGTTACTTTCGCATTTATAATATTAGTAGGGATAGTGCTATTGCGGTTTTAAATTACATTGCACACGTCATAAATCTATACTAATATAATAAAGAGGAAAAGTTTGTTTGGATTGAATAGGCTTCTAAACGACTGGACCGATATGAAAAATTCTTTTACTGTTGGAAAGCTACATTATTCCCGAGTGACATAGGCTATAAAAAAACGGATCCGGGCAAAGCCGGAGGGGCCGCTAGTAATAACTAAAATAATATGTTAAATAATTTTATTAAAATGTTTGTTTTCGAATTAATAAAAAGGCACATAGAATTGAAATAATTTCTGTTGCTTTCATATTCATTACCTATATTATTTAGAAATAAGCCATTATAATAATAATAATATGCGCTTTACTTACTATAACTAATGTAAAAGTATAATGGAATGCGAACGAAGTTGGATAAACAATAACTTATTATTATAATAAAAAACGTTAGGGATTCAGATATAGATCCGTATTCTAATGAAGTTCGCCCCATAACGGGGTTAAAAATTACGCGGACGAAGTCGCGGGCAAAAGCTAGAAGTAATATATAAAATTCTCGTGTCACAGTTTTCGTTCCCATACTCCTCCGAAACGGCTTGACCGATTCTCATGAAATTTTGTGAGCGTATTGTGAAATCAAGGTCTGAGAATCGACATCTATTTTTCATACCCCTTAGTGATAAGGGTTGTCCACTAATGTCCTCCCTTAACATTTTTTTTGCCGGGCGGGACGAAGTCTATCGGGAAGTTCAGTATGCGTACCTATACAATTACCACTTTTTTTTTTATTTTCTATAGTAGTTTTTATTTTCTATAGTAGTCCTGGTTTAAGCAGGACATCCAAAAATAGGATTTAGATATAGATCTGTACGGAACCCTATTCCGTCTGTCTGTCTAATAGCTACAAATTGTATCAAATCTCTTCTAAAATGTGAGTAAGCCAAACGATAGCGCGATGCAACTAGCGCGCAACGCCATCTAGCGGTGAATTGAGAAAACTGTCGACAAGGCAATGCAATACAGACTAAAACAAATTATGTAGGTAAGTACTTGATTAAAAAATGGATACTATGTAGTAATGGACCCTAATTTAAAAAAAAGGTATTAATGTAGGTAACAAGAACCGTTTTTTTTACTTTTAATTTACTTATACTTAAGTCCGGTTGAAATTAGCTATAATTAATTATAGCGTACTAGCGGTTCGTCCCGGCTTCGCACGGATCCCTATTTTTTTCAAAATATTCTATAGCCTATGTTAGTCAGGGTGAACGTAGCTTCCCAACAGTGAAAGAATTATTAAAATCGGTCCAGTAGTTTTTGAGCCTATCCATTACAAATAGGTACAAATCTTTCCTCTTTATAATATTAGTAGCGTATAACCTATCTACTTATAGAACTTTTAAGTAGACTAGACTAACTACTATGACTACTATGGAATGCTTACTTAAAACATTTAGCGGTGACATCAATAAAAATACAGTTTCTACGGTATTTGTTCAAGATAAATGTAAGATAGTTTTTTGGGTCACCGATTGTCCTTTTTTGTCACGTTTTCTGTGACTCATTAGGAATGTAACAAAACATGTTTCGGATATTTGAGTTTGTTTATTTTAGAAATATTTTAGAAAAATAAAGATTTACACACATCTAATATTTTTTTGTTTATTTTATAAGTTTTCAGATAAACTTCAAGTACCTACCTGGTCTACCTTTTTAAATATAATAGTAAATAGTAGCATACAAGTAGGTAGGTATATGTTATTCTGATGTGTAATCTATATTTTCGTAAAATTTCATCAAAATACATTCAGTAGTTTTTGCGTGAAAGAGTAACAAACATACATCCAGACATCCGTCCAAAGATTCTTACAAACTTTCGCATTTATACCCAACTAACGGTTCGCCCCGGCTTCGCACGGGTCCCTATTTTTTTCAATATTTTCTTTAACCTATTTTACTCGAGAATAAGCTTCCCAACAGTGAAAGAATTTTTCAAATCGGTCCAAAAAAATTCTATAGCCTATGTTACTCGAGAATAGTGTAGCTTCCCAACAGTGAAAGAATTTCTTCAGTCGTTTTGGAGCCTATTCAGTCCAAACAAACACCAAACTTTTCCTCTTCATTATATTAGTAAAGATATTATAAATAAGGATTGAAACAAAACTGTATCGAATTAACGCAGTTATTAATTACATTATAACAAAAACGTGTGTCAATAATTAATTGTCAAAAGGTGACATTGACATATAATTACGTCAATAAAACTGATTGAAGGTTATAAAAGTTCTCACAAGATACGCTGATTCTTTGATCATTGTACAAGAAGCGGCAGAAATTCATACCTATGTAATTCTTTTATTTGTTGTCTCTTATTAAATCACTAGTTGTGTCCCGTGGTTTCACTTGCGTTGGTTAAAAAAAAATCCAGGACCAATATTAAGGATACGAACAGCTTATGCCCTCGACTCCGTCCGAGTGGAATTAGTAGGTACCTACCTAATTACGAAATTTCAGGAGTATTTCGGGAGGGCACGACGATTTTGGACGAGAGAGAAAAAGTAATGTTGGAATTGGACACATTGTTATCGAGCCTTCGAATTGATTGTTCAGTACCTACTCTTAAGTTTAATTTTTATATCTATAGCTACCTAGGTACTAATATAATAAAGAGGAAAAGTTTCTTTGGATTGAATAGGCTCCCAAACGACTGGACCAATTTGAAAAAATCTTTCACTGTTGGAAAGCTACACTATATTCCCGAGAGACTATAGAAAATTTAGAAAAAAAAATAGTGATCCGTGCGAAGCCGGGGCGAACCGCTAGTCCCTAGGTACTAATATTATAAATGCGAAAGTAACTCTGTCTGTCTGTCTGTCTGTCTGTTACGCTTTCACGCTAAAACTACTGGACCGATTTAAATTAAATTTGGTACAAAGAAAGTCTGGAGCTTGAGAAAGGACATGGGCTACTTATTAACCGACTGCAAAAAGGAGGAGTTCCATGCGGACGAAGTCGCGGGCAGAAGCTAGTTATTTATAAAAGTAGAGACCAGTATCTCTACACTAGTTAGGGGAACATGAATGTTGACAAGTCATTGTCAATGACTAAGAATAATGCTCCAAAGAAAATAACTTCCGCTTGAAATGATGATGCTTACATTTACCTTATTTATTTTCAAATTACCTAACCTTACACGTTGTGTAAATAAGATTTGCACGTCATTCGTAAAGTGTAAATTGCTGTTGAATTTAAATTCAGGCACTTATGACGTTTATTGACTTGCTTTTTACTTCTTGATGACGATTGTGTTGATTAAATAACTTGAGATTGTGTAGTTAATGGGAAGAAGTCCTACTATTGAATCTGCCAAGCCTTAAAATTATTGATTGTTATAATTTCTGATGCCTTCGCGGTTATTACACATTGGAATGAAACAACTATTAACGGATTTAACTCGCGTATTTTTATAAAAATACGAGAGTTATTGATTGTTGTGATTCTGCGTAGTCGATCTGAATTTCAGTGATTTATATTTATTTATAACTAGCGATCGAACCTTCTTCTATAAACCTTCCTCTTGAATCATTCCATCTATTGAAAATACCGCTTCAAAATCCGTTACCTACGTATTTAGTTTTAAAGATTAGATTAGCATACATAGGGACAGACAGACAGCGATAGCGACTTGTTTTATATTACTTATGTAATAATAATATATGTACTTTCTAATAATAAAGACTAAAATGTTTTCTTGGGAAAATTACCTGTTTATTTTCATTCTAGCGGTTCGCCCCGGTTTCGTACGGATCCCTATTTTTTTCAAAATATTCTATAGCCTATGTTATTCAGGATGAACGTAGCACAGTGAAAGAATTTTTCAAATCAGTCCAGCCGTTTTCAAGCCTATTCAATCCAAACAAACAAACAAACCTTTCCTCTTTATAATATTACTATAGATAAACTATTTCATGTCTATTTTCAATCATAATACTACTAACGTACTAACTCAAGATTATTAAGAACAGCACATGCTTGTTTTTATCGCTCATAAAATACACAAAAAAACTTTCACGTGAAATCTTCACAAAAAGCCCGTGCCGTAAGACTATAATAAAAACATCACATCCTCTTCCAAGGTCGCTAACGACCTGTGAATAAGGAGGCTGTGCGAAAAACATGTTTTCACACAGGTTCACACCGGTCAAAGTCAATGATGCTATAATATGTTTTACTTACGTAAGTATATTTGCGATTATTACTATTATTAGCGATGCAACCCAAATTTGAAGTAGCGAGCCTATTATGAACTGTCGACAACATGTTGTCGACAAGCAAAAGGTTCGTCTTCGTCAAAAGTATTTTGTTATCGACATGTAGTAATAAGAGACGACATCGACCTGACAAGATTTCTCGTTGTCGACAACGTTGATTTTTGACAGATCATCGCGAGAATAAGACGATATCGACATGACGAGATGTCGACTCGACAATTCATCATAGCCTCGCTGATAACTTTAACAGCTTATTTGTGTTGTACACATGTTCAGTTTGGACGACATTGCATGGTTAACTGAGTGACGTCTAAAATCAAATTGAGGGGGTAGAAGAGGGCTTACGTATATTTAATCATTATAAATATAAGTATTATTACTTAGGTACAGGTACTTAGATAAGTTTTAAGTTCAATTGAGCTAGAACGGTTTTCAAATTGAACTATCTTGGATTATCCTATGATTTTAACCTAATCTATTTTTTTAAAGTTTATTTAAATATATAAACATTTCTATAATTTTAAAAAAATATAAGTATATATATTTCTGTCAAAATGTAAAAAAACTAAAAATGTAACTTAAACATTGTTTTCTTAAAATGTTAAATGCTATATTTCTTAAAAAGTCGGTTATCTACAATACCTTATTTACCCTAGTATATTCGATAATAATATTCATTACAAACGATATTGGATGTCTACTCAATCAACGTCAAATTTCCTTCCAACTATTGAGTGATGAAATTCCCAATATCAACCTTTCGAAACGTGTTTCAAATAAAAGGAAAACGCAAAAATATTTCCAACGCAAAGGCTTAACAAAAATATAAATACAAACGAAACGAACATTTTCACAAAAAGGATTCGGTAAATGGTCCAACAAACACAACACCTCACCTAATGGAAAGGTAACGTAAAAACAAAACAAACTGAGCTCACCTTCTAATGACCGTTCATTTTCCACCAAAACACAATTTATGGTCACAATAACAATGTTAATCAAGTTCACGCGTAACTCAAAACTTGCGTTACCGTCGATAACGTTACGGATTCCTAAAATTAAATAATAAACGCAAACTAACACGTTTTAGTTACCGGTTACGGTAACGGTGCGCACGGCCGCTGCGGTCTCATGTTAGAGCGCAAGTGACCAGCAATGCAAGAAGCATTACAATCGCTCTGACGTCACTCGAAATGAAATTAAAAATGGAAAGAAATCCGAAGAAGCCGGAGAACCCATAGATGCGTTATAGGCAGCTAACATGTCATCCAAAGGAGAAAGTACCAGACTTTGCCTAGTCATCCACGATTTGAAAGTGTAAGTCGATAATCAACGGCGCATTTTGATCAATAACGGTCAAATATAGTCCAAATTCATCTTCATATACCAATCTAGAATTTGAATAACTTCCTTAAAATTTGCGTAACTTCAAAAGTTACGCAATCACAACATCGAGAGAAGGTGCGAATTACGCAACGGTGTAATTGTCCGAATGAGATATAAAGAAACGGTCGCCCAATTATTCTATTTCTTGATAAGACTGTAAAAATATTACCCCACTTAAATTATATTGACCCCATAAAACAAAATTGTCTCGGATATGCAAAGTGAGCGGTGTTTCATGGCCTCAGTAAAAACGGGGATAGGTTTCGTATAATGCAAAACGAGAAATGAATAATGCGATATCTTTATGGTGAATGAAAGAATCGTTCTAGCGGATGAAATATGGAAGTAGAAAAATGTTTGGAATAGAAATATGTGCGTAGATTTAATGACATTACAAGTACCTATTGAAATCTACATAGATAATTAAGATTAACAAAACTTTTTATCTTTTGTTTTATTGTTTACTAGCGCCCCGCACCTTCACATGGGTGCTATAACCTTCCTCTTGAATCACTCTATCTATTAAAAAACCGCATCAAAATCCTTTGCGTTGTTTTAAAGATTTAAGTGTACATAGGGATATAGGGACAGAAAAAGCTACTTTGTTTTATACTATGTAGTGAAGTAAGTAATAGATACCTAAACTATTTATGATGGGATATAGGGACAGAAAAAGCGACTTTGTTTTATACTATGTAGTGAAGTAAGTAATAGATACCTAAACTATTTATGATGGCTTACCTATTGGTTAAGCGGCTAAATTATAGGTGGTGTGTTCGAATCCGTATGACATCTGTTGCTTTAAAACGAATTCAATTGAACTTAACGTGATTTGAAGATCTAGGCGCCTGACATAAAAGTGGCTCATTAGCTAATCCGTATTAATATTATAAGTAACTCTGTCTCTCTGTCTGTTGCGCTTTCACGCTAAAACTACTGGAATAATAAGTGAAATTTAGTACCTACAAAGAAAGTCTGGAGCCCGAGAAAGGACATAGGGACATTCTTTTTAACCGACTGCAAAAAAGGAGTTCCACGCGGACGAAGTCGCGGGCAGAATGCAAATGATTACTAAATAATAAATATAAAGTATTTGTACCAGCATCATAAGATATTTTCACCTTTTTTTTACTTATTGATTCTCTTCTTAAATCCTAACTAATATTATAAATGCGAAAGTAACTCTGTCTGTCTGTCTGTCTGTCTGTTACGCTTTCACGTTAAAACTACTGGACCGATTTAAGTGAAATTTGGTACAAAGAAAGTCTGGAGCCTGAGAAAGAACATAGGCTACTTTTTAACCGACTGCAAAAAAGGAGGAGTTCCACGCGGACGAAGTCGCGGGCAGAAGCTAGTAACTATTATAATTGTAAATGATTTATAGTCTAAGACGACAATGACGGCGTTTCAAACGCTCAAAGATCCACCCAAAATCAACAATGATTTTTGCAATGACTTTTTTTAATTATTTCACTGTTACAAAACACGATGATATCCGAGAAAAAACAATAGTAACATTGCAAATTTTTTGTCGTGTCATGACAATAATGAAAATGATTTAATCGATACGGTTAACTGTTTCTTAAAACGAAGTAATCATGTCTTTTTATGATCAATTAAAACATTTTGTTACAGTCGTAGTAATTGAAATGCTTTCAATAAATTATCTTAATACATGCAACGGAACTCGATATTTTTTTTTTAAGACCATTCAATACTTGAACACATACAAATGTGTACCTGTGTTTCTCCTTCAAAACGGGTGCTATTGAATTATTTGTGTTTAGAAATAAAATCACCTCTAGAAAGGATCTATCCCTTAGGAAGAAAAAGAGGATTAAAGTTTGTATGGGACAATGTGATTCTTTGGTCTAATTAGGTAGAGGTAGACCTTTTATAACCTTTTTTAAATTCAACTCCTAACGCAGTCAAATGTGTGGTAAAGATTAAGACGAATTAAAATCTTCAAAAAGTAAACAGACTTAATTTATGATTCAACGTGTTCTGATACACACACAACGTAAAATAGATATATAATTATAATAGACAAAAAAAATAGGAGCTACTATGCCACAGACAAACACACAGAGACATCAAACTTATAACACCTCACACAAAAACATAGAGAGACGTAAAATCTTTTTTCTATCGGGGGTTAAAAAAGTGTAAAAGGAGGTAAAAAACGAAACATAAAGCCGCATGCAGAAAATTCGTGTGACTTAAGTACTTAAACATAATTATAAAACTACTGTGTGAAATTCTTGCCATGTCTTGTCTAAGTTTAATGAAGACTGGCACATTCCTTACACGCACTCATCACCGCTAAGTGAATTAAAATTACGTGTAATGAATCAAATCTGTACAAAGAAACTTCATAGGCGCGTCTTTTTTTGACAGCTCATAAATAAATTATAGATCATGCTGAGTATAATTCTTATTGTCATTGATACATAACAGTGTCGATAAAGTGTCACTTTCGATTGTTAAAATGTACCCACTTTTGATGTTTTTTGTTTTGATCATGTAAGTAGGAAAATAGAACTGCAGACGGGGTCTTTAAGTAAACTTTGATGTCATCAAAATTCTATCTTAGTACCTAGGTACTAGTGGGTACATGTATCAGTGGTTCACATATAGGTGAATGGATATAAATGAGTACATACTACTGTATACTTAAAGTTAAAAATATTTCCCTTCTGGATTAAAATCAAAGACGATCAAAGACGAAAAAACTTTTTTTTCGAACAATACTGAAGTGCAGTATGCCGACTAGAATGTCGTTTGCTTGAAATTTATAATATTTAAATGTCAATACACAGATTTTGTTACGTGTATCGACATAATTTTATCGACTACTGATAACCACGTTAAAATGTTAACATGAAGATAAGATTTATTTTTATGTCGTTACAAGTTTAAAAGGCAAAAAAAACTTGTATTAAGCTTGACATTTGTCCAAAACGTTCTACATTGTCACCAAATGTCAATGTTTAACCTCATTTCAAGATTAAGTCATCTGATTTTTCACATTTAACTCCTTTCTAAGGTCATAGGGTGAACAAGACCGCAGGGTTACCATTTGCCCGTTAAGTGAAGTGATAATAATTCGAGCTAACCGCATGTTTTGCATACCGGATCGCATGTTCTTCACGTTGTTCCGTCACGTCCGATTAGTTACAATTATCGAGTGTACCTAATTGCGACTCGACGGGAAAAGTTGAGAACAATGCGTCTTTTTTCATAGTAATAGCTGAGGTTACTACGGGACTTGTTTTTATTGATGTTTTACTACATAGCTGCTAACAGTAAATTTGCTAGAACTGCGTATTGGAATAAACAGTTTACAGTTCTTGTATAGGTAAGTTAGTAAAAACCTTATTTATTAATGATTATTTATTTGAAAACAAATTCAAGCTTAAGAGAAGGATGAAAATTGTTTCATTCTATTATTTTGTTGGTCGTTTGTCAATTATACTTCAGAATAATATTTGCCATGAATAATTTTACCAATCCAAAAAATGCTTTTTACATATATAGGTAATATCTTTACGTAGGTTTTGTATATTAAGATTAAGCCAATCGAAGTAGGTAGGTATTGTTATCACGTCATCGTCAGTGACAAACTCGACTCACTTTATACTCACGGTCAATTCGATCGAAAATCCACAATGAGTATGAGATGAGAACATATAGTAGCACATGTTCTCACTGACATATTACTGCGTAAAGTTGATCAACACGAGTAGTCAGCCGAGTAAGTGGATAATTAGCATTTCATATTTTTGCTTCAGATACTGATCATGTCTAATATCTTTGGAATAGTCGTGAAAGTAAAATTTTCATTTACTTAGAACTGAATGATTATTGAAAATTAGTATTGATTGTTTCATAATTATTGGTACGGTTAGCAACAGAAAAAGAACGCTGAACGTAAGGTTAGAGGATCGGTCATCCATGTTCATACCTTCATTGGACAAAACGTACCTACCAATTAATCTAGTCCCAAAACAAGGGTACCTTATAGGCACTATGGGTGCCCTCACGCTCACTTGAAGGTTACTTTACGAGCGTAAGGGCACTATTACTACGCGCGTGCGACAGAGACAAATAGAAAAAGGGCAACGTCCTTTTTTTCGCTGTGCTCCGCGACCGTCCTTTAAACTACGCATAAACATATAAATACATATAAGACATCCAAGACTCAGGTAGAGATGCCAGTGCTCATCACACTGACATTTGCCCCTAGCAGGAATTCAACCCGAAACCCTCCGGTTTTGTAACTAGTGGCTCTGGCCACCAGACCAACAGACCGTTAAATAAAATAGGAGCTGAGCAATAAGTATTCCGCGCGGACAAAGACAGTGCACAGGCAGAAACTAGTACCATATTTTGCAAGCTTGTAATTATGCTTGCATCTTGAAATCTATAAATCATACGTCATTAAGTTTATGGTTTTCTGAAGTTGAGATAGCAGCTAATTGTTCTTATCTTTCTACACAGCTGACGTCGCTGATGACTGGCCATCATTCACATTTCCTCGTTCCTCGTTCTGATTTTGTTTATCAGCCTTTGATACTTTTTCTTGTCGATATTACAATAAATTAACCTGAAAAGAAGCCATGTTTCTCACTGAACTTTATAGTTTTATTCACTTTGAATTCTTAATTTTTGTAGCTGTAAGAAACTTGTAAAAAATATTAGAAAATCTAATTTCTTTGGTATTTAATAATAATCGATAGAATGAAATGATTAAGACTACACTTGATTGGTGAAAACCTGTATTTTAGATGTTTTTTAGATTTCATAACAATAACGAATACTGTAGAAAGAAACAAATAAAGAATATTATGAAAATAAATACCAAAAAGAAGACGAATGACAGACAAATGCCCGCGTTCACACTGAAATTTACCCCGAGCAGTATCGAATCGCAACCAATTTCATAGTCAAGATCTCTGAGCAAACATATTGTTAAAAAGTATGTGTGGATTTTGTTACCTACGATATTCTCTTTTAACTAGGTACAGTTAAAAGAGAATATCATAGGCTCTTAGACCGGAAAAATCTCGTACCTACTTGAAATGCAGTATGTATATAAAATAAGAAAATAAATGTAAAACAAGGTTGTGTGGAGGAAATCTTTGGTGAAACTTTGCGTGATGACCAATGGACCAATTAATATGAATTTCTTTTGAATCGTGCTTTATTGATCGTTTCTTACTTTCCGATACGGATGATTAATTCGAATTCTTTTTTATCTTGGGTCAAAACTCATCTCTTCATCACTTATGACTTCCTGTTACTTAACGATAATCCGCACCTTTACTAGAAAAGTGTGACAACTCAAAATAAAACCACATGAATTCAAATTTTAATGTGGAGACTTAGAGGCTTAAATGGCGTAGCAAAATATTTTGAGATGTGACGCTTTTTCTAGTAAAGGTGCGATGCGATATTCCTATATAAAAAGAGAAGCTGACCTAATGACTGATATTAAATCAATGCAGGACCTAAACTATTAAGGGTTAGAAACGTGAAATTTTGCGCAGTGGTTCCTTTAGCATTAAGAAAGGATTTTTAGTAGGTATCGTATATCGTACTAATATTATAAATGCGAAAGTAACTCTGTCTGTCTGTCTGTTACGCTTTCACGCTAAAACTACTGGACCGATTTAAATGAAATTTGGTACAAAGAAAGTCTGGAGCCTGAGAAAGGATATAGGCTACTTTTTAACCGACTGCAAAAAA
Organism: Polylopha cassiicola; assembly: GCA_038024825.1. Taxonomy (NCBI): domain Eukaryota; kingdom Metazoa; phylum Arthropoda; class Insecta; order Lepidoptera; family Tortricidae; genus Polylopha; species Polylopha cassiicola. Next base: position 3,533,510 of record CP149053.1, on the reverse strand, counting down.
GGAGGCGTTCCACGCAGACGAAGTCGCGGGCAGAAGCTAGTAAGGTAATAAACCATGCAAGGTCAATGAAATGTTCTTAAAAGCATGAATCACAAGTTTTATCAAAATCGTAGCTAATCTAAATATTATTCCATACAAACTTCCAGCCCTTTAAGGCAACATTTTTTGAATAGCTTTTTAGTCCATTTTGAATTAAAGCAACTGTCAAAATTTTACAGTAGCGGTTACGGCTGTGCGTGTCTGTCAGCGGGAACTATAAAGATAGATGTTTAGTCATATGCCATACGAAATAAGCCTTTTTAATTCCACCACATTTTCCCACCATGTATGGACAAAAGAAAACATAAACATACATCTCCAGTCAACATACGTTTTATTCATGGAATAGTGAAAATGTTATTTGCAATTCAATTGGCGTTGCCAAGTGTATTGATTGTCACTGTTTTTGTTATAATTATGTGGTAGTTTGGTCGCTTCAGTAGATACGTGTTCATTTATTTATCTATACTTTATTGCACAAAACTAAACAGAGGTATGTATACAAAAAGCGGACCCGTCCAGTAGGTAGGTACCAGTCTAACTTAGGTACAGAAATAATAATATCGTAGGTGAAAACGATTACTAATAAAACCGTTTAAAAACAAAAATAAAGACAACCAAACAATACAATTAGGATTATTGTACTACGTAAATATAAAATACGTAGGTATATAAAGATATAATTATATAAAATACTTGCTGTCCGCTCCGGCTTCGCTCGGATCCCTTTTTTTATAGCATGTCACTCGGGAATAGTGTAGCTTGACAACATTGAAAGAATTTTTCAAATCGCTCCAGTCGTTTAGGAGCCTATTCAATCACAACAAACAAACGAACGAACTTTTCCTCTTTATTATATTAGTATAGACAACATCCCTACTAATATTATAAATGCGAAAGTAACTCTGTCTGTCTGTCTGTTACGCTTTCACGCTAAAACTACTGGGCCGATTTAAATGAAATTTGGTACAAAGAAAGTCTGAAGTCTGAGAAAGGACATAGGCTACTTTTTAACCGACTGCAAAAAAGGAGGAGTTCCTCGTGACGAAGTCGCGGGCAGAAGCTAGTACATAATATAGTTATAATGATGAATATTATTGACTCAGAAAGTGCTTACGCAACATGCTACAGTATAAAAAAATGCTGAACAACAATGTGTTGAAACTGACCATTGTTTATATTGCCGAATTGCTTTTGACTGTTCTTTGTTGGATGATATAGGTTTTTTAATTCGACCAAGGATATTCTTTCTCACCGAGAAGCAATACCTATATAGATTAAATTAATTTATTTCCTGTGAAATTTCGAAACGTTGGCAAAAAAGACAAAACACGCGAGTTAAATTCATTGTTTAATTTCATCCTATTCCTAATTCTAACTAATATTATAAATGCGAAAGTAACTGACTGTCTTGCTTCCACGCCAAAACTACTGAATCAATTTAAATTAAATTTGGTACACAGATATTCTGAGAAAGGACATAGGCTACGTTTACTTGCCGTAATTATTTTTCACGCGGACGGACGGAGGCGCGGACTGAAACTAGTATATACCTAATAACCGCGAAGGCATCAGAAATTACTTACTATACTAATGAACTTTTATTTTAATAATGTTTTTAATAATGTTTTTAATAATGAACATATCCGAAATATATTATAATAATATAGTAGATATTATAAATTTTAATGAGGTCACAGACCCTACCGAAACGACCCCAGGGGTATTTCACAATTCACATTTTATTGTCCATTAAATACTAAATAGAGAGGTTTAAATTCAGGTTTACAGCCATGAAAACGTTCATTACGGGCCAATTTACGAATTTCCAAAGTATTAAGGTTTGAACAAAAGGTATTTTATAGAGGGCACTAAACGATTTTTAATACGTTTGGATCCCTTCAAGTATTACGTAAGCACTATATGGGATGGGGGGGTATTTGACAGGTTTATTTTTGATGACATGGGAGTAAGGGGTTTAGGTTGTGATTACGTAAGCAGTAGAAAGTTATTAAGTTTTTTTACATAAATGACAAATCAACGAACGAACACATTTAAAAAAAAAAATATAAAATTTACATACCTACACTACTACACTACTTTACATTATTTAAACAGCCTCTTTACAGTTCTTTTTACACAGCAAAAACAAGTGAATTGAATTTTCAAAAAAAAAGTTTGGGTGTAGGTACACTTTAAAATGATTAGGTATATGTAATAATCTTGATACTGATTATAATTATATCGTGGTGCCATTTTTAACCCCTTGACGCAAAAAGGGCATTGTTATAAGTATGACGTATCTGTCTGTGAGTGTGTCTGTCTGTGGCATCGTAGTTCCCGAATGGATGAACCAATTTTGATTCTGTTTTCATTTGAAATGTGAATAAGTCGGGAGGGTAGCTATGTTTGATGATCCGTGCAGTTGTTCAATATTTTTGGAGATACAATCTTTTTCAACCGACGAATTATGATTTGTTTCCAAAAGGTTAGAATTCTGAATCAGGAAATGTATGTAAAATAGATAATTACGTCAAACCAAGCTTCTACGCCTCCACTATAAGGGAAGCCATATTTCCTCTAAGTATAGAACCATTAGTAAGGCTGCTCTGCAGTGATACTATAATTACATTATGCACTGCCATTACGCATTTCCATACCGTAAAGTAGTTTCAGGTTCAAAACATTATTTTAATAGCAAATAATTAGGCCTACATGAGTTAAATTAGTCAAAATATTATGTCTTTTAATAATTTCTGATGCCTTCGCGGTTCGCACACATTAAAATGAAACAACTATAGCGGATTGGAATGAAACAACTGTTAACGGATTCAACTCGCGTATTTTTATTTTATTTTATAGACTACAAGCTTCTGCCCGCGACTTCGTCCGCGTGGAACTCCGCCTTTTTTGCAGTCGGTTAAAAAGTAGCCTATGTCCTTTCTTAGGCTCCAGACTTTCTTTGTACCAAATTTCATTAAAATCGGTCCAGTAGTTTTAGCGTGAAAGCGTAACAGACAGACAGACAGACAGACAGACAGAGTTACTTTCGCATTTATAATATTAGTTAGGATTAGGATGGTCAGCTCAGTCGTATTACGATTATAGAAACTGTAAAGAATACGAAATGTCAGCAAATAAAATAAAATAAAAATATGCGAGTTAAATCCGGTAATATAGTTGTTTCATTTCAATGTGTAATAACCGCGAAGGCATCAGTAATTAACTACATATTTTTAACGGGTTTAGCTCGCGTATTGTATTTTATTTGCACACGTTTCGAAAAAATAACAGTGTCCATAGTCGTATTACGACCGAGCTCTTGATAAAATTACTATTAATATTCTGAAAAAATACTTTAGCGTTAGACTATCAACAGCGAGTCGAATCCGTTATAGTTGTTTCATAACTACATAGTACAATAGTTATAATACAAAGTCGCCGTCGCTGTCTGTCCTCTATTATGCTTAAATCTTAAAAACTACACAACGGATTTTGAAGCGTTTTTTAATAGATATGTTATAGGCAATGTGTATAATGCAGGCATTCTATACATTTCCTAGGTATTGTATAGAATGCCGGGGTCGTCCAGGCAATGTGTGAAATGATATTGAATGTTCAAACTATTTTACACTTTACCTAGGAAATGTATGGAATACCTAGGCATTGTATAGAATGCCGGTAAACGCATAGGTAATGTATGTAACGCGTTTTTTTAGTACCGATCAGTAGTCATTTTCCATTAAATAATCACACAAACAATGAATGATAACACTCTCAGTTTAGAACCAATGCGTGAACTAAAAAATACGTCTGCATAAAACAAAGGAGTGCTGCGTACTAACACAACGGACAAGTTGCAACTTGTTTACGGGGTAGTCCCGCACGCCGCGCACTCGCCTCCTTCCCGTGGTCGTTCATTATACACATTGCCTGATGCGCTTCGGGCATTTTATACAATACCTAGGCAATGTATGAAATGAATCGTATTATACACATTGCCTGAACGTTTTAGGCAATGTATACAATGCCTAGGCATTCTATACAATGCCGGATTATACACATTGCCTATAACAGATATATAGATTCAAGAGGAAGGTTAGCACCCGTGTGAAGCCAGGGCGGGCCGTTAGTTCCAAAATAAAAAAGATGATTAAATTTGAAGTACCTACATAATGATAATAAAGACTTCTAAACTAAAATAGATTTCCAACCAAGCACATGCAATAAAATACAATGTAAAAAAGAAACACGAGTAATAGTCTAATTTGAAATACGTGCAGTTTTTTAACCATTGTCTTATTCATAATTGGTTTTAACATAATGCAAATTAGGTGCATACTGCATCTACTAAGAGGTGTTCATGCGAGACTTAGTAAATTTGATTAATTGCCTTTATGCAGATGTAATTAATTTATGTTTATTCAATGATTTTACTATGAAATTACTCATCTCATTGCGTTCCATTTATATGATTTATCATTTTTTTTTCACTCGGGCGAAATTACCTACAAGTAAAATATGTGAGTTACATTCCTTATAGGTACGAGTAGTACTTTCATTACAATGTGTAGCCGCGAAGGCATCAAAAATAATGACATTTTATAGTTATTGTAAAGAGTATTATAATAAGGTCTCAAGTTACTTAAAAGAAATAAACAGTGATTAATGAAAAATAATTGAGTAAGTACCTACTATTCCTTTGTTCCTTTAAAAAGCACCGATTACTCTAATTTGGTTTTGATAATACCTGCCTAATATATTCATAGTACTTACAGCTATACCGGTTTTGCTAATTTTGGTTTTGTTATACCGTGGAAGTTCAGGGAAGGTTAGTAAATTTGAAGGTTAAAAAATGACATAAAATGCGGTACGAAGTTCATTGGGTCAGCTAGTGTATGTAGGTACTTACCTAAATAATAAAAATATATTATTAGACAAGTGATCTTAGAAATATATTATTAAAAGTATTTTTTTAATTATGATAATGATGAGTAATATGTAAGCACTTACAAGAAGTTTTAATTACTTTTATAAGTAAGTACCTACCTATTTTTTAGTTTCATATCTATTTTTTTTTGTTTCAGCCAAATGTCCTGTTTTTCTCAACTTTTGCGACTTCTAATTGTTTTATGGAACCGAGCTCATTATCAAAACTTTCCAAATTGAAAGTTTCAAGATTTAAAACATTGCAACTTCTGTGCTTTCAGTATTTTTTTTTATTAAAAAGTTACTTTGCGATTTACTACGGAAGTTTTTCGAGTGCCACCTACCAAGTTGGAGCTTAAATCCTTATTCTGGTATGAATTTTAAAACCAAATCAAAATTTAAAAATAACAATGATGTGATAATTTCTGATGCCTTTGCGGATATAAAACATTGGAATGCATATTGGATCAACTATTAACGGATTCAACTCGCGTATTTTTATTTTGTTTTATTTGCCGACGTTTCGGATTCTTTACAGTTTCCAAATTTAAATCATCCTATAAATTACTTTAGCGTTAGACTATAGTCAGCTCAGTCGTGCTACGATTTTGGAAACTAACGCTAAAGTGACGTAACGTCCGTAATGTCATCCAATAAAATAAAAAAAGCGTGTTAAATCCGTTTACAGTTGTTTCATTCCAATAATATTGACTTGGTAATAGTACATTACGCACCAAGGCCAGTAAAATAAAAAATGTCTCAGATCACATGTAATTGTCATCCGAGGCGAAGCCGAGGTAGATAAAAATGTGATCTGAGGCTTTTTTATTTTACTGGCCGAGGTCAGTATACTATTTTTCTGTTCGGCGAAGCCAGAAAGCGGCAATTTCATTTAGCGCAGCGGCCACAAAGTTGGCGCTTTCTGGCCGGAGGACAGAAAAAATAATTACTTATACTTTAGTGTTACGGAATACGTCTCCCGGTGATATTATGAACTTGGCGCCACGGAGCACTTTCCGAGAGTAGTAAATCTTATGGTGTTCATTAACTTAATTGAAATTCAGATTTTAATTTAGATAATCTATTCTATCACTATGTTTGGTACTTTTCTAATTTACTTGTTAGTGGTAGGGAAATGAAAAACTGTGCTGTATAATTTTAAAATAATACTTAAGTACTTAATTAAAAACAAACTTGGTTGCATATAGAACTCGAAGTCACGCTCAGCAAAATCTACGTACCTCGTCGATTTTGTAAGGACTAATACAGAAAGCTGTTTTATTTTAATTAAATCAAATCGATCGTATGTATTTAATTATCATTGTTAAGAAATGACATAACAAAAATGTCTATATTGTCTATGTTCTAGGATTTTGTCTATGGCCACAACAAGCCGCCATCTTTTTCTTTTCCTCTTCGGCTTGTATGAATCAAACGGACTCAAAATAATGATTTGGTGTTTTAATTGTTATAATAACAGACAAATAAATTAGGTACACATTGGAATGAAACAACTATTAACGGATTTAACTCGCGTATTTTTATTTTATTTTATTAGCTGACGTTTCGGATTCTTTACAGTTTCCATAATCGTAGCACGACTAAGCTGACAATAGTCTAACGCTAAAGCAGCTCGGCTCAGTCGTGCTACGATTATGGAAACTGTAAAGAATCCGAAACGTCAGCTAATAAAATAAAATAAAAATACGCAAGTTAAATCCGTTAATAGTTGTTTCATTCCAATGTGTAATAACCGCGAAGGCATCAGAAATTATTAAATTAGGTACACTTCACTTGCCACATAAAATAAGCTCGATGTTACGAAGCCCGCTTATCACACGTCTCCCATTTTTTACAAAAAGATATTTTTTGTATATTTTTCATAAAATGATTTCATCAAAAATTCCAAAATTAAAACGCATCCCACGCGACAGAAACATATCTCTTAATCAAGTCATTAACTCGGAGGGGAGCTAATTCTGTGTGCATTAAGCAAACTCCAGTGTTGCCATATCAAAAAAGCAAAACGATTTCAGCTCGCTCCGTCCTTTTCACTCCTTCACTTTTGTACTCAAGTGCGAAAGAGATAGAAGTCTCGAAATTCAAAATTATCCGTTTCGAGTAGACGGTCTGATTAAAAGCGAGGTATAAGTATAAAATATAAAAACATGCCCTCATTTGGGATTCCGCGCTGCTGCAAAATAAACTAGAACGTTTAAAAGCAACTGTCTAGGGAAATATATTTGTTGGAATTTAATGCTGGCCAGTGGACAATTTTATGTAATGGACGGTGCACGTGACACATCTGGTTTTGAATATTTTTCATTTAAGAACTGATTTTAGAAAATGGTTTGAAATTGCATTCAGATTGGTTGACAGACATTTTTATTAGAAAGTCTGAAAGAACTTTTTGCTCCATAAAATATTACCTATGCCTGCAAAATATATTCTAAACCTCAATAAATGTGAAATTTTGTACCAATAAAATAGATAAAATTTGATTTATGCAATAAGGAGGGCAGATTCAAATATAAAAATACTTACCTTAAGTTATGTGGCCAAATAAATATTAAGTGTATAAAATGCGTCTACTTAAACGAAGGATGGAAGAAGGATAATGTTGCCATATTTTTATAAGTTTTATTTCAAAAATACTGCCACCTTGTCAATTCAATCGTGTTTCTCTACATATTTCCGTTATCTGTTCCTCTGTCACCAGGCTATACTCATGAACTGTGTTAGTTATTCAGTTAAAATTTTCACTTATAATTTCTGTTGTCACTTTTTTTTTCAATTAGCGTGCTAACCACGGCACGTTGTCTTGACGTAGTAACTTCCTCCAGCGAGCCTATTATGAACTGTCGACAACATGTTGTCGACAAGCAAAAGGTTAGTCGTTACGATATTATTTTGTTATCGACATGTAGAAATAAGAGACGACATCGACATGACAACATTTCTCGCTGTCGATAACGTTGGTTTTTGACAGATCATCGCGAGAATAAGACGATATCGACATGACGAGATGTCGACTCGACAATTCATCATAGCCTCGCAGGTCTTGATCACAACAACGTGTTAATTACTTTTTCTATTTAACTCGTCAAATGTACCATTATATTTTGAACAAACTTTTTTGACATAGTAAATGTCAAACTTTATAAGGCTTTGGGCCTTAGCGCTGAATGGGTTAACTATACTATAGGGTTATTAATGTCTAAAAACACGAATAAATGTTACAGCTTTATATTTGACAACCCTAAAGTTAAAAAGTAACAGTGAAAACGTTAAATTGATAACTAGTGCATAACCAGAGCTTTATTTACTGTATATAATCCTTGTTAAAGCGGGAACATCACGTACAAGCACGAATTAAACCATATTTTAGACTTATTTGGACCTTTGCCGGGGTTAAGCTTTAGCTGGCTGTAAGTTATGATTGTTTTAACATTTTCATTTTGAGTGTATTTTGTGAGAATGTGATTTTACAATGATTTTATTGAGTACAGTCAGATTTGATGACATTTGTTTTTGTGAAGGCGGTAACGCGTGGTCAGGCAATAAAATGATGATCTTGCTAATTAGGTACTGTTAACATAATAATTTCTGATGCCTTCGCGGTTATTACACATTGGAATGAAACAACTATTAACGGATTTAACTCGCGTATTTTTATTTTATTTTATTAGCTGATTCGTTTCGGATTCTTTACAGTTTCCATAATCGCACTTTAGCGTTAGACTATTGTCAGCTCAGTCGTGCTACGATTATGGAAACTGTAAAGAATCCGAAACGTCAGCTAATAAAATAAAATAAAAATACGCGAGTTAAATCCGTTAATAGTTGTTTCATTGCAATAGGTACTGTTAATTTTGAATTAACACTTCTGAGACGCCGTCATTGTCTCTAGCTGTCAATAGTTTTACTTTAATGTTAGACTATTATTAGCTCAGTCAAGTGCAAATATGAGATCTGTAAAGTTTCGAAACGTCAGCAAGTAAAATAAAATACTCGAGTACTTACATAATACCTTTATACTTTATGCCAAATATATACGTAAATTAAATAAATGTCCTAGGTAAAATAATACGCACCAATTGATCTAGTCCCAAACTCAATACAGCCAAAGCTCAGGTACAAATGCTTATTACACTGACATATGCCCATAGTAGGATTCGAACCCTCTTCCATTGGTTTCGTAGTTAGGGACCTTGACCGCTAGACCAACAGGCTATCAATTAATATATAAACGTATAGATGTTAAAAAATCCATAGTCTTTTCTAAATAAAACCATCAGATGGTTTACCGTATGACAGCCGAAAGTCTGCAACGCTCACTAAAACCAACCAAGTGTAGACAAAAACAATAAATTTAAACTTAAATGCATACGTCATAAAGACGATCCCGAGTGCAAGCTGTAATTAAAAGCTTGTAAAGCGTATACCAGGCAAATAATCGGATCGTTTGAATTAGAACCTTATAAGGTAAACAATAGGGTTTAATTTAAAAGTCAATGGACAGTCTCGCTTGGTCTCTTCCCACAGACCGCAAGCACCTGCTCTGGTCTTGACACCTCAGTTACGAGAATTTGAGAAATAGTTTAAACATTTTACAATGAATTTTGTACGAGAGTTGAATAATTTATTTTGGCGTAAATTGTTGCGACATTTCGCTTCTAAACAAAAAAGTACAAAAACAGAATAGAAAATGAAAATATTCTTTGATGCCTTCACGATCATTACACATTGGAATTAAACAACTATACTTAAACGGATTTAACTCGCGTATTTTCATAATGATAGATCAGTCGTGCTACCATTATGGAAACTGTAAATTTTTCCAAACGTCACGCAATAAAATAAACTACCTACGCTAGTAAAATCCGTTTGTTAATATTAGGTATGAATTAGATACATACCTACGAAGTTTTTTAAATTTGTGACGTTGGTTCACATCTTATGTTCACTTTCCTAGGACTTCGTTAGTTTGTAGAAAAAATACGAACTCGCAAAATTACTTACTATATTGTCTACATTAACGAAAAAACAAAAATACAATACCTTTCGGCCATTTGTCAAAACAATACAACAGCTAATTCCACTTTGCATAAACAACTTCAAGTCCATTCGAAAAACAAAAGACGCCGACTTTCACGAACTTCACCGCAATGCAAGCGGCGCGAGCGCAGTAAAAAGCACACACTGTCTAAGAGTTGTATGTACTTAAAGTTAAGTCGTAAGTGATTTTTAAGATGCCAGTGCTCATCACACTGACATCTGCCCTCAGCAGGATGCGAACCCGCAACTTTCGGTTTCATAGTCAGAGGTGACCACTAGACCAAAAGGCCTTAGAAATAAATATTATTTTTAACATTTGCGACATAAAAACACCAATTTATCGGGATTATTATAATAAACAACATATGATTTTCTAAAAAATGCTTATCATAGCATTCCAAAAGAAAGTAAGTGGATTGTCAAACAGTCCTATTAATTCTTTCAGTTTCTTTTTTAATTAAGACTAGGTGCAAAATGCATTCTAGCTCCTGCACTATTTGCTACTATTTGTGACGGAGTACTGACTCTAACGGAACTTGCAGCGATTTGCGACCTCGGAAATAATGTCGACTTACTGTATAGTGTATACTGGACTACCTAGGCAATATTTACCTACTATATTATAGAACTAGCGACCCGCTCCGGCTTTACACGTGCTACAAACCTTCCTCTTGAATCACTCTTATGTTTAAAAAAAACCTCATCAAAATCCGTTGCGTAGTTTTAAAGATTTAAGCGTACATAAGGATATAGGGACAGAAAAAGTGACTTTGTTTTATACTACGTAGTGATTTCCCAGTTAAAACCCCGGTTTTGTAGTCCGACCTATTAATCGAAATATTTACGACATAAAAACAAAAAAAAGCAAACTTTATCGGCCTTGTCAATAATAACTTATGAAAGTATTCCAAAGAAATGAAGTGGATTGTCAAACCTACCCTTCCAAAAACGATGTAAGATAGTTTTGACCACGGATTTCAACCCCTAAGGGAATGAAAAAGGGGGTCAAATAACTATGGAAATGCGATAAAAAGTACTATGAAAAAGAGGGTGATGTTTGCTATGGAAATGCGATAAAAAAGTACTGATTCTAAGTAGACAAAGTCAAGGGCATAAGTCTAGTTTTTATATGGGAGATAATCCTAAAAGCAATAATGAAATGGATATTCTCGATTGTGTTTCAAAAATTTGCTTTTATTATGCACGATCGACAAGAGAATGATAAAAGTGAAAAAAGTTTGAGATCCTCAAAAGAAATTTCTTCGGACGGAGGCAATAAAGCCTTAGGCGTATTACATAAATCATCGTCCTTTCGTAATAAATGAAAAAAAGGGAATTCGGCATATTTCCGTTGGCCCAAACTGCAAGAACGTGCGAAACTGTGACACTTAGGGTTGTATTTTATTGAAGTGTATGGTTCTTATCTTTTACTAGCTGACTCTTATTATTATTTTTTTTCGAACTGAATACTGAAGCGCATTTGGCCAGCTAATGGACCTTTACTGCGAAATCGGACGGGTGGCGAGCCTCCTGAGAGGAGGCTTTCAAGCTTTTTTACTAGCTGACACAGCGAACTTCGTAGGTAGGTACCTTTTTTTCAAGTTTTCTCACCTGTTAAATCTTCCCTGGAGTTCCACAAAACATTTCAAAATTGAATTCAGCGAAATCGGTTCAGCCGTTCTCGAGTAAGCCAGACTAACGAACAGCAACTCATTTTTATTTATATACCTATAGGACGCAGATTTTTTTTTTAAATATTCTATTTATGGAAATATCTTTCTTTCCGTGTAAGTACCCCACCTTACCTCACTATGAACACTAAGCAAGACAGTACAACAAAATAAACACTTTTTACAACTCCATAAAAAATACAACATTTCTTCAAAACTTCAATACATACATAGTATAAAACAAAGTCGCTTTCGCTGTATGTCCGTATGTATGCTTAGATCTTTAAAACTACGCAACGGATTTTGATGCGGTTTTTTTTAATAGATAGAGTGATTCTTAAGGAAGGTTTATAGCCCCCGTGTGAAGCCGGGGCGGGTCGCTAGTAAGATATAAAAGACACAACGCCGCATATTTCAAAATTTCAAAGGATTCCTTCCTTACTGCTGTTTTTATGACTTAAACTCTGAACCTAAGAACGAGGTCAATGGGCTATGGGCCAGCTATTTCTAGGTAATTTGACATAAATCCATGGAACAATCGACACGCCCTTCGTTCAGAATGTTTTGCCTTTAAAGAGCGATGCCATTTGTCTTACACTTAAGTCATTTGTTTATTTTTTGGTGGAAAAAATAATGGGAATGTAGTTACTACCTCTTAGAGCGCAGAATAGAAATGTCATTTTAACAATCAAGTGTCGTTTTTTGAGATTTTTTATTAAAAAATATTATTATATTAGTTGATGGTAGAAGAGTGAAAATTTAGGGTTGTGTCTATTTGGTTTTTATTTTGTCATGATCAATTTCAGTCGTGCTACGATTATGGAAATAATAAAGGTTCCGAAACGTCAGCCAATTTAATAAAATACGCGAGTTAAATCCGTTTATATAGTTGTTTCATCACCCCTAACATTTAGGGGTATGAAAAATAAATGTTGGCCGATTCTCAGATCTACCCGATATAGGTACAAAATTTCCTAAAAATCGGCAGCCGTTTCGGGAGGAGTAAACCGCTTCAAAATTCGTTGCGTAGTTTTAAAGATTACAGCATGCACAGGGTCAGGCCGACAGCGACACTGACTTTGTTTTATACTATGTAGTGATAGTGACTAGATTATGATTTTGTTATTTATTATGTAAGTACCTAAGCTTAGTAGCAATTAAAATTTATGGGTAACTTCACTTAGTAGTGAAATGATTTTGCCTCCTATACAGGGAATCTCGGAAGGTTATTTCGCGTAGACAACGCCCACAGAAATTGAATGCTAATCCGATAAACGACCAGTCGAGACGTAAACTTTGTACAGTGAGGTCCATTTTGTAAGGGCCCGTTTTATATAGTCCAAGTTATTCTCGGAAGCTATTCGAGAATCTTCCTAGGATATAAAAATTGCATTTTGCTTTTGTTCAACAAAAGTCTTCTAATGTTATCTTGGTTGATATTTTTTTACCGAGTATTAGCTTAGATGTCTTTATCTGCTAAAATGTAGCGAATATCTCAATTAGGTACACCGTAGAAAACTGTAGGTACTTAATGTATTTTTTTATGTAACTTACTAGACGTATACCTACGTCTAGTAAGTTACATAAAAAAATACATTAAGTAAGTCTAAAAAATCTATAGATTTTTTTTTGCGTTTTTAGAAAACAAGCGAACTGTGAACTGGATGCAAATTTTATGATTAAATTATCTATTTTATTAAAAAAAATTAAATTAAAATGCTAATTATGTCCCAACTTCCTTTGTAACATAAACTTATGTAAGTATGACTATACAACCAGTAGCATATTGATTAAAAGGGCGTAAAAGACAAGTTATGACTTAGTACAACTTTGCCAAACTTAAATTAAACAACGCCTACTCTAAAGCACTTAGTTAATAAAGTTTAATAAAATTTGTCCAATCCTTAAATGGGTACCTAAGTAATTTTAAGCATTAAAAAACGCCTTAACGCACTTACATAATAATATAAGTAAGTATGTACTTAATTATATCATTTTCTACAAATATTTCATGCAACATAGAGTTAAATGCTAAACGCAGAAAGTAGACAACTCCATGTATTTCAGAAAAGGAAACGCCTTAAGGTGGGTGAAAGGCAATCTACCATAAATCTGCAGAGGATGGAAATAGCTCAGAGCCCATTTCAGGCGCTCCTTTGTTTTACGAATTATTAGGAACTTTCGACAATCGTAGAATCCTCTGGAAGCCAAAAAGTTCTATTATTGTTTTTTAGAAGTGAAAATGGCAAAATTAAAGTTACTTAAGTAATTGGTTTTGAGCCTGTTTGCAGTATAAGAAAACTATATTTAATTACACACCTAATAAGGTGCTAGTTTCCTCTACACAGGGCATTTGTTCACTTATCTGTTTTGTTTCATGTACCTACATAATCACTACATACTATGAAACAAAGTCGCTGTCGATGTCTGTCTGTCCCTATGTATGCTTAAATCTTTAAAACTACGCAACGGATTATAAGCGGTTTTCTAACAGATAGTGTGATTCAAGTGGAAGGTTTATCGTGTAAAGCCGGGGCTAGTAACGAAATTATGTATAAATATATATACTAGCTTCTGCCCGCGACTTTGTCCGCGTGGAACTCCTTTTTTGCAGTCGGTTAAAAAGTAGCCTATGTTCTTTCCCAGGCTCCAGACTTTCTTTGTACCAAATTTCATTGAAGTAGTTTGAGCGTGAAAGCGTAACAGACAGACAGACAGACAGAGTTACTTTCGCATTTATAATATTAGTAGGTATATATATATCTTAAGTCTCTTTGCAATAATCTAGTGCCAATAAAGTTGATATAATTATTTTAGCTGCCCTCGTAGACTATTCGTCTTAGTTTTTAATTCTGGTTCAGACTGCAGATGATTAAATATAAATTTTGACACAATCTGTGTACACCATATATGCTGTAAATCTGTGGGTTTTCGGTACTTTAAACTTCGTAGTTTACTGTGTAAAGTTTAAAGCCAACTTAGGTAGCTAGTAATTTGTTGACACTTAGGTACCTAATAGTTTATACTAAGTTTACTTCATTTTTGGGAAAGTTTGAACTGTAAGCAGTATAAATATTAACTTGTTAAACTTCGTCAACCACGCATCAATTAGTCTATTTTGGATCAAAACCAGACAGTGTTATTGGGCCAGTGTTTTATTTTGAAGCTGCAAACACATTATGCAATCTCTTTCTAAAATTAATATTTAGTTTCACGTATGGTTATCCAGCCAAGTGTACCAGATGGTATGGTATGTAATAAGTGAGACTTACATTATTAAAACACAGGCAGTAGTAGGTACATAAATGAGATAGGATTATACGTCGTTTCACATAACATTATTTCCATAAATTTACTATCACTATAATAATTTCTGATGCTTTAGTGGCTATTGTTATGAAAAGACTAACTCATTTTAGCGTTAGACTATCGTCAGCTCAGTTGTGCTGCAAATATGGGAACTATAAACTTTTCTAAACGTCAGCAAACAGAATACGCGCGTATTTTTTTTTTATTGTAATATACACTCACTGTCTGAACTCAGCTATAGGTAGGTATAGCTATTTTTTTTTTGAACTGAATACTGAAGCGCAGTTGGCAGCTAATGGGCAAAACCGTCCGGTTTTGCAGTGAAGGCCCATTAGGTATAGCATATAATATTATGTTGAGCGATAAAGGCCTGTTTTCCTAAACGGCACACTTTTTTGCTACTAGTAACACATCTCCTTGTTTTAATATCGGTGTCTTGTAATAGGTATAATGCTAAGTAGGTGAAACAAGCAAAGTTTTTGTAGTCAAGACAAGCTGAAGAGTAGAAAATTAGTTTAGTTCTAATTGCTTTTAGAAAGTTCACTCATTTGCCACGGAGTGTTTGCGAAGATGGAATTGTTAAAGTTATATATAAAAGATTTTGCATACTTTAAGGAGGCTTTCAATGCAACTTTTAAAAAAATCAGATTCGTTTATTTCTCATTATTTTATACATTACTAGCGACTCGGTTCGGCTTCACACGGGTGCTATTATATAAACCTTCCTCTTGAATAGCTTTATCTATTAAAAAAAACCGCATGAACATAAAAACCGACTTTGTTTTATGTAGTGATAATTACATAATCATATGTCATATTATAATATGCACCCATTATGAGATCTTCAAAATCTACTATCATATCTTTGAATTTATTTATTTTATTAAGACATAAAAATTGTATTAGTTAAAAAGAAAACTAGCCAACAATATTCCACCAGACTGCATTTTTCAAATCCACTTTGCAAACAAACTGTAGATTCTTTCATTTATACAACAGACCGCAGTAAGCAAAATACTTTTCTTAGAATTTGTTTACCAAAAGAGGAATTTAGAATGCACCAATAACCCCAGACAATGGTTTAGGAAGCGTTACAGTTAAATATGGCAGAAAGGTTACTTTTGAATTAAAAGTCTACGTTTTACAAGTGACAGTAATGTCATGTTATGAATGTACACTAAAGTTAATGATTTCTGATGCCTTCGCGGTTATTACATTGGAATGAAACAACTTTAAACGGTTGTAACTCGCGTATTGTATTTAATTGGCTAACGTTTCGGAGCCTTTACAGATTCCATAATCGTAGCACGACTGAGCTGACAATAGTCTTATGCTAAAGTAAACACTAAAGTTAGTTTTACCGGCGAAAAATTAGGTCCAGTTTGATCCAACAATTGTCAGTTTGTCTCTGATTGATGGTCCAGGTAGACCTCATTCTACACTCTGGTATAGTCAATATAACTCTAGTAAACACGCTGCAAGCCTATGATGAATTGTCAAGCAGACTTGTCATGTCGATGTCGTCTTATTCTCGCGGTGATCTGTCAAAAATAACGTTGTGGATAACGAGAAATCTTGTCATGTAGATATCGCCTCTTATTTAGCATGTTCCTAAACAATATCGAAACCACGAACGAAATATCGAAAAAATATTTTTATTTTTGTTTGCTGACGTTTCGGATTTACAGTTTCCATAATTGTAGCACGACGAAAACGTCAATATTATGTGGACGAAATGTAGACTCGACAGCTCATCATAGGCTCACAGAGGTACCTACATAGGAGTACTTTTGAGATAGGCTTGCAAAAGTATACTTTTGAGGTAGGTCTGTATACTTTACACCCTCTTTTTCCCCTACAGTGTCCAGACAGTAAACAGTGCTATGGTTACCATAGATTTTATCGCCCCTTTCGCCAATTTCCCTAGTATCCTGGGTATGGGAAATACATCCTTAAGACTCGTTTAACACGTGTAAGTACTTGTACGATTAAAGATAATACTTAAATAGTGACGACGATTGTGCAAAGAAAAATCTATTTAGTCTGTTAGTTAGATTATTGGAAATTCTTTTATAAGTACGGTGTTATATACCATAACATTTGACAGACACAATTAAATATTATAATTAATTTACGTTTGCGTTATTCAAAACTACTGTTGAAAAACTATTTTTATTCATCAATATTGTAATTAATCGACAATTATATAATAATATGTGGGTACCTATTGTAGAAACTACAGCCGATGACTTGAAGCTCAATATTCTTAAAAAAAAATCAGGTAAAAAGTGAAAAATAATTGGAGAAATCTAGTTAGATGGGTTGGTGTGTGTAGTGACGAAATCAAATTCCTGTCTTGTGGCAATTGTATAGGTATTTACAAGAAGGTGCTAATAAAAAAAAAATAACACAAAATTATGAAAAAAAAAAAATTGTAATGACTTATCAGTAGGTAATGTAACAATGATGATATATTTTTTTAAATCCAACTAGAGTTTAGTCACTCGTTCATTGCAAACAAGGCCTTACCGATAACATCACAAAACACTTTCCGTTTTCTGATGAGTTTTTAAAAAAACACGACCATAACAACTTTTTGCAGTACAACGAACGCTTAACAGCGTCCTCGGAACAAAAACTCCATACGTAACCATCAACGTATTTCGTGTGAGTTTTAACAAATGCTTGTTCTTTCAAGTATGTATTATAACGGTACAGGGAGAAAGGTGTGAGATTAACGTGACCATACTTCTTATACAAAACGGGACATTGCTTTATTTAGTACAATTACAAGGAATTTAATAAAATTAAAAGGATTTTTTAACCTAGGTACGTAAAAAAAGAGGTGTTATAAGTTTGACGTGTGTGATTGTGCTCCCAAACGGATTCAATTTCCGTTTATTAGCTATGTTTCATGAAAATCGGTTCGTATACCTATATAATAATATGTAGCTCAAGCTTCTTTGGTTTATGAACGCCGTTTTCAAGAACTGCGTAAAATTATGTACGGATAACGGGACAAGTTTGCATAATTTCGGGGACACCGGAATACATAGTTATAAACACGAATTGTTCTGTTTTCGGAAAACGGGACCAGTTTGCGTTATTTCGGGGACACCGAGACACATAGCTATAAAAAGGGACTGTCCCGTGCAAACAATTTTGCGTCCCGGAGATTATTTCGGGGACACCGTGACAAAGCTACGGGACTGTCCCGTGCAAAATGTGACGTATTGTCACGTTATGTGAGACAGCTTAGGGTGCATATTTGATCGTTTCTGATGAAAGTGATTTTGTTGGTTACGTCTAAATCCATACAACGGTTCCAAAAAGGGATTCGAAAGGATCAAGTTCGCAAATGGATTTTGTGTATGGCTAATAATGTTGCACGTGCCGTATAAATTAATTATATGGATAATCCGTGTTATAAGTATGTATGAAAAATGACTAAATGATTTGGGCAGTTGTCAGCCTATTACAATGAAAATTAAATAAGGTTTGTACTTATGTTCCTTTTATGATAACGTGTTTAAACACTAAAGTTGCAGTCTGTTGCGGACGATAGTAAAACACAAAAATCAGCACAAAATACTATTATAGTTAAATCCTTTATTATAAGTAAGTATTTTATTCCAAGTAAAAATATTAATTATTATTTATCTATACTAATATTATTATAAAGAGGAAAGGTTTGTTTGTTTCTTTGGATTGAATAGGCTCCAAAACGACTGGACCGATTTCAAAAATTATTTCACTGTTGTGAAGCTACACTATTCCCGAGTGACATAGGCTATTAACAAAAAAATATCCGTGCGAAGCCGGGGCGGACAGCTAGTAACATAGTAAAATGAAACGCTAGTAAAATTTGACACCGCCTCCAAAGGATTAAGACTTTCATTCCAATTATAAGTAGCGTGTATGTCACGCAGTTTTCTCCGTGAAGCGTGTATGTCACGCAATTTTCACCGTGAAGCGTGTACGGAGACTAACACGTGTTAATTGCTTACACGCGTTACTTACATAGGACTTTTACTGCCGCAATACTTATGTTTCTCGGTAAAAGAAAACAAAGGTTGGGTGCGAAGTTCTAGCTTTTGATAATCATGGATGTTTGTGGGGCTGGTATCACTAAATAGTATAAAACAATTAACACCCACCTTCCATACGTATGCTTAAACCTTTAAAACTACCTACGCAATGGATTTTGAAGCGGTTTTTTTAAATAGATAGAGTGATTCAAGAGGAAGGTTTATAACACCCATGCAAAGGCTAGGCGGGTCGTAAGTACTAGAGAATTTTACCAGGTTACATTGTTGAAAAAAATAACTAAGTAATACAAAGACCAATAGGTAAGTAAGACAAGGAAAAAAGACTATTAAAAAAAAACATAAAAAAAGTATGAACTCGTCACTAACAATAGATGAATTGAATAATAAGATAAGATTTGTAAAACCGCGAAGACACCAGTAAATATTGAAATAAAGCTAGGATACTCTGATAGTCTCTAAACAATTTTGCATTTTGAACCATCTTCCTGTACTTAGATATTAATGTTGCGCAGATGATGTTTAACGAAACGTCTAGACGCGCGCAGAAAGTACATTCCTACTAGAACGGAGATCGACGAATCGAACACCGCTACTTTACGAGGGTCTGGAACGTTCTCGGTGTTTAAAAGATGCCGCGTAACCAAGTGAGTACGCCACTCGGCGCTAGATGGCGTTAGGAGTCGCGAGTAGCGAAACATCGGGAATGGAAGGTACGAGAATATCGGCTCGGCGCGTGTGTGTATAAAAGGCGACCGCTTGGCGGTCCACGGCAGTTCAATTGAGGAGCTCGGAAGAGGAGGATCCGGAAAAGGAAGAGTGAAAGCGGAAAGTGATTTGTGAGAGTAATAGTGAAGTGAATAGTGAGTTGTACGGTATAGTGAGTTGTACGGTATAGTGAGTTGTACGGTATAGTGAGTTGTACGGTATAGTGAGTTGTACGGTATAGTGAGTTGTACGGTATTGTGAGTCGTACGGTATAGTGAGTTGAACGGTATAGTGCGTTGAACGGTATAGTGCGTAGTACAGTGTAACGTACGGTTGAGTTTAGTGAACTGCGTTGGTGACTTACGTGAAATAGTGTT
Organism: Polylopha cassiicola; assembly: GCA_038024825.1. Lineage (NCBI taxonomy): Eukaryota > Metazoa > Arthropoda > Insecta > Lepidoptera > Tortricidae > Polylopha > Polylopha cassiicola. The sequence continues at coordinate 3,513,374 of CP149053.1, read as the reverse complement.
AGTGAGTGATTGATTTAAAGACTGTGGTAAACCTGTACCCTTAATCGCGTATTAAAGTTAGCTAAGCTAACAAAGGTGTTTATTTTACCCAATCCGTTACCCTAGCGCGTAACATTAATATGTCAGAAGAAAATTGAGGTGTGACGTGTGGGAGCTTGTTACCTTATGGTACAATTTATACCATAATGTAACGTCACGAGCCGCCGCTCCCGAACTTTTAAAACGTCATATTTTATTGTCCAATTGAAAAAAAAAGTGTTCATCTTTTTGTTGTAATTTGCTTAATGGACTAACAAAATAGTGCCGTCAAGCCTATTCCAAATTTTACGCATTTCCAGCTTCCACCCGCTGTTATAGGAACCACAAATACCAAGCGGTGGCAAAGAGAGAAACCCCTAGTAATTTACGATAGCGTAGTTTGTTGCGCCTAAGGAAACACTTTATTATTACAGTGGTACAACGGTTGCCACTGAACGGGCAACAGAAATGACTTACTAATAACGACTGGTGCGTTATGTTGTTTGTTTTATTGAGCTAAGAGAATTACAATAAGGGAAGTGTACTTTATTGGATCATGGGTTCGCTAAGAGGTGTTTCAACACCTCGTTGGGGGAGCTACTGCGAGCAGCTTGCTTTGCCTGCTATATACCACTTATGAATTGTAACGACTTATTTATTTATTGGATAAGGATCACCAACAGAAAATACAACAGTTCTTATCCTAGAAACGAGACATGCACAAAATGTAACAAAAAGCTAATTGATTTTACGATTATAGGTAACCACAGCATGCTTACAATTTATAACATAAGTAAGTACATCATCAATCATCATCAACAGCCTGTCGCAGTCCACTGCTGGACATAAGCCTCTCCAATTGCACGCCACTGTGTTCGATCTTCGGCTGCTCGCATCCAGCTCCTGCCAGCCATCTTACGCAAATCGTCACTCCACCTTGCATGAGGACGTCCTGCACTACGCTTGCCGAGACGCGGTCTCCAGAACACGTTTACTCCAACGGTTATCGATTCTTCGGCTTGATATGACTTAATAATTGTAAAAGAGTCTACCTCATTGACGTTGTTTATGATCCGATATCTTGATTTGTAGAGCTTTGGATAGATCAGAGAGGAATGCAAGTACGCACTAGCATCCAGGAATGCTAATTCTTGATGCTTTAGACCCTAATTACGATTTTATTATGCTGTCTGCTCTTTGGAGACTGGAGGGAAACAAAATATTTAGAAGATATTTAGATGAAAATTTGTCGATTTTAATTTTTATGGAATCTTTATTATGACTCATACAATAATATATGTAACTAGATAATTTCTAATAACGACATTATAACGGATTTAAACGTTAGCAAAGAAAAATACGTAAGTAAAATCTGTTATAAATAATCTTATAAATGAAATAATTAATTATGAAAAATATTTGTTTCGTTAATGGCATAAAAAACTTAAAAACATCGGTAACTTGCAAAAGTAATCAATCTATTTGTTTTGACAACAAAATATATTCAATTAAATTTAACCTTGGTGTATCAAAGAGAAAGTTGAATAACAATATTATCATAATGTTATATTATTATTTCTGTGATATAATTAATAATTATCGCAATAATAATGGCCGTTCTACATTGAAAATTCAAGGTCGACTCTTTAAGTATGTTGCTTTCTTGATTTCTTTATTATTTTTTAGTTTTGAAATAAATTTTAAGCTGTACAAATTCCTCGCCTTTGTAGCCATAAATTCAAATAACGATATATTTTACCTGTATTTGAGTGGTATATAAGTCGTTGCAGGTATGTCCTAAGTAGCACATAGGTTGTAATTACAACACAAAGGCTATATAAGAGCTAATTATACAACCTTTCTGCAGCTTATAAAAAACTTTGTGTGCTGAAATGTATCCTCTTGTACAAATCATCACCCTGTATCATTGTATCATGTATGTATGTATGTAAACTCTTTATTGTACAACAACAAAACAAATACATAAACGAAAACACAATAAATGTACAAAGGCGAACTTATCCCTTTAAGAGATCTCTTCCAGTTCACCTTGTCAAATGTTTACTTACGATTACGTCCTTCAAGATATATTGAATGTCAATCCAATCAATCTTATCTTTACTCATTTGAACTCACCACGTAAACAATTTCAAAATCCACTATCAACTCTTATAAAAATGGCATCTGGCGCAGAGTCGTCTCTTCGATAACGGGACGTGCATTCAAAATGTCAAAGAAACTGTATTTTTTCCACGTCAACGGTGTTGCGGAATCCATAAGATATATTCTGCATTATGGTGGGCAGAAGTTCGAAGATATAAGATATGATTTCAAGAGCTGGCCGATCAAGACTGTAAAAGATAGTAAGTAATGTTTGGTACTGTATTGGTACTAAATAAATCAAGTGACATAATATGACTATCAACGAACTTTAAATTCTATGCTTTTCGCGTCTTTACTATAACAGTGTGGCAACTCCAAATGGTGACACATGAAATTATTTCAAGTTGTCACACTCTAGTGTGACATCTAGTACAGATGCGATTTATTTTATGGTAGCGTATTAGTTTGTTTCACAGACTTAAATTCATATTGACAGTATTATGAACGGGACAGTACTTTCATAAGCCTTTTCACTTCTAAATCTATCCCACCTATATCTCCTCTTTAGACATATTTGGTGGAACAATCTAGTTGGAAATCTTATTTTATTATCAACGCTAATTTTTTTTTTCCAGCTCTTCCATATGGTCAGCTGCCTGTGTACGAGGAGGGTAATCGTACCCTGAACCAGTCCATAGCCATCGCCCGGTATGTGGCCAGTCAAGTGAACCTCCTCCCTACTGACCCCTGGGAGCAAGCTGTCTTGGATGCTGTTGTCTTTAATATTTATGACTTCTGGGCACGTAAGTATCAAATTATAATGATATTTTAGTACTAAGACAAGAGTAGAAAAATTAAAACTCTCAGTGAGACTCGATCCCACGACCTTGCCTTTACTAGCAGGTTCTCATGGTGTAAAGGTTAGCACGCTGCCGCTAGTAAAGGCAAGGGCATATGTTCGAGTCCCAAGTCTTAATTTTTCTACTCTTGTTTTAGTACAAAAATATCATTATAATTAAAGACTAATGGTACTGAACCAAAAATATCGATCGAATTTCGATTGATAGATCGCACGTAAGTAGGTATCTATAATTAATTCGAATAACATTTATTACAATGAGTTCGAATCCAATGGAGACCTGAAAGCGACTTAGGTAGTATTGGTACCTAGTTAGCATAGTGTAAAATCACTTTAGTGTTAGACTATTGTCAGTTCAGTCGGAATAAAAAATTGTACAGGTTTCGAAAATTTAATAAAATGTACACACCAGCTACATTTGTGATAGTTGTTTCATTTCAATGTATAATAACAGCGAAAGCATCAGAAATTGTAACGATATTTCGTCAAGATTTTTCTGTACGTGAAAGTACCTACAGAGGAAGAATAGATCTACATTTTAGGGTTCAGTACCTTTGAGGAAAAAATTGAACCCTCAGAACATCATCGTCATGCATGGTGATAATGATCTCATTATTTCAGATTTCCTAACGTACGTGAAAGAAACTGACGTCTCCAAGAAGGAAGTTATTAAGAAGACTATTCTTAATGAAACTGTGGACTTTTACTTCTCCCGATTTGAGAAGGAACTGAAGAAGAATCAAGGATATTTTAATGGGAAGGTATTCAAAGAAACTTTAATTATTACCTAGTCATTTTTTCTGATGCCTTCGCGGTTATTACACATTGGAATTAAACAACAGCTATTAACGGATTCAACTCGCGTATTTTTATTTTATTTTATTTGCTGACGTTTCGGATTCAAAAACTTTAGCGTTAGACTATTGTCAGCTCAGTCGTGCTATGATTATGGAAACTGTAAAGAATCACAAAACGTTTGCAAGTAAAATAAAATACGTCATTTATATCGTCTATATATACGTATATATACGTCTATAGTTGTTTCATTTAAATGAAAATACATAATTAAGTTATTATTAAATGAGTATTGTTTACATATATATGTAAAAACTTTACACTAAAGTGATTTACACATATGCAAACTAGGTACCTACCATATTTTCTAAATTATAAAGTTTCCTACTACCTACCCTGTTTTAAAATATGAAACATTAATATTTCATTCTACGCATAAATTAACTATTTCACAATATATTTTCAGCTAAGCTGGGCTGACTTCGTGCTTGTTGGCATCCTAGAAACAGTGAACTTGTTCTTTGGATCAGAAATTGAGAAGAAATACCCCACTGTAGTTGCTTTGGTCCAGAAGATCCGCATCCTCCCTGGAGTCAAGGAATACATTGCGACCAGGAAACCATACGTTATACCGTATTAAACGAAAATAATATTTACAATAAAATGTTTTAACTATTGTGTTGGTTTAATTTGAATACTAGTTAATTAGGTTAGATTAGATTTATTTATATCTCAAAATATATACAATATAATGACATTATTATGTCAAATTACATGTAAGTACTCATATTGAGATCGTCAAAACAAAGAACAATGAACAATGTCAAATATAATATTATTAACTATTACAGATTTATCTCATTAGTCGTAAATACAATTTGTCAGGCGGAATAATTTATATAATTATGTAATACAATTTAATACTATAATTAATTTATATTTTTTTAACAAATTCGTCAACAGAATAGAATGGATTTTCCAATAAAAAGTTCCACAGTTACAGTTAGTATTAGCGATATGGGTTTATTATTTTGTAGCTAGTAGCATACAATTTAATAATCATAGCAACATAGGAAGACTAGCTTATGTTTGCGACTTCGTCTGCGCACGATGAGTTCTTTACATAATATCGTATAAAATATAGCCTATTATATTATTCTAATGTATAAGCTATATTATTGTAAAGTTTAATCAAAATACCAACTAAATGTATTTTTGCTTGAAAGAGTAACAAGCATACATCCTTTACATTCTTACAATTTTTCCCGTTTATAATATTAGTAGTAACAACGTTGGACATTGAAGTGCATAAAAAGTGGATAAATATAAGCAAAGCTTATAACGGATAAACGTACATAAATACAAATATTTACCTATATAATATTCAGGACATTATATTATTTGCTCGTGATTATCACGTAAACATAATTATTATTACCTACCCCTAGCGGAATTCAAACCCGCAACCTCAGGTTTCATAGTGGGGCTTTGACCAATAGACCAAAAGACATCATTATAACAGCTAGTAGTTACCTATATTAGTAGGTACAAGTGAAGCCAATGCCGTTAATAATTTTTAAATTGATTATGTTGTGACAAGTATTTACACAAAAAACATAATAATAAAAATAGGTACCTACTTATGTATAATTATCCATTTTTACATTAATTATCTGAGTTTATCATAATGAACTGACCTCAGTACCCTTGAACTCGACCAAGAACACAGACTTAATATACAGGGTGAAATTTGAATAACATATCATTTATATTATCCGGCAACCAAAATAGACACAGCACGGATTTTTTTTTAACTGACTTAAAAAGAGCAGTTTTCTCTTTATAATTCTGTTCCCTGATTACCTACTGCGAGACGCCTGAACCGATTTAGAAAATTCTTTTTAACCCCCGACGCAAAAACGACGGGGTGTTATAAGTTTGACGTGTCTGTCTGTCTCTGTGTGTGTGTCTGTCTGTGGCATCATAGCTCCCTAACGCATGAACCGATTTTGATTCTGTATTTTTTGTTTTTAAAATAAGCGGTCCCTCAGGCGTACGGTAGTCCTACCTGTTCGACTGTTTTGTCAAAGATCTGTTAGTCTTCTGTTACATACCGTCAATAACTTTTTGTATTAGATAGGTAGTAAAAAATAAATACGAACAAATTTATATATCTTTAAAAATATTCTTATATACATACTACCTTGTACTGTCGTTCGGAAGTTATGCGCGTACATTTATGCCAAATTTTATGTAAGTGACACATCCTAACGAAAATGGCCACGTGACATTTCGTTTTCGCTCGAGAGGTTCGCATGTCACTTGTCTAGCAAGACATGCCCATTGATAATATCGAAAGGATTAAACGAATGAAAATTGTACGAAATCAACTTAAGCTAACGAAAGATCCCGCGTCAATTTTAGTTCGTTTCGATTTATGACCCCTATTAATATTTATGTACCCGGGTGGATCTTCGAGCGTTTGAGACGCCGTTATTATCCTCTACATCTATATCTTTAAAATGTTTGTAAGTAATATTATTAAGTATCGATTGAAATATTATTTGTAACAGTACCGGGGGATAATATCACTCAATTTTTTGTTCTTAAATATAGATGTAGAGGACAATAACGGCGTCTCAAACGTTCGAAGATCCACCCACCCGTCGCATTTGTCGCAAATTGTTGGTACCTAGTCATTTTGTAACTACAAGTCACCTACAACATTCACAATCAACCTGAGGACAGCTGAGTCAATCTCACCACTATTTGAACTCTAAATGTAAACAAATGCCGAATTCATTATCGCTCATATTTTTATAAAAGAGCTGTTTGCCAAGAATCGTTGTCATTTGGGATTGAAGCTGCAAGTGCAACAATGTCGACTAAACTGCATTACTTCCATCTGAACGGCCTGGGAGAGTCGATCAGGTACATTCTTCACTATGGCGGACAGAAGTTTGAAGATATCAGATACGATATAAACACCTGGCCTATTCAATCTGTGAAAGACAGTAAGTTTCATTTGAATTTATATTACGAGAGATAAAAATGCATTAATGATATATTTTTTTAAGAATAATTTCTGATGCCTTTGCGGTTATTACACAACTATACCTACTTAATATAATTTAACTCGCGTATTCAATTTTATTTGCAAACGTTTCGATAGCTTTGCAATATAGATTTCGAAACATCAGCAACAATTGTTTTATTCGAATGTGTAATAACCGCAAAAGCATCAAAAATCATTAATTGTTCACTTAAAATCATTCATTCATGTTATCTTTAACTTCTTTTATATGAACTTACCTAAATGTTGATTGTGATAAAAATATTGTTATTGAATTGAGCCCCACAATTCATATGATAATAAGTTTCAACACTCAAAAATATTTCATTCTTAATTTATAACAAGGTCGCTATTTAGGAGCAAATCGTCATAATTATGAATCTGTATGACTGTTTGATCCTCTAGAGTCATATTACATTCACTGATGATGAATGAACTCATATTGACTACCAATTTGGTAGTAATTTCAAGTAATATTGTTATGTATCTTGTATGACTTACAATTCGGTACCAATTACCAGTTACCAATTCGGTAGTAATATGAGTCATAATAATATTAAGCAATATTGTTAAGGCTCTTGTATGACTTACTTTTATTGACTACCAATTTGGTAGTAATATGTTTCAAAGGTTCACAGTCATACTAGATCCATATTATGACATTGTTTCCCAATAACACCCCTTTTTAATGTTTATAAGCTCATCTACTGAATTCTTCCAGGTCTTCCATATGGCCAGTTACCTCTCTACGAGGAAGGTAGTCGCGCCTTGAACCAGTCTCTGGCCATCGCTCGTTACATTGCCACTAAGCTCCACCTCCTACCCACTGACCCCTGGGAACAAGCTGTCCTGGACGCCGTTGTTTTTAACATTTATGATTTCTGGGGAAGTACGTACCATTGAATACTATTGATTCCTTTAAATTCTGCAAAAGTAACTTTGGATAACAAACACTCTTCAAAATATTAATCACTTTATTCTTCATTGTTCATTAAATAAATAAATAAATATCTTTGGACAATTCACACCAATTATCTAATCCCATTTTAAGCAAAGCTTGTGTTATGGGTACTAGACAACGGATAAATATACATAAATACATATAAGACATCCAAGACTCAGGTACAGATGCCAGTGCTCATCACATTGACATCTGCCCCTAGCGGGATTCGAACCCGCAACCTCCGGTTTCGTAGTCAGGGCCTCTGACCACTAGACCAACAGGCCGTCAAACATTAATAATTAATTGTAACATTAATATTTTTTACTCCATCTGACAACCCACTACCACCCACTACTCGCGCGGCTAGCATCCTCAATGAATTGTAGCGTCTACAGTACCTACTTGGTTTATAAATTACTTAAAGAAGTATCTTATAAAAATGAAACTGATTTTAACAAAATCATACACAATAAGTGACCATTTAAAGCACTCATTAATCAGCTGAGATAACGATGGTAGGTATATATTTGTTGCTATTGTTTATATAAAAGCCAGAGTGATGTGCTAGCAGTGAATGATAAATATTTACTAAGAAGATGTAGGTATCAATCGAAATCCCATCGATAGTTATGGTGAAATACCTACAATTTCATTTAAATGATCATGATGAAAAAATCGAGTCCTAGTGGGGCTTCAACCCACACCTTAAAGCAAAGTAACCTGCTTTTTATCCAATTACACTACGGGCGTCAGTGATTGATTTGACAAAATTTTCCACTATCTTGTCTCTGTTCTTGTTTACAAGCGAAATGTCGCACAGCGCCATCTATGAATCTTTGTAGCAATTACTATTCAACGCCATCTGTGTGTAGTATTTTGCAGCACTTACCTATATAATGAGATAATTACGAGCTAGAGCGTAATATAATGATCTATCGTATGGGTAAAATTAATGACTTTTTTAGAGGTGATCGCTTACAAAAGGGAAACTGATCCCGTCAAGAAAGAGGTGATGAAGAAGGAGATCATCAATGAGACTATCGACTTCTACTTCTCTCGTTTTGAAAAAGAGCTGAAGAAGAACCAGGGATTCTTCAACGGAAAGGTAAATAAAATAATTATATTTTAAAAAATCACACAAATTTTTGAAATCCGCGTCTATGATTATTGAAGATCAAAGTGGACGGTAGATGGAACCACGTATTTAATGGTATGTGTAGTTAATTATGCTTTTAAACAGTGGACAACGCCAACTAAACTAATCAAATTATTTGAATTCGAAGTCGTATAAAAACAAAATAAGAAAAAAGTAATAAACAAGAGTATTAAAAAGGCTGTCTAGCTTTTAATTGATAACCGTAGTAATAGGTATAATTATGATTTTGTCCGACTTTTTGATAATCTATTAAAAGAAACATTATTGTTTCGCGTTGAAAGTCTAAGTAAAACAAAAATCATATAAAATTAAAAATCGTAAAAACCATAAAAATATAAAAAGGTTCACAGACAAGGCTTCCTTAAGTCTTTTTTATTTAATTTTGTCAGTGTCTTACTAAGGCGTTGCAGACTTCAATACCAACTAATGAAATTATTCTTAGATTTAAGAATGCACTGAACAAAATATTTATAACAAAATTCTAATTTCAGCTAAGCTGGGCTGACTTCGTTCTTGTTGGCATCATAGAAGCAGTGAACTTGTTCCTTGGAACAGAAATCGAGAAGAAATACCCCACAGTCGTGGCTCTAATCCAGAAAATCCGCAACCTTCCTGGAGTCAAAGAATACATCGCGACCAGGAAACCATACGTCATGTAAATACTTCCAGAATAAAATTTATAAGAAACAATTTGTGTTATTTATTTAAAATATTATCCTTATTTAATGATCAAACTCATAATAGGGATAAAGAAAATGAAACTTTATTTAGTTCGTCGGTTCTATTAAAAAAAACATTGGACACTTCTTTTTTCTTTTCTCAAACAAACATAAAATAACATAGATGAGCAATTCTAAGGTTCAGTGACGTCACGTACCTCCACTCCCGAAGCTTAGAAGCGCTTATATTTGTCATTTATTCTTCCGATTGTGAAAAGAAAAAACACGTATCAAGTATTTTTTGGTGATCTACCTACTTGGTGGTCAGAAAAAAATCACGCCTGTTACTTTCCAGTGTGACTTGGTTTCGATACCAATTGGTATGTTTTCAAACATCCGATAAACTTCCAATGAAGTAAATTAAATTGGTTTAAAGGTAACCGAGGTCTGACAAAATGCGACCGCTTTAGCGTTTAGTGTACCATTTGAAGACCACACGGGAAAAACAATGAATGTCACCTTTTTTGTGAAACTAACGTTTTAAAGCCATCTGTTAGCTTTTTAGGGAAACATTCTGTTAACAGTAAAGAATCCGAAACGTCAGCTAATAAAATAAAATAAAAATACGCGAGTTAAATCCGTTAATAGTTGTTTCATTCCAATGTGTAATAACCGCGAAGGCATTAGAAATTATTATTCTATTAACTGTATTTCTCTTAATTGTACTTTTTTGACATTCTTTGTTTTTCTCGGGTGGTCTTCAATTGGGATAGCTTACAAACCAAGTGCTATACATTCAGAACGCTTTAAAAAAAGAAAACGGCTTGGTAATTAACCAGTGACAGTATTTAAATCATCTCTAAAAAATCTTTAATATTAAGAAGCAATCTCTTCGCAAATTGTATGTTATTAATGAGAAGTTATGAGTGAAATTTCATTAAATATACACTATACTCTGGCCACAGGGTTCCGGAAATTCCTGAAGATTTAAATTTAATTTACACTTAGGCTGTTTGCACACCAGACTATCACAACTCTCGGTAAATGTTAGGTTATTCATGACACAAACACGCTTGTAACGTTCTGGATATTTCGACGCTGAAATTGTACTGAGATTCTGTCGGTAATTTGAAAATGGTTTAGATAACCTGTTTGAATGGTTTCAGATTAAAATTAATGTATTTCGATAGATTCATAATTATACCTATGTGTTAATAGTGAGATCGTCAAGAATATAAAAACTCACACACACAAAATTCAAACAAGTCTTATTTTAGAAATTTACTAAATATCATTATGATACTTTTTCTTTTAGTCGTCAAGTATTTTTAAACATTATAAAACTTTGTGGCTGTTTTCTTAAGGCTATCTTAGTCGAACAAAATTTAAAAAAATCAAAATAGGAACGAGGTCGCGTTCCTTGGCGGGAGGGCACTACGATTTTTGACAAGAGAGGAAAAGTAATGTCGGAATTGGAAACATTGTTTTAATGCCTTTTGAATTAATTGCTCAGCACTCTTAAGTTTAATTTAATAGGCAGGTATACATAATTATAGATTAGATTCATTTATTTCCCAAAATTCATACAATATAATTACATTATTATGTCAAATTACATGTACTCATATTGAGATCGTCAAAAACAAAAACAAAGAACAATAAGATTAGACAGTCATGATCTATTTCAAAATCGATGCACACTAAGATTTTGTCATACATATAATGTCAAATATATTAACTATCATAGATTTTTCTCATTAGTCGTCAATATAATTTGTCATACTTATATGAAAATACAATTGAGTATTATTAATAAACGTAGACCAGTACCTTTACATACATAATAATTAATATTGTACCGACCCGTTTGCAAAAGCCTTAAAAGCTCCGAGGTTTTCTTAACGCTGCCAGTAATAACAATTCATTTTGATACTTAGAGCTTTATTTTTTACTACATGTTGGTACACTGCTGTCTATTTAGTTTGCGTGCTAGGAATTTCCTGTTTATGATGCAACATTACCTGGGGAGATAAAGTGACTGCCTTAATGAGGAACCTTCTTAAGAAGAAGATGAGTTTCAGAAAAGATATAAAAACTTTGTTTTTTATACATTGAACCTAGTTTGTTTGCTATGTTTTCTATACTAATATTATAAAGAGGAAAGGTGTGTTTGTTTGGATTGAATAGGCGACGACTGGACCGATTTGAAAATTACTTTCACTGTTGGGAAGCTACACTATTTCCGAGTGATATAGGCTATAAAAAAAATCCGTGCGAAGCCGGGGCGGACAGCTAGTTTTTTATACATTGAATGAAGTAAGTTTGTTTGCGTTGTGTTTTACTGCTAAAGCCAGAGTAATGACGCTGAGTGTCAAATATCTGCTAGTCGTGTAGAATGAGATTCACCTGTCGTATTTTTTATAACAATAAAAAACTACTTGAAAGTTGCGACAGTTTTCACCGTGCAGTGACGTCACAGGACTATGTGTAGCCAAGGTAACGACCGTTGGAGGTCAGGCCAGTATGGTTGTGTATTTATATGAATGTGCATGTATGTGTGTGCGTTTGTGTGTCGGTGTGTGTGTGTGTGTGAGGTCCTTAGCGTGTCTTTTGATGCTAAAGGACGGTCGCGGAGCTCAGCGAAAAGCCTTGAAGGTGTACTGTGCGAGCGTGTGGCACTATTACTACGCGCGTGTGACAGAGACAAATAGAAAAAGGGCAACGTTCGTGTTTCGCTGTGCTCCGCGACCGTCCTTTACAATGATCAATAACCTTTAAACCACGTAGTATCTTCCTCTTAACAAAAAGCCCCTTATTAATAAAAGTGAAAGTCCGTGCAAGAGATCCAATATTTCAACCTTCGCAGAGATTATCAACAGGTGGCCACATCAGCTGTGATATTACGTCTTCAATAATGTTACAGAAGTTTATACGTGATTTGACACCTTGTCAAACTATTTTAGGCTAACAATAGAATCCAATCTGTAAGTCTAGGTTTAAAAAAAGATTATTAAATAAAAGCGAAAGTTTTTAAGAATATGGATTTATAACTCAAAATGTGTCACATGAATTCTAATTTAAATTTTCATAATTTTTCTGTCCTCCGGCCAGAAAGCGCCAACTTCGTGGCCGCTGCGCTAAATGAAATTGCCGCTTTCTGGCTTCGTCGAACAGAAAAATAGTATACTGTCCTCGGCCAGTAAAATAAAAAAGCCTCAGATCACATTTTTGTCAACCTCGGCTTCGCCTCGGACGACAATTACATTGTGGTCTGAGACATTTTTATTTTTTAGTATAGTTGCGATGTGTACCTAAGGATGGATATATGGATGTATGTTTGTTAATCGTTCACGCGAAAACTACTGCATTGATTTTAATGAACCTTTACAATAAGATAGCTTTGACATCAGAATAACATATAGGCTTTTTTTTATACAGATAAGTGTAATTAACAAAAATATAACGATAAGTGTCAAGTAAGTAGAAATAAATCAAAATCAAAAATATATTTAAGGACCTACTATTTAATTTAGGCTTTTACAAGTTCTAATGAAGGTCAGAAAATACCACTAATTTCAAAACTACCTCACTCATCGTTTTGTTATTGCAAATGAAATAATATGCGAGTTAAATCCGTTATACTTGTATCATTCCAATGTGTAATTGCCGCGAGGGTACCTATCAGAAATTGTTAGGTACCAACTTACATTCAACAATAAGTTTCTAAAATGCAATGCCGGTATTTTTACCTAAACTTAAAACATTTACGGTTGTCCAACATTCTCGAAAGTATGTCAGCAGACATGAAAGCGTTTTTGACAACTATAAAAAAGTTTTAAGGCGCAAAGTTAGAACGCGGGTTCGATAAAAAATATTCCAAGAATGTTAATGTTCAACTCCTGAACTAGTTGGAAAGTTCCAGAACAGTTTACATGGAGAGTTCATTAAGAACGTCGTTGGGTTTTGTTTATGGTACAATTTGTAAGACGCGGCTTTCACAAATAGTACATTACGCACCTAGGCCGGTAAAATAAAAAATGTCTCAGATCACATGTAATTGTCGTCCGAGGCGAAGCTGAGGTTGACAAAAATGTGATCTGAGGCTTTTTTATTTACTGGCCGAGGTCAGTATACTATTTTTCTGTTCGACGAAGCCAGAAAGCGGCAATTTCATTTAGTGCAGCGGCCACAAAGTTGGCGCTTTCTGGCCGGAGGACAGAAAATTACTATTGTTGGACGTCACTATCGAGGCTGATACTGCTCTGTTTAGCCACATCCCTAGACAATGACATTTGTAAAATTGTAAAATTAGTTTTAATTTTGTTTGTTCTCTTTATTAATCCCTACTAATATTATAAATGCGAAAGTAACTCTGTCTGTCTGTCTGTTACGCTTTCACGCTAAAACTAATGGACCGATTTAAATGAAATTTGGTACAGAGAAAGTCTGGAGCCTGAGAAAGGACATATGCTACTTTTTAACCGACTGTAAAAAAGGAGGAGTTCCGGACGAAATCGCGGGCAGAAGCTAGTGAGAAATAAATGAATTTAATCTTATCTTAGATCTAAACTAGTGAATGAGAAGCGATAAAGGTAACGCTTGGAATTTATTGTCTCTTTGTTTCAATTTTGTTAATTAAACGTACTCATTTAGTTGTTGGAACACCTGTATTTATTGATAGATATTTAGTTTTACTCGTAGATATAACTATGAAAACAGCTTTTATTTTTTACTAGCTTCTGCCCGCGACTTCGTCCGCGTAGAACTCCTCCTTTTTTGCAGTCGTTTAAAAAGTAGCCTATGTCCTTTCTCAGGCTCCATACTTTGTTTGTACCAAATTTCATTTAAATCGGTTCAGTAGTTTTAGCGTGAAAGCGTAACAGACAGACAGAGTTACTTTCGTATTTATAATATTAGTTAGGATTGTTCATGCCCCTAACTGTCAGGGGCATCAAATGACCCCATTTTTTTTTATTATTGGACAAGATTTTTAATTTATTATGATTCAGCATTGAAAAGCACACGATAATGGATTTAAAGGTTATATTTTACGTCGATATTCCTTCGTCCATATAAGTAAGCAATATTTTAGCTTATCCATATTTCTATTTCGTTCTTGAACGCAGCGGTAATGTGGAAGTGAAAAACAGAAAAGCATTGGTCAATGTCACAATCATCTGTTTCATAGACCAAAGAGAAAAGATTTGCCCTATATTCTCTATAGCGGCCCGTCCCGGCTTCGCACGGGGGACTTAAGATTTTTTTAAGGCCTCAGAAACGATACTTTTCCCCCGTTTTTGAAACATTTTCGATTACTGCTCCGCAACTATAAGACCTAGCGTGATATTATATAGCCTATGTTACTCGGGGATAATGTAGCTTTCCAAAGGTGAAAGAATTTTTGAAATCGGTCCAGTAGATTCGGAGCCTATTTATTACAAACATACAAACACACAAAAATACAAATCTTTCCTCTTTATAATATTAGTATAGATAGTATAGATATAGATGAGTAGTATCATAATACACATAATTGACTTTATTATCTATATCTTAGTAATATGATAATGAATAGTGAAGAAAATTAATTTTTTTTTAGTCCATTAGTTAAGGCAATGGCCTAGTGACGTCACGTTTGTATATCTATACTAATATTATAAAGAGGAAAGGTTTGTTTCTTTGGTTTTTTGACTGAATAGGCTATACGAATGGACCGATTTGAAAAATTCTTTCACTATTGGGAAGCTAAACTATTCTTGAATAGGCCCTAGGCCTTTAAAAAAGGGATCCGGGCGAAGTCGGGGCGGGCCGCTAGTAAAATATAAAAAAGAACGGGTGCATATTTATTTAATTTAATTTTGAGTTAAAAAAACTTACTTTTACATAGGCACATAGAATTCCTCGCTTTGCCAATAAGAAAGCAAAAGGTAGCATTATACTGAGGCTCGATTACTTGATACTTGCGCCAGCCGCTAAAAGAAATACTCCACTTTCTATAAAGTAAGGAAATGAAGTTTTACCCACTCGGGAGTCGTTTTGACTTCGCTGTAATTGGACTCGAGTTGGCATTGTTTGACGGCAGTTTTGAAGCCTCCTCTAGTTTTAGACAGTTTGTTTGTGAATTCATTTGCTGATTGGATGAAATATTTAATTGATTTCGCGTTATTGTTGTAGGGTTTTTATTAATGTTAAGGGAATTCGATTTTACAGAGGTTATTCCGTAGCACGACTGAGCTGACGATAGTCTTACGCTAAGCACTTTAACTATTTTACTTTATTTTCTGAAGTTTTCGAAACTTCAGAAAATCGGTCTATTTTATTATAAGATTTGCGAACATATTAAAAAAAGTAAACTTTTGTCCAACACTTAACGTTGTATCATGTACAGCGGCCTTACTAAAACAAAATATATATATAAAGGAAACATAAAATATAACGGACAAAATATATATATTTTTTTTAAATTTAATGTGACACAAATTTAACGTCGGCCAATGTCACACTGATCACTTTTAATGATCATTATTATCCAATTTCACAGTAATTTAGATACTTATTATACTTAGTAAGAATTTTAATTTAATGTTCTTTTATTTACGATTCCATAATAATCTAGATTAACCGATGGATGAGAGAGAGAGGCACGTGATTGGTCGATGTAGTCATCATTGGAGACCTATGTCCAGCAGTGAACGTCTTTCGGTTGATGTTATGATGAATAATCTAGGTAGGTACAACAATATACCTAGGTATATTATAAAGAAATTTGATAATAATTATCATTTTCCGTCCTCCGGCCAGAAAGCGCCAAATTTGTGGCCGCTGCGCTAAATGAAATTTCCGCTTTCTGGCTTCGTCGAACAGAAAAATAGTATACTGACCTGGGGCAGTAAAATAAAAAAGCCTCAGATCACATTTTTGTCAACCTCGGCTTCGCCTCGGACGACAATTTCATGTGATCTGAGACATTTTTTATTTTACTGGCCTCGGTGCGTAGGTAACTACTACTATTAAAGTGTTCATATCTACATCTACACTAATATTATGAAGAGGAAAGGTTTGTACCTATTTTTGTAGTATGTTTGTAATGAATAGGCTCAAAAACTACTGGACCGATTTTAATAATTCTTTCACTGTTGGGAAGCTACGTTCACCCTGAGTAACACAGGCTATAGATTATTTTCAAAAAATAGGGATCCATGCGAAGCCGGGGCAAACCGCTAGTGTAAAATATTCCAATAATGCAGAGTGTAATATTAAATGAATTCAGTTCTAGAATCTAAAAATAAAGAAAGCGAAGCGGAAATTCTTCTGACGTGTTTAAAAATAAAAGAAAATCTTGGAAAAGATACTCCGTATAATCGAAGTTCCGTAGCTTTGCAGTTTTATTACATCTGGTCTAGATTAATTGGCTAGTAACCCTAGATTCTTCGCCGTTTTCCTTTTACATCCTTTTTAGGGCTTGCTATATTTTCCGAGCAATTAAAATCGATGTACTTACAGGAAAAACCTTAACATCGAATGAAACCTGATAACTTTGTAATAAATCGTATTGCTGATATTTTCAGGTCGATATTGTCACATTTTATATTCGTTAACGCTTGTAGAATATTATAATAAATATGGAATAATTAACTGAATCTTTTCTGATGCCATCACGGTTATGACACATTTGAATGAAAAAAAATAAACGGATTCGCGTATTTTATTTTAACAATACTCTAATACTTTTCTTCCAGTTTGTTGGCTATAAATATGGAAATATGGGTGTATATATTGTAAAGTTTTCGAAACGTCAGCAAAACAAATAAAGTAACGGCGCGAGTTAAATCCGTTCTTGTAGTTGTATTCAATAATCAATTGAAATTTAAGATACAAGATGGCGCCGTGCCTAGATAAATTTCATAAAACAACCGAAAAACTTTTTTTTTCTAGATGTTTTCAAAATCGTATGCAACCTTTTTAACATTGCAACGAAACAACTATAATGGCTTTCACTCGACAATTTATTTTATTTGCTGAGCTTTCAAAAATCTTATTCCCATAGTCGTAGCACGACTGAGCTGACGATAGTCAATTTAGAAATGTCAGCATACAAAATCAAATACGCAAAATCCGTTATAGTTATTTCATTCTAATGTGTAATAACCGCGATAGCATCAGAAATTATAACTTGGTTTTCCAACTAGAAGTTCCTGACTTAGTGGTGTGATTTGTTATCTTCAAGGCGAACCGAGAAATCGTTCCTAATTAATAATAAACAAATTACATGGTATAAGTAATCAATTATTCACATAATAGTAGTACTAATTATGAAGCAAGTCAGTCTTTATTAGTTTTCATCTAGGCAATATGACTCCCTTAAAAATTATTAGTTTTCTAATTGTGTATATATTTTGCAGTGTAATTGCGTGTATGTTTTTAATTTATTTTGACTTATTTTATTTCGTTAATAATTAATGTAAATTTTGTTAATTAGGTTTTTAACGTTTTGCTTAATGTATATTGGGCGGCTATTCGGGAAGTATTATTGAAACGGTTACTATATTCTTTATGCTTCTTGAATAACCGTCTCTTTTTAAACTTGATAAAGGGCGTGTTTTTCAATATCTTAGTAATTCTCGAGGGCCTTAACTTTTTTTAACAAATAATATAGCTAATGGTACCTTCAAAATAATAAGTAACTAAACTACCTTAACTTTGTCTTTGGCTTTGTCTACTAGAAAAGTTGCAAAAAATCTAATGACCTACCTATTTAATTCTTTTGAAAAATATCATTTTTCACATCATTTTATAATTTTTCATCATTCATCTTTGAATATATTATTATCATACAATTTTAATGAAATGTTATTTTAAATTTTATGGTATTATTTTCAGTCGATTTGGACTATTTTTGGGACTCAGGAAGTTTAAGGTCGGAGTCGCTGGAATGCCCAAAATATTTTGGAAAAAATCTCTGTGATTCATACTGTAGAAATGCACCTTATGTATGCAAACATAACGAATGCTACTGCCACTACAGTGCACTACTGGATCATAAAAACGG
Source organism: Polylopha cassiicola (assembly GCA_038024825.1). Lineage (NCBI taxonomy): Eukaryota > Metazoa > Arthropoda > Insecta > Lepidoptera > Tortricidae > Polylopha > Polylopha cassiicola. The sequence goes on along the minus strand of CP149053.1, from coordinate 3,494,719 downwards.
TAACAACTAATAATTTCTAATACTTGGAATGAAACAACTTTAACGGATTTAACTCGCGTATTTTATTTTATTGGCTGACGTTACGAAACTTTTACGGATTAGATAATCGTAACACAACTGAGTTGACAATCATCATCAGCCTATCGCAGTCCACTGCTGGACATAGGCGTCTCCAATTGCACGCCACTTTGCTCTATCTTGGGCTGCTTGCATCCAGCTCCTGCCAGCCATCTTACGCAAATCGTCACTCCACCTTGCCTGAGGACGTCCTACACTACGCTTGCCGAGACGCGGTCTCCACTCTAGAACACGTTTACTCCAACGGTTATCGGTTCTTCGGCTAATATGGCCAGCCCACTGCCACTTTACCCTGCTAATCCGGTGGGCTATGTCGATGACTCTGGTTCTCTGCCGAATCACCTCATTTTTGATTCGATCCCGCAGAGAAACGCCGAGCATAGCCCTTTCCATAGCCCGCTGACTTTTATTTTGTGAACCAGCCGTACCGTCAGTGTCCACGTTTCGGCTCCGTATGTCATGACGGGTAGGACGCACTGATTGAAGACTTTTGTCTTAAGGCACTGTGGGACGGCAGTTGACAATAGTCTAACGCTAAAGTGATTCCTCGGAGTGATAAATCCGTTAAAGTTGTTTCATTCCAATGTATAATAACCACGAAGGCATAAGAAATTATCACACCATCTGGTTGAATCGTCCTGTTTCTCTAGAAAACAGTGTGTATATGAAACAAGGGCCTCAAGAAATACATTTTATTACATGATGATTAATATTTTTCGACTGAAGCGTTGTTTAAGGTACATTCCCAGGGAAAATTAATGGAAGGTGTCACTCAAAATTTTATAATTAATGACTAACGCAATAAAACTCTTCTAATTTTAATTCTGACAACTTGTTTGGAATAATTTCTGATTACGAGTATGTGTACAGTAATATAATTATATCCTTCATACTACAGTATTTTTACATCATAAAAGATATAGGTACAACATCAATATATCTAAGCTATCTACACTAATATAATAAAAAGGAAAGGTTTGTTTATATTGAATAGGCTCCAAAACGACTAGACGATTTAAAAAAATCTTTCACTGTTGGGAAGCTACATTATTCGTGAGTGACATAGGCTATATAAAATTTTGAAAAAAAATTAGGGATCCGTGCGAAGCCGGGGTAGACCACTAATATTAAGTACCTATATATAATGCCATTTTCCGTTGCTTTCTGCAAAAAAATCATTACGTAGGTAATATCTACTTTGAAGTAGTAAGTTAATTGGATATAGGAAATTAAAACAGACGTCGCTTATTAAATATGCTGGCAGAAGATTAACATAGTTGGAATTCTTACTGAAAGAAGATTGCGGCGGTCATGTTAAACACGGCGTACACAGTTCATTAGTTTGCGTGTGATGTGATTAACAAGGATGCCGCATGTCCTAGCCTCACTGCCTAGCCTTGAAATTAGTCAGGTATTCTAACACTGGATCTCCTCTAAGAAAATTGTGAAGTTAAGGCTATTATTAGTACTTAAGTTACTATAGTACCTATTTAGATACATAAATGATTATTATTTTTGAAACTAATTGTTCCTCAAATTTATAGTTTACTAGTGGTCCCGGCAGACTTCGTCCCGCCCTGCAAAAAATCAATTTGACGTGATAAAAAGTATCCTTTGTCCTTTTCCTGGTTTTGAGCTACATCCCCAGCAATTTTCAGCCAAATCGGTCCAGCCGTTCTCGAGTTATAAACGGAGTAATTAACACGAATTTCTTTTATATAATAGATAGATAATTGTTCCTCAAATTTGATGTTTAATAATGTTATTAGTCATCATTTTATAAGTGTATATTTAAGTAGTGCCTAAACAATTTGTTGCCTAACAGGGTCTGTAGTGATATTACTATTTGTATTTTACTTATAGAATGCAAGTATTGATGATAACTTTGCAACGCAATATAAAGTCCTCCCCTTTTTTTTCAGAACATTCTTCACAACATTATAAGCCGTTATATCAATCAGATTCTCCAGCACTACGACATCACATAGCACACTTCTGTCCAGATCTGGAACTGGCCCGAAAATGTATAAGAACATGTATGAAATTAGGAAAACCGGCTTTCTGTGGCAAGGACCATGTTTGCTACTGTGGTCATAGATACTCCACTCATGACGTCAATGAGGGTATGAACCCTGAAGAAGCTTATAAAGGGTTCAAAGACCTTTATGATAAATATTTTGGAAAAACAAATGAAGGCAGAGTGGTGAACAGCGGCGAAAGTGGAATTATAGCGCATAAACCTAAAGCAAAAAAACATACTTTATAATAGAACTAGCGGTCCCGGCAGACTTTGTCTCGCCCGGCAAAGAATCGATTTAAGTGTCCTATGTCCTTTTCCTGGTTTTGTGCTACATCCCCAGCAATTTTCAGCCAAATCGGTTCACCGTTCTCGAGTTATAAATAGAGTAACTAACACGACTTCCTTTTATATAATAAGATGATTGTTCAGGATAATAATCCATCAATAGATCTGGTAATTTATTTATGTAACATAAATCACAATAAAACAAATAATATAGCAATTTGTATTATAATACTTTATTTTTTTATAATAAAACAAACTGTATTAGGTTGCATATTTCAACAAGACGGCCTGTTGGTCTAGTGGTCAGAGCCCCTGACTACGAAACCGGAGGTTACGGGTTCGAATCCTGCTAGGGGCAGATGTCAGTGTGATGAACACTGGCATCTGTACCTGAGTCTTGGATGACATGTCTTATATGTATTTATGTATGTTTATCCGTTGTCTAGTACCCATAGTACAAGTTATGCTTAGTTAGAGGCTAGATCAATTGGTGTGAATTGTCCAAAGATATTATTATTATTATTATTAATAGGTTTTTAGTCCTTATATGTCTAGTTTAGTTCTAGCCTAGTCCTAGTACCTACAGTCCTAGTCTAGTCCTATGTTCCTCAGTATAGTCTGTACGTGTATCCATTTTACCCAGGATAGCCGAAACGCGAGACAAACGGCTTACGCACGTAATACAGCTATCGATTTAGCGTCCCGCCTTGCTGTCTTGTCTCCGATTTATATGCCGCGAACAGACTCAAACCTTTGCTGAATTTTAATTACGGTACAACCCTTTTGGAAGTTTTTACCAAAGCTTATAAATGCTAGAAGAGCTGACTTGTTAGAATTGGTTTGGTTTTCTTCAAGTAGAAATTGTAAAGCGATTGGCTGATTGAAGTTTGTTATATTAATATAGGTATCTTAAGTGATTGAGACACTATGATCATATACTACTACTTAAATGATTGAGATACGATGCACTAGCCAAAAATCTATTAATACTGAAAAAGATTTTAAGTGGGCTAAACTAATAGGTAATTATATTATTTCTGTAGGTATTACCACGAATGCATGTAGAAAATAAAAACATAAATACGAAAAAAATAATTTATAGGAGTCTAATAAATTTTGAAAAAAATATAAAACATGTTCTTGTGTTACGGAAGCAGGAAAATCATTTTTTTTATAATCCATATAAAAATTACGTTTCTATTAAAAGCGCTATGTTAAATATTAGATAATATGATTTATAAAGGATTGCCAACACCAGTATTACTCTATTATATAATATTTTGACATTTATATCATACTCTATATATACTCATACTCTAGATAGGTACTCTAATTTGCAATTGACGGGTTCGCTCAGATCCGATTATGAACGACAATTATTTATAGGCAGAAAAGGTCCTTACAGTCTAGAAAATAAAGGTTAAACAAATAAAAACCGAAATAGTAATCTGGTTTAAATAAACTCGCATTTATACCCACTGTGTATTGCAAAGCAAAATGCTTTTAAAATATTCAAAACTCCAATTATGAATTCTTGTGTTCTCGCCTTTAAAACACAACAAAGAGAAAGTTAAATTTTTATGAAATATTTTTTTGTGAGAACGTTCTCGAATTTCTTATTAAACATTTTTCTAAGCGTAAAGGGCAGGAATATATTATGATATACATGTTTTTTTCATACTTAATTTAAAGATATTTTAACTGCCAGTGCTGTAATATTGTTCAGGAAAAACTTTTTAAGTAGAATGAGGTCTAGCTGTCATGTTCCACCAATGAGAGGCAAGCTACTGGCCTGTGATTGGTGGTACATGACAGCTAGACCTCATTCTACACTAGCGCATCTAGCGGATTTCTGGCACGCGGTGGCCCTCATTGTAATATACTTTTCTTGGTTCTTAAGTCTTCATACATTTTTTCCCACTGAGGAATTTAAAGTATTTTGTATACAACTAGCTTCTACCCGTGACTTCGTCTGCACGCGATAACGTAAATCACGTGATTGAATTTTTAAGGAAAAACCAAGTCAAAATCTGTATCTCTTCCAGTATTCACGTTTTTTATTGTTTGTGTACATAAAATGCCTGTATCAAAGTTGTGAAAATATGATTATCCGAAAACAAAGTTTGATAGGTTCTGAAGATAGTTCAATTGTTAATAAGAGAAAGTTAAAATTAGTTACGTGATGTTCAATTCGAGTCTAAAATGAGTCGACTACTACGTAGTTAGGGGTCGTGGGTTTGAATTGTGGCAAGAGCAAATATTTGGTAAATAAAATATAGTAGGTAATATGTGCATTATAAGGTGCAGATAATTATAAGAGATTATGTAAGTAGATAATAAATAAAAAAATAAAATTTTCTATCCTTCGGCCAGAAAGCGCCAACTTTCGGGCCGCTACGCTAAAGGAAATTGCCGCTTTCTGGCTTCGACGAATAGAAAAATAGTATACTGACCTCGGCCAGTAAATAAAAAAGCCTCTGATCACATTTTTGTCAACCTCGGTTTCGCCTCGGACGACAATTACATGTGATCTGAGACATTTTTTATTATACTGGCCTCGGTGCGTAATGTACTATTTTCGCAATTTTTGAAGGTATCACTGACTATCACTAAAAATATTTACGGATTTAATTCTAAGACGTTATTTAAGTTTGCAGTAAGTTAGTGCTTTGTAGCGCTTAAAACATCGACTATCTTTTGTCTTAGGACAAATTTAATTTCAATTAAACACATTTTAATTTAACAATTTCTTGCGAGAACGTATAAATGTGGATATTTCTAACCACGGTCTCGTGTGGTTGTGGGTAGCAGATGTGTGTACTTTGAGAAATGCCTCGAGTATAATTTTATTCACACAGTGAATAATTTCATGCTATTTGTTTGAAGAGAATTCTAGGGCAAAAAGTTCACCGCTTCTCTACGAGTGGTTGGATAATTTTCATAGCTTAGATACCTATATTATATAACAGGGTAGCTGTTCGGAAGCAAATAATTAGCCATATGAATTGAAAATGAATGTTTTATGTAATTTATTTTAAATATTTAATAATTTCTGATGTCACCGTTATTACACGTTGGAAATGAACAATTATCCGTTAGGATTTAACTTGAGTACCTACCTATTTTTTTTCTAACCTTTCGTAAACTTCATATTAGGTACTTTACTTGAGCGTTACACTATCGTCATCTCAGTCGTGCTACGAATATGGGAACTATAAAGGTTTTTAAACGTGTGATACTAAAATAAAAACTACGCGAGTTAAATCCGGTATAGTTGTCTTATTCCAATGTGTAATAACAGCGAAGGCATCAGAAATTAATAAATAGGTAGTGTCTTAATTTAAATTGTTACTTATATTTACCTACTTATTCTAGATACAAACATTTATATTCAGGAAATAACACAAGGCATAAAAAAAGTATTACCTTGGAGTAAATAACTTGCGTATCTAGTTACAGTAGTTTACAATTACTTCGTCTATTCTAATCTCATACTTCATAAGGTTTCATTATCTTAATTAAAATTTAATTATAAACTTCCAACTAGAACTATAATTAAATCACCGGGGCGTTATAATATAACAAAGTAACACCAAACAATACAGCTTAGTTACTTACAGGGTAACTTAATCATCACGAAGTAACACGACGGTAACGCGATGGTAACTGATTTTAATCCAAGACCTTCTTATACAATGAGGCTGAAACTGCCTGTGAAGGCATTCATGGGTTACGATTTAAGATAAAGCAGTTGGAGGGTTAAAGTCGACCCTATCTATTGTTCTGTTCATTTACTATACGTGTGAGAGAGATGGCATGAATACAATTAGGCCCAGAGACAAGTGACAGTAGAAATTTTGCCGTCAAAAATGCCTTATGAGTAACTTTATCAAATTTGAGTTTGCACGGCAGTAAGGAAAATGAACATACCTTATAATAGTAGTAATAGTAGGTTTATAGTAAAGAATACAACCTTAATAGGTATTAAGGTTGTATAGAGCAGTTGCTCTTTTATAAAATTTGCTAAAAGTCACGGCCACTGACGCAGCATTAGAATACATTACGCACCGAGGCCAGTAAAATAAAAAATGTCTCAGATCACATGTAATTGTCGTCCGAGACGAGGCCGAGTTTGACAAAAATGTGATCTGAGGCTTTTTATTTTACTGGCCGAGGTCAGTATACTATTTTTCTGTTCGACGAAGCCAGAAAGCGGCAATTTCATTTAGCGCAGCGGCCAGAAAGTTGGCGCTTTCCGGCCGGAGGACAGAAAATTAAATTACCTATTGGTTACGCGAATTTTCAGTATCATCGATTTGCCGATTAGCGAACGAAAGATGAGCACGTGACTTTTCGTAAGCTTATGTCAATTCCATATTTTTTTCATTCTATTCTAAGCGTTCGAGCATGTCGAATGTCACTAGGGACAGTTTCATTCTACTAACGTCAACGATTATAGAAAAAATGTACCAATGCTAACTTACGCTAACGAAAACTTTATAGAGATTTTTGTTTTTTCGTTATTATCGATTGGTACATGGTATGTCTAAGGGCTTTTATATTATTACTAGCTGTCCGCCCCGGCTTCGCACGGATCATCTTTTGTGTATAGCCTATGTCACTCAGGAATAGTGTAGCTTCCCAACAGTGAAAGAATTTTTGAAGTCGGTCCAGCCGTTCTGGAGCCTATTTAATCGAAAATAATTTAATTTTTAAGTGCATTAGACTACTGTATGTTAGTAGGTATGTATAAACTCTTTATTCTACAAATAAAAATATAAAAAAAAAACAAAATAAAAATACAAAAGCGAACTTATCCCTTTAACGGATAATTCCCAATTATTTTTTAATCGAGTTAACTTAGAATTAGGGCATACCTAAGCACCTTAAGGGTCAACGTTAAGAGGTTAATTTCGATAAGTGGGAGAAAAGGATTAAAGGATTACCTTTAGGGCACTAATTGAAGCCTTTGAACCCAGTCTTCAATGCTTTTCTTCAATCCCTTTACAAAATTTCCTGTAAGGCCCTTCCAACATATATCTATAGCTTGAAGTTCGTTCAACATAATATATCTATTGTAATAAAACAACTATAATCGGATTTAACTCTCGTATTTTTTAATATTTTCTGATGCCTTCGCGATTATTACACATTGGTATGACACAATTTTAACGGGTTTCACTGACATTTCAGACTGTTCCGATAATTTTAGCTGACTGACCAGACGACAGTCTAACACAAAAGTGATTTAACATTATACAAAGTAAGTACCTACCTTATATTTACCTTATTTCTTAAATATCAATAAACGAGATGAGAATTAAAAATTAAAATATGTAATAACCGTGAAAACTTTAGAAATTATTAGTTTCAACCACTATTTGAATCTATACTAATATTATAAAGTTGAAGAGTTTGTTTGTTTGTTTGTTTGTTTGAACGCGCTAATCTCAGGAACTACTGGTTAAAATTCAAAAATTCTTTTTTTGTTAGATAGACCATTTATCGAGGAAGGCTTTAGGCTATATAACATCACGCTGCAACCAATAGGAGCGAAGAAACAGTGGAAAATGTGTAAAAAACGGGGAAAATAATTATGAAGCCTTATGAAGAATTACTATTCCACGGGGACGAAGTCACGGGCACAGCTAGTACTAAATAAAATAGCTTCTTACTCTAAAACGTATGTATTAAAAATGATTTAATAAAGAAAAAACAAAACAATACCATAAAAAAACATGAACAATTATAAAATAAAATTATGTATAAAAAGGTTCGGCAACAATTAGTACATATAGAATCACATATATACCACCAAAAACCCTTGAAATTATGGGTATAGTAGTGATAGAATACATCCAAAACACAGTTCAGATAAGGATATAGAACAACCCTCAGTATTACCATTAACATCAACTTGTACCACGAGTGGCTATTGTTTCGTCATATACTCAAACAAACATAGCTTTACCTCCACAAACAACCTTAAAACTATATCTTAAGACTCAAATTTGCCTACGAGAATGATTTAGGAAGTCAGTAACACGACGTGAAAGTGAGTTGATTTGATTATGCATTTCCCTTTCGTATTTTGGTCTTTGTTCTTTTCGTTGTCATAACTGTATGAAACTATCAGTTTGGTTGAAATGGGTGTAGTTTAGGGTTGTTTTCTATGCATTGTTTCCTTTTGTTTGTTAATATTTAATAGTATACAGCATAGTGTGTATAGTGATTAATAGAAGAGAGTAATGAAAACAAATTCATAATGTAACTAGAGAACTTATTAATTAATAAATGTTTTTATACAATAAATTAATATCTGGAAGATAGGTACACATATAATATGTAAATACAATTTTCTGTCCTCCGGCCAGAAAAACTACCAAAATATTTTACTATTATACATTACAATTAAAACCTAATAGGGGGCGTTACCAGCGCTTCGGAAAGACCATCATTACTGAGAAGAAATGCCGCAAGAAACTCAGTAGAATGTCGCTTTTTTAGCAAATAAAATAAAAATACACGAGTTAAATACGTTAATAGTTGTTTCATTTCAACACCTATAACATGTTATGTATATGTATAGAATGCAATAAATGAAATTAAAAATAGATTTTAACTTTTAATATAAATGATTAAAACTTTACGATTATCTCACATTATACTATATAAAAAAATGCAATCGTGGTCGCGAAGAAAGCCTCGAACAAATATTTTTTCCGTCCTCCGGCCAGAAAGCGCCTACTTTCTGGCCGCTTCGCTAAATGAAATTTCCGCTTTCTGGCTTCGAACAGAAAAATAGTATACTGACCTCGGCCAGTAAAATAAAAAAGCCTCAGATCACATTTTTGTCAACCTCGGCTTCGCCTCGGACGACAATAACATGTGATCTGAGACATTTTTTATATTACTGGCATCGGTGCGTAATGTACTATTTTGTATAGTTCAAAATTGTAGCGATATATGTATTAATATAACATGATACTTGGATTAAAATGCCATTGTACCTGGTTATAAACCCATTTAAATAAAATTTAGAAATTAGATAATTTTTGTAGAAATAAATAAGATTTCTTCATTGAAATTAAACAACTAAGTAGAAGGAATTTACCTCGCTTGTTGTATTTTATTTGATTATTTTAGACTGTTGTAAGCTCAGTCGTGTTTTAAAATTTTCGAAATGTCAGCAAATAAAATTAAATACGCCAGATAAATCCTTTATATTATTTTCATTTTAATTGGTTATGATAGTTTTACGTAACATACACAATAATACACATATATTATAATTTCTGATGCCTTCGCAGTTATTATACATTGGAATGAAACAACTTTAACGGATTTAAGTCATGCTACGATGATGGAATCTGCAAAGGCTTAATTTCATCCAATAGAATAAAATACGCGAGTTAAGTCCGTTTAAAGTTGTTTCATTCCAATAAATACATACATTTTTCACGCACGATACTAATATTATAGTTATTTTATACAAATACTAGCGGTTCGCACGGATCCCTAATTTTTTTCAAAATATTCTATAGCCTATGTTACTCAGGGTGACCGTAGCTTCCCGACAGTGAAAGAATTATTAAAATCGGTCCAGTAGTTTTTGAGCCTATTCATTACAAACATACAAAAATTGGTACAAATCTTTCCTCTTATAATATTAGTATAGAAAAAACATTATTTTATTATTTCACTAAAGAAATTACGCCCTTGTGCGTCATCTCACTCTGTGGTGCGGGATTTGTGTGGCGACGGAGTGAGAGAATGTTGTTGTCTCACTCCCACCCGTGGGAAGGATTGCCCAACTTTATCTGTTATCTCCTTTCTGTATATCTCTTATTGTTTCGTCGGGATTGTGGCTCTATTTATGACGAGTTTATTTTGAAAGGCCTAAAGTATTTGCTTGAGTGTAAAAAAAGAATTCAAATCCATTTATGATAATGTAGAATTCAGTTTTCTTTACTTTATATTTGTATGTGTTGTCGTAAAATTAAATGTAGTATCTAAAATAATCTAAATAATAATTATAGGCAAATATTTTAAAAGGATAATAAAAACCAGTTAAAATAAGTTCGATATAAAATTAAGTAGGTAAAAAATTTTTTTGAAGCAACAAAAAGCAAATTAAATAATTATAATCAAGATCCACAGAAAACAAATTTCTTAGATTCCTAGATAATAATTTCAGATCCGACTAAAATTAAAATAGAGCACCAAACCGCGCCGCGCAGCCTCACTTCGATTGGCTACGGATCTCCCCTCGTAGCTCGTAGCAACGTGAGCTCTCGTACGGGAGACGCGCTACGAAGCGGTCGTCTACGCCGTAGCACTGTTTCGGACCTTGACACGATTCTGACCCCGCCTGCATGGAATTCTGACCGCGAACTCTGTATAATTTTTTCGTGATTATATTCTGGCACCGTGTGTGCTTCTGTGCTTGTGGATTAGATTTGTTTGTTGTGTTGTGGACATTGACGCACGTGGTGACAAGTGGTGAGTACGCTTATGAGTTTACGCAATATTTTCATGTCATATTTATTATAATACTTTATCCTAATTTTAGTTAAACATGTATTTCACATTATATTATTCAATGAAACTTAATTAAATAATGGTGTAGCTATAAAAGTTTCATATTTTGAAAATTGTTGATTGTTGTGACATCGATATTCTCATCCCTGAGCCATAATTCAAATTACTTTTCTTATTTTATGTTTTACAAAACAATCTGTCCTTCAGTAGGTAGTATATTTCTTAGATTTATTTTATTTTATTAAAGACAATGTCTACATATTTTAACGAATTTCACCTAACAACGTGTTAGGAAAGCGTACGTACTTTTAAGAATTCACAGTACGAGTAAAACCTTATAATATAACTATTATTATTAAGCCGTGCAAGAATATTACTTACTTATTTTTATTTAGAACATACATGAGAAATCTCAACAAGCAAAATTAGTACTTAGATCGCTCTTAAGACTGCTTTTATTTCCATTATCAAATTTGGGCGCAATTATAGGAGAATTGATTCATATAATTATACTGTCCTATAATCAACTTATAAAATGTTAATAAGCCTCATAATGTACTTAAGAAAGGACTTTATCACTTACTAAAATTACAACAGTACCTAAAAACATTCTTAATACCCTTATAAGAACGTTATTAGTCATTCCAGACTTATATTTTTTTTATACGACTACTTTGCTTGTTATGATCACGGTATAATTTTTCCCGTATTTATAATCCACTGGCTATAACCTCGTTGCTTCGTAGCACTAGCCACTTCTTTTCGACAATATACCTTTTTCCTCATATTGGATTTCCCAGCAATAATAAGCTGGCAAAGATTACTAAAGTAACTCCATTTTGTAAGGACTTAATTCCTTCGGGAATCAGGTTTAGAAGGTTTTTGCCGTTTACTAAACGTATCAGACTCACCTAAGCGAACAAATTCGTCCATAAATAATAAGTGGGATGGTATTTTGTTGTATTTTGAGTGGGAGTTTTTAGAAATTGAGATTTGTGAAAACGTATAATAATATTATGACTTATTATATGTATTCTATGGAAGTAATAAGTATTCATGTGAAGTAATATACGCGAGTTGTATTCGATATTCGGTTTTATTATTAAAACATAAAAACTTCAATTTGATTATTTCTGATGGCTTCGCGGTTATTACACATTGGAATGAAACAACTATTAACGGATTTAACTCGCGTATTTTTATTTTATTTTATTAGCTGACGTTTCGGATTCTTTACAGTTTCCATAATTGTAACACGACTGAGCTGACAATAGTCTAACGCTAAATTTGGCAATTTCAATTTGGCTTGGTTTATTTTTTGTAAAATTGTAATACGATTAATGGAAACAATATTAACGGATTTAACTCGCGTATTGTTTTATTGAGTTAAATACGTTATAGATAGTTGTTTCATTCCAATCTGTTATAACTATAAAAACATCACAAATTATTAATACCTACACCACAAATAGAATTAACCACATATAGAATTTTGTGTATAAAGTTTGTGTTTGCTTAATATTACGTAAGGTCATCTAAACTAGATCAGATTGTCAAAAAATTGCCAAACAAATCCACAAACGAGTTGGTGGTCTCTAGTTCTTGACTTCAGAAGGAATCAAGAAAACAATTGCCTACTCCCATCAAATAAAGAGTGAGCCCGGGATCGCGCGTAAACCTTATTTACCACTAGAATTTACTGGCGTTTAGATATAGGAGAATACTTAGAGCCAAACAAGAGCAAGAGCAAATTGAGCGACGATGAGATTAGACCTTGATATTTTGACTCTTGTGGTTTCTATACTAATATAATAAAGAGGAAAATTTTGATTGTTTGTTTGGATTGAATAGGCTCCTAAACGACTGGATTTGAAAATTTCTTTCCGTATTGGAAAGCTACACTATTCTCGAGTGACATAGGCTATAAAAAAGGGATCTGGGCGAAGCCGGGGCGGACCGCTAGTCGTTTATATTTTGATGTGATTGAAATCAAACGATGCATTTTGGTGCAAGTAGGAAAGGAAAGAGGCTTTTATCAATTGACAGATAAAAAACGTCACACAAATGTCAAAGTAGCACAGATAACTTATAGAGGTATTTTACCGATATTAACGAGAAATTTTCACGTGTAAACACGTTTATCTATATAACACTAATATCATAATAGTTCATTACGCACCTAGGCCAGTAAAATAAAAAATGTCACAGATCACATTTTTGTCAACCTCGGCTTCGCCTCAGACGACAATTACATGTGATCTGAGACATTTTTTATTTTACTGGCCGAGGTCAGAATACAATTTTTTCGTCCTCCGGCCAGAAAGCGCCAACTTTGTGGCCGTTTCGCTAAATGAAATTTCCGCTTTCTGGCTTCGTCGAACAGAAAAATAGTATACTGATCTCGGCCAGTAAAATAAAAAAGCCTCAGATCACATTTTTGGCAACCTCGGCTTCGCCTCGGACGACAATTACATGTAATCTGAGACATTTTTCATTTTACTGGCATAGGTGCGTAATGTACCATTTCTGTTCGACGAAGCCAGAAAGCGGCAATTTCATTTAGCGCGGCGGCCAGAAAGTTGGCGCTTTCCGGCCGGAGGATAGAAAAGAGCATTTGTGAGTGTATGTTTGTTACTTCTTCACGCAAAAACTTACTGAATAAATTTTGATGATTTTACAACAACATAGCTTACATCAGAATAACCTAAAGTTTCACATCGTGCACAGACGAAGTCTTGCGCAGAAGACTGTATGTATATTAAAATGAATCACCGAATGTATGTACGCTCATAACTTCCGAACGGCGGCACCAAATTGGATGATTCTTTTTTTATGCGTTCCTTATTGTCAGGATATAGTTTGTGTATAAGAAAATTTTATAAGAAATATTTTTCACAGTTTCGAATACAAAAAGAGAGATGGTATGTGACAGAACTTTGACGAAACAATCGAACGGGTAGGATGACGTCTGGTGGAAACGCTAGTACCTAGGTATTACATAATTTCTAATGCAACAAAACACACAGACTTACCATTATGATCGTATCGCGGTCTTTTTCTTATTAAATCTCATAACGATAATCAATTTAAGAATGACGACATTCACATTTCTCAACATAAATTCTTGTTCAATGCCTTTAAAAAATGTTTCAAACTTCACCGACAAAGTTACAAGCAAAAACTGCCAAACTATTTTCTATGGCGAAGTTATACCAGCATAACGTGGTTACGCGCAAAGTTTGCGGAAGCGTAGCCTACATAAGCAACAAAATCTGTACTTACTTCTAACTATGTATAGTTACCAACTAAGTACCAAGAGTATTTTTTACTGCGTCATCTGACGCATCATTTTCATCCATCTTAAATGTCCTACTCTATCAGTTATTGTTTATCAAGGCTATGTTTATTCGTGGAAGATCTCACAATATCAAGATCTCAATACAAAGATGAGTGATTCTAAAATACGGGAGTGGAGGCTCATGAAGTCACTATATTGTACAATTTATGCCATTACGTGACGTCACGAACCTACTTCCAATATTTTGAAGCGCTTTTTTTGTAAATTTTTGCTCGATTGAAAATAAAACAGTCTCGAAAAATTTTTGGTGATCTACTTGATGGACAAAAAAACAGTCATCGTTCCAATTCAGTAAATGTTCTATCCTTCTAATAGATACGTTACTCACTTAAAAGATACCATGTAGTTTAAATGCAAAGGTACTTATAGAAGTCGCTTTCTACAATACAAAGCTCCAGTTATTCAAAAGTGCCGGTTTAAATCAAATGTCCGTTTCTTTGTACAATCAAATACTCTTTTCATTGCAGTAAAGGCTTGAATGAGAAAGGTCTGTTTAAAAAATTCAAAGCCTCTGTACGGGTGTAGTTAGAGTTTATGGTTTACATAGGGTGGGAAGGTTTTTATAGGCTTGTATTTCACTGTGCGTTAGGGGAGCTGGGTTTTACGTAAGTGCGTTTGGTGTAATCGGTTCCAATTGAGAATTTAGTGGTTCTGGAACGCCTTATAATTGCTGGAGTAATTGGCCATTAGAGAATCTCGTAATTGCCTGAAATTTACTAGGTTGTTTAGTGTTATCTTATATTGTTGTGCTAAAAATTTTCGTCTTTTGCACTCGAAAATAATTTAGATGAAAGCTAGATTTTGTTTTTAGGATTGCATGTTAAAATACTTTTAAAGATAAATTTGTATTGCTTTCGAACTTTTTATATTATGTGAAGATACGGATTGTTAACCAACTGATAAGACATAAAATCAGTCCTTATTTTCGTAATTATTTTTTTAAATAAATCCCTAAATGTACCTACCTACTCCATCCTATAGGTATATACCTACGTCACTACCAAAATTTCTTCCAAAGAGTACCGTTTAAATAATAGACTACTGCTTAATAATGTTCAAGATTGCATCGTTCGATCGGCACAGCGGATCTGACCCAAGGCGTAAAAAATTCAAAAGCTAGCATGAATATAAACTTCCGCTGTGGACTATAATACTGGGTGAGGTTCAGAGAGCATTTTGCTTTCGACTTTGGTACAAAAGACAGGTGAGTGCGTGCATTCTATATAGGCACAATGTCAAGAATATAATTATGTTACAAACGTCCTACGTGGCTAGATAGGTAAAGATCCATCATAAACATAAACATCCATTGCAAAAAGTATATTATTATAGCACATGGACTTGAAATTACAGTACTACACACGCCTAATTCCTGATGATAGAAATGCCAAAGATAATGCTTATACTTAATCAAAAAGTTCTTGAAATTTAGTCTATTGATACAACCTTATTGACGGATAGAATGCGTCAAAATTGAATATTTTCTTGTATCACAAAGATGACAATAATGATAATAAAAAGCGAGAAATAGAATGCGTGGCGCATGGCGCTCCCTTCGTGTCGACCGTGGGATCAGAGTGGTAATCCCTGAATGGAAGACATATATTCACAGATGTGTTATAGTCGATAGGATGACAATCTTGATAATATGTTATCAATCATGACGATGATATACAGCATGGAGCTGTAAACAATAGCGTTAATGTATCATTGAAACACCCTTTAAAGTCTTATGGCTTGTGTCACAAGTCCTTCAGGGAGCAAGCAACCTGGTGGTCGTAAGATTTCCGAAATCGCCCAGCAGCGTAAGGGTTATCGGGGTATATGTGCCCGAGGCGTGATTATCGCAGCGACTGAAGTGTGGTCCCTCCTAGGGTTACACATTAAATAATAAAAGGCCTTTTTTGCCCTCCGCTTGTGAACGGGTTTGAAAGGTTAGGCCTAGTGGGATTGTCAAGAATAACGTAAATCACGGCATTGTGCACACGTGCGACGGTGATGGTGCTATTTATGAAGTATTGGAAAAATTGGAAAGGTATCTTACAATTAAAAGATGCTTGAGGTTTTTATAGAAGATTGACTAATGGACTTGAAGAGATGGAAGTGACTGGAAATGCTGGAAAAATGTGTTGTAATATTTACTACGACGACGTGTCAATCGAAATTCGATAGATATCTATGATTTAGCATAATTCATTTAAATGATAACGATGTTATAAAAATAGAAAAAGGTGTGGGTTCAAATCCCACGATTTTTGTACTCTGGTCTTGGTACAAATATGATAAGAAAATTGACAAACTGCTTATTGATGTTTCAATAAAAATTTATCGTGACGTACAATTTGCTTGTAATATCCCTACTTCCCTACTAATCCCTACTTCCCTACTTATATTATAAATGCGAAAGTAACTCTGTCTGTCTGTCTGTCTGTCTGTTACGCTTTCACGCTAAAACTACTGGACCGATTTAAATGAAATTTGGTACAAAGAAAGTCTGGATTCTGAGAAAGGACATAGGCTACTTTTTAACCGACTTCAAAAAAGGAGGAGTTCCACGCGGACGAAGTCGCGGGCAGAAGCTAGTACTATCATAAAGCATTGAGTTCAACTCAAGTAGAAAACAAAATGTGTATAATATAAAGTAGGAGGATGATAATTGATTAATAAACCTTTTTAACAACCTCGATGAGAACAAACGCTAAAATGAAGCCTGTAAAAGCATTTATTAATGGGCCCAAGATAATTAGATGCTAAAAAAATTCTCCTCGAAAATTTTCGCTGGCATAATACTATCTCCTTGTTTCATTATTTTGGCTTATTGCTTTTGATCGTAATTTACCTTCATCACCTTTCTTGAATTTTTAATACGATTTGTTAACTCCTTCGGAGCTTGAGTTTTAGGTTTAAACTCTCATAGTTCCCATTTCTGGTAGTTTAGGTGATGCATCAATTTTATTTTTACATTTTAAATTTCACCACGGTTTCACCCTCTGGGATGAATTCTGAGATAAGAACAAATTTATGTCCTTCCACGGAATTTGGACTATCTACATACTCAATCTCATCTAAATCGTCCATTACCTAGACATTGAACTCATTCCTAGTCGAAATATTTCGAAAATGTGTGTGCCTTTTATAACCATCAATACCCAGATTATTTATATTGTTTACTAGTGAAAGTGAGTTGGAGTTCTCTTCGCGCTTCTGTATGTGTGTGTGTGTGTGTGTGTGTGTGTGTGTGTGTGTGTGTGTGTGTGTGTGTGTGTGTGTGTGTGTGTGTGTGTATGTGTGTCTTTGAGTGTGCACGTATGCGATTGTTTGTGGCATATCAAGTAATTATGAAAGATATACCTTACTTACCGTTTTAGTATATGTAATCGACTTACCAACAACAAATAAAATAAATTAAATTACACTGGGTTTTGGATGGCATTTAAAACTGGGTTTAATCAAATACTTGAGTGTTTTTTTTAAATAGACCTTTTGCTGCAATATCCATTTTATAAAATTACTAAATAAAAAACAAAATGTAATAATGTTAGAACTCGTTATTTAACTACTATTTTATTGTAGATCCATATTGAAATCTTATTATTCTTCCCCTAAATCTACACCAAAAAACAATCACGTTATGCACAGCTAAATAATATATTGTTTTTAGTCCATGTTTTTCTCATGCCAAAACTGCCTGAAATTCGGAGCTTACACAGCGACTGTGGGGAAAATGCCACGTCATCCAATCATGATGACTTGACGTGTGACGAGAGCGAATTTAGGTTAGTGTATGTTGATAAATAATAAAATAGTACCTCGAAAAATATGAGATAAATGGAAATTTTAATGCTACGTGAGAAGTCAGTGGTATGGAAAATTTATGATTAGACATATAATTTTCAGATTCCGAGTAAGTGCTTAACGTTCATAGTTATTATATTTTATACTAACTTTTGCCCGCGACTTCGTCCGCGTACCTTGTAACCCTGTTAGGAGGTAAATGTCATTAGATGAATTCCAAAAAAGAAAAAGGGAAAAGTTTCGATAAATTCTGTTAAAAAATGTTTATGCAAAATTTTAAATACCTACCTAGATTGGAGCAAAATATCACATTATCCCCTTTTACACCATATTAGGGGTAGAATTTTGGAAAAACACATTCTATCAGCCGACAATTTTTTAATTTAAAATATAAACATTTGAGAACCTAATGTACCTGATGTTAGCTAATTAGGTAGGTATCTTAATTTTCCAACCCTGTTACCTCATACAATAATTACATTAGCCCATCAAAATTTCAAACGGGAAAAGGGAAATAATTATGCCTCACAAAAAGAAACTACTAATCCCCGCTTAGCCTCAGAAACACGCACCAGCAACAAAAGCAGAAACAAAAAAAACTCACACAGATGAGAACAAAACGGCACTCAAAGAGAACAATAGCACTTAATTAATTTTCTTTTAGGATAAAATAAAGGAGGGCATGGAAGAAAGGGACAGTGTACTGAATACAAACATAGCGAACGTGGGTGAACTTTGCAAAACTGATGTCAACAATACAAAGGAATATGAAGCTTACGTTGTTCATGATAGGGATCATGGATTTACTGGACTTATTAAGGCAAATGGTGAGCTTAGACCAGTGCATTGAGGATAACTGTCAGAGTCCCTTGAGAGGAGCTGTGGGCAATTACGGTGTGGAATAAGATTTGACAACTGGCTTATAGATGATTAATATTAATTAAATAAGTAATGGGATCTTTTTTGTAGAAGAAATGACCCTTACATTTATTAAAGTGGTTTTAGCTGGTTTGAACGAGATATTTGAAGGTGTGCCGAAATATTATTATACTCTTTTGTAACGGAGGTGTCAATGAACTACTTAGATATGTAAAATCCTATTTCAATTTAAGTACGTCACAAATAAGCTATTTCCATTTTTATTAGGTGATAAAAACATATTTGAACTCTAAATAGTGAGTTTTTATTTAGTGCCGCTTATACCGAATAAGTATTATTTATTTAATTAGGACAACGGCCTGTTGGTCTAAGAGATACTAAAAAGACCTTAAATTTTCATAACTGGACACCAGCACAGCTGAAGACTACATAGTAGAGGAAAAGAATAAGGAAGCTGATGGAATAAGGTCGCGACAGAAGAAGTATATTTCAAGCATTTTCTTGTAATTGAAAGGCAGATGTTTAATTCAATGCATGTGCAGAAGTGGATATGCAAATTGACTCAATATGCACCAACTGGGCATCTAGATCGAAACAAAGAGTTTTGCTTTTTATGCAGTTTTCAGTTAACTTTTTTATTTCCTGCATCGAAGTTTACAATCCGATGCATAAAAGCGCATGAGGTTTCTAGTGGTGTGACCAGCTTTTCGATTAGGTTTGGATTTGTGGGTGACTTATAATTATGTTAGAAAGTGTATATAATCCTGGAATCTTAGTGAAGAAGGGTTTAAATGTCATACTGCGTGAAAAGGACTTACACCTTTTTGCACTAGTCCCGCATGTTACTTATACCGTTATTTAATAGGACTTTTGAAATATCCATTGGTGAAAATGATGTAACCAATTTTGTTTACAGCCTAGACGTTATCGTCATCGGCTAGTACCCATGTTGACTCATAACTTAGTGGAAACTTACTTGGATATTGTAAAACACTTAAGCAGCACAAAGTTTTAAAATAATATAAGGGTGTTCGCTCTTACACGGCCTTTATACAACTTACTCTAGAACTGGCAAGTCAAGTAAAAGCACTTCATCATGCCACATCTGACAAAAAACGACTAAAAAAGTCGTTACAAATAGCTATTCCAACTTCCCAATCTTTAAAAAGGAGTAAGTAACAATAAGTTCAGTAGAGGAAAGGTCCTACACAAAAGTTGAAATCGCTACCGCGAGTGCAACAAATATAACAAGTTTCACAGAAAACGGCACAGTTTTGTAGCAGAGTTTGGCTTGGTTCTAACTTTTAGCGGTTGCATCTGAACGTTAGGTAACAAAGCGAAGAGGAACTATTTATTCACTTTATAATAAGATATACCTATGATGTTTATACGGTTTATACACCTAATAAAAAGATTACTTAGGTCAAGTGCATAAAGTTTTAGATAAAAATAAGTTATTTGGATCTTGGTTCAATCTTCAGAAGACAACTAAAGAGGTCCTAAAGTAGTCCTTTAGGCAGTCCAGCATGCCTGTAAGAACCTAAATAATTATAATATAGGTAGGAAGTAATAATATAGGTAGGTAGGTACTGGATAAAGAAAAAAAATGGTTTTGTTGATAAGAAAAATAAACGAACATTGGAATGAAACAACAATAACGGATGGATGATAGTGTAACGCCAAAGTTAGTTCAATCGTGCTAAAATAAAAATAAAATACGCGAGTTAAATCCGTTGCAGTTGATTAATTCCAACGTGTAATAACCGCGGAGGCATCAGAAATTAAAATGAATAAAAGAGTATTTCAATGACTTAGAAGAAAAAATGTGTACCTATACAATTTTACACTACAATAGTAATATTTTATTACATTTGCAATTTTTTAAAAGTTGCTTCATAAAATAACTTAAAATATTTGCTTTTGTATTCCACGTTCCAGGAATTTCACAAACTGCAAGGTAAAGCTTACTTACAAAGCAACAACATAGAAAATATGTTACCTTGAAACTTTGTCTCAAAAGCGTCTTTTACGTCGAGTAAGTTGTCAGCAGTTTGTAGGGAATAGTTGTGTTATGTCAGAATAAGCTGGTAGACAGAAATAAAGAACGTATCATCAATAGTTTCAACTGTAATGATAAAGAAAGAGACAACACTATTTCTATTACTTTCGGTCTCAGCAGACTTTAATCCATTTGACAGTTTTTGTTGTAGTTGAGGTACTATGTTAATGTTTTCGGAAAGTTTTCTTTATTTATTTTTTCTTATAAGTATAACAACCTTCTTTTGATTATAAGAAATAAGAAAGTTAGTAAAATCGGCCCTGTTCTTGCATGATGACGTAGCAAAAAGAAATTGGAACTAAATTTTATTACCTATATAGACGACATAACGATCACTGATTCAGTTCATAAATTAGCATAGGTACAACATAAATATTAGCTTAACTTTTGGTAATATCATTTTTAATAACGTCATCTTTGGGATAAACTATTAGGGGATATTGCTAGTCAAAAATGAGGTCCAGCTGTCATGATCCACCAATCACAGGCAAGTAGCTTGTCTCTTATTGGTGGAACGTGACAGCTAGACCTCGCTCAAGACTAGCGACATCTGGCGTATTGTGTTAAAGAACATAATTCGCTGCTTTAATAATAGAATAGTGACACAAACGGAAATATTTCGTGAATCCATTTAAAACTCCAAGCCTTCTAAATTACATATTATTATTTTGAATGTCAATTTTATTAAAGCAGCAATTTCTTTAGTGCCGTCTTGCTTTTGGCGAACTTTGGAGAAGTTCTTCAGATTCTAAGTAGCGTGAATACACTACACCTTGAAGAGGAAAACTTCTTAAGTGAGGACAGACTGCTTCCAAGATTGGACAGATTAAGGTGTTTGTAGTCTGCAGGGTCTAAGTGCAAGTCGTAAGTGGAACGTGACTGTATAGTTAGCCGACGAATGAAGGAACTTTGATACCTAGTTAGTATTCATTAACGGTTTTGGTATGTAGGTTAATCTATATATAGAATATAGAATAGAATCTGTAGATAGTCTAGTTTTTAGAATTTCGGTAGTGACTATCAATATCTAGGTATATAAATAAATTTGATCGGATACAGGCTCTCGTTTAGTAAATAAATAAACTCAACGTTATTACGGTTTTTTTGATACCTATTTTGTAACTCCTTTCAAGACTTTAGCATAAGACTATTGTCAGCTCAGTCGTGGTACGGTTATGGAATCTGTTAAGGCTCCGAAACGTCAGCCAATAAAATAAAATACGCGAGTTAAATCCGTTTAAAGTTGTTTCATTCCAAGACGTAGTTGTTGCTATAAGACCCACTGGTGGTTTTTTTAACAAACTCCTTTATATTAGTGTTGGTGAGGAATGGACTGTAATTAAAGCAATATAGGTTTATGAACAACATAGGGATTTAATAAGGTAACTTTACAAACACAATACAACACAATATCACAACACAACTCAACCAAATCAAACTAACTAAACTGAGTGACAATTCCAAAAACAATCGATTTATAAAAAAGGGCAACAGCCAATAAAAGTAAAACTATAAAACTATATACACACAGCAAGGAGTACGCAACAATTAGTATTTCATCATATATTTCAGTGATTTTATAGGAGTTTTTGTATACCACCAACATTTCTTGAATAGGAACTAATGTTATACTGAGAAACACCAACTCGTGTGATTGGTCAAAGTGACGTATTGCTATTCTCGTCTTCACCAAAATTGATATTCTAGACTATTCGATGTCGTATTCTACTGTATCAAGTTTGCGACGTATTGTCTCGTATCTATATTTGAGGTTTTCAGAAGTAAAGTGGTGTAAGCATGGTCGGAGTTACTGTAATTTGAGTCTTATATGTAGCAAATGGTTAGGTAGCATTTGTTTTGAAAGTAAAATTAAGTTGAGTCAACCTTCGTTTTGAGATTCTACTTTTATAGAAGGTAGGTATATCAATTGGTATATAGTTCTGTATATTATCTTACCTTGATTATTTTCAACCAATACATTACCTTTATTACATACTATGTTACTCCGGAATAGTGTAGCTTTCCAACTGTAAGAATTCATCAAATCCGTCCAGTAGTTTTAGAGCCTATTCATTCCAAACAAACCTTTCCTCTTTATTATATGTATTAGTATAGATACATGCATAATCGATCCTCTGAAAAATCCATGAACGAATGGATTTCTTTTAAAATTTACAAGGCAATTTTAAATAATTGAAAATTTTATCAAAATCCCAATAGCCAATATCCCGGTTCATTGTGTTCCGTTTTAATATTTCCCTTTATTCCAGTATTGCCTTTAATGTTCCCAAAGATTCCCAATTCCTTTATAGAATACATCAATTGTGAAAATCTTATCGCTTTTTTCCTTGCCTGGTAGGTATTCTCTCAAATAAAACTTTCAATTGTATTTAATAAAAGGTTAAGTCGGATTCTAAGAAAAAGGGTTGCCGATGTAAATAGCAACATCAGAAATTTTAAGAGGTTTTCAGTTTGTGTAAAACTTATTAAATAATCTGTAGGGACTTAAAAAATGGGGGCTGCCGCTTGACAAAAATTCTATAGCTGGTGTCGAATAAGGTCCAACTCTCATGTTCCACCAATCACAAGCCAGTAGCTTGTCTTATTATTGGTGGAACATGACAGCTCGACCTCATTCTACACTAGCGCATTTATAGGACTTTTGACACAGCGCATATAATACAAAAACTTACTAATGGAAACCTATTAAGAATACAAATTCTATAAAGGGACAATAATTATGATAAATGGATCACTTCATGTGGTGGCCCATATTCTAGTATACAAAAATCTTGTGTCACTGTATTTATTGTAGGCGGTCGCACTTGTAAACTGTTGGGATGATTTCCATAAAATTTTGTACATAATTATATTTGGTAGGTATGAGAATAGGGAAGGTAACATTCCATACCACTAAATGATGAGGGTAGGGATAGAATAACGTTTAGACAATTTAAACCTAAAGGTGTTAATGTTGCAAAGCTTTAGATAGTCCGTCTATTTAAATTTGTAAGACTAGTGACAAGAAATTCGATACCTTCAATGAGGGCCACCGCGTGTCAGAAATCCGCTAGATGCTCTAGTGTAGAATGAGGTCCAGCTGTCATTTTCCACCAATCACAGGCCAGTCGCTTGCCTCTCATTGGTGGAACATGACACCTAGACCTCATTTTACACTAGCGCATCTAGGGGATTTCTGACACGCGGTGGCCCTCATTGTCGCTTGATCATCAAATTGTACATACTTATTTTATATCAAGTTACATGTTTACTATATTTCAGAACTTATTACTTCTCTTTGATATTTTCTTTTTCGAAATTGAAAAATTTGGAAAATACCTCTATATTTCTTTCCTCTTCAGCGGTCTGTGAACGTGTGAGTACAAATATAAGAGATATTGGCCTTGTGAACACTACAGCTGGTGGCGGTTTGATATTGCTTTCGCTGGAGTCTAAAGTAGGAACTTTACTACGGATTTCATGTTGTATCGTTTATTATTTACAATATTTGGTCTATGGAAAGAAAAATATGAAAACTTAAATTTGTTACTGTTCAAATATTTTGTAGGTCGGCACACCTTTTTCTATACTAATATTATAAAGAAGAAAGGTTTGTTTGGATTAAATAGGCTCCAGAACCGATTTCAAAAATTCTTTCACTCTTGGGATGCTACACTATTCCCGAGTGACATATGTAACAAAAATGATGATCCGTGCGAAGCCGGGGCGGTCACTTCGGTATATAATAGAGCAAGAGCCAGCGGCCCCCAGACTTTCGGTAAAGTATAAAAGCTGTAAGTTTGTCAATGTATGCCCCCAACACAAGTAAGAACGAACCCCGTCTATGAAACTTGGGTCGCGGTGGCTTTGGCAGGTATCAGGTAATAAAGGTGTGTAAAATTGTGTGTTAAATTCGTTAAAGTATAAAACTCAGTTTTTACATATTTTACGTATAATAATCCTAGAAGTTACCTTGCCGAAACCCAGACCCTTCGTACGGTTGCAACCCTCTCCCAGACGCCCTTAAAGTTTTATTATTTGTTACTATACTTACGGTATAGTATAAAAGCTCAATTTATATATGTTATTTGGAGAACTATCAAATGATGTTTTCTTAATAGTAGGAATGTGAAAAAATAATCGATTAAAAATCGATTATTTTAAAGTAATAATCGATTTTAAAACGTGATTTTTTTTAAATTAATAATCGATTAATAATCAATTTTTTATAATCATGAAATAAATGCTCCCCGAACAGTTTAGTTGATTCATTTTTAATAAAACATTCACTAGATGGAGTTAGACGATGAACTGTACTACTTTACCGACATTCGTTTGATATGTTATTCATTATTCGTTGCTGAAACTTCATTTTTCAAACAATTCAAATTTGAAAGGTTCTCGTGTGAAAAAGTTTTTAGTGTTTTAAAAGTCCCGTTTTTTATAATGTCTACGACTAAAAGAACTACAAGTATTCAATATTGGCGTCAATATTTTCATGTTGACAATAAATCTGGCAGTGCTAAATGTAAATATTGCCCTAATTGTATTGTTTTAGTTATTGTACATAACGAATTTTCATAATAAATCTAGAAAATAGTTCTCATTATCCCTACTAATATTATAAATGCGAAATCAACTCTGTCTGTCTGTCTGTCTGTCTGTTACGCTTTCACGCTAAAACTACTGGACCGATTTAAATGAAATTTGGTACAAAGAAAGTCTGGAGCCTGAGAAAGAACATAGGCTACTGTTTAACCGACTGCAAAAAAAGACTTCCACACGGAAGAAGTCGCGGGCAGAAGCTTTATACAATAAATGATAGATCATGCGCAGTAAAACGTCGCAATGGACCGAACGCTGTATTTCACTCGCACCCGCTGACACATAATATGTCCCTCGCGCTCGCACCTACATTAGACTTTTGATGTATTGGCAACATGAAATTCTTAGTCAAAGTTCAAAATTGTCCCTAAAGACCCCAAATGACGGTATGTGTCAGTGGGTGCGTGTGAAATACAGTGTTCGGTCCATTGCGACGTTTTACTGCGCATCAGCTGTCATTGTATTATGTGGTACGTATACCGTAAGTATAGTAACAATTAAATAAAACTTTAAGGGCGTCTGGGAGAGGGTTGCAACCGTACGAAGGGTCTGGGTTTCGGCAAGGTGACTTCTAGGATTATTATACGTAAAATATGTAAAAACTGAGTTTTATACTTTAACGAATTTAACACACAATTTTACACACCTTTATTACCTGATACCTGCCAAAGCCACCGCGACCCAAGTTTCATAGACGGGGTTCGTTCTTACTTGTGTTGGGGGCATACATTGACAAACTTACAGCTTTTATACTTTACCGAAAGTCTGGGGGCCGCTGGCTCTTGGGCTATAACTTCTATCCTATTTTTGTGCTTTTTTTGTTTACAAGCGAATTCTTTAGAATGATAAATTCGTCTGCTATCCTTAAGTTTGACATACCTAGTCATTTTTTATTTTTTTTTTTTTTTTTTTTTTTTTTTATAAGCTTCATATAAAATAATATTTTTATTTCGGTCAATTCTAATTATAATTCATACATAAATGTCAAATTCACAACGCAGGCTTCGTCAATTAACAAATATCATAAAATCGGCAACAAGCTTCGTCAATATAAATGATTAGTACTTACCTAAAACATTCATTGTATACCCCCATTCCGACCCGTACCCGACCCAAAGGTTCCCATCACAGCAGCCGCGTTGCCGCGCTGGATCGCAATAGAAATCTGTTGGACCAGATACGATCCGGAACGAGGGTCACAGCCCTTCTCCCTAAGGCGACGTCCCAAAAGCCTGCACAAGTCTAAAGCCTCCATACCCCACGGACCCGCCGTTTCCACTGCAACTGGTACAAAGTCGTACATTGGTTCCAAAGCAGCATATTTCATGTGCTTTAGATGAGCCGCATGCTCTGCTGCGGACCCAGCCGAAACACACGTTTTGGCTTAAATGGGACGGCGCAAAGGTGGAAACACATGTTGCGTCCCACAGAAGACACCGACCCTTTTGCCATGGAACCAATGTAAGACCATCCGGCCTCTTTCCGTCCGTACGACTCAAACCCGGAGGCTCCAGAACACAAGGCACATTGGCAGATACCAGGGCCCGGCGGATGATGTCATTAATGGCATGATGTCTAGGAAATCGACCCGCACTTCGCTGACAGCTTAAGCCATGGTGCCCGTTCTCCTCCACTATCTTTCCACAAATACAGTGGTGCACCTCACATACCTTGCAGCCTAACCTTAAAGCAGACGCTATACGAATCGAGTCGTTGTCCAACAGCGTACCAAGATTCGGTGAAGGCAACGCCTGCAACCAGGCCCCAGACTCTGGCTTTATGGCCGCCTTAAGACGCGCCACGTCCACACCCACGGCCTCACCCAATAGCCCGTCACTGACATGCCTTGATAGAATATCGTCCCACTTTCGCTGCACGTGACGATCTTCAGGCAATTCACCACTCGGAACAAGGGTCGACCAAAAAGAGAGGGCCTCTGCCATGAAAGGTATTTGGACACTGTCACCGTGATATCCAAGAATGCGAGCGACAAGATCCAACACCCCATGACAAGAACCCAAAAAGGCACTTACACCCACATCCCTAACCCTGCGAACCCCCAAACCACCATGCCGAACCGGAAGTGCTGCCTGAGTCCACTGAGACTCATTGAGGCTTATATTAAGGATACCCTCCAATGTCATTGAAATTTCACTGTCAAATCATTCAATTATATCTGTCTTAACGTGATTTTATTTTTAGGAGTTAATTATTCTATACAAAAGTCCAAGGCTATTAAACTCCTAAACAATTTACATTTCTAATTTCGTAATTTGCTTCAGTTAAACAACAACGGTCACGCCGCGGAAATCGCGCACAATATTCAAAATTAGACCGAAAAGGTCAGTACACAAACCTTTTTAAAAAAAAACCTTTCCAAAACGATAAATCTCACCCTTACATTTAGCATCAAAGGAACCGACAAAGCATTTAGCCCTCGCTTCCTTTGGGCATGTTTTTTGTGATATAAACAGCTTCGCCCCACCTGTCGCGTATTAATTGGATTCTTTACATGAAAACGTCCCTTTTGATAATAACAACAACCGTTCTAACTTGACCTACACTCCGTCCCAGGTTTAGTAAAGTAAACAACTCGAAAGGGAAATCTAATTGGTCGTTAGGTGTCAAGTTTATTTGGTTACTGGCGTCCAGGTTGACCCTTATGGTTGTCTTGATTAACGCATCTATGTTTACACAAAGACACACCTTTTAACAAGGATTAAGCTGGTAACCAGGGTAGTTTAATGGTAATATCGATTTTAGTTAGCTTTCTTAATTAATAATAAGTTTAATAAGATAGATTATTTCCAAACTACTTTTCACTGAAAAGTTCATCCTGGCAACATTTTACCAACACGACAATTAGAGGTGACAAATCTTATTTATCTGCTTTAAACATTAAAAGAATCTACACTGCTTGTCTTAATATTGATTATGAATTATAATTATTCCGAATTATTTCTTGTCACTGACAATAATGAGGACTGGGTAAAGAAAACGAAATTACATTTCGACCATCAGATAGATTATTAAAAATGATTAGACACGTTCACAAATTAAAAGTCGCTCAGCGGGCTATGGAAAGGGCTATGCTCGGCGTTTCTCTGCGGGATCGAATCAAAAATGAGGTGATTCGGCAGAGAACCAGAGTCATCGACATAGCCCACCGGATTAGCAAGCTATAGTGGCAGTGGGCTGGCCATATTAGCCGAAGAACCGATAACCGTTGGAGTAAACGTGTTCTAGAGTGGAGACCGCGTCTCGGCAAGCGTAGTGTAGGACGTCCTCAGGCAAGGTGGAGTGACGATTTGCGTAAGATGGCTGGCAGGAGCTGGATGCAAGCAGCCCAAGATAGAGCAAAGTGGCGTGCAATTGGAGAGGCCTATGTCCAGCAGTGGACTGCGATGGGCTGATGATGATGATGATGATAGACACGTAAGTAGGTATTCTATTCTTTTCTCAAACAAATAAATCATGATAGAGATAAGTGCTTCAAGGTTGGGAGTTGGGGTTTATGACGTCACGTTATGGTACAATCTATACTATAAAGTGATGTCACGAGCGTGGTCGAAAGTGGGGACTTCTGAACATTATCTATGTATTTGTTTGAGAAAAGAAAAAATACGTGTCCAATTATTTTTGTCAGTGTATATGATGTTCAAAAACAAAACCAGTTGTCATAACTACTGTCGCGTTAGTAAAACGGGAGTTTCACATATAGCATTATGGTAACTGTCAAAATGCAAAGCTCTTTTTATTTGATGGTACACTTGTGTTATTATTACCAAACCGATTACAGTTCTTTTTTTTAAAACAAAACCAGCAAACTTTATCCAAAATAAACAAGCATGCATTTGCGGTGTTCTCAATATTGCTGAGAATGTTTTGTTCGGCCATATTGTTTTCGTTTCCGAGCTGTTCTTGGCTCAACTTACAGCTTCGGAAACTAATTTCGACCGCCTCGGAAAATACGCAGGTATTTGTTTTCAATATTGTTTATTCTAACAATCCACCAGTGATTCAGATAGCTTTGTGGGTACTGATCTTAGTCTTTTGTTCACAAGTTTTCGCATGTGGGAAGTTACCATAAAGTCTCAGTTTTTTTAGAAAGAAGTCGCTTTTAAAGATTGTGGAAAAAAATTGTATTTGAGTTGAAGAGATGTAGATCCGTCTCATAAGTAGGTTTATTATATTTACTGGCTTTTTTAATGTTAAGGAATGCTATTAAGTACCATACTAATAAAGAAAAAGCAAGAAAAATCAATAAATTAGCGTTTATTATTTATTATTATATATTTAATTAACTTCTAAAGTGGTAATGACGATGTATACACCTATTATCTATATATTACATAATATATTATTATTGGAGTTTAAAAGAAACAGGCAGGGATGGAATTTAATTTAATAAATAACTAGCTGTTTACGTAATAACACTTTTAATTTTGTTATCTAACATTAGCAAAAGTAAACAAAAATGGGCGAGAAAAGGCTACTAAAACAGTAGACGATCTCTGCAGAGGTCTTATATCTCTTGAAGCATTACCAAAACCATTTCAATAAAATCTTTCCACATAAAATTCAGACAGTAAAATATAAAAGACTCATGTCATAACGGAATGAAATAATCACACCTGATTGGTTGAAATACAGGACCGGCTGATCGACCGCTCCACAAAATTAGGATTGACTTTAAGCCAGTCCCGAAATTGAAAAGTACAGTAATCCGTTATTTTTAATCCAGACATACACGTATTGCTAATGGAAAAGGAAAATCCAGGGGGATTTATTTTTAATCAGTTCCTCCGGCCCCTTAATGCCCACTTAATGTCGAAATAAGGATTGTCTTAATTATTGATTTTATGCAACGATTGCTAAAATCGTATTACGAGAAATTCTCTTATGTATAAATTTATATGTACTCATATTATGTATAGGTACTAGAGTATTCAATGTTATGAACGACACTGTAAATTATCTTCAAATGTTAAAGGTACATACCGATACCAATATTAAATTACAACAGAATCTAGTTATTAAATATATTATATCCGAAATACTAACAAATTACTAACAAATGCAGTAATCACTACATAGTATATAACAAATTCGCTTTCTCTGTCCCTATATCCCTTCTACACGCTTAATAATTGAAACTGGACGGATTTGAAAAATTCTTTCACTGCTGGGAAGCTACTGACACTATTCCCAAGTGACATAGGCTATATTAAATTTGGAAAAAAATAGGGATTCCTGCGAAGCTAGGGTGGCCTGCTAGTATTAAATGAAGGCAATAATATTTTGCAATGAATATAAAATATTGTATTTTGATCATTTTTTGGAACGATTACTTTGATTGGATTTTGATGAAATTTCACAAAAATATTAATATAGCACATACTTCAAAATAACATATTATATAGGCTATATTTTACAACAATATTCTATAAAATACTCACCGTGCGAAGTTATTAAATAGATAGTTGAGAGGGATTACTAACGAAATCAGTTTTAATATTATAATATTTTTTATATTTTTTATTAATATCCTTGAGGTAAAAATATTCTGCGTAATATTAACGTATTGCAACAATGGCGGTTCTTTCGCGGCTGATTGCGGCATTCTTTCTATGGGGCTGTAATTGAATTTCACATTTTGTTTGCATATGGTTTCTATTCAATTGAGTATTGTTCAGTTTTAAGCTCTATAGTTTCAGCACGTTTGTTTCAGTTCATATTTTGTTTTAAAACAATCGAGTTCATTAAAAAAAAAACGAGGCCGCATTTTACCTATACCATTTTATTCTATAAAATCCATATATTTTTACATGAAAAGTAACACATATATATATTTTTTTCTTTGTCCATCAAGTAGATTACCAAAAATTATTGGACACTTATCTTAACTTTTTTCAAAAGTTAGGATACCTATATTAGACAAGTGCTTCAAAAGTTCGGGAGTAGGGTCTCGTGACGTCACCTTATGGTATGAATTGTACCGTAACATGACGTCATAATCACCCTCTCCTTTACTTTAGAAGCACTTATTTTTGTAACTATGTGAAAAAAAACGTGTCGAGTAATTTTCAATAGGTAATCTAGATGACGGACTAAATAGAATTTCATGTTCTTTAGCAAAAATTCAAAAACAGTTGATTTTTCGTATACCACATAACAATATATATTAACTCCCAGTTTTATAACATGGAATCTACAATAGTTTTATTCTAATGAACACAATAGTTCTGCATCATTTTTCGTAACAAATTTAACCAATTTAAAACGTCACTGGGACACCCAACTTTTGCCTCCGCTCGTTACAGTTTAGCATTGTAGTGCCAAAAAGAAATATGCTTCCCATTTGGGTACTGGAATAATATTGTGAAAACAGTAATTTACGCGAAGCACCAAAAAGTTGAACTAGCAACGCGACCTACTTTCATGAAACAAAATATATGGGCTGACATGTCGGGTCTGTGATACGGGTTTGCACAGTTTAAAGAATCACACTAACACTAATCACACTATCACATTAATATTATAAAGGCGAAAGTTTGTGTGTATGTATTTTACTCCTTCCCGTAGACACTGCTGAAGGGATTTTGATGAATCTTTACAATTAGTTTATATCAGAATGACTGACTGGAACGAATTTTCTGGCAAAACTTAGTATATCTAAGTATAAGTTTTGTCTTCAAAATATCTGCCAAAACTCCCAAAAAATGATTATGCCAAACCTCTCCCAAAAAATAATACTAAAAATCAATGGTTATGGTTATTAACAAAAATCAAAATATTATAAGTATTACATAATTATATTGAAGGTAGTCAATAAATTATTGAATATCTCGACTGGAATGGTAACATATTTCTCTTAATTTTTAGACATATTATGAAGCTAAAAAAATATACCATGAAGCAAATTTTATTCCAACTCAGGCCATTTTTCGTAACGTCCTCTTGTTGTTAAGCTACTGAGATTAAAGTGTATTGTGATACAAGGATGTTTCAGGAATGGCAAAAGAAATAACATTTTAAAGTGGAAAATAGCAGCGTTGGATAATGTACCCTTATGCAAGAGATATCAAGATTAATGCCGTTTGTGTTTACGACCTATATTCTTAATATTAGCAGCCGGTTTCACACGTATCCCTATTTTTTTCTTTAATATAATATAGCCTAATTCACTCGGGACTCGAGCTTAATAATTTCTGATACCTTCTCGGTTATTACACATTGGAATGAAACAACTGTAGACCGGATACAACTCGCGTATTTTACTTTATTGGCTGACGTTTTGGAGCCTTTACAGATTCCATAATCGTAACACGTCTGAGCTGATAATAGTATAGCATAAGAGTTAAATCCTTCTTCAGTTGTTTCATTCCAAAAATGTAGCTTCCCAACAGTGAAAGATTTTTTAAAATTGATGAAACATTTATTGAGAGCTGAGAGCTGAGAGCTTTAGGCTATATTATAACATCACACTGCGACCAATAGGAGCGAAGAAACAGTGGAAAATGTGTAAAAAACGGGGAAAATTATTATATGAAGAATAACTATTCCACGCGGACGAAGTCGCGGGCATAGCTAGTATATTATAATAGGTACTAAAAGTACAGTACAATTATGCGGTGTGGTTCAAGTGAAGGTACTTTTAGGTTCCCACAAACAAACAAACAAGCTTACAAATAGGCTATGGTATGAAAATTTCCTCGGAAAATAGTCCCTGGAATTAAATAATAATATTCCTGGAACAAAAAGCCATTAGAATAAAATTTCCTCGCTTTAGCGGTGGTCTCAATCACCCAATTCACATACACTTACAAAACCAACTAACTAACAAACCGAAAAAAGAAAATTTGTTCAGCATAATACTACTTCTTTTTATATTTCCCTGAATGATGATTTTATTCACGCAATTGGTGCAAGAGTCGCTTTATGCAAAGGGTTATTTGGTTACTGAACAGTATTAAATTTACATTCTAGTGCTTATCTTAGTAGTAATGGGCGAAATATTAACACATTTGTACTTAAACGCGAGAATTAAGTTTTCCTAACGATATTATTCTTATAATTGTGATAAGAATAGTCTACTAGTTGAGGATTTAAATTTTACTATAATAATTTCTGATACTCTCTCAGTAATTTTACATTGGAATTAAATAACTGTGAGGGATTTAACTCGTGTATTATTTATTAGTATGCTGAAATTTAGAAAACTTTAAGGCTCCTATATTCGTAGCCGACTGCTCTTACGATAGTCTAGCACTGAAGTCTTTCTATAATTATCATTTTCTCTTTAGTATAAGACATTAAACAACCAGACTATTTTTTCTCAAGAACTATACTTAACAAGAACTGAAATGCTAATTTTAGTTCTAAATAAACTACACAAAGGCTGTAGGTATAAGAGCGAACACCTTTATAGAATTGGAATGAAACAACTATTAACGGATTTAACTCGCGTATTTTTATTTTATTTTATTTGCTGACGTTTCGGATTCTTTACAGTTTCCGTAATCGTAGCACGACTGAGCTGGCAATAGTCTAACGCTAAAGTGATTTATACAGTTATGCAAACTACCTTATATTTAAATTACAAATTTTTGAAAAACTACCCTATTCTGAATTATGAAATACTAATGTTACATTTACATTTACCTTTATAGAACCTTAGTTCAGCCTATATACAACCCGTATGCGGTTGGAAATTTTACCATTTTACTTGCCATTTTTATACAAAAAGGTCGCAAAAAAGGTACATATTCAAACAAGTCAGATAACCCAACTTTTATCGTCAGCTAACACTCGCTGACAAATCTGACAGCACTAATCCACCCAACGAGAAAAGTAAATTCCACTAAGGAACCCTAAAAAGTTAATCCAAGGGTTCAAACGATTAAAATCCTTCGGCCAATTCGGCGTTGGGCGGAAAAAAAGCCAAGCGTTGTATACAACGAATTTGTTCAAAAACATGTTGAATATTTATAAAATTTTAAAAATATACGTGTCGATATAAGGATTATATTTCAATAGTTTCGTGTCTATTGATATTTGGATTTATAAATTAATCAGTCCAACTATTTCTCCTTTTCGACTCAGCTAGTTTTTATAGATTAGATTAGATTTATCTATTTCTCAATAATCACTACTTATAATTATAATACATTGAAATGTCAAATTACATTCGGTCATACCGAGGTTGTCAATACAAAAACAATCAAATTATAGGATTAATCCTAATCAAAATGTCAAACTTTAAAAAATATTAAATCTTCAAAATTGTTTTTTCTCATTAGTCGTCAAAACAACAAAAAAAAAACACATTACTAGAATAAATACAATTATATTATGTCAAAATAAAATCATCATTTTTACAACTAATTTCTTCACTTTTAAGTTCTAAATAAACGAGCAATCATCATCACTGCTGACGGTAAACCCATAGATCTAGTTATCGCAAATCGTCATTGCCTAATCACGCAGCTTTGATGAACGCGTCATCAAAATATATTCATTCCGTTTACCAACGTACTGACATAATATATAATTCAATTCATTTTATATTTGGGAGGATTATTCAGAACAAATCAATTATTCACGTTTAAACCGAGCCATCGACAGCTTACCGCGTACTGGATTCAGCGTCGAATTAAATTGGTTAAATAGAATTATATAGGTATAAGAATAGGTGATATAAGGCAGATTCAGATAAACGCAGTTGTGGGTAATTCATTATATTCTCAATCAATTATTCCTAACGATTCCGTAATCTAGGCTTACAGCATCGCTGAGTAGGTAATACATTTTTGTTATACTTATTTGAAAATATTTACACAATTAACTTTTAAGGGCCAGCATCGGCTATCGAGTGGTGTAACCTTTACAGTACATACTTTGTTTTTTTTTCAACCGACGAAAAAAACGGAGGAGGTTCTCAATTCGACGCGTATATATATATTTTTTTTATGTATGACCACGCATAACTTTTTACAGGTTGGTTTTGATAATTCTTTTTTTATTGGATAGTGCAAAGTTAATCCCATAAAAATGTAGAAAAAAGAAACCTACCCTAATGGTGGGAAAAATGGAGTTAATAGCAAAAACAAGGTAGGTAGCTATTTTAAAAATAATTCAAAATTAAGCATGTAATAATTTGTATAAATTATAGCCACAGAAAATTATAAAATAATAACTTTTTAATAAAAATTTAACCTAAATTTAACCGACGAAAAAAAACTAAAAGGCTTTTCGGTGGTTTAATTTTTTAAAAGCAATATTTTGCAATATTTGTCGCTTTTCTAATAGTGAGGGTTAATATGTCACTTAAAATATTTTTGGAATAATTGGATTGTTTTTATTTAATTGCGGGAAATAAACATTTAACTTTGTTAAATGAAAACCAATTAAACAGTAGAAGTCTGTTACAAACTGGAATTTTTCTTCGCCATTGCTAAGAAACACCATTGTGTTAAAAATTTGTAGGAAACTCGTATGGTTTGATATTTACATACTCATCTCTTAACATTATAACACCATCACTTTTTATCACAGTGTATTTTAATAAACATCTATTACCTACTTGGCATTTCATGTGACATTACATATATATATATTTTCTTTGTTTCTCTCTATAATCTTGACCTTAGTGAATTAATTTTGTGTATCTGTAGTCCACACAATGCATGTAATAACTTGACTATAATATAGATATAATTAATTATTATGTAATTATATTGCAATGCCCTCAAACGGGTACATGTGAAACTAATAATTGTAAAAACACCTGTCAAATACCACGTATGCAATAAATAAATAAATTATTCAAGTCAATTACTAATTCCCTTTCAAAATCGACTTTTAGAAATAATACAGATTTTCAACAATTAAATGTATATTTAACCTAAACAAATAGACATTATTATTTCAACGTAGTTTTAACAGATTGTCTGTTTATTCAATTAACGAATGATTGAATTATAATGGGCCTGTAATTGATTACTATGGACTACCGATTTGAATTGAGCCAATGTGATCGGTCAATTTTAATTAAAATTGGCATAAAATTAACGATCTCACAATAATAGAAATTATTTAATGTTGACAATTACGTAAATATGTATAATATTTGTACAAAATAGGAGTCCCTATAGTTGAAAAATATAAAAGATCAGCCAAGGCTTGGATTTTACATAGGATTCATAGCTTCCATTCTTGATAAAAGTAGGTATTAATTTTTACCTATTTTTAAAAATATAATTTTTTCTACCCTCTTACGAGAGATAGCCACAATGTCAGTCTTAAGAAATTGGGAAGCCTTAATACTAGATCCTTGTTTTTTTATGGACATTTTCGATATAATAATAGGTAATTATTATGAAGGTAGGTATTGGATATAGAACTTTTTTTAGCTTGTGTCGTAGTTAACAAAAAATATAAATTTAATTATCTGCGCAAAATTTGAAAATTTCACACGTACTTAGGTATATAAAGGAATAATTTTAATAAAGTGTTTATTGACACTTGGGGTTTCTGTAGTTTGCTAGAAGTTCATACATTTTTCATCCGTTTGCATATTGTATTGGTTTATTATTATAATTATACATATTATATTTTTTTATTATATTCTATTTTGCTCTATAACTGTGATAAATAAAAGAAATTAAGCAAATAAACCACAAGCACTTATCAATGGGAGAGGAAATTGAAAATTCCCCGACCCGTGTTTAATTTACACAGATTTTTTGGAAAATCAAACCTTTCAAGATATTCCGATTTAAGAATAACAATGTAAGCAGAATGGATTTTGTTTATTCTCTCGGCATCACGTTCCTCAGAATATTTGAGGTGTAATTTTAAAAAATGTTTTTACGCTTTAAAAGATTTTTGCGTAACAATTAATTAAATTCTATACGAACATTTCAACCATGGAACCACAAGTAATTCAATTTAACGAATGAATACTGTCTTTTGTTTTGTTAATTGATTTATTAATAATGCCCTGCAAAGCAAACAAATACAAATACTTACTTAAAAGGATTTAACTCGCGTAGGTATCGTATTTTATTTGCTGCTTTATAGTTGTTTCATTCCAATGTGTAATAACCGCGAAGGCATCAGAAATTATTATAAACCAGGGTAGGAAAGCCAAAAGTTTACGCTAGCATTTCTATTGTATTTGCGTTTCGAAATTCACAATGCAAAAATCACTCTATTGTTAGACTATCATCAGCTTAGACGTGTTACAAATATGAAAAATAAAATAAAAATACGCGAGTTAACCCCGTTATAGTTGTTTCATTCCAATGTGTAAAAACCGCGAAGGCATCAGAAATGATTATGAACCAGGGTAGGAAAGCCAAAAGTTCACGCTAGCATTTCTATTGTGTTTTAATACAGGTTAGGACTTCAAAGACCGAAATAGAGCATTTATTCACAGCCAAAGAGCACGCATTTGCTTCGTCGAATTCGGTCACTTCGGTATTAGCATAACTAAGGGAGCGATACAAAAAAGAGTTGCTGGCAAAGGGAGCTGTGGTCCTATGCTGGTCTATTCTTAAGGTCTTCAAAGGATTTGTAA
This sequence comes from Polylopha cassiicola, assembly GCA_038024825.1. Lineage (NCBI taxonomy): Eukaryota > Metazoa > Arthropoda > Insecta > Lepidoptera > Tortricidae > Polylopha > Polylopha cassiicola. The sequence continues at coordinate 3,456,516 of CP149053.1, read as the reverse complement.
AAGGGTATGCGTAAACTTTTCTGCACAGCTTGCAATATTTTTAATAAAGGGTATTGGTAGTGATAATTTCTGATGCCTTCGTGGTTATTATACATTGGAATGTTTCAACTTTAGACGAATTTAACTCGATGATTATGGAATCTGTAAAGGCTCCGAAACGTCGGTCAATAAAATATAATACGCGATAATTTCTGATGCCATCGCGGTTATTATACATTGGAATGAAACAAATGAACAATCCTTCTAAAATAGTTTAATTGCAAGGATTAGTGCAAACATTTTATGTAAAGCAATTCGCTATCTATACTTCTATACTATAATATAATAAAGAGGAAAGGTTTGTTTCTTTGGATTGAATAAGCTCCACAACGACTATTAGAAAAATATTTTCTCTGTTGGGAAGCTACATTATTCCCGAGTGACAAAGGCTATAGAAAATTAAAAAAAAAAATTGGTATTCGTTCGATGGGGTGAACCGCTAGTCGTTTATAATTTAGACAGTATTTTGATACGGTTGACCCCCAAAAGGGTCCAATGGGAGATTTATAGAGGTCACCATCCTTTGCTTTACAAAGGCAACAAAGTAAGTCGATCGGAAATAGGTATTTATTATAATACCTCTTTGAAAGTACCATTAGACCCTGGTTTAATGCACGTTTTAATGAACTATTAAATATTGGGCACCTACTTAATTATAGGTTTTAATTTTGAGTCGATTTTATTGACAGTTTGTTCTATTTATTGATACTAGTTCAGCCCGCGACTTTCTTTTGTTCATTAGCTGACGGTTGATGGTAGAAGGGTGAAAATGTAGGGTTGTTATCTTTCAATAATGAATCATGAAAAATAAATAAAAATAATTGGGTGGACAATAACTTTTAGGGGTATGAAAGATAAATGGCCGATTCTCAGACCTACCTAATATGCACACAAAATGTCGGTTCAGCCATTTCGGAGAACGATCTTATAATGATTAAGTTTTCATAATGTAATTAAATTATTTTAGTTTTAGACTATCGTCAGCTCAGTCAGCGATAACTATGGGAACTGTAAAAAATTCGAATTTTCAGCAAAAAAATTAAATAAGTACGCGGGTTAAATCCGTTACAGGTTTCATTCCATACATCACAAATTATTATTAAAGTACCTACTTACGAAATAAGTAGAACAAGCAATATACGTAGGTACAACCTAAAACAAGTGCCTAACTTTGCAATGCTTATAGTTGTTCAGTCATACGAGCAAATGCACATTTGTGCCAGTTAGCCATACATTTGCTAATAGCAAAGTTTTGTACCAGTAAAGAAAACTCCAGGTATCTCCATTTCTGTTATTTCGTTTCTTAGTGTAGTAATGAACTTCATGTCACACATACGCACTCACACATGCACGCGAACACGCACACTTATGCTTCTAGCTTTAAAAATTACGATACTTTCATACAACATTTTAACCCCCCTTTTATAACTCTTTTTTCTCTATTAAAAGTACGTTAATATGTCCTTTCTCAGGCTCAAGCCTGTGTACCAAATTTCATTTAAATCGGTACAGTAGTTTTAGCGTAAAAACGAGACAGAAATAGTTACTTTCGCAATTATAATATTACCTAGTTAGGATTAGGATCATACAATTTGGCATTCCTATCGTTCGTTCGCTATTATTGGCCCCTAAATAGATAATTTTAGGGGCCAAGAATATCCAAATTATTCATATTTTCATTTAAGATCCAATGAATAATAATAATGTCTGGATCCCCGGAATCGCTTAATACATTGCACGTAAAGTAAGGGAATTCGCTTTGTCTTGGAAATTAATATTAAATTGCTCTTGGAATAGTGGGAATAATTAAATTGTGAAGATTCTTAGGATGCTTCAAAAAATCTGTTTCAAGTAAAAGTTTTTGAAGGAGAGAAGATTACTTACTTCGTATCTCAACAAACGCTGAAAAATATTGCATAAAGACCAAAGGGGAGTTAGACAAGGTGCCAGCGTTCAACGTTAACGTTAAACGAAATAAATCAAAATGTATGGGATTTGACATCCGCGAACGATTGCTTAGCGTTGTCAAAGCCTATACCTACATTTTGAGTTTAACGTTAAACGAAACGACCAAAATGTACGGGATTTGACATCCACGAACATTTGTGACGTACGTGACAGTAGTTCGCGGATGTCAAATCCCACACATTTTGGTGCCAACTTTAACGTTAACGTTGAACGTTGGCACCTTGTCTAGCCCCCAAGGTCTTTTATACGGCTTCAATTAGGTATCCCGTTTCACAAATTTTAGTTCGGACCTCAATAAATCACCAACCAAAGTGAACCCGTCGAAGTAATATAGATAACTATAGAGAACTAGCTTCTGCCCGCGACTTCGTCCGCATGGAACTCCTCCTTTTTTGCAGTCGGTTAAAAAGTAGCCTATGTCCTCTCTCGGGCTCCAGACTGTCTTTGTACCAAATTTCATTTAAATTGGTCCAGTAGTTTTAGCGTGAAAGCGTAACAGACAGACCGACAGGCAGACAGAGTTACTTTCGCATTTATAATATTAGTAGGGATGTTTCATACCAAATACCCATCCCAATTTCATCCTCTTACGGGTTGAATTTCCGAAAACGTTAAATCACGGTTACATTTAGATAGGAAGTAGGTAGATACTTTTAGTAAGCAGTAGACGAATTTAAGTCCATTCTTATTATTAAGATTGATATTCTTGGTTCCATACCATTAGTTTTTAATTCTAATGATATTTTTACACAAAGACACTTGAGTAATTCGATGACCTGTCAATGGTTCAGCACGCTGCCGCTAGTAAAAGCATAAGCGTGGGTTCGAATCCCACTGGGGGTCTTAAATTTTTCTACTCCATTCTTATTTTTCAGTCTAGTTACACAAGAACATGCTTAAGCAAAATATTAAACCTTTAGACCAGTTTTGGCTCTCTGGTAATCTTTAGCTTCTTATATAATATAAATATATATTTCCCTACTTATATAATCCATAACAATTCTCCGACGTAACGCAGTGGTATTTCGTGAAGACATGAATTTTCGTACCCCAATTACGTAACCCTGGAATGGATTATTACAACACTTGAGCGCTCTTGTGAAAATTCGGGCAAATGTACATTTACATTTCGTATGGCTGAAGTATTTTTAGAATGGTTATGGCGACAACTCCGAAATAAGAACACAATATTATTTATGTCGAGACGAAAATCGTCACAAATGGCTTATTTTGCTTGTGCTCTTATGTCATTTTTCTTGTGCTACATGTACCTACATTTTATTAGCTGTACCGTTTTTCTACGTAAATTTATTTAATGAGTGATTCCACAAGTGTTCAATCGTCTTCAGTTCTAAATATTAAAGAAACTAAGAATTACGTTTTGATTTTACGATGCTCTTATATTTGTATTAAATCTTATTGTAGCTTATCCCTTCAATGTTTAGGGCAAGAAACTAACGGCATGCGGCAGTTGAAATACCCGTGGAATCATTCTAATTTCTTTTGGCTCGTCTTTTTTATAAAACTGATCAAAAGCATAACTTTTTCTATTGAAATCTTTTAATACCACTACGTTACTTTATCATCATTGTTTAGGTTTTATAAGTCAGTATAATATATCTGGAATCGGAATGTTCTTATTATCATATTTCACAGTGAGAAGCAATAATTTTATCTTTACAACTTTGTTGCTTTTCTGAAGTAACATAATATTATGTGGTGATAAAACCGTGGCCTTATTTAAATAATTTCCAAGAATACCAGCGCAAGAAAGTTGTAAGCAATATAAATATTAAGTTTTCTACAAGCATGCACTTTACAGGCTCTTAAAGAAATTGTATGAAATACCTAGAAAGTGATCTCAAGGTGTTTTGCATTAAATTCTATATATTTTTTATTCATGATTTTTACCCTATATTTTATATTCGTGTCTTGCTTTTTAGGAGACAATTAATTTTAGTATGTCGGTATGAGTGATCATTTTAATATACCTACTAGAAAATGAAAATGATTCCGTAAAGATCAAGGCTTTTTAACACGATTTATTTGTAATTTTATCTAAAGACTAGCGGCCCGTCCCGGCTTCGCACGGGGGGACTTAAGATTTTTTTCATAGTTTTACGTTTTACTCAGAAACGATACTTTTCCTCCGTTTTTGAAACATTTTCGGTTACTGCTCCGCAACTATAAGACCTAGCGTGATATTATATAGCCTATGTTACTCGGGGATAATGTAGCTTTCCAAAGGTGAAAGAATTTTTGAAATCGGTCCAGTAGTTTCGGAGCCTATTCATTACAAACATACAAAAATACAAAAATACAAATCTTTCCTCTTTATAATATTAGTATAGATTAGTATAGATATAGATTGGTGAAACAACTATTAACGGATTTAACTCGCGTATTTTATTTTATTGACCGACGTTTCGAAAACTTTACGGTTTCCACAATCGTAGCACGATTTCATTGTAGTTTAAAGGTTCCAAACAAATTTGATGACTGATAAATCTAATACTAAAAACGAAAGATTTAAATCACAAAACATTTTTAAATAACTTATTTGAAATTTTGTCGCAACTTATTGTTTGTGAAAACCCCACAAGGATTTCCAACAAAAATAAATATCATACTTAATAAACAGTTTTAAAATAAGCTATTCTTATCTCGACTCGTACATGCAGTTGGATATTACGCTGGCACCACACCGCTTCTGTAGAAATAAATTACGCGAAATAGGACATTAGGCTGGCTGCAGATGTGGTCTGCGAATGTGGTAGATGCGTGAATTCGCTAAAACGTATGAGTTGAAATTGTTAAGGCGTGTAACCTCGCAGTGATGAAACTATCTATACAATGACTGACTATACTAATATTATAAAGCTGAAGAGTTTGTTTGTTTGTTCGTTTGAACGCGCTAATCTCAGGAACTACTGGTTCGAATTGAAAAAATCATTTTTTGTTGGATAGACCATTTATCGAGGAAGGCTTTAGGCTATATAACATCACGCTGCGACCAATAGGAGCGAAGAAACAGTGGAAAATGTATAAAAAACGGGGAAAATATGAAGCCTATATGAAGAATAACTATTCCACGCGGACGAAGTCGCGGGCACAGCACAAAATATATAATTTTGTGTTTATTACGATGTATCAATCGAAATTTGTTTTATACCTATCTATGGTTTGATATTGAATGATAATGATATTTGTACCACGGGTAGAAAAATTCGATCATTAAATATTTTTCCCCTTGATCTCCGCGTCAGGCTAAAATGGCTGGACCGTTCACTAATTCTTTTTTGTTGTGTTTGTTCTTATGTAAGAATCTATAAGATAAGAATATTATAAAGTTGAAGAGTTTGTTTGTTTGTTTGAACGCGCTAATCTCAGGAACTACTTGTTCGAATTGAAAAAATCATTTTTTGTTGGATAGACCATTTATCGAGGAAGGCTTTAGGCTACATAACATCACGCTGCGACCAATAGGAGCGAAGAAACAGTTGAAAATGTGCAAAAAACGGGGAAAATAACTATTCCACGCGGGCGAAGTCGCTGGCAGAAGCTAGTAAATATATAAATGACAAAGATAATCGCTGCAAAACTTCGAGAGTGGGGGCTTGTGACGTCACGTCATTCTAGAAATTGCTATAACGTGACGTCACGGCTCTCATTCCCCAACTTTAGAAGCGCTTATTTTTGTAATTTCTTGTTAGTTTGAGAACCTAAAAAATATGTGTCAAAAATTTTTGGTAATATACTTGATGGAAACAAATTGTCGTCACGCCTATTACTTCGGTAAAAAGTTCGTTAGATATCTATACTAATATCATAAAGAGGAAAAGTTTGTTTGTTTGGATTTAATAGGCTCCTAAACGACTGGACCGATTTGAAAAATTCTTTCACTGTTGGAAAGCTACACTAATCCCAAGTGACATAGGCTAAAAAAGGGATACGGGCGAAGCCGGTGCGGGCCGCTAGTTTTTGATAAAGTTACCTGTTGTAAGAGAATAGAAGCCTTAATGAATTCCTTCATTTTCATTTCATTTTCAGTACGAATTGTATTATGTTAATATGAAACACAGCTACCTCCTAAACTTGGCGTAATGTGGACAGCATTTATGACTTTATGACGTCATTACCCAAGTTAATGGCTTAAGACGCTGTTAAACTTCGTTTAAGTAAATTTTCAACATGATAATATTTAGTATTACCAATATTTTGAATCTGACATTTTATATATATATAACCTATCGCTAAAATGTTTAAAATGTTTAAATTTACTTGACGACTAAAGAGAAAAATTATAATAATGACATTTGTAAAATAGTTTTAATTTTATTTGTTATGTGTTTGTTTATTTTATAATGTAAAATTTTGACGATCTCACTATGAGTACATATAATATGACATAATGTGTAATTATAATGTATGTAATAATGAGAAATAAATAAATCTAAATCTAAATCTAAAATCTATTCTCACTCGTTACCCTGAGCCGTTAAAGTAAATAATTTCAAATTGGGAATTTTAGGCCCAGATTGGGCTGAAGGTCCAACTTTGGAAGTGAAAACTTTTATCGTAATCAGTTTGACCTTTCCAAAGTAGCTGTTAGACCCTAGCCTTGAAATCGTATTTAAAGTACGGTCTAATAATTTATGAAATCCGGTAAAAATTGTAAGGAAAGGATTAGTTGGCAATTATTGTTTCTTTCTAATACATATAATAAAAAGGACAGGTTTGTTTGTTTGTTTGGATTGAATAGGCTCGAAAACTACTGGACTGATTTGAAAAATTCTTTCATTGTTGGAAAGCTACACTATTCTTGAGTGACATAGGCTACATAATTTTTTTAAAAACATGAATGGTCCGTACGAAGCCGCGGCGGACAGCTAGTGTTTAATAACTTCTTCGGCATCAGAAATTATGAATTACCTACCTATCATATAAATGCATTTTTGTTTTTTGTAAATTCAGTACTGTGAATGCCATAAACTTTTGGTTTTATGTCAAATTAATACTCTCATTATTACTTTACTCTCTACCTACGTTCTTTGTATTCTCCCAATACTTAGTGTATTATGGCTCTGGTAAAAATCTGCCAGAGTTTTTGGTACCTCTACTTTATTACCACTATTCATGCATCTATGCTTAAATCACCTTTGTATATTTCATCTATAACACACTAGCATCTCTCTCTGTCACTCATCAGCATACTGCACGGGTATGACAGAGACGAAAGCCTAAGCTATACCGTTAACAGTAAATCAACTGAAAAAAGGTAGCTCAAATCCAGGTACTACCTCTTCACACGTCACCGACCGAAACCAAATAAATGGAAATCTCTTTGACAAGGGAAATATGAGGTTTATTTACCGCCCACAACATTTCGAATTTGAACGGACTTTTTGAAACTTTGACCTCGTTATTAATGACTAGCTTCAGCACTCCCATTTTTCCCTTTAGGGGTGAATTTTCAAAAATCCTATCTTGGTGCTTTTATAATGTAGCATCGGCATTATAAAAATAACCCCTGTGTAATATTTCAAGAGTCTTACCCAACGGATTTTCTTCATCTTGTAGGTACCTACCTACCTACTTCTAAATATTGAAAAAACGACCTACAAAATTATTTAAATTTGTTTAATTGTGGCAACATGTACATACTTGCCCAGTATATTGCTGATGTTTGAAATTAAAAAAAAAAACAAATATACGCGTCGACTTGAGAACCTCCTCCGTTTTTTTCGTCGATTGAAAAATAGGTAATGACGGCGTTTGAAAGAACGCTCGTGAAATCCTGCGTTGATATGTCGTCATTAAGTCAGCTTCTCTTTTTATAAATATAAAAAATTGTTCTTTGCCTAATTAATGATAGCGTTTAAATCATTTGGCCTTTTCATGACAGTTTCCAGCAGAAAGCTTATCGATTCAAACGAAACGCGCAATAAAAAGTACCAACAAACTGGAAACACTGAAATCGTATTCCACACAGCCTAATCAGACCTAATAATTTCTGATGCCTTCGCGGTTATTATACATTGGAATTAAACAACTTTAAAGTGAGCATAAATTGTTGACCATAAGACTATTGTCAGCTCAGTCGTGCTACGATTATGGAATATGTAAGCTCCGAAACGTCAGCCAATAAAATAAAATACGCGAGTTAAATCCGTTTAAAGTTGTTTCATTCTTTTCGAATGAATACTTAAGCGAAGTTGGCCAGCTAATGGGCCTTTACTGCAAAACCGGACGGGTGGCGAGACTCCTGAAAGGAGACTCTTAAGTCTTTTGTGTTTCATTCCAATCTAATCAGACCTTCTAAAAGCTCACACATGCTTTAATTCTCTCTCATTTATTCCCAATCTCGGTAAAATCAATCTCTACACTTTTACATTCCATTTTCAAGCCCGGCGTTATTTCATATGCTTTTAAATTAGACCAATTTATATTCTCTTGGAGGACGTAAACATCCCGAACCACAACTCTGGCCAATTTTATTATTTACACTGTGGCAAGCCTCCTTTTGAATTTGAAATGAATTTCTCACAAAGAAGATTTCAAGTGACGGCGCAGGGGCGCAATGATTGGATTATAGCTCCTTTGCTTGCTAAGTGAATTGACGAACTGTTTTGTTATTTTCTAAAGTCGGGCGAAAAATACTGTCTTGGATAAGAGGTCGCCTTTTTGGTCCTTGTATGTATGTATAACAAATCGACATGGTAACGAATTACGGTATTTATAGGTAGGTACCTACTTTGTAGACTTTTTGGTCCTGGTTATAAATGAACATGGTAACAAATCTCGGGATTTATAGGTACTTAGTTAGAATCTCTAACTTACGTTTTTTTGTCAAATGTATAATTATGGGTGCTTTTAAAATGCTTAGGTAGTTTAATATGTAAATTGTCAGATTCATTTTAAGATAACATAAATGTTAGAAGTCTTTTTAAACTACTCAGTAGTATAATTACGTTGACAAGTTAATAAAAAAATATTCATATTAACTACCTATAATTGCTGATGATATAAATTATACTAATAGACTGACGCATATACCTACAGTACCTTTAACCTTTACTTTATCCCTAAGGGTAAACTATCTACGTATAGTTTAGTATTTTCTTAAAACTAACCACCCGATTATTTTCGTTACAATTTAGAGTAGGTATTAAATAACAATATGAAAAGAACTGTATGAATAGAACATAGACAAAACAAATGGCCAATTTAACCATCCTCTGATCAAAGTAACCTCTCAGTAATAAACTGAAATATACAATTTGTTATATCGATGAGACTCACATTGAATAATTCCAATTTACATGAAATGTGACATAAGCCAGGATTAGACGCAGGTGTTTACTCCAACTTCCAAAAGTTTCGGTCTAATAGAACTCGTAATCCTTAAGGTAGGATATGGTAATTTTCGCATGCCTATATAACACTGTTAATATAAAGGTTGTATACAGGTGTTCTGAAAGTACAAACTGGAATAGAGGAAGGTGAGTGACACTATTAAAACATTACCATTCTTGCTTCTGCCCACGACTTCATCTACGCACATCTAATATTTTTGACTTTACACACGTTATAAAAATATAGCCTGTTTGCGATTTTGATTAAGGTATAAGTGACAATATTGTAAAGTTGAATTACATCCATACATTCTCACAAATTTTCACGTTAATAATATTATTAGTAAGTATTGTAAATGTAATGAAATGCTAGAACACGCTGGAACACGTCAGAACATACTAGAACACGTCAGAACATACTAGAACACGCTGGAACATGCTAGAACATGCCAGAACATGCTAGAATACGCCAGAACTTGAAGAACACGTCAGAACATTCTACAATACGTCAGAACATGCTAGAAGATGTCAGAACATTCTAAAACACGTCAAAAGACACTAGAATATGTCAGAACATTCTAGAACACGTTAGAAGATGTCTGAACACACTAGAAGATGCCAGAACATTCTAGAACAATTCAGAACATTCTAGAACACGTCAGAACATGCTAAAACATGTCAGAACATGCTAGAACACATCAGAACATACTAAAGCACGTCATAACACACTAGAGCACGTCAGAACTTGGAGAACACGTAAGAACATTCCAGAACATTCTAGAACATGCTAGACATCCGAAATTGTTTCAATGGTTTTTGTTTGTTTCATACGTTACTGGACAGCCTGTATATCGTTGCGCGTGAAACTTTGTCAATCTGCTCATGACACCGCATAAATAACTCAGAACGAGCGCTCGGTTATTTTTCATTCCGCGCAAAAATGACAACTGAATATTCACGCTTTCGCAATATTTCGAGTCTAGGAAAATTTGTTACTCAAAAGTGGTTTTGGAAACAGTGAAAAATTGTTCTTTGTGATTACCTATTGCAGGTATAAAAGGATGTGATACTAAATAACCAAAACGAATAATACGTCATTTCATATATTATGCCTAGCTAAATTTTAGTTTTTTAGTACTTAGTCATTTCAGTCATATCTTTTGCCAAAAAGTTAAAGCGTACGTAATCGTATGGGAAAATTTACCTGCATAATTATTTTCTTTCCTACAGACGCATACGCAAGCAAACATCACACACACACACACACACTCTCTCACACACACACTCTCGCACACACACAAACACACGCACTCAAAGACCTAGTGTTGGGTTCACAGGTAATGTATGATCAAAGATGCATTGTTGTAAACATCTTTAAGTTCAATAAATGATTAATTTACTTCATAAAAACAATTTACGTACATGCATAAGCAGACCAAAGTTCATAAATACTAAACAGCATGCAGAAATTACTATGCATTCTAAACATGCTCCCATTTTGTGTGAAGTTAGTTAATTTACTAATTTAGGTTTGACTAAAATTTGGCTGCGGCTGCAGACCCGTTGGCTGTCTTCCCTTGTAGGAACAAACCATAGCTTGTTTTTACAAGTGGAGTCACTGAGAACATTTATTTAAGTGAAATAAGAGACGCACTCACAGTTTACATAATTAAACTCTATAGTTATGTACTATAAATATAATGCAAATATATAATTCGTATAACAAATCGAATCGATAACAAATGTAAAGAACTTTTTATGACTTGGTTTTTATGTGAGAATTTGTAAAGAATACTATTCAGAATAAAACAGATTGATACCTATTCATTTATAGTTATGAAATCTAACTAGATTAGAAAATAGTTTTTAGATTTTTTTGAAGATAGTCTAAAAAAAATCTAAAAACTATTTTATCAGATCTTATCAGAAATAAAATAGTGACAAGTTTTTAAATTTTACCAAAGTATATCACCAATTCGTTTTTTAAAAAAAAATAGAATCTTAATACATATTGTAAAAACTTGTACCTACCATAATACGTTTTTAATCTACATTTTGGACAATAATTAGAATTTCCCGTTTGCGTCAGATATAGTGTTTACTAGCTAAATTAACGATGAAGTTTTCTAGTTAAAACTTATTGGCGTGCACTGAGGAAGCTTGCATGGTCAGTCTGTTACCAGTTAATGGTTATGCGGCATTAATTTGCTTGCTAACGTTTAATTTGCTAAAATAATGCAGAGACACTATAATTACCCGGAACCAAAACCATGACAATAAATAAAGACATAAAGATGGTACTTCTATACTAATATTATAAAGAGGAAAACTTTGTTTGGTTGTAATGAATAGGCTCAAAAACTACTGGACCGTTTTTAAATTTCTTTCACCATTCGAAAGCTACATCATCCACGAGTAGCATAGGCTATAAAATATTTTGATTTTTTATAAAAAAAAAGAGATCCGTGCGAAGCCGGGGCAGACTGCTAGTATTTAATATGATAAATATATCTTTTGGGTTATGATTGGTAAATTCACAAGAGACATACATAGACAGTAGATAAACATATACATATACACATAAAAGACATCCAAGGCTCAGGTACAGATTTCCCGGCTCATCACACATATTTCTGCCGCTAGCGGAATTCGAACCTGCGACCTCCAGTTTTGTACATAACCACTTAAACTAATAGACCATTCAATAATAATTTATTTGTTAGAATAAATCAAAACAAAAATTGCTTTTCAAGAAATTGAAAGTAAATATTCGATGTTATTAAAACATTACATAACTTACGCTAAAAGTTTCATCAAAATAAAAGCCAATTTATAACAAATTGTTTGTAAAAACGAGTATCACGAAAAAAATAGAAATCTGTAAGCGCTCTTGTAACTTTTTAATGAAGTTTGCGACCGAATTTTCTAGACTGGCAAAAAGGTTTAAAGGTCTATGATTCCCTTATTTGACCTGAAAATAAAGGTTAAATCAAAGGTCTAACAAACCAATAGACCAAGAACAACCAGAAATGTATGCGTAAGCTAAAATAACACAAACAAACACGCACACACACACACACACACACACACACATTCTTTACTTAAATTTTTGCTTATGTAATACTAGCGGTCCGCCCCGGCTTCGCCCGGATCCCTTTTTTTTAGCCTATGTTACTCGGGAATAGTGTAGCTTTCCAACAGTGAAAGATTTTTTTAAATCGTTTCATCAATCCAGTCGTTTTGGAGCCTATTCAATCCAAACAAACAAAGAAACATTTTCTCTTTATTATAATTACAAGCGATTCGCCCCGGCTTCGCCTGGATCCCTTTTTTTTAGCCTATGTCACTCGGGAATAGTATACAGTAAATATATACTTTAGTTAGTTAGTAATAATATACTTTCCAACAGTGAAAGAATTTTCAAATCGGTCTAGTTGTTTCGGAGCCTATTCAATCCAAACAAACAAACAAACCTTTCCTCTTTATTATATTAGAATAGAAGTGCAATATTTATGTTTACCTGGTACCGAGTCGCGTCAGGTAAAATGATACAATTGTTTTTGGATCAAATAACATGTTATTGACTAATGTTTGTTTATGTTGAATTTTGGAACCAAAAGGAATGTAATATTATTTCTCATTGTTATTTCGTAGCTACTGGAATGGAAGGAGATAATTAAGGTGGAAGTATCTAATAAATTTTCTTTACTTGAAAGTAAAATGATAGCTTCTCGTAACAGTTGTGTCTTAGTTAAGCTCATATTTTATTATCCTTACCTTTAACTTATTTTTGTTAAAATTAGTTACCTTCTTATTTTTAAATTATTCTTTAATCTTTAGCTTTAGGTAAAATTTGTTACTCACTTCAAACATTGTTAAACTTGATTTAATATTCTTTTTTACCTTTAGGTAAAGTTTAGTAGGTACCTACCTAAGTGCCTACTCATTAAATTATTTTTTAGGTTATTATTCATATTTACCGTTAGGTAAAATTTCTTAAAGGACCAACTCATTTTATTCATATTTACCGTTAGGTAAAATTTCTTAAAGTACCAACTCATTTGATATAGGTACTTATAGTAATATTAGCGGTTCGCCCCGGCTTCGCACGGATCCCTATTATTTTTTAAAATTTGCTATAACCTATGTCACTCGGGAATAGTGTAGCTTCCCAACACTGAAAGAATTTTTGAAATTGTAGAGTAGAGTATATATAGATTACAATACAATATTGTTTCTATAAGTACTATATTTTCCAGTTTGCAATTAATTTTGTCTAGTCTACACGTCAATTTCATGTTCATTCAATCGCCCAAAGGGTTAAAAGATCTCTTAAAGCAAGTTCACCTTTGTACACTTTTATGACTTAACTTGCAATACTAAAGCATTACAAAGCTACGAAATCTCCCTGCTTTAGGTAAGTGAAATAAATAAAAACAAATGATAGTCTTATAGGGTAGACCATTGGATCCCCTCATAGGGATCAATTGAGGCAAGGCAAGCAAATCTCTTGGAAGAAATCCGATGTAGGAGCATGAATTGACCCAAGGTTTCGTTGTAAGGCTTTATGACGCAAGTCATAAGCTGATAATAACCATAATGTAATGAAAATTTAAAATGTATTTAAGGCATTTTTAAACTGTATTAGTCAGAAACATTGGGTTGAAATGAATATGAACTATTATTATGTTCGCTATTGGTTTGTGATATTTACAAGCTTCTGCCCGCGAGTTCATTTGCGCGCGATGTACTCGTATACCTACTTTTCATAATATTGTTAAATATAGCTTACATGTTAATCTGATTTACAATATATATATATATATATATATTGTATATATATATATATATTGTAAATCAACAAGCAACTTTTAAAGTTTTGGCGTGAAAGTAACAAACATACATCCATCTTTATGTTCATACATTCTTACAAACTTAATAAAAAGGAAAACGAGTGCTCATTTCATATGAACAAAGTAATAATACTTTGTTCCAACCGAAATCATCAAGTTGGAAATATCTGATTTTATGATTAAAATTTGTAGATGCCAATGGCCAATCTGTAGCACAAATTTTTCGCATCAAGAGATGATGTTCAAATACCACTAGATTCTCGATGTTTTCTATGCTTCTCGTTGTATTAATATTATTATACCTACATCCGAGAAACTACACATTCACTCACGTCCAAAATATTAAGACCAACACTTACCAAACACATTTCCAAAAGATTCTCTCGTCTTACTCTCTCCAGCTTAACGCTAGTATTGTTTGGCGCAGTACAAATCCCTGGGGCTTACATCAATGCATTATGGCGCCCAACCGAAGCGTGGCGAGCAAATCTATTGGAACTAAACGCATTCATGAAACACAATGCTTCTATGGATCATCTTAGGATAGTGCCGTAAATGCTAGTTTTGTAACTACAGCGGTTTGTTTCTTATAGACCCACTATGGGTGTTATTCTTTTGTTTATGCTGCCTAGACAAGAGCCAATCGATAATAGAAATCCAATGGAGTGTATGAAAAGCTATGGATTTACATATCACTGCATAGTATAAAACAAGGTCGCTTTTTCTATCCCTATGTACGCTTTAATCTTTAAAACTGTGCAACGGATTTTGATGTGTTTTTTTTAATAGATAATGATTCAAGAGGAAGGTTTATAGCACGCGTGTGAAGCCGGGATGGGTCTTGTTTAGCTTAATATGTAAATTCCATAAAATTTCATTAACGGAGGAAAAAAGGGGCGGACGCGTTATAATCTTAAGCCTATGTAAAAATCATTACCAAATCAATAGGAGTATCACGAATTTCAGTCTCAGATAATTTTGGTAAACTAGGAATATGTGTCTGTTCCACTGGGCTATGAAACGGAATCTTGTAACCTTTAATCCAAGACAGAATAACCTTGTCATTCGTAAGAATGTACCACTGATCATAAAAAAGTGAAAGTCTGCCAGAACTGCATACCCTGTCTGTTAGCGACGCTGTGCAGCGGCTCGCGCTCGTGAGCGCGTTGGCTGTGCAGACGGCGGCGGCCTGCGGCGCGCTGTCGGCGCCGTCGCTGCAGGAGCCTGTGTATGGTCCTTCAATGTTGACGGAGGACGGTGGTTCTGCTGCTGAAATTTGAAGTTTTTTGAGATCCCAGATTTATTTTTCGGCACTGGAGCCTTAAACGCGGGAGTTTTCATTTCGGATGCGGATTTATTGATTGCCTTGGCCGCCTTTAGCGTATCTGCTAATATTATAACCGCGAAGGCATCAATTGTGAGTGTCATATAACTGATCCTTCAACTCTTTTTTGATCGCAGAACAAATTAAGCTTCGTCGCGTAAGGGAATCGTTATGTTGCGTGTCACACATGATGCGACCTGTTTTTATTAGCAACTTTATAGCATTGCAGTCCTTATGCTCTGATGCTAACAACGACGTTAAGGCTTCACTGAGACAAGATATAGCGATAGCATGTTGCTTTTGTTTAGCCTCTATAGCTTTGTCCTTTTTCAAAAGAGTTTCCGATAAGGCGGCTTTGATTTCGGGGTTCAAAATAGGTGCATCAATCATCTTACAGTTGACGGGAATCAACATGTTTTCTACAATTTCTTTTTTGGCTTCCTTAGTTAAGCCTATTACAGAAATATGTTCCCAACGAACTGCAAGGTCCTTTTGGATCTCCACACCATATTTCTTTTCTTTAGTAGGGGTTTCCCCTAAAAGTATCATAATATCGTCATCGAGCTCTGGCTTCTCTGTTACCGGCTGATCAGGCGCGGAAGGTGGTACAGAGCACTCCGGAATAATTGCAGCGCTATTAGCACTAGAAATATTATCAGACGGAACATTAGCAGGGTGCAATGTCTCTGATAATTGCAAATCAATCAAAGGTTGTTCTGGTTCCACGTCTGTAAAGAGATATTATTATCCAGGTTATTATAATTTGCATAATTTTTTCAAAAGCAAAAAATAAATAAAACGGTAATTTTATAGGTAGCTGTACACCACCACAGTGAAATAATTAAAGTGCGGCGATAGTCCCCAAAACTATCCACATCACTATATTACATTATATCTGTATGTGAGGTAACATCCCTAGTAGATGTACACAACACAATGTATTTGTTTATTTTATAAACAGGTAAATAGTAACATTTTATTTGCACAGAGATAGTCCTTATAACTATCCACACGGCACTATGTTAACTATTGTTTTAGAATAAGTAGGAACATAAGGAAGGCAACACCCCTTTTAGGTGCACACAACCGGTTCCTTATCTTTTATCACTTTTACGGCAATTAAGTAGGTCACGAAGTGTGCGCTTAATTTAATTGCAGTTTTATATGAACTATATGAAGGAAACACCCCTTGAAGGTGAACACGACCAAGTTCTATATAAAATATTTAGGTAATTTTACCTTCTTGTAATGACGGCACTGGTGATCCAACCGACGACGAACTGCTACTTGAAATAACGGCCTTAGCCTTTTGTTTTCGACGTCGTTGCAGTTTCTTTTCCAACTTTCGTAATTTATGTCGAAAATAATCGTCACTATCGTCATCCTTTCTGCTCCTTTTAGGCATAGTAATTATAACACTTGTTATTTGCGTACAAAGTAAAACGGTAACTGTACGAGTATATATACCTATAGTAACTACACCACTGGATCGGAGCGCGGAGACGTGTTGAACGGCGAAGCACTAAAACGCGAATGAGTCAGAGATTTTACCGATCATACGATGTGGCCAGTTGTCGATCTACCTACATAAAAAAAAAAAAAAAAAAAAATACAGGATACCCTACTTTAAACTATAGTGTATGAATGGCGAGTCGTTACGTGATACTACATGCTTTTTCTCTAATCTTGAGGACGAAGCAGCTCGTATAATAGTTTCTGAAGCCTTCACGATTATTACACATTGGAATACTATTGTAATGGATTAAATTTTATTTTATTTGCTGTCGTTTCGTAAACTTTACAGTTCCCATATTCAAAGCATGACTGAGCTGATGATAGTCTAACGCAACTTTTAAATAGGAGATAATAAATAAATCCATATTATGTAAATAACGTTGAAAGCCCAATAATTTTACGGATCAAAGAGACAACAGGATGATGGATAAATAATATTCAGAAATTAGTAGCTAATATATTCTTATAGGACAAAAAGGTTCCGAGCGAGGGTCCTTCCCATATTTCCATATTAGCCCTTAAATATTGGTCGAGCGAAATTGGAACTCCCGAAAATTCAAGTCCTCGTAAAAGAAAAATATAAACGAATATTGAGGGAAAAGATTGAAATTTCATTGAGGAAACTTGGGGCAAATTGACATTGGCGTTTAACATGATATGACAATATTATTGCGTAAAGGAAATACGAACCGTCTTCGCGTTTCTTTAGGACTGAATTAAACAAATTATTTTAATGATATAGAGATCCCTTGACGGTCTTAATTGTCAAAAATTATGGAAAGATATCTAACGATACCGACAATAAAAATATAAGAGGGCGTAGACAAGGTGCCAACGTTCGACGTTAACGTTGGCACCAAAATCATTTTGATTTGACATCCGCGAACGTTTGTGACGATTTTGGTCGTTTCGTTTAACGTTGGCACCTTGTCTACGCCTCAAGGTAGTTACCATTTTTTTCGAATTAGTTATTCTATTTTATTCAATAATCACGATACGCTTCAGCAACTGTTTTCAACTTCTCTGCCGCGAGCAGAAATAACTTAGAAATTGCCCTCAAAAAACAATTTAACAAAAACTTTTGTTATGAATTTTTGTAAGGATAACATTTCAGCTTGTTTGAAACTTTATCTAACTTTTAAATGTAAACCATCTCAATTATCAACTAAATGGATTGTTTTCTCAATATTTTCTACCATAAACACTTATTTCCATAAAAATAAAACATCCCGACGAATTGATAACCTCCTCCTTTTTTGAAGTCGGTTAATAAAAAAAGTCGTCCATTGAATACCATAATTATTTTCTGTTTCGATTTTTTTCCACAAATCAACCTTTAACAACCCTATCACAATTTAATTCAAGTACTGTTTCGTTTGTTAAAACATACCTATTATGCTTGAAATTTATTTTACGCATGTAATTTCAAAAATTCACATAATAAATAATAATAAATACCTAAATATCTTTGGACAATTCACACCAATTATCTAGTCCCATTTTAAGCAAAGCTTGTGTTATGGGTACTAGACAACGGATAAATATACATAAATACATATAAGACATCCAAGACTCAGGTACAGATGCCAGTGCTCATCACATTGACATCTGCCCCTAGCGGGATTCGAACCCGCAACCTCCGGTTTCGTAGTCAGGGTCTCTGACCACTAGACCAACAGGCCGTGAAAAGGCTGTGAAAAGCATTTACAAGTTTAATAAAAATTCTATCTATGTAGTTTAAATACAATACCTACTCAGGGTTTTGAAATTTCGCATTATCTCGTGATTATATTCAAAAGAGTGCTACTTTGTCACTTTTCTGTTGAGTCAGCAGAATATGTCATTCAAATACAGCCTTTAACCAAAAGAGATAAAGATCACTGAATAAGGTTGTTTGTGTTGGGAAATTTATGGTCGGTACCGTGAGAGACAGCAATAGAAAAAGATTTAGAAGGGTCCCCTTTAGAAATGTAAACAAGGATAGGCTGAAAGAAACAATCTGACAGCATAAAAAGTCACAAAGCTGCCCTTAAAATATAAATAATAAGATTACCTTTATCCAAGGAAATTATTATATATCCTTAAGTACATTTTTACACACAAGAAATGGAAAACAAACCGGCAAATAAGAGCACGTATAGAATTATCACGTAATATGCAAACTCTTCGATTTTAAGATTATGTATTATTCGTCTATCAAAAAACGTCAATAAAGATAAAGACTAAAATACCAAATACTTACGAAGTATGGTATAGATTGTACCATAACATGACGCCAATGAGCCCCCACTCCCGCACTTTATGAACACTTATCATTAATCACCTTTTGTTAGTCTGGGATAAAAAAATGTCCAATATTTTTTAATAATCTAACGAAATATAATTTCGTTTTCTTTACCCAGTTGTCATACCTATTTCCAACTTCAATTTGAGTGTTATAGAAAACTAGCGACCCGCCCCGGCTTCATACGCACAAACCTTCCTCTTGAATCACTCTATCTATTAAAAAAAAGCCGCATCAAAATTCGTTGCGTGATTGAAGCGTACATAGGGATATAGGGATAGAAAAGCCTTTGATTTACATTTTGTAGTGATGTCAAGACACTTATTGAAACTGCATTCAAAAGCTGCATGGAACACATTCGCTTCTTAAAGTCACGTCTTCAATACGTTAAGTATTCCAAGATTCAAAAATATCAAGCATTTTACAGCTACCGTAAACGAGCAATAAAGGCTCGGACTGTCAGGTTGAATTATTCAGATTTTTCTCCAGAGAACCTTACCAGCGAAGTTCCGACTCCCAATACAGCATTTAGGTTCAAGAACTTACGAAAATTCCTTGGATGCTTAGGTTTTATGGGGTGTGGTTATTCGCTGGACGTTTATAGTTAATTCATGGCGATCTTGTTTTGAAAATGACTTAAGTATTTATGTTTCACTTTAGATATAGCATGCTTTTGCTTTGGGAGAAATTCCTACTGTATGTATAGTGTCTTATGTTATATTCTTTGTCTTGTTTGTATTGTATACAAGTGGTACGTATGATTTTTTTAAAATTTTTTAAGCAAAATGTATGTAAGTAAGTTAATTTATTATAAAGTGTCTTTGAAAAAATTATTTTCTGCTAAGATTTTTTTTACGATGGTTTGACGTTTTAATTTATTAAATAATAATTATATAAGCAAGCAAGCATATTTTTAGTTTAAATTGAGATAATATTTGGTTTTCTCCTAAAAAAACTTCTAACTTTTATAATTAATTTGTGAATTCACAATTGCAACGTCCAATTGTAATCAAGCTGTCAATTAAAATTTAAGCTTTCAAAGCAAAGAAATAACAGAATGAAGTTTAAAAAAGAAAATATGTATAATTGCTCAGATTGTAATTTCACGATGAATTTTCAAAATGGATTTCCAATCTGCCAGCAGCAATGCTTTAGAGACTAAACAAGAGCAATTTAATTGAAATTCAAACATTTCCATTCCAGACAAAGGTTTTTGATTTTTTTATTAAGTTTTTTGATCAAATTCCAACAATGCATGTGAACGTTAGTTACAGGATCGATAACAAATACTTCAAATATATTGGAATGAAACAACTGATTTAACAACGAATTTAAAGAGGAAAGTTTTGTTTGTTTGTTTGGACTGAATAGGCTCCAAAACGGCTGGACGATTTAAAAAAATATTTCACTGTTGGGACGTTAAAAAAACGTTCACCCTGTTAAACATAGGCTATAGAATGTTTTGAAAAGAATTAGGGATTCGTGCGAAGCCGGGGCGAACCGCTTGTTTTATGATAATTGCTGACGTTTAAAACTTTACAGTTCCCATGTTCGTATCACGACCGGGATGGCGATAGTCTCACGCTAAAGTGAAGACCGCGAAAGCATCAGAAATTATTGGTTTAAATATAATTATGAATATTTTTAAGCTCTTATGTATGGTATACTCGTGTATACATGTATCTTCAGTTGGTATTTTATATTTATGTAGTAGGTATAATTTCCTTTGACTGTCTTAATTTTTGTTCCTAGTAATTCTTTGTATCATTAAGTTCGCTATTTGCACACTTACTTGTATTAATTACAGCGCAATAAAGTAATAATAAATAAGACTGGGGTCTTCGTGAAGGAAAGGATACTTGTAATAATGCATTTTCATTAGGACTACACCCTGAAGTGAAGAAAAATCCATGATAATTGTTTCTTAGAAGTCAATTTACTAGAACAAACAAGTCATATTTTAACTGTATAATTTACTTTAGCGTTAGATTACTGTCAGCTGAGGCATGCTACGATTATGGAAGCTGTGAAAAATCCGAAACGTCAGCAAATAAAATACTCGAGCTGAATCCGTTAATAGTTGTTTCATTCCAAAGTCATATACTTAGGTTTAAAATGACTATTTGCTCCCGAATAGCGCTGCAGGTTTGTGCGGAGATTTCTTGTTCACATAAAACCTCAAATTAATTTGCATAACAATGATAAAATTCAGCAATTTATGCGTGTACGTACTGATATGAACCCTTTATAAACCTCCAAGTAATTTTAATATTCAACAGACGTGTTAACAAAGCTTGAAATTTATTCAACGAATTAAATAAAGGCAGAATCCAAATTGATCACAACGTAGAATATGCAGCCGTGTCGCGAACTAGGTACTAAAACTCAATAAAAGCAAATCAGTGAGAAGTAAGCCTTTCAGCATTTTTTTTGTGTCGAATTTCTAAAATATTTTGTTATTCAATAAAGAGTATACATCCAGAGTTTTGATTAAAAGTGTTTCGAAATTTAAACCTAAGTAACAAGAATAAAGACATAATTATTAATAATGCTAAAAACGGCTGTATGTTTTATAGGTATCTATATAATAATATATAAAAAACTTGCCTTGAATTAATGACTGACTGACGGATACCTAAACCACTGATTGTAGATGTGATTTATATCTCAGAAGAAAGGATTTTTCGAAATTATTCCCTAAAGAGGGGAAAAAGAAGGCAAAGTTTGTATAGAGCAACGTGAATCTTTGGTCCAATATATTTGAAATTTAGCTTCAACATTCTTTAATTTAGTTGACGGAAGTCGTGTTTTGCAGTTTATTGAAATTTATTCCCTAATAATTTCTGATGCCTTCGCGGTTATTACACATTGGAATGAAACAACTATTAACGGATTTAACTCCTTAAACCTTTAGCGTTAGACTATTGTCAGCTCAGTCGTGCTACGATTATGGAAACTGTAAAGAATCCGAAACGTCAGCTAATAAAATAAAATAAAAATACACGAGTTAAATCCGTTAATAGTTGTTTCATTCCAATTTATTCCCTAAATTAAAAAGTACGCATACATAGTCACGAGCAGAAGCTAGTGATGAATATAAGAAAAATCGATTTTATAAATTTAGCGTTAAACGAGGAAAAAATGAAGACATAAATGTTGGAGCGCATTAGGATAATGTTTTTGACCCATTTTGTAGAAAATCGAAGTTAAAGAGGCTATAAAGACGGGCGTAAAAGCAGCATTATGCCAAAGATTTCCTTATCTGATGGATAATTTGACTAGAAAGTAAGTTGAGAACTGAAAAGTCGATCGTTCAAATTGAATATCTACACCATTTTAAACAAAGTGATACCTAGCTGCTCTATAATAAAAACAGGGCGATAGCTATAATAAAAACTCAAATTTAGTCGAACTTAGGCGCGTGCAGTGGGGGGAGCGTAAGTATGGCGCCAGGGTAGGCACACCATACATTGCTGACATTGTGCCTATATGGAATGCACGCCCTTGGTCAGATAAACACACGAATGCTTCTGTACCATCAAGAAAAACAACGAAAAATCAAGTTTTTATATGGAAGACTCCTAAATATTAATTTATTCTGTTATAAGCAGTTTATAAAAAATCACAATTTTGAAACAAGAAGATGCCGGAGACGAGTAACAATAATATGATCTATACTAATATTATAAAGAGGAAATATTTGTACCTATTTTTGTATGTTTGTAATGAATAGGCTCAAAAACTACTGGACCGATTTTAATAATTATTTCACTTTGGAATGAAACAACTATTAACGGATTTAACTCGCGTATTTTTATTTTATTTTATTTGCTGACGTTTCGGATTCTTTACAGTTTCCATAATCGTAGCATGACTGAGCTGACAAAAGTCTAACGCTAAATTATTTCACTGTTGGGAACCTACGTTTACCCTGAGTAACATAGGCTATAGAATATTTTGAAAAAAAATAGGGATCCGTGCGAAGCCGGGGCGAACCGCTAGTCATTTATAAATCGTGAAATACGAAATTTGTTTCACTTTATTGTAGTAATCACATGTGCAGTATTGTGCAGTTTAATTTTTCACCTTGTTAGTTCAGAAAGCACTTTTGTATCGCTCAAAAACGAAGTGCATAACTTTATTTTACTCTCATAAGTGGAAAAGTATTCGAATTTCGTACGCCACGAATTGGTTCTGTGTGACGTTTAAAAACTTATTTCACCTTTGTGCATTCTCAATTATTATTTCTGATGCGTTCGCGGTTATTACACATTGGAATGAAACAACTGTATTTCATTTTCGTATTTTAATTTATTTGCTGACGCTTCGAAAACTACAGTGTAGTATAATTATTATTAAAATATAATTATTATTATGTAGCCTAACACTATCATCAGTTTACTCGGCTGCGAATATGAGATTTAAAATTTCGGAACATTTACAAATAAAATTCAAAAGATTTTCAAAAGATTCGAGTTATATCCAAAATTTTTGAATTCCAATCACTTTATTTATTTACTTACCATTTGGAAAGACCATAATTACTAAGAAACGCCGCAAGAAAACTCATCAAGAAAGTATTTTTTTGGTCATTTATGCACAATCTATACTAATATTATAAAGCTGAAGAGTTTGTTTGTTTGTTTGTTTGTTTGTTTGAACGCGCTAATCTCAGGAACTACTGGTTCGAATTCAAAAATTCTTTTTTTGTTGGATAGACCATTTATCGAGGAAGGCTTTAGGCTATATAACATCACGCTGCGACCAATAGGAGCGAAGAAACAGTGGAAAATGTGTAAAAAACGGGGGAAATATGAAGCCTTATGAAGAAGTGACAGTAGACTTTGACAGATCTTTGACGAAACAATCGGACGGGCAGGACGACGTTTGCCGGGGCCGCTAGTATAAAATATTTTGACTCTAAAATTTGAACATTTATTACAAAACTTAAAGTGAAAAATTAAAGTCTATGCAGTCTTCTGTCCACTTAGGTTATCATAAGGTGGACTACTGGATCCCAGGCTGCTATCGTTTATCTGTTAAATAATTGGCAAATACCTAAGGTTTGTCTTGGACATGAAATTGACATTAGAATAGCATAAAAAGAAACCGAATGAAAATAATAGTTATTTCCTTCACTAGAATACCAGAGTCATAAGTATCTATTGTTAGAAATACTGTTTGTTTACCTGAAAGTTTTGTTATAAAACTCATCGGAACCACCCTCTTCAGTCTCGTTCAAACTATTTGGTACGAGTATAATAAAACAAAAATGGTTTCCCATCCCTTCAAGGTTGGATTCTGAAGCGGCAACAAATTGTACTTGAGAGATTTCGAAAAGTTTTTATAAATGAAGGAACAATGGATGTTTTGATTTTTAGCTAGCGGTAGATTTTTTGGAACCTTGAATAATTAATTACTCCAATATAAGCAAGTATGTAAGAGGATTCAATGTCAAGAAGGACACAACGCAACCTTACAAAATATTCAAGCAAGACACATATTATCTACCTTAAAATGTAGCTATGCTGGGTATAATCAATGTATTGAAACAAAAATACGCGAGTTAAATCCGTTAATAGTTGTTTCATTCCAATGTATTGAAATTTTATAATATAATTTAGAATACAAGATGGTGTAGCACCGTAACTTTTTCCCGTTAATTATGAAACACTAACTAAGTTAGGTATAATTATGTTGCCATCCTAAACACCCTAACAGTTAGGTACGTGGTCAGATTTCATTTACTTTCGTCTATTTCATTTCATTCATACTTACGCGTTTGATATTCTCAAATTTCACCACCCTGACCCTCCCCTAAACAAATGCCTATCAAAAATAGCAAGCTAAATAGTATGAAACTCACACAAGCCAACAAAAAGTGTCATCACGCCTATGTCAATTCCACAAAATCATTTGTTTCATTCACGTAAGCTATTAATAGGATCTGCCTAGGGGCAGAGAGAGTGAGAAGGGACAGTCGCACACACACAAAGTCAAATGGCTAACAAAAGTCACTTGGCAAATGTTTCAAGTGTTTTTTGCTGTAGTGCAATCAATTTGGGATAAATCTATGACCCCGGATATTCCGTTTAGGCTTACGCGGAAGCTGAAGTAATACCGGTTGGAATTTAAATTTTTCAGTCGACGCCTAAATCTTCATCGGATTTCACTAAGCCGGTATTGATGTTTCCTATTCTAGGCAGTTTGTTTTCTCAACGGTCGCTTGTGGTGTTTGAAAAATTTTTCGTTGCGTCGGTGGTGTTCTTTTTGTGTTGCGTTAATTTTTTATTTGATTGGATTTTGTATCACGTCAAACTCGCTAAAGTTTGTTGCTGATTTGATGATTTTTTAAATTGTCATCGTTCGTCTTTTCTTTGCCTTAGACAATTTAGTAACCAATTTAAATTGTTAGATGGCTGAACAAAGTCATACAATTTGTCATTCAATAAAATATATTTAATTCTTCAAATCTACTTACTTACTCAAATTCAAATTCAAATTCAAATTCATTTGTTGCATGTCACATTTACAATTTTATAGATGGGATTACATTAAAGGTATACAATATGACACCCTGCAAGGGCGCAGCAACTTAGGACAGTAGGGCTAGTATCTTATTTATTACAGTTAATTATTATAGTACCTACGAATATTACACATTGTTATTTCGTAACATATTTTTCTTTATATAAATCTATTTTTTAAATATTAATTGTACATTTTTAAGAATTGGACTATCATTCATATAATATCACTAAATTTGGTATTAAAAAATTCACTTAAACTATAAAAGCTATTTTCACATAAAAATATTTTTAGCTTACTTATAAATAATGGCAATTTATTTTCGTTTTTTATTGAATTTGGTACATGGTTGTATATTTTAATCATCATGTGATGAGGGCTTGAAGCAACTAATTTTAATTTAGTAAAGGGTAGTTTGAGGTTATTAAGATTTCTATAATTTCTCTTTGCTACTGTGAGAGTCTGGAATAAATCTGTATGTTTCCTGATGAACTCATCATACAATATTATATTTATTACCGTTGATTATCATTTTCGTAAGTATTATATTTCTTTGTATTTCGTAATATTATTACTCCATTAAATTCAATGGTACCTATGTATTTCATTATACTCCATTCAATTCCATTATTATAAACACATTTTACGTAATAAATTCTAATGCCTTCGTGGTTATTACACATTGGAATGAAATTACTATAAACAGAATTAACTCGCGTATTTTATAGGCTGACGTTTCGGAATCTTTACAGTTTTCATAATCATAGCATGACTAAGATGACGATAGTAAACGCTAAAGTCACTTATGACACTTTATGTTATTACAATACAGTTGCTTAATATTAAATACTTAATGTAATTATTCTTTTCAATAGCGACACCACTGCGTTACCATTATAAACACAATTTTTCGTCGTTAACTCGATTACTTTACTCGCCTACAAATTTCCATATCAACATAAACAATACATTCTCACAATAACGATGAAATATTTCGAAAGCAATTAAATTATATCGTGCCGATAAAATGGAAAATCGCTTCGAAATTAACAGTTCTGGATGCATAATGAACGCTGGATCATCGATGTGCCTTTAATCGAGTGATTCGATAGTAAAATATAAAACGGCGCGCCGATTTCGATATTACTGTCTCTTTCTGGCTTGTAGGATTTGAGTGAGAAGGAAGATAGGGAGATAAGACTGGTAGATTACCTTAATAAAATGCCTCCCCTTTTTACTCTAGAGAGATGCATAATTCATAATAGGCTGTTGAAATAACCGTTCAATTGCGACTGCCGAACGTTTATGGATATTTGTTACTTTTTATACGGAAATATGGACAGAACAATGAACCTTTTAATGTGCTTAAGAGGAAATGAATGTCATTTAAATTTATAATATTATGAACTTGGTCGGTAGGTAGGTACTGTCATTTACAAATTTTGCGCGAGTACCTAATGAATTTCAATTTTTTTGTTAATAACTATACAAGCTCAAAAAACATAGGTAGGTAAGTATAATATTAATATAGGTAGGTAATGCGAAAATCCATTAAAAAACAAAGACCTAGTAACCCTTAGGATTTTTTTAAGAGTAACATTGTGGTAATCTCTAGTAACAGAGTGGTAAAATTTCCATTAGAAATAGCTATACAGTATACACTAAGAATCCTATGTAAATATTCTAAGTTTATAATATTAAGATAAATGATAATAATATAACCTCATTAAATCATTTAATTAATTTTCTTTTTGATCTAGTTAAATATTAATTACTTAATTAATTTTTAATTAATTGTTTCAGGTAAGTTCCAGGAACACAGCATTCGATTAATAATAATAATCACAACCGAATTATAATGTAGTCATCTGACAGCGAAAGCCAGCCCGAACTAGATACAAAGATTTGTTAGCAGTTCGGGACAACATTTAATATTTATCGTGTACTTACTACCTTTTTGCAAACATCAAAGGTTGTATGCAACTGCACTGTATGAAGTTATATTGCAGTTGTATATTAAATTGCATACGTATCCATTGCAGTCTGTTTACTGATATTACACTACTTTTGCATGTTACCAACATACTGTCATCTACTGCTGGCCGTAAAAAGGTATAGAGATATTTTTTTGTTCTTTTCGTTATTCAGTATAATTAATTCCGCTTTTAGCATTATTCTTGAATTATAACGTTATAAGAAAATGCATTTTATACTTATATAGGTAAGTACAAGATTATAATCCTTATTTATAATAATATAATAAAAAATTAACAAACCCCCGACATAAAAACCTAAAAGCCCTTTAAAAAGTATAACTGCAATAATAAAAACTTAATATTAGTTACGTAAATATTAATATTTCTACAAAGAAAACGTCATGACGTCACGTCAGAATCAAAATCGGTTCATGCGTTAGGGAGCTATGATGCCACAGACAGACAGACACACACACACACACAGACAGACAGACAGACAGACACATCAAACTTATAACACCCCGTCGTTTTTTCGTCGGGGCTTAAAAAAAAACCTAAATGTAGGTATGTACGCATAATATTACATCCGATCGAATGCACCACAATGGATAATTATTTTCTTTTTTTTATGTTTCTCTGATGCCTTCGCGGTTATTATAGCTACATTGGAATAAAACAACTACCTATAACGATAGTCTAACGCTAAAGTGACTTTACGCATATCGATATCGGTATTCGTGAGTGATCGTCTGCTCAGTTGTGCTATGGAAACTGTAAAGTTTCTGAAACGTCATCCAATAAATTAAAATACGTGAGGTAAATCCGTTAATAATTATTTTATTCTGATATATAATAACCGCGAAGGCATCAGAAATTATTATTTAAGAACTATTAAGACAATAAACAAAAATATTTAAATAAAATATTTGAATATTAAATAAAATAGTTATTACTCGTTGAAAGTATATTTTAAAAGTGACTTCATAAAAAATCATAAACAATTATAAAATAAAATTACATAGGTATAAAAAGGTTTTTAATTCTAATGTTTAATAACCGCGAAGGAATCAGAAATTATTATTAAAAAACTATTAAGAAAAAAAAACAAAAATAACACAAATTATATCCAATTTAATTTGTCCGCCACTGTATCATTTCACACACAGCAGGCAGTCCGCCAAATAGGTACAAAGTTAGTAATTGCTTAGGAAGCAGTTCAGTGAAACAACGTGACGTCATACCGGCCATGTTTGTGACAGTTTATCATTTTAATTACACTGCCGTAGACCACTTGTTAATTAATTTTCTAACAATCTTGTTTTTACATTTTACACGTGTAAAGTTTATTTTTTTAATTATTGCTTCTTTTTTCTATGTGCGCAATTAGTTTCGTTAGCATTGTACAAAAAGTAATTGTTCCCAGTTCCCGTATTCGTAGCACGACTGAGCTGACGATAGTCTAAAATATTCGAAACGTCAGCAAATGAATTAAAATACGCGTGTTAAATCCGTTTATAGTTGTTTCATTCCAATGTGTAACAACCGCGAACGAAACGTGGCGTCATCGTTTTTCGGTTAAAATTTTACCAGTACCTGTGTATGTATTTTTTTTAAAGAAAGAAAGAAATCATTTTATTAGTTTTTCGTTTTTTCCCACAACATTCCGTGAAATAAAATCAAGACAGCCTCCCTTAATATGTAAAGCGCGTAGGTCGCACCGTCTCGAATTTGTTACCCGAACGTGTTAACGGTTTTAGCTAAATTGTTGAAGGAATCCCTCGATTTCTTCGAAAAATTGTGCTGGCTTAATGAAAACTGTCTTTTGTTTATACTTTGGCCGGCTCAGCGCATAAATTGTTTAAAAGTACCGAACGGAAAGCAATTCCGATGTCTTTTGTATTTGGAATCATTTTCTCAAATTGCTCGCGACTGTTTTTTGTTTTGTTAAATTTGTGCGCACACTTTCAACCGTTTTTGATATTTGAACAAAGACAAAAGTAGAAAAATTAACCTCAGTGGGACTTGATCCCACTATGTTTTAACATGAGCCTTATGCTCCCATTTACACCATTGGCGAGCTTTCGTTTCCTTAAGTCCCACAGGGGGCCTCGTTTTTTTCTACTAATGTTTTGTGCAAGTATAGTTGACATTCAATAATGGTATTCAACCATAGATATCGATTGATACATAGGTACACTGTAGCAAATATTTCAACCGTTTCGTTACGAAAAAGTTGGTATCCATCTAGAATCTAAAATGAATTCTAGACTCTGTTTTATAGGTAATCCAAAACAACAAGTCGAATGAAATCAGTCCAAAATCGAAAACCTGTAAGACTTTCCATACCGTTACACTTAAATCCATTTCTTTTTATTTCGTCACTAGAGACCCGCCCCAGCTTCAGTTCAGTGTTGCCAACTCCTAGAAATTCGAGTCACTAAACTCAAAGTCAAAAGTCGCCAGAAAGTCGCTAAAACTAAAACAAAACCATAAAAAGTTCGGGGGCACCCCCCCCCCCCCATAATGATATACAAATGGAACTTCAATCAAATAAAGTTTGAATTTGGTGCGCTATCGCGTTTGTCGTTTTCCATATTATGTATCTCTTGGCATTGAATAATTCTGTGTCGATTTGACAAAAAACGTATCTATTATTGGCTCTAGAACTGTTTTAATTTGTACTCCAAAAGTCGCCAGATAAGTCGCTAAACTATTTTTGTCGTCAAAACTTTTTTTTGGTCGCTAAGCCTTAAGCAAAAGTCGCTAGTTCTAGCGACAAAATCGCTAAATTGGCAACACTGCTTCAGTTACTATAAACTCCTGAATCATTCTTTTAAAACGAAGTCTTCAAAATCCGTTGCTTATTTTTACCGTTACGCCTAAATCGATTTCTTTATTTCGTAAAGTGTATCAAGAAACCACTTTCCAATTTAATTTCGTGTACTATGGGGGAATTTTAAGGGGATTTCGTCTCATTGTTTCATTAAAAGGTTTTCCCTCCCCATGATTTCACCATAACGGCATAAGACGTGAATTCCATTGGGGGCAAATAAGTATAATATTCTTTTATGACTCACAGTAAGAATTTAATGTGTTGACAACGCATTAACACTGCTAATGGCTTAGTTATAACATAGCACTCTATATGACTAGCGGCCCGCCCCGGCTTCGTCCGGATCTCTTTTTTTATAGCCTATGTCACTCGGGAATAGTGTAGCTTCCCAACAGTGAAAGAAATTTTGAAATTAGTCCAGCCGTTCTGGAGCCTATTCAATCCAAATAAACAAACAAACCAACAAACCTTTTCTCTTTATTATATTATATTCGTATAGAAGTACTAGGTTTTGTCCGCGTGGAATTTCTTACAACATTTCATCCCTCCTTTTGATACCTTACAACCCTTTCTTCGCAATTAAAAGTAGCTCATGTTATTATGTTATGCCTTACTCAGGGTTTAGACTATATGTGTACCAAATTTCATTAAATATACAATAAGGACATTACCTAATGTGCCCATGTATAAGAAACCGAATAGGTACTCGTTTGTCTTGCTAAAATAAACAATTTGGGCAAATTTAGTTCTTAAATATTCGTGGAAGTCCAGGATAGGTTTATACGTTGAGAAAACTTGAAAAAATAAAAGAAAAAAATGTTCCAAAAAAACGGGGCACAAAATTAAGTGAGGTAGGCACCATATTTTATCTGTGTTTGTATTTTTGTACAGTTCAGTATCTATTCAATAGAAAAATGTAGCATAAAATACATTTAAAAAATAAAATCCAATAAACTTTTTAATTGACCTACACTCACTTCAAACGATCCGCTATTTGTTAATATTTTTTAATATTCCGGCTATCGAAACAAACTGTCAAAGGAGTTTTTCCTTTTGAAAAAAATATTAAATCGACAAGCCAGAACATGTCATATCTATATTTAACAAGGGCCAGTGTTAATGCTGGCAACCCCCGGACTTCAAAGGGCTTTGTTTACGAATACCGATATCGATATGCGTAAAATATAACAACCCTTCATAGGGTTGCCACTGTCATGTTATTTGATACCAGTGACGCGTAAAAGCCTTTTATGAGAGTGTCAAATTCTATCGTGAAATGTGTATTTGGTTTTATAAAAATATATTTAAAACACGGATAACAAGATGATTTTGTCTATAGTAATATTATAAAGAGGAAAGGTTTGTTTGTTTGTTTGGATTGAATAGGCTCCAAAACGACCGATTTGAAAAAATCTTTCACTGTTGGGAAGCTACAATATTCGCGAGTGACAAAGTCTAAAAAAAGGGGATCCGTGCGAAGTCGGGGCGGACAGCTAGTTATATATACGGGTCAACATTTGACAGTTGTCTATTCAAACATAGTTATTTATGGAACGGATTTTTAGTTACACAATGTATTAAAAATAACTTAAATATTCGTTAGCCAGTCGTTCTTCGCGCCAACGGTTGCATCCGAAAAGAAGGTAATTTAATTATTTATTTACGCGATTACTGTTGCAAACAATAATAGGTAATATTAAGAATCGGTTGAAATAGTATTTCTGCCAGTAGACGTAATTAAATTACAAACCTGAAATTTTGTACAGGGGTTTCGTTTGTTCCTCTACAATAATAATGATTTTCGATAACGGTGGTGCTTATCATGCGCAGAAGAAGTCGTCGGCAGGAGCTAGTTCATTATATTCAGCTCGATATAAATTCTCTTTTGCCAACCCTATCGTCCCTTTGGGAGAAGCGTCGATAAATATGTATGTATCGGACCTACAGTCCACCGTCACCTGGGCCGGCGTAATTGCATTTTCGGTCCCAAATTATACATAAAATTTACCCGTTGTCACACTAGTTGTACAACTAGTTTGCCGACTTGACGGCTTGATGGGAAAGTTTATCAATATTCTGTATGAGAACAATGTGTTAGATGGATTGATTGACGTTAATAGCTTTAGTGAAAGGGAAAAGCTGTTTATAAGAGAACGCTTAGTTTCAAGCTGATACGGGGAAATGAGTTCTTGATAATTAATATGAGCTGGGAAAGAAAAAAAAAGACTTGAGGTATGATGTTGGCAACCAAGAAAAACTTGAGATACATAAATGATTTTGGAAACCAAATTTCATAACGAGCTGTTGGTTTAGTGGCCAGAGCCCTTGACAACGAATAGGAGGTTGCGGGTTCGAATCTCGCTAGGTTTAGATGTCAGTAAGAACACGTGCGTTTGCACCTGAGTCTTGGATTTCTTATTTGTCTTTATGTATGTTTGTCCGTTGTCACTTTTAGTATAAGCTTGGTTTCAGACTATATTAATTGATGTGAATTATCCTAAGAAAAAAGTCTACCTGACCTAAAGTTACCTTACTATTGTCAGATTAACATTTATTCACATTATAATTTCTGATGCCTTCGCGGTTATTACACATTGGAATGAAACAACTATTAACGGATTTAACTCGCGTATTTATTTTATTTACTTTAGCGTAAGACTATTGTCAGCTCAGTCGTGCTACGATTATGGAAACTGTTAAGAATCCGAAACATCAGCAAATAAAATAAAACAAATACGCGAGTTAAATCCGTTAATAGTTGTTTCATTCCAATTTATTCACATTTTCATTAATTTTTGTTTAGTACATATCCAATGAACTTTAAATTAACATTGTTAATAAGTAATCTCCCCTCTGAATATAAATTACCATAGTACAAAGCAATCTATGCCGTAAAGCAAGGCCTATAAGTAAGTAAGTAAGCTTGGTTTTATTAAGACATGTACGAAATTTATGAGGTAATTCTTCACCTCTTGTGTTTATAATAACGATCCCAGTAATCTTGTTGTACAAGCTTTTTGAACTTTTATGAACATGAAATAATAATAATATATTATATAAGTACTTACTATATAACTGAATCGGCGAACATCGTACCGTATTTTGAATTTTTTTGTCAAAAAATGGGGGGTGATTGTGTAAATTTTTGCTGTTGTAGATATATGTATATTTCAATACTGAATCATGAAAAAATAAAAATAAAAAAATAGGTAGGTAGGTAATTCTTATCATTTAGGGGTATGAAAAATAGATGTCAGCCGATTCTTAGTCCTACCTAATATGCGCTAAGTATTTCATAAATTTGGAGTTTGGCAACAAACACTGTGACACGAGAGTTTTTTATTTTAAAATCTGCAATTTTAAAATTACACAGTGTAAAATATTGCTTCTAACGTCGAAAAGTAATCACGGAAGAAGCGATTATGCTATCTTATCAAAAAAGATCCTGATATCTTTACTCTAATTGCCTCAAACAAAATATACCATCCACTAGTTACCAAAAAGTTACAAATCGGCCAACGGAAGGCGACTAAGCAGAAATTCGGTCCAATTTCCCGGTATGTCATATTTATTGGCCCTTCGCCGGCTCGTTCGGAAATGCTGAGTATAGGCGTCCCGGACAATTTTGTGGCAGTACGATTCTGGTAAGTCAGAATTTAAATCTGACTATGTAGAATGTATGCATCTGTAAAGTCAGATTTACATTTTGTATCTGTCTATGTGTTAGAACTGTGGTGGTATACTTTTGGAGTTTAAGCCACTTTCAAAGTCCGCGAGTAAGTAGTACGGCTGCGAAATCATTACGTTCATCGTGTAGGTATTCGCTAGAAACCAAATATTTACGCATATGTAACGTTATTGCGAATGTGTCGATATGCTAGAACAAGTAATCTGACTATGTAGAATGCAATTTTTAAAGTCAGATTTATAACTAGCTTCTGTCCGCGTGGAACTCCTCCTTTTTTGAAGTCATTTAAAAAGTAGCCTATGTCCTTTCTCAGGATCCAGACTTTCTTTGTACCAAATTTCATTTAAATCGGTCCAGTAGTTTTAGCGTGAAAGCGTAACAGACAGACAGACAGAGTTACTTTCGCATTTATAATATTAGTAGGGATTAATTTCTTAACAGATGATATCTGGGAAAAAATAATAAGAATGTCCAACCTTATTTATACAGTCATTAAATTAAAGAAACATCCAATATAACCTGATAGGCGACAGTATAAATCGTTAGGTCTGTTTCAAAATAAAAAAAGGAACTTAGACATCCTACCATTTAAAGATTGTATAAACGATATTTCATTTAGAAGTAAAATCATTTAGGTATTGCTGTTTCTCTCGTCATTACTATATTAAGTGGATTTATATATTTGGTTATGAATATAGAGTAATTCTTTATGGAAATTGGAAATTAAACCACACGGATCCAAGCATGTTTCATTAAAATATTGGTTACAATGTGAGTTTTAAATTCGTGAACAAAATTAAGATATATTATATGTGGTTGTGGTAGAATATAATTTACTAACAGTTTCAAAACAGATAAATACACAGTGTGCTCTTAAAAAATGCATTAACTAAATAGATCGTACATCAAAATATAAGCTAATACCTACCTACTGTACAATATCAGTTATTACTACTAGTACCTACTATTTAAAATTAAATGACATAGTTACTTACCTAGGTGTTATTTTGACAGTTTTCTTCCACATTGGAATGAAACAACTCTAAACGGATTTAACACGCGTATTTAATTGGCTAACGTTTAGGAACCTTATAGTTTTCATAATCGTAGCAGGACTGAGCTGACGATAGTAACGCGAAAAGGTTTACGGTTGTCTTGCAGTTTTACTAAAGTCCTGTTGAATCCACACTGAGTACCAAGTTAACGAACTGACAACCTCGCAGGGTTTATGTTAGATGGAAATTTGATTCAGGAATCGTGATCTTTTCGGCTGTGTTGGATAAATAATCGAATATATAAACATCTAGGATTGTTTACTATTGTGTATCGGATTTAGATTTTTCAGATCTTTCATTTACTCAGAATGAATATACTTACTTATAATAATAATATAATCTTACAAAAACAATATAAGTACCATTTTAAATCGCATAACTAGATTAAAAGGGAGCTACCTAATTCGAAAACCAGAAGTTTTGAGTTACGCACACCATCGAATTGCTTACAGCAAAACATACTTACCTTCCACTTAAACAGATTTAAGCTAGTTCTTTAGGT
Organism: Polylopha cassiicola; assembly: GCA_038024825.1. Taxonomy (NCBI): domain Eukaryota; kingdom Metazoa; phylum Arthropoda; class Insecta; order Lepidoptera; family Tortricidae; genus Polylopha; species Polylopha cassiicola. The sequence continues at coordinate 3,420,596 of CP149053.1, read as the reverse complement.
TATACTGTTTTAGTGGTGTTTTTTCATATTGAAAGCATAAATCTATAGGTGAATAAAACTCTTTTAGTACCTACACGGCGGAATATTAATCAGTTACTGTTGTTCGCCTTGAAAACAGAATTTTTTCGAGTTAATGTTGTTTAGATCTACGTGTGTGAGTACCAATACTTATAATAATATAATAAAAGTAGGTACCTGTTGGGGATCGTAGCGATATACGAACAGATATAATACAGCTTACTCTAAAACTCGTTTATTGACAGTGAATTGTAAAACCAGAACAAAAGAACAATATACTAAAAAGGTATAAAAATATCCATAAAAAGTATATTATTAAAAAAGGTAGGTTGTAATCCTGTCGTCAACAGTACCGATTAAATTTGACCACATAATTACGTAGGTACATACTTAAAGGTAGATAAACCAGATGATCCAGCAAATGTTTTGTTATGTTGCTTCTATCCTTATCACCTAGCAATATAAAATATACTTTACGACCTATACTATACGATATATATATATACTCATACCTACCTACTAAATAAACATTCAAAAATTAATAAACATTGGTCGTTGAGATGATATGAGATTTTTATACAGTTAATACAATTAAGCGTTAATAATATTTAAAGTTAGTATAAAGTAAAGCAATTACTGAAACAATTGAAGCGCGAGAATTGAAATAGACTAATTAGTATGGAACAGCAGTAAAAATAGTTCTGGAGTGGAGATAGCTTGTCTAAAGCGGGGCTTTGTAGGTCGCGCTAACGGGTTGCGAGGCGTAAAGAAAATGTACTAGCGATTTTTCCGTTGGTTTATTAATAGAGAAATCAATGATGAATATTCTCCCCTGAAATGTGGTATTGATGATGTAAGGAACTCTATTATATTACTTATACTCGTACCTACCTAAGTAAGCCAGAGTAGTAGAAGCTACTACTATCAATACGATTGAAATAATTAAAACGGATTTATTTATGATACTTCATTTTGATGATCAGCTGAAAAAGACAATGTTGATTATGATTTTCTTTTCCAAACTTTGAATACCTATAATATATTTTCTTTTGAACGCCATACAAGGAGATACCTAAAATAAAAAACATAAATTTAAATCAAGTAATCTGGGCGGTCTTATTGCTTAAGTACATTGTGCAAATAACCCGAAAAAAAAACATTTTTCAGACAACACAAATTACAGATAACACAAAGCACTTAGGACAAATATCCAAAGAAGAAGCACTTACAGCATCTCTATATCAAATTTCACCTAAAACAGTTCAACAGTTTTAGCGTAAAGAGATTACAAACATTATTGCAGTATTTGTAAGTTGAATAATAATAATATCATCATCATCATCATCCTCGCAGTCCACTGCTGGACAAAAGCCTCTCCAATTGCACGCCACTGTGCTCGATCTTCGGCTGCTCGCATCCAGCTCCTGCCAGCCATCTTACGCAAATCGTCACTCCACCTTGCCTGAGGACGCCCTACACTACGCTTGCCGAGACGCGGTCTCCACTCCAGAACGCGTTAAATAAAAAATAATAATATATTCATTCTAAAACGGCAAAAACTCAGTAACTTAAACCACGACGGCACCAGCAAAGATTTAGCTCTAGGCTATTGGCAATTATGCCAGCCTATCACACCTCAAAGAGGGGAACGAGTTGATGACATGCCTTTCATCCGCCTCTAATAGCTTGCACTGACCGACATTATTCGATGCATATTACGATATCTAGCTAAGCTAATACGCCAGCAGCTAAAAAGGTTTTGGAATTGTGGCGTGTTTCAAGACTTAGGCGTTACAATTTTACAAGATCGATTCTTGTGTGTAAGATTGGGATTTTACAGACATGAATAATTCTTGCTTGTAAGATTGTGATTTTGAAAACACTTATCACTATTCTAGAATAGCAATTCACAATACTGCGTTGATGTAGTAATTTCTAGTCTGTATGTATATAATTATATATAATTTGCACCTTTTCTAAAACACTAGTGATATTGCTAACTTAAATTATACATGATAAGATATTTATTGTAAAATTACCAATGTTGAGAGTATTCTGGTAGCTTGTACAGTTTTTTAATTAATTATTTTTAATGCTGTTATTATTTATAACCTAATGAAATATTCTCTTTTGTTTCTATCTACGATTCAAAAACGAATCAAAGCATAATAAATTTCTCTAAGTACCTACATAATTTCATCCAAAACATACATACGTTTCATATTATTATATTTCGGCTCACTACTTCAATTTTTCTAATATAAAATTGGATTTTGCTTCAGTAGACGTTATCCAAACGATTGGATGAATAAATTATTCCATCTCCAAATAAAGGTTAAGTATTCACGAATAAAGCTATGAATACCAAAAGTGCGGATTATCTGCAAAGAAATGTCAGGCGTAGGTCGTAGACAGGCACCTCAAATCAGTTTCACCGAACTCTCTCAACAATAACCCCTAAACCAAACCTTGTTAGTTGGACATAAAGCGTAATTTGCAATAACGTTGCTGACGGCTACTACAAACATTGGGGTACTCATTGAACAGATTCACCTTATCTTTATGCCAGTTTATAGAACGCGTAACAACATTATTAAGGAGGCTTTTGTTCAGAGATCACATCTCACTAAGATAAGGCTGAGACGTCTTTATAGAAGGTTTATTAAATTTTACTAGCGTGTCTTTTATTGTTTTGATTGGGTCAAAGGTTGTACTGCTAAGAACACGTTTTGGGAGAAAAAGTTTGGAATGCTGGTGAAATATTGGTATCAATTAATTTTAAACATTGAATTTTGCTGATGTGTAAAAATTTAAAATACCTAGTATTATCATTGCATGATAATTTTAATGTCACCTAAGGTAAGGGCCTGTTCAAGAATTACGTAAGCATTATAGATTTGATGTATTTATTTTTGATGACATGGTGTCGGGAAGCGGCAGTTGAATGGAAATGAGGAAACCAAAATACAGCCAAAAAGGATTTATTACAATACAATATATACAGGAAATATAAAAGTATTTACAAATAAATTAAAAAAAGATATATATTTACAATAAGGGTGTGTACATGTGTGTAGTAGGTAAGTAAGTAGTAGGTGAAGGGGTGAATGAAGGAGAGGGATGAGCGAGGTTATGTATTGAAGAGGTGGCTCGGCGTAGACAACAGCAGCAGGCAGGGTTCGGGTCGTCGGCGTACCAGGCCCGCCGCCTCGGCAATTAGGATAGCCGGGCGGACGGGAAGGGCCCGGGTCGAGCTCCGCTGCAGCCGCAGGTAGGTGCAGCGCAGTGCAGCAGGTGGGTGCAGTAGGACTACCCCTCAGGTAGTGAAGGTTGAAGGTTGAAGGTAGTGAAGATGAAGATGTGCGCGGTGACTTTGAGAACTTTAGTTTTTAGATTAAGGTTTTAGATTTAGTTTCTTCTTTCTTCAGAGGTAGGTCACTCGCGAGGTCTAAAGGTGGTCAACTTTGACTTTGGACCTGTAGAGTCCGGGGCGAGCTGGCCCCGGACAAGGCCTTTAATTTCGGGTGCTGAACTTGGCTCAGCTGCCGTCGAAATGAATGAATGTTGATGGTTGTATGGGCTTATATAGGGTGTAGAGTGAGATGGGTTATACTTTTGAATTTGGCATGTGAATTTTGTCATGGGAACGGGTGTAAACAAACAAGAAAATGCTGTCAAAATATGGCCAAATGTGCTAAAATGCGTGAAAAATGAATTAATTTAACGAGAAAAGTGCAGCAGTGCATTGGAAAAATGATATGAGAGCGTGCAGTGAAGGTGCCATGTCATTTTGAGTGTAAATGAAGTGAGTGCAGGCGTTTAAAGATTGATGATCATGTTTCGATGGGTTATGGAATGTTAAAGGTCTCGTGATTTTCAGGAGAGGTGCAGGATGAGATGCTCCTGAAGTGGTAATGAAATGCATGTGATCGACGGTGATGTGGACGTATGGAAATGCAGTCGGACTCTCGAGGTTAGCCCGCTACAATGGGAGGTCGATTATAATCAGCATTATAATGACGTCAGAATTAGTTATTTATTTTTTAACACAAATGGTGAGAGCCTTGCTTACTTTTGCTGACAAGGGGATAGGGGGAGTAAATAATTGTAATAAATCTGCTTACGTAAACTTGAAAGGTCCCGTTAGTAACTACATATATAATATATCTTGATCTGAGCCAAAATATACTGTGACGTCTCAAAAATCCAATCATTTAAATGCCAGCCATCATACCTTCACACATCAACTCCAGAAATTATAACTCTATCTTCTTCATACTCATGGGCCACGTAAATGGAGTAAAAGGGACCGAACGACTAGATTCGGCTACTGGTATTCCAACTGAACTAAATTCAAATGTCCCTCAGGATCCAATCAGACGTCTGGTCTAAGTTTACTTGGGTTTTGTAGCTCGGAACCGTCTCTGGAGATCTTTGCGGTCTGAGTTCAGGAAATGAGACAAAGTGACGTTTTAAAAAGTTCATGACATTAGGTATCTCATAAAGAGATAATAAAACTCTTTGTAATAATTTGTGATGCCTTCGCGGTTATTACAAATTGGAATGAAAATATAAACGGATTTAACTCGCGTATTTTATTTTATTGGCTTATTAACTCTTAAGTGTTAGACTATCATCAGCTCAGTCGGGATACGAATATGGAAAGTGTAAAGTTTTTAAACTGTCAGCCAATAAAACAAATACGGGAGTTAAATCCGTTTATATTATGTTTAATTCCAAACTCTTAAGTAATGAATGGAAAGTGTAGTGATGTAAATATATAATTAGCGATCCACCGCAGTTGGAGAATGTTCACTAATTAGAAATTTTAGCTTTATATGGGTATTCTTTGTTGAAAATAAAAAATACGTGTGAAATAGTACATTACGCACCTAGGCCAGTAAAATAATAAACGTCTCAGATCACATGTAAATGTCGTCCGAGGCGAAGCCGGTTGACAAAAATGTGATCTGAGGCTTTTTTAATTTACTGGCCGAGGTTAGTATACTATTTTTCTGTTCGACGAAGCCAGAAAGCGGCAACTTCATTTAGCGCACCGGCCCGAAAGTTAGCGCTTTCTGGCCGGAGGACAGAAATAATTATTTTGATCCCTACGTCAATTGCTTTCCGAGATATTGAGTATTCAAATTCATTTACGTATGGTGCGTTTGACGTCATAGTGCAACGGTGGGCCGACGATAATAATATACCTAATACTGCTACAGCTGACCACTAATGACTACGCGGAGTTTTGAACAATGACTGAACAGTTAAGTTAATTATGAGAACTTTGGAATCCACAAAATCATAACTATTAGGTATATTTCAATGAAATAAAAACAAACCTTTTATGACACCATATTAACATTCTTTAAATTATCGAAGATTCCCACTTTTTATTTGAAAAATCTATGAAATTAAAAAACAACGAAAAAGTTCTTCATTAAAATATTCTAAGACAGACTCTAAAACAAAAACAAAACGTGATTCGCGATATCTCCTAAGTCAATTAAGCATTTAACAAACGTTCATCAAATTAGTCACTTGTTACCTTCCTGAAAATCTAATCATAAATCAGTTAGTCCCGCTTTTTTCGAAATAAGACCAACGCTACAATTAACTGAATTCGAATTAAATCCACGTTGAACCGTATTTACAATCCCTCCAACGTATCCAGCCGTCAGTTGGAATCAACAAACAATCGGTGCCTAACGAACCCCAATTAGAACTACGAATCCGAGGTTCCGTATAGCTATAAAATTGAGCAGGATAAGACAAGTGACTTGTTAAGAAACTTGCTGATTTGGAAATTGTATTTTCATGTTTTGCGTTTCTTAATTTGTGTCATGGACAATCTTAATATTTAGGTACCACAGTGATCATTTTAAGACCTAAAAAGAATTTTTTAGGTCTTAAAGTATCATATCGTAGAGGTCCAAAAACTAGGTAAGTAATAGCTTCGAATTCTAGGTTACCAGACTCTTATAGTGATAATTTTAGGAGCTGATAAGAATAGAATATCGCTACTTAAGACTCAAACTAGGCATGTAATGGTGTCAAACAACTACAATGAACAACTAAGAGAAATAATTTCTAGTGGCTATTGTAATAAAACCATTATAAAAAGAGGTAGGTACTATACTATTCAATAAACGTACCTACGTATTTTTATGTAATCGTTTACTTTCTGGAATCGGTATTTTTTTGTACCTACGTTTAATTTTCGTAGAAATCCGTATCAGAGTAGTGAAACGAAATGGGTCTTTGCTGAAATTCACTCTGTCACAAAAACACGATTAAAAAAAACAATATAGGTATTTTGTTGAAAAGGATACTTTAATTATTCCTTACATAAACTAAAATGTACTTTTTAAATCGTACATCAAAACCACAATAATCAAAATCAAACGAAAAGACAGAAACCTCGGTTAATTGTCAATAGAAAAGAAGTACCTGACATAAACGCACATTAGCCTCAGATTTCGATAAAGCTAAAAAATCCAAAACGTGAGACGAGTGTCTGACCCGGCTCTATACAAAGGTACACTAAAGCTTAAGAGATAAAATCTACTCCAACTGAAAGCTAAAACAAACATATTATAAACAAGCTCAAATAATCAAGAATCTCAAGGTCAATATCCAGTTACCGTGAAGCTATCTTCCTCACTGTAGCGTGCTCTTTGCAAACATCTCGAGGTAATCAAACACCGTGAGGGTTAGTACCGAGCCTTTATTGACCCTTCACGGTTAACTAGCCCTCAATGACCAGTGTATAGATGCCTAATGTATGTCTTTAAACATCAGACGCTTAGGGCGTTGGTATAGGTATCGTTGGATGACCAGTGTGTAGACTGATGCCTAATATTATGTCTTTAAACATGAGACATTTAGGGCGATGGTTATCTTCTTCTCTTCTTCTTATATATAAAAATGAATCGCAAAATGTGTTGGTAAGCGCATAACTCGACAACGCCGGGACCAATTTGGCCAATTTTTTTTTTTTAAATATTCGTTGAAGTCCAAGGATGGTTCTTACGTCAAGAAAAAATAGAATAATTGCCGGGAAAACCCTAAAAACAGCCCTTTTCTTTTCCCATACAAACGTTGTCTAACTAAAGTTACCTAATTTGAATTTCGAACGGGCAGGATGACGTCTGCCGGGACCGCTAGTATTACTATATGTATAGATATCGTCATATTATTATGATGACTTAAGTTATGCTAAGATGGCTTAAGTTCAGCAGAAATGTCTTTGAAGAAGATGTAAGATATGGTTCACTATTATAATATTTTTAAGAGATTAGATTTAAGAAATGTTGAACGTAATAGCTACAAAGAAAAGGCTGTTTTTTGATTAGATATAATCAAAATCGGCCTTTTCTTTTTTAGATTAGATCATCGACTATAATAACATTAAGTACCTTATGTCTTTTTAGATATAAAGCTTGATTTGGCTCATGTTTTTGCCTTGTTTATTATTTTTGGATTGTAAAATTTTAATAGGTAAGTACCTACCTCCTTATGATATATGAAATTATACAATCAGTATATAATATTTCTTGCCACTGTCGACTAAAATCATATAGGATCACTATTCAATAATTCTTGTTTTTTTTTCTTGGTGTTCATTTTTTTTCATATCATATTAATAGTACAACTTAACAACAACATAATATTTCATTGTAACGTTAATTCGTCACCTATTATTAACATGTGCGTGACATGCTACTTAATTTTAATTAAAGTCCATAACAATTTATAACATGAGCCCAAAAATGCAAAAACTTTTTAATTAATTGGACACGTAACATTTATAAACGATTTCATCCCTCTTCATTTAAATAATGATCCATCAACTCTGGCCTTAATCCAGACAGGGAGCAATAAGGGTGCACCATCAAAGTAAATAATAATTTTATGCTGTGGGTCACTTTGACTTTGAAAGCGCGATATCTTTGTTTCTTGCGTTTAAAAAACCCAAAGTCAACACAGAGTCATGCACGTATTTTTTATATATTTTTTGTTGGCGAAACTCTTTGTATGACTTTTCTTTGCCAACCTCTTTATACGGCATAAATGCTGTTTTTACGAAATTACATAAAATATACAATTTATTTGAATTTAAATAATATTTTATCTATACCAATGTAATAAAGAGGAAAGGTTTGTTTGTTGGTTTGAATTGAATAGGCTCCAAAACGGCTGGACCGATTTGAAAGATTCTTTAACTGTCGGGAAGGTACGTTCATCTTGAGTAACATACATAGGCTATAGAATATTTTGAAAAAAATTGTGATCCTTGCGAAGCCGTGGCGAACCGCTAGTAATACCATAAAAACGGATTTTCACTTTGAAGTTTATTTGTACCTAACTAAAATAAGGTTGACCTGTAGAGATTGCCGTATGGCATTAATAATGGTGGACTTACCGCCTTTTGTAATTTTTTTTTGTGCAGTAAAGAGTTGGTACTTAAATAAATAAAACAAAATCATATAAATCCATAAACCAAATAAAATAATAACGTCCTTGTACGATTTCGTTTTGTTTTCATTTGGACATCATATAACAAGCTTTGTTATGTCTTTCATTGTTGTAGCTTCTCGAGCTGGTAATATAGGTGTTTTGAATAAAGCTAACAAAATATAGTTCTAACCAATGAAATCTGACCCTTAGGTAAAGTTTTAATCACGCACGCAAAAGCCTAATTGGATAGTGTTAGTCAGAAGTTCGTTATGTTGCCGGGAAGATAGAGAATGTAATCATTAAACAAGTTTCCAACTTTCGTTGTTAACAAGTAGATTTTTAACAAAACAGGATGCTGTCAATTTCAAAATTGACTACGTCCGTCGCTATTAAAATTTTTGTGAAGTTTTTTTATATACAAAGTACGGATATTGGCAATGTTTGTAATTAAATATACTTTATTGAGTTTGTTTTCAGTTCAAAAGAGGTAATTTCCGTACTGGTTCAAGTTTAATATTAAAAAATATAAACAGTAAAGTCGGATTACTTTAACATGGGGTAGTAACACTTTCCTCAACCAAATTTCAACCTGATTATTTTTGTTTCAATGTATAGTAGGTAGTTATTCATCATCATCATCATCATCAGCCCGTCGCAGTCCACTGCTGGACATAGGCCTCTCCAATTGCACGCCACTTTGCTCTATCTTCGGCTGCTCGCATCCAGCTCCTGCCAGCCATCGTACGCAAATCGTCACTCCACCTTGCCTGAGGACGTCCTACACTACGCTTGCCGAGACGCGGTCTCCACTCTAGAACACGTTTACTCCAACGGTTATCGGTTCTTCGGCTAATATGGCCAGCCCACTGCCACTTTAGCTTGCTAATCCGGTGGGCTATGTCGATGACTCTGGTTCTCTGCCGAATCACCTCATTTTTGATTCGATCCCGCAGAGAAACGCCGAGCATAGCCCTTTCCATAGCCCGCTGAGCGACTTTAAATTTGTGAACCAGCCGTACCGTCAGTGTCCACGTTTCGGCTCCGTATGTCATGACGGGTAGGACGCACTGATTGTAGACTTTCGTCTTCAGGCACTGTGGGAGTGACGATATGAAGACTTGACGTAGCTTCCCAAACGCTGCCCAACCTAACTGAATTCTTCTATCCACCTCATCCTCGAAGTTGTTTCTACCTAACTGTAATGTCTGTCCAAGGTAGACATATTTTTGAACAACTTCGAGAACGGCGCCGTGTACCGCAATTGGTTCCGGTAGTACATGTTCATTGAACATGACCTTGGTTTGTCCAAGTTCATCCGTAGGCCAATGCGTACAGAAGAGTCAGCCAGATCATTCAGCATCTGTTGTAGGTCCTGCAGCGTTTCTGCCACGATGACGATATCGTCAGCAAATCGCAAGTGAGAGATGTACTCGCCATTTACTTTGATGCCACGTCCTTGCCAGTTCAGCGTTTTGAACATATCCTCAATTGCAATAGTTAACAATTTCGGGTAGATAACGTCCCCTTGTCTCACACCGCGATGCAATGGTATAGGCATTGTTTGCTGATTCTGGACTTGGACGGACATGGTAGCGGCTTCGTATAAACATCTCATCACTTGGATGTATCGCCAATCGACTTGGCATCGCTGCAGGGACTCCAGAACAGACCAGATCTCGATCGAGTCAAAGGCCTTCTCATAGTCCACAAATGCTAAACACAGGGGCTGATTATACTCTTCGGTCTTCTGTATAATCTGCCGCACTGTGTGGATGTGGTCTATGGTGCCGTATCCGCTCCGAAACCCAGCCTGCTCCGGTGGTTGGAATTCGTCAAATCTTCGCGCAAGACGGTTCGTGATTACTCTTGAGAACAGCTTATAGACGTGACTTAGAAGGGAAATGGGTCGATAGTTCTTCAGCAGGGTTTTATCTCCCTTTTTGAAGAACAAGACGACCACACCTCTACTCCACATCTCTGGAGTTCTCCATTCAAACAAGACGGCGTTAAAGAGTTTTTGGAGCTCTAAGTATAGGTTTACCTCCTGCTTTTAATAACTCTGTTGTAACGCCATCTTCTCCAGGGGCTTTTCCGTTTTTGAGCTGTCTAAGAGCGATCTCGATTTCGCCAATACTGACTTCTGGCAGGTCTTCGCTGTAGTGGCGTGTTAAAGTGGCTCTAGAATCCTCATTTCCGGGATCAGGTCGAGATGCATGCGAAGCGTACAACCGGCCATAGAAGTTTTCCACTTCGGTTAGGACTGCCGGCTTCGAAGCAACGACTTCTCCAATTTCTGTGGTCAACTTCGTCAGGTGGCTTCTTCCAAGAGATTGTACAAACACTTTTGCTCCCCGGTTTTGCTCGATCGCTCTTTCGATCGAAAGAGTATTGAAGGACCGAAGATCGTGTCGTACGCGTTTACTAATCTCTCGGTTTAGAATCCGTTTCTCTGACGAAGTGACGGGTGGGTTTTCACGTCGTTTCTTCATTAGCCCTAAAGTCTCTTCCGAAAGCTTCGACTTCCTGCCACTACGTTGCATTTTACAGAATCTCGTACCTTCTTCCCTGAGAATCCGAACCACATTTTCAAGGTTCTGGTCAACGTCAGTTGTGGTTTCCACGGCAGCGAATCGGTTCTCCAGATTGGACTGGAACGTTTCAGATCCCATCATAGTTTGGAGCAAAGTTGGTCGGAGCCTGGCCTTCATCACGCGAACACGTTCAGCCCTGAAGGTAGTTATTAAATGACAAAATATGAAAAGAACTGTGCGAATGGAACATTGTCAAAACAAAAGATTAGTAACCCTCCTTTGGTCAAAGTAAGCCTTCTTTATGAAACATAAATAGAAGTATGAATGGTAACGTGAGGTAGGCCAAGGCGAATGTTCCTTGACCAAGTGCAGGAAGTTTTTAAAAACGTCCAAGTCAGAACTCGGAAACGATCAGTATAGTAACGAATTTAAAGAAGGTCAAAGAGACAAAAGAAGTTTGTCTGTTTCACAGCAAGTGGTCTGTGTAAATCCCAAAGGGAATGAGAACTCTTGATTTTTTAGTATTTTTATTTGATTTTCGTCGTAGTGGCGATTGCTTTTGCCCCTCTATTATCAGTCAACTTACAAGCCGATATTTAGTCAGTATATCATCACCACTAATAGCAGCCAAAAGCTAAAATTCTATCCCGAAAGCATCAATACGTTATCCGTTTGACGTGAAACAGATAGTAACAAAATTTATGAGTTGATAAGGGAAGCTATTCTCTTAATGGATTGCCACGTTATAGCAAAATGGCGTTGCAATAAAATGGGGGACGAAACGACTTTTTTTACTGACAGGAAGGCAGGTTATTAATTTTTTTCGATTCTTTTTTGATGTAGTCTCTTATTGGTTATTTAGACGTTGATTGATGATTTATTGCAAGGAGTGAATTTTGTTTTCGCTCTTGAAAAGTGGGACACTCTAAAAGCTTTTGCTCGGCTTCGTTCTTGCATTATTTGTTAAGAAAAATTCGTAAGTGGCGGATTTACGGCAGGTGTGTTCTTGAATTTATTATGCTACGCTTTTACTGGAGAAACATTAATTTGAAATTCGATCGGAACCCTTTTCAAATTAACAAATTGTCATCCATTTTTAAATGTCTACAATTTTGTCACAATACCTTAATTCGTTCATTTATATTAGAAGCTAAAGTAAAGTGTAAAAATAGTCGTAGCTAAAGAAGTAGCATTATATTCTTTTATTTGAATCTAAATATAGTAGGTATATTATAGCAATATGGTTCTTAATACTTAGGTAGGTACCTATAACGAATTTGAAAAGTTGAATAACAGACAAGATTTTACATTTAAGTAAGCATTATTATTGATATTTTTTTCCCATAAATATTTCACGTGTGTAAGTTCTTTTCATTTTACCAAAGAAGGTATGAATAGGCTTGATTCTGCAGGGAAAGTTTATGGACCGTATTCCCTTGAGGAAATTGTGAAATTTTAATTTCACATGTAGGAAAAAGGTTGTAAAGATCTTGTTTCTTTTACGACTTACATCTTTTGGAAGTTGGCAGTCAGATTTTTGATTATCTCGTTTAAGACGTATAGTTCTTAAACGTTTATGATGACTGTCAATAATGCTTTGCGATGATTTGGAATCCTAATAGTTTCGTTTGAATTGCTGTCAATCTTATCTTATCTTATCAGTGGGGTCCTTTTGGATGTACTTCAATCCATGGGGATCTTTTGTCCTTACCGCTTCCTTACCTTACTTCAGATTCTCTATAACCGATTCCATGTACCGTATTATGTCTCCCTGTCGCAATGCCCTGAAGTCTCTAGGCTTCAGGTATCCGGAGCCAAGTATCTTCATTCTTCATCTGGTGAGGGCGTCGCATTGATACACTGAGTGTTTTGCAGTTTCACATTCTCCACAGTTTGATGTAAATCAGTTATAATGTGGTGTTTCTTCATGTTCTATACTTGCTTATATTCTAGGAAAACTTTACCGCTAAATGTGGCTCTTCGCTTTGATTGGGTTAGGCATTGATTAGTTATGTGTCGGATAATAATAGGCAAGTTCCAGGATTGCAGCACTGTTGTCTATTATTGTTTGGAGTACAGTAACTATCTTAGATACCTCCTACATAATGAAATACCTGCAGATCTTATTTGGCACACGTGTACCGAGTTTTCACACAATTGTAGACAAATTTATTTTAGATATAGGCTTTTATATGGTGTTTTAAATTAGTTTAATTAACTCGAGACCCCCAATAAGACTCAAATAAGTACTTACCTACGTATTTATGTATGTTTATCCGTTTTCTAATCATAGTATTAATTTAGGACTACAATAATTAGTGTCAACTCTTCAAAGATGCTGTTGAAGTCTTAAGAAAATTAAATATCAGTGACCCAACTAAATAGTATCACAATGTGCAGGTTAATCACGAGAGTGACTCTGGAGGTACGCACGAAGCGCGCACTTGGTCGATTAATCGTATTACGGCGCTCGCTTTGTCGCTCTGGTAAGAGTAGAGAGGGGAAAATAAAATATCGATAAATAAAATAAATAAATATCTAAATATCTTTGGACAATTCACACCAATTATCTAGTCCCATTTTAAGCAAAGCTTTGCTTGTGTTACGGTAAAACAACTGGACGATTTAAGTGAAATTTGGTACAAAGAAAGTATGGAGTCTGAGAAAGGACATACTCTACTTTTTAACAGACAGTAAAAAAAGGAGGATTTACACGCGGACGAAGTCGCGGGCAGAAGCTAGTAATTAAATAAATATTTTTCATGAATAGAGTAAAGTATGAAAAGAAATTGTTTGCTGGAAATAATAATGATTTTTCATGTCTTCGCGGTTGTTATCCAGGTCAGAATTATAAGGAATTAAATAACTATAACGGATTTAATGCTATAGTGACTTTAGCGTTAGACTATCGTCAGCGCAGTTGTGTTACCAATATGGGTACTGTAAAGTTTTCGAAATGTCAGTAAATAAAATAAAAAATTGTTTTATTCTAATTGAAAATATACATAAAATATTATTTCCTCTTTCGTCACGTTTCTTATAATAATATTATGAGGGAGAACAATAATTATTTACGTAGGACCCTAAGACTTCTATTCTTAGAGATTTGTCTAGAAATTAGTTTTGGGTATCTATTTAAACATATTTTTAAATATCTACTTCTGTTATAAATTTCATTTGAAATATCAATATGGTCTTTCAATAAATATATTTATATTATGTACCTACTTAACTTAGTTTGCTCCGACAGTATAAAACACGGTCTTGACAGAACGTTAAGAAGTATGATATAAAAGACTAGAATGAAAAGTAAAAATCATGGTAAAAAATGTCTACTAAGACAATTGCTCCATTTTCTTCTTACCTAAAACTTTTCACTGTTATCGATAAAATTTTATCGATATCGATTCAAACTCTCACCCCTCGCATTTCAGCACAGGTGAACGGTCATAAACATGCCCCGATAAGTGATATTAGCTACGGCATGTCATCACATTCTACAAAAGAATGGCGGTACAATTTAACAGGGAAATCGACTGTCAAAGCGTTGCTGGGAGAAATTCAGCTCTCTTGTCGCTTCAAATTAATTGGCTGTTACGTCATTTTGGTGGTACATTGGATATGAAAGTAGTTTTATGGAGGGAATGTTTATAATGGTGTTTTAACTCTCTCTCTCTCTCTCTCTCTGTGTGTGTGTGTGTGTGTTTTTGGTATCATAGTTCGCTAACGCATGAACCGATTTTGATTTTGATTTTGTTGTTGTATTCAAAATAAAAGCTATTTTTGGAATGAAATAACCATAACATAACTTTAACTCGCGTATTAATACACGCGAGTTAAATCCGTTACCTACAGTTGTTTCATTCCAATATAATATAATACAGTTGATTTATTCCTATAATATAATAACCGGCGAAGGCATCAGAAATCTTTAAGGGTTATTTTTTAACCTTATTTTAATTAAATACGTCGTTACATAAAATTGAATTTTTGTACATAATACTGCACTTCAATGAATGCAAACAAACGAGGTTAATTTTGACTTGCCCGAGTTACACCGAATTCATAAAAAAATAATAATATTTACTTTAACGAAATATAAACTAACTACGCGTATTAATTAAATAGAAATCCCTTTGACACAATTCCTTTGACGTCAACCACAGAGTGAAAAATATTTGGACAAAGCTTAAAAAATGTAATTTTACTTCAACAACTGAAACATAATTTTCTTAGCTTACATTGGGCGAGAGGATTGCCAAATTCAACAAAACGCCAGATTGTACGCAAACAAGACCTATTCGATTTCTACGAAAAATAAGAATGTAAAGACTTAGAAATAAATTAGGGTGCGTCGGGGTAAGGTTGAACGAGATTTCGATGAGATAAACAATGTTTTTTCTAAAGCCTCATAATTTGAATCGTATGAAGCTGACGTATATGAAGTGATGTTTTTAGTAAAGTTAATGAATGGTTCTTCCTATCTTTCCACAAATGGGCCTGATTGAAGGTGTTTTTCATGTATAAAAACGATGACAAAGTTAAACTTATTGCAAAAAAATCGTGGGGTAAGATGGAATGATGAGGGGGGAAGATCGATATAGTTTTTAAAATCTTTAATATCCATTGTAGGTCCATTTGGATTATATGCGCCGAAAGCATATTTTTTTCTCTATTCAAATATATTTAAATATATTTTGAAAATACCTAGTTTTAACTACCAAAATGAAATTTTGTTAAATATAATATTTCAGTCTTACCCCACTTTGTATTCAGATGATATGCGGTTCTCAACCTTTTCTTTTTATATCCTAATATTTAAATTTCACTACCATGTACACAAAAAATGTAATCATTTCTTTATTTAAATAGACAGGTAGTTAAACTAGCTAAATATATTACAACTTTTATTTAAAATCTTTTTTTTTTACACATGTTTTTATGAGTTGTGAATATTACACTACTCATGAACGAATCATACAGTTTGACAACCCCTGACTTTTACTATGGGTTTCATAATCGGGGTAAGTTGGAAAAGAAAATATTGCCGTCTTGCCCCTGGGTTTTACAAGCGGTGTAAGATTGAAAAATATAAAAACTCCAAAAATATAAAAGATATGCAAAATCGGATTTTATGTATAAACTAAAAAAAAATTATCAATAACACGTATCAAAAAAACATATTTTTAACTTGCGTGTAGAAAAAACTACGGAACGTGGGGGAAGATTAAAAAACGCATTTATCGCTCAAAAACATACCTTGTCGAAAAATTGCAAAAAAAACATATGCCCTCACACCTGACGATTATCGCTGACTGAGATAAGGAGCGCAATGAAATTACCTACAAAACTCTGTAGTCAGTGTTAAAAAATATGCACGGAATAGGCAGCTATGAGGGGTTTTTCATCTTACTCTGTTTTTCATGTTACCCCGACGCACCCTACTTACTAAGTATATATATATATACAAACTAGCGGTTCGCCCCGGCTTTGCACGAATCCCATTTTTTTTTTAATATTCTATAGCCTATGTTAGTCAGAGTGAACGTAGCTTCCCAACAGTGAAATAATTATTAAAATCGGTCCAGTAGTTTTTGAGCCTATTCATTACAAACATACAAAAATAGGTACAAATCTTTCCTCTTTATAATATTAGTATAGATATATACAGGTTCTGTCGATAGTAAGGTAACAAAATATCTTGTTGTCGTGACAGCATAGAGATGATTCTTGTTCTGTGTTCCTTATTGTCAGTACAAGGTTTGTCGAACAGGCAGGACGACGTCTGCTGGGACCGCTAGTAGTAAATAAATCTATCAAGCCCCCCTAGACAAGTGACATTCGATAATAGCGAACGCAAACGAAACAAATAAAAAAGTGTTGAATCATGTTTGTAGATAAGAGAATCGCTTAAATCGATTACAACATTTTTACGTACATGGAGTTAAAATCAAACTGAGGCTTTCCTACACAAATTTATAAAATAAACACTGTCTGCGTGAACAGTGGGCCTATGCGAGTAAAGGTCTTTCCCTGTTATGACCTTTATTGTCTAGGCAATAAAATCTTTTGAATCAAAACAATTTTGTAGAAATCTGGTTTTAGCGAACTTGCATAATCTTTAGGAGTCCTGCATTACCGTTACGTTGGTATCAGATTGAAGCTAATCGTAGAAAGTCCTGAAAGCATATCCGAATTACATGTTAGGTTTAGATACTACAATATCTCACCTACTAAGAATGATGCAGTATTATGGATGACATTTAAATTTATTATTATTGAATAACAAAGAAGACAACAACGAGTAGATATTAAAACCTTAATGGATATCAAATAAAGGAAACGAGTTTTTAGTGTTGTGGGAAAAATTTTTGCCGTAAGGCCTAATAAATACATATCATAACTTATTTCAAAACCTGATCGTATCTTATCGAAAACACTATTCAGTTTAGAGAATTGGGTCGCATTCTCTCAATATCTTACCAAGTAATAACTTCTTACGCTTCCCAAAAGACACAATAAACCTATTGACAACACCACACAATGACATATTCCAGATAGCAACAGATACCCTTGTAATGAATCCTCGAATGTTACATGTAACACACATTGCCGCCATTAAATCAGGCAAAAGTTAACTGTGGATCTCATAACAGCAGTATCATAAAGCCTATATTATGACATAATGCTCTTGGGTTTATGGGTGTAACTTCTGTGGGGTGCTGATGAAATTTAGGCGTATATGGATTTTAAGTTGATGCTACAAACTTTCATGAAGAACTAGGCAGGTTATAGGTACATGTCAGGTGTGATAATAATACGTAAATGTGACTGTCTCTCTTTTACTCATTGTATAAGTATAAGGGATACAGAAGTTACAGAAACTTTTTCGCACGACAAAACCCTTACGTGCTATATAGGTCCCTAGGTAATCTTAATTAATAAGAGCAACCGAACTAAAACAATGTAAAATTGTGTAGGACTGACACACGCTACGAAACATTACGTGGTCAAATTTAGTTTGAGTAGTATTGACCCATTCTTGTCGAAGAGCACCGGGCTGCGTTATATGAAAAAATTGCACGTTTTGATTTTGTATCTGAACAAAACATCTTTTTATTTGAATAATTTTGTTAGTCGAGTCATAGATTCAGTCTGTTTACAACAGTTTAGAAACCTAATTGAAGTCATATTTCAATTAAATTAAGTCTAAATTATAAAGTTTACTTATGAAAGAAAGATAAGTAGGTACAGATTTTTAAGGTCCTAACATTAAATAATTATGGTAACCCCTTATCGAAACACTTATCTTGTACCAAAAACATTTTTGTAAATGGACAAATCCTGAAAAAGTCCGGTAAAAAATATATGGTAATCATTTGACGTAAGCCACCCCCGTGATACCAATTGTACCCACAAATTAATGTTGGGATATGCAATAAAAATCTTTCATTCATTCTACAATGGAAGCCTTTGGACATGGTGTAGGAGTGGAACATCCTCCTTGATGAATGTGAGGTCGAGATTTATTCGAGTTGCTAAAACTTCATTAGTCCTTTAGGTTTCTTCTGAACTGATTTCTTTGTTCTTTTATTGTAACAAAATGTACTAGGACAAAATTATCTAATTAATGCTTTAGCTGAAAAGGAGGAATCATTTTGATTTTTGCCTTAGTTTGTTATGGCTGTCTTTTACCTAAAGAATAATTTGAACATATACCTACATTAAAAAGGTAAATAAAAGTAGTAGACAGTATTCTTAGTCATGAAGTGACGAATCACAAACAATATGTATTAATATAAACGAACATCACGCAAAATAGGCGCAGTAGAAGTCGTCGAGTTGCGGAAACCAAGAACGCGAAAACCTATAACCTAATATAAACGAAATACATTGATGATAATGAATGATGAATGATAGTCTCTCTGAAGCACCGGTTAAGGTCCTTTCCTAAGGTCTACGTAGGTACTAGTAGGTAAATTGTTTGATTTAATTGATTCAATTCATTTAATAGAATATTGAATAAATATAGCGTCCGTCTACTGGCAAGGATTGTTCATTATACCGTTCACAGAAGTTATCTCCTCATAATTGCCAGAACGAAGTGAATTCTGTTTCATTTCACGGAAGTTAGCAAATTGAATGTTAAACTTACTATCTGAGGTTTGAATTATTTTTGGCAAGTCGCGACCGTCCATATTCTAGATTAAAAGTTGAGAACAAACTGTCTGCCAAAATCTGTTGACTCCACAAATAGCATAAACCCGTTTTATTTTACTATGCAGTAAAACTCTTCGGTGTGTTTGTCATTGACATTATGTTTCAGTGCAGATACCTAACAGGATTAACCAATCATTACTGATGATGATAAATAGATATATGTATAATCATCATTTAGGTGAAAATATTCACAAATCTTAGTACACAAACCTCAATATTCGTGTTATTGATTGTACCAAAATAGCTTGAAAGATTTTGTCTCAAAGACGGAAAGTTTTTAAACACAAATATACATATATATGCATGATTATATACCTAACAGAACCTTACTCCACCCTAAAAGGCAATTTAACCACACACTCGTATCCGTGTCCGTAAAACAATATATCCCTGAAAGATCCCGATTCTTTTGTCAAAAAACCTCAGCCTGGATTTAATCATGCGTCAACCTATACGGGTCATAGGTCGCTCATACCTAATCGGGGTAATCCATTTGGTAGACAAGTTTCACATCATGACCAATTTATCATGACCTCCCACGGCCTCCGCTCTCGATACTCCACACGATCAGATGCGAGTGATGCAGTATGTTTTTGAGGCTCCAGTATGCCCGGTGATGTTTTATCAGGTCGTAAATTGTACGGGTATCTGGCGAGCCGTCAAACCGTCCAACTGACTTAGTAGAAATTTTTAGTGGAAAAACCTTTTGTTGCGCGGCTATGTGACTAGTATTTTTATTCCCGTTCGATTTGTCTTCTGCTTGAATATTTATACGTGGAATATGATGAGGGTGCGCTGTGACTTACTTGAAGATGACAAGTTAAGGTAAGGTCAATATTTTTTTGTTTCAGTATGACTTTGGTCCAAAAAAGGACTCTTTGAAATGATTTTGGGATTCTTTTTGTAAGCTAAATAACCGACTCATTTACTTTTTCCTAGGAGGAGAGAGAACTTTAGATCTACTTTGGGAATTGAAATTGGCTACGAAATAATCGTAGAGGACAAAATATCATCGTCAACATAAGCTACGTCGTAGCAAAGAGTAATGAAAATAGTCGAGCTGAGCTCATCCCAATTCGTAGCAGTTGCTAGTCGTTCATGAGATCTAAATCGACCTCACAAAGTCGACAAGTCCCTCAGACTCGCCGCTTAAACTCGTTTTGCTGAATCTAACCGTTCCGCTCCCAAGAATGGCTTCCTAACATAAATTTAACAACAACAATTTCCCGGAGCAGTATTTTATATTTGACGGATGACTTGAATTTATACGGGAGATAAACGCCTTTCACAATGATTGCGTTCGTGATAGGTAGGAATTCTTGTTTTACGGTAATGTTCGTTTTAAACGGGTTTTGGAATAATTACAAAGGTTCAAAAAGCTTATGGTGCAGGCTTGACAGAAAAGGCAACGCTTTTGGGTTTTTTAGTCACTTTTTGTGCTCTTTAATGGACGTCTGTTTATGGACCGTTACAGTTTTATGAGAGGGTAAACATTTTCAAAAGTCTGTTATGTTGGATTTAATTTACTTTGAAACAAAAACTTGAATACGCTCTTGAAATTATACTGGGCAGTGGAATCTGGAACTCGCTTCAGCGTAAAACGAGGATGCTACTCATAAATAAAATTCAAATATTCTCTGTAGAAACTTCAGTGATGTTTTAATTACCGGACCCTTGAAATCCTCATTTCGCCTCTTACTCTGTGAGCTTAGAGGACGCTCAGCAGGTATTTCATACTTCAAAAGGGTGTGAAAATTAGTGTGTTTTACCGCACTAGACAAAGTCTAAAGTGGTACTTATTTTCAGAAGAGTATGCGAGGGACAAAGTAGGATCTGAAATGTACGCGGCTATAAAACGCGCGTTAACGATCATAATTTAAAGAAGTTATTTTCATCAAAATATTCACTATGCGAACATAAGAAAATAACATATTTGTTTCCCATCTTTTCATGGTTTATATCAAGAAATACATATCACCTACATTATTGATCATTCTTCTAAAACGAATCTATAGCTGATAGGTGATTAATTATCAATGAAATCCTAAGCAACTTTTTAAAACGTACGTAAAACTTAGATAGTACTTCCTCCCTTACCACAATAATCGGCTGCGAAAATATTACGTGTGTAGCTGTGTACAGTCCCTACTTTCTAAACAAAGAGTTGAATACATGGGTCACCTCCAACGTCCTCCACAACAACCGGTCCCTCGCCGCCAGTAACCAGGATTTTGGCGACCTTTATCAGGTCGTATGGTGAGCCCGCAGGACTACCCACGCTACGTTTTTCATTAGTAAAGGATAAATAACAGCTGTATTGCAACACCAATGTACGTAATTATCCCTACTAATATTATAAATGCAAAAGTAACTCTGTCTGTCTGTTACGCTTTCACGCCAAAACTACTGGACCGATTTAAATGAAATTTGGTACGAAGAAAGTCTGGAGCCTGAGAAAAGACATAGGCTACTTTTTAACAGACTGCAAAAAAAGGAGCTCCACGCGGACGAAGTCGCGGGCAGAAGCTAGTGTACTATATTAATGAATACCGGACTGACTCAAGTATCGGAGAAGGCTTTTTGTAGCTGTCGTACTGCTCTACTATACTAGCTTGGTCGTGAAGTAGACTGCGAGGTGGGCTATCGTACTCCAGACTAAAGACAACACACACGACTGCAGAGTATGCTCCTATTCTCTAACGATGATCCTAGCTAAGTGCCCCTTGGTGATGCGTGGGCGTCAGTTTAAAACAGTCTAGTCGTGCATCTTCGGCTAAATTCGGCAATACTCGGTGGACAAATAACGTAGGCAGTGTGCGAGAGAGATGGTATTAGAGTACGCGCGTCATATTACTTATTATAAAACAAATTTAACTTTTCTTAAATAAAGAGCTTACCGTGTGTTTCCGAGATGAGTGTAAAACTTGGAATGCGCGTGTCAGGGGCGTATTACCGTATCCCACGCCGCGTCCCACTTTTACACCTTCTTGTGCTTTGTATCGTTGTTTGTTGCTTCCAATATTATGCACTAAGCTCTCTGCTTACCTGGATTCCGTCTCTGAGAACTTAACATTTGAAAACTTGTACTTCTAGAGTTGGGTTCACGTTTTCGCTGTCTTTGCTGCTATTTTTGTAAATGTCAGGAACACATAAGTATAATATTAAGTTAAAGTCAAATTTGTAATAAAATTACAAAAGCAAATTTCAGTTTTTACATAAGTTTGTCTGAAGGTGTAAGTATATCTTTAGAAAATTGAAGACATTTTTTTGTCAATTTAAAAATAAAATTCTGGAGGTACATAAAAGACTATTGCAGGCTTGATTAATCTCTCATGGACCTGTTAAATTGTCTGGTAGGTCAATACGTCCACTGTGAGTATGAGACATGGCCAGACCAGTAGTTGACATATTTTCAAATTTCTAAGGTTTCTCCAATAACCCTTTACACATTTCATCTATCTATTCCTTTGAATATACACTAAAAGACGAAACGCTATTTCACAATGTCTTCAAATTATCTGATGCGTTTTCACACAGCATCGAAGTATCATGACTGTTTGTAGAGATAATAATTTCTGATGCCTTCGCGGTTATTACACATTGGAATGAAACAACTATTAACGGATTTAACTCGCGTATTTTTATTTTATTTTATTTGCTAACGTTTCGGATTCTTTTCAGTTTCCATAATCGTAGCACGACTGAGCTGACAATAGTCTAACGCTAAAGTAGCGAAACGTCAGCAAATAGAATAAAATAAAAATGCGCGAGTTAAATCCGTTAATAGTTGTTTCATTCCAATGTGTTTGTAGAGATATTGTAAAGTAGGTACGTAGGTATACTTTTAATTTGAGAAAATTTAACACCTCAATGAAACATGCCATGTTTTAAAATTACACACCATTTCTACCACAACAAAGCAGTTTGCACATTCTATTTTTTCACACCAAAAATTGACATCGTCAAGCACTTGAATTCAATTCTCCCCACAGCATCTCCAGTCAAGTGCCCTTATATAAACCTTAGCACAAAGGTGCTAAACAGTTAGGGTTGAGCCTTTCAGCGCCATATGGGCCCGAATTAAGGTCCCGCCCAGCTGTGGGAGACAGGTGAATCATAAATTGCGCCAACCCTTTTAGAGCGAGAATTACATGCGGTGAGGTGGCAAAAATGGTCGTAGTTGACACTCTAGTATAGAGGGTATGTAATTAAGTAATAAATTAGGTGTTTTTGGGATGGAGTATGTTAATGAATATTGGTATTTTATAGGGTTTTAGGTTTATGCATTGATATAGGACGTAATGGGTTTAGGTCACGTGTGTTGATTTTAAGCTGCTATTAATATTGTTATCTGCAGTCCAGTAATGTACATGCTTTCATATATACTTTCTTTCTTTCAAATAAAATCAATTCCGTTAAAGTTGTTTCTATTTTTTTTTTTTTCAAATTGCAAAGACTTTTGTCATCCTTTTTAACCGAAACGCCGTCACGGGTAGACAAGGTCTGCTCTAAAGTTATTATATATATAAGATGTGTAAAAGTATCAAATAATTATTTAATATTTTAACCGTAGCTTACAAAGGACATTTTGAAACTGTGTAGTATATTCATAAGTCTGTAAATGTCATTGGAAAACCTTTGAAATAAGAATACGTCCCACTACTGGTCTGAACATGTCCAGTACCCAAAGGGTCTAACGACCTTCATCAGGTCATCGGACCACCTTGTAGGCTACCCACTGCGTCTAGACTATATGTAAACTCTTCTAAAAGTAATTTTCTGAAAGCCTACGCAATGTATTTTATATGGTAATGAAGAATATATTAATATTCATAATTACGATTTTGGTGTTTGAAGCGTTATTTATAGACTAAGTCAAGTTTAAAATTAATGTTGTACTAGCTTTTACCCGCGACTTCGCCTTCGCATAATGAGTGCTTTACACAATATCTTTATAAAATACTAGCGGTTCGCCCCGGCTTCGCACGGATCCCATTTTTTTTAAATATTCCATAGCCTATGTCACTCGGGAATAGTGTGAGAGCCCAACAGTGAAAGAATGTTCAAATCGGTCCAGTCGTTTTGGAACCTATTCAATCCAAACAAACAACCCTTACATCTTTATTACATTAGTATAGATAGCCTTTATGTTAACTCAAAAACTGGAAGATTTGAGTTATGCACACCATCGGATTCCATCAAAACCTAGCTACACTAAAACTGATTTCAGCTAATATAACTCTGCTAGCTTTATTATAAAAAGTATACATTTATACAGAAAACTCATGCGTGCATATGGACATATTAATCAGTTTCTAGCCTCTCCTGAAAAAGTACCTTTTTTGAGTTAGCTCTCTTTAGATCTAGGTGTGCGATATAATGTAGTGAAGTTTCATCAAAGTCCTTTTAGAAAATTCTAAAAAAGTAAAATTTTAACTACTTACATAAAAATATGTTAGCAGTTCGGGACAACATGGTGTTTACAGTTAAGTTGTAAAAATGATGATTTGTTCCATTTCAAAGTATCTACGATATTTTTATTATACTTGTCACGTAATACATCTCTCGCGAAATAATAAGGTCAGAATATTTGTACACATGAGACGTTCTTGCGACCTTTGGATTACAAACGTCCGATGGAGTTGTATGATAGTTCTTTGAGAAGACAATAATATCTGTAGATTAAACATTTTTTTATGAACGCGTACAAAATTTATCATAATTATATATATTATCTTATAAAAATATAATAATATATTATCTTATTTGAGTCTAATGAATCCCTATCCCTACTAATATTATAAATGCGTTAGTAACTCTGTCTGTCTGTCTGTCTGTCTGTCTGTTACGCTTTCACGCTAAAACTACTGGACCGATTTAAATGAAATTTGGAACAAAGAAAGTCTGGAGCCTGAGAAAGGACATAGGCTACTTTTTAACCGACTGCAAAAAAGGAGGAGTTCCACGTGGATGAAGTCGCGGGCGGAAGCTAGTTATTTATAAGTAGATAAGGATCTATTATAAAGATGGTGGAATGTAAAAACTACTTATAGAGTTAATTGTATTTTATTTTATATGCTTACTTTTCGAAAACTTTGCAGTTTTTTTTCCATTTTATTAATGAATAAAAAATATCTACATACGAATTGTTGGGCTAGTGATCAGAGCTGCCGGTTGGAGGTAGCGGGTTCGAATCCTACTAGGGGCAGATAATAATTGGGATCAACACAAACCAAGTGACTCGGGTAGCATGTAACAGTTTTGTAGTAGGCATACATAGGGACGGACAAACAGCGACAACTTTGTTTTATACTATGTAGTGACTAGCGACCCGCCCGGCTTCACGCGAATATAAACTACTAGCGGTTCGCCCCGGCTTCGCACGGATCCCTATTTTTTTCAAAATATTCTATAGCCTATGTTAGTCAGGGTGAACGTAGCTTCCCAACAGTGAAAGAATTATTAAAATCGGTCCAGTAGTTTTTGAGCTTATTCATTACAAACATAAACATACAAAAATAGGTAAGTACCAATCTTTCCTCTTTATAATATCAGTATATATATAGATTCTAAACCTTCCTCTTGAATCACTGTTCCATTAAAATAAAAACACTTTCAAATCCGTTGCGTAGTTTTAAAGATTAAAGTAAATATGAGTACATTTGTTGCTGATCGTACTACCGCCTTAGTTTGTAGTTATTTGATGCTCTTATAACTGCTCTATAACTCCGGTCAGCCCCCGAAGTTGTAAAACAGGTTTATGTGTCGTAAATACAACTTTAACAAGTTTCGGTGCCTACGTTGTGTTACAGTATCTAATCAGGGGCGTTATATGACTAACTAGTCGAGTAAGGATCTTATAAGAATTACATCATCATCATCATCATCATCATCATCAGCCCGTCGCAGTCCACTGCTGGACATAGGCCTTTCCTTAGCTTGCTAATCCGGTATAAGAATTACATTTTGGTAGAAATAATTATGTATGTAACAAACTGGTTTCTATTTTAATAAGTACGTAATAGTAAAATTTCATTGAATAATATTTTTTTATCAAAATTGTACCTAGTGCCCCTCCTACCATGGAATGCAAATCTATTTCTTTTCTCTAACATTTTATTCGACTAAAATAACATCAAACAGCCACAAGGTTTGATTACAACTAGACAAATATGAACTATTAAGTCCGCCTTTTGTACATTTGTTTTTTTATTGTGCAATAAAGTATAAATAATAATTTCTGATGCCTTCGCGGTTATTACACATTGGAATGAAACAACTATTAACGGATTTAACTCGCGTATTTTTATTTTATTTTAGCGTTAGACTTTTGTCAGCTCAGTCATGCTACGATTATGGAAACTGTAAAGAATCCGAAACGTCAGCAAATAAAATAAAATAAAAATACGCGAGTTAAATCCGTTAATAGTTGTTTCATTCCAAAGTATAAATAAATAAATAAATAAATAACTAGGTATTTTCATAAAATCCTACAAATATTTTTACAAAAGCTTATGTTATGTTTATTTTAATTCATAAAAAAATAAGTAAGTAGGTACTTGGTTGATCGAGTTCTGTTATATGTAATATTATCATATAACTTATATAAAAAAGAAAAATAACATAATATTTTCCTCTTTACAGATTGGTAACCTGAGATGCGCTGACAGTGCACTTTCTGGCTGTAGCAAGATGGCCGCCGTTGCATTGCTGCTTGCACTGCAGCTGGCCTTCGCCAGTGCAGGCAAATGCACCACGTAAGTTAATTAATTTCTAGGATTATTCCCCCTTGCGGGATTCCTAGCCAAGCTCGAAAATGATTGTGAAAAACAGAATCAAAATCGGTTCATGTGTAAGGAAGCTATGATGCACAGACAGACACACACACACAGACAGACAGACACGTCAAACTTATAACACCCTGTCGTTTTTGCTTCGACACCACGTGTATACCGACCGGTTATGACCTATGAAAAAAGTTACGGCCCGGCGCCATATTGAATTTCACACAAACGATATTTATATTCGAATATTAATAAAATATTTTCTATTTCTTTTAATAAATTCCTATCAGAACCTGAAACGTACACTACCTACTTTCACATTGCAGAAAAAACGTTATACCTAGTTTAATTTAATTTGTCTATAAGATTTGAAACTACGGCTTCCTAATCAATATTCCCCTTTTAGGAGCAGTATGCCACTTACACACAACGTAGATTGGTTGAGTACTTAGAATCAAAATATAAATAAAACCGTGAAAATTATTGCTCCACAAATGAAGCCACCAGTAATTCGATTGAACACCCAAAAAGACCTAAAATTTGAATACACAAAATTCCACATGACCATGCACATCGTTACCCGAAAATTGACCTCCTCAAAGCAAAACCGCCGCGAAAAAATGAAAGCATTCCACTCGTGTATGAAAAATGCTGGGTTTTATTTGAATTCTAGGGCGACCGCGTCGGAGCGAAAGTGAAAACGTGTCAAGTACATACGAGTGGTAAACACCGTGCCTATTAGCGAATGTGACTTTGAAATGGTAAATTTATTTCTGGAAGCAAAAAATTTGTAGCAGCTGAAAATCAATAATAAGTAGGTTATTTGAACTGAATGTACAAACACTTACTCGCTATAGTATTGGATAGACAGAGACCTCATTGTCTATAGATGGGCTTGCGATTATGGAATTATGTTAATGCAGAAAAAGAACGAAAAAACTGCGAGAAAAATAAAGCAAACATAGAGGATACTGAGAAAAGTAATGAAGAAACTATAGTAAAAGTTGTAAATGAAGTCTTCTCAATAGACAACGATAAACTTCATCATTGACCTTGGTCAGCAAACAGCCAAAAAGTTGAGTGTTGTTTCAAAGCAAAGTGTCAAAGTTGTTATAACGAGCAAGAAACTCCTTATTATTTTCGAGGTCGTTTCTGTCATTAGTGTCAGTAACGAAGTGTCAGAAAGAGCTGACTATAATGACTGGACGAAAAGAAATAATGGTCAAGTTCGTTCTTGTATTTAACAATTTACGAAGCTAATGATTGTCAAATGTTGCTTCAGTTGGCATTTTGCTTTTATGTCTACACAGATCTTTCAAAATGCTTAAATGTTTAAATGATGATGTTTTCGTAATAATCCGCACATAGCTTTAGAATACACTAGATGTCTTGCTATGAGAAGTTTAAAAATAGGTGGATTGAGAAACTCAAATACCTCTATTCAATGTTAGCTAGTAACCACTAAACATGCTTTTCTAAGAACTCACGTAAACTAAGTAGTCGATTATAATTTAAATCAATAGCAGTAAGAATAAGGCCCTAATGAACCTACCGACGAAGTAAGTTTGTGAGACTAAAATGTTCATGAAATTGTATTAATTGATATGAAACTAAACCACAATCGACCCGATCTACAACCTAAATTGTTGCAATGCGAAACATCTAATTTAGAATTGCATTTAGCACTAAGGAAAGCCTGAAATTCAACTACGGAATTGTCTGGATACAAAATACATTAATATCTACTGCTGTATTTAATATAGTGGATAATGGTTTTGACTTTCATTATAGACTGTTAGCGTTATTAGATTTTGTAAGAAAGGGTGAAAGGACTTATCCACGATAATTTGTTAAATATCAAAGTGCCTTGTCAACCAAAAGTGTCATTTTGAGGTCATTATTTTCTGCAAAGTCATTTATCTCATTAAGCGATGAATCAGTAACACCTTTATTTATGTAGGTTCTTCTAGAACTTGTTTGTCATCCGTTACGTTACCCCTCGACGCCAAAAATCAATTAATCATTTTCTCCTCGTAATAAAATTTACTAGTCGACATCACTTCAGTGGGGCCTGAGAAACTCGATTTATTTTCGAAAGTCATCTATTTAATTGAAACAAGTTCGAGACTTTGCGTACAAAAAGGGGCTAAGGCTTAAAGGGATTTACTTACGAGTTTTTAGGGTACTTTACGTGAGTAATTCTTTCGCTGCATCCGTATCGTGTAACCAAGTTATGTAGCATTATAATATTTTCTATAGGAATTCATATTTTAGCCATTGTGTAGTACCTTATTTGTTATCATGGAAATAACCTTTTTCTTCTAGCTGCACGTTTTCACTGCATGTCTTTTTTAACACAGTTTTTAGTGTTGCTTACACGGAAATTAGTAATGTGAAGAAGTCCCGTATTTAATCAATATTTGGTACCTACTTGTAATAGTATTTTAGTATTAGCTTAACATCATCGTTAGCTCGTTTTTATACTGATATCTTTCGATGTTTTTTTTTTGTTGATATTACTTTATTGTATCAGATTATTATAATATGTAATTTTGTAATATTATCGATTACCAATCTTTAATAGGTACTGCTGTCAAGTTCTCTATTATTATAAAAACTCAATTCGTCATGAGAAAACCGACCCAAATTTAGTCCCAACTCACCCTTGGTCAGTTTTTTGCTGCAAGGGTTGGCGGTGACTTTGGCGGGTTAAGGATGACCAAACTTTTAGTCGTAAAAGTTTTTTCATAGCACATTTGGGTCTGTAAATTGTTGGTGGTAAACAATGAGCCTTACGTTAAACCTACAAAGTTTTACAATCGTCGATAAAAAATAGGTATCTGCTTAAGTTAATTGATTAAGTAGGATCTCAATCATTTTGCAAATATTGGTTTGTAAGACTCAAGATTGCTTATTGGAATTTGAAATTTCATTTACGTTTATTGTTCGAACATGATGTAAATTGTCATAGTATCGCTATTAGACATAGACAAATTCTAGAATATTCTTTCCTAATACAAATTGGAAATAACTCATCGAGCTGATGTTGTTTTTGTAGAGCTGAATCGATCAAAAATTACCAATTATGCCAGCCATATAACCCATCATGCTTCCCTAATTTTTGCCGTGGAACCTTTTTCGTTGGTAATTGAGGCTTTCCCATGGTTTCCATCAAGCGTGCATAAAGGCTTTGGTCTCACAGTTCATTAGCCACCTCCTTGTGTAATTTGAGATAATTCGGATAATCTCTATTCCATCAACAGTTTAATTAGCATTCGGGGATTATGGCGGAGTAATGAGTTTGAACGTTAATGACTGTTGTAAGTTATTTCCTGAAATACGCGCTGGAGATAATGAAATGGGTAACTTCACGTAATTCCTAGTATTATTACAGTATTGTGTGTTTTGTCATAATCTATATCGATCTTACACTTATGTATTAACTTATGAGAAATTGTTTTTTTGCGCCGAATTTTGAGCTAGTACTTTGGGTAGTTACATAGCAATTTCATCTAAATTTGTCGGTTGTTGATTCGCCTATACAAACTTTTACACTCTCTTTAAACTTTTCAGGAATTACATATCTGTGAACTATCTTATTTTCTTCTCTGGATCTTTATATATAAATATGAGAAGAGAAGCTGACTCCATGACTGACATATCAACGTATGGCCTAAACTATATGGGTTAGAAACTTGAAATTTTGCCCAGGTGTTTCTTTAACAACGAATAAGTGCACTAGGAAAGGATTTAAAAAAATCACCCCCAAAGGTAAAACGGGAGTGCTTATCGTGCGCAGACGAAGTCGCTGGCAGAAGCTGTTTACAATAAATTACAAAATGCATTCAAAAATTTAATGACATATTATTTATCGTCGAATTTTTTTATCTAAAGTATATAATAAAGACATGTCAATAAGGCTCTTGATCTATAGCACCTTCAGGTCACTGGGTTTGCTACAAAAGTGGGAGGTAGGGGGGGCGGTGATGAGAAAATAACAGTAGTAACAGTATTTTAGTGATGGGAATGAAATAATTATAACGGATTTAACTCTCGTTCCCATATTCGTAGCACTAAAGAGCTGATAATATTCTCACACTAAAGTGTCTTTACATTATGCAAATTACCTTATTTTTTAATTACAAAATTGATTTTCTTACCTGTTTGTTTAACCTTGGATAAATGAGTTTGCATATCACAAAAAAAATGACGGTACCTAATATTCAGTATTACAGGTATAAAAATGTTTATTAGCTTAATAATTCACAAGTTTACCGTAAATCTAGGCGTTGTGAACCCCAAACTAGGCTGAGCCTTACAGTAAATTTATGCTTGGCTGACCACAAACTTGGCTAAGTCTATATTCCAGGTACCTGAAGTGTAGGTAACAAGTGAAATAATGCAAATAAACATAACACATTTTTTATTTTTTTTTCGAATTAGATTATAGATTTTTTGAAAAACCTCACTGTAAGTAATATTTCATAAATAAATAACTATTGTAATACACCTCGTATAACAAAAATGTCTCAATCAGTTCTGTTTATGAATCCAAGTTCAATCTCTGTCAATTCGCGTATCTTATTTTTGCTGACGTTCCGAAAACTTCACAGTTCTCATATTCGTACCACGACTAAGACTAACGCTAAAGTGTCATTGAGTAAGTGAATTGAATCGAGAATTTCAGCTAGTTTTTCTAGTTTTTTTTCAAATTATTGCAAATCAGGGTAAGACGATGCAGTTAAATTTAATATAATTTGGTTTAATATAATTTAATACTATTTACTGGCGTACCATGGGCGTGCATTGTAAATAGGCATATTATCTGCCCATCCTATTGCACCTCTCTCCTACGTCCATGCGGTTTCCTTTTCTCGGCACCAAGTAACTTGTTTCTCATTAGGCCAGCAATCTTTGTCTTTGAGAATTGGCTATGCTGTCAAGTCGACCTGCTAAGATTGTCTCCACTCCAGCCAGCGAAGGCTGGCCTATGAATAATTCAGTACAACGTAATGAGCCGCGGGCGCGTCTTCAGTCGCGCCACGAGGAAATCTATAGAAGCGAAAGCCTTAACGATTTTAACAAAAAGTGTCCGTGCAAAATGGGACGTTAACGGTTGGTTAGCTTTTTTCCAGATCGTAGTGGGTGATTTTGCTGTGTGAGTTCTGGGTGTTAGTTGGAAAACAGCAGTTTCTGAGCACTATTAATCTTGTCTTATCTTATATATATATATATTATTATTATATAAAATCCTTTGTAGAATGACTGACGGATACGCGCACAGTCTAAACCGCACGTAGAGGTCTGAACAAGAAAAATATTCTTTGTAGTGATTCGAATGGTAGGTTATCTACACCTAAAACCTACTTGCATAATGTAGTGAAACACTGATAATTAGTAATATCATTGCACTCATGCAAAGCCAGTCGGTAGTAAAATATATTAGATTTTTCGTACCGATTTTTCGAATTTAGCGTTATCTAAGAGAATAAATGCAAGTCGGTATTTTAAGCGGATCAGATCAGATCTGGATTCAGCGATTCATTTTTAGACTGGAACATTGATTTAGTTTATCTTCGTACGTAGGAAAAGCTACGAAGGATGAAAATAGGGATAGGTTTTTTTAGTACGCAAAACTATGTGTATCTTATGCCTACCTTAGTTAGGAAAAGATTCGTTTAATATTTTTTAATTGAATTGTTTTTATGGTTGCAAAACTCCTCAAACGATTTTTTTCTCTTTATGAAAAAAATCATGAAAGATTGCGGATTTTTGAAAATTCAGTAATGGATTTCTCAAAAGCTAGTAGTATAATAATATAGGTACCTACATATAAAGCAATATAATAAGTACCTATGGTAAGTACCTATTTGAAGCCAATGCCTTTATTTACTTATTTCTAATTTCTCATAACAGCGTGTTATTATTTCGGTACAGATCTTTCGTATTATATTCCGAAGTAAATTGTCGACATTGGGGTATCATTGGATCCACAAAAAGCCCGGGAACAAACCAGATGTTGCACAATCCCGTTACCATATCGCACCTTGATAATCAAAACGTCACTATACGAAAAACGCACTTTTTAAACTAATAATGCCATCTAGTTGGGCTAACAGTAAACTACATAATACAAAGACACTGGTGGCTCTAACTCCACTTACAGCGCCTGGAGGCGCTAGTGTCGTTTTGTCATTTAGTGGGGATGAGACCTCGACTCATCGGAATAGTGGCGTTTTATCATTAGCAACGCGTAAATTCACAGTGATAGAAGTTTCTCGACGAAGAAGCTCGTCATTTTTGGTTTAATGTCGTTACGTCTTAAAATTATTATGAAAGTGCTGTCTTTTTTAACGGAATAATGATCTTATACAAAAAATGACACTTTTACATAACGTATTTTTTAAAATTTTGCAAATTAAAATTTAAAGTAATAACGTCACTTTAGTCTTAATGACAGTATTCTTTTTATAATTCGACTTAACTAAGACAGGGTTATTGTATTATTTTGTATAGTGTCACTTTTACCAGTTTTTTGGCCATCACGGAAAATAAATTTTAATCAAAGGAGAGAGTCACTTCAGGTATAGTGACGGTAATCTATTTAGGGGATAATTAAATTAGGTACCTACTTAACTTAAAACGAAACTTTTTCTGTTCTAATAATGATACAATTTGTTTTTGTAGTTTTATTATAATGAATAAATACTACTATTTACTTATCCTGCTCATCTAAAACTGTTGCCAAACCATGAAAACCAATAAAAATACTAGAAGCAAATTTCCTAATGCCAAAAACCTCCTAATCTGTCGAGCAGTTCTAGCATTTCTTCATTTCTGTCAATTCTTCTACTAGCTTTTAGTAGTTAAATAACGTGTCAAAGTAATGTAATCATTAATTGTTATGTTATGTGTTATGTACCTATTGCCATGCACTTCAGGTT
This sequence comes from Polylopha cassiicola, assembly GCA_038024825.1. NCBI lineage: Eukaryota > Metazoa > Arthropoda > Insecta > Lepidoptera > Tortricidae > Polylopha > Polylopha cassiicola. Next base: position 3,386,636 of record CP149053.1, on the reverse strand, counting down.
CTGTCACGGAAACTTGTAGTGTATGTTCTGCAACGCCTGCAAAAATGTCTGACTTTTACCAAATAACTGTTTGAATATTTGGTGATTGTTAACAGAAATTCGGTTTGACTCATTCTTTTGCTGCTCTGCATAATGCGGCGCTTATTTACCCTTCTCCATCTTCAGAGGATACATAAACTATGAGATCTGAAAATGCCCGAAACGAATTACAGTTTTTCATCAGTTTTTTCACTGTCACTTCGAATGCAAGCGAATCTCTGAATGTAATTCTAAGATTTTACATTAGGTAATTATTGGACAAAACGTTATTAAGATTTAAGAAAGCTTTTCAAGTTGAAATGTGTGGAAAATTTTAAAAATTGAATTTGGTGTTGGTTTTATTTTAACAACTCTAAAAACATGCATGAAATAGGCTTTTTAAGTAGAAATTTCAATCATATAGACAAACTAAACAATCTGAAGTGAAAACCCCTTACTTATAAAGTTGTTTAAATACTTTTAAACTGTGTTTTAAATAAAATGCAAACATTTTAAAAGGTATGATGTCATTATTGCCCATAAAATATAAAAAATGTAGAAACAAAAATATGGAAAACTGACACTATGTAAAAATTTGTGGAATATTGACACTAAAAAATTACATAAACCTTAATAATGAAGCCGTTTATGAATAAAAAAAATATTTGGATACCTGAGATAATAAAAGGTATCTTGTAGTTAGTAAAACCGTACTTAAACATACGAATTTATTAAAAAAGTATATGTTTGTCACATTTTTTCTGATTGTAAACTTCAAACCCTCGTAGCCAAAAATCGACTTTTTTGTATAATGACGTTTTGATTATCAAGGTGCGATATGTATAGTTGTTAGTTACATTGTTTTGTTATTGTCTTACATTTCGTTTCCTTTTGTCTCTTTTTAGGGTTCCGTGCAATAGGAAAAAAGGGAACCCTTGTAGGGTCACTTGTCTATCTTTCTGTTTGCCTGTCTATCAAGATCGTTTTTCTTAGAATAGCCTAAAGATTTTAAATTGTAAGTCATATCGAATACTTACTTAGGTCTATTGTTTTATTTTCTTTTGTTATTTTTCGCTAAATTCCATCAATGTATGGAAACATACTTATGTTAGATCTTATGTGACAGTTAAAGAAAAAGTGGCGCTACTGTCGTCACGCAAAAAATGGCTCCAGATATAAATTGTTTTTAAATTACTTTATATTAGCTTAATCAAGTGCAAAATAGTTTCAGTTAATTCTTACTTATGTGACTCTTAAGTGTTAATGTTATCTAAACCCAAAGTGCAGTGAAACAAAACATAATTCGACTTTTAAGTGAGTGACTATTAATTTTTCGATAAGTTCAATTTACTTAACTAAAACTAATTACCTAGTGATAAACTTAGTGTGTAATTTATATGCGTTAATAAACAGTGCATATAAAACGATTAAAAACTGAAATAAGTGGATTTTTAGTAAACAATTCTTGAAGTGACCGTTTTACGCATTTGAATTTTGAAACGGCGGCTAAAACGAAGCCATAACAGTGCGCCCGATTATGTTTGTGGCGCCATCTATCGTAAAATATTTGAAATATTTTTAAGACTCACGCCACGGTGATTTGAACTTGCGTAATTATTTCTACTTAGTTGCAATAGATAGCGTTACTAGTACAATGGCATCCATATGCGCAGGTTGCCACCAGGAATACCCAAAGAAAGAATATCTTTCTTGTAATCTATGCAATGATATATATGATTTAGAATGTGCAAATGTCTCTTACAAACGATTTAATTTAATGACACCGGAAAATAAAATAACATGGAAATGCCAAACTTGCCGCTGCAAAATGCCTAAGAAATGCAATATAAATACACCCGTCCGCCCTCAAGATCGAGATATTGTGCAACTTCATTCATCGGACTCGGATATTAATAATGTAACATTTAGAAAGAAAAACCGACACCTGGATCTATCATCAACGTCTGAAGATATAACTTTCTCCGGCGACACAATTTGCACGGAAAACCTTAATAAATTAAATACAACTGAACTTACATTACATAATTTAAGCGAGTTAATAACCACACGATTACAGGAGAATAATAAAGCTATTATTAAAGAGCTACAAACAACGATTCAGATAGAAATAAAAAATGCAATAACAAATTTGCGGAATGAATTCAAACAAGAAACAAACGCCCTTCATTTAGAAAATGATTTACGTAAAATAGATATTAATAAACTGAATGAAAAAATAGAGAACCTGGAGAGAGAAAATAAGCAACTGAAAGACGAGTTTAAATTATTGGATAAAAAAATTAATACAATGGAGGTGAAGACATACATACCTAAAACACCTGAAAGCAACTATAAAAAAATTGTACTATATGGCCTTCATGAGCATTTTAAAGAAACCGAATATGATCTGCACAGTCGCATCGCTGCGGCTTTCCATGATATCCAGCGTCTAGATCTGATGGGCTACATCGAGGATGCGCGCCGCATCGGCCGCCCGCGCCCCCACGGCAACACTACGCGTCCGTTGGTCATTGAGCTAATTAGTAAACGAATGGTAAAATGCATACTCAATAATAGTAACCGATTCCATGGCACAGGACTATCGGTATCTGATTTTTTGGATGAAAGTGCTAGAAAAAAGAGAAATGCAATTCGTGAACAAATGCTTGAAGCACGTAAAAATGGATGCCACGCAATAATCCGTAACAACCAGTTATTAGTTAACGGTAAACAAATAGATTTAAATAACCCGAGCTCTAATGAACAACAAAGTAGCGACAACGTTAACGACCTGCTGAGCAGAAAACTGAAATCACTATCCAAAAATACAGAAAGATATATGGCACCTAATACAAATGAAGATATTAATTTATTTCGAGAGCAACCATCCACAATTTAAAATATTATTTCAGAATTTTCAAAGTCTATACAACAAACAGCATATATTAGAAGCTTTCATTGAACAAGATAAAATATATCAAGCAATATGTATATCCGAATCCTGGCTATCTGAAGAAAAAAAGAATATAGTACAAATAAACGGTTATAAATTTGCATCATCGTATTGCCGAAAGTCCAGGGGAGGCGGCGGCGTCTGCATCCTGCTGCAGGAGCACATCGACTGCATCGACAGGACTGACATCACTGACATGTCAATAGAGTATGTATTTGAAGTATGTGCAACAGAACTACCTCAACAAAATGTTCTATTGGTAACTATGTATTGGAATAGACGAGAAGAAGAGCAATTTTACTCACAATTACATAAAATACTAGATTATATTAATAAAAAATATTTTAAATATCATATAATCCTCGGAGGAGATTTTAATATAAACTTATTAAAGACAAATGCAAAGTCAAGTAAATTTATAGACTTTATGTTAGAATTTAAATTTACTCAACTAATAAAAGAACCCACTCATATTACGCAAAAAACATCGACATGTTTAGATTTGATATTCATTAACTTTAACGGCGACAGTAGAAATGTAAATACCGTAGTCAGTGATTTAGGCTTTTCAGATCATATGGGAACCATTATAAATATAACTTTTCCGAAAATTAATAAGCAGCGTGTATGGTTCATTGAAAAAAGATTTTATAATTATTCTAATATTGAAAAGTTTAAATTTCAATTAAGTAAAATCAAATGGGATGACATTATTAAGCCGCATAAAAATATAAATGAAAACTACAAGTCATTCCATGACATATTAATTCATATTTTAAATCTATGTATACCTAAACGAAAAATAAAAATAAAAAATAAATACAAAAAAAATTGGCTATCTAAAGGTATTAAAGAATCGTGTAAAAATAAAAGATTATTAAAAATCCTTTCACTGAAGTCGGACAGCACAGTTTTGAAAGAACACTATAAAAACTATGAGAAAATTCTAAAGAAAACAGTTGCAACAGCAAAAAAGTTACAATATATAAATAAAATAAAAAAATCTAATAATAAAACAAAAGCTATGTGGAGTGTCATAAACGAACGTACAAATAAAAAACAGACCAAAGAAAAAAGTAATATTCAGATACAAATAAACAATAAACTTATTTCTGATTCTAAACTAGTAGCGGATTCGTTCAATGCATTCTTCGCATCTATGGGCGAGCGAGCCGGCAAGGAGGCTAAAGGCCGCCCTGTGCTCCATCCTACTGAAAATACAATGTTTATTTCACGCGTACAATATCCGGAAATATACAAGTATATAAGAAAACTTAAAAATAAAAATAGTCACGGAATTGATGAACTGCCACCATCTTTGATGAGGCAATGCGCGGATCAACTAACTTTACCTTTCTGCTCGTTAATTAATCAATCTTTTGATGAAGGAACTTTCCCAGATCTTTTAAAAATTGCTTTAATAAAACCTATTCATAAGAAAAATAATAAGAATGATCCTAATAATTACCGTCCGATATCCCTTCTACCCACAGCTTCTAAAATATTTGAAAAGGCAATGTGCGACCGAATTTATAACTTCTGTGAAAAATATAAGATACTTGATGATAATCAAAACGGTTTTCGCAAGCAACGTTCTACAATTTTAGCTGTCTATAAGTACATTCAGGAAGTCCTAAATATTATCAATATGAAAAAATATGCTGTTGGTATATTATTGGACATGACTAAAGCATATGATAAAGTACAATATAACATACTACTTGATAAATTATATGGAATAGGAATCCGTGGTATTGCACACAACTGGCTAGCATCTTATTTAAAAAATAGAGAGCAAATTGTAGAAATAGAATCGTTTAACTTTACAACTAACGAAATAGTAAACATTCGGTCTGATAAAAAACTAATTAATGCTTCTATTCCTCAAGGAAGTGTGATTGGCTGTCTTTTATTTTTAATTTACATAAATGACATTCCTAAGATCATGAATGAACCGTGCATCTTATTTGCAGATGATATATCACTTCTTACAACATGTGACAATGAAAAAAATTTAAATGATAGTCTACACTCTATCCTCGATAAAACTGTGGATTGGATGAGTGATCATAATCTGGAAGTTAATTTTGAAAAAACTAAACTCATGGCTTACTATCCGTACCAAAAAGCTCCGCTAAATATAAATTTTACTTATAACAATACTAGATTCAAAGTTGTCCAGGAATTTACACTCCTTGGTTTAGACATAGATACACATAACACCTCCAAACCTCATATAAAGAAAATTAGATCTAAAATATCAAAATTTGCATATGCGCTCAGAGAGATAAAAAAAACGACAGACTTACAAACTGCACTTGTGACATACTATGCATATGCCCACTCGTGGCTAAGTTACGGGGTTATAATGTGGGGAAATAGCACAGATGTATCCAGTCTTTTTTATTCTACAAAAAAAAACTCATAAGAATTTTAGTTAATATCGAAATTACTGATAGCTGCAGGCCCCATTTCCAAAAAACATAAAATACTTACATTACCTAGTATATACATATTAGAAATATGTAAATTTGTACGCAAATATCCGAATTTTCATACAAAACGAGAAGATTTACCCCTAACTTATTCATTAAGACACAAAAATAGATTAATATTGCCCTCATCAAATATTAAAATGCATTCATCAAGCACACTCTCAATGTCTGTTATAATATATAATAATCTTCCTAAAATAATAAAAGATGAAACAAATGATCCAAAATTTATTACAAAATTAAAAGAACTACTAATTAAAAAATGTTATTATTCTGTTAATGAATACCTAGATGATGACAAATTATGAGCAATAGTATTATATATTTTATTTTAATATAGATACATTATTATTTAGAAGTAGAAAAAATACTTATTTAATAATTATAAAACTGACTGCCCACCTATGTTGTTAAGTTTATTGTTTGACTATATTGTTAGTATGTAAGTTAAGCATAAATAATTATTAGGTATTTAAAATACCTCTTATTGTACCTACTTCAAATGCAATAATATAAGTAGATAATTTATAAGAATTAGTACCTACCTAATAATTTTATGATTGTAAATTAAGAAGCTGAACTGAGAAATAATTTGTTGTGCCCAACAGGGTCTATAAGTATATAGTAATACTATTTGTAAAACTATTATTTATAGAATGCAAATAAAGTATTGAGTATTGAGTATTGAGTATTGAGTATGTAATTATGATAATTAGGTATTGAAAACCGAGTGGCACCGAGTGGTTCCGTGCAATCTATAAAAACGCAAAACGGCAACATATGTACATCTCTGAAAATGTTTACTAGCTAACTACCTATCTTGGTCAATGAGACAACACAGTCTGGTGTCTTTTGGGTATGGAATCCTTAAAATGAGCTGAGTACCTATTTGTTAAGTCTTTGAAATCAACACAAAATGCTCTCGTTCTAGATTATTACCATAAGGTCTTGATTTTATCAGTAAGCTTCAATCACGACTAAAAATTCCTTATTGTTTTCACCATCCATCAGTTCTACCCCATTTCAGATCCATTCGTGACCATTATCAGACATAAACATCCGGATACTAAATCCCGCTGTCAGCAAGCAATCCCTGCTTGAATCTCACGTATCGACCATTACCATTTTCTATTTATTTGCTGGTCGCTCTGACCAGTCAAGCAAGCCGGCCTTACAATGGAGTCACGCGCACCATTTTAATGCCAGGCCCAAATGTAAGGAGAGCTCTGAATATGTACAAGGTACTACAAAATAGCATTAAGTATTTGGTGAAATGGTCTCTTATCAAATTGGGGAGTTTACAGAGAAGTTGGAATGTGATTTTATCAGCATGAGATTGGATTTAGAAATAGCTTTTCAATCACTACATAAATATAGCAAAGTGCTCTGTCCTCAGCATCTGTTTTTAGACGTACCTAACTTAAAATTTACGAAACCTAATGAATGACATTTCGTAGTAAAATCATCCGAAGGTTTATTTGTCAGATCATTCAGATTTTTGTAAATTTTCTAATGATATATATATATGAACTAGCTTTTGCCCGCTGCTCCATGCGCATTTGTTAACCCAAAGAGGTGAATTTCAATAAAAAACGAAATACATCTACCATCAATTCTGTTCTAGAATGTTTAAATCGATTGGACCAATCAAATTGTCGCATGCAAACTTTACTTTTTTCACAAAATAATAAAACAACATTCAATTACAATAGACATTAAATCTATCTTTCAAAGTTTACTTAAAAGCGACAAACAAAAATCTAAAAGCAAGCAAAATTGAAAACCTTTAACTCAACAACACGAGCGGCTGTCGTTAAGATTTATTTTCTTGAATTCTCAAGTAAATATAAAATACGAGACGTTGTTTACAGCACTTTGTGGTATTGTGTGCGTGCTTAGGTATAAATTAAGGTTGGAGAAAAGCAATCACTTGTGAAGCGAGGATCGATCGTTGGACTCTGCCAAGAGTCCACTTGTGTGGGCTTTTGTCATTCGAATTTGTTCCACGGCACAATGAAGTCAGCCATATTCAGATACGTGAATTGTTACTCGGAAATTATTATGTAATGAGCGAGAATTGCTTTTCAGTTTCCGTTGAATTGTCATTCTATATTTTACGTCAGTTAAGGTTGGTAATTTATTTACGTTTACACAATTGCGTTATTTATGGCCGCTTCTTTTATATGACTTCTCTTCGATTTTATTCGTCTGAACCTCGAAGTGTTACCTACTCAAACTAATATAGTCACCAAAAATGTCTAAGACAAACAGTAGGTATAAGTGTAGGTCAACATTAAATGCCCTAACTCCAAACAAGTTTAACTGATAAAAGATTTTCACTATTATTCTTACAAAAATTTTGCATCACTTTCTTAGCAATACATACGTCATTTGCAATGTGTCATGCGCATCGTAAGCAAAAAGAAACTGTCACCTATAAACAAAGTGCTCAGTCAAAAAACCTATAAAATATATTTTTATATATTTCACATATAGAAAAAGTGTCTCAAAGGCGGAATTCAGGGCTGTGTTAGACATATCGACTGCAGAACCCTCATCAAATGGAGACATTATGGGGCCATTCGTCTTGGAAATAAAAAATTTGCTTAAAGTAAACCGCCCGACCCTTTGCTTGTTTTTTGAAAGATCTTGTCTTATTTGACTGCCATTAGTTTGAAAATGTTTTTATATTGACAATTGCAGTTGATAGTAAACTGAATAGTTAATACACCTACGTGTACTCAACTGAATGTAGTGGTAATTAATGAATTGTTAAATTAATTCTGTAGTCATTTGATTTAAGATAACTAGTAGCTAATAACTCTTAAGATACCTGTCCTTTTATAATTATAAATTGGTAATAAAATGTACGTAGACTCATAAAAAAGAAATCCTCAAAAGTCTTGTAAAAGTTTGGTTCTAACTTTTTTAATAAGTGAAATCTTATTTCACAATTGTTCATACTTATCTAGACTTTCTCAGCAATATTAACCTATTAATATCGTTCATGCTGATATATCGTTCATAATATTTCAAACACGAGCTACAAACACAAATATATGTGAGTCAATTTGCTCACAAGACCATCGCAATAAGCCACATACAAACAATACCAACTTAACAGTCACTTGAAGCATTTCGCCCCTAGACTGGGACACCAAACGAAACAAAGCAGTAGTTTGAAATGGGAATTCTAATGAAGATCCTTCATTCCGCCGTTATAACTAACAAAACACTATCAGGATGTGCAAACAAGCCCACGACAGGCGTGTATTCAAACTGGAAGGCGAAAATAGTTTGCTATAAAGTTCAGCCTTTCCTAAATATAAAGACAAATACAGTAATGCGGATCGTGTTCGCATTTAGTGTCACTACTTTGGGGATATATATTTTTGGTAATTTACAACTTGTTTTTGTATACATGCCGTGCATTATACATATAAGCGTCTACTTTCTCAATTTCTATAACTTGATTGGTTTGAAATTAAGAAAAACTGTACTTAACGGATATCTCGAAAATTTCATTTTATTTGCTGACGCTTCGAAAACTGTGTTATAGCCGCGAAGGGATCAGAAATTACTTGAAGAGTTTGTTTCTGTTATTTAGAACTTGTTCTTTTCAACTTAACCAAGAGGACTCTCATTAATAACTTATTTCCTCATATTTTGCTGGTATTAACGTTCTTTCTTTCTTTCCTCAGTGGATTCTCCGTGGTGGCACCAGAAGTGGCGGTGCCTGGCAAGACTACGGCTGTACTGGTCACTCTCCACGGCAGAGCTGGTGATGAGACCCTGGAACCGCTGAACGTCACCGTGAGACTGGAAACTCAGGATGAAGAGAATGAAGTAAAGCTGCTGACAACTGCCAGCCAGATGATTACAGGTAAGTTAGTAATAAAGAGAGCTCGAATTTTAAGTGATGACGTAAAAATTATGTGACTTGCAAAAAGGATGCGGCAACAAATTGTGTAATTGATTTTAATTACTTTACTTACCGTTTAATGATTACATAACACGTATGAGGATGAGGTGGATAGAAGAATTCAGTTAGGTTGGCCAGCGTTTGGGAAGCTACGTCAAGTCTTCATATCGTCACTCCCACAGTGCCTAAAGACGAAAGTCTACAATCAGTGCGTCCTACTCGTCATGACATACGGAGCCGAAACGTGGACACTGACGGTACGGCTGGTTCACAAATTAAAAGTCGCTCAGCGGGCTATGGAAAGGGCTATGCTCGGCGTTTCTCTGCGGGATCGAATCAAAAATGAGGTGATTCGGCAGAGAACCAGAGTCATCGACATAGCCCACCGGATTAGCAAGCTAAAGTGGCAGTGGGCTGGCCATATTAGCCGAAGAACCGATAACCGTTGGAGTAAACGTGTTCTAGAGTGGAGACCGCGTCTCGGCAAGCGTAGTGTAGGACGTCCTCAGGCAAGGTGGAGTGACGATTTGCGTAAGATGGCTGGCAGGAGCTGGATGCGAGCAGCCGAAGATAGAGCAAAGTGGCGTGCAATTGGAGAGACCTATGTCCAGCAGTGGACTGCGATGGGCTGATGATGATGATGATGATGAACACGTATATCGAGTTACTTGTACTTCCAATATACCTAGTATTAGATTTTTCATATGGAATGAATCTGTAATCCAATAATAAAATCACCACAATCCGGCTTAGAAAGTTTGCCGTAAATATTTTACCACTTTTAGGCAAATAGCGGAGTTCTTTGTCACAGATTTCTTTAGAAAAAACTCGTTTCCATCTAGGCGTCGTATATTTGATTCACTCAAGGAGTAACGTCGATTCACTGGAGGAGTAACGCCTGAAGACGCAAGAGTAAATATTTTTCTAGCGTTAACTCTCGCTACGTGGACTGTGATATATATGGGAGCGGAATCAATTTTAACTAAGCAATTGTAAGGACTAGCGACATGTTGGTCATTTGTTTTATTCATTTCAAGAGTCTTGGTAAAGTGGAAGTCAATTGTCGGGCATACTATAGAATATATTAATGAAAATCATTTGATTTATAGATTTTGTCATAACTGAAGAAGTTATACTAATATCTTATATAGTTGCATTAAGGGTTTCATTAATTAAACTAGTTTATGCTGCAGAGTTTACTTATAAACTCAATTTAGTCTATTTTCCTACACGATTTGACAGAATTTTAAAAAAGTGATCTATCCGTTTCTATGTTTACATCATGCCGATCCCTGAATGGGATTATCCTAAATTCATCACACTTGGTTGAAAAGCGATCTCAATTCATATTACCTATTATGTTTCTTAATGCAAAAGATATCAATTCCGCAAATCGAAACGCATCGATTCCCATTGAACTATTTTGATTGCCTTAATTTAAAGGTTATTTAGGCGCTTGGAAGCAAATTGGGATCGCTTTCATAATTTCTGAGGGTTTGTATTAAAGCTGTTATCTAATGAAGTACCTCGGATACCCATAAAATTTCTCCCCCGTTTTACTTTATTTTGGCCAGAAATATTAACAGGAGTGCAGCAGACTTGTATCGTAAACATAAAACCGATACTGCTAGTGGGAAATTGGATTTCCTATCGAATTTTACTCTACGGTACCACACAATATGTTTGACCGAGTATAGACATTATGTTTTCTAAATGACTTCTGCGTACGTCGTTAAATTTTCGAAGTAGGGTAAAAACCCTTAATTAATCCTAAAAAAAATTCCTACACAATTTTTAAAGTAATATATGACTTACTAGCTTCTGCCCGCGACTTCGTCCGCGTGGATCTCCTCCTTTTTTGCAGTCGGTTAAAAAGTAGCCTATGTCCTTTCTCAGGCTCCAGACTTTCTTTATACATAATTTCATTTAAATCGGTCCAGTAGTTTTAGCGTGAAAGCGTAACAGACAGACAGAGTTACTTTCGCATTTATAATATTAGTAGGATTGATTTCAAAATTGCGATATGTCTAATTGATGAATATGCATTGACTCTAAATGTTCAAAACCAACTTCATCCTTAAAGAGCGACAACAAAAACATAAATAATGTACGAGCTTACAGGGTTCATGTTAATTCTGGACCAAATTTTCCTCAGCACCGTTTTTGTCGCTAGAACATTCTTAATTTGCGTCCCAGCGGCAAATTCGTGAACGGGTGTAAACAATGTGCATGCTATCCCGTTCCCAATGCAAAACAGGCTCGTGTGAATAAACTGTTGGAACTAATTGGGAATGTGGAATATTGTGGAAGCACCGGAACCCGATGTGAGATATCTCGAAGTTGCTATTGGATGCGAGCGACTAATTGCTTAGAGATTGTTTTGGAGTTTGCGCAGGGCTTGTGCGATTTGTTTGATTATTGTTGATTAGACTGAATTGATTTTATTTCTTTCTACGTATTCAATATTATATATAATAATATTATATCATTTCATACGTAGATGAATTTTAGGTTCCTAATAAAGTAAGATCCCAGTCACGCCATTTCTCATATAGAATCCATTTCTTTTTAAATTTAATTTATACTGAAAATCCTAAAAAAAACATCTTTCCTAAAATCACGCAAGTCTTGGTCCATAATTATGTTTTTACTCTGGACAGAATATTTTACTCAGTAAATGGTAGAATTTTTTAAAATATAAATAATCCAGAACTCGAGGATCTGTGTGCTAGTTATTTCTTTTTGAATAAAGACTTTGAAACTTTACACTATATAGAAAACAAAAGAAGAATGAAAAAGATACAATTCTTATTCAAGTGTCACAAGAAAAATATTTTCTGGGGGTTAAGAAAATAAAATTTGTAAGACAGTAAGAAATTGCAAAGGAATTCAGAGAAGCAACTTCAAAGTCTGTGGTAAAACGAGCGTACAAGAATTAGCTTTATATTTTATAGCAACACTCAGACATCATAATCGTGAATCTCTTTTATGACGTCATAAAAGGAACTTTAAAAAGTTATATAGGTGGCTAGTATAAAACTAAAGCCAAACTACTAAGTGCGGAAAGGATTTCATATAAATATCAATTTACGATCCACGAAGCTGTAAAGACATTTTTGCTTTCACAAAACTTTCGATGTTAAAGTATTCATGCCTTCAAATTATGCACCAGCTTCGACTACTTTTGAAGTTAGAATTTCTAGAATTTTCCTTCCATTAAATAACTTCAAAGAAATAATCATGAGAAAATCGTGTTATGGCAGCAGTGATAAGATAAGTGATGTTATAAGTTTAAGCGCTTACATAATTATGTAACTTTCTAAAAAAATACAGTTAATTTAAATATGATTAAAGGAGAAGCTGATGACTGACATATCAACGCAGGGCCTAAATTTAAGGGTTAGAAACTAGAAATGTTGTATAGGGGTTCCTTTATTACCAGAGTTCGGAATAGGTATACTCTATTTACCTAAACTTGTCGGGTAGACGTAACAAAGAGGGGTTGAAACTACTAAAATTCATTATTCCTTTTTATTGAGCCCTTAAATTTACGCACGGGGACAAATTATTAATGTAATACAATCTTTCAATGGAGAAAAATTTAATAGATACGTTGTGACAAAAATCGACCTTATACAAGTTAATACCTATGTAATAATAACCGCGAAGGCATCAGAAATTTTATGTTAATACCTACCTTAAGAAACACTAGCTGTCCGCCTTCGCCTTTTTTTATAGCCTTTGTTACTGGGGAATAGTGTAGCTTTCCAACGGTGAAAGAATTTTTAAAATCGGTCCAGTAATTTTTGAGCCTATTCATTACAACTAAACAAACAAAGTTTTCCTCTTTTAATATTAGTTATAGATTAGATTTAGCTCCTATTACAATTTGTTTAAGTTTTAAAGTTACTCGTCCGTGCCCCGATGGATTTTTGATAACTTGGTAGACAACAATCTTTCACTGAGAGCATTCATCTTTGTCCAGATAGTGTCGGAGCTGTGACGTCAGGAAATGGTGCACTGCAGTATTTAGTTTTTTTCAATTGCTTGTTTTAAGGACATAAGTGTTTTAAAAACTCCGCATTTACGTTCTGCGTGGAAAATTTAGTCTGTGATGTTTTGATACGTCAATATGGGTAAAATAATTTCGACAGGACCTATAAAATTTTAATTTTTTTCAGTTAATATTTGCAATATTTCTTTTGGTAAGTATATAAGATTTATAGTTATTTTGTACGTAAGTCATGTTCATGTTTATTTAATACATACCGCCATAGCTATAAACCTGTGGCGGTATATCTTAATGAAATATGAGAAAATTAAAATAAATAATTATTTTCATTTTCTTCTATACAAACCTTGTTCTGACAATAACAAACACAAAATAAAGAGAATTATCCAATTTGGTGCAGTCTACATTTCGGTGATTAGTTTTTACATACTTTTATTTACTCTCACCTGTCTTATTGTCCTATAATCCTGCAAGTTAGATTTGATTCACTTCCCAATTTCCGATTAAGCTGCAATTTCGCATGCATATTATTTATATAAATTTGGTTACACAACGTTAATACTAGATCAAACAGGACCTTATACAAATAAATCATAATACATACACCGTATATGTTCCAATCTTCATTACAGTAAATGATACACAGCAACCGAACTCCTCGAGATCCCAATTAGTATTCTAATTAGTGATATCAGTATCCACAGAAACTAAACGGTGCGTCGTAATGTCTCAAAGCAAGATGGTTAATGAAACATGATTGTTCTGGTAACTAAATTAATCATCATCACCAAAAGACGTCTACTGTCTCCATGGTCCTCCATGGTCCTCCACAGTGACTAATTTCGCTGTGATCACATCCATCGGATTCCAGCAACCTTCACTACGTCAAAGTACTTCTCAACGTCTTCCTATGAAACGGACTTATGATGGTCGAGTCGACATTTTGTCGATATAATATTGACAACTTTGTCGACAAGGAGAAGGTTTGTCGTGTCGATATTGTTTCGTTGTAAACATGAAGAAATAATTTTTCGTTGTCGACAACGTTATTGATTTTTGACAGATCACCGCGAGAATATCATGACATCGACATGAGTGACATGACAAGATGTCGACTCGACGATTCTTCATAAGCTCGCAGTTCTCAGAACACATAAATAAATGAACTTTAAACAAAAGATGGCCGCTTGACTGAATGAAGGAAATGATGACCTTATTTGGGCCTCTAGAGGGAAAAGAAACGAATCAAAAATTATATGGAATTGACATACGATAATGAAAATTGACACGTCGACACTGACGTTACGTGTCGGGCCTTGATATTAATTATTAAAAAAAAGAAAAATGAAAAACAAAACTAGGCTTGCCCTGCGTTGGAAGGACCCAGTACCAGGTAAACATAACATTGCACCTACTTATCTCATTTTGCAAATATGTATATTGTAAGGCTACATGTAATAAGTGTATGTATGTGTGTGAAAGAGTGTTTGTTTGTGTGTGAGTGAGTTAGCTGAAATGAATTGATGAGATGACGAAAGAGAGTTAATATTTAGATATTTACAGTTGAATGTTGACTGGATTGCCAATTGATATTTTATGCGAAAGAAGTACTTTCGATTATCGGGAGAATCGCGGATTTCAGACTATCGTCAGCTCAGTCGTGCTGCGAATATGAGAACTGTAGAATTTCGGAAACGTCACCAAATAATAAGTATACTTACGCAAGTTGAATCCGTTATAGTTCTGCATTCTAATATTTATGGGATTGTAAAAATGTAAAGAAATTAAGGTAGTAGGTAGTTATCGTTAGGTTAACGAGGTGTTTTGACAAGCAAGTACAGTCTTGTAAATATTTTCAGAGCTTTCGGTCTTGGGGCAATACACTATTTGCTCAGTAACAATGTTTATTTTGGTACGTTCGACTAATTAACGCTGTAGTGCTCAGTTTAATTAATGTTTATCTTAGGGAATGAATGTTCGTCGATTTTATTGGAATCCGTATTAATTAGGTGTGTTATTGAATCCGACAAGTCAGTTTTTTAATAAGCGTTTTGTAAATACGGACTATAATCAATTTTGCCATGGTAAAATTTATCGTTTTCATGTAAAAATACGTGGATTAACATTTATTCCAAAAATTATAAGTGGAAATTATTAAAAAATTGTAAAGAAAATATTTTGTAGTAATAAGAGTTCTAGGCACAACACTGCCGCGCTTTGTGTTGCAGGTTTGAATCCTTCTAAGGGCAAATGTTTGTAGGTTTTGAGTTACCAGAGTTTTGGATGGGTATTGTTATATTTACATACATAGACGTGCTCAAGGCGTGAGGTTTATTGGTGTTACTTTGTTATTATTGACATAAAATAAATCCACAAATTTTAATTTTAAAATAAATAAAACAATAGGTAGGTAATTTTAAAGATCCCATTCATCGTAATATCTTATTTAATAGGTTGGTTTGGACACAAGATGATACCGTCCAAACTAGCGATCATGATACATGCTGAGGTCACGCAACGGAGATAATGATATACAGAAATACTACAATATACGAATCGGCTTTTTATTTTGTTTCATTCCAATACTACTATAATCATTATTAAGTATAAAAACAAAGAAAAAACGTTTAACCGGGCGTAAAGAGCTTAAGGGTTTGCTTTTTTCCACTCTCCAATTACGAAGCCCAGCGATTTCAATATTCAACGTCAGGTGTTAACTCAAAGTGATTGCTAATTCTGTCTCAAAGAAACCGGATTCGCTCGGCTGTTCAGAGCCTAACGAACCGGGCTGCGACACCTGCGTCTCAGATGAAACGGAACAAATCGGATTTGCCTCCGATGAGACCTAGGTGATGTAGTGAAAATTAAAAAAGTATTGTAGGGAGATAAGGTACCTAACAAGTTTGATTTTTTGGAATGAAACAAAGCTCCATTTAAAGAAAGAAATAACATGATTTATCCACCACATTACATAAATACAGAATAAATGACTAAAATTAAAAACACATTAAAATTTAAAATTGCTTAATGCGGTAAAAGGGTCTCCAGCAAATTTGGTGACGTTTAGAACACTTTACAGTTCCCATATTCGTAGAGCGATTGCATTGACGGTGAAAATCGAAGGAGTGCATATACAACGTGACACAAGATTTTTGTTACAGACAAAATTAACAAAATAAAAGTTAATACCTAATGAGTTTTTTTGAGATAATCACTAGCGTGTACGAGTATGTTGTAATTATATTTACAGAATCACAATAAATTAAAACTTCGTAATGATAAATAAATGTAAATTGATATCCAGAATTCCAAGAATCTGTATATGAAGTCTCTTGAAATACTCATGAAAGGTAGTAATAAGGTAAGTTAACGATCTTTCACGGTTGAGAAATTTCCATTAATAATTTGTAAATAAATTAAAAGTACATTTTTAAAAAGATTGCGTTTTTCCAATAACTAGCTCGATTGAGTCGCATAGAAACTTTTAATGCTGAGAATATTGATTAAAAAATCCATTAGAAGTTATAAAGAGAGTTCAGTGCAATGAAAAATGAGGAAAAATGTGTTTTTGTATACTGTTTGTTTGTCCAGACAAAGCAGGAATTCCCAGGACTTCCTGGGAGCAAAATATTGTAGTCGTATTATATCGTTGCTTTGTGCTTATGGAAATTTAACGTCCCCTGTCTCCGAAGTAAGAATACTAAGCAGTCAATTTAAGAATTTGGTACCTCTTAAAAACATCCTTGGTGCTCTTAAATCCCTTGTCCTCTTGACAAATCTTTGCCTTTTGTAACTTAACAAAATCATAATGGAATCCAGGGTTACTCAGGGTAACATAGGATTGTCTGTTGAACATCGTCCGAGTAAATGCTGAGTAAGCTATGTATAACTTAACAGGAAATATAGACATAGGTAGTTTGCCTTTTGTAATTAAATGGAATTGACAGATGTATCTAGATGTACTGTGCTACATCTTGTACATCTTGTGGTACTACTAGTGGGCTATTTGTTGAGTTAAACTGAGAGATTTAAATCTCACTATTCCTGCAAGAAAAATTCACCATTTTTTTTAGAGTAAATAAATAAACTTTTCCGTCCTCCGGCCAGAAAGCGCCAACTTTGTGGCCGCTGCGCTAAATGAAATTTCCGCTTTCTGGCTCCGTCGAACAGAAAAATAGTATACTGACCTCGGCCAGTAAAATAAAAAAACCTCAGATCACATTTTTGTCAACCTCGGCTTCGCTTCGGACGACAATTTCATGTGCTCTGAGACATTTTTATTTTACTGGCCTTGGTGCGTAATGTACCGTTAAACATTCATCAGTAAGAAAACGACAGGAAACAAAAGATAAACCTTGGAATGAATCAGCTATTAACGGATTTAACTCGCGTATTTTATTTTATTTGCAGTCGTGCTACGATTATGGACACTGTACATAATCTAAAACGTCAACAAATAAAATAAAATACGCGAGTTAAATCCGTTAATAGCTGTTTCATTCCAATGTGTAATAACCGCGAAGGCATCAGAAATAAAAAGATAAAAGTATTGATAAATTCTTTTATAAAACAAAAGTAAGAAATTCACCGATACATAGTCATGTGTACTTTCTAGAATTTTCTCACTGTACAAAAATACCTGGAAATTTCAAATTGAGAGCACAAATAAAAAATTCAGCAAAAGGTACCAATTTTCCAAGGCACGAGCAGATTTGCCTTGCATTCGCTAGAACTTGGCAAGCGTCAAAGACTAGAACGCTATTTTTCACTCCCAAGAAATGGCGAAACTCCAATGTCAATTCTTTTATTTATATATTTCAATTCAAATAAGTACATTTCATTGCAAGTGCAGTAAAACCTAGTTACTTTAACTCTAAGGGGTAACTTTTCTCCTGGAGTAAAATTAAAATACCGAAATCGATTCACCTAAGTGAATTAAGTTTACTACAGGACTTTTTCCAACCAAAAATTTTCAATGTCTAATTCGTTTGTTTTCTAAAACTATCCACCTGCGATCCTATAATGAATTGTCCAGTTTGTATGAATACCTAAGTCAGTACTAAGGTTTTTTATAACAATCCGCCCTCTACAGGGTAAAAGTTAACATTTTATTTCTTGAATTAATTTATTTGTTTAGGTAGGTACTTGATACTTTGTACAAATATTTTGACTGAAATTATTATTACAAAATATAAAATGAAAGTTTTTAATAATTCATTCCTTAACAAAGAAGGGCGGTGAAATTTCATGACATCTCCCATATCCACAATCATTAAATTAAGAGCATAAATAAATACACGCAAGTTAAATCCGTTATAATTATTGTATTCGGTTTAAAGATCTTTATTTCTCAAAAAGAATAACAATAATTCACTTACTTAAGAAATTACATGCATAAATATTAGTATTATAAGCTAGCGGGCGTGAAATAATGTTACATTAAAAGACAATTCGCAAAAAGCCATAGAACTAAATTATGATACAATTTGAGGGACGATTTATAAAAGTATACAAAAACAAGTTCATTACTAGGTAACCATTCATCCCTACTAATATTATAAATGCGAAAGTAACTCTGTCTGTCTGTCTGTCTGTTACGCTTTCACGCTAAAACTACTGGACCGATTTATATGAAATTTGGTACAAAGAAAGTCTGAAGCCTGAGAAAGGACATAGGCTACTTAGACGAAGTCGCGCGCAGAAGCTAGTACAAAATAAAACTTTCCTTGCATTTTTCAATAGAGATATGATTGAATACTATGAATGTTTATGCTACGTAACCTACGTTTGGTAAAGTGCCTTGGAGCGCAGAAAAATGGATTTGTTCCGAGAATAGCTCTAGAATATTATTATAACATTATGAAGCTTTCAGTGGTGACCCAGATAGCAAAGAATTTGACCTTTATATATTCAAAACTTGTATGTAGTACAAATATATAATAAGTATATTTGAAGGCATGTCGGTTTATAACTTTGAGGTCCATATTACAAAATCCGAATGATCAAAGCAAGTATTTGTACCTGAGTCTTAGATGTCTCATTGCCTAGTACAACTCGTACAAACTATGCTTAGATTTATACTAGCTCAATGGTATGTATTTTTTATGTATGTAAAAAAAAATACTGCATGATCTGTGAACGTGTAAATCTATACAAATATTATAAAGCTGAAGAGTTTGTTTGTTTGTTTGAACGCGCTAATCTCAGGAACTACTGGTTTGAATTCAAAAAATATTTTTTTGTTGGATAGACTATTTATCAAGGAATTAGGCTATATAACATCACGCTGCGACCAATAGGAGCGAAGAAACAGTGGAAAATGTGTAAAAAACGGGGAAAATATGAAGTATTTCACGGGGACGAAGTCGCGGGCACAGCTAGTATATCTATAAAATAAGATAAGCGTTTCTAAAGTCCGAGAGAGGGTTTGTGACGTCACGTTGTGGTATAAATTGTACGATAACATGATATTACGAATCCCCACTCCCAAACTTTAGAAGGGCTTACCTTCGTTATTTATTGTATTAATCTAACTGATGAACTACCTATATAGAATTTAGTACTTTTTTTCCTAGTCTCTATCAGATAAATTCTAAAGCTAAATAAAGCTAGATTGACTGAGTCTTGGACTATGCAATACGTTTTTATTCATGACCATATTTTCAAACGTATCGTTTTTACCAATTCAAAAATCACTCAATAGTTTCCGAGCAATATTCGACAAAACTCAATCCAACCGAATACCTTTGGAATTGAGTTATTTTTTACTCTTTTGTGGCATAAAAAAGTTTTTAACCAGGTCCTCTTTGGTTAGCTGTGCATTTCAGTTATTAGGGTTCCGGACCTCTCTATGACAAATATAAACCTTATAAAATACTTTATTGCACAAAACTTAATAGAAGTAAATGTATAAAAAGCTAACTGCCTTAAGGCATTCTCTACCAATCAACCTTAGTCATAAAGAAAAAAAACAGTATGCATTATCTGGATCTATCTCTTAATGTGATGTCACGTATAAAATAAACTGGTCTTTCTGTAGAAATCAATATAATATATTATTTTATAATTTCAATAGAATCTTGTTTTCTTCCACTAAAGAAATATTATTATATAAAAAATACCAAAATAATACATCTAGGTAGGTACTAAGTAAGAAACTTGTAAACGTATTTTAAATAAAGATTTGTGCGTTGTTATAGGCTCAATTATTCCTATCTTCTAATCAACTTGTACATTATTATGATATTAACGTACCTGAGAAAGTGTGAGAACGTTACTAGTACCTAATTCCGTGACGTATATTTTTTTCCATATTATTATATAACATACTAGCTTCTGCCCGCGACTTCGTCCGCGTGGAACTCCTCCTTTTTTGCAGTCGGTTAAAAAGTAGCCTATGTTCTTTCTCAGGCTCCAGACTTTCTTTGTACCAAATTTCGTTGAAATCGGTCCAGTAGTTTTAGCATGAAAGCGTAACAGACAGACAGAGTTACTTTCGCATTTATAATATTAGTAGGGATAATAGACTGGTACATACACTTTAATCCTTATTAACCTTTTATAACATACTTATGTTATAACCTTTTATAACCTACTTGAAAAAGTGCAAGAACGTTACTAGTACCAAATTCCGGACTCATATTTTTATGGGACACTTCTTTGCTAGAACTCTCTCCACGCGAGTTCGACTCTTACTTAACCGATTTTTTCGAAGCAGATCTTGAAACGTGTAGTGACCACTCAGGCGGCGAGGTAAGAACTAACCCGTGCTATTTTTACTTTTAAGTTAATTTCTTTACCATAAAAAGATAAAGATTGTCTGCAAGTGAAGTGCAACGACGCTGCTACAGAATTATTCAAGGAATTTTTTGCTGTAACAATTCTGCTTTATGTTTTTTTAAAGAAGCAATAAGAAATACCAACTTTAGTTAATAATACTGATATTTTAATAAATTTCTTCACTTGACGCAGCTAATTCATCTCTTTGACTTGCCTTAAGATATTCTCTGCCAATTTACCTATGAGTCATACAAAAAAACAACCAATTAGGTACGTACTAAAATAAAAAATAAAGACAACCGAAATATACTTAAGTAGGTAGTACATGGACATTATTCCACATCTTCTTATATATAAAAATGAATCGCAAAATGTATTGGTAAGCGCATAACTCGACAACGCTTGGACCAATTTGGCCATTTTTTTTTTTAAATGTTCGTTGATGTCCAAGGATGGTTCTTACGGCGAGAAAAAATCGAATAATTGCCGGGAAAACCCTAAAAACAGCCATTTTCTTTTCCCATACAAACGTTGTCTAACTAAAGTTACCTAATTTGAATTTCGATCGGGCAGGATGACGTCTGCCGGGATCGCTAGTAAAAAATAAAGACAACCGAAATATACTTAAGTAGGTAGTACATGGACATTATTCCACATACATAACGTCAGTGGAAAGCGAAAAATGCTTAAGCGCCATTTTGGCTAAAATGAGTTATATAGGTAAGTATATCATTGGACAGCAATTTTCTTTCTGCGTCGAACTGTCCAGATTTCATGGCAATCTGAACACTTTTTTGGCGAAATAGGACATAAAATTAGTGTAATGAGAAAATCCCGAAATCCCTTTTAATAAAACCCTACTATCTAATGAAAGCAAACATTGTGTCGAGAGCAACAAACGACACGTGAACACTGGTTCGCAATTTTATCCGTAAAGCAAACTAAAGCTCTGGAAATAACATCCGTACGACAACCTACTTGATGAATCGCTCGATTTAATCTACGACTCAGTCGTTTAACAAATCTAGGACTATATATTTTCTTATATGTGCAGTATTGCGTAATGTAACACTGCAAACGCTTGTGTTATTTGTTTGTCTAAAATTACAAACGAGAAAGTTTTTAAGAATGTCGGTATAGATGTAGGTATACAATTTTAATACGCTTTCTCACCATAAACTACTGAATGGATTTAAATAAAACTTTACAATAATATAGCTTACACATCAGAATAACACGTAAGCTATAATTTATAAATATACTAGCTTCTGCCCGCGACTTCGTCCGGATGGAACTCCTCCGTTTTTGCAGTCGGTTAAAAAGTAACCTATGTCCTTTCTCAGGCTCCAGACTTTCTTTGTACCAAATTTCATTTAAATCGGTCCGGTAGTTTTAGCGTGAAAGCGTAACAGACAGACAGACAGAGTTACTTTCGCATTTATAATATTAGTAGGGATAGGGATAACGATAACTGTTAAGTAGGTATATAGGAAAAAAATCTGCAGCTCTTTCCTAGAGTAATGCGTAATACAAGTAGATATGTATATACCATCTAATATTACATTAGAATGAAACAACTATAGACTGATTTAACTCGCGTATTTTATTCTATCGGCTGACGTTACGGAGCCTTTACAGATTACATAATCGTAGCATGACTGAGCTGACAATCTTATGCTAAAGTCAAATCGACGTCGGAACGTCAGCCAACAAAATAAAACACGCGAGTTAAATCCGTTTACAGTTGTTTCATTCCAATGTATAATAACCGCGAAGGCATCAGAAATTATCATCTAATATTATTTTGTCAAAATTGTTGTCTCCTTGTCAACAAGAATAATTCTATCTGGTTAAATAGTAATTAGTCGGGAATGTTCTCGCTGAGTAAGTTTTAATTGAATTCACCTGAAACTAAGCTCTAAAATACTTTTCTAATTAATTTCCGTGGAAACAGATTCGCGTGATCTTAAGCTAAGTTTGAAATAGGCAAACAGGGGAGAAAATACTTTAATAGAATGAAAATGTTTTTTTGATTTCATTGGAGATTATTTGAAATACCAAATGCTTATGAACAATGATGTAATTAAATTAACTACAATCTATCAATCGAATTTCTATTAATATTTTTGGTTCAATACCTACCATTAGTTTTTTAATTATAATGATATTTTGTATAAAGACAATTTTTTCTACTCTTGTCTTTGTACAAAATATCATTATAATGATGTAATATTTAAACAGAATTTTGACATTTTCGCTATCGATTCTATCGCGGCTATTACACATTCGAACCAAACAATTATAATGGATTTTACTTGTCTAGATTATCTCGCGTATTTTTTAAATCATTAGCTCAATCTGCTTCAAATATCGGAACGGTGAAGTTTTCGAAACGGTTGCATAAAATTGTATAGGTATTATATTAAAATCCGTTATATTATAACTGTTAGATTTTTAATCATTAAGTGGACTTGAAATATAAATATTTTTGAAGTGAAAACTTCTTTAGCTGCGCTGAGCACTTTTTTTTGTATGGGTAAAAACTTTCAAACTCGCGTCAGGGTCACGTGATGCCTCGCGTCAGGGTCACGTGATGCTGATCGAAAATGCGTAAGATGGGGAAGGGAGAGGAACTAGTATCTCCAACTCTTTCTACCGTGCCTGAGTGTGCTACTCCGTTTAGGTGGCACAGGGCGCTTGCGCGAATGTCGTGTGTGTTTTTTAATCTAAGTTTTTTATGTAAGTACTGTAGGTATATTTTTTTACGCGTAATAACTCAGAAAGAACAGCTGGTAAATCAATGAAAAAAATACGTGTAGCCAATAAATTAAATTCCGTTGCCAGTTTTCAATAAAATTTTGTTAACTGTTAAAAATTCACAATCGTTCCGACTTTATTGGTTTTGCCTGAAAAAGAGCCGCTAACAATATTCCGGTAATCTTTATACGAAATGTGAATCGTATTAAACAACTTTTAATTGGGTCCCTTATACAAAATGGGATGACCTACAAAATTGATTTCATGGAAACAGGGGAATATTTTATAAGGGCGAATTGTTTTCGTTTACTTTGGGACGTTGAAATACGAACTCCTGAAATTATTCACCGTAATGTCCATTTAAGAGGTATTATTGAGGTTATTTATTTATTTAATTGTAGAAATTGTGGTGACGTCATTAGATTTATTTTAGTTTTTGTATAATGTAATCTTTAGCGTTAGACTTTCGTCACCGTGCAATGAATAAAAGCATTGTAAACTTTCGAAACGTCCGCACAGAAGGTAAAATACGCGAGTTAAATCCGTTATAATTGATTTATACTGCGAAGGCATCAGAAATGATTCTGATTTAAGAACTAGAACTACGTACCTACATAGCTACATAAGCTATCTACGATTGTATAATAAATGAAGCAGTGAGACGTTTTTATTTATATATAAATTATTCTGAAAATCAGATTAAAATTTGTGTACCTACGTACGATAAGATTTAACATTGTTATGTTTACTTATTTATTTTCATCATTAATAAGACAATGACAGTAATTCAACGACATGTACTCTAGCTTTAGTTTAAGTTAAGTAACCGATTTCAACAACAATTATTTCAAAGTTAAACGTTGACCACAGAACTGCCATGATACTGAAAATTGCATTTCACAATTCAGAATGCGCCTCGTATGATTGCGTTCATATCAGATTTACCTCGACATGTGTGAATTCTGAGCCAGGTTAACAGGATATTGTATCTGTCCTGTGCACTCGTATTAAAATTTCATTTATGCAAGCAAACTCTGTGAACGGAAATGTGGATAAAACTATTTCTTTTATTCTATAACTAGCTGTGCCAGCGACTTCGTCCCCGTGGAATAGTAATCCCTACTAATCCCTACTAATATTATAAATGCGAAAGCAACTCTGTCTGTCTGTCTGTCTGTTACGCTTTCACGCTAAAACTACTGAACCGATTTAAATGAAATTTGGTACAAAGATAGTCTGGAGCCTGAGAAAGGACATAGGCTACTTTTTAACCTGCAAAAAAGGAGGAGTTCCACGCGGACGAAGTCGCGGGCAGAAGCTAGTTCTTCATAAGGCTTCATATTTTCCCCGTTTTTTACACATTTTGAACTGTTTCTTCGCTCCTATTGGTCGCAGCGTGATGTTATATAGCCTAAAGCCTTCCTCGATAAATGGTCTATCCAACAAAAAAATATTTTTTGAATTCGAACCAGTAGTTTCTGAAATTAGCGCGTTCAAACAAACAAACTCTTCAGCTTTATAATATTAGTATAGATATAGATTGATCTAGTCCCAAACCTATTCATTCTATAGTTAATAGTGTGATGTGCGACCTACTCGCAACAGTATAATCCTTGATCCAAACTACCCTCTCCTTATTTCCTTCGCTTGCGCCCGGGATTCGACAGATGACCTAGCCATACCGCACGCGCATCTTCGTCAACACCAAGTTCTCTTGTTGAAAGAACTATTATCATAGTTGCGTCGCTAGTGGCTACCAAAATCCTAGCCCGTGAACGTTTCTCGAAGTGAAGTTTAAGTGCAAAGGAACTTTATTGATCTGAGTGAGTGTCATCATCATCGTCGGCTGTGACCTTCCATCCTTACTAATATTATAAATGCGATAGTAACTCTGTCTGTCTGTCTGTCTGTCACGCTAAAACTACTGGACCGATTTAAATGAAATTTGGTACAAAGAAAGTCTGGAGACTAGGAAAGGACATAGGCTACTTTTTAACCGACTGCAAAAAAGGAGTTTCACGCGGACGAAGTTGCGAACAGAAGCTAGTTTACCATAATCAGTCATATTGTCTCACTTGACAACAGATAAACGTACAACATATAAATGTACTTACATAGAGAGCTGAGTTAATCACATCATCGAATTCCTTAGAGCAAAACGTCACACACGTGACACACAAAAACCTATACACGTTAAACTGTATTAAAAACACGTATAATATATACTGTAGATTTTAAAATATTGTGAACTACCTACATAAATCAGCCATTGCAATCCCATTTATATAATATATGCTTCACATAATATATTTCATCCAACTGCTTGTTCAACAAGTACCAATGTTTCCGACGTTATTTAACTTTGGATCTAAAATTTGAAATGAGTCAAAACTTCACATCCATTTCATCAACTCTCATCCTAATATTGACCTAATTTAATAGAATTATGCATTGTACTCTCGCAATTTACCTGAACTGAAACCGTTTTCATTTTAGATTTTCTATTTTACTGCT
Organism: Polylopha cassiicola; assembly: GCA_038024825.1. Classification (NCBI taxonomy): domain Eukaryota; kingdom Metazoa; phylum Arthropoda; class Insecta; order Lepidoptera; family Tortricidae; genus Polylopha; species Polylopha cassiicola. The sequence goes on along the minus strand of CP149053.1, from coordinate 3,360,186 downwards.
CTTATGTGATTGCACGAGAGGTATTTTAGTCGACGTTTGTCATAGGAACTATGAAAGCGGGATTTGATCACAGAAGGAGTATATTAAACAGTATGAAATAGTATTCTTACTGTAAATTTTGCTTTTAGTAATATTGTAAAGTTACATTCGATTTTTATCTTTAGCTTCCAAGTACGTAGGAACTTTATCCACTGTCTATTTTATAAAGAAGGGACGGAGAGTCTTAACGACACAAAAAAAGCTTAAAGAGAAGGCAGTTTTGTCAGAATTATCGTAAAGACAATTAAGTAAATATAGGGACAAAGGTGTAATAATTCATCCTATTATAATTATTAATTTGCTATTGCAACAGGTTTCTCTAGAAAAATCTAAAAGATCAGGCTTAATACACCACACTTCTACGTGTGCAGATCACACTGAGGTAAAAAATCTTTCAAGGTACTTAATAGAAAACAAATTTTCTCATGTATCATTTTGAAGATAACAGAACAGACAATATTAGAAACTTCTATTAAAAAAATCCTCAAAAACCACAAGTTTGCAACATAAGCATAAACGCATGAAACTCGGTGGTAACGAAGAGTGAAAATTCATCTATTGGCACATAAACGATACAACCTTACCGATTATTGCCAGTTCACTGTGCTCGACGTAATGGAGCGAGTTTCTAGGGTAATCAAATTATCCTTGCACGACGCGGATTAGTCTTGCTTCCTTTGTTGTAATACGGAGATAGCGATCTCTTCGACAATCTTAGTCTTTGTTCTGTTTCTAGATGATGTACTAATTTAGTCTCTTGTAACGTTTGTTCTGTCATTGCTTTCACAGTTAATAGATTAAGTTTCGGTTTGAGTAGAACGTGTCTTCATAAGCTGCTTTAAGGGTTAATCTATTCGCTTATATACAACCTTTAGGTATTGTCAGCTCAGTCGTGCAACGATTATGGAAACTGTAAAGAATCCGAAACGTCAGCAAATAAAATAAAATAAAAATACGCGAGTTAAATCCGTTAATAGTTGTTTCATTCCAACCTTTAGGTACTCATTAGAAATGATCGTATTTAAGAGATTAAATATGTGTACTTACATTTATACAACCTCCATCCACCTAAGAAGGTTTAAAAGTAGAAAAAAAATCAAACCCTCAGTCGTTAAAGAAATATATTCTAAATTGAGTTGAACATTGGTTTCAAAATCACCTGCTATTCTCAAATCGAGCTTTGTAAGCCAGTAGAAATTTGTGTGATTACATGCCATGAGATAATGGGAACCGGGAACTTCACGCCCCAGAAGCTTCCAGCGACTAGAAGTACCAATTCAGGCTTCAGCGATTTCGGTGACACAGAGAGAATTGGTTCTTGTTACTTAATTCAGCACAGAGGAATCACTTGATTATAAAATAGAGATCCAAATAAAAGGAAAACAAAAAACAGTGAATGACTTCTAGGGAGTTATTTTGAATGCTGAAGCGCAGTTGGACAGTTGGTGGGCCTTTACTGCAAAACTGAACGGTCGGCGGGATTCCAGATGAGAAGCTTGTAATGAGTTTTTATAGCCCTGACCGACCCGAGTGCGATCGCGCACCTCAGCTCGGACAAGGGGACAGAAGATTCCGACTCGTGCCAGGTGCGGGTGCGGCCATGTGGTACCGACGAAACGAACTCCGCCGCAGTAACACAATCGAGTTTTCTAGGTGTGGGTGAGGCCGCATGCCGCGTGGCAGCTATCTATGAGTCGGTGTACGGGTGTATCCGTGTTAAATATGTTTGAAACCCATGACGTAAAAGGCTAACATTTTTAATTAGGTCTCATTTTATTTACCTAATGAGCTTTTTTGGAGTAACAAATACCTGTACTTTGTACGTATTTCAACTGTTTTTTATAAGTAGAAAAATTTTGGCAGTTTGCAGTCAGAAACATTTTCAAACATACTAACTACCCAGGTAGTACACAAGCTGCACAAGGGCTGTATGACCCCATCTACTGCTTGGGTACTAACGAAAATTGGTAGCAGAACTAAAACGACGAATGTGCATTCCATAAATGTAAGCCAACTGTTCCATTCTGCGATTCAGGTAATTTACGTCTTAACGACTGGCTTCCGGGGTAATACTTTTGTCACCGGCGGTACCTCGTTTAATTTACTAGGATTAAGTTTGATTTTAATTACGACCGCACCGTTAGGATGTTCGTGGTTTTATGGCCAAGTGACTTGTGCTTTCTGGTGATTGCGAGCTATAGTGGTAAATAAGCTATGTGGGATTTTGGGACTAAGTAAAACATGGAGGTTTGGTTAGGTTGGAATATTTTTTTAGTGCCGTTTATTTGGTAAACTGTTTGAGGCATTTTTAAGTTACTTAACTGGTTCATGCATAATCCAGCGCTAAAGTCTTGTGAGCAGAGATACTTTGTTGTTTTGCTTTAGCGTTACGGTCGCTGTGGTTACATTAAAAAAAGGTTCCTGTGCTAGAAATATATATAAAAAGTACTTTCATTTATATTATGATAAAGCAGGTATAAGTAATCACAATAAAAACTACCTACTTGAGTACAAAAATGATAATAACAATAGAAAACATATTGCAACAACTGATATAGCCAAATTTATTTTTTTACAATACGAAGGAATACTCGACAATAAACTCGAAAGGAATTTAATAGTTTAAAGTAACGTTTAAAATGAAGTAAGTAATACTGCAGCGTTAAGTGAAGTAACAGTCGATAGTGACAATAAAACGTCTGGACTACCTACAATGGGAAATATTTTTTTAAAGAAATTCTGTCTTCGAGTGCTCTAAGAAAATCTTTAGAGCACTTAAATAAACCAGACTAAGTATTGAAGTGTTTCAAATTGTTTGATTTTAAGAAAAGACTTTTAAATGATAAACCACATTCCATTTAAGTACCTATTTGAAAATAAATACTTTTTATTTAGATTCAATTCATTTTCTTTTTGAAATGAAGACGTAAACACAATTTTTGATACTTTTTGTATTACGACACTTAGTTTTTATAGGTACTACTTATTAGCTCAAATATTACCTACTTACATTATTTTGACAGGTATATTAAATCTAAAATTAATAATATTATTACATAGTAGTCAACATTTACAAGACTACCCACTTTACTTTTGGAATGAGCCAACTATAATTGGATTTAGGTGGACCTAAGTACTCGTTTTAGATCGGTTAAGTTATGCTGTGTTGGATAAATAATTGTTTAGATTCCAACAATGTTGATATTAGAAATTATAAAAGACAGAGAGAGAGAGCAGAGTATTTTTAAAGTTAAATTATGGTTACATTGTGTACTCTTTTAATAAAAATAGTCCTGAAGCTAAGGTTTTTCTGGAATTTGATACTTTCTTCATTTGCGAAGCGGTGGAACAGAAACAAAGCGAAACAAGAAAACGTAAAAGAGAATAACTCGTTAAAAGTCATTGAAGTTGTTCATTCGTAAGCAAAAGGTATTTGCAATCACTCTAATGAGTTTTAAACAACGATTAGACGAAAACTGAATACTGTACTTAACATTTAATTAGTTTTAAAGAAACTCCTTTGAGATTGTTTGATTGAGTTTATTCTAGAATGTAATTAGATGTTTGTCTTGAATCATGAATGTGAATAATTATGGGAATAATAATATAAAGCAGCGGTGCGCTCGTGGTTACCTACTAATCAACTTGTTTTTGTATACTTTTATAAATCATACCTACCCTCAAATTGTATCATAATTTAGTTCTATGGCTTTTTGCGAATTGTCTTTTTAATTTAACATTATTTTACTCCCACTAGCTTATAATACTTATATTTATGCATGTCATTTCTCAAGTAAGTAAGTGAATTATTGTTATTCTTTTTGAGAAATAAAGATCTTTAAACCGAATAAATAAATATCTTTGGACAATTCACACCAATTATCTAGTCCCATTTTAAGCAAAGCTTGTGTTATGGGTACTAGACAACGGATAAATATACATAAATACATATAAGACATCCAAGACTAAGGCACATCTGCCAGTGCTCATCACATTGACATCTGCCCCTAGCGGGATTCGAACCCGCAACCTCCAGTTTCACTAGACCACTAGACCAACAGGTCTAATATTGCTTGTGTTGCGATTACATAATTCTTTTGGCTACTATGTTGAAGTCACGAAGCTGGAGTTAGTGGGATCTTATTCAGCTTAAGGCTGTAAGCCAAAAGATTGACGAATAAACATATTTTTTGTGATTTTAGATGCATAAAATAAACGAAAAGTCACGTTCATATATAACACGATTTCAAACGAAATAAAATTGAATATTGTAAAACAATTGACGGTGAAAATTTTGCCGATTCATTTAGTTTATTTCAAACATGTCGATCATTATTTTTCTTTTCAAAATCAAACAGAAGCGAACCGCTGCCAACGAGGCGAGTGTGATTGTTAACCGATAGCTCAACCTAATATAGATTTTTTCGTTTAATTATTAACGACATAAAGATTATACGTTTATTGACATAATTATTAGCGGCTTTAGGAAGTAATATACAGAAAAACATGATCTGTAAAAAAAGAACTGGATAACTATCATGGTTGTGACAGACGGAAAGACGGACAGCGTAGTCTAAATATTAGGGTTTCGTTTTACTCCTTTCGACACGGAATCCCAAAAAGAGTCTTAGTCTGAAATAGTACTTATTTTAATAAAGGCGAAAGAAAAACTAGACAACCGGGTAACAATTTCACTATAATATCGCACACCTAGATCTAAAGGGATCTAACTCAAAAACCGGAAGATTTGAGTTATGCACACCATCGTATTCCAGCAAAACCCACCTACACTAAAACTGATTTCAGCTAATATAACTCTGCTAGCTTTATTATAAAAAGTGTAAATTTTAACAGAAAACTCATGCGTGCATATGGACATATTAAATAGTTTCTCCTCTCCTGAAAATGTAACTTTTCTGAGTTAGCTCACTTTAGATCTAGGTGTGCGATATTATTCATATTTTCTTACAAAATCCACAACGCACCAACATTCATCCTATCGATCGAGGGACATCCTAACTTACAAACTTAACTTATTGTATACATTTAATTTTGACGGTTTGGTAAATAACATTCTTTTGGAATGAAACAACTTTAAAGGATTGAACTCGCATTTTTTTATTTTTTTGCTGACGTTTCGGATTGAAATGAATGTCAGCACATAAAAATAAAATACGCGAGTTAAATCCGTTAAAGTTGTTTTATTCCAATGTATAATAACCGCGAAGGCATCAGCAATTATAACATTCTTTTGTTTCAGGATACGGCATCATTCCCCTGAAGATACCGTCATCGCCGGCGTCCCACTGCACCTTGCACACGACAGTCGGCTGCGTTGGCAATGACGAGTGCACCGCCAAGAGTCACAGCGTCATCAGGCTTCTAGGACCCGTCAGGGACGTGATCGTGAGACCAGCGAGGCATCATTACAAGCCTGGCGAGACAAGTATGTATACATGGTTGTGAAGTTTTTGAAACAATTTTATATCGAACGCTGTTCGCCCGGATCATCCTTTTTTTATAGCCTACTAGCTTCTGCCCGCGACTTCGTCCGCGTGGAACTCATCCTTTTTTGCAGTCGGTTAAAAAGTAGCCTGTGTCCTTTCTTAGGCTCCAGACTTTCTTTGTACTAAATTTCATTTAAATCGGTCCAGTAGTTTTAGCGTGACAGCGTAACAGACAGACAGACAGACAGACAGACAGAGTCACTTTCGCATTTATATTATTAGTAGGGATGTCACTCGAGAATAGTGTAGTTTCCCAACAGCGATTTTTTTTCAAATCGGTCCAGTCGTTTCACTCCAAACAAACAAACCTTTCCTCTTTATTATACTAGTATAGATGATGCCTTTGCGGTTATTACACATCGGTATGAAATAACTGTAACGATTTAACACGCTAAAATACGCGAGTTAAACTGGCTGACGCTTCGAAAACCTTACAGTTCCCATATTTATATCACGAATGAGATGACGATAGTCTAACGCGTTTTAAGCGAGCTGTAAAGTTTTCGAAACGTCAGCAAATAAAATAAAAGACGCGAGTTCAATTGGTTTTTGTTTCGTTCCAATGTGTAATAACCGCGAAGGCATCAGAAATTATTATGTATAAAATAATTAACCTTTACACAGTACTATCGGTTTTCCCCATTTCCATAACGAACCGTTAACTACCAACATACAAAAACCTTATTACGAAATTGCCGTAATCGTTACGGGCGAAACTTGGCCGACCACAGGCAACTTTCTGTTTATTGTCCAAGTTGGTACCCCTGTAACTTGGCATAATTAATTACAAACAGCCCATACATAACGGCAAACTGCTTTTGTAACCGTTTAGTTATGAATTCACCTAATGTTTAGAAATTTATAATTGATGTTATAGTTTTTGATTACATTGTTAGACTTTATTGAATAATTTAACGATCTTAGTGTAGTTTTGTTGCCGTTATGTTGTTAGTGTGTATATTGAAAGTACTCGTTTGTGTTGCTAGTTTGAAAGTGGAAACTGGCATTATAATTGGCAATTGCCGTAACGGGTGGCATATTTCCATTTTAGAATATATTCTTCTAATTCAAAGCTCATACTTGATATTGAAAGTGATTTGACTTACACTATAATGATTTTGTTACATACCTAATGATACTGAAATTGATAACGCTTGCAATAATATTAAGTGGCTTCTAAATTAATACAAACCATTGAATTGGTTTGAAGACGTGCAGGAACCAGTTTATCATGTTCAAGTAAACCAATGGATTGGCATCAAAACAATTGAGTTACACAATTATGCCGCTTTCAGAATTACAACCAATAAGCAATAGGTATTAAGCAAAGTTGGATTGTTTGTAAAGTCCCACCTAAGTTTTTATACCATTGTAAGTAATCAACAATCGTAAATTATGATACAGCTGTTTTATTCTCTCTGAGTCATTAATTTTTGCCTTGTTTTATGCTGTTTTTTACGATGTTGTTTTACGTCCGCTGGACTACAGCTTATTGTTTTTATATATAGGTATTGATTCATGGTAAATGGACTTTTAGCATAAAATATTTCGATGTTCCGTGCTATTGTCCTATAGCTGTATAGTTCGATAGTTAATCTAATCAATTGATAGTGCAAACAGCAGTAAGTAAAAAAGTACAAGACCAAATATAGTTTTGGAAATTTCGTCGACTCTGTGTCGCCCATAGTGTTAAGTTGGAAGCACGAAGTCGTGCGTAAAGGCTTAGACTTGTACCTACCCAAGGTACAAGTTCTTTTCTTGTCTTGGTAAAAATATCATCATTATTAAAAGTAATGGTATTAAACCATACATATCGATCGAATTTCGATTAATACATCGCACCCCTACATCTAAAGGGAGCTAACTCAAAAAAAAGTAACTTTTTCTGGGGAGGCGAAATTGTTGTAAGGAATCGGATCCTTTTTTTAGCGTGTGTTTAATTTAAATCTCCAGATTTTTGAGTTAGCTCCCTTTAGATCTAGGTGTGCGACATCTTAGTGAATATTTAGCAGTAAGTAATCAACTTCGCAGTTTTATGACTTTTGGTTAAATAGTTGCATCTTTTACAGTTACATTCTGGATTCTGGCACTGGACCATGATCTTCGTCTGGTTCACGGAGAGTTGGCATACGTGGCTTTGAGGGACCCAGCTGGCACGAAGGTCGCTATTTGGGACCAGCTGTCTATGGATGAAGGTAAGGAATATAAATATAAATAAATAAATATCGGAATGAAACAACTATTAACGGATAGCAACGACTGAGCTGAGACTCAGCTCAGTCGTTGCTACGATTATGGAAACTGTAAAGAATCCGAAACGTCAGCTAATAAAATAAAATAAAAATACGCGAGTTAAATCCGTTAATAGTTGTTTCATTCCAATGTGTAATAACCGCGAAGGCATCAGAAATTATTAAATAAATATCTTTGGACTTACTAGCTTTGCTTGTGTTATGGGTACTAGACAACGGATAAATATACATAAATACATATAAGACATCCAAGACTCGGGTACAGATGCCAGTGCTCATCACATTGACATCTGCCCCTAGCGGGATTCGAACCCGCAATCTCCGGTTTCGTAGTCAGGGCCTCTAACCACTAGACCAACGGGCCGTCAAATGTATATTATAGTAAAGTTTGATAAGAGCTGCAAAGCACTTAACACAGATGCAATGGTGGTTTCGTCAACGACTAAATCATCCAGTTGCATTATGAACAACAATAGGATATAAACTCTATTAATTTTGACCACAAGTGCGAGCGCAGTATGTCGTCGCATCAAAACGTAATTCTTGTTGTAGCGTATTTCTTCAATATTCAGGACTAGGGACTGACGGCGATTAACGCCCGTAAATTAACCAAAAACAAACCTACGAGAAGGAATCATTAATATTTTATGAACGAATATGAATTTAAGTTAGGTTAATCAGCAAAAATTACAAAAATATTCCTGTAAAAAACAATTACTATCCAACTTAGATAATTCCTGATGCCTTTCTCACCCCATGGCTGTGTCATAATAATATTATATTACCTTAACATGATGGTCCTTACAAGCCTATTATATTTGTTTAACATGCTGGTCCTTACACGCCTAAATTCCAAAAGAAAACTCCCGAGGGTGAGAAAATCCTCTCCTACACTTTAAAGTACCGTTCCACTGAACTTAGCCAAATCGAATGTAAGTGGACATGGTGGAGTGATCCGAGAAAGTTTGTTTTAGGAAATTGAATCTGTCAAAGACCTTAGTGCCTTCGCCGTGTGACAAGGAAAGGCTTTTAGTGTGAAAGATCTAGTATTGTTTAGGTAACTGGCACTTTAGGTGTGATTACGTATTTAAAGGGTTTTGAGCTTTATGTTTTGTTAAAAACTGTCAAGTGTGACTTTAGAGTGTCATCTGGTGCAATTTTGTCCGTGCCTCAAAAAAGTTAATTTATTAAATGCACAATTTGAAGTGACAGTATCAGGGATTACGAAATAAGAAACATAGTAAACGTAGTGGTAGTTTGAAATTGAAATAAATAATAAGGACTCTGATCCATCTCTCCAATTATCCAATGGGGTAACTCTCGCCCGGAAAATCTACATTACAAACCTTGGGGCCTAGACAAGGTGCCAACGTTCAACGTTAACGCTTGGCACCAAAATGTATGGGATTTGACATCCGCGAACGACTGTCACGTACGACACAAACGTTCGCGGATGTCAAATCCCATACATTTTGGTCGTTTCGTTTAACGTTAATGTTGAACGTTGGCACCTTGTCTAGGCCCCCTTATTTGTTAACTTATCATCTTAACCAATTATTTGAAACTAAAATACTTGGTTAAAAACAGTCAATGCAATATCACCACAGGCCACAACTCTGACAAAAGTCCTCAGTTCTAAAACTTAGACGATTGACTCTCAAAGAATAAATACCGAACTGACTTTAAAGATTTCCTATTAACTCGGGACTTATCGAGTTGGAGCGTCACGACCACTTTCAAGCAATTCTTCAGTCTTAATTAAGTTTCATTTACTTCCACCGCAAATGAGCTGAGGTACTAAAGTTACTATTCAAAGTAAATAGTTTAGTGTCGTGTATCAAAGTTTAGTGAATAGCCCTTTCGAGTATCACATCCCTTTATGTATGTATGTGGACTACTTTAGTTAACAACGAATTTGTAGAATAGGTAGGTATTTTAATCATACGCGAAATTATTAGGTATCGCTTTTTGATAAGATGCATACTATACGAGAATATTTTAATGGACTTAAATTTAGATTAGCAATTATTATAATAGGAATGACGACTGGGTAAAGAAATTGAAATTCTATTTAGTCCATTAGTTAGATTATTAAAAAAAAATTGAAGTAAGTTTTTGACGGCCTGTTGGTCTAGTGGTCAGAGGCCCTGACTACGAAACCGGAGGTTGCGGGTTCGAATCCAGCTAGGGGCAGATGTCAATGTGATGAGCACTGGCATCTGTACCTGAGTCTTGGATGTCTTATATGTATTTATGTATATTTATCCGTTGTCTAGTACCCATAACACAAGCTTTGCTTAAAATGGGACTAGATAATTGGTGTGAATTGTCCAAAGATATTTATTATTATTTATTATTATAAAAACAATCGTCATGTCTATTGGAGATACTAATAGTTTACATGCTTTGTAATTTGTAGGCAATTTCGGATACAATTCTAGGTAAGTAATACGATATGCTTTAATGTATCATAATATTAGATGGAAGGTGGCGACCCCATTAACAACGTTTTTGTAAAATAAAGTCCTTTATTTTAAGAACCTTGACTAATGTGCAATATATCATAAAAATAGTACTTAGGTAGGTACCTAGCCAACTATTAATGCCAATATCGATCCGGTGAGAGCGAAGCTGATATGACAACATCTAATTGTTTTTAAATGTCAAAATATGAGATTTATCTAAGAATCAAAACCTACAAGGGGGGCTAGACAAGTGCCCAACGTTCAACGTTAACGTTAAACGTTAGCACCAAAATGTATGGGATTTGACATTTGTGACGTACGTGACAGTCGTTCGCGGATGTCAAATCCCATACATTTTGGTCCTAACGTTTAACGTTAACGTTGAACGTTGGGCACTTGTCTAGGGCCCAAGTTATCATTCGACCTGTCAGTAACCTAACGGATTTCATAAAAGCCTTTCCCTGTCAGTCCAGCGACCGCCGCCGTCAAATTTTGATAGATTAGATTCCAGTTCGACAGCCGATTGACTTGCCCAAAAAAATAAGTGGCGTGGTAAATAAGTTGTTGATGACTTATTGATTTTTGTATCGACAAATTGCTGTAATTGAAATATTGAGGGAATACTTTGACTGTAGTAGGTACTATTGACTAAAATTTATTTAAAGTGACTTTAGCGTTAGACTATTGTCAGCTCAGTCGTGCTACGATTATGGAATCAGTAAAACCTCCAAAACATCAGCCAATAAAATAAAAATACGCGAGTTAAATCTGTTAATAGTTGTTTCATTCCAATGTGTAATAACCGCGAAGGTATCAGAAATTATTGACTCTTATTTCATCGATTTTTGATGATTTCTTCAAATAGATACATCTAGAAATGCCTTTGCTTCATCATATCAACCAAAAAACGTCCACTGCTGGACATAGGTTCCCCAACGATGACCACATCAATCTCTCTTATCCATCGGTTACCAGCAACCATCACTAGGTCGTCGGACCACCATGTAGGAAGCTTGCTCGCACTAAGTCTTACAGTCCGTGGTCACCACTTGAGCACTTTATAGTCCCAACGGCTATCTGCTCTATGCGCAATGTTTAAGTTTAGCAACATTGAAATTAAACGATACATGCCAAATTATTTTGATGTCCTTGTATGTAAAACTTAACAATAAATGTGATATCTTTCGGTAAGATTGAGGACGCGGTCAAAAAAGTAGGTCAAGAAACTGAAATATCTGCTTCCATGCGTAAACACTGAACACGAGGTTACCCTTGATTCAAAACAACAAGATGTGACAGGAACTCTATTATAATATTATTATGTTGGTTACTTTTATTATAATGCAGTAGAAATTAGTGTGTTTGTTGGATGATAACTTGAGTATTGTCTATCGAATCTTTATGAAATTGGACAATGTGAAAGATGACATTAATGTATTTCTTAAGTTAGAACATGAGCGTAATTGAATAAGGGGTTACAAAGATATAAGGGTTAAATACGGGTTGGACAAAATTACGTATCATTTCAGATCGAATTATTAGTTTCTCAGTGTGTTTTTTGATGATTAAAGATGCTGTATAAAAAACTGGTGACGACACCAATTTAAAAAAAATCTTTACTTACACACTGTTGTGTGCATCTCTTTTTTTAAATCCATGGTCAACCCAAAGAGACGTGCGACAACTCCTCAAGTTTTTACCGTCCATTATTTATGGTTTCTGACTTTTGAAAGGGTCCGGGAATGTAATTAATCAAAGTGTAACTGTAGCCATGTCGCTCGGTGACAGGTTGCGATGGAAGTTCTTGTGATACGTGAGACGCGTCATAATTTTGAATCCTTCATGCGTGAAGGATGTGTAAAGTTTTGGATTAGGTGATTGGATTGTGAATGTTGGTTAATTATTTATTAGTCAATTATTTTAATTGCTTGGTTTGCTCATTTAGGCCTATTTTGAAGTAAGCGGGATACCTATAAAAGTAACATGGAAATTATATAATTATGTAGGTATCCAAATAAGTAATCAAGACTACTCTATTGTTTCTTGAAATATACTTCTAACATGCTGTAATATAACTACGCCCAAACTCTTGTGTGTAGTTATAGGATAAATTGTTCCTATATATGTCTTAAATTCAATTTGTACATGTTGAATACCTAAATTATTTGAGCGAAACCAAGTTACTAGTAAATCCAGATTTGTTTGTTTGTTAGGATGTTACTAACCATAGCATGGCAACACACAAGTTCTATATAAACTGTACAAAGGTAGTATAAGGGTATTCACCTATACTACGTGTTTTTAATATTCTTTGATTTTATAAAAAAACTCATTTGTGTATTTTCCATTCTGTAATTACAAGAAGCTTGTTTCGATTACTTTTCGTCCAATATACCTTATATTAATAATACCACTAAACAACAAAAGAATAAGGAAATACCCACATAATTCTTGGTATCTTATGGTAAAACTAACAATTATTTTGCCTCATTTCCCCTAGCAACACATTTCCAAAGAAATCCCTAAGGTTTGCTAATTTTCCCGAAACAAAGATTATTTTCCGATTCACGGAAAACAGCCTCTTTTCTTGATGTATCTTTGTGATTCTGTCGCTTACATATTTTACTACTGAAATTCGTATTATTTTGTTCAATAAAGTCTTAGATAGTGTTATCATATTTCGAAAAACTTAATCTACCTGTTGGAATGAAACAGTTATAACGGATTTAAGTTATTTAATTTTATTCCTGATATTTAAAAAATGTACAGTTTCCAGGTAGGTAGGTAATGAAATAGAATGCAACAAACCGATAGAAACAGAAAATATAGAAAAATAGATACCCACTAATAATATAATATATATTTTTTTAATAATAACGAGAACATTACCAAATCAAAGTTAACCTTAGCGAAATAAATATGTACATCTATTATCAATGCTAAGAAATAACGATACCCTACAGAATATAAAAGGAGAAAATAATTGGCTTGTCAAGGCCGATTCGTCCTTTCTTTATTGGATCAAAAAACGACGTGTCATTATTAAAATACAATATTTATTGAATTGCCAAAAAAAAACAAAAATAACTCTGGATATAATAACAATGATTTGATATAATAAATAATGCCGAGGAATTTATTGGTAGAAGAATGACAATAGAAAAGGAATTGAATAGTAGAAAATCCGGAAAAAGGTCAGGCTTGGAAGGCTGTATATTTTGTGAGGGAGGTACGATCTAGGTACTCTGGGAGTTCCCGATTGCGGTCTTAAGTACCCAATTGGGATAACGAGCTAGGTACTATCTCTTACCTGAGAGGTAATTGTGATGCTATTGGTATCTGGATCCTCTTGTGTCACAACTGACAAATCTGAACATATTAACTCAGGGCCTGAACTATAAGGATTAGAAACTTGAATTTTTGTACATAAGTTCCTTATTCTTAGGAATTCTTAAGGATTTTTGAAAATTCACCACCTAAGAGGATAAAAATATTGTTATCAAAATCAAAATATTATTACGGCGGGACAACTTCTGCTACCTACTAACTAAATAAGAAAAAATTGTTAAGCAGATAAAAAAATAGCAAAATGAACTGATTAAACTATTTGTGTATATATGTAAGCACTTTATTTAACATATTTTTTTTTACATAGGTATGAATTTAGTGATATCAAATTGCAAAGTACTCAATTTATAATGCATTACCTACATCAATTTGCATTAAAAAAACTAACGGCAAAATATACTAAAACTTTACTTTTAAAATATCTTGTAGGTTAAAGAGCAAATTACACTTTTTCAACGTAGATAAAGTAATGTATGCCCATTAGAGTAAAATGAAAGTTTCAGAACACTTTTATAAGGACGTTAGCTACATGAGTGGACTTCAGAAGTAGCATTTGCATGTTTCCGCTATTACTCCGGTAATGTCAGATAAAGTATAAAATGTATGTAGGTATATATGACCTATATTTTAAACTACTAGCCTCTGCCAGCGACTTCGTCTGCGCACGATAAATAACTTTTTATTTTTATTAATTGTCATGTATACAAACCTAGTCAAACAAATATTAAGATTAAAATTATATTAATATAATAAATTAGTAAAAACTAGATTTAAGTACATCTGACATAAAGGTAAGCACCACATTTACGATAGGTCGTTCTCATTACCTACTCTGTTTTCTTAAAACTTTCTATTTAAATAGGATAATAGCTCCAAAATAGTTTTTTTCAGTAATGACCCTTAAATTAATTACATTTTAATTCAACGTCTTAGAAACTGCCCGTAGAATAAATATAACTAATCATTTTTTCAAATAAATATTAATCCACTAAGCATAGCCGTTCAAGTGTTTCAAATTGCGTTAGCTAAACGTAAATTAGAAACGAAATAAAAGGGAGCCGGCGTGCGACAGGAATTCCTAACAATGGTGTTCGCAATGTTGGGAACAAAGCAATAACTTCGACATGCAAACTTCTTCCGTTATTTACTCACCGAATTTGGATTAAGGAATTACGAAATTTACGAATGTTCGGCGAATTAACTTGTCGCATTGTTGGAGTTAGGAACATTAATTTGTATAAGAAATCAATCCGTTACGTTTGATTGGCTAACTTAAGTGCTTAGTGACTTACTAGCTAAGTATTGGAGCAAAAAAATTATAGCGCTTTGCAATTTCTATGTTCGTAGCAGACTAGGCTGAGCTGATGATAGCCTAACGTTAGTGTTAACGCGTTAATTTATACCCATAAATTAACGCCAGTTAATTTCGTTATATT
Organism: Polylopha cassiicola; assembly: GCA_038024825.1. Taxonomy (NCBI): domain Eukaryota; kingdom Metazoa; phylum Arthropoda; class Insecta; order Lepidoptera; family Tortricidae; genus Polylopha; species Polylopha cassiicola. The sequence continues at coordinate 3,345,139 of CP149053.1, read as the reverse complement.
TTTTTTATTCCAATGTGTAATAACAGCAAAAGCATCAGAAATGATACACACTAAGATGGTAATTTAAAAAACAAGCAAAGCAATACCTACTTACCTTTCTGGTCTGTTTATAAATAAATGAGTTTACCTTTAGTAACATGCCTTTTTACCATATAATCAGGCAGTTTACCTTTCGCTGACATTGGCGAAATTATTCCAAATTCAAAAGTAGCACCGCCCGATTGGAGTTAAAATAAAACCATCTTTTCTCTCCATAGGCGTTCGCAAACTCAGCGCCGCGCTCGCAACGGGCGCTCGCGCCGGGACTTGGCGTATCGAAGCTCGTTGCGGAGGTAGCACTGCCCGAGTGGAGTTGACTATCGGAGCGGGTGCCGGGAATACCGCCCCGGCGGCACCAGCGGCTGAGCAGCACTATGTGGAACTGAGATTCGCTGATAGCATGCGGAGGCGGTACAAACCTGGATTGCCTTTTGTTGGACGGGTGAGTTTTGTTATAATTTGCATCATCTATTGGAATGAAACAACTGTTAACGGATTTAACTCGCGTATTTTTATTTTATCAGTTGTTTCATTCCAATGTGTAATAACCGCGAAGGCATCAGAAATTATTGCATCATCTAGTTATATGATTTATAGGTAGGTACGTGGTAGTCTTAGTTAGAATTATGCTGGTATTACTTCAAAAGAAAGATCCCGGTCAGCTTAGACTTACGTGATTTTAGGAATGATGAAATTTTTAGGATCAGTTGCGATGATCTCACTTTACGTCCCTCTACTAATATTATTAATTTGAAAGTTTATGAGAATGTACGGATGTATGTTTGTTAGGTACTCTTTCACTCAAAAACTACTTAATGAATTTTCATGAATTTTATTAATCTGACTGACGGACTAAATAGACGTCATCCCTATTACGAGTATAAGGGATTTAACTCGCATAATAATATTAGCAAAGAAGCAAGTTGCTACTTGTAAAGTTTTCGAAAAGTCAGCGTAAAATTAATACCTATAGCTAAGCGATTGAAATCCGTTACACGTCCAATGTGTAGTACATGCATAAACAGCGAACGCATCTGAATTTATTAAATCATTATTTCTGATAACTCTTATTAAGATATATTTTTAAAGAGTAGAATATTTTATGTAAAACTTTTAATCAAGAGATAAACGAAGGGCGGGTCGAGGCGACCCTTGGCACTGCATTTGAATTACAAATATTTGCGTCTGATGAATTTATTCTGGCAATAAAAACAGGCGTACGCATAAGGTTCATAAAAATATAGTATTAAGATACCGTTTCATTGTTAAAGTTATTTATATATCTTCTGTGGCTCGTAGCTCTACTTATAACCTTTTATTTGCAAAATGTTTTCACTACTCTGCATAATTATTGTAACATTGTGTTTAATAAACCGGGTGTGCCGTGTGGCTGTGTTATGGACACGGCCGATTGTTGTACGCGAATACGTCTCGTAACGGGTAATAGTTTTTAAATAAAATATTATTATTTATACAGTCCTTACTTAGCGTAATAAATTCTTTGATTCTTTAGCTATCCAGTGGTGTAACTGAAATTTGGATGGAGATGATAGATATGTAGCTACAAAACTAAACTGTATCCCCCGATTTTGTTATCATTCGTTTTTTTGGATTGCCACGTAATTTTAAAGACGTATCCACGTCAAAAAGCCTTCCTTTTAGTATTTTGCTTTTACCATATTATTATAATACCAAGAAATTGGACATCAAAACAAAATCATGTATTCTACTCAAATACTTGACTAAGTAAATCTTTATTTTAATTTCTGATGACTCGCGACTATTACACATTGGAATGAAACAACTATGAACGGATTTACTCGCGTATTTTATTTTATTGGCTGACGTTTCGGAGCCTTTACAGATTCCATAATCGTAGCACAACTGAGCTTATAATAGGCTTATGCTAAAGTGTTTCATAAGTTATATAAGATGTTTTATTCCAATATATAATAATCGCGAAGGCATCAGAAATTATTATCATTACGATTGTTATCATTAACCGTAGGTTATAATAAAAGAAGTATTTTTTCCACTCTTTAAATTCAACTTAAGATTTGACTTAAAGCCAAGTGTTTTTTTAGCAAAGATTTTTCTTGGCAAGCTTATCCCGACAAATCGAATGAATTGAATAACTTGACCGTATTCCTGGAATAGATATAAATCACTGATCATTATGTAGGTGACCTCTCATTGTGTAAACGAGTTCAATTATTGGTCGATCCTTCTCAAGTCTTCTTCTCTGGTAACTTTATTAGTTTTATGTATTTGCATAATTAAACAATAACCTCTGACAATAATTTTCTTACATTGTTTGGGAAACAAGACACAGATCGTGAAAATTGCATTATTACTTTTAACTATGCCTACATGGCTTTAAATACTAAACTTTTGGTCAAAGCTATCAATAATACGTAAATAGCTCCTAGTGGCTCTTGGAATAAAGTTTGAATATTATGTAAAATTGCACATCTAGATCTGAAGGTTAACACGAAAACCTTCTTTACAGCAAAACCTATGATATGTATGATACGGTGTAGTGGGCAGATTTAAGGAGTCTGCCCACTACACCGTATCATACCATGACTGTGCTATGAACGTATCAAGCACGGAAGGTACCTAATACGTAAGACGGTACGAGTCGGTGACGGAACGGTCTAGTGGACATAGTATCATGCTTTTCTATACAAAGAATATGTTTTTGCCTGATACGTTCATAGCACAGTCATGGTATGATACGGTGTAGTAAGCAGACTCCTTTAAGCTAACTCTTCTAGCTTCACATAAAAAACATAAATCTGTACAGAAAACTCCTGCGGAGCACTAGGACATATTTAAACAGTTTTTTCCTTTCCTTAAGAAAAAAACAACTTTTTACTTTAGCGTTAGACTATTGTCAGCTCAGTCGTGGTACGATTATGGAAACTGTAAAGAAACCGAAACGTCAGCAAATAATATAAAATTAAAATACGCGAGTTAAATCCGCTAAAAGTTTCATTCCAACTTTTTAAAGTTAATCCTGTCTAGGTGTGCGATCCATCAAGTATCTATTTATGCTATCACTTTTTTTTCTTTAAGAACATTTTTTTTATTTACCTCACAGTAGCTTCTGTAACATATTACGGCGTCCCAAGACACCAATCCTTTATCGACATTACTTTCCAAATGGCCTAAAACTCGTTAAGTCTCGTTCCAGCTTAACGTGCGAGTTTTAAAAATATTACCTCTAACGTGAGTGCAATTTATTTGCCGTATCTTGTCCCATAGCTAATGTTGTTTCATAATGTACCTAGGTGACATTTAAAAGTTGCGAAATGTATCGGGTAAAATTTACACAAGGAGTTATATTATAATGTAATGAACTCTTATTGGTTACTTGAAAATGAGGTAAAATTCAAATTTACGAATTGTCGTAGTTTATTAAAGACAAGAGAAGATTAGATACTATTTCACATTTTTTCCAGGTGTACAGTTTTATTTCGTTTTTTTCTAATAATAATAATAAATACAGTTATATTATGAAGTACCTATACTAATTGGAAGGAGATTGACTACAATAGTATGACGTTTCGAACCACATCATTTTAACAAGAAAAGTGCTCAATACGAGCACCAAATCCCGATAGGATTTAAGACATTTTAATGGATATCATTAATTAATAAATATGAACAGGAAGAAATAACCCCAAAGACGATTCAGGACAAAACGACCTGACGAAAAGTGACCATAATAGCAACCCCAAACAAAAGAGGAAAGGCATAGCAAAAGATTGTCGATTCACTTTAATAAAATTCCATTGACTATGTCCCCTTTTCCTTTTAAAATCACCACTAAACGCTTCTTCGGTAGCCATTGACGAAATAGAACAAGCGATAACAAATGGGGGCTCGTTAGGCTTCGTTCAGCGGATCTTTTGAGGGTACCATATCCGGACTTGGGACTATACCGATGATGTTAGGGATGACATGCTTCTTTCCAATGACAATAAAAATCTTTGGCATGATACAACTGGCTACTTAAATACAAAAAAATATATTTTAGTATGTAATAAAAGGCACTCTATACTCATATACGAATTACTGATATTACTAATAATCTATAGGTACTAATATTATAAAGAGGAAAGATTTGTATTTTTGTATGTAACGAATAATTTCAAAAAGTACTGGAAGGATTTTAATAATTCCTTCACTGTTGGAAAGCTACACTATTCCCGAGTGACATAGGATATAAAAAAAGGGATCCTGGCGAAGCCGGGGCGGGCCGCTAGCATGTAATAAAAGGCCATCTATACTATTATTATAAAGAGGAAAGGCTTGTTTGTTTGTTTGGATTGAATAGGCTCCAAAATGACTCGACCGATTTGAAAAATTCTTTCACTGTTGGAAAGCTACACTATTCCCGAGTGACATAGGCTAAAAAAGAGATCCGTGCGAAGCTGCTAGTATTATATAAAGAGACAAACATTTACTGTACGAACACTGTCACGGTTGAAACAACTGGATCGGTAGCTGAGGATCGTCTAACGCTAAAGTGACTATTTACTTTAGTTAGACTATCGTCAGCTTATTCGTGCCACGATTGTGGGAACATGAAGTTTTGAATACGCGAGGTAATTCAAAACTTCAGGCCGACATATTTTTTCTTTGCGTATTTCTAATTTACCTGAAGTGGATGGTTTCGATACCTGTATCAAATACTTGGAACAAAAGATAAATACACTTGTAAGGACATAGATGTCATTACGGATATTGTGAGAAAATCTAAAACTAAACCTAACATTGGAATGAAACAACTATTAACGGATTTAACTCGCGTTTTATTTTATTAACTGCGCTGAAATTGTCTAACGCTAAACTTTGACTTTAGCGTTAGACTATTGTCAGCTCAATCGTGCTACGATTATGGAAACTGAGTTTGAGTTTGAGTTTGTATCAGAAATTATTATCTAAACCTAACAACTTAAGTCCAAGATCTTAGTTCCACAAGATTCTTTTGTGCTTCTTGGCAATGGTACAATGTAATAAATTACTGAGTCTAACGAACGTTACATCGAGGTTCCCCTCGCCCGCATTATGTCGTTTCTTTCTATCTGAATTAGAAATATTAGGGGTTACATTCGGGAATCGGGTTTTGATTGATTAAGGTTCTTAAAGTCTTCATTGTTATGGGTACCTACCTATTAAAATCTTGTATCAAAAATTTTCTGATGCCTTCGCGGTTATTACACATTGGAATGAGACAACTAGAATGGTCTTAACTCGCGTGTTTTGTTTTATTTCCTGACGTTTCGAAAACTTTACGGTACCTATGTTTATAGCACGATTGAGCTAACGCTAAAGATAGTGCCACGTAAGTATATGGAATTTTTCGAAACGTTAGAAAATATTTTGTTAAGAAGTAAACTTAATAAGTAGTCACATCATTAGAGTATTTATCAACCGACGAAAAAAACGGAGGAGGTTCTCAATTCGACGCGTATATATATTTTTTTTTTTATGTATGACCACGCTTAACTTTTTACAGGGTGGTTCGATTTTGATAATTCTTTTTTTATTGGAAAGGGTATACATCGAAATTGGTCCCATTTTAATTTGGAAAAAAAAACCGACCCTAAGGGTAGAAAAATAGGGGATGATTAAATTTTCACACACCGATTGTATCGTTTGACCATGGGTAACTTTTTACAGAGTAGTCCGATTTTGATAGGTAATTCTTTTTTTATTGGATAGGGTATACCTCAAAGTTAATCTCATGAAAAATTGGAAAAAAGAAAGGGTGGGAAAAAGGGGGTTAATAGCAAAAACAAGGTAGGTAGCTATTTTAAAAATAATTAAAAATTAAGCATGTAATAATTTGTATAAATTATGGTCACTGAAAATTATAAAATAATAACTTTTTAATAAAAAAATTTAACCGCCGAAAAAAAACTAAAAGGCAGCAAAAAACAATAGCGCACTGAAAAGAATAAAATAATAATTTTGTCTTTTATAACGACTATTATTTTGGTTGTAATGTCTGATATTTTTGGAGTCGGTGCCAGCCTCAAACAAACTTGAGCACCTTAGTGAAGAGTTGAGAGTGAAGAGTTGCTGCACCAGCTGGCACCAACTTCAAAAATATCAGACATTACAACCAAAATAATAGTCGTTATAAAAGACAAAATTATTATTTTATTCTTTTCAGTGCGCTATTGTTTTTTGTTGCCTTTTAGTTTTTTTTCGGCGGTTAAATTTTTTTATTATCTTTAGTTATACATTTGTGTTCGTTATCTTCGTAGTTTTCATTCAACTTACAAGTTAGCTAAAAGGAATAAGTTTGCTCTCGTAGGTACTTGAAGCGTTTAACAAACTTTCACACTATTATAATATGCAATCTTAAACAAAGTTAAACAATGATATTTATACCATGACAAAAATTTGGAACTGGATTTTTTCTACCTACTATTGTCTTAGTACTTACTACTATTATTATCATTAAAACTAATGGTATTGAATCATAGATCGAATAACGATAGATATAACGTATCTGTATATAAGTAATAAAAAGGAAAAGTTTGTTTGTTGGTTGGATTGAATAGACTCCTAAATGACTGGATATACTATGTATTTAAAAAAATCTTTCACTGCTGTATAGCTACACTATTCCCGAGTGACATAGGCTATAAAAAAGAGATCCCTGCGAAGCCGAGGCGGACAGCTAGTTAAATATAAAGTTAGACAAAATATTTCCTATGTCCGTATTACATTTTCAATATTGAATTTGAAAATTAACACCAACATTCCGATTGGTAAATTACCTCTTCATTTCGATACGGAATCTGTCGCCACAGGTTTGGGCCTAAGCCAGGTCGGGTCGGGTTCTAATTACTTAATTAAGACAACAGTCGGCAGTTTAATTTTCGGACTCGTACTGAAAAATTCCAGAATGATTGGGTACTTGAACCTGATAGAAATAGTACCTAATTTAATAGATATTAGGATTTAGCCCAGGGGGCCTAGACAAGGTGCCAACGTTCAACGTTAACGTCAAACGAAACGAGTCAAATCCCATACATTTTGATCTTTTCGTTTGACGTTAACGTTGAACGTTGGCACCTTGTCTAAGGGCCCAGTTCATTAACCCAGGCGTAGAGGACTTGGCAGAAACCTAGAATAGTATTTTGTGTACCTATATACAATTCCACTAACCGTTTCATCCCTATAACATGTGATATTACAACTATATGTGATATTATAATATTTATTGGAATGAAACAATTATTATGGTATAATATCGGATGCCTTTACGGTTATTACACATTGGAATAAAACTATAAACGGGTTTAATTCGTCAGCCAATAAAATAAGATACGATTTATTCCATTTATTTTGGATTTATGGATCGCCATCAAAAATATTTTAGCCGTCGTTATATCAATTATTTTGTTTTCAATGAACATATTATACAAAAGATTGACTCTTTTTTGAATAGTGGGATATTTATGATCTGTGTCTAAAAAAGTCATATTTTCTTTTATCAGGTTGAGGCTATGAGTACTGAGAAGCGGGTTCGAGTCCGAGTGAAGTTGTATGACGACAAAACTGACATCTACAGTCAAGATATTGACATGTCTACTGGTGAAGGAGGTTTTATCGTCCCAACTGTCATGGCCGACGCACCGTATGTCAATTTGCAAGTAAGTTTTTATTGAACTCAAAAGTGGTTTAACATTTCGTTTGTGATTATTATAATCTGCATTTTATGTCGACGTGACAAGGTTCTAATTGTTTTTTTAAACAAATTAGAGATGACTTTTGACACTTAATCTATACTAATATTGTAAAGCTGAAGAGTTTGTTTGTTTGTTTGTTTGAACGCGCTAATCTCAGGAACTACTGGTTCGAATTCAAAAATTCTTTTTTTGTTGGATAGACCATTTATCGAGGAAGGCTTTAGGCTATATAACATCACGCTGCGACCAATAGGAGCGAAGAAACAGTGGAAAATGTGTAAAAAACGGGGAAAATATGAAGCCTCGACATGAAGAAGTGACAGAAGACTTTGACAGATCTTTGACGAAATAATCGGACGGGCAGGACGACGTCTGCCGGGGCCGCTAGTTTAAAAATAAATATGAATGCCTTTTTTGAAAGCAATTATCTTATTTATGTCTCAAGATATAGCATAGAAGCAAGTAAACCAAAAACCTTTAACCAAGTTAAGGCCGAAGAATCTTAACCCATCAAATGAAGAGAAATCTACTGTAACACTCACATCAAGGGCGTTGTAATATCAAATGAATTGCTAATCTCGCACCGCCTACACTCGCGTTATGTGCCCCCATAACTGTTTGTCGTAATTTGTATGAGGCACGTTTAGATTTAAATCTTAATCTGCCACTGTAGAATATTTAAGACAGTGTTCCCGTTAGATTATGTAAGGTAACAAGTGTTTATGTGAACGTAAGTCATCCTCCTTTTTCTAAATATGTCGAGGACTTTTTTGGTATGGGATTTCATTATAATCCTCCATATCAAGGTATAAAAGCATACTCTGGTATGTTTTATTTATGAATTAGATGTACCTAAGTATTACTATATTTAATACTAGCGGTTCGCCCCGGCTTCGCACGGATCCCTATTTTTTTTCAAAATATTCTATAGCCTATGTTACTCAGGGTGAACGTAGCTTCCCAACAGTGAAAGAATTATTAAAATCGGTCCAGTAATTTTTGAGCCTATTCATTACAAACATACAAACATACAAAAATAGTAAGTATAGATATAGATTATATTTAATATGTACGGCACTGTTTTATGAAGACAGTTCTTGTTTAGATAAGAAACGAATACTCTTATCCCCAGTTTGAATTACTGCGTGATCCGCAGAGTGACGATATCCAAATCAATCAGGAACTTTCGAAAACGGGTTAAGTTTATAATTAAACCTTTGACGTGTGGCTTCCCAAATCCCAACCCGTTAACAATTTAGTCAAACCACATCCATTCTTTCCTGTCTTTACGGCTTAAACCCAACCCTACCATACGTCAACAGCGCATAGCTAATACGGATCAGCCGTCCAAATTGGCCATTCGCGCCTCAACCTAATTCAGTTTAATCGGCTCATTAATTGGCCGGAGAAACTTGGGAAACTCCAATACCCCCGAGATAGTACTTGTTCCGACATAGAATACAAATGGGCAGATTTTAGGCCTCGTTGATAGCGTGATTGTGACAGCAGGGTCACTAGTGAACTCTGGCCGATTGAGATGTGTTAGAGTTGAGTTGATAGACTATCGTTAGCTCAGTCGTGATATGAATTGGAGGATTGTAAAGTTTTTGAAATTTCAGCAAATAAAATACTTAAAATACGCGACTTAATAGAAGCTGTTTGATTCATATATGTAATATAGAACAAATTACTATAATTTATACTTTTTTATTATAATGTTTTTTTGTTTCACGGACACAGATCGCTAGATTAATATACTATAATAATATGCTAATATTATTTATAGTCGATCTCGTTGCTTAGTCTTTTATCCTAATTCTCATGGTCTCGATATTTGTTAGTTTTTATAAATAGTTTCTTAAATACACGTAAACTATTCTGTAAAAAAACTCTCAGTTCAATACAGTGATTAAAAGGTAAACACTTTTTGCATTTTTCACTGGATTAACAATTCTGTTTATGTCGCTTTCTGTTTCAACAAAGCTTTATACTGGTATACAGACTTAAAATTTTTACGCATTTCTTTCATCTAGTCAGTGGGCAAGTCTTGTGCTAAGGCTGTGTGATTTCAGGCTATATTTTGGCAAACGCCTGTTCTGGCGTTAATCCGTAGCAAAGATTCAAGCGGTCCATGATAAGAGGCAGCTTTATTAACTGAAGGAAGACACGTTGGAATAAAGTAGATGGCTTTAAAGGAAATAGAAATCTTGATTTAGATTATTCGGAAGATAGTGTTTTTTTATGTTGTCATAATTTGGTTTACCTAGTCAAAGATTTTTGGAAATGGTAGAGTAATTCTCAGCTAAAAAGAACTAGGGTAACATTTTCAAAATTGATTATTTTAAAATACATGATCTTACTAGTGGATAAAATATTTCTGTTTTTCATGGTTAATAATATCTTTGATCATAAAAAACTCGTTACTTCTTGAATGTTTTATATCTACATCACAAAGTATCATTTCTATGTTATACTTCCTTACCGGTCCCATTAATTTCACTACCGACTATAAACACTCCACTGAAGATTTCATTAATCTTCAAAACTGTAATCATCAGTTTATTTCTGGATATAGGCTCCAACAGTCCGCCACTTAAATCTTCGGCCACTCTCATTACACTATAACCCTACTTTAAATGTAGACAAGTAATTTATACATCCTCATAAAATACAGACACTTTTATATGCGCTGTAACACCGCCAGAAGCAATTACATATAGTCAAGAGCTCGTGACGTCACCCTGCAAATAGATCACGCTTGGCAGGATTGGCAATCCAGCTAAAGTGCTTTTAGGCTGTGATAACTATCTTATGAATTATTATGCGAACACACGTGGTGTGACACAGGGATGGTAAATTTGGGAAGCCTTCTGACGTGAAGTGTTGTAATTTTGAATGTTTGATTAAACCTTAGAAGCTTGATTTGGGGTAAGGTTTGTAAATTGTGGATGCTTGAAGTTCCTTTGATACGATAGATTTCTGTGTGATTAAAAATAATAAAACATAGAAAAATGATACCTTGAGAGTTGGTACAATAATAATGTATTAAAGTATTAGTATGTATTAGTATAGTTACTTTTGCAAAATAGTTTTTTTTTTATTCATTATTATGTTCTATTGTATTTTGATAAAAGTTTGATATAGGTACTTATTATAATATTTATGATGACGACTAGGTAAGAAAAATGAAATCCCACTTAGACCGTCAGTTAGATTATTAAAAATTATAAGACACCTAATTTTGCTTTTTTTCAATCGAACTATAAATGACAAAGATGAGCGCGTCGAAAATTTGAGAATGGAAAATTAGTGACGACATGTTAAGGTAAAAAATGCGCCATAAAGTGACGTCACAAGCCACCACTTCCGAACTTTAGAAGCGTGGTTTTTTTTGCCTGAGAAAAGAAAAAAATCGTGTCCAATAATTTTTAAAAATCTACTTGATGAATAAAAAAAATAGTCGTCATGTCTATTGCAGAAATTAGAGCAAAGACAAGCATGAAATCCCTACTTCCCTACTAATATTATAAATGCGAAAGTAACTCTGTCTGTCTGTCTGTCTGTTACGCTTTCACGCTAAAACTACTGGACCGATTTTAAAGAAATTTGGTACACAGAAAGACTGGAGCCTGAGAAAGGACATAGGCTACTTTTTAACCGACTGCAAAAAAGGAGGAGTTCCATGCGGACGAAGTCGCGGGCAGAAGCTAGTGAACATATATTTTAGAAAACAACATAAGCACAGAAAAGGTCAAAGACCCATTTCCATTCCAATATCGTAATGATTTCGTTTATCCCTTCCTCTCTGAAATACCCATTTTTAATCACCAAAGTTACCGCGAAAAGGATCACTTAAAAAGTTCGACCAAATGTCATTACCCCTGTGTCCCGTACTTTGCGGCTAATGGCTGTACTCATCTCAAATTAGTTGGGTTATTGTTGACCGAACAGACACGTGTGGCAGGTTTAGTTGAGAAATTATAGTTCGGTTTCAAGGGGTGGAGGGAATTTGATTAAGGAAAATTTTAATTAAATTGTACCAAATTGTGCTGACGGTAGGTACATTTGGAATGAAAGCCAATAAAATAATATACGCGAGTTAAATCCGTTTAAAGTTGTTTCATTCCAATGTATAAAAACCGCGATGGCATCAGAAATTATTATGGTAAGTATACTTCTTATGCTGTGACCCAAGAGGGTTAGAAGCTATAAGGTAGAAGAAGTAGAAGCTAAATATTTCTCAAAAGTCATGCAATATTATGACATGAATCTAGATAATTTAATTTATTAAGATATAAGTAATATAAATAGCAATCGGATGATTTCCAGAAACTAAATTTTCCAATAACTCATCAATTTAATTATAGTCCATATAGATGACATGTACTCGCTCATTTAACTACAGGATTAATTGAATTAATCCCGATACTAATAATATTAATTAACTGTAACATTTTGTATCATTACCTATAACACATAATATCATGAAAAAACTAAAAAATCTTCCATTATGATTTTTATTATGACAGTTTTCATGGTCACACTTGAGAAAACGAAATTATAAGCAATTATAAAAAATAAAGAACAATAACATTAACTGAAGGCAAGCTCTGATGTAGGTATTTAATTTTATATAAGTACAAAGAAAACCAATTTTCTTCGCTAGATGAATTCTTGAAAGCGTTAGAGCCGTTTTCAAGAACTCATTGATAAAAGTTTCATGTCCTGAATTAAAAACCGAATTGGTTTAAACGATTATTTTAAAGCTAGAATAGGTATTTATTATTGAAATTGCTTTTTTTTCATTATGAACAAAAAGTAAAAACAATACGCTATCTAACCATTAAAATTTCCAATCTAAAGCTAACAATATATTAACTTTAATTTCCAATAAGCATAAATATTAAAAGATTTATAAAAAAAAAATAACTACTTCTATAAAATAAAGGAAACATTTTACAAGCGGAAACAAGAAATGTTAAAGAAAACACTCGCCTTCAACAAACGCCTTGTCAATAGTAGTAATTACCTATTAGATATCTATACTAATATAATAAAGAGGAAAGGTTTGTTTATTTGGATGGAATAGGTCCAAAACTACTGGATTGATTTGAAAAATTCTTGCACTGTTGAGAAGCTACACCATTCCCGAGTGAAATCCTACTAATATTATAAATGCGAAAGTAACTCTGTCTGTCTGTCTGTCTGTTACGCTTTAACGCTAAAACTACTGCACCGATTTAAATGAAATTTGGTAAGAAGAAAGTCTGGAGCCTGAGAAAGGACATAGGCTACTTTTTAACCGACTGCCAAAAAGGAGGAGTTCCACGCGGACGAAGTCGCGGGCAGAAGCTAGTAGGCTATAAAAAAAGGGATCCGTGCAAAGCCGGGGCGGACAGCTATAATATTATATAGTCCGTAATTACTAAAAAAAAATGCTCCAAAATGCACAAACAAATTACATTCATTTAAACCATTATCCAGTTTGTTAATAGGAAAATCCATCTCTTTCATAAAACTGCCTAAGATTTATGCCCCGTTTTATCGGTTGAGTTTTTCGGAGATTCGTCTCGGACTTAATTCGGGCAGATAAATTATGCCAAGATAGAGACAAATAATCCGCCACTCCATTAAATCTGTAAAAAGCAAATCCTTTTAAGAAATTAGCTAACTAATCTCAGCCTTGAGTTAAAGAGGATTAAAGCGTGAAAAATGCCTCTGGCGGTTTATGTTTGCTTCTTATTTTAAATTTTCTTGTTCTTGTAATCAACAATACCTATATATATTAGCCAATATCAAAACTTCTTGATGTTGCAATTGCATTAGTTGAAAGAGAGGTTCATATCGACAAAGTGTACAATGTAATAATTAGATCGGTTAATTAATAGACATCGGTCAACTAATTACGTTGATCAGTTCTGATTTTGCATTTAATGTACACACTGTACTTGGGATAATCAAGCAGGAATATACTATTTTCATTTTTTCATTTTCAGTCATAACGGTAAAACGAAACAGATTTGACTAATTCTTTTTTTGTTTCATATCCAATCAAATTATTATGATCAGGAGAAGGTTGTTTGTTGTTGTGTAAGAATAAAGTTGCACAAAGAGTTAGAAGAAACGAAACAAAACGTTAGCGAATAAAATAAAATACGCGAGCTAAATCCGTTTTAAGTTGTTTCATTCCAATGTTTACAGCAAAGGCATCAGAAGGGTGCCCCTTAAATAGCATAACATTAATTGTCATATATTGAAAACGCATAACAGACTTGGCATAACAATATTATGCATAACATACAATATGCATAATCATAAAATGGCATACTGCTTAAAATGCATAATAATGAAAAAGCATAATTTTAATTAGTATAACTTTATCTGGTATAACTTTAATATGCATAATAAAATAAATGCATAAATAAGGGGGCACCACAGTTTCCATAAAATGGAAAAGTCGATTAATGAGATACCGAAAATTATCTCAGACACTTTTTCATCATAAATTATTACAACAATTCTAGAAACTTTCAATAGTTATTCTTAGACATATCATTTAGTGTCGTGTATAATATTAATCATACTTGTCTTTATTCCAAAATTATCAGAAAAGTAGGTTAGGTTAGGTTAAAACTGCGACACTTGCAGGATCGATTTGCTACCAGAAAAGTAGATCAGTTTTTAAACATATTTTTTCATTTTATTGGCCCCAATAGATGAAAATAAAAGTATATGTATGAAAACTTTTTTTTTTTTTCAATATTGAATATTGAAAATTTGGTATTTATGCACACAAAAAACATATTTAAATCAGTTGAGGTTGTGAACAGACTCTTAAACTTTTTATAATTTTTCATATTTATAAATAATAATTTTAGGCTTTTTATTTTTATGCTAGTTTATCGTTATGAGTATTTACATTATGCGTATTAAAATTATGCATTTTCAATTATGCTTATTAATGTTATGCTGATTTACAATTATGCTTAGAATTGTTATGCTACTTCAAATTATGACGATTTATTTTATGCGTTTTAATATAGACCCGCATCAGAAATTATTTTGGATACGAAAAATTTTATTAAACATTAACGTAATACCATCTCAATGACAAAAATTTACATCCTAATAATCACTAAGTACTTATAGCTACTCTGTTCCTAAAGTTCTGAATTCCTAATCATCCAACTTCATAATGTCAGTTTCTTCGAACTTTAGCAATCCAATATCCACCCTCGTCGCACTGGCATTTAGGTTTTTGCTGATACCAGGATTCGAACCCACAATGTCCGTTTCCTAGTCAAAGTCTGACCACTAGACCTGGTGTCTTTGTGCAATGAGATGCAAATTATACTAATTTATAAATGAATCGAATAAAAAAATACACGATCACGTTCCAAACTACTCCAAAATTCTAATCAAACAACTCAGTCTGTGTGCAAAAACCAAATGCTTCCATTAAACATTCACAATTCGATTCGAATAATCGCTTCTCGAACAATGACATCGAATATTCGATTTGAAAGTTGGCAAGTTCGCCGCCTGTGTGTCCCAGATGAGAAGTCCGTAATTTGGACTATTCCATCTAAGCCTTATATTGGGAAATGTTTCCGTCTCTCTCGCACTTCAGGTGAAAGATGTACGTGAGAAAGGTGCAGAAGATGAGATTACAGAATAGACTAGTTGGAATCAATTCATTTGCCAGATCCGCTGCGGTTAGACCTCAAGATCATTAATTGGAGTTGAAATCTCACTTGAAGCCTGTTAAGGCTTAGGCTAATAACCCTGATGGTTTATTTGGGGCTATTTGTATTAGATGATAACAAGACATAGGTTTTTTAAATAAGGTTTTGCGTTAAGGGCCCTGACAAGTGCTAAAAGATACTTCTTATTCGCTACAGTTTTCTGAAGGTTGTGGCTGACAGATGGAACAGTGCCTTAGCTAAACCAACTTTTAATTGATCTCCTAAGATTGACATTTAAGTTAACATTAGATTAATTTTTAAGTTCCGTAGTTTAGGTACTGACATAATATTATTATCATTGGTCCAAAATAAATGTGGTTTTTTTTTATAATATATATCGAATGAAAAAATTAAAATGGATACGCGGCGCGGTCGAAAAATCATGTGGTCAGTTTTGACGTATGGTGATTTCATACAATTTTAAATTTGTTTAGTTCGGTTGCTATTATCATTTGGCATGTGTTTAGGGGCAAAAGTTGTCAAAACACAAAAAATTGAGATATAAAAAAGATAGGTAGGAAATTACATTAACTACCTACCTAAGTATAACTTGTTCTTTCAGAGTTATGAATTATATAAACTATAAGTACTTTCATTAAGAGATAAAATAGCAGATTCTGAAAGTCAGAATAACAATTAACATTGAAAGAACAATTAATCGAATAAAAACTATACCTATCTATGTATTTATACTTCGATAGTTTAACACTAAGTGACGAATTTGTTAAAAGATGTAATCCATCTACGAACTTAGCTAAGTCCACGTATGGCAGACTAACCTTTAACCGCCAAACTAATTTTAAACGACATTTTAAACTACACCTTACGCGGTACACCTAAGGTCCTTTTTGCTTTGTAACCTGTGCCGTCTATATCAGACGTGGCTGTCAAAAGGGCTAATTGAATTGCTGAAATACTTGGAACTGTGAACTCAGATAGATTTGGGGATCAGATCAGAAGTTCGGATGCATTAACGTTTTGGTTTTAGACTGAAGTTCAATTTAATTAAGACTTGAGCTTTCCTGATTGAAATGGCTGCCAACGATCTAGATTTAGGTCATTAGAATTTAAGTTAGGTAATTAATGTTTATTAAATTGTGTCTTTTAGTGCCTCATAGAATATACTAGAAAATTGCGTTTTTTATTTGTGTTTTTAATATTTTTCAGAATATACGTGAAGCTTTATTGGTTTTTTGCAGTGCTTGCCAGATTAGCTCGCAGGTGTTATATTGTTTTCCAACTTACTTGACTCTTTTTATTATACTGTGGATAATTGATAATAGGTAGCTAACATCTTTATAAATTACTAGCTATCCGCCCCGGCTTCATACGGATCCCTTTTTTTATAGCCTTTGTCACTCAGAAATAGTGTAGCTTCTCAGCAGTGAAAGAATTTTTCAAATCGGTCCAGTTGTTTTGGAGCCTATTCAATCCAAACGAACAAACAAACCTTTCCTCATTATTTTTAGTATAGATAGCCATTCAGTAGTTTCTGTGTAACAATCAGCCATACATTCACACAATCATACATACATACTTACAAACTTTCGCATTTATAATATAAGTAAGGACAGGCGCGTGCAGTGAGAGTCACGAATGTACTACGTCAGGGTAGGCACTCCATATAATTATACCAATGTGCTTATATGGAATGCACGCCCTTGAGTAAGGACCTGTAAGGATAAATATTTGACCAAAAGTCATACGTCAGGCTAAATCAAAACTAGCCAGTCTCGTAGTCGTTATGTCAAGATAATGATAAATCTCTTCATATTAAATCGTATTAAATGTCGTTCGGAGCTTTAAAGCTGTTCCAACTTTTACTGCAAAGCACCTTAGCATAAAACTATGTTCCTGCAAAGTTTGTGAGTGTCATAACAAAGTCGGCGCAAAGAAGTTACGATAACTACAAACAAAGTTATATTCCAGTTTATGTACAGCTTTATTCAATCCGGTATGTCGATAATGCATATTTTATAAGTTAAACTCGTGTTATAAACTATTTAAATCAATATGGCAGTATTGTTTTTTACATTAGTGTTAGTCGTCAGCTCAGTCGTGCTACGAATATGGGAACTGTAAAGTTTTCGAAATATCAACAACAACAACCTTCACTATGTAAGCTATATCTATATATGTACTACTA
The DNA here is from genome assembly GCA_038024825.1 of Polylopha cassiicola. Classification (NCBI taxonomy): domain Eukaryota; kingdom Metazoa; phylum Arthropoda; class Insecta; order Lepidoptera; family Tortricidae; genus Polylopha; species Polylopha cassiicola. Next base: position 3,327,494 of record CP149053.1, on the reverse strand, counting down.
GCTGTGCCCGCGACTTCATCGGCGTATAGTTATTTTCCCCGTTTTTTACACATTTTCCACTGTTTCTTCGCTCCTATTGGTCGCAGCATGATGTTATATAGCCTAAAGCCTTCCTCGATAAAGGGTCTATCAAACAAAAAAGTTTTTTTCAATTCGAACCAGCAGTTCCTGAGATTAGCGCGTGCAAACAAACAAACAAACAAACTCTTCAGCTTAATAATATTAGTATAGATATACTATATCCAGTAGTAAGTGATGTAGATAATCTTTATCGTGCCTAAGCAAAATTCACCCGTTTACACGATAACCTGTACTTTATCCAATGTACTTTGTCAAATAGGTTCACAGCATTTAAAATAAATATCCAAGTGCGTTTATATTTTTGATTTTTATAAAATTTGTTTTACTTAAGACCAGTTTAAATATAATAATATAAAAGCAATAAATAATAACTAGGCGCGTATTTGGTGGTGTTTATGTAGGCATTCCATCTCGCCTATATGACATGCACGCCCGTGTTAATAACTAATAACATTTTATCGTTAATTTAAACTAGCCGAGCAATTTGAAACATGATTAAACGGCTTACCCAGCAAATTCGATAAATGTTGAAATTAATGAAATTAGCCGACGCTGCCTGACCTCGCCCGTCTGCGTCTAAGTTCGTAGGTATTGGTAATCGTGTGAAGTGAGTTTCAGTCGATAATGTAATTTTGTTATCTATGGTAGCTTGCGTCTGATTTCAAGACGGATTTGAGTCCAGGACGTGAACATTAAAGAACTTTCCATTTGATTACAATAATAATAATAATAATATCTATTGTTATTATATGAAATTCTCGTGTCGTGTAAAATTCTAGTGTTTGTTGCCAAATTCCTTTGAAACGACTTGATTTTTATGAGATTCTGTGTGAATAATATAGGTTAGGTCTGAAAATCGGCCAAAATATTATTATATTCTTCATAGTCACCACCCTTAAAGTTTTTTACTAGCCGTAGACATTTTTTTTTATTTGTCAATGAAAAATACAGACAACCCTAAATTTTGGAATGAAACAACTATTAACGGATTTAACTCGCGTATTTTTTTTACAATAGTCTAACGCTAAAGTCAGCTCAGTCGTGCTACGATTATGGAAACTGTGAAGAATCCGAAACGTCAGCTAATAAAATAAAATAAAAATACGCGAGTTAAATCCGTTAATAGTTGTTTCATTCCAATGTGTAATAACCGCGAAGGCATCAGAAATTATTAACCCTAAATTTTAACAACTATACCTTCAACCCCCATTTTTTAATTAAAAAAATTCTGACTCAGCTAGTGTAGTGGGTAGTGATTCTGTCTGTAGTCTTTGTATAAGTTGGAGAAATAAGCTACATTAACATTTTTTTTTTTTTAATTTATTTAACAAATCGACAAGAATACATAAAAACATTTTTTAAAAACACCTCTAAAACCACGCAGGATTTGTGTGAGGATTATTCTACTCAATCTATACATATATTAATAAAAATGGAGAAAAACGAAAAATACACTTTACATTTATATTTTAGACAAGTAGTGATTCCTTACTTTATACTTTAAAATGCGTTCATTAAGTATGTCTCAGTTTTACATCGATGTCATTTAATAAGCCGAGGAATTAAGTAAGCACTGGTTCGTTGTCCGAATACATTGCAATGACTTATAGTGACCAATCTCTTTTGAGACGTCATTCTCGTTACTTTTTCATGTGAGGAAGCGATCTGGTTCAAACTCGATTATATCTTGGAATGAAACAACTATTAACGGATTTAACTCGCGTATTTTTATTTTATTTTATTAGCTGACGTTTCGGATTCGTTACGGATTATATTTGCCAACATGTACGAGCGCAGTATGTTGTTGCATCGAAACGTAATTCTTGATGTAGCTCATTTCCTCAATATTCAGAACTAGGGACTGACATTTGAAACGCCCGTGGATTCCCCCTTAATGCACTAAATGTCTAGCTTGTATAAATTAGTGCTAACGTGAAGTCTTGCACTTTAGGCTATCTAGCTAACTAGTGTAAACGTTACCTAAGTTCTTAGTTAAAGATTTAGTTAAATACTTTGACTGCCGAGGCAAGTTTGAGTTAAGTTTACCTAATTTAAGCAAATTACTCGTATTGGAAGTTAAAATAATAATAAAGCTTTATACAATAAAGTTTGTTACAATGTGAGCAAATTAAATAATGACGTATGTGTAATCATTTTGTGGATTTCTCAATATTGGAAAAATTAACTATATAGGTACTTCTTTTAATGATCTATTACAAGAGAAAAAAAGTAACATCATCATCAAACATAAGGATACACAAAACTGTACTACTAACACCATAACACCTATGTTTACAAATAAATGAATTTGAATTTTGATTTTGAATTAATAGGAAGTGGGGTGTACTTTTTAATCGTTGAAATTTTGTTGTATGAATTTTAATAAACATTTAAATATCTAGGTCTTATATTAATCTAAAAACAATACATTCTAACATCAAATAATATAATTATTCTTAAAGCTGCTTAGAAAATTCACATTTCCAACGCTTATCGTAATTCGTATTTTTATTTTTTGACTCTGAAATCTGCCCCCACATGAAATACCCACTAAGATATTATCGGTCTCCAAAAAAAACAGCACGTTTTAAAATGTAAATCCATTGTCAGCACCACAATATTTTTCGCTTACAAAAACAGCATAGCAACTTTTAACGCAACTCAAACCAAAAATAACAGCGGTGCAAAAATACTCGTTACACGCCGAACAATACGAAAAAGTTTTTTTACGTCGAACATCAGAATTTGGCAACTAAAATGAATATTGAGTGCGTGGCAGAAAAGTTGCTTGACGGGTACCGTATCAATCACTCTTTGTAGATTTAGGAATCGACAAGACCTGTATTTTTTCACATTCAAATTGATTGACATTTGTTTTCTTTTGTTGCTATGAAATGGTAATGTGCAAAGTGATATTTCGTCAAATTAGGGATTGTTTTTAGAAGAATATGCAGAATAATTTCTGATGCCTTCGCGGTTATTATACATTGGAATGAAACAACTAAGAAAGACTTTAGCGTTAGACTATTGTCAGCTCAGTCGTGCTACGATAATAGGAACTGTAAAGAACCCGAAATGTCAGCTAGTAAAATGAAATTAAAAATCCGTTTATAGGTATTTTATTCCAAGAATATGAAATTCAAATACCTACAACAAAATTACTATTTATGTCAATTTAAGTACTGTTTTTCGTCCTTTTTTGTATTGCTAAACTTACTGTGTATTTTAAATTACAAACGTATAAAACAATTGAAAATAAATTAATATGATTTATTCTAATGTTCTATTAAGCTTTTTGACACTAGGTAATGTTTTTAATATGTCAGCATAAACTAACCTAACTTTAATAGAACGTTATACCTCTCAAAGAAGCTAACTCTATAAATTTCTGATGCCTTTTGCGGTTATTACACATTGGAATGAAACAACTATTAACGGATATAACTCGCGTATTTTTATTTTATTTTATAATAATATGCTGACGTTTCGGATTCTTTACAGTTTCCATAATCGTAGCGTAACGCTAAAGCGTTAGACTATTGTCAGCTTAGTCATAAAAATACGAGAGTTAAATCCGTTAATAGTTGTTTCATTCCAATGCTTCCAATTAACAAAAAATACCAACATAACAAAAAGTATAAAAACAGAACACCAAAAACCCACGTCAATGAACACAGTTGCAATTCCGCATTCAAAACCACAAAAGGGGCGTTCAGAACTTAATTTTCTTTCGGAATATTTCCGCATCAAAAAGCCACAAGCTTAGCATAACTTGTTATAAATTTAATGAAGTTTTCAAACGCGGTTACGTTTGCAAGCACAAAGACACCTGTGCTTGACTCACTTAGTTCCGACATGTAAAAGCAATTAATTACAGTGGGGAATAGCTTCTTGTTAGCGCTTTTGCAGTGCTTTTGTTGGCCACTGGGGTCTAGACTGCTAGATGGAGATTTACGGAAGCTAGTTAGGACTTAGGTCATACGTAGGTAGGTGAAATAAATCACTGTGATTTTGCAGGTTGATTTCTTTGGGGCTGTGGAAGATATGGTTTAAGTAGTTATTTAATAAAATAGACGTAATGGATTACTATTATGAAGGCGCGTGCAGTGAGGGTCACGCGTGTACCACGTCAGGGTAGGCACTCGATACATTTATACCATTGTGCCTATATTGAATGCACGCCCTTGATTATGAACAATAAAACAAAACCTACTATGTACCTGCTTAGGTAATGAGTGTTTGTTATTTATTTATGTAGTATTTTTCTATTTCGTATGTTTGAAAAATTATACCTAGTATAATTATTATAAATATTATGACTAGTTGACTCAGCGAAGTTTGTATCGCGTTTTTTGAATAAAAAATAGGCGTTGTTGGTAGAAGAGTGAAAATTGAAGGTTGTATTTTTCAATGCCGAATCATAAAGAAAATGACAAATAATTAAAAACTTTGGGGTGGACCACCATTCTCATTTAGGGGTATGTACCTAAAGTAAATGTTGTCCGATTCTTAGATCTACCCGATATGCACACAAAACTTCATAAAAATCGGTCCAGCCGTTAGGGAGGAGTTTGGCAACAAATGCCGCGACATGATAATTTGATTAGAAGATAGATGTACTTAGACATCTTTTAATTTGAATATGAAAGTGAATCATCCATTTTTTTCATTTTGTGTACTTTACAATTCAATTATTAATTAATAAAACTCTATAAAGGAAAAATAGGTTAATTCCTTAATGAGTACGTCGAATGACGTCCAATAATCATTAATTAACATTGAGCTGCGTTATGTATTTCATCCAATCACGAATAAGCATTGTTCCATTTTAATCCTGTTTAAATAGGTTTTTGGCCGCGTTATTGGTTAAAATTGTTCCATCAAATTAATAAGGCTTGATTGTAAATAGATAATTAGATGACGCATTAAAAGGGATAAATTTTTAGAAATGTTACGTAAAATTTTGTTCAACGTTGAAACTTTTTAGTCTTAATAATTTCTGATGCCTTCGCGGTTATTACACATTGGAATGAAACAACTATTAACGCATTTAACTCGCGTATTTTTATTTTATTTTATTAGCTGACGTTTCGGATTCTTTTCTTTACTGTAAAGAATCCGAAACGTCAGCTAATAAAATAAAATAAAAATACGCGAGTTAAATCCGTTAATAGTTGTTTCATTCCAATTTTTAGTCTTAAGTTAAATATTTTACTGTTGGTCTAGTAGCCAGGTCATTTCGAAACGTGTTACGGGTTCCGATCCTGCTAGGGGTGAATCTCAATGTGATGATTGTGAGCATTGTCATGACTTAGGTGAGTCTGGACATAAGCAAATAAAAAATACACAAGTTAAAATCGTTACTAGCAATTGTTCATTCTAGGAGTAATACCTAACTGCGAAGGCATCAAAAGTATTAAGTACTTATATGTAGTGTTTATGTATGTTTATCCTTAGCTTAATTTTAAAAGTAGGAAAATCAATTGTTGTGGAAATTATCTATAGATATTTTACATATCTATTTCTTACTAACTTCTGTCCGCGACTTCACCTATGTTTCACATGAATTTTCAAAAATCCTTTCTCATTGTTTCCCTACGTTATAAAAGGAGCCCCTGTACAAAATTTCAAGTTCCTACTTCTTATAGTTTAGGCCCTGCGTTATATATCAGTCATTAAGACATCTTCTCCTTTTATATATACACCTACTTATATCTTAAGTCGTTCTCAAAACTCCATTATATTTAGTATTTTTATTTTATTTTATTAGCTGACGTTTCGGATTCTTTACAGTTTCCATAATCGTAGCACGACTGAGCTGACAATAGTCTAACGCTAAAGTGTTTCATTCCAATGTGTAATAACCGCGAAGGCATCAGAAATTACTCCATATTATTATTGATTATCTAAAGAGTGTAGTTTTATGTTAAACACTGTCCATACTAAAATTGAAATTAAATGTTTTTTCTTGCAGCGTCTGCCAACTATTCTGAGTTCAGTGTTCACGTCGGAACGTACGTAAAGTTGGAAAGTTTTATATGAGAGGTCGCAATAAAACTCAGTTATTGTTGTTTTATGAGGGAAATCTGCGTTTTATACGGTCCGTAACGGATGTACGTGATGTTTTTATGATATTTTTTTAATTTGTGAAATAAAACGGTGTGATAAAATTTAATATTCGGGTGATTACGTCCTTTATTTTTTTGGGGATTGGTTGATTTGGATATGTTAAAATTTTTAGTGTTATTCGAACTGTCTAGTTAGTAGGTTAGGTACCTAGGTGAAAATATAAAAATATAATAATTTGTATTAAAAATGTAAAAATATATTAATTTGTATTAAAATCGGAAAATGGCGGTTCGAAGATTGCCGGCGGATTTATAATAAAAAAAAATATAATAATTGTGGTAAAGCATTATACCTATATATATTATTATAATGTTAAACTAGCCCATCATTTATAAACTGGTAGGTAAGTATAAAAAAAAAAAATTAAAGGCAAAAGAAATTATAGGTTCCTACTAGGTATATTTTAAGTTAATTTTTTATCATATTATTATATCTAATCGAGGAACGCATATTAATATGTATTTTATCAATAAACAAGCGTATGAATCAAATATTGTTAAACAGGTATAAAAAAATAACTAATTCCAAAATGAATTTCGTTCATACCTTTTTAGGTATTTATGTTCTACTTTATTAGGTATTCCTACCGATAACGAATTTATATTCGAAATGCCGATTCTAGTACCAGGGAATAAATAACGGATTTTCTCAAAACTTCCGCCCTCCTACGGGAGGCATGAATACTTGAAGGGAATTTTGTAAAATTTGGATCAATCTCATTACAGCCGACGACACTTTGCAAACTCACAAAGTTTACTTGTAAATTTTTTTTCGCCCTCCCATACCTCTGTTCTTGCCTGATATAAGATTCTATGAAAAATGGCCTTTATTAAAAATGCCTGATTTATTAAATTTCATTAAAAGTTTTGACTTAAATTGGATATAAATTAAACGCTTCAAGATATAGGTACGTCGCGTTCATTATTATTTTAATTTTATATCCGTGTTAAAAAGGACTAGTACTGTTTTTAGAGTCAATTAAACAAAAAATAATGAAAATAAAATAACCTTAAAGTCCTACTTCCACGTGTTCACGAAATGACGTCACATGTCCCCACTCCCAAACACGCTTCATCTTTGTCAATTATTGTTTTATTGACAATAGAAAATACGTGATCATTTTTCTTTACCAATACACTTTTTTACCTAAGCAACATTATTATTCAAAAATTGTTATATCTCCCAACCAAGTGACTTAACAAAACAAATGAGCCGTGCTTTAGAAAAAGTTTTTTCCCCGCGATTTAAGGGACACGATAAAGGACTATCGGAACAAATGAGCTGAAAGTTATCCTACATAAAGGAAGGGCGTAAAGTTTTTTTTGTTAAAACTCGATTATCATTAATCTTGCCTTTGATAATGGTTACATTCGATAACGACATTCTTTATAGATGGCTCTGTTATCTTATTTGCCATTTATTTTCTTACTTATCAAGTGTTTAGATAAAGAATTTTAAATCCTTGACGAAAACAAATGACGATCTGCATTCGCTGATGCTCTGGAAAGCAATTAACCAACTTGGACCTAGATCTCAGTCATCCCAGACTTAAGTAATTTTTGGGAAGATGATATTTTCGAGATTTTTAGTAGGTATAAAATAAACTTGGAAAGGAATGGATACTTTGGAATGAAACAAGTATTAACGGATTTAACTCGCGTATTTTTATTTTATTTTAATTGCTGACGTTTCGGATTCTTTACAGTTTCCATAATCGTAGCACGACTTGAGCTGACAATAGTCTAACGCTAAAGTACTGGATACTTGTTAAACTATAAGCAGAGCCGTTGTACAGGTAACAAGTATCAAATAGTTTAATAGGAAGCACGTAGTCACTCATATAAGCATAGGTATTCAAGTCCTACTGGAGGCCTCGATTTTTCCTACTCTTGTCTTAGTTAGAAATGTATAAAAACCTAATACAGAAAATAGAAGGACGGGATTAAAATTTTCATACAATGCACTAATCAAAATGAAGTGAGAACCATCTGCAATTTTCAGACTGTCATTTAATTTTTTAAGCTTCGACTGCAGACAGCTCTGAGAAGATTTCTATGAATTTAATTTACTATAAACTGTCTGGTCCAAGACGATATCATTCTTTGGTTTCTGTATTTTTTTTTATATCAATTATGCAATCAATAAGATCCCTTTATCAAGAAATTTTCCAGCTCCCACATTCCCTTTAAGAAAAGGTGGAAATTATAAAGGACCCTGCCAATTCAAGGTACCATTTGGGATTGAATTAAGGAAAATATTTTTTTCCTAAAAAGACATGTACGAGTAGGTTTTGTGATTTTACAAATACAGAGTGACCCTCAGCTCTCTCGCCAAACAGATTTCTTTTGAAGTGGTTTTTCCAGTGAATTTGGCACAGTGCGCCTCATATTAATATGTGGCCCAAGTTCTTTCTATATTCATCACCTTTTTGAATATTGCGTTTGAAATTTCCCTTAAATATAATCAAGTAACTTTTTTATATTTTTAGTACAAATGGAAATAGTCGCACGATTATGTTATTATCATTAAGGTAGGTACTTGTATCTTGATAAACTTCGTCATTACCGGAGGGTACCATCCGTTTAATTTGATACCTCACTTGACCAAGTTTTATCAACATTTTCTACTCTTACTTAACACCCTATATCTTCGTAATATTCTTTTCTAATAAAGCTCTCGCTTTAATATTAAAATTCTATGAAGATGATAATCTTACTTAAAATAAAATTTCTAAATTATTGCCAAATTTCCTAAAGATCGGATCAACGATACAAATTATATTATCAAACACTCAGTCGTCCCTCTAGCAAAGTCAAATCTAAAACCTCTCTGTCACTCGATCGACTACTTACATTACAAACTAGCGGTCCGGCCTGGCTTCGCACGGATCCCTATTTTTTTCAAAATACAAGTACTATAGCATAGGTTACTCAGGGTCATCATTTCCTTTGCCATTTATTATAAAATTAATTTTTTAACGACACGTGTCACTTAATAAATTTATATTACCTAAATCGCCAGCTCGCCTAACTTAAAGAACACACAATTTGGTCGCAAAAAGGCCTTTTTTCTATTCAGTAATTATAGTCAGTCTAACGGAAATTATTAGCGGAAATTTGCTCTTCGGAAGCAGCCTCCGTGATCGTTTTATGAAACTCAGTGATGTAGGTACATCGTACATATTCTGTTGAATATAAATATGTTATAATATTACCCAATATATTATAACTAGCTTCTGCCCGCGATCTATTTAAAAAGTAACCTATGTCCTTTCTCAGGCTCCAGACTTTCTTTGTACCAAATTTCATTTAAATCGGTCCAGTAGTTTTAGCGTGATAGCGTAACAGACAGACAGACAAAGTTACTTTCGCATTTATAATATTATATATTAGTAGGGATATCAATTATATAACCCAGGTACCTAGTACTATCATCATCATCATCATCATCAGCCCATCGCAGTCCACTGCTGGACATAGGCCTCTCCAATTACTCCTAGTACTATATCACTCGATTTTTCCATTCCTAAGGCCAAAGAGCTGATACGCCGTAAATAGGTAAAGTCAAATGTCTTTTTAACCGACTTCAAAATAAAGGAGGTTCCCAATTCGTCGGGATCTTTTTTTGTGTGTTCCCCGATTACTCGAAAACGCCTGGACCGATTTGGCGAATTCTTTTTATGACTCGCACTTATGTCGATGTGATGAGCACTGGCATCTGTACCTGAGTCTTGGACGTTTTATATGTATTATGTATATTTATCCGTTGTTTAGTACCCATATTACAAGCTTTGCTTAGTTTGGGATTAGATTAATTGATGTGAATTTTCCAAAGATATTTATTTATTTAAGTCACTTTTCTGTTAAAACGTGATGGCCACTGTCTTGCTGTATTATTCTGCCAATAATTTACGAAACGTATAAAAAACCATTGAACATTTCCCCTTTAAAAGTAAGGAAACCTGAGACCCAAGACATGAGCAATTTCCACATGCCTACTGCACAGGAGAACGAGAAATTCAATAAACATAAAAATGAAACGTAATAAAGCCTTATATCAGTCACAAGCAGGCAAGCCAATATTCCTCCGGCATGTAAGAAAAAGGACGTAACAGCCACTGGGCCAACTTGGGTCCAACCCTTCTTATGTCGTCACGGTTCTACTAAGCCTTTGCATAGACTATAATATTTTTTCGATCTTGTAAGTCGCTTACGCCCTTTTGTGTGTCATGGGGATTCTAAGGGTTACGGTGATAGGGGAGTATGACGTATCGAGTATTGGACGTTTTATTTAAGTGGTTTTGGAAAAATATTATTATTGTCTTTTAGTGGTCGATATATTATTATTATTTGCCTTCGTTATCTTTCTGTATAATATTACATTTTTGTTCAAAATCAGCGTGAAGTTTAGTAGGAACCTACCTTTTTTGCAATATTTTTTTTTACTGTCTAACAAGTTTTTAATTTGTATTTTAGGTTATTTATTAAGTTATACGTTTAAACTCAATCACTAATTTAAGGCACAAAATGTGAACTCTTGCAAAATGAACGATATTCGAATCTAATCTATTGTCAAGGGTTTCAGAACTGACATTTGACCACGATTTTTTTTGTGAGATCAATCTCGTAGATCAGATAAACTGTAAAAACCATTTAAACATCTTTTTCCAAGATGGCGGCCGTGCAACGTCATAAACTTGAAATGAATTTTACACTAACCTGTCTTATTATCTAAAAAATTCAATTGCATTTGACAAACGCAATCCCAAACGTATCTTTTCAATCTAGTTTATATTTGACAAATATTTATCGTTATTATTATTTTACAAATTAATGTTTAAATACCAATGTATTGTTTTGTTTCAGGCTGAACTGGTAGCGGTGGAAGGTAAAGAAATCGAGACCCACTACGTGTTGGCGCGAGAGAGAATTCGCCGTTGGAATTCTACGTCTAAATGCTATTTGCTTGTCGAGAACCTACCTACCCCACTGCAGGTGTGTTTTGGAATTATAATTAGTACCTAAATACTCAATGACAGTATACCATCAGTGTGTGTTGGCACACATATAGAAGGAACACATTTTTGGCATTCGACCTATGTGGAATATATTGGCAGAAAGTACTGGCAACATTTTTCCCGACAATTTCTAAATTTTCAAAACTAACCATTTTTGGGAAACCTTTCAACTCAAAAAGATGTACCTATCTACCTTGGCTCAAATCGAAAATGATTGATCTTATGAAATAACTAGCTACGCATATAGCTCAAGCGTATGAAACTAAATTTCGTAAGAAAATTATTAAGTACGTTAAAATAAATCGCAATGTTAAGTCGTTCTTTCCCAACTGCCCTTAACGTCGCTTTCAAAATTTAACATTCACATTGGAGTGAACAAACTATAACGAATTTAACTCGCGTACTTTTTTTTATTTGCTGTCTAACACTAATCACTTTAGTATCATCATTTCAACAAATAAAATGCTACACAAGCTAAATCTGTTATACTTCTGTCATTCCCAGCAACATAACCAAGTTACCTTCTAAAATGCAAACCGTTGTGACAACCTAACAGGCGGGCGGTGTGGCGAGTGCCAGTGTTTGGTCGTCGTGTGGTTGCCGACAACGACTCTTGGCAGCCGTGACAACCGGCGGGCGTGCGGTGCACTGGGCAGCGGTGCCGGCCAGGGCCACCAATGACACCGATCTGTGCCGATTCAACTATACGTAAGTGCAGTTTCTTTTAGATGTAGTTACCTATGTAGGTTATGGTGTGAGGAGCGCCAGTGTTTGGTTGTCGTGTGGTTTTTGACAACAGCTATTGGCAGCGGTGCCAGCGAGGGCCACCAATGACACCGATCTGTGCCGATTCAACTATACGTAAGTGCCGTTTCTTTTTGATATAGTTACCTATGTAGGTTATGGTGTGAGGAGCGCCAGTGTTTGGTTGTCGTGTGGTTTTTGACAACAGCTATTGGCAGCGGTGCCAGCGAGGGCCACCAATGACACCGATCTGTGCCGATTCAACTATACGTAAGTGCAGTTTCTTTTTGATATAGTTACCTATGTAGGTTATGGTGTGATGAGCGCCAATTTTTGGTCGTCGTGTGGTTGCCGACAACGGCTCTTAGCAGCCACGTGCAATGCGCAAGGCATCCAATTAGACCAATTTAGGAAACAGGTATAATTATATGATAGGTTATTGCATAACAAGCGCCAGTCTTCGGTCGTCGTGTGATTGCCGAAAACAGCACTTGATAACCATGACAACGTGCACGTGCAGTACGCAACGCATCGTAGTGTTATTGCCGACAAAGTCGTGTGGTTGCCGACAACGTCGTGTTGTTGCCGACAATTACTCTTGGATGTGTAGTGTGTTGGTGGTCGCAAGAGCTTGCAGTGAGACCGATTTGTGAAATTTCAACTACATCCCTATTATTATCCCTATTATCCCTATTTTATCCCTATTAATATTATAAATGCGAAAGAAACTCTGTCTGTCTGTCTTTCTGTTACGCTTTCACGCTAAAACTACTGGACCGATTTTAATGAAATTTGGTACAAAGAAAGTCTGGAGTCTGAGAAAGGAGTCATAGATAGCACTTTTTAACCGACTGTTCCATGCGGACAGTCAATGTATTATATTATTTTATGCTCATTTAAAGATTTCACTCGAATTCACAGGATTTGAACCTCCCATTGCTAGTTATTAATTAATGCATTTATGTAGGTAATTATATTGAATTTGGACCAAAAAAAGTTTCTAAACTTTTTTGATCGGTTCCAAGAGAGTTTAAGAAAAACAGATGTCGTTATTTCGAGTTTATTTAAGTGGAATGGAATGATATAAAAACATATTACGTACCTATATACCATTTGTGTTTCACTTTGTATACGAACGTTAATTCGTGCGGTGAGCTTAAAATGTGGGGTGTGTTTACAGCCTAGACCGCGCGCGTTCTGTTTACCTATGTACAACGGTTTAGTGGTTTCATGAAATGCATCCCTATTTAATATAACGTTTTAACTATTACTTTGAGACCTTTATAGTTTAACTGGGTGTTAGACGGTCATTATTTTTAGAATTCCTTTTGGATGGAGAGGATGTATTTTGGAGAAACTGCTTAATATCTTTACTCATATAATTTCTGAGGCTTTCGCGGCTATTGTACATTGGAATGAAATGACTACTTGTAACGGATTTAATTCGCCTACTTACCCATATTTGTAGCAGACTGAGCTGAAGATAGTCTAACACTAAAGTTTTATTCCAACGTTTCCGAAAATGTCATTATAAAAAATATGCAAAAAGTAATATGTGAGAAGCGGCAATTATGTAGGTAGGTACTCTTGCAATTAGGTACATGGTAATTTACTGTGTTAGTTGTTTTAGACCAACTACTTATTTCAATAATTTGTAAGGTGCAGTCGCTACGAATGGGACAGTATAGATAAATATTTTAAGAATTTTCATACCATTTTCTTTAACCTCTTACAACCAAAGCTTTGTTTTGTATATCCGGTTTCTTTATTATAGTAACGACTGTTACTAATAACTGAAATTAATTAACGATTGAAAATTTTTTTTTAATGGTCATCAAGGACCTCTTCTAGGAAACTAGAAGGCATTAAAAAGTTTTAATTGCTTTTGGTTGAAAATAATTAGTTTTCCAAGAAACGATTACTTGCAGAGCTTTGCTTGCATAAAACGCGGATTAACTTACGGAATTAGGCTTTTAATTTCACTTTAATGACCTAATTAGGTATTATTAATTGCTTATTTTGGATTTTAAACCTAGATCGACTTTTGCGTCGCCATATTGCAATGTTGAGTTTTGCTATATAAAGAAATACTCGTTGCAAACTTCACCTAGTTATCCTGATTATGAATGAAGAGGTTGCGGGTTGAAATCCTGCTTGGGGCAAATATCAGTGTAATGAGCATGAAATTCATAATGTCTAATGTATTAATAATGTCTGTACATTCATTGTCTAGTACCCACAGTAAAAGCTGTGTGTCAGCGTGTACGTGTGTGTGTGCGTGTGTGTGTGTGTGTGTGTGTGTGTGTGTGTGTGTGTGTGTGTGTGTGTGTGTGTGTGTGTATTCTATATAATATATCTAGATTTAAGGCCCCCCAGGCGTTCCTTATTGACCTGTTAATACTTGTGTCTCTAATATTAAGTAGGTACCTACTTACCTTGATTTATGTAATCATTCTGTTTTTTAGTATAAGTTGCAAGATGTACATCAGATATACATTCTAATGTTAAGTACCTCCGTTGATTTAATTCATTCCGTTTTTAAGTAGGTATTAGTTGTAGCGTCGACAGAAATACATCGTAAAAATTTCAATTATTATTGACTAACTATCACGGTGCTTGAGATTCAGTATGGTGACAGACGGACAGACAGATAGCGGAGTCCCGTTTTACCCTTTAGCCTAAAAATACTTAACCCGTACAAACTCCAGGCAATATCTACATGTATGTGGAAAACAAACTTTCTTCCCTAGGGAGCGAGGGAAAGTTTTGGGATTCACTTACCTGTGTTCCGAATAAGATGCAGTTTTGAAAGTTTTAGTCGAAGCCTTAAGTAAAGATAATAGAATATGTTCGAGATTGATTAAAAATTCATTTGAATTAGGCTTTGAAGGTTTAAGAATAGGAATGATGGAGTGTTGCGAACAAATTCTTAAACGTAACTTATAATCTATTATATAAAAATAAGTCGGGATTCCTTCCTGACGTTATAACTCCAGAACGCACGAACCGATTTGGCTAATTTTGGTCTTGAATTATTCGTGGAAGTCCAGGGAAGGTTTCTAAGTAGAGAAAATTTAAAAAACATCTTGAAAAAGTGTAAAATCAACATTATTGTGATTGACGGTAAGTGACAGAAGACTTTGACAGATCTTTGACGAAACAATCGGACGGGCAGGACGACGTCTGCCCGGGCCGCTAGTCTATCTATATAAATACAAATAAGTAGGTATAAAACTTTCGCGGACTGTACCAAATTGGATAACTCTTTTTGTTCTGTGTTTGGTATTATCAGAACAGGGTTTGCATAGAATAAAATCAAAAGTTTCTAAAAAAGCCATAGCGGTGCGAATTGCAATTGACTCACTTATTTTAATTTACTTGCTAACGTTTCAAAAGCGTTACAGTTTCCATATACGTAGCACGACTGAGTTGATGATAGTGTGTTAAAGTGTTTTTATAATTGTTTCATTTCGATGTGTAGGTAGGTACTTATCCAAGAAGGCATCAGAAATTATGTTGTAGTAGATTTTGTAAGTTTTACAAATTTTTTAAAAGGTTTACGCTAACAAAGTTTAAGTTACTATTGTCAGCTCAATCGTACTATGAATAAAGCACTGTGAATTTTAAACGTCAGCAAATAATTAAAATAAAATACGCAAATTGGAATGAAACAACTATTCACGGATTTAACTCGCGTATTTTACTTTAGCGTTAGACTATTGTCAGCTCAGTCGTGCTACGATTATGGAAACTGTAAAGAATCCGAAACGTCAGCTAATAAAATAAAATAAAAATACGCGAGTTAAATCCGTTAATAGTTGTTTCATTCCAATGTGTAATAACCGCGAAGGCATCAGAAATTATTAAAATACGCAAGTTAATACCGTTATCTCCCATTCCAATATTCAGAAAGCACCAAGCGTTTCCCAAACTATCCGTTAAGACTGTGACATTGTCCATAGCATTCATCTTAAGCCGTAAGTTTAAAAGTAATTTAAGTTAACCGGACTTTAAACTCTCGCCCCGCAAATGACGGAAACTTCAGAGCTATGGATCATTGAATGTCACTTGTTTCACTAACTCACATTATATTAAGCTTAGAAACTATATTTAGTTTCCGCTTTTGGGGCGTGAGTGTTTGGTATATGTTTGGGCTTGATATCGTGAGGTCATCGGTTCAAATCCTGTCGGTGAATTCGGTGACTACGTCAATGATTAGATTAGATTAGATTAGATTTATTTATTTCTCAAAATTCATACAGTATAATTACATTATAATGTCAAATTATATGCACTCATATTGAGATCGTCAGAACAAAAAATAAAAATAAAAATAAAGAAATAAATAATATGAACAAATTACATTATAACGTTATAAAAAAAAATACATTATTATGTCAAAATATAGTCACTCATATTGAGATCGTCAATACAGATTTAACAATAGGTACTTACAATATCAGCAAATTACAATTTTATTATGCATATAATGTCAAATATTTAGGTATATTAATGAGGACATATGTGATTTTTTTTATTGTTAACATAATAAACTGGCGTATTTTACTTTAACGTCTTTAGTGTTAGACTATTGTTAACTCAATCGGTTACGAAAAATCCGTTATAATTGTTTCATGACAAAAAAGTTCAGTGATTTTTTCGAATATCAACAACCAAAAAAAAACTGATGCCTTCGCGGTTATTATACATTGGAATGAAACAACTGTAAATTATTTAGCGTTAGACTATCGCTCGGTCATTCTGCAGCATAAGACTATTGTCAGCTCAGTAGTGCTACGAATATGGAAACTGTAAAGTTTACAAAACGTCAGCCAATAAAATAAAATACGGGTACTTGTTTCATTTCAAACTGAGAAAAAGTCCCCAAAACCAACCAAAGCATCGTGACGTCACGATCAATCCACAACAAACATATCTGGGACAATGAAAGCTAACTTTTTTTGCCATTTCAATAGAAATATTTACCAGGAAATAAAGGTGGCAAACGAGTTTCCGGTCCAAAAGGTTGGAAGTTCGCTTTCAGATCGAACCAAAGGAAAGTGTTGCCGGCTTAAATTATTCTTTTTAGGGTTCAGTAGCTAAATAGCAAAAACGGAACCCTTATAGATTCGTCATGTCTGTACGTATGTCACAGCCAGCTTATTCCGAAACTATAAGAGCTAAATTATTAAAATTTATTGCGTAGATGTTTTCTGTAAACCGCATTAGGATTTTAAAATAAAATCAGAAAAAAAAAACAGGGTTTTTGGGGTTCCCCATACATAGAACTGAAACTCAAAAATAAAACTGGAAAAAATATAGGATGTGTATTACTATGAAAACTACTAACGAAAATTGGTTTGAATGAGATCTAGACAGTAGTTTTGTTTTTAAACGTCATTAAATCAAATTACCTAATTTATTATAGATAAAGGTACGGAACCCTTCGTACGCGAGTCCGACTTGCACTAGGCCGGTTTTTTTTATTTACGCTTTGGCAGCCGCTGGCCCAGATTTAGAGGTTGGTACACATGGCTTGGAAAAGGTTGCCAGTTAGCGGGAATAGTGTCACGTTATGAAAAGGTGTTTTTACTTGGATTCTATGGGCATTGATTTTATTTTAAGTCTCGTACTTTTTTGGAATTCTGTATTATATATTTAGGTAATTAGTTGGTGTACACGTCAAACAACACAAACGAAAGAGTGTTAAAATTAGAACCAACCTTATAAAATACGTGCTTTAACTCATAAAATACTTAACTTAAACCTTTTTATCTTTATTTTCTGTAATAGTCAGATGTGTGTAACAGCTCATAAGTATATCTGAAACATTTCATAAGTAAATGTGACACAGCTCATAAGTAAATATGAAATAATCCATAGATAAATCTGAAACAACCCATAAGTAAATAAGGAACAGCCCATAAGTAAATAGGTATGGAACAGCCCATAGGTAAATATGAAAGAGTCCATTAAAACATATAAACAGCTCATAGGGAAATATAAAATAGCCCATGGGAAATATAAAACAACACATAAGTACCTAAATATGAAATAATCCATAAGGAAATATGAAACAGCCCATAAGTTCATCTGAACGAGCGTATAAGTATTTATTTTTGAAATTAAACGTAACCTGAATATAGTAATATTCGAAATCGTTACGTAAACTTTCTTAAAACCCATTAGTTACGTCATAAAATAAGTCCGCTAATAGGGTTCAAGGGAAAGTAACGTTCCGGAAAAAGGGACCAGAGTTAGTTTGGTCTTCAGGGACTATTCATCAAAAACACTTCTTATTTTTGTTCAAATAAGTACCTTTTTTTAGTATAAATGATAATTACTAGAGTTCAATATAGGAACGTATAGGTAGCAATTTTGGGCCTATAATTACCTATGTATATGAACGGGATAATAAAAAAAAATTGAAGCTAGTTCATTACATTATTCAGTTAAATTTGATAATGTAGTTCAAAACAATGACATCTGTTGTTGTAAAAAGATAATATTAGCCAATATCACATTATAACACAAGACAGCTTGACAGGTTACTTTCATACGCCCGCAGCACTTAAATTCCATTACTTCCATTAGGTATAGATGTTTCATTTCAAATAGTGAATGATTGTTCGAAATCGGCCCAGTAGTTTTTGAGTGTTTCGTTATGATGTGAAAGATATGTATGTTTCGTTACATACACACATATCTTTCCTTTTTATAAAGCTACTAGTTATAACGGTAGGTAGCCATAGATATAAAATAGAGACGGTTTTTGAAACTCCTATGGTAACGCCGAAATATGAAATAAAAAATAAAAACGTTAAAAATATACCTTATATTTAATATAAAATATAATTCGAGTGACACCTCACAGGGCGCAGTAACAAAATAACATTATTATACAAAGAATACAGAATTGCTACTTAAAAAAAAACAACAAAAATGAGGCGTTATTCCAAAGAGACTTATTTTCTCTACGCCTTTTCTTCCAAATTGAACTTTATTCTTTAAGAAATAAGGTTTTAACCACAAGGATGATCCACAGGCCGCTAATAGAGTAAGCTCGGGTAAAAAGGACGTAAATTGGTACCGCGTTAGTTCGGTCCGCGGGGACCATTCATCAAAACCACGTCTTGTTGAACTCCGACCATAGATTTAAAATAATAGATAGGCTCATATAAAAGTTATATAAAGGCTGTGTAACAGTGGTCACTCTCATACTTACTCGTACAGCGTTTGTCGAGTAGGTAAGCTTAATAACGTAAAAAAGACTTAAATTGGTCCCCCTTAGGTCGGTCCGCGGGGACCATTCATCAAAACTACGTCTTGTTGAACTCTTGCTGAACCATAGATTTAAAATAATAGATAGGCTCATATAAAAGTTCTATAAAGGTGGTGTAAGAGTCTCTTTTAAAAAGCGTTTGTCGAGTAAGCTAGGAACTGTTAGAAGGACACAAAGCATTTATATAGTAGTAACTCTTACACAGCGTTTGTCAAGTAAGCTTGGAGTTGTAAGAAGAACACAAGGTATATTTAAACTGTATAAAGCTTATAGAAATATGCTGTATAAGAGTGGTCACTCTTATACAGCATATTATTATGTCGAGTAAACACAGAACAGTAAAAAGGACGTAAATTGGTACCGCGGGGACCATTCATCAAAACCACGTTTTGTTGAACTAAGACCATAGAAAGTTATATAAAAGCTGTCAGTATAAAGGTTGTATAAGGGTGATCGCTCTTATACAGTGTTGGTCAAGTAAGCTCGGAATTGTAAAATGGACAAAGGGAATTGTAAAATGCTCAAAGTGTATGAAAGCTGTATAAAGGTTCTATAAGGGTGGTTGCTCTTTTTTTATATGACAGTGTAATAAATACCTATATCCTGCAAAGATTTTTTTTTTTAAATGTCAGTTTCCATTCAAATTTTCGTAAAGAAATACAGCCTGCACGACCTTTTTACAGCTTTTAGGGCTTGTGTTTTAAAAATATATTTTTATCGTTCGATGACCGCCTCTATGTTATATTGTACTTAACTCTATGATTCTGACAGGGATACTGTTTTTTTATTTATTTGCCATTGTTATTTTTACTGGTCATCAATTATTTCTTTTCCTCTGAAAACATTTGTTTGTTTGGGATACAGGTTTATTTAAATATTTAGTATCATCGATGTGCATAAATAATTCTGTTTGTAATTCTGTCACTAGTGAGTTAATATGGTTTCATATTTTGTACGAAATAAATAATGTTTTATTATAATAACTAGTTTCTGCCTGCGACTTCGTTTAATACATATATAATATAAGCACCCTTGTTTTACCCCCTTGAGGGGTGAATTTCTAAAAATCTTTTCTTAGTGGTCCCCAACCGCTTATAAAAAGAATACTGTATAAAATTTCAAGTTTCTAACCCTTTTAAAAGACTTTTGTGACTATCATTAATTTCAATTTATTTTGATCTTACTTTTATGTTTCATTATGCATTTGATATAAGAAAAATCAGAGCAAATTAAATTTACTTCAGTATAATTGCTTTAGTCCAATTAACTCGTATTTTTACAGCGTTTTATCTTTGCCCAAGTGAAGAGCTTTTTTGTTATATTTTTAAAATCCACAAGTCACTTAAACAGAACAACCTCAGCTCAAAAAGAATAAATAGGTCGCCATTTAAATACCCCGCCTTGGTGATTCTCGTAATACCATAGACTTAGAATAGTATAGAGGCCTTAGGAATAAAAACCTTGGAATGAAACAACTTTAACGGAATGAACTCGGGTATTTTATTTTATTGGCTCACGTTTCGGAACCTTTGCAGATTCCGTAATCGTAGCACTACTGAGCTGACAATAGTCTGCTGTATATATGTATAATAGTATGCTGAAGTGATTGAATTTAGCATAAGACTATTGTCAGCTCAGTGTATCAGAAATTATTATTATAATAAATTCACCTGTTTTATAAATTAAATACCTACTAATAAGTGTCCAATATTTTTTGGTTAGGTACTTGACGGGAAAAAACAGTCGTCATACCTATTGTACTTAATATTGGTTATAAATAAATATATTTAGTTATAAATTAAAATAAAAAGCGTTCCGCGTAAAAAGCATAGCTGTATCTTTTTTCTCCTTTTTCCGGTGTTGACCTATATAGCGCTGTCCTGGTTGCCTTTTATAAATATGACTGCCGTGTCTATGCAATTGTAAGCCTATGCGCAATACATATAAATCACACGGTCTAAGCTCCCAGTCTTTCAGGAAGTTTTTACTTCTCCTACAAAAACACTCAAACTCACAGTGTAACACTGTGTTCAAATTACATTGACGTCACAAGTTGTGAATCGACACAGAAATGCCCGTGTACTTTGTTGGAAAGGACCGCCGTGTTTGAGTTCACCAGCGGACATTAAAAGGAGGGACTTTTAAAGGAAATTAGAAAAAAAAACACAACAAGTGTAATCTCAAAAAGATTTTCCGTATAGCAAAGTGACGAATTTATAAAGTTAATGACCCGTGAATGAGGTCTAAGTGCTTTTTTTACTTTACAAAAGCATGCAGAACATTTTTATTATTTTATGTACTTACTCACATTTTTTTATTTTATTTTTGAACTAGCGATCCGCCCGGCTTCACACGGGGGCTATAAACCTTCCTCTTGAATTACTCTGTCTATTAAAAAAAACCGAATCAAAATCCGTTGCTTTATTTTAAAGATTTAAGCGTACATAGGGACTTTGTTTCATACTATGTTTATATTTCATACTATGTGTCTTTTCAAAGGTTTTCATTCGTGTCCTTTCATTGAAAGTATTTGAAAAATAAAATATTTTTAACTTTTGAATCTATATCGGAACACGTTTCAATAGTTTTTTGTCAGTTTGTCTGTTTATTCGAACAGGTGAAAACATGAACGGATTTAAATGTGGACTCTGCTTTAAATATTTTTTTTGCACAAAAGTAGTAGTCCGACTAATGAGTTGATGTTTGTTAGTCTTGCTTGGGGAGTCCGTTCCTACACAGGGGAGCAGTGACTTGAGGGAAGAGCTGTTCTAATTCTACCTCGTACGTTGAAGCAGTACGACTGACTCTTTACATAGTCAGCTATTGTGAATCATGAGACGGCAATGTCTTAATTCGGCTCGAATGCCAGCAAACAGGGTTCGATATAACCCATTCTCGGGACTCAAAGTGCCCACTAAACAGGCGACAGGCCTACTATACAGGGATCGCCCGACTCACTGGGGATCCCACGCGCAGCAAGCTCAGAAATGAAATGCTAAAACTTGAGAACGATTAGCCTGATTTGGATAATTTTGTTTTTTTAATAATAATATAGTGAGTTCTGGTAAGATTAATACCGTACGATGTGAATTTACGCCTAATCTGGGAGATATTTTTAGCGCTGGCAACATGACATTTTCATAGCACTATGAAATGGCGCGTTATGTTAACCCGTGTCCGATCTTACCTGAACTCACCCTACTTGTAGGAGACCATGGAAGAATTACGAGACAAGAAATCTTGGAAAAAAAACATTAAAGGCGGTACGAACTGCTCTAGGTCATCTATATAGGTACCGATTGTTATTTGTATAACTAGATAGGTACATATCTATACTAATATTATAAAGAGGAAAGATTTGTACCTATTTTTGTATGTTTGTAATGAATAGGCTCAAAAACTACTGGACCCTGACTAACATAGGCTATAGAATATTTTGAAAAAAATAGGGATCCGTGCGAAGCCGGGGCGAACCGCTAGTATTATATACTTCATCCGGGATGTTGGCAGAATGATGTATGACCCACCTGGGTAACGTTTTACACTCCTTATGAATTATATCCGTACATATATATATATATATATATGTATGTATAATATTATTATATACACATGTACCTCCCAGAGGGAATGATTTTAGAAAGTTAGTAGGTAAGGAAGTTAATGTTTGGTAAAGGTTGGTCAGTAAATGTTGTTATGATTTTAATACTTTGGACTGAAACAACTAGTAGGTATCTTATTAGTTGACGTTTCGAAAATTTTACAGTTTTGATATTTGTAGCACGTTAAAGTGATTCAAGACATTATTACAAGAAATTATTTTATTGGCTGAGTTTAGCTTAAGACTATTGTCAGCTCAGACGTGCTACGATTATAGGGTCTGTAGGGTGAGTTCTGGTAAGATCGGACACGGTTAACACCGTACAATGTGAATTTACGCCTAATCTGGGACAATTTTTAGTGCTGGTAACATGACATAAAGCGCCATTTCAAAGTGCCATGAAAATGTCATGTTGCCAGCACTAAAAATCTCCAGTACCTATTAGCCATAAATGTAATTAGATTACATACATATTGTAATTTGTACATAATTTATACTATAAGCTGAAATTGTAATATTATTATATTGAAAAAATTATACGCTAGTTAAATCTTTCCATAGTTGGAATGAAACAACTATTAACGGATTTAACTTGCGTATTCTTATTTTATTTTATTTGCTGCGTTTCGGATTCTTTACAGTTTCCATAATCGTAGCACGACTGAGCTGACAATAGTCTAACGCTAAAGTCCATAGTTATTTCATTCCAACTTATAGTAACCGCGAAGGCATCAGAAATTATTATAACCCAAATGCGCAAATTGAGTCATGGACAAAAGCTAGTCTATTGCAGTTATTTCATTCAAATGTGTAATAACTGCGAAGGCACCAGAAATTAATAAGAAACGAAATTGTCTGGAAACAGCACGCGATAAAACCCGTCAGCCTATTAACGTTACAAATTGAATACAAATTGATTTATTTCCCAATGAACTGGGAGCTGGAAGCGGGTATAATTAAAAAAATACGCGTGCAGTCATTATTCCGGACAAGCGATACATCAGCGTCCGGTGTTAAATGATTCTCGTATTGTCGAAAATGAAAGAAGTTTTGAATGTTTTCAATAGGTAATTTTATAAGTTTTGAGAATCGGTATAAACAATTGAAAACGGAACGATAAAAATCGGTACCTAAGTATTCCATTTAGTATACTTCGCTGCTTCTCTGGAATAGTGTGACAACTCTAAATGTGTTACCATTCTGAATTGAAATTTATATGTGACGGTTCACAGTCTTAAATGGAGTAACAAATTATTTCGAGTTGTGACACTATTCCAGAGAAGCAGTGACTTACTGTCACATACCGTCCATCACTTTTTTGACTAGATTCGATAGATTAGATTTAGATTAGATTAGAGATTTAAAAAAGAATTGGCCAAATTGATCCAGGCTTTATTGAGTTATGCGCTTCCCAACCCATTTTGCGCTTCATTTTTATATAGACACCTAGATAGATATATGTAAGTAATAATACTTTTTACCCGAAATCGGATTTCCAGGCGAATCATGATTTTTAGACCGAAATCTAAAATTTAGTCGGACGCTACCGAAACAATAGAGCTCTAAAATAAGACACTTTTACGTTCCTAACACATCTACTCTTTTTTTATAATAAGTACAGTGTAAAACTCACAACCTACCTTTGTTCCTCTCCGTTGTCGAGTAAGAATAAAGCAGCAATGTACCGGAAAAATAAAATTCGACACGGGACAAAATTTGGCTCGAGTTCGACGTTTCGAAGCATCCTTCCGTATATCTTTGTGAGTACGTTGAATAAAAGTTAACTATTTGTACCATTTTTATTTGAGACCATTTCAATATCGAGTAACTTTCAATATGCTAATAATATGAGTATTGAGCGGTAAAATGTCATATCGTACTTTATTTTTCCTTGAAGATTTATTTGTAAGTACCGAGTTCCGAAATAGAAGAGAATTTACAAAAATATTTAAGTGAACTGAATGAAAAATGTACAAAAAAGTTTTTAAAGATTTTTTTTCTGTACTAGCTTCTGCCCGCGACTTCGTCTGCTCACGATAAGCTTTTTCATTTTCATAAAACAGAATTTTCTCTTAGTGCTCTAAAAATCTTCTCTTAGTGCTCTCCTGCGTTATAAAAGGAACCTCTGTGCAAAACTTTAAGTTTCTAACCCTTATAGTTTAAACCCTACTTTGATAGGTCAGTCATTACGGCAGCTTCACCTTTTATATTATTTTTATTCAAAATAAAATGACTGTATTAAACTATATTTGCATTAAATATTAAAACACATTATACACAGGTATAGACTACTCCTTTGTAAATTCACGTTTGACTTTCTAGGTAGGTTAATAATATTATTATGTTGTACAATGTATACATGCATAGGTAAAATTCATACGTAAACGTAATTATGCAAAGTATGCAACCTCCTTTCTTTTATTTTGCCTGCACCTGGTACTGGCTGCTAATAAAGAATATTAAAACAAAATGGCGCCTTCTGCATTTTCTGTGAAAGGCCGTAATTTGTTTTTCAAGTTTATATCAAGTTTTTGTAAGTGTCAAAAAGGTTAGTTATTTATATAACTGAGCAATAATTTTGTTAATTTCAGCAATGATTACAATAATGAACCTAAATAACAATAATACTAATTATATTTTGATCGAAATCAAAGACAAAAATAAGTTATTGTGTAAAATTCATCTACGCAGGATAAGCTTCCCCGTTTTATCCCCTTAGGAGTAAACTTGCATATATATCTACATAATATTAAGTAAATCTATACTAATATTATAATAAAGAGTAAAGGTTTGTTTGTTTGCATTGAATAGGCTCCAAAACGGGTGGACCGATTTGAAAAATTAATTCATTGTTCACCTTGCGTAACATAGGCTATTAATAATATTTTGCAAAAAAAATAGGGATTCGTACGAAGCCGGGGCGAACCGATAGTACGTAATATATTGATTTTTAATATTAGGTAATAAATCGAATTGTTCATTGTTTTCACGATGTGTACTAATCTAACCTAATAGAAACAGAAATTACAAAGATAATCCACGGCAATCTGCTAAAAAAGCGTTGCTATCTTCTTTGTTATTACAAAAATTGGTAAAAGCAAATATTCATAATATATTCATAAGTAGGTAAGTACAACTACGCTAAGCCACTTCCAGGCCAAGTATCTCTGTAACTCATCTTGTTTACAATGTAAGCGCATCGCATGCAACTTGTCCGAGTATTTGTACAGAACTATCCTCTAAATACCATTTTTCTTTTTCTTAACGCCCGTTGTTTATTATAATTATAGTTTTAAGTTCTCATTATAAGTGAATTGTAAAATTCTTAAGAGGATTGTGAACCTGTTGATTTTCATACAAAAGGCGATAACGTTTTACACCCAGTAAGTATAGTTAGATTTTTATAATTTTTGGGTATGTTGTAGATATAATGAGAAACTACGTCTGTACGTTTTGATTTTTAAGAAATATTGCTTACGCTAAAATTTATTAGCATCTAAAAATCTATATTTAGATCTAGCGTAAGCAATATTTCTTAAAAATCAAAACGTACAGACGTAGTTTCTCATTATATCTACAACATATCCAAAAATTATAAAAATCTAACTATATTTACTGGGTGTAAATCGTTATCGCCTTTTGTATGAAAGTTAACAGGTTCACAATCCTATATCCATTTGTTAACTATTTCAATTTGTTCCCAGGTTCCCGGTGACAGCAGACATGGCGCCGGTCAGCTCTCTCCTGGTATACTACGTCACGGAAGCCGGAGAACCAGTCAGTGATGTAGCCAGCTTCCACGTGCGATTATTACATAAAGAGGTAGGTACTACATTAATTATTTATGATGCCTTCGCGATGCTTTATTCTACTACTCTTGAAGTTCGGATGTGGAGACTCGTGACGTGACCTCATGGTACTTCTAGCTATGCCCGCGACTTCGTCTGCGTGGAATAGTTATTTTCCCCAGTTTTTTACACATTTTTCACTGTTTCTTCGCTCCTATTGGTCGTAGCGTGATGTTATATAGCCTAAATCCTTCCTCGATAAATGGTCTGTTAGATCCAATAAAAAAAGATTTTTTCAATTCGAACTAGTAGTTCATCCGTTATGGAGCCTGTTCAATCCAAACAAACAAACCTTTCCTCTTTATAATATTAGTATAGATAATGCCTTCGCGATGATTTATTCTTCTAGGTAGGTACCTACTTCTGAAGTTCGGGTGTGTAGGCTCGTGACGTCACGTTATGGTACAATTTATACAATATCGTAAAGTCACAAGCTCCTACTCCCAAAACATAGAAGCACTTATCTTCGTCATTTATTTTCTAATGCCTTCTCGGTTATTATACATTGGAATGAAACAACTTTAAACGGGTTTAACTCGCTTATTTTATTTTATTGGCTGACGTTTCGGAGCCTTATTTAAAGTGCATACGACTATTTTCAGCTCAGTCGTGCTACGATTATGGAATCTGTAAAGGCTCCGAAACGTCAGCCAATAAAATAAAATAGGTACGCAAGTTAAATCCGCTTAAGGTTGTTTCTTTCCAATTTAGAAGTACTTATCTTTATCATTTATTGTTAAATTGAGATATGAAAAAATAAGTGTCCATATTTTTTTAATTGACTTGATGGAAAATGACGTCTTGCCTATAAATTGTAGGTATATTATATAAAGTTAGCTTACAGTATTATTGTAATGACATAACGGGACGGAAGTAATAATTTCATATTTATACGGGCGTAACAACCCTTTATAATTAAATATTTTATGTCAACATCGGCTGAAGGGAAGGTGCACGTAATAATGACAAATTAACCCTTACGGCACTTCATTTCAAAGTTACGTTTTCCTCACAAGTTACGTGTGAGTTGCGTCGTTTTTGATATGGGTCCTTATGCTTCTGCCAAATATTAATTAATTGGATGACAGAAATTATCATGCGAGTATTTACACGGATATTCAGGTACTCAAATTATCCCCAGTTTCAATTGAAGATGTCAGTGGAAAAATGACTTAAGTGCATCACTGTGAGTCTTGCAGTTTGAGTCTTATATCTTGATTTTAAGTTCTCACTTGTACTGTAAAGATGTTTCAAATAAGGTCAGTTTTTCATAAAGCTTTCGATTATTCTAAATTATTATTACCGTAGGTTTAGGTAGATTGTAGGTATTAAGTAGTTACACCTAAATGAGAAGCGGTCCCCTCGACATGACGTTTTCTTTGTAGAAATATTAATATTTGGGCAACTAATATTAAGTTTTTTTTTATTGTTATACTTTTTGAAGGGCTTTTAGATTTTTATGTCGGTGTTAAATTTTTTTTTTTTTTTTATTATTGTGAGTTCAACCTTTTTTAAAAATAAAATCAGATTGAGTTTAAAACTGATGTTTATTCGCTTCTAAAATAATAACCATCCGTTTTGATATGTTTCCAATTAATTTTATAGTAAAATATTTATCGTTTCAAAAATGCAATCAAATAACGATGTAAAATAAATACAACATTCGTGATATAATTTACCTATGAGCTTTGAAATCCAATTATTACTAACTAATTTCTGCCCGCGATTTCGTCTACAAACGATGCAGAGTACATCCCTACTAATATTATAAATGCGAAACTAACTCTGTATGTCTGTCTGTCTGCTACGCTTTCACGCTAAATCTACTGGACCGATTTAAATGAAATTTGGTACAAAGAAAGTCTGGAGCCTGAGAAAGAACATAGGCTACTTTTTAACCGACTGCAAAAAAGGAGGAGTTCCACGCGGACGAAGTCGCGGGCAGAAGCTAGTAAGCTATACTAATGTAAAGATACATCAAAATCCATTCAGTAGTTTCTACGGGAAAGAGTAACAAACTTACATCAACACATTCTTACTTAAATTGATATTAAAACAAATAGATGTGTTACATTTGACGTTTTATAATTGACAGCTGTATATTCCAATCATGGGCGTATTTTGAATGGTTTGCTATACTAATATTATAAAAATGAAAGGTTTGTTCGTTTGTTCACATAATATATAATATGTCAGGTCAATGCTTCAAATTATTTAGCACTCACAAATGAATATAATTTAAAAGGTCGTAAGTGTATAAAAATATTACATAAATAACAGGGTCTTACATCCAAAACTTTATTCAAAAATGTACGTGATCGAAATTCTAAATTCCCTGAAATAACATTTCAAAATTTCGGAGCCTGATATTAAATTATTGGCCAGGAAGCCTCCAAAGGCCGTATTGAGTACCTTATTACAGTTCGAGTACAGTCGCCTTCAGATATAACGATACGACCGAAATACTCGACCGCTCTTTTAGTAAAATGGCCTCTCAATGTGCCACTAAGTGAAATTGAATTTGAATATGGCAATATTGGAATGACACAACTATGTATACCTAATGTAAGTACTATTTTATTTTGACGTTTTGAAAACTTTACAGTTCCCACATTGATAGCACGAATAAGCTGTAATAACCGCGACGACATCAAATTATTGAATACTAGCGACCCGCTACGGCTTCACACGGGTGCTATACCTAAAAAAACACGTTGCATAGTTTTAAAGATTTAAGCATACCTACGTAGGGACGGATAGACAGCGACAGCGACTTTTTTTTATACTATTTCGACCTAATTTCCTTAATGAACTAACGGCACATATTATTTTATATCAATATTTTGATGCACCAAATTCAACACAAGTGAGTGTTCAAAAGGCGAACTTAATGTATTGAAGCATTCTCTACCACAATGTTGCCGTTAAGAGGCTATAATACTTATATAATTGAGCAACTTAACTGCAGCGACGTCTGAAGGCGACTGTACGTACAGTCAACATCAGAGATATCTGACCCCACCTAGTATCCCACGCTGACTGTACTCGACACATCGGTAACTAGGAAATATTAAAAGCAAGATGAAAAGCCTCCATTTTAATTAGTTCGAATTGCCTCCTTCATTTGACGAGGCCATTTCCCGTGACAAATTTCACAAGCGCTACCTCCCATTAGCTTTATTGGCCGTCTTAATTGGTTAGAATAAAAAGCGCAGGACAGTCTCGATGTGTTTCCGATACGAAACGAATAAACCTGACGAGGTATTTAGGTGTTTTATACAGCTTCTTTACTCCTAAAGCCTTTAAATGTGTTCTAACAGCTCTTTTACATCTAGCTAGGAGATAAAGACATCGTTTGCATTTTGCAATAGCACTTGAGTGTTACGAATTAGCTTGGATAATGTAATGAAATCCTTAAACTTTTGATTGATTGTAATGAAATCCGTAAACGTATAAAAGTACTAGCTTCTGCCCGCGACTCCCTCTGCGTATGATTAGTATTTTACACTATATCGTTATAAAATATAGCCTATATGTTATTCTGATGTATAAGCTATATTGTGGTAAAGTTTCATTCAAATCCATTCAGTAGTTTTTACGTGAAAGAGTAACAAACATCCATACATCCATACATACAAACTTTCGCCTTTATAATAGTAGTAGGATAGTTGAAATTGATCTAGGAGATACCTATTATAAATACTACTACTATTGATTCAATACTTAATGACTTTTAGCCTTAATTAGACTATCGTCAGCTTAGCAATGCTTCGTATACTGTAAAGTTTTCGAAATAAAAGAAAACACGCGAGTTGAATCCGTTACAGTTGTTTCATTCCAATGTGCCATAACCGTGAAGGCATCAGAAATTATTGATCAATACTATTTTGGAGTGTATTATCTATACCTACTCATAATTATTATAAAGAGGAAAACTTTGTTTGTTTGGTTGTAATGAATAGGCTCAAAAACTACTGGACCGATTTTAATAATTCTTTCACTGTTGGGAAGCTACGTTCACCCTGAGTAACATAGGCTATAAATGTTTTGTAAAAATGTTAGGGATCCGTGCGAAGCCGGGGCGAAACGCTAGTGTAACATAAGACGTTCTCTTATTTTTTATTTTTTTGCGTGAGAGGAGGAAATACTCATGTATACTGCCAGGACCGTTCCTGATAGCATGCCCGACTCTACTGGGAATGGTGACTGACTAAAACCTCCTCTCTTGGTTGATTCTTGACCTAAAACGACCAAGCAACAACATATAACATATAATATAATATAATAATATTATAAATGCGAAAGTAACTCTGTCTGTCTGTCTGTCTGTTACGCTTTCACGCTAAAACTACTGGACCGATTTAAATGGAACTTGGTACAAAGAAAGTCTGGAGCCTGAGAAAGGACATGACACGACTGCAAAAAAGGAGGAGTTCCACGCGGACGAAGTCGCGGGCAGAAGCTAGTATAACATAAGTAACATATCGCAATATTTTGTTCCATGCTGTGACCGGGTGTAACCGTTTAATCACTGGCTACTAATGAAAGGCCATTTATCGAATGGTAAATGCCACAATTAAGATCGCCCGTATTCTACGTGACTTCGATCGGAATCTGTACTTTTAGAATGTTGAAAATATTGTGGTTCTTTATCAACGTACGATGGAACAATTAGTTCAATGTTGCTACACAATTCGTCTCGCGAGAGTAGGTATAGAGAAAAACAGACACGAAGTCACGAACGGAGCGGCAAGGAGGCGAGGTAGGGCGAGACGAGTCGAAGCTAGGTTAGGCGAGGCGAGGCAAGGTTAGGCGTAGCGAGGTTAGGCGAGGCGAGTTAAGGGTGTTATCCACAACCCTCGTTCTCTCATCGAATCGTCTTCCCTCGTGCAGCATAAAATTAATGTTGCTAACGCAATTACAATTATTAGTAATATAAGGCTTGGTCAAAAAGACTAATTTTACGAAAAAAATAATATGGTGACCATAATAATATGTACCTACCTAAACATATCTATAAAATATTATATCAATGGGTAGGTATTTCTCAGGATTATGTAACTAAAATTTTCCCCTTTGGAATTAATAACTTACCACTTACTTATGCAATCTTACTCTACTTGCTGCAACACGGACTTACATAAATATGCCGCCACGCGGATCAAACCAAAACGACGAATTATACCAGCTTCATTGTTTATAATATATATATTTTTATTAAAAAAAAATACCTACCCGTCGAAAAAAAAATGCAACAAAAAACAATAGCGGACTGAGAAGAAAAAAATAATAATTTTGTCTTCTTTAATGACTATTACTTTGGTTGTTACGTCTGTTATTTTTGAAGTTAGTGCCAGCTGGTGCAGTAACTCTTCACTCTCAACTCTTCACTAAGGTGCTCAAGAATGTTTGATGCTGGCACCGACTCCAAAAATAACAGACCCTACAGAGTTTATTAAATATGGAAAGGTGTTTGACAATTTCACACTATATTTTTTTATTCTTTCCCGTCACAGGTGGCAGTGGCAGTGGAGGAGAGGCGCTGGTGGTACCCTCGCGCCGCTCTGCAGCTCCGAGTCCTCGCCCCCCCAGACTCTACGATGTGTTTGATCGGCGCACGCGCACCACCTGACGCCAAGTTCGATCCACATCAGACGTAAGTCCTATCCCTACTAATATTATAAATGCGAAAGTAACTCTGTCTGTCTGTTACGCTTTCTCGCTAAAACTACTGGATTTAATGAAATTTATAACAAAAAAAGTCTGGAGCCGCGGTCGAAGTCGCGGGCAGAAGCTATATAAAATACTTACTACTTAGGTAGGTACATATTTTATAGATGCTGACTTATGTCTTAAGTACCTATAGAAATTCACGGCAGCAAAAAAAAAGAAAAGTTTCTTTTTTATTTGTACCATATTATTTTATATCAAGAATAAGGTTAATTAGAGAAAGGCATTTAAGTTTAATAATAATAATATCTTTGGACAATTCACACCAATTGTACTAGTCCCAAACTAAGCAAAGCTTGTACTAGGTATGGGTGCTAGACAACGGATAAACATACATAAATACATATAAGACATCCAAGACTCAGGTACAGATGCCAGTGCTCATCACATTGACATCTGTCCTGTGTAGCAGGATTCGAACCCGCAACCTCCGGTTTCGTAGTCACCACTAGACCAACAGGCCGTCAAAGTATGTAATTATAAAAAAAAAAACATTTTACAAGTACCTACACAAATCAAACTTGTCATAAAGAAATACCTACAAAAGGCAAATGGATATATTATTTACATTACTCAGAAATGTATCATCCAATAATCAATGAAGCACAAGCACTCAATCTTATCTTATCTTTTTAATATTTCTATAGCGACGTCATTACGCCCCATTAATCAAGATGGCGCCGAAACTCACACATCGATAGTTATTTTTTTATTCTCCAGACGAAAAATGACCGTGTTTGCGTCACTTTTTATGCCAAGAAAGCTACGGTGATGAATGAGGAAATATTGTCGGAAACTAATGCCTTGTGTTGTGTTGTTGTTGTCGAGGGTTGAAATTATTTTTTATGCCAAGTCACTTTGTCATGGTTCATAATATGTCGCATGGCTAGATCTAAAACAAGCTCGAAAATTTTAAGGTTTTAGTTGTGCACACCATCGAATTCTTTACAGCAAAACCTACCTACCAGTAAAACAGATTTAAGCTAATTATTCTAGCTTCATTGTTCACAATGAAGCATCATCCTAACAGACTAATGTTATACCACTAACAACAGACCTGTATAAGAAACAAACTTGAGATATCCATGTAATACCAAGTCGGTCAAATTTAAATACCTACATAGTCTGACTTGGCCATCGCACTTAACAATCTAATTTAATATTTTCTGAACCCATTTAAATGAAATTTGGTACACAGACAGTCTAGCGCCCGAGATAGGATATAAACTACTTTTAATTGCTTATCCACGCGAACGGAGTCGCGGACAAAAGCTAGTAAATCTATGGAGAAACCTCCTGTGTGCGTGAACTTATTACCAGTTGGTTTTTGCTTGTCCTGAAAAAAAATACTATTTTGAGTTAGCTTCCTTTGCGATGTTATTTTGTGAGAAATATTAACGAGCAGCGTAAATGTTGAAGTATTTGATATATTCGTTGAGTTTAATTTTATCTAGTTATTACGCATCTCTGTGGATTTCGCGTGAATTTTCCACGTTTCCTAAATTTATGCAAATCAGTTTTGAAGAACACGAACGGAACAAATTTGTTCAGTAATTGGATCAATATAATATATTTCGAGGATATAACGCTTACTGACACTTATCAGAATTTTATATTTTCCTGAAGGAAATTATTCTGTAGGTACTTACCTACTCTTCAACCTACCCACACAAAGTAATAAATCACATATTGATCATACCTAACCTATGAAAATTACAATTACCTACTATTATGCAAGTATTATGTTACAATTAAACAACGATGACGATTGGTTAAAGAAAACGGAATTCTATTTAGACCGTCACTTAAGAGTGCACCTTTTTGTACCGCGAAGTCGGCTATGGATTCTCAGGTTTAGAAAACGAAGGGTCAATTTCGCTTGCATCGGTCAGCCGCCTTCGGGCGCGCGAGCGAGAGGGAACGTCGTAACCAATATTCATGCTAGTGTGTGTGTGACAGCGAGTCTTTACAAAATTTATTTGACTTTAAATTAAATGCCTACTTCCGTACCTTATTTTGGTTTGGTCGATGTCAAGTAAATAGGTACGTTTTTGGATAAACAAAAATATTTAAGTAAGTACGTAGAGTAAACATAATACCTACATATAAATATATATTATTATATATACTTACATATATAGGAATTCTGCTTGTTACCATTATTATAATGTTTAACTTAAAAAAATATAAAGACAATTTACTTTCTTAGAACACTGCACAAAGTTCGACGAGTCCTCTGGTTTAACTAAAACGGGTAAAAGTGAAAATAGGCAGGTAGGTATTTACTTGGAATATTTACGTTAGGTACCTACTTACCAGAAGGTGATGAGTTCAAACCAGGAGTACCTACCTACTATCCACTAGAGCATCAGGTCGAATATAAGCAAAATATTATAGTAGTTACCTGCCTACCGTAGTAACAATCTTATGAATAGATGGATGGATGTAGGTACCTATGTAAAAATTTTAGGTAGGTATGTTTGTTTATGTTTCAAGTAAAAACTACCTACTGAATGGATTTTGTTGAAACATTACAATAATATAGCTTAAACATTAGAAAAATATATACTTAAGCTATATTTTATAACGATATTGTGTAAAGTACCTGGTACCTACCTACTCATCGAGCGTAGACGAAGTCGCGGGCAGAGGCTAGTATACAGATATAAGTACATACAACCGAGACATCTTGAAACTCCCCTGGCTGGCCATAAATGAAAAGGAAATATTGATGATACCAATCTATACTATACTTAATAATAATATATTATAAAGAGGAAAACTTTGTTTGTTTGGTTGTAATGAATATGCTCAAAAACTACTGGACCGTTTTTAAATATTCTTTCACCATTCTAAAGCTACATTATCATCATAATCGGGTTCAGCATAAATTTGGGGATAAGAAATAATAAATTGGCAATGGATAGGTATAATTATTTACATCAATCTTGCGCCAAAGAAAATACAGACATTATTATTGTATTGACTTAATAATCTGATAGCTCACTTAGGCATAATTTACAATAGGTAATGCTTAGTATATGTATATAAAAAGTCATTGCTCCATAGATAAGTTACATTTTGTGGGGATTTGTAAAATGATTGAAAGAAAGTTAGATATAATACCGTGGACTTGTATTTATTTCTCAAATTTTCATGGATTTTCGATTATTATTTTTTAGTTTTATATGTATGTTTCTATTCAGACTAAACGTTAATTGACACAAGTAATAGGCTATAGAAAATAAAAAAAACAGGGATCCGAGAGAAGCTGGGGCGAATCGCTAGGTAGTAAAAAATAAAATTGAGGCCTCTGACAAATGCAAGCTAACCCCAAAAATGTAGCATTTCAATGGAGTACCTACACCAAACAACAATCAATCTTGAAACGTAGATAGCACCGTGTATGAATATAGATACCCATAAAATTTCTTTGTCAAAAAAAAATATTTTTATTAAAAAAAAAACAATAGGAATAACGATCTATTCCTATATATAAGAGAGATCACATTCACAGTCCACCCGAACAGAACAGAATCACCTTTCTGTTGCGGCATCTTGTAAAGTTTGTTCCGCTATCCTACAAAAAAACAATAAATTATTATGGAAACTGTAAAGAATCCGAAACGTCAGCAAATATAATAAAATACAAATACGCGAGTTAAATCCGTTAATAGTTGTTTCATTCCAACAAATTATATTTATCTAATGCTACTAGACTGTGCTTAATAGTATTTGTACAAACAGTAACTATGAGATACATAATCAAAATTTTTAAATTCACCATTGTAAATTTACTTTACAACATAATTATAAACTTCGCTATGACTTATTGATTGATTGCACATTATGTGAATTATAAAATGAATGCTCACATGTTTCGTTTCTTGTAAATCCATGCGCTTGGTTTTTTACGACGAGCTGATAGCCAAAGTCTCGTTTTACTAGATTTTCTAGGTTTTGCTGTGAAAAAAAAATCCACACCGTTAAATTTTCATTTTCTACTGAATATATCATATGATATTACATATCGATATTATTTATAGACGTTCGAGTATCAAGTGAAAGACACTTAAAGTTGAAAAGTAATGAAAAGACATGATCGCTTCGAGTGATTAAGTATAAAGTATATCTAGATAGGTTCCAACTGTTAATAAATAATAATAATATAAATTGATATTAGTACTTACGCATAATGAACAATCGTAATGAAATGTAATTCCAAGTCCGCTGTCACACAGTCGTCGTAGGTAGCTAAGTATATAAGATCGTCGCAATAAAACCAATTCACTTTGTAATAATTCAGAAGTCCGTTAATCTAGCCGTGGTAGTTTTAGTTACTATTATTAATGAATTAATTATTAAGTAAAAGTAACGCCATCAAATCTGCACAATGACAGTCTATGACTGACTGGCAATTCGTCTTGTCTTTCTTGTCAACTTGTCAAACACGTTCGGCGGCCGTCGGAATAATTCGGACACGCACACAAATGCATTTTCAAACCTGGCGTGAAATGAGTATTCTCTAATATCGCCATTTCATTAGAAATTATTTCGAAAGTACGAATTCTCGTTGTAAATTATTAATTGTGATATTAATACTGTAGTTATGGTTTATTTTCAATCTTGAGGATATTTCCGATGTTTCTATCTTTTGAAATCTTTATGAAAATCTTTAAATGTATGCGAACAAGACCTCTGAAAATGTGTCTATTTTTCGTGTAAAATTACGAATCTAATATCATCTCTGATTGTAATATCTTACATAATCTAATAAAAATAACGAAAGTTAGACCTAGCTATGCCATATCCGATCATAATTGCAGAAAAAAATAATAATGCTTAATTCAAAATTCTTGAAAGAATGAGGAATTACGTTTTGTATGGAAGCGCCGAGCAAAGGAGCACTCTTAAAAAACCGAAAAATCACAAAGATAAGGGTAAACAAAAAATTAGACTATCGTCAGCTCAGTCGGCTGCGAATATGGAAATTGTAAAGTACCTACGCAAAAAATACGCGAGTTAAATCCGTTATAGTTGTTTCATACCCTTAATAATATTATGTAATAACAAAAGTACCTGATTCAACAATTACGACAACAAAGGATCAGCAGTCATGACTTTTGTAATTAATAATTTAAGAATTATTAAAACTCACCCAAAACAATACCAAAACAAAACAAAAAAAGTTACAACATTTTTTCATAACTCGTTACCGCATTAGGACGTATCAATCAAAACGCGACAAAACTGTAAGTTCGACCGGAATACACGATCCGTCCTCTGAACTGAGGCACGGTGCCGTCACTCCATTCATCTTGTACTGGGAGTATAGAGTTTTTGATTGGTACATGACACGCTGCGTTCTTTTTGGGTCTAGCTGGAAAACAGTGAGCATTAGGCTAATCTGGGTCTAGTGAAGTGCCGATTGACAATACCAACCTAATGAGTAGGTATAAGTAGCATTACGCTAATCTAGGTCTCTAGACAAGTCCTGATTGATAATACCAACCTAATAAAACGAATATGAAATTGCATGAAATGTCACACGGTCAGTTTTCATTCGTGTATATCTAGGGTCCATAGTGATAGGGATTTTGAGTAGATTTAGAATCTTGAAATTTGGTACGAAGCAACGTCAAACATAAGGTACACATTTATTACACATTGGAATAAAACAACTATAACAGATTGACTCCCTTGCCTAAGTGTTTCCATATGGAAACTGTTCTCGAAACGTCTGCGTAAAATTGTACCTAACGTACGAGATTGGGTATGCATATTATAATATACCTATAATAAAATCCGTTAAAGTTATTGAGTAAGCGACGAAAAAAGAGAGCAGATTCTGCAGTCGACGGGTATATATGTTTTTTTTATTAAAGTACATTTTAAAGCAACGGTACTGTCCCAAATATTCGACACTTATGTTTCTCGAAACAGCGCGTTTATAACATGCCTCTCGATTCATCTTTCAGTAGGCTTGTCGAAGGAAATACTGTGGAAATATTGGCTGTCTTTCCATTTGTCGATATGTGGGGCACGTAGGCTCTACTCACATTGATGTTACGTCACTTTATTCCAGAGACCAATTTGACTGAGATAATGCTTATAATTTGTGATGATTTTAAGGTTATTACACATTGAAATAAAACAACGATCTCTATTTTTTTTCTAAATATTATATTATTATAACCTATGTCATAATAATTTCTGATGCCTTCGCGGTTATTACACATTGGAATGAAACAACTATTAATGGATTTAACCCGCGTATTTTTATTTTATTTTATTTGCTGACGTTTCAGATTCTTTACAGTTTCCATAATCGTAGCACGACTGAGCTGACAATAGTTTTAACGCTAAAAGTCTAGCCTATGTCACTTGGGAATAGTATAGCTTACCAACAGTCCATTATTTTTGGAACCTATTCAATCCAAACAAACAAACCTTACCTCTTTATTATATTACTAGCTGTCCGCCCCGGCTTCGCACGGATCCCTTTTTTTTATAGCCTATGTCACGCGGGAATAGTGTAGCTTCCCAACAGTGAAAGAATTTTTGAAACCGGTTCAGCCGTTCTGGAGCCTATTTAATCCAAACAACAAACAAACCTTTCCTCTTTATAATATTAGTCTTCATCATTAGCCTATCGCAGTCCACTGCTGGACATAGGCCATTCTAATTGCACGCCACTGTGCTCGATCTTCGACTGCTTGGATGCTCCTGCCAGCCATCTCACGCAAAACGTCACTCCACCTTCCCTGAGGACGTCCAACACTACGCTTGCTTCCTTAATATTAGTATAGATTACTTTTTATATACCTATTAAAATGTTCCTATTTGTCCAGGTCTCCAGAGCATGAAGAGCAACCAGGTCCCGAGTTTGTGTCAGCTGGGGTGTCTCTGTTCGTCGGCGGCGGAGCCTGCGGTGGCGGGGTGTTGTACAGACAAAGGTCGGCACCTACGCCGCGCCCGCCTGCCCACCTCGTGCCGCCGGCCAGCCACGACCGCCTCTGGATGTGGAAATGTTTCAACTATACGTAAGAGAATTTATGTTGCTTCCGCGGTTATTGTAAACAAACAACTGTAAGATTTCGGTCGTGTATTTTAATTTATAGATATGTGTGGAAGTTCAGTTCTGAGCTGACGATAAATGAAAAAATGAAAATGAACGTTGATCCGTAACGTAACAAAATCAATTTATAATAAATGTTAGGCGCATATTATTACAAGTACCTAACTAATAAATATCTATGATTATTTTTATGCAAGCGCATTATTAGGAGCCGTATTCCTCGGAGCGGTTATATATTTATTACCTTATGAAGAACCTAACTTCTACCCGTGAGCACGATGAGCACCCCCGTTTTACCCCCTTAGGGAATTAATTTAAAAAATACTTTCTTAGTGCACCCCTGCGTTATAAAAAGGACCTCTGTGCGAACTTACAAGTGTCTAACTCTTACAGTTTAGGCCCTGCGTTGATATATTAATCAGCTTCTCCATTTATATATATCGCACACCTAGATCTAAAGGGAGCTAACTCAAAAATCTGAAGATTTTAATTAAGCACACGCTAAAAAAAAGGATCCGATTCCTTACAACAATTTCGCCTCTCCCGAAAAAGTTACTTTTTTTAAATTAGCTCCCTTTAGATCTAGGGGTGCGATATATATGTATATATAGATTGGACATACCAATTCAGTCCTGAAGGAAGAAACCATAAATCCAAAATCCGTTGATACATACGTCGTGAAACGTGAATTACGTTCTCGTAAATGACAAACTGCCAATGATAACGCCCCGAAGGAGATTGTATGAGCTTATTCATAAGGTACATTGACCTCCAATATTATCAGCTTGATTATATTAGAGGTATATTATTTATATTTATATAGAGGTACTAGCTTCTGCCCGCGACTTCGTCCGCGTGGAACTCCTCCTTTTTTGAAGTCGGTTAAAAAGTAGACTATGTTCTTTCTCGGGCTCCAGACTTTCTTTGTACCAAATTTCATTTAAATTGGTCCAGTGGTTTTAGCGTGAAAGCGTAACAGACAGACAGACAGAGTTACTTTCGCATTTATAATATTAGTAAGGAAGTAAGGATAATATTGTTATTTATTTGGTATATTTAATTGCGAAAGTGAATGAAAGAAAGTGTACAAAACGAACTTAATGTTTCAACAGTCGACCTTAGAGTCATACAGAACTAAGCAACTAATTACTAAACACAAGAAAATGCTCCATTAATATGAAATAAAAAAGATAACTATACATATAAAATAGAACCAAATATGAATATTATTGAATCAGAAAGTCCTTTTGCAACACGCGCTTCATCATGAGTGCATTCCAGAGAAAGAGTTGTAGGTAGTAGGTAACCTACATAAAATTATTGTGATCAGAACCTTCCCACTTCCATATCTTCAAAAATAAACAAAACAAGACCATTCTAGCGCTTACGCAATACTTGAACGGCCCCTAAATTCTCTAAACGACAACATAAAATATACGTTACTAGCTTCTGCCCGCGACTTCGTCCGCGTGGAACTCTTCCTTTTTTGCAGTCGGTTAAAAAGTAGCCTATGTCCTTTCTCAAGCTCTCTGACTTTCTTTGTACCAAATTTCATTTATATCGGTCCAGTAGTTTTAGCGTGAAAGCGTAACAGACAGACAGACAGACAGACAGAGTTACTTTCGCATTTATAATATTAGTAGGGATTTTCGCTACAGTTGATTTATAATGTCACCTTTGTTCTAATTACGAGTATAATATTCGTTTAGGCTTTTAGTTGATTACTTAATAACTGTCTGCAAAGTTGCTGTAATTGTTAGTTAGGTTAAGAGCCGCTCTGACTTTACTCCATGTTAAAGGACTTTCGATTTTAGATTAACAAGTTAATTTGATTACTTTATTTATAGGTTAGAGTTTACATTTTTATTAAAAAGCTAGCGGACCCACGAACTTCGTACTGCGTTTTTTTGAACTTCTATTAAAAATAGGGATCAATAAAAGAAGGGTAAATATTTAGAGTGGTATAATAAGTATTCTCAAAAATAGAAAGAAAATAATGACCAAAAATTAAAAAAAAAATTGTGGTACAACCCTTAACATTTCGGTTTATAGAAAATAGATGTTGGCCGATTCTTAGGCCTACCCGATATTCACACAAAACTTCGGTCCAGCCGTTTCGGAGGAGTTTAGCATTTAACAAATAAGACCGCGACGAGAATGTCTTATATTAAGATAGGGTTTTGATAATCTAACTGACGGACTAAGCTAAAAAAATAAGTACAAACCCGATATGGACACATTTTGAGTTCAATTTTGTTCCAATGCATTAAAATGGCACATCATTCGGGTCGCATTTTGGAGAGGATAAATGGATAATTTGATAAACATTGGATGCAAAGGCTAATCTGAAACCCGCCCGTTAATTATGAACTGTAGCAATAATTCGTGTAACGCATATCAGTATAATTTATATCTGGACGGAATGACAAACTACTCCAGGGACATTCAGCGTGACAGAGACAAAGCGAGTTTAAACTCATATTTCAGCTTTATGCTCTATGCCCCGAGTCGATTAGATTCTTTTGTTGAAATTCGGGACGGCAAATGAAAAATATAGTCTCTGAAAGGATATGAAAAATGTCGTTACGTACACCGGTTTAAAATGAGCTTACAGTGCCCTTTGTAATTTTTCTTAATGCTGTGTGATTTGTTTGATTGTCGGGATCGTTATGTTTCAAATTAAACGTGTGCTTTTTTGGTTTGGTTTGCGTAATTGGGTTGGATTTTATTACATTGTCCTTCTTGAAAATTATGTGTTTAGGGCGTAATGCCTAATGACGTCATTAAAGAATAATATTGTTCGTCTAGAATGGGTTTGGTTTGGTATGTGTTACTCTAATTTTGGCCGACTATTGTATTTTATAAATATCACTTTATTATTGCTAAGAATGTTTATTAGATACCTAATGTAAAAAATCATGTGTTTCAAATGTTCGAAAGACGTAAGTATCGTAATGTTAACGTCACGTCTCGATACAAGTTTTGAGCCGTTTATTCTTGTCATTTCTTTTTTTTGATTGTGAAAAGAAATAATAATTTCTGATGCCTTCGCGGTTATTACACATTGGAATGAAACAACTATTAACGGATTTAACTCGCGTAATTTTATTTTATTTTATTTGCTGACGTTTCGGATTCTTTACAGTTTCCATAATCGTAGCATTAGACTTTAGCGTTAGACTTTTGTCAGCTCAGTCATGCTACGATTATGGAAACTGTAAAGAATCCGAAACGTCAGCAAATAAAATAAAATAAAATTACGCGAGTTAAATCCGTTAATAGTTGTTTCATTCCAATGTGAAAAGAAAGTTAAGAACGTAACTCTTATAAATTCTATAGGTATCTGTGAAGTTCTCGCTCGCACTTATATATTAGTAGATATCTTGCCTTCGATATCTCATTTACGCGGCACCTCTCGTTAAATAATATTTCACTTAACTTGAAGTGGAAAATAATTCGAGAAAAGTCCTCGAATCGTATCTGGAAGGCTCTTTATTAAGATTTAAGATACGCTCTTAAGAATTACGCAGATCTTGGATTAAGAGTTGCTGTAATTAAAATTGAAGGTTACATTTTAGCTTTTAATTTAAATTGGAGTAAATTAGCTGTGACAGTAAAGGAGATTTTTAAAAGAATTTTTAGCTAATGTTTTTAAGGGATTATAGAACTTGTTGTGAATGCTTTTCACAGAATCCTAAATGTATAGTCTGTACCTACTGCACTCTTAAAAAACTACAAATAGTATAATAATTTCTGATGCCTTCGCGGTTATTATACATTGAAATGAAACAACTATAAACGGATTTAACTCGCCTACCTATTTTATTTTATTGGCTAATACCAATAGTATACCTAAAATTACCTATTCTTTTTATACTAATATCGAAACAACTTCTATTACTAGTATTGCGCTCCGAATCAACATTATATGTATCTATCTGAACTTACAAATTTATCTTCTTTGATTTGATACATCAATCGATAATGTTTTCTAAAATTACTTCTTTTACACCCCCAATTATACCTGTTTATCTTTGTAATTGCCCAATTACGCTTCTGTTCAAGTTTAAACTTGAAAAGTCTACTAAGATATTCTCATTATGACGT
This sequence comes from Polylopha cassiicola, assembly GCA_038024825.1. Taxonomy (NCBI): domain Eukaryota; kingdom Metazoa; phylum Arthropoda; class Insecta; order Lepidoptera; family Tortricidae; genus Polylopha; species Polylopha cassiicola. The sequence continues at coordinate 3,283,877 of CP149053.1, read as the reverse complement.
ACTAAATTTCATAAATATTGGATGAATGATATTCAAGTTCTAGTCATACAGACCCAAGCCAATATTATACCTAAAATTTAATAATAAAGTGTTTCATTATAAACAGATGTTTTTTTTTTTATTTCATAATAAAAAAAACATTTTTATTTCATAAATAAATACTTAGAATTAAATTTAACTAACCACTTTCAAATTTGTGAACACACCCTTTCGCAATAATTCAAGTTTATCTTTTAATTAATCTGCAATGACACCGTATTATATGATAACTTTGTTAACATGCTAAAACTTTACATATAGAAAATTGGTTTGCTTTGATACATAATTGGATCAATTTTGAATTTTACTATAAAGGTCCCTAACTCCAGTTGAAAGTTATGCATACATAATGCATTTAACCTACATTGCACTCTGCGGTTTTGTGTGCATAATCAATGTTTGGTTTACTAATGTGCTAAAGAATTATAATTAAATAGACAACGTTTGCACAGTTCATAATAATATGGAATGTGTCAATTATAAGATTTTAAAAAAACTAATTTAATAAACTTTCTAGAATAGGCGTGACGACTGTTTTATTTTTATCCATCTAGTATAATTAATAATTATCAAAAATATTAGACACTTATTTCGAAAGGTCCAAGGTGTCGTCATGGAATTTAACATGTATTTTTATGATAATTTCTGTCACGTTCGCGGTTATTACACTCTGAAATTAAACAACTATAAACGGAATAATTTATGATACTTTTGCGGTTATTATACATTGGAGTGCAACAACTATGTACACGGATTTAAATAAAATATGCGAGCGTATTTTATTTAATTGGCTGACGTTTTGAATCCTTCACAGATTCCATAATCGTAGTATACGGACGTGCTACGATTATGGTTAATAAGATATAATTGTTACATTCCAATTTGAGAAGTAGACTTAAAGGCATTATTAAAAATAATACACCTTTTTCAGAAATCAGCTGTCAACAGATGGTGTGACAATCACAGCACCTTCGGAAGCTGGTCGCTGGTCTCTCTGGGCACTTTCCCTCTCCAATCGAGGACTGCGTTTTTCCGCCCCCAGGACTATTAATGTCTTCAGACCTATTCAGCTGGACTTCACCCTTCCACCAGCCCTGAAGGTCGGGGAGACTGTAGAAGTAGACGTGAAGATCACGAACAATATCAACAATTGCATGGACGTGAGTAGATATTTTCTATATTTCACAATGCAGATACTATTTACTGATCTACACTAATGTCAAAAAGGGAAAAAAAATAAGTTTGAATAGAATAGGCTCCCAAATGGACCTGTTTGAAAAGTTCTTTCACTGCTACACTATTCCCGAGTGACATAAGCTAGGTATATTATATTTTTTTTAAAATATATGGATCCATGCGAAGCCGGGACGGGCCGCTAGTTACCAAATAAAATTATTTATGTTATTCAGTAGTAGGTAGGTAGTTTTTAGGTTGGTAGTAGATAAAGGTTTTCGTACAGCTAAGGTTAGGTAACTACATCTTTTAATTTAATTATTTATCAAGTTTCTAGGAACATGTGGCGTAAAAAAATATACAAATCACGTTAAGTAAAATATTTTTGTGATTGAAGTAAACAAATGAGTTCGTTTCTACGAAATAATTTATTACATTCCTGGTAAACATATAAATAAACTGATCGTATGTATAAAGGAAGATTTGATTAAAATTGTATTTTCATCAAATATGATGAAATTCGATGAACACACTGAAGACAAATTTGACAAAGATTTTTAATGTAAATACTTTATAGGTACGTTTTATGATCTAATAAAGCAATGTGCACAAAAATATTTAAAAAAAAATTACTAAAATAACATTAAAAAATGAGACAAATATTTCATTAAATTCATAAAGTAAGGCAATATTTTCCGTTAAAGAAATCATTAGGTTTGTATCGTATAAATCTACACGGTATTGATAAAATAAACAGTCATGTCATATACACACATTTTCACTTTATAATTCACGCTCAAATTTTCTTCCCGAGAATAGGAACCCATAAAAAGCACTAAAACATGGTATTATGAGATAAAATGTCAAAATAAACAAACAAAACCTCCAGCACCTATGTTTGGGCAAAATTTGCGGTCCAATAACATTGGAGAATAAATTATGTTTATTTAGGACTACCCTTATAAATATTATCACTGTTATTTGTTTAATTTGTAACCGGACGGATGCACAAATTAATTATATTACCGTACCGTGTATAAATAAATGGATCGGATTCTTTATCACCTGTTGGCTATGTTGATGTCTTAATTTACGATTTTTTTCTGAATTTTAGTGTATATATTTTTTTCCGTTTACTAGAAAACTAGCGGGCCGCCCCGTCTTCACACGCTGTAAACCTTCCTCTTAAATCAGTCTATCTATTAAAAAAACCGCATCTAAATCCGTTGCGTAGTTTTAGAGATTTAAGCGTACATAGGGACAGAAAAAGCGACTTTGTTTTATACTATGTAGTGATACCTGCAAAGAACGTACAAAAAAGTCCCTTCAGTGAATTGACACAACTAGCAATGCGTAGTATTTTGACAAAGTCCCAATCTCACACAAAAACAGTTCAGCGTAAACTTCAAAGCATAAAACCAATCGCGCCTGAAAATGCTACACAACAACCACAAGCGCTTCTAAAACGCTAAATCAGTAATACGTCGCACCAAAAGCCGTCAATGCAACCACACGCGCTCCAAACTTCACCCGGGATATATCGCCTAATCGCTCTCGTACCGGGATTCCGCTTATATCCCGGCAATCTCTAATCTAGATTCGATGAACGACGCGAATCACAAACAAATCACGATCGTGTACCCGCGAATTCTCTCCGTGTCCCGACTGTGTGCTTTGCTCTTAAAATAATACGGTTTCCGAGTTTGAGGATAAAATGGACTGTGTTAATTGCTGGGACTATCCGATAGACTTTTTAGGTGGTCGATTATTTGTTTATTCTTAATCGTAGTTTAGATGCAAAGGTATTTTTTAGGTTAAGGAGATAGCTCAATGGGCTAGGAGGACTAAAACATAGGTTGGATTTATAACAACATGCCGTAATTTGTAATGGTTTTGCAGTTACTACACATTGGATAAAACGATTATAAAAGAAACAATTCATTCTGACGTTTCGTATTCTTTAAAATTCCCATATTCGTAGCTGACTAACTTGAATTAAGATTATGCAAATTACCTTCATTTAGAAATTACGATTTTTCAACTACTACCCTTTTTGAAACTAGCCCATGATAAATTATTATTATTATGACATGTCCGAAAATGACTTCAGTAAATCGAGTTCTATTCTGATTAATCCTTTTTCCACGCCTTTTTCCTCATCCATACTCGTTTCCTTTCACACAGTCGCTATAAATAAGAAATAACATCACGGAGAAAATTCCAAACTTTAACCGGAACACGATGGACAAACAACCAATCACTAAGTCCCTACGAAGTTGGTTCCCGGCGAGACCCGGGAATTTCTTCCTCCCCCCTCTATTGCCCCAAATATCTGCCAAATCAACAATACGGATCGCACCTTTGGAAACAGGTATTTAGTGAGTGATCCCTCATTCCCGACAGATTGTACAGACTGCCTTGTTCTCAAGTCAAAAGTCAACACATAAATTCTGTGAGCTTTGAGGCATCGCTATAATTGAAGTCGGAAATTGCGCTCCGAGCCAGAATGTTATGAGATATAATATAGCTCTAAATTTTGCTTTGTCTCAGTATTGGGAACTGTTTAGAAATTTATAATTATTAATTATAACTAGCTGACCCGGAACTTTGTACCGCCATACAGGAGTTGATCGTATATGAAAATTTGGAATACCTACTATTCTGAATCATGAAAAAGAAAAACAAATAAAAAATACAAAATACATTTTTTCTAAAAAAAATGTGATTGACCATCCTTAACATTAAGGGGTATGAAAAATAGATCCTGGCTGATTCTCAGGCCTAGGTATATATTTTTTTATAAAAGTCGTTCCAATCGTTTCGAAGGAGTTTGCCAACGAACACCGCGACACGACAATTTTAGATAGGTATTAGAGTATCTAGAATACTCCCACAAATGGATTTTGTCATAACATAATACTCACTCAAGGCATTCCAAAGGCAAGGGGAGCGTTCGAAGAAACACCCAATTAAGGACAAACCAACCGTCGCGGCGAGTTATTATTGACGTAATACGTAAGGGATGACTCCCCAAGGTCCACCCACCCTTCTACAGTTATTGTCCAGGAATTAATGTTTGATCACACAACAAAAGCTGCCCCCGATTGAGTAACAGACAATACGATTACGCCATGCGTCAACATCAATAAGAATCGAGTTTGGTTTGTTGTAGGCTTCTTCGAATGTAATCTAGTTCTCTTAGCGACTGCCTTTTATGTTTGGTAACCTGGAGATTACATCTGTTGTTTCGTTTCTTTTTGTTAAGAATCTTGGAAACCCTAATCTCTAAAAAAACACTCATCCAATTTCTTTTTTAAATAAGTTAAATATCAACTGTTTAATAGCAAAAATTTAGTCTTATCATATTGATTCAATATATTTATGTAGATATAAGGATTAGAACTTAAAGCAGTCTACCTACCTACCTTTTGAATACATAGTCAAAGAAATTTTAATTTCAGGACCTAAAATATGTACCTACTTCTAAGTTATAAAGTTTGAAATTTTCTATTCTAGGTGACTGCATTACTAGCGCTAAGTGCAGGTGCAGCATTTGCAAGCACGGGTGCATTGTACGTCACGGAGCGACTGCGTCTTGGACCCCGAGGTGGAACTCAGCTGGTGGTCAGGGTTGCTGTGAACACACCTGGCCGGAAGAATATTACTGGTAAGTTCAAAATCTACACTATGTAAAAAAAGTACTATATAAAATAAGGATGAACCGCTAAACGTATCAGACCTTGGAGAAAGAAGACTTGTGTTCAATAGGTGTTTTTTTTCCACTTAGGACGATTCTTGTATATTTTTATTGATCTATCAATGAAACAAAAATATTGTGAATAACTTGGGAGGACCAAAAACCCAAAATATTGTGTTTAATATCCACTTTCAACAAAACTAGGTTAGACTCAATTGTAAGGAAATATCATAATGTTTTACTTGCCTTGGCTTCCAATTACCCTACTGAATATAAGTTAGTACCTATATTTTTAAAACTAATTAGGTAGTCGGGAAACTCATTTCAGTCCTGGAATTATTCTAGGTCTCTTGAAAACGACAGTAATAAGTTTAGTAATTAAGTTTTCGACTCTACCGTGTTGACCTACAAAAAGTGTTCCAACAATGTCGTCAAAACTCAAGAGACAAAGTTGTAAAATATTCCGAGTGTTACCAAGAAGGTAATCTGTGAAGCAAAATATTTTAATGAACTCGCAAAGTCGAATTCTTGAACTGGATCTCGGGGGGCGGGGCATAATTGAGGAATTAAAATCTTTCCAAGTTGGGTCGTAGAGTAACAAGTGTGATCACCCCGAGGGTGTTTAAGTGCCTTTGGGATTGTTGAAGTAATTTAAGATTCAACTTTAGCCTTGGAAAATTTAGGACATGTTAATTTTTCTGTTAGGTGCATTAAACTTCTATCCTTTGCGTACAAAATCTTAATAGATCAGATCGGAGTAGTCTTAATTTGTTTTATTGTAACATTTTGTGTAAATGTTTTTGGGCGATAAGGATATTTTCTTACGCAACGCAGTAGCACAAAATCAAACCTTTCCTAAATCTGATTATTACCACCATAAAATATTTTGATCAAACCTCCCGTCATATTCCCTAAGTAAAAACTCCTCAAGCAATTCTGATTCGTATTGCATTCAATTTTCCCTATTCCTTGGCCCACATTTGTGTGATACAATGTTGTTGGTAGAAGATTTCATCTTGGCGCGTTCCAGTTTGCCTTGTCAACAATCTCTTCCTACTTCGGTGCTATCTTTGAAGGAACTTCCTGGATTTTCTTATGTTATTACATGTCAGTAACTCTGTTTTATAAATAACTTTACTTTCGTGAATTCAATTTCAAATTTTACTACTTCTTCTATATTAGGTGTACCTACTTCACATACTTAACGGGTAGTAACAAATGAATGCACTATATTAACAAATTTTACTATATATTGTACCTTTAATGCAAAACTGTCACTTTTACGAGAAGCATTAGGATTAAGTGTTAGGCATATTTCTTAAATGATTTACTTTCTGTTCTTAATAGCTTAATTTTTTGTCAACAGTGATCGTATTACACTATGTAAATATATATTTATAGATCATAATAGTTTATCCCAGAGGTTACTTTAATTGAACGGTCTCTGGTCAATTGTCGACGCAGAATCAATTAGCATTTAGATTGAATTCAACACCGCTTGATCATCAGATGCAAATGTCAAAATTATGCATATAGATTGTGCTATGTTATGATAACTAGCTTTCTGTATTCAATCGATTATAGAGATTTTTTACTTTTAGTTCTTAAATTTATATTGTATATTTTAGGTCTTATATGTATATTGTATGTTTTACACCCAAAACTAAATTCGTTAAGATGTTTCGTTCCGTGTTTTAAATTAGTAGATAGCTCTATCTAAGAACTAAATTCACAAAGGCCAAGTACCTAAACTTCGAATAAATTACTTGAAACTAATTTAGCATTTCGAGTCATCATTTGCTTCAAGTTTCAAGGTTACGTTTTTTTCCGTTTTTGCCAATTGTGAGTCGTTAATGGTACCAAATGTTTATTGAAGAGTGGGGTAGTTTTAGCCTAAACAATGTCTTTATCTGTTAGAAATATTTCAAATTGCTTACAAGGTACTTACTTGGTAGTTGTAGAATTGGATGAATTAACGTCGACATCCTTAACCTCTATACCATCAAGGTAACAAGGGTCGTTTATAAAAGGAGGCTTCAATTGCTTCCCACGTATATCCTAAGGCTGTGCGTCGACAATAAACTTTCTAGATTCTATTACCTTGCAATACGCCGGTAGTATCCAGGAGAGCCCATTTGTGACCCGAGCATTGTAGTATAAGTAAAAAATTCAAGCGAGATTGAAATATTTTGCTGTAGAGCCTTGGAGTACTGTTTTGTATGAGAATAATAAAAATAATTTAAGTAGAACACAAACTACTACACACACTACTACTACTAAGTAAGAAGACACACGTTTTTATGAATCGGTATATCATTTTTAATATACAATTTCTATTAATTAACTTTTAGGTACAGATCATTGAAAGTTTTGTAAATATAAAGATGACTTTATATTTGTTCGTCTGTCAGTTAGATAATAATTAAGCAATAAGAAAACATAAGTAAAATTACATGAATACATCTTAAGACTCGAAACTGGGGTCGTCCTACGAAGGGGTTTTTATAGGTGTCGTGTTATATTAGTCTTAGTTTGTATCATTTTTTTTATAAAAGTTACACAATAATAATGGGAACCATCCTAGAAATTATTTAATTTTGATATCATTCACTTTTCCTGATTTCTTCTTCCTTTCAATTGTTAAAATTCAGTACTGTCATAAGGAAAAGTAGGTTAAGATTCGTGAGCTCGCCCAATCTTGCAACTTGCAACCTTTGCTGGTTCTACCGTAAAATATAGAGATAAAAATGTTCCTCGGAGAATAGCTCCGAATGGAGCAGTGAGGAAATAAAATAGTTTTATGCCAGCCTCGGATTATGAGACCGATTTATGATTTCAAAGTTTCATGTCTTGAAAGAACAAAACTTTATGACTTCATGCTATTAATAGTTTTATGAATTCCACCGTCTTGATTAAAAACTGTTTTTTTAGTGAAAACGTTAAAGGCACTTATAATTAAATAAAGATTTTTGTGAAAATGTTTTATATTTTTGTCACCTTCCATTACCTAGTCTTAATAATATTATGTTGTATTATAATCAACCGCAAGCTTGTCCTTTTATGTTTTCAATTTAGGTAGTAGGTTTAGGGTTTGCAATGAAAGCATTCCGGATGGTCTTGTCTGAAATTTAATATGGAAATTTTACTTATTGTATTGTATTTTAATTTCTTTATGCTTAAATTGAAAAAAAAAAATTATTTTTTCTAGAAAGAACTTTGGTGTCATTACAGTGGTACCTACTATTTAAAATTGATTTTGTGTCATGATATTATATTTTCCTGCTTTTTGCATCTATACAAGGGTGGAAAAATCTCTAAGGAATTTTTATTTTTTTAATTTCAGTCGAAGTCACAGGCTACAGTGCTGACAACTGTTCGGTGTCGTACACGTCATTCAATAATGAGACGTTGGTTGGCTCTGTCATCCGATCTGCCAGTGTGTTGGTACTACCTGAAGGATTGCACCGGAGTGACACACAGAGTGCCTACTTCTGCGCTAACGGTGAGAGAATGATCTTTTATAATAATAATTCATTTATTTGCAAGTACATATATAGATCTTATAAATATACATGTCAGTAAGTATTAGTAGGTACTTACATGGATATGCTCTGCCACAATTTAGCATGCAAAAGTCTTAGTCTACATTAGAAAATAAATGCTCCTATTACCCAATCATGTTATTATAAATCAGAATATTTTGTGTTACGTATTTATAGTTTTGTTCTTCGATCGATGTCAAGCTTAGTTAAACTATTACACTATACATTTACTGCCTTGACCCAGAGAACTTCATACCGCATTTTTTGAGACTTTTTAATAAATGAGTTTGATGGTAGAAGGGTTAATATTTAGGGTTGTTTGAATGTATTTCAATGCTGAATCATATAGAAATAGAAAATCAAAAATTTTGTCCAACAATTGAAATGTAAAAAAAACATTTAATTTTGTTACTTATATGATATTATATCTCACGCTCTTTAATGAGTTTACCTAAGTTTGTAAAAGCCTAAAATTTATTAAATTACATTTTTTATTTGTCTATCATCTGGTATAAAACCTGTATCAACCGAGTTATGTAAATATCTTTTTTAAATTTCAGAGCATCTAGCAGTTTCTTCCCGAGGGTCTTGGGAATGGCAATGGGTGGCAGCTCCTAGGAACCGAGCCGGGTTAGTTCTGGAGTTACGAGCCCAAGGCGCCGCCCACGTGGCTCTGTCTTCTGTCAAGGAACCCTCAGACGATATGTACCGGGTCGTGTTTGAGAGAAGCAGGGTTTGGATTGCTAGAGGAAGGCATGGTAAGTAGAAGAATATATTTTCGTAATTATAGCACAGGATCTTGATTAATGCTTAGTTATATAGAGACCCTGAAACTTACTCACACTGTGCACTAACTTATAGATTGGCTTTACACCTATTTATTACTTGCCTGTATTTTAGTGTACCTAAGAAAAACTACCGTACCATTCTTATTCATTCTTTTTAGTAAAAACCAAGGCAATTTTTCGGTAGCTTATCATTTAAAATAAATCCTTTGTTTTTTCCTTAAATCTACTTTTGGTGTTTTGAAGAGATTATTTTTTTTTAAATTTCGAGCTTAAATAAATCTAAAAGTAGCGTATTGGTCTTAACCGATGTTTACCTGTAGGAGTACCTTATCTATTGGCGTAAGTATTGCTGGATTAAACGGGTATTATCTTACAATTGTTAGATAATCTTACCAATATCCAATTCCAGGGTACGACGTCCACTTAGCCAGTGCGGAGCAAACGGAGAGCGATGAAGAATGTTCTGGAGCGGATTCCTGGTGCGCCTGGTGGGTCTGGTGGGAAGGTGCCAGACTTTCCGTGGGAAGGGGGGCTGCGCCTTCCGAGAGAAGACTTCTCGTCTGGCCCCTTGCTACTGACATGAGGATTAAATTTGTTGGATTCAGCGCACTTTGGGGTGACAAAGCTGATTTCAGGTTCGTTGACTTGGATTTGAATTTCCATTGCACATTAGTGTCTGACTTGATATTGTCAGTAGGTATGCATAGTTTATGTGATGCAATTCCGGAGAGAGATTTCATAAGACTGATAAATCAGATATGTGTTAAAGATGGTTACAATCAGTCAGGGTGAAGTGTAAGAGTTGGAATGAAAAGGATGCTAATGCTAATTAGATTCGATTACATTACATACACTCATATTGAGATCGTCAAAACAAAAACAACAAGGTTTAATAAAAAAAAAATGATTACTATACAATTCTATCTTTGTAATTGGTATCCTTCCTGAAAATCTTACCTTCTAGGCATTAAGAACTAAGTTTTAATAGTGCATTTCCATAAGGAGATAGGTACTTAATAAATTTCATTACAAAAAAATGTTGTCTAATGTATAAATAATATTTTAACCCACTTTTTTCAGAATATGGAACTTCAATGAAGAGGCCGGCTTCTCCCAAGTCCTGGAACTAGATTTGCCTCACGGCGTTGTTCCTGGCTCAGCAAGCGGCACTCTACTGGTCTCCGGCGGTCTCCATTTACCTCTATACAGCTTCCAGAGTGATCCATCGGACCAGTGGTCTGAAGTATGGAGGGACTCCCAACTTTCTGCTGCTGCTGCGAGTCTGGCTCCTCTATTGGCATTGGAACATATACCGCATTTAGTCGAGGATTCTGAGAGAGAGAATATTTTGAAGAAGTTACCGGAACAGGTATTAAACAAAAGTCTTTGAACAATTAATTTTAATGATCTAGTCAGAAACTAAGGAAAACTTGTACTATGGGTTCTAGGCATAAACATAAATCGAAGACTCAGGTACATATGCATGTGTCCATTACTCTGACATTTGCCCATAGTAGGATTCGAACTTGCAGCCTTCCGGTTTCGTAGTCAAGGGATTTTACCACTAGGCTATCTAGCTAGGTTGGTTGGCAGGGTAGTCTTGTCTACTGTATCATAGATTAAATAGTTAATCTATGACTGTATTGTGTTATATTTTTTAGATTATTTCTGTCCCACCCTTAAAAAATGCTAAGTCATGCTTACCCCATCTTTAATCAAGATGTAAAAATAAATGCTAAAGTTCAAAATTTAAGAAGATAACAGATATCTAATAAATAAATATTTTTCAGGTTCAAGTACTTCTGTCGTTCCGCAAAAACGACAATTCCTTCAGCGACCACCCCGCTATGAGCAGTCACATGTCCACAATAAAAATACTAGAGATACTAACAAAGATCCAATCATACTACCCGATCGATCCAGAACTACTCCAGAAAATCAAACAGTGGATACAAAAGAGGCAAAATCCCGATGGTTCTTTCACCCCAATGGCAGCTGATAAAGAAGTAGATTACTACTCTGTCGATATTAAGAATGCAACTGATAAGAATGTTGATGTTAATGAGTATTATTATTATGATAAGGATGGCAATATGACCGATGAAGAGATTTTTTGGGAAAGGACTGTTGAAGTCACAGCGGAAACTTTGGTTGCTTTGCTTGAAGTTGGTGTTGAAAATCAGGTACTTACAAATATGAGATTTTGTTTCGTAAATAGGAACTGGGAAATTGGTAGAACCAGTTGGGTAGTTGAAATGATTGCTAATAATTTCCTAGATTCTAAATAACTAGTTAAAATGATAATAGTTTAATTAATGCAAATTGAAACTTATTAAAATAATTATTTCAAGATTTTCTTTTGTGAAGTGTGCCATATTATATTATTAATAGTACCTACCATTACTAGTATCTTTAAATTTTAATTTATAACCGATTTTTAAAAATTGACAAGTGACCCAATGGTGAGATGTGAAATATTCCAGTTACATTAAATTCCAATTCGATTTTTCCAATTTGTAGACATTTTTAGCATCAATTACAATAATAATAAAATTTTGTTACAGATGGATGCTGACATTGCGAAATTGTCTCAAACTTACTTGGAGAAGAATTTGTTTAACCTCACATCGCCAGCTGCTTTAGCGGCCACGGTTCTTGCGTTAGTACTTGCAAGGTTAGTGCTTTTTACTATTTGTTCCTAAGTTTATTATATAGGTAACGGATACGTTTTTAGCATTTAAAAATAGATATCAACAATGCTATTCGGGAACAAAAAGACTATTAAAAATGATTCGAAAACACTATACTTAGTGATATTTAGTTCCTTTGCAATATATCATATCTTTAATTTTTCAATTCATTAAGGGAATCGTTTTATTATCCTGGTAATGGCTTTAAAAGCGATATTCTATGTCGATATTGCTTCGTCCATTATTTATAATATTATTATTTCAAATTCGTTTCCGAATAACAATGCAGGTATATATTTTAAGAGAACATATTTCAATGTAGAAGAATAATAATAATGAAAATATGTTTTTCAGTCCTCCGGCCGGAAAGCGCCAACTTTGTGGCCGCTGCGCTCAATGAAATTGCCGCTTTCTGGCTTCGTCGAACAGAAAAATAGTATACTGACCTCGGCCAGTAAAATAAAAAGCCTCATATCACATTTTTGTCAACCTCGGCTTCGCCTCGGACGACAATTACATGTGATCTGAGACATTTTTTATTTTCCTGGCCTCGGTGCGTAATGTACTATTGTCTTAATGATATTCAAAAGCCTCTTTATATAAGTTGAGAAACAATTGTTTCTATACATTTTAATCCTATATTTCAGGAGCCCCGTAGTCCCTGAAGCTCTGGTTATTCTGCGCAACGCGTCGACAACGGAAGAGGGAGAGTTTGGTTGGCCGGCGCCGAGGAAGGACGCGGCCGACTGGCTCCTCGAGGAGACATCCAGGAACATCAAGACTACGTCCTATGGTAACGTTTTTATTTGTAATTTGATATTAATTTATAGAAAACGACCCGCCCCGGTTTCACACGGATCCTATGTCACTTGGGAATAGTGTAGCTTTCCAACAGTGAAAGGATTTTTCAAATCGGTCCAGTTGCTTTGGAGCCTAATCAATCCAAACAAACAAATAAACAAACCTTTCCTCTTTATTAAATTAGTATAGATCAACAGCTACCGGATTGTTAAAAGATTAATATTTTTACATAAGCCTGCAAGGTATACCTAAGTTAGTTAAATATTAAAAAAAAAATGGTGAGACTAGTCACAGTGGTAAACAATATAATGTGTACACAGTGTGTGTGTGTGTGTGTGTATGCATGTGAGTGAGTGTGAGTATGTGTATGTGTGTGATCATAAATCATAGAACTTGAGATGGAGTCTAGACTTGTGATGGCTACTAGGTCTTTATTACCTTACTCAAAACTAAATGTTATCTTATCTTCCAATAAGAAAGTATTTTCCGAAATTCTACCCCTAAGAGGGTGAATAAGGGGGGCAAAGTTTGTATGGGCTAAAGTGATTCCTTGGTCAAATCTATTTAAATTTTATCATTAACATTCTATAACAGAGGACCTAGAAAAGGTGCCAACGTTCAACGTTAACCTTAAACAAAACGACCAAAATGTATGGGATTTGACATCCGCGAACGTTTGTGACGTTCGCTGTTGTTCGCGGATGTCAAATCCCATACATTTTGGTGCCAACGTTCAACGTTAACATTGTCTAGGCCCCCAGATTTGATTGGAGACGTAGGGTGCGTCGGGGTAACATGAAAAACAGAGTAAGATGAAAAACCCCTCATAGCTGCCTATTCCGTGCATATTTTTTAACACTGACTACAGAGTTTTGTAGGTAATTTCATTGCGCTCCTTATCTCAGTCAGCGATAATCGTCAGTTGTGAGTGCATATGTTTTTTTTGCAATTTTTCGACAAGGTATGTTTTTGAGCGATAAATGCGTTTTTTAATCTTCCCCCACGTTCCGTAGTTTCTTCTGCACGCAAGTTAAAAATATGTTTTTTTGATACGTGTTATTGATATTTTTTTTTTAGTTGATACATAAAATCCGATTTTGCATATCTTTTATATTTTTGGAGTTTTTATATTTTTCAATCTTACACCGCTTGTAAAACCCAGGGGCAAGACGGCAATATTTTCTTTTCCAACTTACCCCGATTATAAAACCCATAGTAAAAGTCAGGGGTTGTCAAACTGTATGATTCGTTCATGAGTAGTGTAATATTCACAACTCATGAAAACATGTGTAAAAAAAAAAGATTTTAAATAAAAGTTGTAATATATTTAGCTAGTATAACTACCTGTCTATTTAAATAATGAAATGATTACATTTTTTGTGTACATTGTAGTCAAATTTAAATAATAGGTAATAAAAAGAAAAGGTTCAGAACCGCATATCATCTGAATACAAAGTGGGGTAAGACTGAAATATTATATTTAACAAAATTTCATTTTGGTAGTTAAAACTAGGTATTTTTAAAATGTATTTATATATTTGAATAGAGAAAAAAATATGCTTTCGGTGCATATAATCCAAATGTACCTAAAATGGATATTAAAGATTTTAAGAACTATATCGATCTTCCCCCCTCATCATTCCATCTTACCCCACGATTTTATTGCAATAAGTTTAACTTTGCCATCGTTTTTATACATGAAAAACACCTTCAATCAGGCCCATTTGTGGAAAGATAGGAAGAACCATTCATTAACTTTACTAAAAACATCGCTTCATATATGTCAGCTTCATACGATTCAAATTATGAGGCTTTAGAAAAAACATGGTTTATCTCATCGAAATCTCGTTCAACCTTACCCCCACTCACCCTATATAGTTTTTTATTGAAATTCAACTCTATCGGGGTCGAAAAGTACTCAGACGAAGTTGCTGACATAAAGTAGAAAATAAAATTACAGAAGCGGTAACAATGGAGCAGTACGTGGCTGGTGTACGAGTGCTGCTGGCTGCTTGTGCTCGAGGAGCGCTGGCAGAAGGAGAAGCCGCGGCGCGGTTCTTGTATTACCGCGCGTCCACTCTTCAAAGGCACCCCAGCCTCGCCTACAGCGCGACGAAAGCCGCGGCGCAGTATGCAGCTTTGGCCCATGATAGGTGAGATATTTTAATATAAATAAATATATTAAGAGTACCTACTACTACCATTGGTACTGGATATAAGACATTTAATACTGAGTATTCTACAAATATTGTTATGATAAAAAAGTTCTTCGCTTTAAAGTGGTCGTTCAAGTATTACGTAAACAGATTTACTACATTTTTTTACCCCCACGTCCCCCTTGTCAGCAAAAGGAAGCAAAGCTCCGTCCCCCCATGCTTACGTTAACAATGGTAGGTACTTACTTAGTTATATGCATTTTTCATTTAATTTATTCTGTTTTTTTTTTATTGAACATGAACAACAGTTATAATTCTAATAAAATAGGCGAGAGTACTTAACCGTATGTATGACGTATTTGTAAAAATGCGTTTCCTTTTCAAGCATTTGTGTAAAAAAGTAAGTAACTAGGTACTCCAGACGTGATAACCATCTAGGCCCCCCACCTCGGCATATCATCAAAATTAAACAAAACAAAGACCCCACCTATAATGCTTACGTAATACTTGAATGTCCACAAACTAAAAAATCTCCTAGCACTATATCGCACACCTAGATCTAAAGGGAGCTAACTCAAAAATCTGAAGATTTAAATTAAACACACGCTAAAAAAAGGATCCGATTCCTTACAACAATTTCGCCTCTCCCGAAAAAGTTACTTTTTTGAGTTAGCTCCCTTTAGATCTAGGGGTGCGATATATTCTCAAAAACCTTTTATTGCAGACACCGCGCGCTAACAGTATCCCTAGCGACCGCGGGCATGGAGCTAACGGACACGCTAGAGCTGCGCGCACGCACGCCGCCGCGCCCGCTGCAGCTGCCGGGCTTGCCAACTAAAGTGTTCGTCTACGCCACCGGCGCCGGGTGCGCCACTGTCCAGGCAAGTTTATTTACTCAAAATCAAACCAAAGTATTTATTCAATTTAGGCCTTTACAAGCTCTCAAGGTCAGGACATTTCAAAATAGGTAGTTAGGTAGAATTGTTACAAACTAAATAAATAATAAGCACCGATTCTCGACTCTACCGAAAAAATTAGGTACATAATTGTAGTAATTCTAGCTGTCCGCTCCGGCTTCGCCGGGATACCTTTTTTTAAACGGTTTTATTTTTGTAGCCTATGTCACTCAGGGATAGTGTAGCTTTTCAACAGTGAAATAATTTTTCAAATCGGACCAGTCGTTTTAGAACCTATATAATCCAAACGAACAAACAAACTTTTTCTTTTTATTATATTAGTACTTATAGATAACTGTTATGTTATCCAAGTGTGAATGATAAGCATATAGTATAGTACGAAGTATCGTAGGGTAAGTTCTGTAAGATCGGACACGGTTAACACCGTACGATGTGAATTTACGCCTAATCTGGGAGAGTGCTGACAACATGACATTTTCAAGACACTATGAACTGGCGCGTTAATTCACATCGTACGGTGTTAACCCGTGTCTGATCTTACCAGAACTCACCCTATTTGTACTCTAGTTTGTTCTACTAGAAGATTTCGTCTACTTAAAAGATCACTGCCGGCCATAGTGTAATTGGATAAAAGCACGATACCTCGCGTTAAGGTATAGACGTGGGTTCAAATCCGATTTGGGTCTTGATTTTTTTAACTCATTGTTTTGTTAATCATGTTATAAATACTGTTAATATTTTTTTACGATGCTACTCTAATATATATCTTATCTCTTCTATCTCTATCATAATAATGAATTTTACATTTACTATGTCTACTTTAATCTGTTAAATTTAATTCTATAATTGTAATATATTATTTTTTTATTTCAGGGCACCATTACCTATTCCACTTACACCCCGAAACCGGAAAACGCTTTGCTCAATATACAATCTGCCATCATCGAGGAAATCAGACCAGAAAGGAGTAGCATCGAAGATCTGCAAGGAAACCTGCCCACTTTGATTATTAAGACTTGCTTCAAGTAAGAATTCATAATAATAGCCAATTAAGATAATATTATTAGCCACTTTTTAGCTAGTCAAACGAACCATATTTCATGAATTAGCCACGAAATAAGTAGGTACCTAATACTTTGTTAGCAATTCGGGGTAATACCCTAGTTATTTAACATCGAGTAGTGTGATTTTGGAGCTCAAGGTATTTTTTTTTGATAAAAGACTTACAAAATCTTAACTGTGGAAAAATATTTGAAAAACGATAAGCATAGGCAACCTTCATTTTCACATTTAGGTAAATAAGACATATTAGCCGGTATAAAAATCAAATTGAAGAAAATTATGTTCTACTCGTATGTTACAGGTGGAAGGGAAAAGAACGGTCTGGAATACTCCGCTTGGAAGCATCACTGTTTTCAGGGTATGAACTTCATTCAGTAAACCCAGTCGTGCTAGATGGGGCTACGTTTGCTGACTTGCACTTCGGATCTAGAGGAGAGTCGGTCTGGTTCGTGTTTGCTAATGTAAGTATCGCTACTTAGAATTATATCTTATTATTATCCAAATATTTTTTAGATTTATCTGTTACTAGCGGCCCGCCCTGGCTTTGCACGGATCCCTATTTTTTTTTCAAAACACCCTATACTCAGTGTTACTTAAGAATAGCGTAGCTTCCCAATAATAAAAGAATTTTTCAAATCGGTTCAGTCGTTTTGAAGCTTATTTACAAACAAACAAATCTTCCCTTTTTATTGTATTAGTGTAGATGAAACTCAGATTATTATTTCATGAATTCTTCTAGAAATTTAAATTCAGGCCGAGTTTGTATTATTACAAATCTTCATTTCTAAATTCCAGATCAGCTCGACGTGCCCTGTTTGTGTGACTTATGAAACCAGATCTAAATTTGTGATCACAAGTTTGAGACCTGCTTTTGCCAAAATTTATCCTTCGACCCGACCCGACTTGGCGGTTGAGACATTCTTCCATGCGAGACCTGGCAGTCCACTGCTAAGAGGAATCACTGATGATGATTTCATCACTTGGTTCGATAAAACAGAACTAGCGAGTATCAAGACAAATGCAAACATAGATAACATTTGCGAGTGTGGACGTATTTGCAGTCGAGATTATGAATTCCGAAAAGTAAATGAAAATGAACACAGTGACGTATCTACTGAAAAAGTGAGTACCACTTTACCTGATGTTAAAAGTACTACTGAGAATGTTGATGTAAAAACAACTGATGATAAATTTGTAAAAGTAGCAGCTACTACTGAGAAAGTTATTGAATTAGCATCAACTGTAAAGAAAGAAGATTCAATTGGTACAACAACTGAGAATCACACAACTCTTAAAATTGAAAGAACGACTACCGAAGTAACAACTTCAACAGGAAAACCGACTGTTGAGAGTACTACAATTGAATCAAATGCCATAAAGACGACTGATATTAAAGATACAAATTCGATAGTGATATTGAAAAATATGCAAGTTAATGATTCTAAGGAACATACAGTTGAAAACAATATTTTACCAATATTGCCAAAAATTTATGGAGAATCAGTAGCTAAGAAAATCTCGGCGAAAAGTTTGCTCAAGAAAGAAGAAATAAAGAAAAAACCCTTACCGAGACGCAAAGGTACTTTGAAAGCTACATACGGAGATAAACAGGACAAATTCTTCCCGAAAATAAAAGCTGATAATATTACTAAGCCAACTGAAAGTACTAACCAAACTAACATGCCTATTCTACACAAAATTGTTTTGACTAAAGCTAGTGACGTATTTATAGTCAAACCAACAATCAATAAGATCTCTGATAAACATTTGATGGACGAAAATAATAATTTGACTATTGGGAACGCGGTTACTAAATCTAGCCATGAAATTGATACACCTATCACTAAAATTACCACAGCTATTAAAAACTCGACGAAGGTAACTTTGGCGCCCACTCCTGTTAAATCAGAAACCTCAGCCATACCACACACAATAACCGCGATCACAAACAAAAACATAAAAACCATGCACAATAGGACAATGAAACCGAAAAATAAGATGCAGATCAAAAAGCCAAAAATCAAAACGAATCAGAATGTAACGAAAAACAACGAGAAGAACGAAACTGCTGCTCCTGAGAAAATAAACAGCAATAAAATAAAAAAATCGTCCCCAGAGAATTACTTCGCCAAATCATTGAAGTCTATAAATAAGGAGATACATAAAATACCACCTACGCCTATATCGGAGACGTCGAAATCTCTCTCAGATGTTCCGAAATCTGACATCGCTCCAGAAAACCGAGGAGGCTTCGAGATTTTAGACAAGAATAGGCTCTGGGAACTCCTCAAAGAAGGATCAAACCCAGAAGCAATGAAAATAGATGATAAGTTACAAGTGCATAACAGACTAAACACAATTGCACAAAACGCAACGAGCGTACAAAACGTGTCAAAAGTAGACGTGTCAGATGCACACGATAATCGATCTTTATAAACTTCATTGTTATATAATGTGTAAGGCACAGATTTCAGCAAATATTTTTGTAACACACTCATGCCACTTTAGCTTATCGAAACCTTGTACTGAATATTGTTGATATTTGTCGTTCCGAAATGCACTCGACCCCGGAAGCACTCAAATTCGTTGTTTGTTGTTAGAACGATTTTGCACTTATCGTTTATAATTTAAGAAGTGAACGTGTGTGTGCTGTAAATATTAATGTAAGCTAATTATAATTAAGATGCTCGCGTGAAAGATTAACTACGAATAATTTCGTTTTGTACCCATTGCTCAAAGCCCTAGTAGGTAAGTCTTTTCATTTCGATCTTCTAGGTAGATTCTTGCCAAACTAAAATTAACTATGGCTTCGTAGGTCTCGGGAAAGATTAGTGTAAAAGCTAAATGAATAGAAAGCTAGGATTGCTAATGTAACATAGTGTCACATTTCGGATAATTTTAATATTTCTAAATTTACCGTAGATCCTATAAAACCGGTTGTAACCCTAGTTATTAAATTTTGGATTGTAAATAATGCCAAAACTGAAATTATGACTGTAATCTGATTTAGAAATCATTCCATGTTTTCTTTCGTTAGGGAATATTTACGGTTTAGTATAAATAGTATTCTAGTGTTCTAGAGTATGTAATTAAATGCTAATGCCCCAGAATTTCCATCCGTCTAAACTATCTTCTGTATGTATTGTATGTAAATCGTAGTTTCTTACCTTAGCTGTATAGATCTTGTTTTTTTCGAAATTGTGCATCAATATTTCATTATCAACTTCGTTTGATTTCTATTTTGCTCGATTGATATTATGAACGAAATTAAAAAGGAAAACTGAATTACTTACTTACTTTTTGGTTTCCAACTGGGCAACCTAGTACCTACCTACAAACATTTTAAAACACAAATTAGGTACCCACCTCACATCTTAAAGATTAGTATATATACAATATCATCTTTAAAAAATTTGACCGTATGTCAAAAAAAAAACGATTGTTCTGGACCATAACTTGTTACCATAATTATGACTCGAAAACAGACATGAATTTAAAATATGGGGGTCACTTTTGGGAGGTAAATTAGGTAATGTAAAAAAGGTTTTAATCACCACGAAGTATAGGTAGTAGGTAATCGTCAAATAAGCTGATTTATATTTAAAGAAAAATAACGAGTATTGATGTACAATTTCCGTCATTCCGTAGTGAGACTGATGATTTGAAAGAACTTGTGAAGTGTGCTTTGAGCGATTAAATACCTACTAAGTCCTAAAATTATCTATATATTACTAGTACTATTTTTATCCTCATCATGTGCTTGTCCTTAGAATTTATTTAAAAATTATAGCCATAATTGTTGCCCTTTGACGGCTCCAAATTAATGTAATATTGTATTTTGTTTGAAACCTTTATTTTCTTCAATAGCGAAATTTACACTTTTTGAGATACTGTATGTTTGGAATTGGTTATTTTTTATATTTCTTGTCTTATTACGTATTTTAAGTTTGTCAAATGCAGTCCTCTGACCGGCTAAACGTTAAGTTATTGACACGCGACAAAACATCTGTCATATCCTTCAATACAGCGACTGTGACAGATATTTTCTCGCGCAAAAAGTTCTTCCCCTCTACTCATAAAAAAAATATTTACAATTATCCTCAAAAATTGATACAAAACTAAATACTTAACTATTTCTAAAGTGATTTGGATTATTTTGAGTTAGTTTTTTTATAAGCAAATCTAGATGGCGCTAATATCGATCTGTTCATAATTTATTACTACTACCGCCATCTAGTTTCATTGATAAGAACTTATATTCTTTCTTCTTACCTATTCCACGATGTCCAAGAAAGCTTTTTGCAACTCTTCAAAGAAATAAAAATGTGAAGCTCCAATTATATTTAATAATAAAATAAATTATCCACCAAACAAGCGGGAACTGGGGGAGGAGACGGGGGAGGTGATAGCCCGAACTGTTTACAAAGATTTGTTATCAGTTCGGGACGAACCTTCGCATGTATCGTAGAGTTACGTGCGCTGAATGTAGCTTTACCATATTTCTATTTGGAGCTTAACAATTACAAAAGAACTAATGAAAGACTTATTGGACATTGTAAAACAATCTTACTCTTGTAGTCATTAAATACCAATTTCGTTTGTCTATGTATAAAGTATGGTTGTATAAAACTAGGTGCTTGAGCGAAGGATTCTCGTCAATTTAAATTGTATAAATGCGTTTCAATAACGTGAGGTATAGATTTAATGAAAGCATTAGTGTTTGTGCTTACGGAATAAGCTAGTCATTTTGCCACGTGACTTTGGTTTGTACTACCACCATTGAACACTTGAAAAATGAATCTTGTTCCTTATGTATTTAGGTACAAAGTCAAATGAATAGTACAAACCAAGTTCAGGCGACTTAAGTTATCGATGTACTGACACAGATTTATTAATAGGAAAGATTAAAATAATTACACCGAGTCCGTTTGTTTTATTTAAAAAAAAAACATATAAAATACTAGGTATACCTACATAACTATAATTGTCAAACTTTCGAAAGCCAATAAAATAAGGCAATTAACAATTTTGAATGGAAATTCCTAACACTTATGGATTGGATTATTCCAATTTTGATCATAGAGAAAGAAACCTCACTCTAAGATTACTTTTAAATTGAACTTTCTATTTAAGAAAATTTAGTAAGTACTTAAGCCCTTTGGTATAGGTAAGTATTATAATAATATGTGACTATTTACTACTAAAATGAAAGATTAAGAAAATTAAATAGGTAAAAGTTCTTAAAAAAACCCAAAACTAGTTTTTTTTAACAAATACGAACTTCTAGTCTGGGTATAATAAAAGATTAAAAATAAATCTCTCTTTTGGAAACCTATAATCACATTTCGCAAACTTCCAAAGTTTACATAAAGTTGGCACAACACAAAAGTCAAGGCTCCTATTAAAAAAAAGTCAGTGAACTCTCTATGAAAATTACAATAGGGAAAATCCATAAGCTTCTTTTCTACACGCAAAAAATGTCTTAATCTTATTTGTTTACTCTCTAAACATTGAAATATTACAAAGGCTTATTCAAATGATTGAACACAGGAATTGTCATGATTTGTTTAACATCATTTCTTTTCCTTACACACAAGTGTTTCCATTCTGAAGCACTGTGTGATTGTTTCCTTCAAATTTTCTTTGACTTTGATGCACAACTGTCATTTCCGCAAAATAACAATGCCAGTTTATAGGTACGTATTTATAATAGTCTTTATCTATTGGAATGAAACAACTATAATCGGACTTAACTCGCGTATTTTTTTTTAAGTCTTTATCTGTCTTTGGACTCAAATGCGATTCGCGGTTATTACACATTGGAATGAAACAACTATTAACGAGCTGACAATAGTCTAACGCTAAAGTTAGCGTTAGACTATTGTCAGCTCAGTCGTGCTACGATTATGGAAACTGCAAAGAATCCGAAACGTCAGCTAATAAAATAAAATAAAAATACGCGAGTTAAATCCGTTAATAGTTGTTTCATTCCAATAATATTATTATGACAGACAATATTTGTGAGATACGTCGGTTCTTCTCGTAAACCTACCCTCGCATTTCTTAGAATGGTAAAAGGCCCTCCAGATTCCAGTCTCTTACACCGACTGCTACCTACATAAGGTAAGTTCTCAAAATAATAAATCATCTTAAGCGATAATTTTATTAGGAAAGGCTAATAATACCCCTTAAATCACGAAGTCGTAAAAATTCATAATGCTTCTACGCCAAAAATAACTTTAGCGGAAAGATCAAACAATTGATAAACGATTACTTTGATTAAGTAGTTTAGGAACGTCATTACGTTGACGTTTGGACAAATGTCAGATCGAATCATTACTTTCCCGCGATGTAGTTGGTTTGTAAAAAAAAAGAGTTCATATTGGAACTTAAGGTACAAAGCGTAATGTAAGTGCAGTGTTATTAAAAAAATATTATGATAAATTTGTTCATAGAATAAATTAAGAGTTTCATATGAATTGCCGATCTAGTTGTGGTGTCTATTGGAACAATTCATATAACAGGTATTATATTATGGTTTTTTATCGAAACAGCAATAATAATCATAACCAAATGCCGTCAGGTAGGGTTACTTTGACCCAGGTCAGTGTTACCCATTGTTTCATCTATTTTTTTTTCATAATAACTTTTCATATTTTGGTTTTAATTATACTCTCAAATGTAACTTAAATAATCAGATGGGTAGTTCTATAGAACAAGTTAGTAAGTCATTGAAAATTTGTTTTGATGAATGTTAACCCTCGCGATCAAAATTACTTGACTTTAGTATATTGACAACCTTCAGTCTAATAAAATGTTGAACCTAAGTTTAAAAATTAATGTTATCTGTACATAAGATTTTTGTTATAAGTAGGTAGTACCTGGATCACTTTCAAATCTAGCGCAGGCCAGGTACCTTATTGAATAAATTTTCAATTAAAACCCCATAAATTATCGAAATTTCATAAAAGATAAATTGTGTATCTCTTATGTTCTTCCCTGGGGCTGTTTTATCTCGATTTTGTATACCTACCCGCTTTGAAAGCTTACCTACTCTTCTTTATTTTTTTAAATAATAAGTAGTAAGTATTAATACTTAGCATTTTACTTGATCAAAAAAATGTATCTGTTGTTTTGATCGTACCAACAAGGTACTTTCGTTTATGCATGCGGAAGGTAAAATGAGAACACTTGTCCTTTCTCAAATTTACATTGTATTATATTGCGTTCTTGTTGATGAGATTAAATTTAACTTAAGTACAGGAGCCCATTATTAAACAAATAAAACATCTTTGGATATTTCACACCAATTTATACTTTTCATTTTATCGGTACCTACCAACTAGGCAAAGGATAAAAAACATATAAAACATTCAAGACTTAGGCACTATTGCTCGTGTTCTGCAATACTACATCACACACCTCCTGACGGCCCGAGCCGAGGTGCGACCCACACCTTGGGGGGCCCTCGGGTCGGTCAGGGCTAAAAACCCTAAACCCAACCCAAAAGGCTTAAGAGTCTCCTTTCAGGAGTCTCGCCACCCGTCCGGTTTTGCAGTAAAGGCCCAATAGCTGGCCAACTGCACTTCAGTATTCAGTTCGAAAAAAAAAAAAAATCATAAGTAGGTATGTATGTATGTATCAACCTCCCATACTTCTATTATAATTTTACGTAGGCAATTGATATTTTATCAGCTAGGCTGTACCTATGTGATTTTGCCCTTCAAGCTTTCTTACGAAGTTTGCTTGTTATTCAATTTTTCAATATTTCAATTCAATATATTATCTAATTGGAATAAATATACTATAACTCACGTATTTTATTTTATTTGGCGAAGTTTTAAAAACTTTTAACATATTCATAGTGCGACTGTGCATACGATAGTCTAACGCTAAAGTCAACAAATAATATGAGCGAGTTAAATCCGTTATAGTTGTTTCATTACAATGTGTAATAACCGTCTTAATCTGATTGTCATAATAAAAAAGTGCCCGAAAACAGACTTATATTAAAAAAGTTAAAATTAATCTTACCGAAATTAAATAAGGATAAAAATAAAACGATGTAATTCATCACAATGAAACGGGGACAAAAATAAAACCAACAATTTAATATTACGTTTTTTCAATTGCTTTTATTTCATAACGTTACACTGATTGACCTGATAAGGGTCTGATAAAACCGTTACATTTCAAATGCTATTGTACCTAAGTACTTATCTTAAATTACTTCTAAGAAAATGAGGTTTGATTACAAGAGAAATCAAATCGGGGTAATTTATCTACGGGAATTTGTTTACGTTCAAATTATAGAAATTATAAAAGGTTTAGAAAGGGATTGCTGTGAAGTTTGGAAGTAACATAAATAATAGAATTGACAGATTACAGTAAGTAGGTATAGGTAATTGATTCCGGTATAATCGTCGAATGGTATTCACGAACATTGATTTTAGCGAATTAGACTCGGCGCAGGTTTTTCTCCTCATCTCCGCCTGGCATACTGCAGCCAAGCGGGTATGTCTGGCTTCTGTGGACAAAAAAACAGATTTAAAATATCATGGAATGATACAACTTTAAAAGGCATTAACTTAACGTACCTTCATTGTTTTAAAATCCGTTCCGATTTGGAATGGAACAATTATAACGGATTTAACTGGCGTATTTTATTTTATTTTTATTGAAAGTTTTACTGTTATTCATAGTTTACATATACATTCATGCGAGAATATGTACACATAATATACATATGTATGTACACAATTATTATGGACCTGTTAAATATTTTCTGTCTTTCATCGTCAAAATTTGCTTCAAAAATGAAAGCACATTCTTTAAAATTATCAAATCGTTACACAACCTTCTTTCTCGAGTTTGTTAGTACAGCTAATAAAAATATCGCAAGCTAAAATCCACATGCACCCTGTCTGATAACAAATCAATGCCAACAATAAAAATATCACATAAATTTTAAAACCTATATTGATAAACTGAATAAAAATTTCAAGGAAAAAGCTAGGATGTGGCAGCGTAATATTGCCACTATATCCAAGCCTTATTGTGAGAGCCTTCAAGCCGTAAATCTTGAATAAAAGATGCAAGTAACATTCTAATGGAATACTTGAATATGAAAAGTGCTATTGGAAATGCTATTTCAACGTCTACTGGGATAAGTTAAAACGATATTGTGATATCGTAACTGTTGGGTATAATTACCATAGACAGAGATTTGTAGGTACAATTATAATTTATTAGCTTCTGCCCGCGACTTCGTCCGCGTGGAACTCCTCCTTTTTTGCAGTCGGTTAAAAAGTAGCCTATGTCCTTTCTCAGACTCTAGACTTTCTTTGTACCAAATTTCATTTAAATCGGTTCAGTAGTTTTAGCGTGAAAGCGTAACAGACAGACAGACAGACAGAGTTACTTTCGCATTTATAATATTAGTAAGGATAATGAATATGGATAGACATAGATATGTTAAGACATATAATAAATCCGGGGCATATATATGCAAAGCCGGGGCGTCCTGCTTGTATAAGTACATAAGCACGCGGCTTTGCACGGATCCCTAATTATTTCCGAAATATTCTATAGCTTATGTCACTCGGGAATAGTGCTACTTCCCACCAGTGAAAGAATTCTCCAAATCCGTCCAGTCGTTAGGAAGACTATTCAGTACAAACAAACCAGTCTGTCCTCTTTAATTATTAGAGTAGTAAGTATATACATTCTTTTTCCTGAATGAATGACTGATTTGATAAACTCGTACAGCCTAAATGGCTGATAGTAGAGACTTGAAACTTGGAGGGTGTATTTTTTTTTATGACGTAGGCTTCCGATAAGAAAGGATTTTCCGAAACTCTTCCCCTAAGGGGGCGAAAAAGGACTGTAAAATTTGTATGGGACAAAGTGATTCCTTGGTCCGATCTATTTCAAATTTTGCAAAACTAAGTAGTCATATTAATGAAATCTCTAATAATGTTATTATTCCGATATTATACTTGCTACCAATACATCTACATTTTATTAAGAAAGTTATTATGATATTCTTCCATACAAAGAATCAGACGTGATGTGTTTACGATATCCCAAAATATCAATAATATATATCGACACAATAGAAAAAATGTTAATATATATTGTTCAATATTAATATTCTAGTTTGTATCTACAAACGAGATAAGCTCTCTGAATATAAAGAAGCTACATAATATATATTACTAGCAACCCACCCCGGCTTCACACGGGTGCTTTAAACCTTCCGCATGAATCACTCTATCTATTTAAAAAAACACATCAAAACCCGTTACGTAGTTTTAAAGATATAAGACAAATAAAGCGACTTTGTTTTATATTATGTAGTGATTATGATCAGAGTATTATTTACACCTACTATAACCACACGACCTTCTTGTGCAGTGGTTCTTAACCTTTTTAGGTCATCCTTATTACCTAACTAGGGTCACTGATTATACCGTCCTCTCCTCCTAACAGAGAACTTGCGCGTTAGTCGGCGCTACGCTGTGCTCAGACTTGTCACTTTGAAATTCGACGTTCGAGACAACTACCAGCTGATTGCTTCACCGCGAAATACAAGTTTTACCCCCAGGTTAAGAACCCAGGACCTAGAGACCTGGTGCTTCGTTGTCATATTAACACTCTTGGCACGTGTACAATCAAAACACATGTACAGTTTTATATTCTTTATAATAGATTCATTAGATTGTCTTTGCGGGAATTAGCGAGATTCTGTTGTTTCCTCATAGTTACGATTGTATCTATTTAACTGTATTAAATTAAACTAATAATTTCCGATGCCTTCGCGATTATTATACATTGGAATGAAACAACTTTAACGAATTCAAATCGCGTATTTTATTTTATTGGCTGACGTTTCGGAGTCTTTACAGATTCCATAATCGTAGCATGACTGAGCTGACAATAGTCTTATGCTAAAGTTAAATCTTATGTATAATTAACCTATTAAACTGAATTCACGAGTTAATGTGGAATATATAGGACCTTCTGACCTACATCATAATCATATTTATAATGATCAAAGTAGTTTTGAATACGTAGGTTCATCTTAAAACAAACTCCATTGGGTAAAGGTTTAATAATATAACCTCGAAACGGTACATAGTTTTGTAGAAATAATCGTTATGAGCAATCTCTACTAATATTATAAATGCGAAAGTAACTCTGTTTGTCTGTTACGCTTTCACTAAAACTACTGGAACGATTTAAATGAAATTTGGCACAAAGAAAGTATGGAGCCTGAGAAAGGACATAGGCTACTTTTTAACCGACTGCATAAAAGGAGAAGTTCCACGCGGACGAAGTCGCGGGCAGAAGCTAGTTCTATATAAATAAGATCGGCAGTTAAGGCGCCAGCTGTTTAAAATAAAGTAAATAATAAATAATAAGTAGGTAAGTAATATATTATATTATGTCGCAGCCGGATCAAAAGGTACATTTCGGCTAGTCGTTTTACAAATTAGGGCTGTTTTGTAATACGGCGGTTCAACGATTAGCAGGATTGTCGCAATTTTAACCTAACCTAACCTACTTATCTGATCGCAATTCAAATTTCTCAAGGATCACAGTCTTAACTCAATCTTCTTTTCTTTTGTTATCAACCAACGAAAAATACGGAGGAGGTTCTCAAGTTGACACGTATATTTTTTTCTCATTAATTATTTTAAAATGTATTGCAATGACAATTCGGCTAATCGTTACCAAATTTAATCCCGTAGTACAAAACGGCTAACCATAATGTAATACGGTGCATTATAATATACGGTTCGGCTGCCACATAATATAATAGGTATATATTATTTCTTAAATGCTAGCGCTGAACGTAGAAACCAAAATATTAAAGACTGTCCTTCTAATAAGTGATTTCCTAAAATGATCAAAATAATAGCAGTAAAAGTCATCCCCAATATTGAAAATGATAGATTGAAAATATTTTCAATGCCAACAATTTCTGGATGTGTTATTACTTTTCCCCTAAAATTAACTGTCGTAATGAAACGTAAATACTTACTTCAAGATCCTTAGCCCAGTTTGTGAAAGCATCAGAGCGCTTGCCGAACCTGTGGACAAAGGAAATTATATAAAAACAATAATTATAAATGAAGTTTTGGCCCCTAGACAAGACTAAGGGCCAATCGATAGTGGTGAGCGAAATTAACGCAAAATTTTATGTGAATTAACGCAACGTCACGTGAGTTTGTAATTGTATTTTTTTTATTAATTGGCTTGACTTGTCTAGAGGAGTAGTTATGGTCTTAATTGCTAACAGCAATAGAAGAAAACGAATTCAAAATTGTATGACCTTGGACCACGTGACGCTTTGTTTACATAAAATATGGTCAATGACATTGAAAAAATTCATTTGTTTTGTTTTGTTACTATTAGCGGTTGGCGCTTATCTTAAGGCCATGATATAGCGTCTGCTCGAAATATAACCAACATAGAATTAATATTACAGGCCTCAATTATTTTATAGTAATTTCCACCCCTCTTTTTTACCCCCTTAAGGGATATTTTCGTAATTAACATTCTCAACTTTCCTGGGACTAAAACTATTTCCATATGAAATTTTATCTAAATTAATTATATATGATACTAATAACAGTATGCGTAAAGGTATTTTTTTCCGCAACAGTTTCCTGTCAAGTTAACATAAAAAACTTAACATCACAAAGTGAGATAACAGAATTAGTATATTTATTTCGTTAATGGATAAATATTCACTTAAGCGTGTAATTGGAATCCAAACAAACCCTAAATTCGTTAAGGGTTTGGCCATTTTCAATTAAAAAAGGTATTTTTTTGTAAAAGAGTCCAGTCTGATTTTAGCTAAATTTAATTAGTTGATTGCTTCTAATTTTAAAATGTGTTACATTGATTAGAAAAAAGACGATGAAAACGTAATCACATCGTAAAAACGGAGAAATAAAGAATGTCGTTAAACATTAAACAACGTGTAAAATTGCTTTCAAGTGATTTATGTTATAAATGGAAATAAGCTTTTTTTTATAAAAATGATTTTACTTTGCCTAAGGACCAATTTTGAATTTTCTTCGTAACTTTTCAAGTTTATACCCTATAAGTATGATAATTATTTAGGTTACCTACATTTATAGAGAACGTTAAATTTTAATACCTACCTATCTAATATCATTAGGATTTATAAAAAAAACTTTAATTAATTTGTATCTATAAGTATTTAATTATTTACATGATATTTTTTCCCCGTTAAACTTTCAATACAAATTTCGCATTTCATAACTTCAGGCTCTATGTCTTAAGAGGATTGTGAACCTGTTAATTTTCATACAAAAGGTGATAACGTTTTACACCCAGTAAATATAGTTAGATTTTTATAATTTTTGGATATGTTGTAGATATAATGAGAAACTACGTCTGTACGTTTTGATTTTTAAGAAATATTGCTTACGCTAGATCTAAATATATAGATTTTTAGATGCTAATAAATTTTAGCTATCCTCTTAATATTAATCAGTCTTACACAACGTATTTTTTAATTAGGACGATCAAAGTATATCAGTAGGTATTCACATCAATGCCAACGAATTCAGTCCTTCCCAGTATTCCATTAACGTCATTCGATTTAACCCAAAGGGCCCTCGTAATATACCTTCAACAAATTCCTACCGTGACACAGTTCCTTAATTAATTGTAATTAATCTTAACAGGTAAAACATCCGCATTCATTTACTTAATGTAACAATTATACAATATTTTGTCCATTGACTTTTGAACATTAACGAAAATTCCATTTGTATTTTCAATTAATCTCCCGCATTTTTTTCTGTCAATCATAATGTCTTTAATACAACGCTTAATAAATCACACTTCTGATTAGAACACTGAATGGAAACAGAAAGAAGACAAGCGAAGAATAGCACATTCTTTTACGAGAGTAAAGAAAGATAGAACCTAGGCTTCCCTAAAAAGCCCTAGAAGAAGACATAGATGCATCGCGAAAGACTAGTGAAGGGAAAGCAAGCTACGCCACATATCGATACGCTAATCATCGTACCTTGGTCGCGTGTGGTAGGCGTAAAGTCGATCTAACGTCTGAAGTTGGAGAAGCCTGACGGCTCGGTCTAACGTTCCTGGGTCGACCCGTTCCCCGTCCGCGACGTCGCGGCGGTCAATCCTGCCAATATATCGACATCGATGTAACTGCACATTATCGACAATAGTGACGCGGTAAAATGGCTAATTTAGCGGTGTTAGTAGCATGCGTTTCTGATGCTTAGAGAGAACGGGATGACAAGTCTTGACCACTTGTCTAATGTTTTTCTTTATGTAATGTTATTACGCGACCAAGGAACTGACTGTGTTATGCATTTGACATTTTATAATAGGTTTGATATATTCAATTCCAACAAAGCGGAAAACCTGAATGAGTTAATAGGGAGAACAAAATTGGTAGAACATTAGCACACATTTTCTAACCTTGTAGATACAATATTGGTCCATTAGATTTTGTGGCTTTATAAATTTTGTTACTTTATGGACATAAGAGCGTTGATATAACAATATTTTAGCTCAAATTAACATTAAATATTTCATGTCAAAATAGGATGAAATCCCAATAAAATTTTTAAACTCTGTAATATTATGTCAGATAGCAAAAGAGGCATTGAAAAATCTTAAGAAATCAAAAAGGGCACTATGTGAAGATTCTGATAAATTTGATGATTATAAAAATTATGTACAGGGTGTTGTAGCTGATAAAAGAATAATTAATAAGAAGACAACTTTATTGATATACATATTAGACAAAAACACAAAGTCATAAGTAGAAAGAACATTGAAACAACAGTTGTTGGAGCGAATGAAAATCATATCATTCAAAAGGCTTTACATAATATCCAAACACCCGGAAAAGGGTTTTGTCGAAAGATTCAATAACTTATACGACCTTGAAAATATTCACGCCACGACCTTTCGAGACAATAACGGAAAAATTATAAAAAAGAGGTAACCTTAATACCTTACGTAAGTGGTACTATTAAGTTGACATTACAATGCTTCTCTAATGATCCAAAATATGTAACATTACAATGTATACTAAAATTGGGGTAAAAGTTATTACCTTAAAAGCAAACATCGACGTAATCTAATCAACAAGTTTAAACGCCCACTCAACTTAACGATAAAATTATCAGTAAACAATACCGTGACTAATTGGTACACTCCAATAACTCATTAGTGGGTGCATTTATGCGTGCATATCGCAAATATTATACTTTACATGTGACGATATATTTCGCATCAGTGATGGCGCATTCACTAATCCGATCTGCTTTCATTGACGTTCGAAACTCAACTTTAACTTAACTACGGTAGGATGGTCTTTAAAATGAGTCAGCTTTACAGATATCACCTTTAGCATCTCGTTATAAATTTGTTATTACATTTTAGCAAATTTCCATTGCTTGGTCTTATTAGAAGTAGTTTCAGTTACAGATCAAGATGTCATTAGAAATGTGCGTTGATGCAATAAAGATCCGTTAATTGGCAGCAAGAAATAGATAAAATGCAAAATGAATCTGGAATATCTTGGAAATTAATTAGTACCTATTTTCATATCAAGAAAATCTTCCAAGATTTTAGAATGAAATCTAGTAATTGGACTCTTGTTTATAAGGATTTTTTAATCTCGCAAATAAAAAAGAAACAAACGCTTAGCATTGTAGTGACCTAACTCCACTGTCATGTATTGTGGTGACGACTTAAACGAGAACCAAATTTCCATATCAAATTTCATACAAAACATACGTAAAAGAGAGTATTTTTCACCAAAAGAAAAAGAGTTCGATAAACTTATATAAGTACCTAATGACGAAAATCATTTAAGCTTATTTCCCAAATAAATTATATGTCACAAGAACTGTTCAATTTCCATGTTCATTTTTTATTTATTTTACCATTTCACGGAAAGGTCTCGGAAGTAAATGAGATTAAGTTAAATTGTGAAGTGAAATAACGCAATAATAAAAATTGAAGCACAAAAATTATTTCCTATAATTTAAGATTTACCTATATTCGTGCAAGAGTTAACTTAGAAAATAATTTAGAATGTATATCAATGTTATTTTGATAGATTATACTCGTGACTAATAATATTATAAGAGGCGTTACCTTGAATTACTTGCCAATTAGATTCGCTCGAGTTTATCACTTTAATGTGTAAAATTAACCTAATGGAAAACACTCTTATGACATAAATAACATTATTCTTAAAGCTACAGCAACAAGGTTACCTATTCTTTTTATTAGAATCTGATTTTAGTTTTAATTTCTCAGGTTCATCTTTTGTTAAGTGACAAACTTCAGATTTTTTGAAGTCTTTATTCCAAACGTGTACATCGATTTTTAAATAAAATAAATCACTACCTACATAGTATAAAAAACTAAGCTTAAATTTTTAAAACTACGCAACGGATTTTGAAGTGAATTTTTTAAAAGATTGATTCAAGATGAAAATTTATAGCACCATCACAAACCCCCACTGACCTTTAGAGACACTTCTCTTTGTATTTTTTTGTTAATACTTTGCTCTTCATCATCATCATCATCAGCCTTTTCTCTTAATTTTTAATAATATACCTGACGGACTAAAAAGATAAAAAAAATCGTTTTCTTTATCCAGTCGTCATCCCTATAGTCCAAAGTTATTCTTCTATACACTTCATTATTTCCAGTAACTTCCTTACTTCGGTAATATTTACAACACACCAGGAGCAT
This sequence comes from Polylopha cassiicola, assembly GCA_038024825.1. Lineage (NCBI taxonomy): Eukaryota > Metazoa > Arthropoda > Insecta > Lepidoptera > Tortricidae > Polylopha > Polylopha cassiicola. The sequence goes on along the minus strand of CP149053.1, from coordinate 3,250,221 downwards.
TGTTTTCTGGCATCCCATTTAGGAGGGCCATTTGTCAAAAGGAACTGTCAAAGTTCTGACATAGTACATTACAGTAAGTACAAACTATAGCGCGAGGTAATAAAATATATTATGGATATATAAGATACAGGTTGGTTTCAAAGATTGTTTGTAACATGATCAAAGTGTTTGATACGCGACGTTGATTTCATTAACTTAAGTAGTTATTACAGAGTATTTCACTACATAGTACATATAAAACAAAGTCGCTGTCGCTGTCTGTCCGTCTCTATGTATGCTTAAATTGTTAATTTACGCAATGGATTTTAAATCGGTTTTTTAATAGATAGAGTGATTTAAGAGGAAGGTGTAAAGGGGCGGGTCTCTAGTAAATAATAAAGGATGGTACGGAACCCTTCGTGCGCGAGTGTGACTCGCACTTAACCGGTTTCGTATTTTCAGTTTCATTGCTATTTCTCTAAACTGCAATTCTCCATCTTTCGTCACGTACAAAATGTTATGAAGTACTACGCTCTCCCATTAGTTGAACTAAACGCAAAGAATTTCAATTCTCTTAACAACTTTCATTTTTTGCTTCCGTCTTGTCTAAGATTTCATTTTTTCCTTTGGCAAGAAATACGTTGATTTTATGAAGTAGTGTTTGTAACTATCGTTTTTGTTACACGTTAATGAATGTTGAAAGGTAACATCTGACGTAAAAAAGGTGGTAAGAATCTTGAATAAAAAATTAACGATGCTTAGGTAAATGATTGTTAGGTAATTACAATAAACTAAAGCAATTTTTGGAACTGTTTTTAAATCTCTCAATCTGATTGATGTATCTACATAAAGATGTAGACGACAATGACGGCGCGGCGTCTCAAGCGCTCGAAGATCCAATACCTTATTGGAATGAAACAATTTTAAACGGATTTAACTCGCGTATTTTATTTTATTGGCTGACGTTTCGGAGCCTTCATAATTTCTATAATCGTAGCGCGACTGAGCTGACAGTAGTCTTATGCTAAAATGATTAAGACTATTGTCAAATTAGCGAGTTGAGACCGTTTAAAGTTGTTTCATTCTAATGTATAATAACCTCGAAGGCATCAGAAATTATTTTCCAATACTTACTTATCCATATTACTTGGTCCAATTGAAATAAATCAAACAAAAATACCTAATTAATACTATTTTTGAGAAAACACTTTTACTTCAAATAATTCATGTGGTAGTTTTAGCTATTTCACAGCAGACTAACAAAATAATGCAAAACGGTCATTCTCAGGAGAGGCGAATTTCTATCGTACAAGCAAATATTTATGAAACGTATAGATATTTTGGCCATTTCTTATTTTTTATCGCTAATACTAGGTCTCTTCTATTTGACATAACAGGCCTTTAATGAAATGGAACCCTATTAATATTTTTTAAAAATTGTTAAAACCCATTCTCATAAGCTCCATTTAGCGAGCAGACTCCCGAATTTGGTATAAGATCATCTGTATTTTATAAACTTTAACCAATAGCTCGTATTTAGTATTTTTTATTTAAAGCTCATTAGTTAATCTATTTAAATAAAAATATACACTGCTTGAAAACGTTTTTATTAATTAAGTATGAATTATATTGTGCGCGAGCAAACATGCGTACAAAATCCGCCAACGCGTACAAAAGTATCGATATTACTCTAACCCATAAGATTACGCGCAACCTTATTGGCTAATCGGCTAGTGTTTAGCTGTACCTAGGCATTAGAGAAGGAACGATACGCGAGATGCATTGCCGAACAAAATTACAAACGCATTTACCTACCTCCATTCACGTGGATTCTATTTCCTATAAACTCCGTTCAGCCATTTTATTTCTTAATTAGGTGTTCGTTAAACTTGTTATTTTATTATATAATAGAGTCTTCTAATATGTTTACAATACTTACGCTATTATTACTTTATCTATTTTCAAAACCATGATAAAAAATAAAAAAAGGCTTTCTCCCCTAAGCTCCATCAACTAAACTCCTATTGGAGTTTAGGCAATTTGGTTTTTATTTACTTGTAGCGTCTTCATTAAAAACAAAATGAGATTTTGATTAGTGTTTTTAATATTTTAGTCGGTTTTATTTTAACATTTTTTTACGTTTTCTATACTTTTTAGAAGTTTTGAAAAAAAAAATTTTTTTTCGTTTATAAATATTCCATTGCTTTTATAACAAATGTAATGAGATATTAATGTACAACATTAAAGTAATTTCTCGTTTTTTAACTTTTCATTTTTATTTTAGTATGAAAATCCTACAGGTTTTCTAAGCTCTGTCATATTAATCCTAAACTCCGTATTTAAGAAATTTTAAATTATTTTTAACTTCATATCTACTTGGTATATTTGATGGAGAACAACACAGTCCCATTAAATTTTACATAATCTTTCATGTTTTATTATAATTGTAGCCACAAATCCCAATTTCAAAATGATGATGGAGTTTAGCCTGAGAACACCTTTTCGTGAGAATGACCGAAAACAGCTAACAAGTGCCGCTTGCAATATTCATCTGAAATATTGAGGGAATTTTTGGAAAATTCCAGAAGCATCAAAAGAATGTCTTTAAGCTCTTTATAATATTAAACATCTGGTTTATCTCAGAGTATAAATATTTGAACAATTTACCCGTAAACATTTACAATCGTCTAAATATAGATGAGTACACAAAAATACCCAACGAGCATTTGACATTTACAATTCTTTTCCATAATCCCTGTTATCTAATTATATTTTTTTCTTTAGCTTTAGACTATCGTCAGCTCAGTCGTGCTACGATTATTGAAACTGTAAAGTTTCGAAACGTCAGCCAATTAAATAAAATACGCGAGTTAAATCCATTTATAGTTGTTTCATTCCAAATCCCAATGTGTAATAACCGCAAAGGCTTCAGAAATTATTAGGTAATTAATTTTAATTAAAAGCAATGTCTCTATCGCCTGTTCTTTTTATTAGCGATTCGAAAATTATAATTTTTGAGAAGCCTTAACGTAACGTGAAATACTGCGTTTAACGTTTACGTTAAAATTGTATATTAAACATTTACGTTTAGTTCAGTATACAGTAGCATTTTTCATCATATCAAAATGAATATAAGTAGTAGGTGCTTATATTCATCAAATTAGCAAAACTTAAGCGCAAAAGGTGATAACTGTAAAAAGTGCGTTTTGAAAAAAAACTCTTATCACCACAAAGTTCTATTCGACCCGAATTAAGAAAAAAAAAATCACAAGGTTTTTTTTACAAACTCATACAACGCAATATTTGACTTAGTTTTATATGTAGATAAGATTATTATATTACGTAAATGAAGGGAAAATCTGAAAAATCATAAAGTCTTCGAAAGTACGAATAAAGTATTCTGTTTGCTGAATATCTACTTAAAAACAATTTGAATGTTATATTTTCTCGATAAACATGTTTTATGTTTTTATCTACGAAAATTTGAACCAATAAAATGACGGTACCTACTGTAGAGGATGCTGGCCGCATAATTGTGAATTTTAAAAGCATTCTGATATTTTGAAAAAATAATACTAGAAGTCATAAAAAACAAGACGATTGATAATTCTTCGGTGAACTATTAAAGTCAATATATAATAAAATTTTTGATACTTAAAAGTGTAATATTTTTTATAATACCTTCTAAATAGATCACTGGATAAGTACTATTGTTAAAATTACCTCCTAACCTAGTTATAAATTTCTCATGTAAGTGAAATGTAATTTCTTATGAGAATAAATGTCTTTGAACAGATTTTATTGAAGGCCTCCTTATAGTACCTAGGCCTACATAAAGAACGGATGAACGAAAACCAACCACGTCATATTTCGTTCTTATCAATTCCATTCAACTTTGAGTTTATTTCGTTCGATTGCTATTATCGTTCACTTGTCTATGGGCGCTGGCCTCGTCGACAAACGCCATTCGCAAACGCTATGAATTCGAGTGAAAAAGGTATGGAAGTTACATAAGCGAACGAAAATGACCACGTGACTTTTCGTAAATTTATATATTCTTCTTAATATTGTATAAATTGGGTATGTTTTTGACCACTCGTTTTGATGTTCAACTTCCTTGTTCAATGTTTCTTTTAAATAAGTATTTTAATTTATAAATAAGTCCTTGACATATTTTTTATATTAATTATGACAATCTTACTTTAAACACGAGAACCTTTCATAAAACAAACAAACGTTTGTCAAATGTTTAATTTGAAAATACTAATTTTCTGCTGAAACCGTTTCTCAGAAAATCTGGTCTTATTCGTGAATAATTAAACATAAAATGTCAAGAATAAAACTCAGAACGATTGAATTAATTAGTAGGTAATAAAGTGTTGGTACTTAAAACGTAAAATTTTTAAAAATATTCATTGATAAAATTATATCAAAATATATTATGATAATATTAACGCAGGTCCCAATCTATACCTAAGGGTTAGAAACTTGAAATTTAGAGGAGCTTAAAGAAACGATTTTAGAAAATTCACCCCCTAAGGGGAAAGACGGGAGAACTCTAAAATTAGTTGTTAGTTAAAGATTCATAAATTTGAATGTTCGTAATTAAATAAATGACAAGGGGCCCTAGACAAGTGCCCAACGTTCAACGTTAACGTTAAACGTTAGCACCAAAATGTATGGGATTTGACATTTGTGACGTACGTGACAGTCGTTCGCGGATGTCAAATCCCATACATTTTGGTCCTAACCTTTAACGTTAACGTTGAACGTTGGGCACTTGTCTAGGGCCCAAGGTTCGTAAGGTATAAAAACTATTACTTAGTTATACAAGTTTAAGCATATTGAGTAGAACTTTTAGTATTCATAGGTTAATGGCCTCGGAAAAAATACGCTTAAGTAGGTAAATCAATAATTCCTTGAATAACTGACAACAATAAAAAAACATTTTTAAACGTTTAACAACTTAACCCAAACTATCATTATTGATTTTATTGATAATAAGGTCGTTCGATAAGCACGCACCATTTACCCTTTCAAAATAAACTTTCAATTGAATAAAAGGAAATAAATGGATAGTTAAAATATTGAAACAGCTCTTCACCAATAAGAATCCTTAAAGTAAGAGAAATTGGTTTTTCCTTTAGTGTTAGACTATCGTCAGGTCAGTCGGCTACGAATATGGGAACTGTAAAGTATTCAAAACGTCAATACTTACTTCATTTTTGTGAAAGCAACCTTTCCAAGGAAGATATATAGATACCAATAGCTACCTACATTAAAAAAAACGATTATGTAGGTACCCAATCGTTATGTAGCTGACCTATAATTGATTAGCATTTTTTTTTAATTTCTGATTAATGAAACAACTACAAATGTATTTAACTCGCGTATTTTAATTTATTTTATTTGTTGACGAATCGGATTCTTTACAATTTCCATAATCGTAGAACGACTGAGCTGACAATAGTCTAACGCTAAAGTGATTTATACAGTTACTAGCGACCCCGGCTTCACATGGTTGCTATAAACCTTCCTCTTGAATCACTCTATCTATTAAAGAAAACCGCATCAAAATCCGTTGCGTAGTTTTAAAAATTTATGCGTACATAGGGATATAGGGACAGAAAAAGCGACTTTGTTTTATACTATGTAGTGATGCAAACTACATAACATTATTTTTCATGAAGCTGCAAAATACCTACAAGAGCACTATCTGTAATGTCACAATGCTTCTATAAGCGTAGACAAGAATGTTCTAGGCGTGGTGGATACTAATGTCAGGGACAAAATTACAGTGCAAGCCAGGCGAACAATCAGTCAAGAGAAATGCAGTGGGTTAGCCTTTGTTACGCTTTGAATGTCTATGTGGCCCGAGGGTAGGCTTTAAGCTGGGAGATCAAATATTTGGAATGCAATTCCCATTTGATAATCGTTGCTGTAGGAAAAATGTGACTTTTGATACTTGAATGAAACAACTATCAACGGATTTAACTGGCGTTTTAATATTTTATTTTATTTGCTGGCATTTCGGATTCTTTACAGTGTCCATACGTGAGGTCAATCCGTTTATAATTGTTTCATTCCAATGTGTAATAACCGCGAAGGCATCAGAAATTATTTTGATACTCTGTTAGAGAATGTTGCGGTTTGTAGTTTGTGAGCATTTTATTAGGGAAATTTATAGTGCCTAGGTAGATATATATTATATTGTAATATATAAAATTATTGTGTCGGTGTGTTTGTTTTTGAACTCATCTGAAACGGCTTTACCGATTTATAGTTATGATATTTTGTTTGCATAGTATATTGTGTAAGTCTGCGAATCATATTTACTTCCTTTATACCTCTAAATGTTAAGGATATAAACCTATTTTTTAAAATTTTTGGTCATTTTTCGGTTTTTCTATTTTTTATACAGCTTTGAAAAATACGCACAAACCTACATTTTCACCCTATCACCATCTTCCGCTATTTTTCAATACACTCAAAACAAGCGATTCGAAGTTCGCTAACTCAGCTAGTAGGTAGGTATATGTATACATTATAGATTAGATATATTCATAAAACATACAACTACCCAACAGATTTTATATTCCGTGTCAAGAATTTCTCGGTAATAGACAGATACTTAACCGCCACTTAACTCCCTTATACAGCTAAGGGTTGTTATCAGGCATCTTTTCGCCCCCTTTTGATCTAAAACTGCGATAACGTTTTTCTACTTACAAAGTATATATAAATATATATTGATATAATATTTGCAGAAGATATTTTACATTTGGGGATTCAAGCCTTTGTTACTTAACTATTTGGATTGCTTTTGATAATTAATTTAATTTATTTAAAACTATCGTCTAGTGGCGTTTGTTGCCAAACTCTTCCAAACCGACTGGATCGATTTTTATGAAATTTTGTGTGCCAATCTGATAGGGAGGTCTGAAAAACGGCCAACATCTATGTTTCGCACCCCTAAATTTTAACTGTGGTCATAGAATTTTTCATTTTTACATCATTCAGCATAAGTAAATCAATGATTCCTTGAAAACTATATATAAGTATATAAAATTCAAAATTTTTACTCTTCTACCATCAAGCACAATTTCAATAAAAAATACCAAAAAACGCGGTACCGGTTTGCTAGTTCAGTTAGTTAAACCTAAAAAGAAAATGGTCGATAGCTACAAGAATGATTAATTTCGTAAATCTTTTAACTAAAGCAATTTTTCTTGAAAATATTCAAGCTTAAATTGACGTAAGACGTATTCTCTCAGCTTAAGAGGAAGTAGATAAACTGTTTAATGCATAAATGTAAATTTTTAACCTTTTTTAACCAATTAAGTCCAAAGTTAGCATAAAATATTGTAAAAAGAATTGCATCTTAAATAATGTTACGACTTTAATGTAAAGGCTTAAAAGTAGCTAGACCTTATCATGATATTTGATTTCCACCCAATTGCTAATAAACTATCAGAAAAAAAATTTTTTTCATACCTATTTATGGAACTCAACTCTCATTCAAACTCATTCGGAGTACATAGCACTGGATGTGAATTAATAATAATAAAAAAAAAACCTAAATTTATTACAATATTTTACAACCATATGACCAAAATTGTCACTTGTCTAAGAAAGCATAATAATATCACATACCTTGGTCTAGCAGCTTGGGTATAGTAGCGGTCCAACTCCTGCAGCATCCGAAGAGCATCTGCCATCTCATGAGGGTTCTCCTCACGAGCCTCAGCCAGGCAGACGATGGCGAGGGTCAGGGCGATAGCGATGGCGAAACTCTTGGTCAGCATTGTGTCTGGGTAAAGGTAAACTGGTTAAATATGTGTCTCATAATAATTTCTGATGCCTTCGCGGTTATTACACATTGGAATGAAACAACTATTAACGGATTTAACTCGCGTATTTTTATTTTATTTTATTAGCTGACGTTTCGGATTCTTTACAGTTTCCATAATCGTAGCAACGACTGAGCTGACAATAGTCTAACGCTAAAGTGATTTATACAGTTATGCAAACTACCTTATATTTAAATTACAAATTTTGAAAAACTACCCTTTTCTAAATTATGAAATATTAATGTTACATTTTACGCAAAATATTTTACTATTATACATTACAATTAAAACCTAATAGGGGGCGTTACTAGCGCTTCGGAAAGACCATCAACTGAGAAGAAACGCCGCAAGAAACTCAGTCGGAAGTCGCTTTTTTAGGACACTTCTATGTTTACAATGAAAAAATATTGTGGCAATTAAAAATTAAAATTATACAAAACCAAATCAGAAAATTAAATTTAAAAAATTGAAAATGAAAACTAAGTCTATGCAGTCTTCTGTCCGCTTAGGATTTGATGAGGTGGACTACTGGATCCCAAGCTGCTGGAACGGAGAAACCATCTTCCCTATTGAAATTCGGGTGTTTTTGAATTTCAATTGCCTCGCGAAGCATCCTAGGTAAGTAACGGACTTCCTTCGCAAGGACCTGGGCTTTATCAAATTGGATGGAGTGGTTGGGTTTATCCATGACATGTTCACAGACTGCAGACTTCCGGAAACGGCGGTGTTTCACATTAGCTATGTGTTCTTTAACACGAGTAGCAATACTCCTCTTTGTTTGCCCTATATAAGAGAAACCACAATCACAGTCCAGCTTGTATACTCCTGCATCTTGTAAAGGGATGTTACATTTTACTGGTCTCAAAAGTTGAGAAATCTTCTTCAGCGGTTTAAAGTATGTTTTGATGGAAACACGCTTCAAGATCTTCTCAATCTTGTCTTGTCTCATAAGTTGGATTTGGACAACTCTTGGTCAGCATTGTGTCTGGATAAAGGTACGCTGGTTAAATATGTGTCTCATAAGATGGATTGGCGAAACTCTTGGTCTGCATTGTGTCAGGGTAAAGATTTGTTGGATAAATATATGTGTCATAATTTGGGTTAGTAGGATGGGGCTGATGAAACTCTTGGTCAGCATTGTGTCTGGGTAAAGGTAAACTGGTTAAATATGTGTCTGGGTAAAGATTGGTTGGTTAAATATGTGTCTCATAAATTGGGTTGGTAGGATGGCGCTGATAAAATTCTTGGTCAGCATTGTGTCTGGGTCAAGATTTGGTTAAATATTTGTCTCATAATTTGTGTAAGTGAGATGGCACTGATGAAACTCTTGGTCAGCATTGTGTCTGGGTAAGGACTGGTCACTTCAAAAAAGGCAAACGTTTATAATAACTTTTGCACCCCCATTAAACCCCCTTAGGCAAATTTTCAAAATCCTTTCTTAGTGCTCCGCTACTTAGTGTGTGCTACGCTATGAATCGACCCCCTGTACAAAATTTCATTTTAGAAAAGTTTCTAACCCATAATTATAAATTTCGCTTATATATTATACCCTCTAGGTATTTAGATAATTTTACAATGACAATACAATTACAAATTGTTAATTTAAAGATTTAATTGTAAACCACTGACCTGAATGAAGCACTAACCAAATATCCTGCAGAAATTTAACGCAATATGATAAACTCATTTCAATAATCGGTTGACCAATTTTCCATTAACCACGGATAAATCAAATTTTCGACTAAACCACACTTAAACTAATGGCTTTGGTGTGAATATTTTATTAAGTTTGAGATAAGTACTTCTACCTCTCCCTTTTCTGATTCTACTGAACTGCTTAAGTGGTCGAAAACTTTATTTAAAGACTCTAATAAATAATTCAAGAAATTTATGTATTAAAACGATTGATAAATTTCCTCCTTGGGAATAACGCAAGTTTATATAATTCCAGTTTATTTATGTTTTAATTTAATATTAAAGATTATATTTATTTAGGTGGATTTCTTATCTGTAAGATCTGTATTCTAATAGCTTAATTAGACGATAAAAGACGATTAATCTAATAATTATGGTATTATTTTATGTACGTTTCGATAACCTATAGTGTTACAAAAAATGGATGTATGCTTGCTAATTTTTCCTGGAAAAACTACTGAATTTATTTGGTGTAAGTTTACAATAATATATAGGCTACATTTTATAACCATATTGTGTAACGTACTCATCGTGCGCAGACGAAGTCGCGGGCAGAAGCTAGTTACATACAATTGGGAAACAACGAGACAGACGTCATAGCTCATAGCAACCTGACAACGACCATAAAAATTATACTATGATTATTTTACCTCACATACTACCTCTCCGGTACAGGAAAAATCTTAATAAAAATATCTCACAATGCATGTAATCTAACCTAACCAAACCTAACCTAACCAACTCGAATTAGGACTTTGTAGTTGATCAGATTCACTAGATACTTCTACTGGAGCGGCCATACTACCCAATAGTAGCTAAGTGTATTACCTTATTCACACAAATTGATCACCTAAGTAGTATGCATAAAGTATTTATATCTATGAGAGGAACGATCCTCGATGTCCGCCCGTGTTTAACTTACTGCCTTCACTCGTTTGAGTTTTGGTTTAGTATCGGAGAATTTAACAAAAAGTTGTACGTACTCTGCGTAGACTGTTTTGGAATAAAATGAGTTTAAAACTCGCCTACACTATTAAATGCTGTACGTAAATTAAGTACGGGTGATTCCACGGGCGTTTCAACCGCCGTCAGTCCGTTGTCCTGAATATTGAAGAAATGAGCTACAACAAGAATTACGTTTTGATGCGACGACATACTGCGCTCGCACTTGTCGTCAAAATTAGTAGAGTTTAAATGTTATTGTAGGTTAATTCTTCAATATTTATGGCAAGGGACTGACGGCGGTTGAAACGCCCGTGGAATCACCCGTACCTATTTCATTAAGCTTATGACAATGTGTATTCCTTGTTTTGCATACATTATGTTTTAAAATAACACAATTCATTAAATTGCAAAACCCGACTAGTTACAGTTCTCAATTATATTCTTTATGATTCGCACCTTTACTAGAAAAGTGTGACAACTCGAAATGAGTCAACACGTGAAATCAAATTTAAATGTACTTACAGACTTAGAGCCTTAAATAGACTACCTAACAAAATTTTTATTAAGGGTGCAATTACCTACTTATATACTACTAGCTTCTGCCCGCGACTTCGTCCGCGTGGAACTCCTCCTTTTTTGCAGTCGGTTAAAAAGTAGCCTATGTCCTTTCTCAGGCTCCAGACTTTCTTTGTACCAAATTTAATTTAAATCGGTCCAGTAGTTTTAGCGTGAAAGCGTAACAGACAGACAGACAGAGTTACTTTCGCATTTATAATATTAGTAGGGATTGCGTACTTATGTCAATTCTATACAAATTTACATTAGAATGAAACAAAGAACTATTAACGGATTTAACTCGCGTATAGTTGTTTCGAATGTGTAATAAGCGCGAAGGCATCAGAAATTATTAAATTTACATTAGTTTTGTTCAGTAAATAATAATATTGTCGATTGGCACTTAGTCTTGCTAGGGCCTCGACGCTGTTGATATTATTATTTTATTTGTAAGGGAATATGTTTTAGTGGAAAAGTGTTTTAGAGGAAGGTGACATAGCATGAAGTACCAAGAAGCATAGACATAAAATGACGTGAGAGCTTTTTAAGTTCACCGTTCCACCTCTTTATATATATTTTTATGACACTTCTTCTTTCATACAAAGCACAGCAGAGCTTCTGAGACAAAATTGCATTTTCCAAGCATTTTAAATTTTAACTGTAGACGGATTATGTATTTTAGAACAGGGTAAGTACTTAAATTTTGTAATTTAGTAAATAAGATACTTTGTATAACTGTATTAATCACTTTAGCATAAGACTATTGTCAGCTCAGTCGTACTACGATTATGGAATCTGTAAAGACTCCGAAACGTAAGCCAATTAAATAAAATACGCGAGTTATATACCGCGAATGCATCAGAAATTTTTTATTTTTGTTTTTAACCCTATTTTGAAGTAACCATTACACTTGCTAATAAAAACAAGTTGTGCTTAACGAACCACATTTAAGCGTCCGCGAAAGCAAAGAGCAATATCATTTAAGTAAACACCACAAAAGGGTTGTAAAGTTTAAATGTTTGTTTGTATTTTAAAATCTCCGATATAACTTTGAAAACGTGGCATGGCTATATAATTATATATAACTAGCTGTGCACGCGACTTCGTCCCCGTGGAATAGTAATTCTTCATAAGGCTTCATATTTCCCCCGTTTTTTACATTTTCCACTGTTTCTTCGCTCCTATTGGTCGCAGCGTGATGTTATATAGCCTAAAGCCTTCCTCGATAAATGGTCTATCCAACAAAAAAAGAATTTTGAATTCGAACCAGTAGTTCCCGAGATTAGCGCGTTCAAACAAACAAACAAACAAATAAACAAACAAACTCCACAGCTTTATAATATTAGTATAGATTTCATCATATTATTTTAGCATAGCTCTTTGATGGTAGTAAAAGAATTTGAGACTAGTCACTACCGTCAAATTCTTTCACTACCGTATGAGCTGTACAAATAAAAACAAAGCATTTTTTTTTTATAAAATATCTGGAAAGCCAAGCCATAGTCAAAAACATTAATATATTACACTAACGCATAATTACATTACATTATGTTAAATTTAGGTATAATGTAACTATGTAAACTCAGCAAATAAAATAAAATAAAAATACGCGAGTTAAATCCGTTAATAGTCGTTTCATTCCAATATGTAAACTCGTTTCGAAAAACTGCAGCAGTTTTCTAAAATCATAAAAAGTATACTAATTACAGTCAGTCTGTCCATTGTTAATGCTTCATAATAAAATGTTGCACAGTAAACTTGTTTATAAAACGAAGGTACCCATTATTTTACCTCCGCCCTTTGAATTTAAAGACGAATTGAGCTATTTCCGTTTTAACAGGTACCTACAGTTGCTGTTTAAAAACATTAAGATAGGGAAAAAACGCAGTGAAAAGATTGTAAGGAAAACTAGGTTGTGTAAATTGTTTGTCGTTTTCACTTGATGCCGAAAAACATTGAGAAAATGTAAATAATTAGCTGACCTGGAAACGTTGTTTTGCCCCTAGCCTAATTACCTAGATGTACGAAATATACTTTTCAACCTATTTTCGTATCTATGAAATAAGGAATGAGATAATAATCGGTCAAACCGTTTCAGAGTGCGACCACAAACACCATGACATGAAATTTCTATATAATTATAGACTAGCTTCTGCCAACTTCGTCTGCGCTTCGACTGACATATTAACGCAATGGTTAGAAACTTGAAATCCTTTTATATCGCTGGGGAGCACTAAAAAAATATTTTTGAAAATTTACCCCCAAGAGGGTAGAATGGGAGTGTTTACCGTATGCAGACGAAGCAACAGGCATTTACTAATAGCTATATGACATTATTTTAATAAATCTTAAATTAGGTAGGTAAGTACTTAAAAAAACACTTATTTTTATTTACTTACAGTAGTTTTAGTACATTTTTATTTGCGCTCCTTTGCACTTTGTAGAAAATATTAGTGATATTTTTTGTGCAAACTTTTCAAGAAAGATTCTTTGTTAAGGCAAACCGATAATTAGCATCAAAGAGAATGGTCTGAGGAACTTCTTTTTACAAATAGTGTAAAAAACTTACGTCATCATGAAGACCATTAATTATAATGAGAATTATGGGACATAGAAAAAAAATACTATTTTTTATTAAACACTCTTATGCTACAAGGTGCCTACGTTCAAGTTTAACGTTAAACTAAACGACCAAAATGTATAGGATTTGACATCCGCGAACGTTTATGATGTACATACGTGACGTGACAGTCGTTATCGAATGTCAAATCCCATACATTTTGGTCGTTTCGTTTAACGTTAGCACCTTGTCTAGGCCCCAAGGACAGCGATATTTGAATTCAGATTATATTACAGAATATTACTCACAATATTTTCGTTTATTTTAATTAAACTTGAAATCCCTACTAATATTATAAATGCGAAAGTAACTCTGTCTGTCTCAGTCTGTTACGCTTTCACGCTAAACCACTGGATTTAAATGAAATTTGGTAGGTACAAAGAAAGTCTGGAGCCTGAGAAAGGATATAAGCTACTTTTTAACCGACTGCAAAAAAGGAGGAGTTCCACGCGGACGAAGTCGCGGGCAGAAGCTAGGTAAATGTAAACTTGAAATTTTGCACAGGGGTTAGGTTAACACGTAGAAGAGCTTATTGAGCTAGTATATTCAATTATTAACTGACGACAACAACTTTTCAGTACATAAACCTTTATTAGCAAACCTAGAAACCCAATGTTAAATAGAAAGAACATTCCAGACAAGTCATATCTGTCTAAAAGCGATACAAAATGTAGCAACAGTGATTAACATGAATAATGCAACTGGTTGCTTTCCAAATTAATCATAAATTTGTTCAGAAATACCGTCAGAAATCCATAAAAGCTTACGTGCTTGTAATAACGCGATATGATAATGTTATCAACGATAAAACTCACTAAACAGGCCATAAACCAAAGTACTCAAGATCAATGAATCCCGCGCGAAATCTAAAAAATTGGAGATTGTCAAACAAAAGCTATCGTATTCCTAATATGATTTATTGAAGAGGATTACTGAAACGTGCCAAGAAAAAGTACTTCGAAGAATTATAATAACTTTTAACTATAAAGGTACGCTGGTGGTTATAAAGACTTATTTATATCTTGTGTTACTTTTTAGTTTTTATATATACTTATAGAGAACTTTTCTCAGCCATGTGTCATCATACTATCATCTTAAAATAGTTACCTAGTCATAAAAAAGTTGCCATGTTTAAAATATAAAATTAAAATCTATATAAGTAAATAAAACCAAAAATTGTTACCTACTTGTACTTATTGTAGATACATGTAGTTTCTTACAGGCAATAAGTAAAGGTGCCATTACACGTAATATACTTACAGAAAAGAAAAATCTCTAATGTGTTAATATGAGTAGGTACCTCTATCTACTTAGTACAGCTAAGATACCTGAGCAAACTAGGGTAGGTAAACGCTTCGCTCAATTTAATAAAACAAGTAAAAAGTAAAAAAACACCACTTTGTATATTTAGTCTCATTAACTAGAGACCTACACTTAATTACATTTTGTACTATTACGAAGAAAAAGATTCTAAGAGACCGAACTACGGTTCTGACTAATTTTGAATTTAGATTATGTACCTACCTATATGTTATTATGTACCTATTATATATTACGTCATGCATAGCCGTTTTGAAACGGTTCCATGATTGGCCGGATTGTCATTGTAATAATGGCTACTTTGTTTTATCCCTACTAATATTATAAATGCGAAAGTAACTATGTCTGTCTGTCTGTTACGCTTTCACGCTTGAAGTACTGGACCGATTTAAATGAAATTTGGTACAAAGAAAGTCTGGAGCCTGAGAAAGGACATAGGCTACTTTTTAACCGACTGCAAAAAAGGAGGAGTTCCACGCGGACGAAGTCGCGGGCAGAATAACAACAGACAAGAAAGAATAGGTAAAGCTAAGACTGCGACCCTCGTAAAATTAGAATCGCTATCAGATAAATAAGGTTAGAAGTGTGACACTTGATGGCAGTCAATCGTTCAACCGTTTCCATATTCGTAGCCAATTGAGATGACTATCGTGATTATTTTCGAGTAAAACCAGAATTTGTTTCATTCCAATAAGTATTTCTGTAATTTCATTGTGAAAGGAAAACATTGTTTAAAATAACAGTTTTTTTATTCTTTGAAACGAAAATGACCCATTATTACGCTCCATGGTTTCACAAAGAGAAATTTCATTTTAATAATTACTGATGTTTATATGGACAGTGAGAAATATTTAAATTTATTCGAACAATACGTGTCCATATTTAATTTGTATGCTGCGCGGATAACACGTACCTAAGATTTTTGTCACTTGAAAATTAGCTGTCACTGTCAAACTTTTGCATTGACTGTAAAAGCGATGATCACGGATACCCGTGAACGAAATCATCTGTCATTGATATACTTTTGTAATGACGTGTCAAAGACTGTGACAAGTGCTTTCTAGCGCGTAAAATCCTTACGTGCTAGTCCTTTCCCCTTTTTTCTATTTAATATGTAACCATTTGTTTTATTTATAATTGCGAAATAAGGTTGATGCCCATCGCAATTTACTCACGTATTTTATTTTATTTGCTTTATTTCGATTTTTTTTTTGTTTCCATATTCGTAGCACGACTGAGCTGACGATACTCTTACGCTAAAATTAGCATCAGCAAATAAAATACGCGAGTTAAATCCGTTATAAAATATTTGTTTAATTCCAATATGTAATAACCGCGAAGGCATCAGAAATGATTTTAGGTACGAGCGTTATTTTGCCTTCATACGCTTCTTAATAAAATTCTGAAAATTATCAGTGATTTTGTTTTGTAAACTCGAAGTGAAGTTTCCAAGATGCAACTGGAAAAAGAAAGTTCTAACAAATCTAACAGTCCTTTGCGCTTGTTACTGTTTACTACAAATGGAAATGTTGCAAGGACTCTTCTAAACATTTAATTCTACAAATGATGATACTTTTCTAAAAGTGTAACTTTGCCAATATTACGCAATGTAATTGCAAAGTCCGTGACGACTAAGTTCAGTAGTTAATAACCGGACTTACAATCGAGACATCGTGGATTCAAATTCTGCTGGAGACTACAAAAAACATAGTATTTTAGTCCTCGGTTGTGTTTTTTGGGACTTGAGAGAGTTAAAAGAGAGTGATTTATTTAAAGACAGATCAAACGTCAAAGTTGTCAAAAGTTACCCACATCCTTACTAATATTATAAATGCGAAAGTAACTCTGTCTGTCTGTCTGTCTGTCTGTTACGCTTTCACGCTAAAACTACTGGACCGATTTTAATGAAATTTGGTACAAAGAAAGTCTGGAGCCTGAGAAAGGACATAGGCTACTTTTTAACCGACTGCATAAAAGGATGAGTTCCACGCGGACGAAGTCGCGGGCGGGCCGCTAGTAAACCATATGTTACCAAGTCTGTTATTTTATCTCTTGTAAACAATGCTGCATTTTCATCGATGACTATTAATTATTTTGTATGTTTTTATTTTCTTTGCACACATTTCTGTTTAATGAAAACGAGCAACTACGAGCGGGAAATGTATATTATACAAACAAACAAACAACAGACTTGTTGGTTTGTACTATTGTAATTATTATGATAATTGTGTAGGCAATGTGATCATAAATATATTACTAATTTATAGGTAAGTACTTACTTTTATATTTCTTTTACTACGCAGGTATGTTTAAAATTTCTTTGAAAAAATTTAGCCAACTTTAACTTTGAGAAATAATATGTTTCGCGTGCTTATGACATCGACATCTGCCCCTTACAGTATTCGAACCCTTATCCTCCGGTTTCAAAGTCAAAGTCTTTTACCACTAAGCCAACAGGCTGTGATAAGTACTAAGGTAATAGGAAAATCTGGTAAAACTGAATTCTCTTAATAATTTCTGATGCTTTCGCGGTTATTACACATTGGAATTAATAAAAACTTTACAGTTTACCCATATACCCTTTAGTTACAAAAAAAACGACAATAGGCTGCTTAGGTACCTATATAGGAATGGTAATGTTTTCGAAACATCAGCAAATAATATAAAATACGCGATTTAAATCCGTTATAGGTTTCTTACCAGTGAATTCAAATAAGCTATAGTAGATTCAAATAAGAAAATACTAAAGGAAAATCAGTCGCTAGGTAACAGGTGCGTCAAGAAATATAATATACGTTTAAAACATATTAAAATTTTCAGTACGTAATATACGGCTTCAATAAAATCCATATAATAATGGATCACGTATGATCAAGGGTACGAAAGTAAGCAATAAAAATATGTTGGAATCAGTGAAGCGGGTGGCCTAGGCGATAAGTAGGTATATCGATGATTGCAATCTAGTCAATAAGCCTTTGATAAAAAATGTAGAAACAAAAATATGGAAAACTGACACTATGAAAAAAATTGTGGAATATTGACACTAAAAATATACATAAACTATAGGTACCTAATAATTAGTTTTGGATAGGTACCTGAGATAATTAAAGGTATCTTGGGGTTAGTAAAACCGTAGTTAAACATACGAATTTATTAACAAAGTATATTATATGTTTGTAATATTTTTTCTGATTGTAAATTTCAAACCCTCGTAGCCAAAATTCGTATTTTTGTATAACGACGTTTTGATTATCAAGGTGCGATATATTATTTTTGACAGTCGAACTTTGCGTTTTCTTTAGTAGGTAATTATTAAATTGCTGAAGCGATGTTCATCAAACATAGCTAAGAATACTCTCGACAAATTTACCTTTAAAAAAATTGCTTGCAGGGTCTTCATAGATAGTAGTCATAAAACACGTGTAAAATATTTTTTACATAACTATGTAGCTGATTGTATACGCAAATGAATGGATAGCCCATTTTTGATAAATCGAAGTAAACGAATTTAAAATACTAGTTAATTAAATGGCAACCTTAAGGGGCAGAAAACGATTAATTTTTAACTACACTGTTCAATTCATTAGTTCTAATTTTGTCATTAAATTTAATCGAGTAGTCAATTCAATCAGCATAAGTGATTTGAGTTCTTAGGATCTCTAAATCAAGTTACGACCTTTCAAGTAATTGAAATCTTTAAACAGAACAATCTAGTCGCAAAATAATAAACCTATTGTAAAAAGGTGTAAGTCCCTCATATGCAATATTGCACTTATACCCTTTTCAATACAATTAGAGGTTGAAACAACTATCAAAGGATTTAACTCGCATATTTCATTTTATTTGCTGACGTTTCGGATTCTTTACAGTTTCCATAATCGTAGCACGACTGAGCTGATAATAGTCTAACGCTAAACCTATTTAACGTTAGACTATTGTTAAATATTGGAATGAAACAACTATTGACGGATTTAACTCGCGTATTTTTATTTTATTTTATTAGCTGACGTTTCGGATTCTTTACAGTTTCTATAATCGTAGCACGACTGAGCTGACAGTAGTCTAACGCTAAAGTGAACGAGTTAAATCCGTTAATAGTTGTTCATTCCAATGTGTCATAACCGCGAAGGCATCATAAATTATTATATTGTTTAATAATTAATTCGTAAATACTTAGTTATTTCATTCTAATGTGTAATAACCGCGAAGGCATCAGAAATTATTAAATTAAATGTTGGGTTTTTTGTCTTAACTCTTATTTTGTATAAACTTGAGGCATTAATAATTCTGATTTATTAATTGAAATTTAAACTTCTAATATTTAACCAAAAATACAAGAGAGTCCGGTTGGTCTCATAGGAATTCAGTGAAGATGGGAGCAAGTATCTTGAACTTAATAATTAAATTATTAATTATTGAGTATGTTTGGTCTAGACTTGTAAAATTTAATACCTAATAATCTTTGATGCTCTCGCATTACACATTTTAATGAAAAAAATGTTACGGATTTAACTCGCGTGTTTTGTTTTATTTGCTGACGCTTCGAAAATATTACAGTTCTATAATCGTAGCACAACTCAGGTGACGATAGTCTAACGCTAAGGAAGTTTATCGTTAGACTTAACAGATTTTTTTGTAATTTCTTATCAGCGTGTTTTATTAGTTACGTTTTTTTTACGTTGCGATAACTTTGAAAATTCCCCTGTATATTTAAGAAAAGTTTTTTGAATATTCTGAAAATAAATTTGATATAATTATAAAAGACATTATTCTTGGTAAACGGCTAATTAACGTTAAGAAAACATAAGGAAGGTTACGCTCTTGTAGACTGTAATTAATTTTCTCTTTTAGCTGGAATAATGCTTTAGTTACAAGTATTACTTGTCCTTAATATTATGACATATTTATTTTCACTTTATTGCACAAATAGCAAATTTAAATGTTCATAAGGCATTCTGTACCAATCAACCTCAGAGACAGAAAAAAGTTGTAATTAGTTCCAAAAAAACGAAAAAAACAAAACCGTAAAATATTAATAATTTCTGATTATTTCTGAATGAAACAACTGTAGACGGATTTAACTGGCGTATTATATTTTATTTACTGACGTTTCGAAACCTTTACAGATTTCATAAAATACTAATCGGAAGATACTTCATAAATATAAAATACGCACCTACATAAATAGTTACAATGAAAATAGGTATCATCAATTAATTAAAAAAAATACATAATAATTGCATTTTAAATCGGTTTTTATTATTGTCGAGTTACAAAGGAGATACAATTTTAACTTAATATAAATAAGTGTTATTTAATTTCCTTCGTAACTTTTACATTAGTAATTATGAAATAAACCGTTTTAGGAGTTGAATTCTAAAATGGCGTATAGGAGTATAAAAAATTAATTAGGTACAATTTTCAATTATGTGGTGTAATTTTTATATATTTTTTATTTTCAATTGGCATAAAAACTTAATCTTTTTTTGTAATTAACATAATGTGTTAGTCAATTACTTATTTCTTCTTATTGAACTGCTATTAACAATATTTAAGAGAACTTTTTAATAAAAAAAAATGAAGTCAATTAGGTACTTCTTAACGCAAGAGATTTTTTTTAAGCATGCTTCACAACAGACGGCACAGATATTCAGTGCATCAATGACGTCAATTCCTAATTTAACCATAGGTATTACCTATTTGATTTTCTCGAAAAAAAGTTAGTACTTACCTAAATAAATCTGAAAATATTTAATTTACCTACGACTTATCTTTTAATGATTTTTATTTAAATATTTAATTTCACGATTCGTTTTAGCTCTTTACAATTTTTAATTTAATGTTTAAGTAGGTAGGTAACCCTCTTTTAAATAAAAATGCGCACAAAGACTTTCATGTGAAGTTTCAATTTGAATTAGAGGTTAAAAGTTTAATAAGAACTAAGGGAAAGAATTTCCAAAAAAAAAACCACCTACATCATCAAATAATTTTCTTGATTCCTTCACATAAATAGAAAAAACAAATTTAAGTCCCCATTTTTTTTAGAAATTACCTATTTAATAGTTATAAAAATATCAATAGCTTTTTTTCCTAGTCTCACATTGGCATAAACCCAATCACGCCTAAGCCATTAAAAAAAAATCTTACCTGTTGATATCGCGACCGACGAAACTTTTTCAAACTTGGAACAGCGAGGCGCCAAATCGAACAGTACAGAGTCGTTCTGAAACGCTTGTTCCTCGCTTATATAGGGACTCGGCCCGCCCATCGCCTGTAGGTAGGCAGGGCTAAAGCACGCAAGCGTAAGTTCTGCTCGAAAAGTATGACGTACGTAGTTTTTGAACGTGGGTTGATCTACTTGGTAATTAAAATGCACTTCGATTGTGCATCAGTCTTTTGTTATTTCTATTTCTGAATCGATGTTCTGTTTTAGAAATCATTTGGTCAGTGATTTGGAATGAAACTACTAGACGGATTTAAGTCGCGTATTTTATTTTAGTGGCTGACGTCAGAAAGTATTAATTATTAACGATTTAACAAGCGCATTTTATTTTATTGGCTGACGTTTCGGAGCCTTTACAGATTCTATAATCGTAGCACGACTGAGCTGATAAGTGGTTTATTGTGACGAGATAAATAAAGGTTAGTTTTATTTAAAAAAAAAACTATATTTGAGCCCCTTTTTCCAAGATGGTGGTGAAACAAACTTGCATTTTACTTCACACTAACATCCATGATATCTAACAATAAAATAGACTAAATTAAATCTACACTATGCCCAAGAAATTTAAACTTTTTAAAGGAAATTTATAAACGAGAATATTGAGTCAGAATCCACTGCGAGACGAAGGTTCCATTTTCTATTAATTGTGACTGCAAAAATATATGTTAAATATCTTAAAATGTTATTCATAAAATTATGAAAATTGCCAAATATGAAATTTAAGCTCAGTGGAGCGACATACAGTTATCCAACGCCCTCCATGTAAGTTTGCAGATATATCGATATCACGCGAATCGCCAATAAACAACAAAACTTGTCCCAAACAAATCTTTATATACAGTTCGGGCTATTGCCTTCTCCATCTCTTCCTGCAGCCTCTGCCACGATTGAAATGTCAAGACGCAGTCGTTAGGTGACATCAAAACAAATGTGTTCAGATATTATTAACTAAGTACCTCTATTATTAAGTAACGTTAGACTATTGTCAGCTCAGTCGTGCTACGATTATGGAATCTGTGCACGCTCCGAAACGTCAGCCAATAAAATAAAATACGCAAGTTAAATAGTTTAATTCCAATAAGTAAGTATTTCATTTGATATCGTAACAAATGAGGTACTTACTCAATAATTTCTAAACAGCATTACGTAGAATTCCTCATATTTACATAATATTAGTACAAAGTCACATATATGCGAGTTACAATAACAAGTTTCCCAATTACCTACACCCTTAAGTTCACCAATTAATGTTCCTCAAAACTTACAAGTTAATAACAATTGAAAACAATTGATTAGTTCATCAATTAACACAATCATGACATTGTTAATGACGAGATTTCAATGATTCTGTGAAATAATAAACTGTTATTATTGATTGGAATGAAACAACTATTAACGGATTTACCTCGCGTATTTTTATTTTATTTTATTACTTAGCTAAAATAACTTAATGCATCAGGGCATTAAGTTCGCCTTTTGTACACTAACATATTTAATTTTGTGTAGTAACTAATAAAGGCTGTACAAAAAAACAAAAAGATATTTGCATCAATTTATTTGAAGAATGCGACTGTCAATAATTTCTGATGATTTCGCAATCATTACGCATTGGAACAAAACAATAATAACGGGTGTAATTGCGTATAATATTTTTTTGTGACGTTTCGAAAATTTACCGCTTCCTTATTCGTAGGCTTACGATAATGCAAACTATCTTTAGAAATTAAAAAGTATCAAGTAAAATCTCTTTAATATTAGACTTTATCAGCTACGAAAGAAAAGTAACTGTTCGATTTATGTATACACAAATTGACTCCGTTATCGTTTTATACCAATACCTACTGTTTCTGAATTTACTAGCCGCAATGTTGGATTACATCTAAAAATGCATTTCCGTCTGTCGATGTGCGTATTACAGAGACGAATTTCAAGTCCCTAGCAACTTCTACGTGAACAGGGCCGTGAGCATCACAGGCGGTGGCTTGCACGCCTACTGTTTTTAAACCGGACTGTTTGCAATTCTGAAAAGAAGGTGAACACTTGTTACTGAAGGAACAACTTTAGACCCCCACATGGCGGTTTATAAACGCAGTCATTCATACGCAGTCCTTGTATCCTGGCACACGCGGGGTGATCGTGGAACGCGTCTACTGCGCGTATACGCGTTACAGCGCGCACACAGACGCGTTGAGCCGCTCATAGCTCGTATGCACACACACACACACACACACAAACACTCACACAAAACAACAAAAACCCCCATACATATCTTAATTATATATCTTAACTTAGTTTAATCCTAAATCTTGTTAATTTTTCCCTAGTAAAAAGTATTAGTTTTGTTATAAATTAATTTAATTTTGTTTTTATAATTTGTTATGTGAACCGCTCTCGCAGATGGCCAAGATACAGGCTCAGCCTAGTTTGGTCACTGACGGATATGATTGGAATTTGTAGTAATTTTGTACTTTTTATTAATAAATGAATTTGAATTTGAATTTTTCGATCAGATCACGCGCTTGCAGTACCTTGTCTTGACTAAAAAATAGCCTGTCCAGATTATACCTATATAATTTCTAATAATAAAGGTATTTGTAGGCGAACCTTTTTATATTTTATAATTGTTTATGATATATTATGATATAAGTAGTTTTGTTTTATTATTAAGTCAATCCTTTCAAATATACTTTCAACGAGAATCAACTATTTTATTTTAGCATCAAAATAGTGGTTGAACGTATTACATTTATTTATTTTAAAATATGTTTCATTGTATTATCAGCTCAGTCAAGGTATTCATTAGGTATATATTTTATAATTATTTATACGAATACAATACTTATTAGTAAAATAGTGACTTACAGTATCAGTTATGTGGAAGATGGAGTTTATTTCACCTGGAGGAGTAGGTGTTGTTGGCAAATTTATCTTGATTATCCCTTCTCGTCCTAAAAAATAATGATTTCAAAACATGTTACCTACGTAACTATATAAGTAATAAATAAAAAAGTGGTAAGATTGAATCAGTGCGAATACCTAAGTACGAATAAAATAATATTACGTTAGTACCTATCTAAAATTTTTTAATCAATTTACTCAAACCTTGATCTTTGCTTGAAAAGATACTTTTCAGGGTCGATCACCCTAATCGTAAAGCCCTATACTCCGTCCGTCTGTCTATCACCAGGCTATATCTCATGAATCATGTTACCCAGTTGACTTTTTCACAATTGTTGAATTCTAATGCCGTTATGACAGTAAATACTTACTTACTAAAGAACAGGACAAAATAAATACTCATTTGAGTGGGGCAGCGTCCCTTACAACAGATAAGATTCTTTGTCGTTTTTTTAGATAATTGACCTAAATTGAGTACGAATCGCATTTGGCCGGTTTTTTGCAACATGTATCACACTTTTGTATAAAGGGACTGATAGTGATTAATCTTAAAACATTTTTTTCTTACCTTTGAAATCAGTGTTGCAGTTGAGAGCTGCAGGTTTAGGCCCTGCAAGAGCAAGATTCAGGACTGTCAGCACAAGTACTGATAATACGATGACAGCCATGATGGAATTTAACAATGCCTTGATGAGTCGACTGTTAGAACTCAATGTTATTGAGTAAAGAGTACAGATGACTATATTCACCGTCATTTATACTAAAATTATAATCCGGAACAAATGCGGAACTAAAACTTTTTCTCCTAATTACATAGGTACACGTGACAAATAATAAATCGATTTGGGATACGAAATAATTTGATTCGGGAGCCACTTAATTACACATTAATTTTATGATAAGTAGGTTGGTAAGTTTTATTCGATAATAGCAACCAGACGAAACGAATGCAGAGTTGTGTGGATTTTAAAGTGTAATAACCTACATCTTAAGAAAAACTTTTTATTAGGTACAAGGTTTTTTAATGTTTTTACTTATCTCAAATATGGGTTTTGTTATATTTTTTATTATTCTGTTGGCAGCAGTCAGAGCCCCTGACTGCAAAGTCGGAGGTTGCGAGTTCGTATCTTGCTAGAGGCTAATGTCAGTGTGATGAGCATTAATGAGCAATATCTGTACCTGAGTCTTGGATGTGTATCCATTGTCTAGTGTCCATAGTACGAGCGTTGCTAAGTTGGTGTGAATTGTCCAAAGATGATTACCTAACTGACATTCTGCAGGTTATAAGGGAGTCCTAGAGATCCATTCTCCACATAACCGTAAAAATTAAAAAGGATGTGTATTTTGAGTGGAGCGTTAGGCGTTAATGAGGTAATAAATTCAAATTTGTTCACGATATCAAATGAAAATAAAAAAAAATGGTAGGTAATAAAACACTACAGAAAAATTAAAAAAATCCGGTCAAGTGCCAGTAGGACTCCCTCACTAAGGGTTCCCTACGAACCTAATAGCTAAAAGAAAAAAAATAATTCTTTGCGACTCAAAAATTGGGTATATAATTGGAATGAAACAACTATTAACGGATTTAACTCGCGTATTTTTATTTTATTAGCTGACGTTTCGGATTCTTTACAGTTTCCATAATCGTAGCACGACTGAGCTGACAATAGTCCAACGCTTAAGTGATTTATACCTACAGTTATGCAAACTACCTTATATTTAAATTACAAATTTTGAAAAACTACCCTATTCTGAATTATGAAATACTAATGTTACATTTTACGCAATTTTTTTTTAACTATTATACATTACAATTAAAACCTAATAGGGGGCGTTACCAGCGCTTCGGAAAGATAAAGAAGTCATGTCCCCGGAATCCGGGGACATGACTTCTTTATCCTGCCCGGCAAATATATCTTTAGTATTTTATATTTATCTAGTTGGTATAACGTCCTTATGGCATTGTTTGGTTCTTTATTTTTGTTTTAGTATAAAATTGAACTGTATTATTTATGTATCTCTAAGATTGACTGGTATACAATTTCGCAGGGTAACTTCGCCTTTTGTACACTAACTTAATATGTTTAATTTTGTGTAATAATAAATAAAGGCAGTAAAAAAAAAAGTATTTGCACATCAATTTATTGTTTAAATGTAAAGAAGTTCCGATTTCGCGATCATAACGCATTGGAACAAAACAATAATAACGGGTGTCATTGCGTATAATGCCTAATTTTATTGTGACGTTTCGAAAATTTACCGCTTCCATATTCGTAGGCTTACGATAATGCAAACTACCTTTAGAAATGAAAAAGTATCAAGTAAAATCTCTTTAATATTAGACTTTATCAGCTACGAAAGAAAAGTAACTGTTCGATTTATGTATACACAAATTGACTCCGTTATCGTTTTATACCAATACCTACTGTTTGTGAATTTACTAGCCGCAATGTTGGATTACATCCAAAGATGCCCTTCCGTCTGGCGATGTGCGTATTACGGTGACGTGTTGCAAGTCCCTAGAAACTTCTACGCGAACAGGGCCGTGAGCATCACAGGCGGTGGCACGCACGCCTACTGTTTTTAAACGACCGTGATTTTTGCAATTCTGAAAAGAAGGTTAACACTTGTTACTGAAGGAACAACTTTAGACCCCCACATGGCGGTTTATAAACGCAGTCGACGCGCAGATGACATCCATACGCAGTCCTTGTATCCTGGCACACGCGGGGTGATCGTGGAACGCGTCTACTGCGCGTATACGATATACGCGAGAGACTATTCCAAATGTGCCCCCTCCCCCCCGTAACTTCTAAAATATGGGCATGATAAAACTGAAAAAAATATATGATGTGTATTACTATGCAAACTACTAACGAAAATTGCTTTGAATGAGATCTAGACAGTTGTTTTGTTTTTATAGATAAAGGTACGGAACCCTTCGTGCGCGAGTCCGACTCGCACTTGGCCGGTTTTGTTTATGATTTTTTAAGATATAGTTTTGTTTTATTATTAAATCAATCCTTTTAAATATACTTTCAACGAGAATCAACTATTTTATTTTAGCATCAAAATAGTGGTTGAAAGTATTACCTACATTTATTTATTTTAAAATATGTTTCATTGTATTATCATCTCAGTCAAGGTATTCATTAGGTATATATTTTGTAATTATTTATACGACTTACAATACCTACTTATAAAATAGTGACTTACAGTTTCAGGTATGTAGAAGACTGATATTATTTCACCTGGAGGAGTATATACAGTTTCCAATTTAATCTCTATTACCCCTTGTCGTCCTAAAAAAAATAATGATTTAAAAACATGTTACTTAAATAAGTAAATAAAAAAGTGGTAAGATTGAATCAGAGCGAGTACCTACCTACGAATAAAATAATATTATGTTAGTATCTAAAATTTTTAATTCAATTTACCTAAACCTTGATCTTTGCTTGAAAAGATACTTTTCAGGGTCGATCACCCTAATCGTAAAGCCCTATACTCCGTCCGTCTGTCTATCACCAGGCTATATCTCATGAATCATGTTACCCAGTTGACTTTTTCACAATTGTTGAATTCTAATGCCGTTATGACAGTAAATACTTACTTACTAAAGAACAGGACAAAATAAATACTTTTGGCCGGTTTTTTGCAACATGTATCACACTTTTGTATGAAAAGGGACTGATAACGATTAATCTTAAAACATTTTTTTCTTACCTTTGAAATCAATGTGGCAGTTAAGAGTAGGTTTAGTAGGCCCTGCAAGAGCAAGATTCAAGACAATTTATCCATTTTCTAAAGTATAAAATTGAAATTAATCTAATAATACCTGTAGTTTTTTTTTCAGTTCGTGTATAATAGGCATTAACGCGAATATTTTTGGTACAATAAAGTTGGAACCTATTAAAAAAAAACAGTTGCTTAAACTGTTTATGAAGACCAACGGCATGTTGATATTCAAATTAAAAATAAATTTCTTCACGGCCATATTTTCCGGCCGCGTGTGACGCACGTAAAACTTCTTCAAATTCCTTCCCGGCCTAGGCCAGCAATGCACATTTCGCGGCAGATTTTGACGCACGTAAGGACGATATTTCATTGCAAGTTTGAGAAAAATAAATACTTTAGTGGGGCAGCATCCCTTACAACAGATAAGATTCTTTGTCGTTTTTTTACATAATTGACCAAAATTGAGTTCGAATCGCATTTGGTCAAGTTTTTTGCAACATGTATCACACTTTTGTATGAAATGGTACTGAAAGCGATTAATCTTAAAACATTTTTTTCTTACCATTGACATCACTGTCGCAGTTGGGAGTAGGTTTAGTAGGCCCTGCAAGAGCAAGATTCAGGACTGTCAGCACAAGTACTGATAATACGATGACAGCCATGATGGGATTTAACAATGTCTTGTAGACTCGACTGTTAGAACTCAATGTTATTAAGTAAAGAGTACAGATGACTATATTCACCGTCATTTATACTAAAAAATCGATCCGAAACAAATGCGGAACTAAAACTTTTTCTCCTAATTACATAGGTACACGTGACGAATAATAAATCGATTTGGGATACGAAATAATTTGATTCGGGAGCCACTTAATTACACATTAATTTTATGATAAGTAGGTTGGTAAGTTTTATTCGATAATAGCAACCAGACGAAACGAATGCAGAGTTGTGTGGAGTCGACATACGCGAATAGCGGATTTTAAAATTTAATTACTTACATCTTAAAAAACACTTTTTATTAAGTACAAGGTTTTGTAATGTTTTTAATCATCTCAAATATGGGTTTTGTTATGTTTTATATTACCCTGTTGGCAGCAGTCAGAGCCAGTATCTTGCTAGAGGCAGATGTCAGTGTGATGAGCAATATCTGTACCTGAGTCTTGGATGTCTTATAGTACCTATGTATTAATGTATGTTTATGCATTGTCTAGAGCCCATAGTACGAGCGTTGCTGAGTTTAGGACAAATGATGTGAATAGTCCAAAGATGATTACCTAACTGACATTTTGCAGGTTATAGGGGAGTCCTAGAGATCCATTCTCCACAAAACCGTAAAAATTAAAAAGGATGTGTATTTCGAGTGGAGCGTTAGGCGTTAATGAGGCAATCAAATTTGTCCACGATATCAAATGAAAATTAAAAGAATTGGTATTAAAACACTACAGAAAAATTAAAAAAAAACCGGTCAAGTGCGAGTAGGATTCCCTCACTAAGGTACGAACCTAATAGCCGGATAGCCGAAAGTAAAAAAATAATTCTTTGCGAATATTTGCGAGAGTCGCAAATTGGGTACCTATATTAGTTTAAAAATATTTTATTACCTACCTACATGATGTAAATAAAAATGTACAGTTTTCGTAATTTTTCTTTTATTGTGCTATATGACGTTGCATAATGTCAAATTTCAAGATTGTGTGTTCACAGGAAGTATCCTGTAGGTTTTTGTTTATTTGCGACTAGTAACTACTAGTAACTAGTTGCGAGTGTCGAAAATTTAAAAAGGTAGGTATATGAGTTTAAAAATATTTTCATTACCTAGGTATGCCTACTTACGATGATACCAAAAATGTACAGTTTTCGTAATTTTTCCTTTATCTGTGCTATATGACGTTGCTTCACACCAAATTTAAAGTTTCTGAGTTTACAAGAAGTACCCTGCAGGTTTTGTTTTATTTGCACTACTTGTGAGTGCCGAAGATTTGCTGCAATTTGTGATATAAACGGCGGTATTTTCGATTGCGTTGGCTTAGGAGGTTGATTTTTTCAAAGCCTTAACGGACAGTAGACATGAGTATTTGCAACAAATTTAAGCTTGATACCTTCACGCGTTCCTAAGAAAACGGGGTATAACAGACAGACAGACGGACAAAGAAGTTATCTATAAGGGTTCCGTTTTTCCTTTAGAGGCACGGAACCCTAGAAATGGTTGCAAAATCACTTTCTGAGTCAATAATATTCATCATTGTGACTATTTATATAGGTATGTTGTATTTATATATATCTTTAGTATTTTATATTTATCTAGTTGGTATCATGTCTTTCTGGCATTGTTTGGTTTGCTTTATTTTTGTTTTAAGTGATAAAATTGAACTGTATTATTTATGTATCTCTAAGATTGACTGGTATAAAATTTCACAGGGCAACTTCGCCTTTTGTACACTAACTTAATATGTTTAATTTTGTGTAATAATAAATAAAGGCAGTAAAAAAAAAAGTATTTGCAAATCAATTTATTGTTTAAATGTAAAGAAGTTCCGACTGTCAATAATTTCTGATGATTTCGCGATCATTACGCATTGGAACAAAACAATAATAACGGGTGTAATTGCGTATAATGCCTAATTTTATTGTGACGTTTCGAAAATTTACCGCTTCCATATTCGTAGGCTTACGATAATGCAAACTACCTTTAGAAATTAAAGAGTATCAAGTAAAATCTCTTCAATATTACACTTTATCAGCTACGAAAGAAAAGTGTACCTATATGATTGGAAAGCTTAGAGTAACTTTTCGATTAATATACACGAATTGACTCCGTTATCGTTTTATTCCAATACTGTATGTGAATTCACTTGTGACCGCAATATTGTCTTATATCCAAAGTTGCTGTTTCGTGTGCCACTTCTTTTATTACGATAACGCGTTTCAAGTTCTCAGAAATGACTACGCGAGCGCGGCCGTTAGGTTCACAAGCGATGGCTTCCACGCCTGATGTTATCAAATCGCGCCGCTCGCAATTCTGAAAAGAAGGTTAACACTTGTTACTCAAGGAACAACTTAAGACCCCCACATGGCGGTTTATAAACGCAGTCGACACGCGGATGACATTCATACGCAGTCCTTGTATCCTGGCACACGCGGGGTGATCGTGGAACGCGTCTACTGCGCGTATACGCGTTACAGCGCGCACACAGACGCGTTGTAGCCGCTCATGGGGGCTAGACAAGTGCCCAACGTTCAACGTTAACGTTAAACGTTAGCACCAAAATGTATGGGATTTGACATTTGTGACGTACGTGACAGTCGTTCGCGGATGTCAAATCCCATACATTTTGGTGCTAACGTTTAACGTTAACGTTGAACGTTGGGCACTTGTCTAGGGCCCCATAGCTGGTATGTTTCGATCAGATCGCTTGTACATAGAGCGCGCTTCACACGTGCGTTTGTATCGCGTTATATGCGGGTTTGAATCTTACAAACATAAAAATCGTCATCTACGGCGCCGTAGATGACGCGCGTTTTAATTTGTTTCTTATTATTTATTTACTTACTATATAATTTGTGATGCCTTCACAGTTTTTACACATTGGAATGAAACAACTACAACGCATTTAACGCACGTATTTTTTTAAAGAAAAAGATCACTTTAGCGTTAGACTATAGGACACTTAGGTAATTTTCATCTGTACAAAAGTTATCCCATTAAAAAAAACAATATTTTTTGAATATGTTACATTTATCTGTTATAAAATATGTTTCATTCTAATATCAACTCAGTGAAGGTATTCACTAGATATATGTATGTATAAGTATACGAAATACAATAGTTATGAAAATGTGTCTTACGATTCCAGGTACGGAGGCGATGTAGATTTTTTGACCTCGAGGAATGTATATACGTGGCAAATTAAAGTTAAAATTTCCAATTCGTCCTAAAAAATAATTATTTGAAAAGTTAAATTGAATCAGGACGAGTACCTGCGAATATTATTATGTGTTAGGCATCTAATTTTTCTTACCTTTGAATTTAGTGACGCACCGGCCAGGAATTCCAATAGACTCTGCAAAAGCAAATTTCAATAGTCCCTACTAAAGAACAGGACAAAATAAATACCTATTTGAGTAGGGCAGCATCCCTTACAACAGATAAGATTCTTTGTCGTTTTTTTAGATAATTGACCTAAATTGAGTTCGAATCGCATTTGGCCGTTTTTTTTTGCAACATGTATCACACTTTTGCATGAAAAGGGACTGATAGCGATTAATCTTAAAACATTTTTTTCTTACCTTTGAAATCAGTGTCGCAGTTGAGAGTAGGTTTAGTAGGCCCTGCAAGAGCAAGATTCAGGACTGTCAGCACAAGTACTGATAATACAATGACAGCCATGATGGGATTGAACAATGCCTTGTAGACTCGACTGTTAGAACTCAATGTTACTAAGTAAAGAGTACAGATAACTATATTCACCGTCATTTATACTAAAATTATAATCCGAAACAAATGCGGAACTAAAACTTTTTCTCCTAATTACATAGGTACACGTGACGAATAATAAATCGATTTGGGATACGAAATAATTTGATTCGGGAGACACTTAATTACACATTAATTTTATCATAAGTAGGTTGGTAAATTTTATTCGAAAATAGCAACCAGACGAAACGAATGCAGAGTTGTATGGATACGTGAATAGTGGATTTTAAAATTTGTGAACGGGTGCTGTTTGTGGAGTCCGGTCTGTTCATGTCTGCAAGTGGGGACTTTAGTGATATTCACATACTTTTGCTTTGAACGAATCTGACTAGAGACATCATAGTGTCTTTTTTACTTTGTGTACCTACCTATTTTTTCTTAATCTGTAATTTTATTTTAT
The DNA here is from genome assembly GCA_038024825.1 of Polylopha cassiicola. Lineage (NCBI taxonomy): Eukaryota > Metazoa > Arthropoda > Insecta > Lepidoptera > Tortricidae > Polylopha > Polylopha cassiicola. The sequence goes on along the minus strand of CP149053.1, from coordinate 3,217,524 downwards.
ATTTGACTCCTGGAAACCTTTACATTTCCAGTCAATTTAATTTAGTCTTTTGACATCTCTGGAGACCTTATACATCTCCAGTACCTATTGCTATTTTTTTTCCTGTAATTTTTTTTAAATGTAATTAAATTACATACGTATATTGTAATTTGTACATAAGTATATTATATTGAAAAAATTATACCTCATTGAGTTTATTCTCGATTCTTCTCAAGAGGTTTTTATTTGCTGAATCGAAAAAGAATATTAATTTTAACGTTGACATTCACAAGTGGTTGTAAGAGCCTAGCCTGAATAAATGATTATTTGAGTTTGAGTTTGAATTACATTTTAAAAAACACTTTTTATTAGGTAGGTACTTACAAGGTTTTGTAATGTTTTTAATCATCTCAAATATGGGTTTTATTATGTTTTTTATTATCCTGTTGGCAGCAGTCAGAGCCCCTGACTGCAAAATCGGAGGTTACGAGTTCGTATCTGCAGATGTCAGTGTGATGAGCAATATCTGTATCTGAGACTTGGATGTGTATCCATTGTCTAGTGCCCATAGTGCAAGCGTTGCTGAGTTTGGGACAAATGATGTGAATAGTCCAAAGATGATTACCTAACTGACATTCTGCAGGTTATAGGGGAGTCCTAGAGATCCATTCTCCACAAAACCGTAAAAATTAAAAAGGATGTGTATTTTGAGTGGAGCGTTAGGCGTAAATGAGGCAATCAAATTTGTCCATGATATCAAATGAAAATAAAAAAAAATGGTAATAAAACACAACAGATTTTTTTTAAAAAAACCGGTCAAGTGCGAGTAGGATTCCCTCACTAAGGGTTCCGTACGAACCTAATAGCCGGATAGCCGAGGGTAAAAAATAATTCTTTGCGAATATTTGCGGGAGTCGCAAATTGGGTACCTATATCAGTTTAACAATATTTTATTAACTACATGATGTAAATAAAAATGTACAGTTTTCGTAATTTTTCTTTTATTGTAACTATATGACGTTGCATAATGTCAAATTTCAAGATAGTGTGTTCACAGGAAGTATCCTGTAGGTTTTTGTTTATTTGCGACTAGTAACTAGTTGCGAGTGTCGAAAATTTAAATAGGTAGGTATATGAGTTTAAAAATATTTTCATTACCTAGGTATGCCTACTTACGATGATACCAAAAATGTACAGTTTTCGTAATTTTTCCTTTATCTGTGCTACATGACGTTGCTTCACATCAAATTTAAAGTTTCTGAGTTTACAAGAAGTACCCTCCAGGTTTTGTTTTATTTGCACTACTTGTGAGTGCCGAAGATTTGCGGCAATTTGCGATATAAACGGCTGTATTTTCGATTGCGTTGGCTTCGGAGGTTGATTTTTTCAAAGCCTTAAAGGACAGTAGACATGAGTATTTGCAACAAATTTAAGCTTGATACCTTCACGCGTCCCTAAGAAAACGGGGTATAACAGACGGACAGACGGACAACGAAGTTATCTATAAGGGTTCCGTTTTTCCTTTAGAGGCACGGAACACTAAAAAGGGTTGCAAAATCACTTTCTGAGTCAATAATATTCATCATTGTGACTATTTATATAGGTATGTTGTTTTTATATATATGTATCTTTAGTATTTTATATTTATCTAGTTGGTATCATGTCCTTCTGGCATTGTTTGGTTGGCTATATTTTTGTTTTAAGTAATAAAATTGAACTGTAGTATTTATGTATCTCTAAGATTGACTGGTATAAAATTTCGCCGGGCAACTTCGCCTTTTGTACACTAACTTAATATGTATAATTTTGTGTAATAATAAATAAAGGCAGTAAAACTTTAGAAATTAAAGAGTATCAAGTAAAATCTCTTTATTAGACTTTATCAGCTACGAAAGAAAAGTGTATATGATTGGAAAGCTTAGAGTAACTTTTCGATTAATATACACGAATTGACTCCGTTATCGTTTTATTCCAATACTGTTTGTGAATTCACACGTGGCCGCACCATTGTCTTATATCCAAAGTTGCTGTTCCGTGTGGCACTTCTCGTATTACGGTAACCCGTTTCAAGTTCTCGGAAATGACTACGCGAATATGGCCCTTATGACAGGCGGTGGCTTCCACGCCTGATGTTATCAAACCGTTCCGATTACAATTCTGAAAAGAAGGTTAACACTTGTTACTGAAGGAACAACTTTAGACACCCACATGGCGATTTTTAAACGCAGTCGATGCGCAGATGACAATCATACGCAGTCCTTGTATCCTGGCACACGCGGCGTGATCGTGGAACGCGTCTACTGCGCGTATACGCGTTACAGCGCACACAGACGTGTTGTAGCCGCTCAAAGCTCGTAGATATGTTTCGATCAGATCACTTGTTTTGAGCGCGCTTCACACGCGCGTTTGTATCGCGTTTTATGCGCGTTTGAATCTTACAAACGTAAAAATCGGCATCTACGGCGCCGTAGATGACACGCGTTTTAATTTGTTTTTTATTATTTACCTATTTACTTACTATATAATTTGTGATGCGTTCACAGTTTTTACACATTGGAATGAAACAACTAGGTACAACACATTTAACTCACGTAATTTTTAAAGAAAAAGATCACTTTAGTGATAGACTATAGGACACTTAGGTAATTTTCTTCTGTACAAAAGTTATCCCATTAAAAAAAACAATATTTTTTTAATATGTTACATTTATCTGTTATAAAATAATAATATGTTTCATTCTAATATGAACTCAATGAAGGTATTCACTAGATATATATATATAAGTATACGAAATACAATAGTTATGAAAATGTGTCTTACGATTACAGGTACGGAGGCGACGTAGATTTTTTGACCTCGAGGAATGTATATACGTGGCAAATCAAAGTTTAAAATTCCAAGTCGTCCTAAAAAATAATTATTTGAAAAGTTAGATTGAATCAGGACGAGTACCTGCGAATATTATTATGTGTTAGATATCTAATTTTTCTTACCTTTGAATTTAGTGACGCACCGGCCAATAGATTTAATAGACTCTGCAAAAGCAAAATTCAGTAGTACCTACTAAAAAACAGGACAAAATAAATACCTACCTATTTGAGTAGAGCAGCAACCCTTGCAACAGATAAGATTCTTTGTCGTTTTTTTAGATAATTGACCAAAATTGAGTTCAAATCCCATTTGGACGGTTTTTTTGCAACATGTATCACACTTGTATGAAAAAAGAGACTGATAGCGATTAATCTTAAAACATTTTTTTCTTACCATTGACATCACTGTCCCAGTTGAGAGTAGGTTTAGTAGGCCCTGCAAGAGCAAGATTCAGGACTGTCAGCACAAGTACTGATAATACGATAACAGCCATGATGGGATTTAACAATGTATTGTAGACTCGACTGTTACAATTCAATGTTATTAAGTAAAGAGTACAGATAACTATATTCATCGTCATTTATACTAAAATTATAATCCGAAACAAATGCGGAACTAAAACTTTTTCTCCTAATTACATAGGTACACGTGACGAATAATAAATCGATTTGGGATACGAAATATTTTGATTCGGGAGACACTTAATTACACATTAATTTTATGATAAGTAGGTTGGTAAGTTTTATTCGATAATAGCAACCAGACGAAACGAATGCAGAGTTGTATGGAGTCGACATACGTGAAAAGCTGATTTTAAAATTTAATTACATCTTAAAAAACACTTTTTATTAGGTACAAGGTTTTGTAATGTTTAAAATTATCTGAAATATGGGTTTTGTTATGTTTTTTATTATCTTCTTGGCACCAGTCAGAGCCCCTGACTGCAAAATCGGAGGTTGCGAGTTCGTATCTTGCTAGAGGCAGATGTCAGTGTGATGAGCAATATCTGTACCTGAGTCTTGGATGTCTTATATGTATATTAATACATATGTTTATCCATTGTCTAGTGCCCATAGTACGAGCGTTGCTTAGTTTGTGACAATTGGTGTGAATTGTCCAAAGATGATTACCTAAATGACATTCTGCAGGTTATAGGGGAGTCCTAGAGATCCATTCTCCACAAAACCGGAAAAATTAAAAAGGATGTGTATTTTGAGTGGAGCGTTAGGCGTTAATCAGGTAATCAATTCAAATTTGTTCACGATATCAAATGAAAATTTAAAAAATGGTAATAAAACACTACAGAAAAATTAAAAAAAAAACCGGTGAAGTGCGAGTAGAACTCCCTCACTAAGGGTTTGGTACGAACCTAATAGCCGGATAGCTAAAAGTAAAAATTTAATTATTTGCGAATATTTGCGAAAGTCGAAAATTGGGTAAGTATATAAGTTTAAAAATATTTTTATTATATGATACTTATATACTTACCTAAATAAAAATGTACAGTTTTCGTAATTTTTCCTTTATCTGTGCTACATGACGTTGCTTCACATCAAATTTCAAGTTTCTGAGTATACAAGAAGTACCCCCAGGTCAGTAGACGTTAATATTTGCTACAAATTTTAGCTTGATACCTTCACGCGTTCCTAAGAAAACGGGGTTCAACAGACAGACAGACGGACAACGAAGTGATCTATAAGGGTTCCGTTTTTCCTTTAGAGGCACGGAACCCTAAAAATGGTTGATCATTGTGAGTATTTATATAGGGTATGTTGTATTTATATATATCTTTAGTATTTTATATTTATCTAGTAGATATAATGTCCTTTTGGCATTGTTAGGTTCTTTATTTTTGTTTCAGTAATAAAATTGAACTGTATTATTTATGTAGTCAATGCAATATACTACTATACTACTATTACTTTATACTAGTCAATCTTAGAAGATTGACTAGTATAAAATTTCGCAGAGCAACTTCGCCTTTTGTACACTAACTTAATATGTTTAATTTTGTGTAATAATAAATAAAGGCAGAAAAAAAAAGTATTTGCACATCAATTTATTGTTTAAATGTAAAGAAGTTCCGACTGTCAATAATTTCTGATGATTTCGCGATCATAACGCATTGGAACAAAACAATAATAACGGGTGTAATTGCGTATAATGCCTAATTTTATTGTGACGTTTCGAAAATTTACCGCTTCCATATTCGTAGGCTTACGATAATGCAAACTACCTTTAGAAATTAAAGAGTATCAAGTAAAATCTCTTCAATATTAGACTTTATTAGCTACGAAAGAAAAGTGTATATTTTCGATTAATATACACGAATTGACTCCGTTATCATTTTATTCCAATACTGTATGTGAATTCACAAGTGGCCGCAATGTTGTATTATATCCAAAGTTGCTGTTCCTTGTGTCAGTGCTCGTGTTACGGTGACGTGTCCCAAATTCGCAGAAATTTCTACGCTAACAAAGCCGTTATCACAGGCGGTGGCTTGCACGCCTACTGTTGTTAAACCGTGCCGTTTGCAATTCTGAAAAGAAGGTTAACACTTGTTACTGAAGTACAACTTTAGACCCCCACATGGCGGTTTTTAAACGTAGTCATTCATACGCAGTCCTTGTATCCTGGCACACGCGGGGTGATCGTGGACCGCGTCTACAGCGCGCGCACAGACACGTTGTAGCCATGGTCTATTACATATTTATTATTGAATTTTTTTACACAATTATTTCCTAACGAAAAGTTATTGCATATTTTTGTAAGTTCTATAGCATAAATGACTACCGGGGGTCCACTGTATATAAGTACTTATACGAAATACAATAGTTATGAAAATGTGTCTTACGATTCCAGATATGGGGACGGAGAAGATTTTTTGACCATGAGGAATGAATATACGTGGATAACCAATTTTTATAATTCCATGTCGACCTAAAAAATAATTATTTGAAAAGTTAGATTAAATCAGGACGAGTAGGTACCTGCGAATATGTGTTGGCATCTAATCTTTCTTACCTTCGAATTCAGTGACGCACCAGGGAGGGCAAGAAGATTCAATAGGCTCTGCAAAAGCAAAATTCAGTAGTACCTACTAAAGAACAGGACAAAATAAATACCTATTTGAGTGGGGCAGCAACCCTTACAACAGATAAGATTCTTTGTCGTTTTTTTAGATAATTGACCTAAATTGAGTTCGAATCGCATTTGGACGGTTTTTTGCAACATGTATCACACTTTTGTATAATAAGGGACTGATAGCGATTAATCTTAAAACATTTTTTTCTTACCTTTGAAATCACTGTCGTAGTTGAGAGTAGGTTTAGTAGGCCCTGCAAGAGCAAGATTCAAGACTGTGTAAATTCCACTTCAATAAACGTTTTTTTTTTTAATTTTCCCTCTAATCCCTCCAAAATGTTTTTTTTATACAATTTATCCATTTTCTAAAGTATAAAATTGAAATCAATCTAATAATACCTGCAGTTTTTTTTCAGTTCGTGTATAATAGGCATTAACGCGAATATTTTTGGTACAATAAAGTTGGACCCTATTAAAAAAAAACAGCTGCTTAAACTGTTCACGAAGACCAACGGTATGTTGATATTCAAATTAAAAATAAATTACTTCCCGGCCTAGGCCTGCAACGACATATTTACCGGCCGCGTGTGACGCACGTAAGACTTCTTCAAATTCCTTCCCGGCCTAGGACAGCAATGACACATTTCGCGGCAGATTTTGACGCACGTAAGGACGATATTTCATTGCAAGTTTGAGAAATAGTACATTACCCACCAAGGCCAGTAAAATAAAAAATGTCTCAGATCACATGTAATTGTCGTCCGAGGCGAAGCCGAGGTTGACAAAAATGTGATCTGAGGCTTTTTTATTTTACTGGCCGAGGTCAGTATACTATTTTTCTGTTCGACGAAGCCAGAATGCGGAAATTTCATTTAGCGCAGCGGCCACAAAGTTGGCGCTTCCTGGCCGGAGGACAGAAAAATAAATACTTGAGTGGGGCAGCATCCCTTACAACAGGTAAGATGCTTTGTCCTTTTTTTAGATAATTGACCTAAATTGAGTTCAAATCACATTTGGCCGGTTATTTGCAACATGTATCACACTTTTGTATGAAAAAGGACTGATAGCGATTAATCTTAAAACATTTTTTTCTTACCTTTGACATCACTGTCGCAGTTGAGAGTAGGTTTAGTAGGCCCTGCAAAAGCAAGATTCAGGACTGTCAGCACCAGTACTGATAATACGATGACAGCCATGATGGGATTTAACAATGTCTTGTAGACTCGACTGTTAGAACTCAATGTTACTAAGTAAAGAGTACAGATGACTATATTCACCATCATTTATACTAAAATTATAATCCGGAACAAATGCGAAACTAAAACTTTTTCTCCTAATTACATAGGTACACGTGACGAATAATAAATCGATTTGGGATACGAAATAATTTGATTCGGGAGACACTTAATTACACATTAATTTTATGATAAGTAGGTTGGTAAGTTTTATTCGATAATAGCAACCAGACGAAACGAATGCAGAGTTGTGTGGAGTCGACATACGCGAATAGCGGATTTTAAAATTTAATTACTTACTTACATCTTAAAAAACACAAGTACAAGGTTTTTAAATGTTTTTACTTATCTCAAATATGGGTTTTGTTATGTTTTATATTATCCTGTTGGCAGCAGTCAGAGCCAGTATCTTGCTAGAGGCAGATGTCAGTGTGATGAGCAATATCTGTACCTGAGTCTTGGATGTGTATCCATTGTCTAGTGCCCATAGTACGAGCGTTGCTAAGTTTGGGACAATTGATGTGAATTGTCCAAAGATGATTAACCATAACATTTTGCAGGTTATAGGGGAGTCCTAGAGATCCATTCTCCACAAAACCGTAAAAATTAAAAAGGATGTGTATTTTGAATGGAGCGTTAGGCGTTAATGAGGCAATCAAATTTGTCCACGATATCAAATGAAAATTAAAAGAAATGGTAATAACACTACAGAAAAATTAAAAAAAAAAAACCGGTCAAGTGCGAGTAGGATTCCCTCACTAAGGTACGAACCTAATAGCCGGATAGCCGAAAGTAAAAAAATAATTCATTGCAAATATTTGCGAGAGTCGCAAATTGGGTACCTATATTTGTTTAAAAATATTTTATTACCTACCTACATAATGTAAATAAAAATGTACAGTTTTCGTAATTTTTCTATTATTGTGCTAAATGACGTTGCATCATGTCAAATTTCAAGATTGTGTGTTCACAGGAAGTATCCTGTAGGTTTTTGTTTATTTGCGACGAGTGACTAGTTGCGAGTGACGAAATTTAAGCAGGTATATGAGTTTAAAAATATTTTTATTACCTACCTATGATGTAACAGAAAATGTACCGTTTTCGTAACTTTTCCTTTATCTGTGCTACATGACGTTGCATCACATCAAATTTCAGGTTTCTGAGTTCACAAGAAGTACCCTCCAGGTTTTGTTTTATTTGCACTACTTGTGAGTGCCGAAGATTTGCGGCATCTTGCGGCAATTTGCGATATAAACGGCTGTATTTTCGATTGCGTTGGCTTCGGATGTTGATTTTTTCACAGGCTTAAAGGTCAGTAGACGTGAATATTTGCTACAAATTTAAGCTTGATACCTTCTCGCGTTCCTAAGAAAACGGGGTATAACAGACAGACAGACAGAGGGACAACGAAGTGATCTATAAGGGTTCCATTTTTCCTTTAGAGGCACGGAACCCTAAAAATGGTTGATCATTGTAACTATTTATATAGGGTATGTTGTATTTATATATATGTTTAGTATTTAATATTTATCTAGTTGGTATAATGTCCTTATGGCATTGTTTAGTTGTCTTTATTTTTAACCAACGAAAAAAACGGAGGAGGTTCTCAAGTCAACACGTATATATATATATTTTTTTTTTATGTATTGTTTTAGTATAAAATTGAACTGTATTATTTATGTATCTCTAAGATTGACTGGTATAAAATTTCGCAGGGCAACATCGCTTTTTGTACACTAACTTAATATTATGTTTAATTTTGTGTAATAATAAAACAAGGCAGTAAAAAAAAAAAATTTGCACATCAATTTATTGTTTAAATGTAAAGAAGTTCCGATTGTCAATAATTTCTGATGATTTCGCGATCATTACGCATTAGAACAAAACAATAATAACGGGTGTCATTGCGTATAATGCCTAACTAATTATATTGTGACGTTTCGAAAATTTACCGCTTCCATATTCGTAGGCTTACGATAATGCAAACTACCTTTAGAAATTAAACAGTATCAAGTAAAATCTCTTCAATATCAGACTTTATCAGCTGCGAAAAAAAAGTGTATATTAATTGAAAAGCTTGGAGTAACTTTTCGTTTAATACACACGAATTGACTCCGTTATCGTTTTATTCCAATACTGTTTGTGAATTCACTCGAAGCCGCACCATTGTATTATATCCAAAGTTGCTGTTCCGTGTGCCACTGCTCGTGTTACGGTGACGCGTTTCAAACTCGCAGAAATTTCTACCCTAACATGGCCTTTATCACAGGCGGTGGCATGCACGCCTACTGTCTTCAAATAGTTTCGTTTGCAATTCTGAAAAGAAGGTGAACACTTGTTACTGAAGGAACAACTTTAGACCCCCACATGGCGGTTTATAAACGCAGTCGACGCGCAGATGACATCCATACGCAGTCCTTGTATCCTGGCACACGCGGGGTGATCGTGGAACGCGTCTACTGCGCGTATACGCGTTACAGCGCGCACACAGACGCGTTGTAGCCGCTCATAGCTCGTATGTTTCGATCAGATACCTTGTTTTGAGCGCGCTTTTTTATGCGCGTTTGAATCTTACAAACATAAAAATCGGCATCAACAGCGCCGTAGATGACGCGCGTTTAAATTTGTTTTTTATTATTTAATTACATACTATATCATTTGTGATGCCTTCGCAGTAATTACACATTGGAATAAACAACTACCTATAACGCATGTAACTCACGTATTTTTTTTTAAGAAAAAGATCACTTTAGCGTTTGACTATAATAGGACACTTAAGTAATTTTCTTCTGTACAAAAGTAAACCTGATTTAAAAAAAATCAATAAATTTTTAATATGTTACATTTAGGTATTTGTTATAAAATATGTTTCATTCTTTTATCAACTCAGTCAAGGTATTCATTAGATATATATATAAGTATACGAAATACAATAGTTATGAAAATGTGTCTTACGTTTTGTGGTATTTTGAATTCGTAGATTTTTTGACCTCGAGGAATGTATATACGTGGCAAATCAAATCTCATAAATCCAAGTTCTCCTAAAAAATAATTATTTGAAAAGTTAGATTGAATCAGGACGAGTACCTGCGAATATGTGTTAGGGACTGACAGCGATTAATCTTAAAACATTTTTTTCTTACCATTGAAATCACTGTCGCAGTTGAGAGTAGGTTTAGTAGGCCCTGCAAGAGCAAGATTCAGGACTGTCAGCACAAGTACTGATAATACGATGACAGCCATGATGGGATTTAACAATGTCTTGTAGACTCGACTGTTAGAACTCAATGTTACTAAGTAAAGAGTACAGATGACTATATTCACCGTCATTTATACTAAAATTATAATCCGAAACAAATGCGGAACTAAAACTTTTTCTCCTAATTACATAGGTACTCGTGACGAATAATAAATCGATTTGGGATACGAAATAATTTGATTCGGGAGCCACTTAATTACACATTAATTTTATCATAAGTAGGTTGGTAAGTTTTATTCGATAATAGCAACCAGACGAAACGAATGCAGAGTTGTATGGAGTCGACATACGCGAATAGCGGATTTTACACTAAGACAGTGCACGTTTTTAAAAAAAAGGTTAAAGCATTTCTGATGGAACTGCAATTTGCCAACACAGCGGCCCCGCTGTGATAATTCAAAATTTCATTCACACAAATACATAAACTCACATAAGGAGAAAGAAAAAGAAAATCATAAATGTACTCACTCACACAAGCACAATCGCTTATAGGTACATAAATTAAGCAGCAACGTCAATTCTCTCTGACGGTCGCCCTGAAAACCAGCGTCATCGCCCACCGGCGTGACACTAAGCTGAGTGGCAACCATTTTGGTGTTTTTGTTATATTTTCAAATTTGAATGTTTATATTGTTTTATTGTAGTATTTAAGTAGATCTTCATAGTTTAAAGCAAAATTATATTATCTTGTAATGTTGCACTAAACAAATGTTTTCTATTCTATTCTATTCTAAAATTTAATTACTTACATATTAAAAAACACTTTTTATTAAGTACAAGGTTTTGTAATGTTTTTAATTATCTCAAATATGGGTTCTGTTATGTTTTTTATTATCCTGTTGGCAGCAGTCAGAGCCCCTGACTGCAAAGTCGGAGGTCGCGGGTTTGTATATTGCTAATGGCAGATGTCAGTGTGATGTCTCTTGGATGTATTATAATATGTATTAATGTATGATTATCCATTGTCTAGTGCCCATAGTGCAAGCGTTAATTTTGGGACAATTGAAGTGAATTGTCTAAAGATGATTACCTAACTGACATTTTGCAGGTTATAGTCCTAGAAATCCATACTCCACAAAACCATAAAAATTAAAAAGGATGTGTATTTTGAGTGGAGCGTTAGGCGTTAATGAGGCAATCAATTCAAATTTGTCCACAGCATCAAATAAAATTTTTAAAAAATGGTAATAATACACTACAGAAAATTATAAAAAACCTGTCAAGTGCGAGTAGCGGTAGCGGTAGCTCCGGCCAGAAAGTGCCAACTTTCGGACCGCTGCGCTAAATGAAGTTGCCGCTTTCTGGTTTCGAACAGAAAAATAGTATGCTGACCTCGGCCAGTAAATTAAAAAAGCCTCAGATCACATGTAATTGTCGTCCGAGGCGAAGCCGACATTTTTTATTTGACTGGCCTAGGTACGTAATGTGCTTTTATTATAATAATATGATGTAAATAAAAATGTATGGTTTTCGTAATTTTTCTTTTATTGTGCTATATGATATTGCAAGTGCTTGTCAAATTACAAGATTGTGAATTCACAGGAAGTATCCTGTAGGTCTTGGTTTATTTGCGACTAGTAACTAGTTGCGAGTGTCGAAATTAAAGTAGGTATATGAGTTTAATAGTACATTACGCACCAAGGCCAGTAAAATAAAAAATGTCTCAGATCACATGTAATTGTCGTCCGAGGCGAAGCCGAGGTTGACAAAAATGTGATCAAAGGCTTTTTTATTTTACTGGCCGAGGTCAGTATAGTATTTTTCTGTTCGACGAAGCCAGAAAGCGGAAATTTCATTGAGCGCAGCGGCCACAAAGATGGCGCTTTCCGGCCGGAGGACTGAAAAAATATTTTTATTACATAGGTATACCTACTTATTATGTCACCAAAAATGTAAAGTTTTCGTATTTTTTTCTTTATGTGTGCTACATGACGTTGCTTCACGTCAAATTTCAAGTTTCTGAGTTCACAAGAAGTACCCTCCCGGCACTACTTGTGAGTGCCGAAGATTTGCGGAAATTCGCGATACAAACGGCTGTATTTTCGATTGCGTTGGCTTAGGAGGCTCATTTTTTCACAGCCTTAAAGGACAGTAGACGTATGAGTATTTGCTACAAATTTTAGCTTGATACCTTCACGCATTCCTAAGAAAACGGGGTATAACAGACAGACAGAAGGACAACGAAGTGATCTATAAGGGTTCCGTTTTACCTTTAGAGGCACGGAACCCTAAAAAATCACTTTCTGAGTCAATAATATTCATCATTGTGACTATTTATATAGGTTTGTTGTATTTATTTATATCTTTAGTCTTTAGTATTTTATATTTATCTAGTAGATAAAATGTACTTATGGAATTGTTTGGTTCTTTATTATTGTTTCAGTAATAAAATTGAACTGTATTATTTATGTATCTCTAAGATTGAGATAAATATTGGTATAAAATTTCGCAGGGCAACTTCGCCTTTAGTACACTAACTTACTACTTATGTCTAATTTTGTGTAATAATAAATAAAGGCAGTAAAAAAAATATATTTGCACATCAATTTATTGTTTAAATGTAAAGAAGCTCCGATTGTCAATAATTTCTGATGAATTCGCGATCATTACGCATTGGAACAAAACAATAATAACGGGTGTAATTGCGTATAATGCCTAATTTTATAGTGACGTTTCGAAAATTTACCGCTTCCATATTCGTAGGCTTACGATAATGCAAACTACCTTTAGAAATTAAAGAGTATCAGGTAAAATCTCTTCAATATTAGACTTTATCAGCTACGAAAGACAAGTGTATATTAATCGAAAAGCTTGGAGTAACTTTTCGATTAATATACACGAATTGACTCCGTTATCGTTTTATTCCAATACTGTTTGTGAATTCACTCGTGGCCGCACCATTGTATTATGTCCAAAGTTGCTGTTCCTTTTGGCACAGCTCGTGTTACGGTGACGTGTTTAAAATTCGCAGAAATTTCTACGCTAACAAAGCCGTTATCACAGGCGGTGGCTTGCACGCCTACTGTCTTCAAAGCGTCCCGTTTGCAATTCTGAAAAGAAGGTTAACACTTGTTACTGAAGGAACAACTTTAGACCCCCACATGGCGGTTTTTAAACGCAGTCGACGCGCAGATGATATCCATACGCAGTCCTTGTATCCTGGCACACGCGGGGTGATCGTGGAACGCGTCTACTGCGCGTATACGCGTTACAGCGCGCACACAGACGCGTTGTAGCCGCTCATAGCTCGTATGTTTCGATCAGATCACTTGTATTGAGCGCGCTTCGCACGCGCGTTTGTATCGCGTTTTATGCGCGTTTGAATCTTACAAACGTAAAAATCGGCATCTACGGCGCCGTAGATGACGCGCGTTTTAATATGTTTTTTATTATTTATTTAATTACTATATAATTTGAGTTGCCTTCGCAGTTTTTACACATTGGAATGAAACAACTATAACGCATTTAACTCTTGTATTTTTTTTAAGAAAAAGATCACTTTTGCGTTAGACCATCGTTAGCTTAGTCGTGCTACGAATATGAGAACTTTAAAGTTTTCGAAACGTCAGCAAAAAAATTAAAATACGCAAGAAAAATTTGTTGCAGTTGTTTCATCCCAATACTATAAAGTAGGTATAAACCTACAGTATCAAATGTACCAATCTAAATACCTACACATTTTTTTTCAGTAGGTATGTAAATTTAAATTATTATGTCAGTGCGAACTATATTATACTAGCTGACCTGGACAACTCCGTTCTGCCACTTTTATATAAATTTTGCGAAAAACTTATGTAATTTTCTCCTATAGGTACAAAAGTTGTCCTGACTAAAAAACTAGCCTGCCCAGGATTTTCTTAGAAAATAGGTACATTTTCAGTAAATTATGTTACATTTATCTGTTATAAAATATGTTTTATTATATTACCAACTCAGTGAAGGTATTCACTAGATATATATATATATATATAAGTATACGAAATACAATAGTTATGAAAATGTGTCTTACCTTATCAGGTATGGAGGCGACGTAGATTCTTTTACCTTGTGGAATGTATATACGTGGCATATCAATTCTCATATCTCCAAGTTCTCCTAAAAAATAATCATTTGAAAAGTTAGATTGAATCAGGACGAGTACCTACGAATATGTGTTAGGCATCTAATTTTTCTTACCTTCGAATTTAGTGACGCACCGGCCAGAACGTTCAATAGACTCTGCAAAAGGAAAATTCAGTAGTACCTACTAAAGAACAGGACAAAATAAATACCTGTTTGAGTAGGGCAGCATCCCTTACAACAGGTAAGATTCTTTATCTATGTTTTAGATAATTGACCAAAATTGAGTTCGAATCGCATTTGGCCGGGTTTTTTGCAACATGTATCACATCACATTTGTATGAAAAAAGGGACTGATAGCGATTAATCTTAAAACAAGTTTTTCTTACCATTGACATCATTGTTCCACTTGAGAGTAGGTTTAGTAGGCCCTGCAAGAGCAAGATTCAGGACTGTCAGCACCAGTACTGATAATACGATGACAGCCATGATGGGATTTAACAATGTCTTGTAGACTCGACTGTTAGAACTCAATGTTATTAAGTAAAGAGTACAGATAACTATATTCACCGTCATTTATACTAAAAAATCGATCCGAAACAAATGCGGAACTAAAACTTTTTCTCATAATTACATAGGTACACGTGACGAATAGTAAATCGATTTGGGATACGAATTAATTTGATTCGGGAGACACTTAGACCTAATTACACATTAATTTTATGATAAGTAGGTTGGTAAGTTTTATTCGATAATAGCAACCAGACGAAACGAATGCAGAGTTGTATGGAGTCGACATACGCGAATAGCGGATTTTAAAATTTAATAACCTACTTACATCTTAAAAAACACTTTTTATTAAGTACAAGGTTTTGTAATGTTTTTAATTATCTCAAATATGGGTTCTGTTATGTTTTTTATTATCCTGTTGGCAGCAGTCAGAGCCCCTGACTGCAAAGTCGGAGGTCGCGGGTTTGTATATTGCTAATGGCAGATGTCAGTGTGATGAGCAATATCTGTACCTGAGTCTTGGATGTCTTATAGTACCTATGTATTAATGTATGTTTATGCATTATCTAGTGCCCATAGTGCGAGCGTTACTAAGTTTGGACAATCGGTGTGAATAGTCCAAAGATGATTACCTAACTGACATTTTGCAGGTTATAGCGGGGTCCTAGAGATCCATTCTCCACAAAACCGTAAAAATTAAAAAGGTCGTGTATTTTGAGTGGAACGTTAAGCGTTAATCAGGTAATCAATTCAAATTTGTCCACGATACATATCAAATAAAATTTAAATTTAAAAAAAACCTGTCAAGTGCGAGAAGGACTCCTACACTAAGGGTTTGGTACGAACCTAATAGCCGGATAGCTAAAAGTGAAAATTTAATTCTTTGCGACAATGTGCGAGAGTCGAAAATTGGGAATATAAGTTTGAAAGTACATTACTGCCGGCGCCGGGAAGTAGGGGCTTGTAGGCCGAGTGCGTATAGACGGCCGACCATAGGGAGGCCGGTTATTGTTACGAGGCCTGCACGCCCCTGTCACGGCTAGGCATGTAAGTATAGTGCTTTTCTTAAAGTATTGCAATGAAATAAATAAATACACCATTCAACGAAATTTAATTCCACTTGAATAAAGGTTCATTTTTTTTCCCCTCTAATCCCGCTAAAATATTTTTTTACACAAGTTATCCATTTCCTGAAGTATAAAATTGAAATTAATTCAATAATACAGTTTTTTTTTTCAGTTCGTGTATACTTAATAGGCATTAACGCGAATATTTTTGGTACAATAAAGTTCGCACCTTTAAAAAAAAAACGGTTGCTTAAACTGTTTATGAACCTCGGTTTCGCCTCGGACGACAATCACATGTGATCTGAGACACTTTTTATTTTACTGGCCTAGCTACGTAATGTGCTTTTATTATAATAATGGACCGTGTTAAACGTTCGTGTGTCAACCCGGAAACTGAGCTGACAATAGTCTAACGCTAAAGTTAGACTATTGTCAGCTCAGTCGTGCTACGATTATGGAAACTGTAAAGAATCCGAAACGTCAGCAAATAAAATAAAATAAAAATACGCGAGTTAAATCCGTTAATAGTTGTTTCATTCCAATGTAATTATTACACTTCGAAAAATGGTTTTTAGGTGGTTTATTAACTTTTTAGGTACGGAAGTATATATTATTGGTTTAATTCAATATGAAAAAATAATAATAATAAAACAATTTGGTTAAGATTTTTAAGTAATTGAAATAATATAAGTGTTAACTTGTTGTACCTATTTCTCATTTTTAGCAGAACTTATAAAGTTATTTGATACATGTTATACAACAATAAAAACTTTAAATAAATAAGTACTTACATTAAAGTTTTAATGCGTTAGTTGTTTATTTTATTACATTTTCAAAAGAATAGTGTTAAATATATTCATTATAAAAGAACAAATTAGAATTTTGCATAGTGTTATGTGGCTTTGTAATAAACCTTATAGCCGTTAAGCATTGACCATTTTTCTGCATTTTCTATTTAATTATGAATTTATTGAAATAAATACATTTATATCCTTAATCTATGCACTTCAACAAAAAAAATGATACCACATAACAATATTTTTTTGCTTAAAATAAGCGGAAAAAGAAGAATGTTCTCAAAAAACTTTAAACGCCGATATCTCAAAACTACCTCGGTGTGGGTTGACACACGAATGCATAACACGGACCATATGATGTTAATAAAAATGTATGGTTTTCGTATTTTTTCTTTTATTGTGCTATATGATACCTATAGCATCATGTCAAATTTCAAGATTGTGAATTCACAGGAAGTATCCTGTAGGTTTTGGTTTATTTGCGACTAGTAACTAGTTGCGACTGTCCAGTTTTCGTAATATTTTCCTTTATCTGTGCTACATGACGTTGCTTCACGTCAAATTACAAGCTAAATTTTAGCTTGATACCTTCACGCATTCCTAAGAAAACGGGGTATAACAGACAGACAGAGGGACAACGAAGTGATCTATAAGGGTTCCGTTTTTCGTTTAGAGGCACAGAACCCTAAAATGGTTTCAAAATCACTTTCTGAGTCAATAATATTCATCATTGTGACTATTTATATGGGTTTGTTGTATTTATTTATATCTTTAGTATCTTATATTTTTTATCTAGTAGATATAATGTACTTATGGCATTGTTTGGTTCTTTATTTTTGTTACAGTAAAAAAATTGAACTGTATTATTTATGTATCTCTAAGATTGACTGGTATAAAATTTCGCCGGGCAACTTTGCCTTTTGTACACTAACTTAATATGTTTAATTTTGTGTAATAATAAATAAAGGCAGTAAAAAAAATATATTTGCACATCAATTTATTGTTTAAATGTAAAGAAGCTCCGATTGTCAATAATTTCTGATGATTTCGCGATCATAACGCATTGGAACAAAACAATAATAACGGGTGTAATTGCGTATAATGCCTAATTTTATTGCGACGTTTCGAAAATTTACCGCTTCCATATTCGTAGGCTTACGATAATGCAAACTACCTTTAGAAATTATAGAGTATCAAGTAAAATCTCTTCAGTATTAGACCTTATCAGCTACGAAAGAAAAGTGTATATTAATCGAAACGCTAAAGGTAACTTTTCGATTAATATACACGAATTGACTCCGTTCGTTCGTCCGTTCCTATCGTTTTATTCCAATACTGTTTGTGAATTCACTCGTGGCCGCACCATTGTATTATGTCCAAAGTTGCTGTTCCTTTTGGCACTGCTCGTGTTACGGTGACGTGTTTCAAATTCGAAGAAATTTCTACGCTAACAAAGCCGTTATCACAGGCGGTGGCTTGCACGCCTACTGTCTTAAAACCGTGCCGTTTGCAATTCTGAAAAGAAGGTTAACACTTGTTACTGAAGGAACAACTTT
Source organism: Polylopha cassiicola (assembly GCA_038024825.1). NCBI lineage: Eukaryota > Metazoa > Arthropoda > Insecta > Lepidoptera > Tortricidae > Polylopha > Polylopha cassiicola. The sequence continues at coordinate 3,199,107 of CP149053.1, read as the reverse complement.
AGCCCCCCACATGGCGGTTTTTAAAGGCAGTCGACGCGCAGATGACATCCATACGCAGTCCTTGTATCCTGGCACACGCGGGGTGATCGTGGACCGCGTCTACTGCGCGTATACGCGTTACAGCGCGCACACAGACGCGTTGTAGCTGCTCATAGCTCGTATGTTTAGATCAGATCACTTGTATTGAGCGCGCTTTACACGCGCGTTTGTATCGCGTTTGAATCTTACAAACGTAAAAATCGGCATATACGGCGCCGTAGATGACGCGCGTTTTAATATGTTTTTTATTATTTATTTACTTACTATATTATAATTTGTGATGCCTTCGCTGTTATTACGCATTGGAATGAAACAACTGTATAACGCATTTAACTCTTGTATTTTTTTAAGAAAAAGACCACTTTAGCGTTAGACTATCGTTAGCTTAGTCGTGCTACGAATATGAGAACTTTAAAGTTTTCGAAACGTCAGCAAAAAAATAAAATACGCAAGTCAAATCTGTTGCAGTTGTTTCATTCCAATACTATAAAGTATATAAACCTACAGTATCAAATGTACCAATTTAAATACCTACACATTTTTTTTCAATAGGTACTTATGTAAGTTTAAATTATTATGTCAGTGCGAACTATACTAGCTGACCTGGACAACTTCGTTCTGCCACTTTTATATAAATTTTGCGAAAAACTTAAGTATGTAATTTTCTCCTATAGGTACAAAAGTTGTCCTGACTAAAAAAACTAGCCTGTCCAGGATTTTCTTAGCAAATAGGTACACTTTCAGTAAATTTCTTATAATTATGTTACATTTATCTGTTATAAAATATGTTTTATTCTATTATCAACTCAGTCAAAGTATTAACTAGATAATTATATGTATATAGGTATACGAAATACAACAGTTATGACAATGTGTCTTACCTTATCAGGTATGGAGGCGACGTAGATTCTTTTATCTTGTGGAATGTATATACGTGGCAAATCAATTCTTATCATTCCAAGTTCTCCTAAAAATAATCATTTGAAAAGTTAGTTTGAATCAGGACGAGTACCTGCGAATATGTGTTAGGCATCTAATTTTTCTTACCTTCGAATTTAGTGACGCACCGGCCAGAACGTTCAATAGACTCTGCAAAAGGAAAATTCAGTAGTACCTACTAAAGAACAGGACAAAATAAATACCTATTTGAGTAGGGCAGCATCCCTTACAACAGGTAAGATTCTTTATCTATGTTTTAGATAATTGACCAAAATTGAGTTCGAATCGCATTTGGCCGGGTTTTTTGCAACATGTATCAACATCACACTTGTATGAAAAAAGGGACTGATAGCGATTAAAACAAGTTTTTCTTACCATTGACATCATTGTTCCACTTGAGAGTAGGTTTAGTAGGCCCTGCAAGAGCAAGATTCAGGACTGTCAGCACAAGTACTGATAATACGATGACAGCCATGATGGGATTTAACAATGTCTTGTAGACTCGACTGTTAGAACTCAATGTTATTAAGTAAAGAGTACAGATGACTATATTCACCGTCATTTATACTAAAAAATCGATCCGAAACAAATGCGGAACTAAAACTTTTTCTCATAATTACATAGGTACACATGACGAATAATAAATCGATTTGGGATACGAAATAATTTGATTCGGGAGACACTTAATTACACATTAATTTTATGATAAGTAGGTTGGTAAGTTTTATTCGATAATAGCAACCAGACGAAACGAATGCAGAGTTGTGTGGAGTCGACATACGCGAATAGCGGGTTTTAAAATTTCATTACATTTTTAAAAACACTTTTTGTTAGGTACAAGGTTTTGTAATGTTTTTAATCATCTCAAATATGGGTTTTATTATGTTTTTTATTATCCTGTTGGCAGCAGTCAGAGCCCCTGACTGCAAAATCGGAGGTTGCGAGTTTGTATCTTGCTAGAGGCAGATGTCAGTGTGATGAGCAATATCTGTACCTGAGTCTTGGATGTATTATAATATGTATTAATGTATGTTTATCCATTGTCTAGAGCCCATAGTGCGAGCGTTGCTAAGTTTGGGACAAATGATGTGAATTGTCCAAAAATGATTAACTAACTGACATTCTGCAGGTTATAGGGGAGTCCTAGAGATCCATTCTCCACAAAACCGTAAAAATTAAAAAGGATGTGTATTTTGAATGGAGCTTTAGGAGTTAATCAGGTAATTAATTCAAATTTGTCCACGATATGAAATAAAAAATTTAAAAAATGGTAATAAAACACTACAGAAAATTATAAAAAACCTGTCAAGTGCGAGTAAGACTCCCACACTAAGGGTTTGGTACGAACCTAATAGCCGGATAACTAAAAGTGAAAATTGAATTCTTTGCGACAATGTGCGAGAGTCGAAAATTGGGTATATATATAAGTTTAATAGTACATTACTGCCGGCGCCGGGAAGTAGGGGCTTGTAGGCCGAGTGCGTATAATGGATATTGTTACGAGGCCTGCACGCCCCTGTCACGGCTAGGCATATTATATAGTGCTTTTCTCAAAGTATTGCAATGAAATAAATAAATACACCATTCAACTAAAATAAATTCCACTTGAATAAAGGTTAATTTTTTTAAAATTTTCCCTCGAATCCCGCAAAAATGTTTTTTTTTTACACAAGTTATCCATTTTCATCATGTCAAATTTCAAGATTGTGAATTCACAGGAAGTATCCTGTAGGTCTTGGCGAGTGACGAAATTTAAGTAGGTATATGAGTTTGAAAATATTTTTATTACCTAGGTATACCTACTTATTATGTAACCAAAAATGTACAGTTTTCGTAATTTTTCCTTTATCTGTGCTACATGACGTTGCTTCACATCAAATTTCAAGTTTCTGAGTTCACAAGAAGTGCCCTCCAGGTTTTGTTTTTTTTGCACTACTTGTGAGTGCCGAGGATTTGCGGCAATTCGCGATACAAACGGCTGTATTTTCGATTGCGTTGGCTTAGGAGGTTGATTTTTTCACAGCCTTAAAGGACAGTAGACGTATGAGTATTTGCTACAAATTTTAGCTTGATACCTTCACGCATTACTAAGAAAACGGGGTATAACAGACAGACAGACAGAGGGACTCGAAGTGATCTATAAGGGTTGTTCCGTTTTACCTTTAGAAGCACGGAACTCTAAAATGGTTTCAAAATCACTTTCTGAGTCAATAATATTCATCATTGTGACTATTTATATAGGTTTGTTGTATTTATTTATATCTTTAGTATTTTATATATATCTAGTAGACATAATGTACTTATGGCATTGTTTGGTTCTTTATTTTTGTTTCAGTAATAATTTTGAACTGTATTATTTATGTATCTCTAAGATTGACTGGTATAAAATTTCACAGGGCAACTTCGCCTTTTGTACACTAACATAGTTAATATGTTTAATTTTGTGTAATAATAAATAAAGGCAGTAAAAAAAAAAATTTGCACATCAATTTATTGTTTAAATGTAACGAAGTTCCAACTGTCAATAATTTCTGATGAATTCGCGATCATAACGCATTGGAACAAAACAATAATAACGGGTGTAATTGCGTATAATGCCTAATTTTATAGTGACGTTTCGAAAATTTACCGCTTCCATATTCGTAGGCTTACGATAATGCAAACTACCTTTTGAAATTAAAGAGTATCAAGTAAAATCTCTTCAATATTAGACTTTATCAGCTACGAAAGAAAAGTGTATATTAATCGAAAAGCTTGGAGTAACTTTTCGATTAATACACACGAATTGACTCCGTTATCGTTTTATTCCAATACTGTATGTGAATTCACTCGAGGCCGCACCATTGTATTATATCCAAAGTTGCTGTTCCTTTTGGCACTGCTCGTGTTACGGTGACGTGTTTCAAATTCGAAGAAATTTCTACGCTAACAAAGCCGTTATCACAGGCGGTGGCTTGCACGCCTACTGTCTTAAAACCGTGCCGTTTGCAATTCTGAAAAGAAGGTTAACACTTGTTACTGAAGGAACAACTTTAGACCCCCACATGGCGGTTTTTAAACGCAGTCGACGCGCAGATGACATCCATACGCAGTCCTTGTATCCTGGCACACGCGGGGTGATCGTGGACCGCGTCTACTGCGCGTTACAGCGCGCACACAGACGCGTTGTAGCCGCTCATGGCTCGTATGTTTCGATCAGATCACTTGTTTTGAGCGCGCTTTTTTATGCGCGTTTGAATCTTACAAACATAAAAATCGGCATCTACGGCGCCGTAGACGACGCGCGTTTTAATATGTTTTTTATTATTTATTTACTTACTATATTATAATTTGTGATGCCTTCGCTGTTATTACGCATTGGAATGAAACAACTATATAACGCATTTTACTCTTGTATTTTTTTAAGAAAAAGATCACTTTAGCGTTAGACTATCGTTAGCTTAGTCGTGCTACGAATATGAGAACTTTAAAGTTTTCGAAACGTCAGCAAAAAAAATAAAACACGCAAGTCAAATCTGTTGCAATTGTTTCATTCCAATACTATAAAGTATATAAACCTACAGTATCAAATGTACCAATCTAAATACCTACACATTTTTTTTCAGTAGGTACTTATGTAAGTTTAAATTATTATGTCAGTGCGAACTATACTAGCTGACCTGGACAACTTCGTTCTGCCACTTTTATATAAATTTTGCGAAAAACTTAAGTATGTAATTTTCTCCTATAGGTACAAAAGTTGTCCTGACTAAAAAACTAGCCTGTCCAGGATTTTCTTAGCAAATAGGTACACTTTCAGTAAATTTCTTATAATTATGTTACATTTATCTGTTATAAAATATGTTTTATTCTATTATCAACTCAGTCAAAGTATTAACTAGATAATTATATATAGGTATACGAAATACAACAGTTATGACAATGTGTCTTACCTTATCAGGTATGGAGGCGACGTAGATTCTTTTATCTTGTGGAATGTATATACGTGGCAAATCAATTCTTATCATTCCAAGTTCTCCTAAAAATAATCATTTGAAAAGTTAGTTTGAATCAGGACGAGTACCTGCGAATATGTGTTAGGCATCTAAGTTTTCTTACCTTCGAATTTAGTGACGCACCGGCCAAAAGGTTCAATAGACTCTGCAAAAGGAAAATTCAGTAGTACCTACTAAAGAACAGGACAAAATAAATACCTATTTGAGTAGGGCAGCATCCCTTACAACAGGTAAGATTCTTTATCTATGTTTTAGATAATTGGCCAAAATTGAGTTCAAATCGCATTTGGCCGGGTTTTTTGCAACATGTATCACATCACATTTGTATGAAAAAAGGGACTAATAGCAATTAATCTTAAAACAATTTTTTCTTACCATTGACATCATTGTTCCACTTGAGAGTAGGTTTAGTAGGCCCTGCAAGAGCAAGATTCAGGACTGTCAGCACAAGTACTGATAATACGATGACAGCCATGATGGGATTTAACAATGTCTTGTAGACTCGACTGTTAGAACTCAATGTTACTAAGTAAAGAGTACAGATAACTATATTCACCGTCATTTATACTAAAATTATAATCCGAAACAAATGCGGAACTAAAACTTTTTCTCCTAATTACATAGGTACACGTGACGAATAATAAATCGATTTGGGATACGAAATAATTTGATTCGGGAGACACTTAATTACACATTAATTTTATGATAAGTAAGTTGGTAAGTTTTATTCGATAATAGCAACCAGACGAAACGAATGCAGAGTTGTGTGGAGTCGACATACGCGAATAGCGGATTTTAAAATTTATTACATTTTTGAAAACACTTTTTATTAGGTACAAGGTTTTGTAATGTTTTTAATCTCAAATATGGGTTTTATTATGTTTTTTATTATCCTGTTGGCAGCAGTCAGAGCCCCTGACTGCAAAATCGGAGGTTGCGAGTTCGTATCTTGCTAGAGGCAGATGTCAGTGTGATGAGCAATATCTGTACCTGAGTCTTGGATGTATTGTAATATGTATTAATGTATGTTTATCCATTGTCTAGAGCCCATAGTGCGAGCGTTGCTAAGTTTGGGACAAATGATGTGAATTGTCCAAAAATGATTAACTAACTGACATTCTGCAGGTTATAGGGGAGTCCTAGAGATCCATTCTCCACAAAACCGTAAAAATTAAAAAGGATGTGTATTTTGAGTGGAGCTTTAGGAGTTAATCAGGTAATAAATTCAAATTTGTCCACGATATGAAATTAAAAATTTAAAAAATGGTAATAAAACACTACAGAAAATTATAAAAAACCTGTCAAGTGCGAGTAAGACTCCCACACTAAGGGTTTGGTACGAACCTAATAGCCGGATAACTAAAAGTGAAAATTGAATTCTTTGCGACAATGTGCGAGAGTCGAAAATTGGGTATATAAGTTTAATAGTACATTACGCACCGAGGCCAGTAAAATAAAAAATGTCTCAGATCACACGTAATTGTCGTCCGAGGCGAAGCCGAGGTTGACAAAAATGTGATCTGAGGCTATTTTATTTTACTGGCCGAGGTCAGTATACTATTTTTCTGTTCGACGAAGCCAGAAAGCGGCAATTTCATTTAGCGCAGCGGCCAGAAAGTTGGCGCTTTCCAGCCGGAGGACTGAAATAGTACATTACTGCCGGCGCCGGGAAGTAGGGGCTTGCAGGCCGAGTGCGTATAACGGATATTGTTACGAGGCCTGCACGCCCCTGTCACGGCTAGGCATATATACTTAGTGCTTTTCTCAAAGTATTGCAATGAAATAAATAAATACACCATTCAACTAAAATAAATTCCACTTGAATAAAGGTTCATTTTTTTTTTATTTTCCCTCTAATCCCGCCAAAATGTTTTTTTTTTTACACAAGTTATCCATTTTCTAAAGTATAAAATTGAAATTAATACAATAATACAGTTTTTTTTTCAGTTCGTGTATAATAGGCTAACGCGAATATTTTTGGTAAGTACAATAAAGTTCGAACCTTTTAAAAAAAAACGGTTGCTTAAACTGTTTATGAAGCCATGCCAACGCCATGTTGATATTCAAATTAAAAAGAAATTACTTCCCGACCTAGGCCTGCAACGCCATATTTGCGGCTTATGACGCAAGTAACGACGATATTTCAGAAAGCGCCAACTTTCGGGCCGCTGCGCCAAATGAAGTTGCCGCTTTCTGGCTTCGAACAGAAAAATAGTATACTGACCTCGGCCAGTAAAATAAAAAAGCCTCAGATCACATTTTTGTCATCCTCGGCTTCGCCTCGGACGACAATTACATGTGACCTGAGACACTTTTTATTTTACTGGCCTAGCTGCGTAATGTGCTTTTATTATATGATGTAAATAAAAATGAATGGTTTTCGTAATTTTTCTTTTATTGTGCTATATAGTGTGCTGTTCAGTGATGAACAGCATGGATTTCTCCCGAAGCGTTCAACTACCTCTAACCTCATTAACATCACTACTCTAATTGCTAACAGCATTGACCAAAAAACCAAAAAAGCAGGTAGATGTGGCCTACTTCGACTTTCAGAAAGCTTTTGACAGAGTAAATAATGATACACTATTGACTAAATTGGTGAATTCTGGCTTTTCCCCAAATCTTCTTAATCTTTTTTCCTCTTATCTCTCAAATAGAAAGCAGTTTGTACTTTATAAGCATTCTCAATCTCAATCATTCCCTGTTACATCAGGTATCGGCCAAGGAAGTAACCTCGGACCGTTACTGTTTCTTATATTAATAAATGACCTCCCCAAAACAATAAAACATTCCACGTGTCTATTGTTCGCTGACGACGTAAAACTTGCATTACCTCTCTGTAGTCAAAGTGACTACCTCAAACTTCAAGAGGATATTGACATGGTAGGAACATGGTCTGAAAAAAATAATTTATCCCTCAACAAAAACAAATGCACTGTCATGTCATATACCCGTGCTCGGCAGCCTGTCGTACACAATTACACATTGGCGGGTGATTCTTTATCGCGAGTATCATCAGTTCGTGATCTCGGCACAGTTTTCGACACGCAACTCACATTCAACAGCGACATCATTAGGAACTGTAATGCTGCTAGGCGATGTTTGGGCTTTGTTATTCGCCAGTCAAAGTTATTCAGCAGTCGTGGTGCCATCACAGTCCTATATAATGCTTATGTTCGTAGTCGACTAGAAACCAACTCGATAATCTGGAACCCGCATGAGCATTTATATGTTCAGACGCTAGAGAAGGTCCAGAAATCTTTCATTCGTTTTCTTTATAAGAAAACTTATTTCTACTATCCTCACATGTACCCCTCACTTTTTATATTGGGAATGGTGAACTACACCGCGCTTGAAACTAGGAGATATTTATACCTGGTTAGATATTTCTTTCAGCTTATCCGTGGTATCACCAGTAACCCATATATCCTAGGTCTAGTGCCAATACGAGTGCCAATACCGAGCAAGCACCGACTAAGACCACGCCAGCCCTCACTGTTCGCCGCGCCGCCCGCTCGCACGCGCTCACTGACCCACTCCCCACTACACCGAGCCTTAAAGCTCCTCAACAGTATCCTGGCGAGCGACAGCCAACTGGACATCTTTCATACCTCGGAGCAGCGCTTCTATATATCGGCCAACCGATATTTGGAAACTATTACCACTCCAAGCTCAATACAATAAAATGTCATCATACCAGTAATATTATCTACCTAGTTAATGTATTAGAATATAACAGCTGTTCTTGCTTTTGTGAATGTCTTTTTTATCAATTAACATGTGTAGCATGACTGTAAGTGTTAATTGAAGATGTTATAATAAATAAATAAATAAATAAATAAATAATTATATGGCATCATGTCAAATTTCAGGAAGTATCCTGTAGGTCTTGGCGAGTGACGAAATTTATGTAGGTATATGAGTTTAAAAATATTTTTATTACCCAGGTATACCTACTTATTATGTAACCAAAAATGTACAGTTTTCGTAATTTTTCCTTTATCTGTGTAACATGACGTTGCTTCACGTCAAATTTCAAGTTTCTGAGTTCACAAGAAGTACCCTCCAGGTTTTGTTTTATTTGCACTACTTGTGAGTGCCGAAGATTAGCGGCAATTCGCGATACAAACGGCTGTATTTTCGATTGCGTTGGCTTAGGAGGTTGATTTTTTCACAGCCTTAAAGGACAGTAGACGTATGAGTATTTGCTACAAATTTTAGCTTGATACCTTCACGCATTCCTAAGAAAACGGGGTATAACAGACAGACAGACAGACAGAGGGACTCGAAGTGATCTATAAGGGTTCCGTTTTACCTTTAGAGGCACGGAACCCTAAAATGGTTTCAAAATCACTTTCTGAGTCAATAATATTCATCATTGTGACTATTTATATAGGTTTGTAGTATTTATTTATATCTTAAGTATTTTATATTTATCTAGTAGACATAATGTAGGTACTTACGGCATTGTTTGGTTCTTTATTTTTGTTTCAATAATAATTTTGAACTGTATTATTTATGTATCTCTAAGATTGACTGGTATAAAATTTCACAGGGCAACTTCGCCTTTTGTACACTAACATAGTTAATATGTTTAATTTTGTGTAATAATAAATAAAGGCAGTAAAAAAAAAAATTTGCACATCAATTTATTGTTTAAATGTAAAGAAGTTGTTCCAACTGTCAATAATTTCTGATGAATTCGCGATCATTACGCATTGGAACAAAACAATAATAACGAGTGTAATTGCGTATAATGCCTAATTTTATTGCGACGTTTCGAAAATTTACCGCTTCCATATTCGTAGGCTTACGTTAATGCAAACTACCTTTTGAAATTAAAGAGTATCAAGTAAAATCTCTTCAATATTAGACTTTATCAGCTACGGAAGTAAAGTGTATATTTATCGAAACGCTAAGAGTAACTTTTCGATTAATACACACGAATTGACTCCGTTATCGTTTTATTCCAATACTGTTTGTGAATTTACTTGCTGTTCCGTGTGCCACTGCTCGTGTTACGGTGACGCGTTTCAAATTCTCAGAAATTTCTACGCTAATAAGGCCGTTACCACAGGCGGTGGCATGCACGCCTACTGTTGTTAAACCACCGTGCTGTTTGCATTTCTGAAAAGAAGGTTAACACTTGTTACTGAAGGAACAACTTTAGACCCCCACATGGCGGTTTTTAAACGCAGTCGACGCGCAGTTGACATCCATACGCAGTCCTTGTATCCTGGCACACGCGGTTGTATCGCGTTTTATGCGCGTTTGAATCTTACAAACGTAAAAATCGGCATCTACGGCGCCGTAGATGACGCGCGTTATAATTTATTTTTTATTATTTATTTAGTTACAATATAATTTTTGATTCCTTCGCAGTTATTACACATTGGAATGAAACAACCATAACGCATTTAAGTAACTCTTGTATTTTTTGTTAAGAAAAAGATCACTTTAGCGTTAGACTATCGTTAGCTAAGTCGTGCTACGGATATGAGAACTTTAAAGTTTTCAAAACGTCAGCATGGCGCTTTCAGAAAAAAATCCGCGCGTCATCGGACCGACACTTTACAACCACCTTCCGACTAAAATTAAAATTGAGCCGTGTGACGAAGCATTTAAGCGCCAATTGAGATTTTTTTTGTTGGAAATCCATTTTATTCTGTGAATGAGTAGGTATAATAAAATGAAATTTATGTGACATGTTATTTACTATCTATTATTGTTTATTACCAATATTTTGAATCTGACAATTAAGTAAGTACTTGTTTTGAATCTGACATTTTGTATGTTATATATACCTATCGCTAAAATGTTTAAATTTGCTTGACGACAAAGAGAAAAATATAATTATAATAACGACATTTGTAAAATTCTAAAATAGTTTTAATTTTATTTGTTATGTGTTTGTTTATTTTATTTTATAAATAATGTAAAATTTTGACGATCTCACTATGAGTGCATATAATATGACATAATGTGTAATTATAATGTATGTAATAATAAGAAATAAATAAATCTAATCTAATCTAATCTAATAAAATAAAATACGCAAGTAAAATCTGTTGCAGTTGTTTCATTCCAATACTATAACGTATAAACCTACAGTATCAAATGTACCAATCTAAATACCTAAACATTTTTTTTCAGTAGGTATGTAAATTTAAATTATTATGTCAGTGCGAACTATACTAGCTGACCTGGACAACTTCGTTCTGCCACTTTGATATAAATTTTACGAAACACTTATGTAATTTTCTTCTATAGGTAGGTACAAAAGTTGTCCTGACTAAAAAACTAGCCTGTCCAGGATTTCCTTAGCAAATACATTTTCAGTAAATTTTTAATAATTATGTTACATTTATCTGTTATAAAATATGTTTTATTCTATTATCAACTCAGTCAAGGTATTCACTAGATATATATATATTATAAGTATACGAAATACAATAGTTATGAAAATGTGTCTTACTTTGTCAGATATGGTGGCGACGTACATTTTTTTACCGTCAGGAATGTATATACGTGGCATATCAATTCTTATATCTCCAAGTTCTCCTAAAAAATAATTATTTGAAAAGTTAGATTGAATCAGGACGAGTACCTGCGAATATGTGTTAGGCATCTAATTTTTCTTACCTTTGAATTTAGTGATGCACCGGCCAGAAATTTCAATAGACTCTGCAAAAGCAAAATTCAGTAGTACCTACTAAAGAACAGGACAAAATAAATACCTATTTAAGTAGGGCAGCATCCCTTACAACAGGTAAGACTCTTTGTCGTTTTTTTAGATGATTGACCAAAATATGGTTCGAATCGCATTTGGCCAGGTTTTTTGCAACATGTATCACATCACACTTGTATGAAAAAAGGGACTGATAAAGATTAATCTTAAAACAAGTTTTTCTTACCATTGACATCATTGTTCCACTTGAGAGTAGGTTTAGTAGGCCCTGCAAGAGAAAGATTCAGGACTGTCAGCACAAGTACTGATAATACGATGACAGCCATGATGGGATTTAACAATGTCTTGTAGACTCGACTGTTAGAACTCAATGTTATTAAGTAAAGAGTACAGATGACTATATTCACCGTCATTTATACTAAAAAATCGATCCGAAACAAATGCGGAACTAAAACTTTTTCTCCTAATTACATAGGTACACGTGACGAATAATAAATCGATTTGGGATACGAAATAATTTGATTCGGGAGACACTTAATTACACATTAATTTTATGATAAGTAGGTTGGTAAGTTTTATTCGATAATAGCAACCAGACGAAACGAATGCAGAGTTGTGTGGAGTCGACATACGCGAATAGCGGGTTTTAAAATTTCATTACATTTTTAAAAACACTTTTTGTTAGGTACAAGGTTTTGTAATGTTTTTAATCTCAAATATGGGTTTTATTATGTTTTTTATTATCCTGTTGGCAGCAGTCAGAGCCCCTGACTGCAAAATCGGAGGTTGCGAGTTTGTATCTTGCTAGAGGCAGATGTCAGTGTGATGAGCAATATCTGTACCTGAGTCTTGGATGTATTATAATATGTATTATTGTATGTTTATCCATTGTCTAGAGCCCATAGTGCGAGCGTTGCTAAGTTTGGGACAAATGATGTGAATTGTCCAAAAATGATTAACTAACTGACATTCTGCAGGTTATAGGGGAGTCCTAGAGATCCATTCTCCACAAAACCGTAAAAATTAAAAAGGATGTGTATTTTGAGTGGAGCTTTAAGAGTTAATCAGGTAATAAATTCAAATTTGTCCACGATATAAAATAAAAAATTTTAAAAATGGTAATAAAACACTACAGAAAATTATAAAAAACCTGTCAAGTGCGAGTAAGACTCCCACACTAAGGGTTTGGTACGAACCTAATAGCCGGATAACTAAAAGTGAAAATTGAATTCTTTGCGACAATGTGCGAGAGTCGAAAATTGGGTATATAAGTTTAATAGTACATTACTGCCGGCGCCGGGAAGTAGGGGCTTGTAGGCCGAGTGCGTATAATGGATATTGTTACGAGGCCTGCACGCCCCTGTCACGGCTAGGCATGTATAGTGCTTTTCTCAAAGTATTGCAATGAAATAAATAAATACACCATTCAACTAAAATAAATTCCACTTGAATAAAGGTTCATTTTTTTTTATTTTCCCTCTTATTCCGCCAAAATGTTTTTTTTTACACAAGTTATCCATTTTCTAAAGTATAAAATTGAAATTAATACAATAATACAGTTTTTTTTCAGTTCGTGTATAATAGGCTAACGCGAATATTTTTGGTACAATAAAGTTCGAACCTTTTAAAAAAAAACGGTTGCTTAAACTGTTTATGAAGCCATGCCAACGCCATGTTGATATTCAAATTAAAAAGAAATTACTTCCCGGCCTAGGCCTGCAACGACATATTTGCGGCTTATGACGCAAGTAACGACGATATTTCAGAAAGCGCCAACTTTCGGGCCGCTGCGCTAAATGAAGTTGCCGCTTTCTGGTTTCGAACAGAAAAATAGTATACTAACCTCGGCCAGTAATGTGCTTTTATTATATGGTCCGTGTTTAGCATTAGTGTTTCAACCCACACCAAGCTAGTTTTGAGATATCGGCGCTTAAAGTTTTTTGAGAACATTCTTCTTTTTCCGCTTATTTTAAGCAAAAAAAGTATTGATATGTGGTATCATTTTTTTTGTTGAAATGCATAGATTAAGGATATAAATGTATTTATTGGAATAAATTCAAAATTTAAAAGAAAAAGCAGAAAAATGGTTAATGCTTAATGGCTATAAGGTTTATTACATTTAGCATTTATGTGCTAACCCACATAACAGTATGAGAAATTCTCATTTGTTGTTTTAAAATGAATATGTTTTACACTAATTTTTGGAAAACGTAATAAAATAAACTACTAACGTATTAAAACTTTAATTTAAGTACACATTTATGGAGTTTTTATTGTTTTAACATGTTTCAAATAACATTATAAGTTCTGCTAAAAATCTGAAATAGGTACAACAAGTTAACACTTATATTATTTAAATTACTTAAAAATCTTAACCAAATTGATTTATTATTATTATTTTATCATATTGAATTAAACCAATAATATATACTTCCGTACCTAAAAGCTTAATAAACCACCTAAAAACCATTTTTCGAATAGTTGATAAATTGTGGAGACAAGTCGGTCTGCCATTCTATAATATTATTATGTGTAATATTCTAATTTTTGTCACACACGTTTTAATCTAATCTATACTTCTATACTTCTATACTTCTATACTAATATTATAAAGAGGAAAGATTTGTATTTTTGTATTTTTGTATGTTTGTAATGAATAGGCTCCGAAACTACTGGACCGATTTCAAAAATTCTTTCACCTTTGGAAAGCTACATTATCCCCGAGTAACATAGGCTATATAATATCACGCTAGGTCTTATAGTTGCGGAGCAGTAACCGAAAATGTTTCAAAAACGGGGGAAATGTATCGTTTCTGAGGCCTTCCGTGGCGTGCGCTGAGCATATAGTTAAAGTTATACAAAAATGCTTTATGGGTGAATTGTTCATCTTAACATTATCTTTAAAAAAGTCCGCGAGAGCATATGTCTATCTTTTATAGTTTACCCATAACAATCGTAAAACTATGAAAAAAATCTTAAGTCCCCCCGTGCGAAGCCGGGACGGGCCGCTAGTGATGGATATAAAAAAATATCGGTTAAGTGCGAGTTAGACTCGCGCACCAAGGGTTCCGTACTATAAATAACCTGTAGGTAGGTATATATTTTTTAATGATGTCATTAAAAATGTATGGTTTTCGTATTTTTTTCTTTATGTGTGCTATATGACGTTACCTCGTACTAAATTAATTCAAGATCCTGAGTTCACGAGAAAACTTTTGTCAATTCGCGGCATAAACGGCGGTTCTTTTGATTGCGTTGGCGATTTTTTTTGTTTTTTTACAATTCCAAGGGACGGTAGTCCTGAGTATTTGATATTACTCTGAATTTTAGTTTGATACCTACCTCCACGCGTTACTGAGGTAAAGGATCACACAGACAATAAAGTAATCCTGTAAGGGTTCCATTTTTTTTCCCTTTAAGATACGGAAACCTAAAATGTGTATTGATTTTATTTAATATGATAAAAATAATAATAATAAAAAAATAGGTTTGGTTAAGATTTTTAAGTAATTGAAATAATATTTAAGTGTTATTTTGTACATTTCTCATTTTTAGCAGAACATATAATGTTATTTGAAACATGTTATACAACAATAAAAACTTTAAATAAATGGGTACCTACTTACATTAAACTTTTAATTCGTTAGTTGTTTATTTTGTTACATTTTCTAAAAATGTTTGCATAGATAATATGTATATTCATTTTAAAACAACAAATTAGAATTTTGCATTAATGTGCTAGGTATGTGGCTTAACACATTAATGCAAAAATACAAATCTGACATAGGAAATAAGCAATAATGTGTTATATGTGGCTTAACACATTAATGCAAAAATACAAATCTGACATAGGAATTAAGCAATAACCGATTTTGTGCTCTAGAATATTCTACGATTTTTTAAAAAAAAAATGGATTTCACTGCTGTATTCCTCATGATCTATTTAATAAAACTGCATTCATAACTCAAAACCCGATTTTTTGTGGGTTGACACACTAATGTTAAACACGGTCCATATGATGTAAATAAAAATGTATGGTTTTCGTAATTTTTCTTTTATTGTGCTATATATGATATTGCATCATGTCAAATTTCAAGATTGTGAATTCACAGGAAGTATCCTGTAGGTCTTGGCGAGTGTCGAAATTTAAGTAGGTATATGAGTTTAAAAATATTTTTATTACCTAGGTATACCTACTTATTATGTAATCAAAAATGTACAGTTTTCGTAATTTTTCCTTTATCTGTGCTACATGACGTTGCTTCACGTCAAATTTCAAGTTTCTGAGTTCACAAGAAGCACCCTCTCGGCACTACTTGTGAGTGCCGAAGATTCGCGGCAATTCGCGATACAAACGGCTGTATTTTCGATTGCGTTGGCTTAGGAGGCTGATTTTTTCACAGCCTTAACCTTTTCACCGCCCCAGTCGGTAGTTACCGACAACAGAAAGCAGTACCACTAGCGCCTCGTCGGCCCGTGCCGACTGAAAGTTAGAGGCGAAAATTATAAGTAAATTAAAAGTTTAGTATACAAATTATGAACTTTTATTATTGTTTAAAGCCTAAATTACCGTAAACTTTATACATAAACGTGATACTATATAATATCATTGAATAAATAAACATTTTTGCGCGCCTTGATAAAATGCAGCAAGTACGCCAGTACCTGAAGCCCTAGTCGGCGATAGCCGCGGCGTAGTGCTGTCACCAACTGTGTTTTGTTTGTTGCAATACACGTTACGAAAATTTTAATGTAGGTGAATTTATAAATGTGTATGTCTATAATTGTAAGTTCACTAATTAATTTACTTGAATGCGATTAATTAATCAAAATGGGAATAGTAAAATATATTTTACAGCATATTTTGAACACTTATTTAAATTAGTCCCGCGGCTATACACGACTAGTAATATCTAAGATCGGCTCGTTCAAGTAGGTAAATAACAAACGAAAAAAATGTATACCTATTACTCTAATTTTTATCCTGTATACCTCTGTCAATTATTATAATGAAGTAGTTCGACGAGCAACCGAGACAAGTGTTCTAGTTTAGGTAATTATGTATATTAAATATTTACAAACCTATCGTTACTTTATCTAAAGCACAGGCAACCAAATAGGGTCTTTGTTAAATAGAAAACGACTACATCCAGGTAAAGAAATGACCCTTTTAATGCCTTTTATTAATGTTTTTTTCTACCTGAAACACTCATTAGCAATAACAATAGGCTTAATTTTTGTGAGGAATTCTTAGTAAATATGTAAAGCACACCGCACGTGCAGGCGGTATTTCAAACAAATTCCTGGAAAATGCCGAATATATGCTATTTGTACTTCCTAAATAATTATCGGAATTTATTTAAAAACTTTGTTTGTAAGAAATCTAGGTACCTAGGTACTGCATTTTATTATTGGTTTGTTGCTAAAGAATGTGTAGGATTTTTTCTTTCGATTCCCTGCCAAAATGTCGATAAATGCAGTTAACACATACCTACAACAGTTTCACATCTCTAGAAACAAAGCAATTTGCAGTACCTAAAAGCCCGGGTCGGCCGGTGCCGACAACGCATGACGTCATCGCGTGAGTAGTGTGGTGACTTTCGTCACTAAACTGTACTGTAAATAATGCAAATATTTTGATCTTTTCATTATTTAATGTTGTTTTATAAGGTTAATAATCAATGATCATGTAGTAACAACATTATTGTATTATTGTTTTGACATTTCTTCGACTTTTTGGATATAATTATCGAGGAATTATTTAAATATCGATACACCATTTCCAAGTCACTATGGTTTCTCGATCTCGAATGCTTGTTTTTGTACTGGCGTCACAGGCTCAGCGTTTTGTATTGTTGCGTGGCGGCGAAAAGGTTAAGGACAGTAGACGTATGAGTATTTGCTACAAATTTTAGCTTGATACCTTCACGCATTACTAAGAAAACGGGGTATAACAGACAGACAGAGGGACTCGAAGTGATCTATTAGGGTTCCGTTTTACCTTTAGAGGCACGGAACCCTACAATGGTTTCAAAATCACTTTCCGAGTCAATAATATTCATCATTGTGACTATTTATATAGGTTTATTGTATTTATTTATATCTTTAGTATTATATATTTATCTAGTAGACATAATGTACTTATGGCATTGTTTGGGTTCTTTATTTTTGTTTCAGTAATAATTTTGAACTGTATTATTTATGTATCTCTAAGATTGACTGGTATAAAATTTCGCCGGGCAACTTCGCCTTTTGTACACTAACTTAATATGTTTAATTTTGTGTAATAATAAATAAAGGCAATAAAAAAAAAATATTTGCACATCAATTTATTTTTTAAATGTAAAGAAGTTCCGACTGTCAATAATTTCTGATGATTTCGCGATCATTACGCATTGGAACAAAACAATAATAACGGGTGTAATTGCGTATAATGCCTAATTTTATTGCGACGTTTCGAAAATTTACCGCTTCCATATTCGTAGGCTTACGATAATGCAAACTACCTTTTGAAATTAAAGAGTATCAAGTAAAATCTCTTCAATATTAGACTTTATCAGCTACGAAAGTAAAGTGTATATTTATCGAAACGCTAAGAGTAACTTTTCGATTAATATACACGAATTGACTCCGTTATCGTTTTATTCCAATACTGTATGTGAATTCACTCGAGGCCGCACCATTGTATTATATCCAAAGTTGCTGTTCCTTTTGCCACTGGCCGTGCTACGGTGACGTATTTCAAATTCTCAGAAATTTCTACGCTAATGAGGCCGTTATCACAGGCGGTGACTTGCACGCCTACTGTTGTTAAACCGTGCTGTTTGCATTTCTGAAAAGAAGGTTAACACTTGTTACTCAAGGAACAACTTTAGACCCCCACATGGCGGTTTATAAACGCAGTCGACGCGCAGATGACATCCATACGCAGTCCTTGTATCCTGGCACACGCGGTTGTATCGCGTTTTATGCGCGTTTGAATCTTACAAACGTAAAAATCGGCATCTACGGCGCCGTAGATGACGCGCGTTATAATTTGTTTTTTATTATTTATTTACTTACAATATAATTTGTGATGATTAGATTAGATTAGATTAGATTTATTTATTTCTCATTATTACATACATTATAATTACACATTAAGTATGTCATATTATATGCACTCATAGTGAGATCGTCAAAATTTTACATTATAAAATAAACAAACACATAACAAATAAAATTAAAACTATTTTACAAATGTCATTATTATATTTTTTCTCTTTAGTCGTCAAGCAAATTTAAACATTTTATGATGCCTTCGCAGTTATTACACATTGGAATGAAACAACCATAAAGCATTTAACTCTTGTATTTTTTGTTAAGAAAAAGATCACTTTAGCGTTAGACTATCGTTAGCTAAGTCGTGCTACGAATATGAGAACTTTAAAGTTTTCAAAACGTCAGCATGGCGCTTTCAGAAAACAATCCGCGCGTCATCGGACCGACACTTTACAACCACCTTCCGACTAAAATTAAAATTGAGCCATCTGACGAAGCATTTAAGCGCCAATTGAGATTTTTTTTGTTGGAAAATCCATTTTATTCTGTGAATGAGTATAATAAAATGAAATTTATGTGACATGTTATTTACTATCTATTATTTTTTATTACCAATATTTTGAATCTGACAGTTAAGTAAGTACTTATTTTGAATCTGACATTTTGTATATATACCTATCGCTAAAATGTTTAAATTTGCTTGACGACAAAGACAAAGAGAAAAATTATAATTATATACGACATTTGTAAAATTCTAAAATAGTTTTAATTTTATTTGTTACGTGTTTGTTTATTTTATTTTATAATGTAAAATTTTGACGATCTCACTATGAGTGCATATAATATGACATAATGTGTAATTATAATGTATGTAATAATGAGAAATAAATAAATAAATCTAATCTAATCTAATAAAATAAAATACGCAAGTAAAATCTGTGGCAGTTGTTTCATTCCAATACTATAAAGTATAAAATTACAGTATCAAATGTACCAATCTAAATACCTAAACATTTTTTTCAGTAGGTATGTAAATTTAAATTATTATGTCAGTGCGAACTATACTAGCTGACCTGGACAACTTCGTTCTGCCACTTTTATATAAATTTTGCGAAACACTTATGTAATTTTCTTCTATAGGTAGGTACAAAAGTTGTCCTGACTAAAAAACTAGCCTGTCCAGGATTTCCTTAGCAAATACATTTTCAGTAAATCCCTACTAATATTATAAATGCGTTAGTAACTCTGTCTGTCTGTCTGTCTGTTGCTCTTTCACGCCTAAACGGCTGAACGGATTTTGATGAAATTTGGTATGGTAATAGATGATAACCTAGAAATGGACATAGGCTATAAATAATCACGCCATCGTTCTTAGGGGGTAGGCAGTAGGCAGATAACTAAATTGAGATAGTGATTTTTAGTCGTTTTGGTTGGGACTTTTGCTCTATTGCTCTATATATTATAAATGCGAAAGTAACTCTGTCTGTCTGTCTGTCTGTCTGTTACGCTTTCACGCTAAAACTACTGGACCGATTTAAATGAAATTTGGTACAAAGAAAGTCTGGAGCTTCAGAAAGGACATAGGCTACTTTTTAACCGGCTCGAAAAAAGGACGAGTTCCACGCGGACGAAGTCGCGGGCAGAAGCTAGTTTCTAATAATTATGTTACATTTATCTGTTATAAAATATGTTTTATTCCATTATCAACTCAGTCAAGGTATTCACTAGATATATATATAAGTATACGAAATACAATAGTTATGAAAATGTGTCTTACTTTGTCAGATATGGAGGCGACGTACATTTTTTTACCGTCAGGAATGTCTATACGTGGCAAATCAAATCGTAAAGATCCAAGTTCTCCTAAAAAATAATTATTTGAAAAGTTAGATTGAATCAGGACGAGTACCTGCAAATATGTGTTATGCATCTAATTTTTCTTACCTTTGAATTTAGTGATGCACCGGCCAAAAATTTCAATAGACTCTGCAAAAGCAAAATTCAGTAGTACCTACTAAAGAACAGGACAAAATAAATACCTATTTAAGTAGAGCAGCATCCCTTACAACAGGTAAGATTCTTTGTCGTTTTTTTAGATGATTGACCAAAATTGAGTTCGAATCGCATTTGGCCGGGTTTTTTGCAACATGTATCACATCACATTTGTATGAAAAAAGGGACTGATAGCGATTAATCTTAAAACAAGTTTTTCTTACCATTGACATCATTGTTCCACTTGAGAGTAGGTTTAGTAGGCCCTGCAAGAGCAAGATTCAGGACTGTCAGCACAAGTACTGATAATACGACGACAGCCATGATGGGATTTAACAATGTCTTGTAAACTCGACTGTTAGAACTCAATGTTACTAAGTAAAGAGTACAGATAACTATATTCACCGTCATTTATACTAAAAAATCGATCCGAAACAAATGCGTAACTAAAACTTTTTCTCCTAATTACATAGGTACACGTGACGAATAGTAAATCGATTTGGGATACGAAATAATTTGATTCGGGAGACACTTAATTACACATTAATTTTATGATAAGTAGGTTGGTAAGTTTTATTCGATAATAGCAACCAGACGAAACGAATGCAGAGATGTAGGTATAGAGTCGACGTACACGAGTAGCGTTATAAAGTTATAAACGGTGTAACTAACACAACTTTCTTTTATATATATATATAGATTATATATGGGAGGAGGAAGGCTTTAGGCTATATAACATCACGCTGCGACAAATAGGAGCGAAGAAACAGTGGAAAATGTGTAAAAAACGGGAATAGTTATCCACGCGGACGAAGTCGCTTGCAGAAGCTAGTATATTATAATCTTCATTAGTCATACTTCAAACAGTTTCATTAATATATCAAAAAGGATATCCCTTATCAAATCAAATGCTTAATAAACCATACAACCGCTTTTACAACGAAATAATCATTGAACCGTACTAAAATGTTGTAAACCATACACTGACTAAATTGTACATGACTCTACGGACATTTTCGTACTAAGACAGCAATGTATCCTTTCATATTAATTACAGTCTCTTTAAAATCGGTATTTTAGCAGTGTTTATTGGTAGTGTGAAGGTAAGCTGGCTTTTAAAACTATTCTACTGTGATTATCGGATTTATTGGTTTTATAAAATGCTGTGAAAGTGCTTATAGTAGTTAAATAGTCCAGTGATAGTGTAAGGACACTTGATTTAAAATCGATTTGTCCGTTGACAAATGACGTTCGACATTTTCGGGAGACATAGTACAAGAATATGTTCCTATCTCGAGGACCGTGAATACCGTGATAGTTATCCAGTTGAAATTTTTACAGGATAAAATTTGTAAATATTTAAAGGGGCTCTACATACCTACATAAAATACATATACATACAATAGACATAAGTTTTCCGTTTTTATAGATAACTAGCTCCTTGCCTTCTTTACACAATTTCGTTATAAATTGTTTAGTAAACTAACATTTTTAATGAAACCACCATATTTAATTGTTGTAACGTTCGATCATAATCATTTCAGTAGTTTTTGCGTGAAAGAGGAACAAACATACCTACATCCAGACTTACAACCTTGCATTCATACATTTTTACAAGCATTAGCGTTTATGATTAATAGGATAATGGTACTTACAAAACCCTTGTGCGCGGTAGAAAGTTAAAATTATACGCCATCTTTCTTCAACATTCTTTTCTTTTCGAACGTGACAACGTACTATCAACTGTGCTGGCGATGTTACACCTTTAAGGCAATAATCGCTTGAACGACCCTGGTACCTGGCGGCTGTGTGTGAAGCAACAAGTGCAAGCAATTTTTTTCTAAAATGGCATACCCCGAAAGCATGCGATAGTACCTACGTCAAAATCGTTCGCGGATGTCAAATTTCTCCGACCCTGGGCCCTAGACAAGGTGCCAACGTTAACGTTAAACGAAACGACCAAAATGGATTTGACATCCGCGAACGTTTGTGACGTACGTGACTGTCGTTCGCGGATGTCAACGTTGAACATTGTTCAGCGTTAACGTTGAACGTTGGCACCTTGTCTACGCCCCTAGGTATTCCTAGTTACATAGATACTTACTCGGACTTATTAAACCTACCTTCTCTTCAATTAGGTACAAACGAGAATCAACAATGTTCATAACCATTACTTTGACCATTGAATCCGATTGCACTAAAATCTGACGAGATTTAATCAGACTAAAAGCACATTCGCTGCTAAAAAGCTAACCTTTGTTTTTTATCTTTTTTTCCTTTTTACGTATTGAATGTTCCCGGTGAAGATTACACTTGTTGTTTAATTGATTAATTAATTTGATCCGCCAAACCGTACCTATAGTTAATGTAACCGTACCGATCCCTACTAATATCCCTACTAATATTATAAATGCGAAAGTAACTCTGTCTGTCTGTCTGTCTGTCTGTTACGCTTTCACGCTAAAACTACTGGACCGATTTAAATGAAATTTGGTACAAAGAAAGTCTGGAGCCTGAGAAAGAACATAGGCTACTTTTTAACCGACTGCAAAATAGGAGGAGTTCTACGCGGACGAAGTCGCCGGCGGAAGCTAGTATTATATAAAAAGAAGTTCCCATTGACATAATAATAATGGGATTTAGCGTTAGACTGTTGTCAGCTCAGCCGTGCTACGATTATGGGAACTGTAAGGAATCGGTAACGTCAGCTGATAAAAATACGCGAGTTAAACCCGTTAATAGTTGTTTCATTCCAATAATGGGATCGGAAGTCCCTAGTTCTATATATTGAAGAAATAAGCTATATGAAGAATTATCTATACTAATATTATAAAGCTGAAGAGTTTGTTTGTTTGTTTGTTTGAACGCGCTAATCTTAGGAAATACTGGTTCGAATTGAAAAAAAATGGATACTTAGACTATTTATCGAGGAAGGCTTTAGGCTATATAACATCACGCTGCGACCAATAGGAGCGAAGAAACAGTGGAAAATGTGTAAAAAACGGGAAAAATATGAAGCCTATATTATGAAGAATAACTATTCCACGCGGACGAAGTCACAGCTAGTGTTTTGATACAACGACATACTGCGCGCGTACATGTTGTAAAAATTAATCGAGTTTAAATCTTATCGCAGCTTATTCCTCCGATAAACAGGGCAAGGGACTGACGGCGGTTGAAACGCTCGAATACTTACTTAATCACCATAAGTAATCTAACTATAACATAATAATTTCTGATGCCTTCGCGGTTATTACACATTGGAATGAAACAACTGTTAACGGATTTAACTCGCGTATTTTTATTTTATTTTATTAGCTGACGTTTCGGATTCTTTACAGTTTCCATAATCGTAGCACGACTGAGCTGACAATAGTCTAACGCTAAAGTCAGACTTTAGCGTTAAACTATTGTCAGCTCAACAGTTGTTTCATTCCAATGTAATCTATAATATTCTAATAATATAAAGAGGAAAACTTTGTTTGTTTGGTTGTAATGAATAGGCTCAAAAACTACAGGACCGTTTTTAAAAAATCTTTCACCATTCGAAAGCTACATTATCCACGAGTAACATAGGCTAAATTTTATTTTGGAAAAAAATTAGGGATCCGTGCGAAGTCGGGGCGAACCGCTAGTTATTAATATCGATGCACCGCCGTACCCGCTAACAATGATACGTAAAATTTTGACAGTTGTTTCACAGTTGAATTTAAAATGCGGACACACTCTAAAAAGATATTTTGATTTATTGTTACTTACCTCATAGGGATGAAAAAGACATTTTGATTTATTGTTACCTCAAAGAAATGAAATAGAAGTTGTTGTGTATATAACCTCTATGACTGTTGATTGTAGTCATACGTTTCACCTGGCTTTTCATCACTTGTAAAAAAAATAACTTTTTTCATAAAAAATCTCCAATTCTCCGCCATATAGCCTAACCACGGCAATTCCGATGGAACACAAGCACCAACACTAGCGCTAGCCGCCATCTTTTCAAAAAAATCAGAACGAAATTTAAATGCAAACCACAATCTTCTGCTTCTCTAAATTCACTGCGCACTTCACTAAGACACGATAACCAATTATTTTAAAACCACTTTAACTGTAATACACTGCGCCATGTTACGTTATTTAATATTAATAATAAAATAAACGTAAGCAAATCAAATCACCATTAAAGTTCAAAACAGAAGAAAGTTTTTTTTTTAAAGTTAACAAGACTACAATCAACAGCCATAGAGGCTGCTGGCTGTATACTGATTTTGATAAAACTCTTAAAAACATTTGATTGACTAGATAGGGAAGTAAATTAATGTAATAAAATATAAGATTCCTTCATTTTCGATTTCTACACAAACAAAGTTACGAGCAATAACTAACTAGTGATAAATGTGGCTTGAAAATCAAAACTACTCAAAGCGGCATGACGTATTTATTTTTAGAACCAAATCTCATTTAGTAGGGTAGTCCTTATAAAATTGCCAAAAGTAATTTACATAGTGTTGACCAAATTGGAATTAGATTAAGAATTGTTCATATCGCACCTTGATAATCAAAACGTCACTATACGAAAAATGCACTTTTTAAACTAACAATGCCATCTAGTTGGGCTAACAGTAAACAACATAATACAAAGACACTGGTGGCTCTAACTCCACTTACAGCGCCTGGGGGCGCTAGTGTCGTTTTGTCATTTAGTGGGGATGAGACCTCGACTCATCGGAATAGTGGCGTTTTATCATTAGCAACGCGTGAATTGACAGTGATAGAGATTTCTCGACGAAGAAGCTCGTCATTATTGGTTTAATGTCGTTACGTCTTAAAATTATTATGAAAGTGCTGTCTTTTCTAACGGAATAATGATCCTATACGAAAAATGACACTTTTACATAACGTACTTTTTTAAATTTTGCAAATTAAAATTTAAAGTAATAACGTCACTTTAGTCTTAATGACAGTATTCTTTTTATAATTCGACTTAACTAAGACAGGGTTATTGTATTATTTTGTATAGTGTCACTTTTACCAGTTTTTTGGCCATCACGGAAAATAAATTTTAATCAAAGGAGAGAGTCACTTCAGGTATAGTGACGGTAATCTATTTAGGGGATAATTAAATTAGGTACCTACTTAACTTGAAACGAAACTTTTTCTGTTCTAATAATGATACAATTTGTTTTTGTAGTTTTATTATAATGAAAGAATACTACTATTTACTTATCCTACTCATCTAAAACTGTTGCCAAACCACGAAAACCAATAAAAATACTAGAGGCAAATTTCCTAATGCCAAAAAACTCCTAATCTGTCGAGCAGTTCTGGCATTTCTTCATCATCTAGCTCTATCAATTCTTCTACTACCTTTAGTACTTAAATAAAGTGTCAAAGTAACGTAATCATTAATTGTTATGTTATGTATTATGTACCTATTGCCATGCACTTCAGGTTCTGTCACGGAAACTTGTAGTGTATGTTCTGCAACGCCTGCAAAAATGTCTGACTTTTACCAAATAACTGTTTGAATATTTGGTGATTGTTAACTGAAATTTGGATTAACTCATTCTTTTGCTGCTCTGCATAATGCGGCGCTTATTTATCCTTCTCCATCTTCAGAGGATACAGAAACTATGAGATCTGCAAATGCCCGAAACGAATTACAGTTTTTCATCAGTTTTTTTACTGTCACTTCGAATGCAAGCGAATCTCTGAATGTAATTCTAAGATTTTACATTACGTAATTATTGGACAAAACGTTATTAAGATTTAAGAAAGCTTTTCAAGTTGAAATGTGTGGGAAATTTTAAAAATTGAATTTGGTGATGGTTTTATTTTAACAACTCTAAAAACATGCATGAAATAGGCTTTTTAAGTAGAAATTTCAATCATATAGACAAACTAAACAATCTGAAGTGAAAACCCCTTACTTATAAAGTTGTTTAAATACTTTTAAACTGTGTTTTAAATAAAATGCAAACATTTTAAAAGGTATGATGTCATTATTGCCCATAAAATATAAAAAATGTAGAAACAAAAATATGGAAAACTGACACTATGTAAAAATTTGTGGAATATTGACACTAAAAAATTACATAAACCTTAATAATGAAGCCGTTTATGAATAAAAAAAATATTTGGATACCTGAGATAATATAAGGTATCATGTAGTTAGTAAAACCGTACTTAAACATACGAATTTATTAAAAAAGTATATGTTTGTCACAATTTTTCTGATTGTAAACTTCAAACCCTCGTAGCCAAAAATCGACTTTTTTGTATAATGACGTTTTGATTATCAAGGTGCGATATGTAAAGTACTTACTCGTGCGAAAGTTTTTGAAAACGCACCGCTAAGGGTATTATGACCTGTCAAATTACATCAAAAGTTATGACAGACCAGGGTACGTGCCAATTATCTTCAATATAATTTATTTATGAGGTGGATACAGCTGTTTTTGCTACTTACCGTTAATAATTGTGGCAATACTTAATCAAAATCGAAAGCTGCTAATCAAGTAGGTAGGTAAGTACTAACTACTTAATTTAATAATTTTTATTTTTATTACATAAGTACCTACTTTAGGTAGAAACGTTTTAAATGTAGTATAAATAATATAGTTTAATTGTTCCATCGATTACCTACATAAAATTATTTTTAAGTAGCATTAATTAGGTACCTATGTATACCTATCTTATTGTTTAAGTAAGATTTTAAGTTTGAATACTTTGCCTGCGCCTGCCATCTAGTTATCGTGCCAAGACCTAATTTCAGGACTCGTGTGGTAGTTCGAGTACTATTAATTCCTGCTTGGTTATGTTTTCCTCACATGACACACATAATATCTTCAGAGATATTATTTTAATAACTGTTTCATTTTAAAATAAGCTTTAAATTTCAATAAGTACAAAAATATTAAATATACTTTGATAAATAATATTATTATGTAATAACAAACGTCAGGCGATAACACCCGAATCCAAAGCTTCAGAGTTCAGTTGTCATCGGTTTAAAAAAAATCTATCCAATATTTTGAATACTTCGGCTAACGTTCGAATTCTTTATTTGAATAAAGAATATTATTTATTCTTAAAACAATACAATGAGTGCCTTTTTACAGCCAGTCCAGGAACTTTATCCAAAATATTGCATAGAAAAACAGAAAAGTCCCAGTTATGTTGAAATGTTCACAAAAACAAATGAAGATGTTGCTATGGTTTACATAAAGGTACATTTTCGTTTTTGTAGCAAATTTTGGGTGAAACATTATCAAGATTTAGCTGACTAAATGATCTTTTTATTTCAGGCTAAACAAGCTACAACTTCTAATGAAAATACAGGAAGAATTGGCAACAAAGATCAAGGTATTTAAGCTACGCTTATACACTTTTAGAGCACTGATTGAAATCATTTACTATGAAATTTTATTTACTCATCTAAGGCTGTTGTACATTTGGCCATTATTTATCGACATGCTGGCTTCAGAGAGATTCTAATTTATTAGGCATACAGTTGCAGTCTTATTCTCTTATTGTAGTATCTCAAGAAAACTAACTGGGCTTTTTTCCCGTAATACTCTGTTGTTATTATGTTAGTGTGTTAATTTATAAAACAGTGTTTTACAAAGTTTTGTGAAAGGGAAGATATTGATATTTTAGTCATCAAAGTGTGCAAAAGTTACAGTAGTATTCCAAAACTTAAACAGAATATTGTCTTTGATAAAGTGTATTTGTGTAGTATGTGTGTCTTTATTGACTAAAGAAATCTATATTTCAGAGGAATTGGACTTAACAGGGTCTCCGTTGAAGCTCGATCTTAGTCTACACACTATCCTAGACGATACTATGGTTACTGATGAAGCCCAATTGTGGAACAAGGATGAAACTTACCATGTCCCAATCAGTATGGATAAAGCTAGGTATGTTTAATATGGTTCTATGTATGAAGTTTATATTATTACTAGCGACCCCGGCAGACGTCGTCCTGCCCGTACAATTGTTTCGTCAAAGATCTGTCAGTCTTCTAACTGTCACTTCTTCATAAGGCTTCATATTTTCCCCGTTTTTACACATTTTCCACTGTTTCTTTGCTCCTATTTGTCGCAGCGTGATGTTATATAGCCTAAAGCCTTCCTCAATAAATGGTCTATCCAACAAAAAAAGAATTTTTGAATTCGAACAAGTAGTTCCTGAGATTAGCGCGTTCAAACAAACAAACAAACTCTTCAGCTTTATAATATTAGTATAGATGCGGGATGTCTAGTGAAATCTATCATAATTCTATATCAATGCAGTATTCTTAGAGTATATAATCATGGGTGCATTATTTACAGAAAACAAATAGCTGAAGCTTGGAAACATTTTGTATTTTTATACAATTCTGAGTGAACTAAAAAAGATGGAAATTTTAAGAGAATATTGTTTTTTTAGGTCCAATCAATGTTTTTTAAGTCAAGCGCCTATTCATAATTAAGCTATCAAAAAAAATATGCAATATTGTATACAATTTACATAAACAAAAATGAACCACTGCAACTACACTATTTTATGTGAATTCAATACAAATAATTATTTTTTTTATTCACTATTACTATAACTTTACAATAAAAATTATCCCAACTCTTTTTATAACATTCACAGAGAAATAGCTAATATGTACAACTTAAGCCTTACAAAGTTAACTCCAGCGGAAAGTCTTCCTATGTGGATACTCTGCAATCCTTCCGAAGAAGGAAAACCGTTGCTACTCACAATTCAGTCAAATGAGGAACAATTTACAAGAGGCATTGTCACTTATGATGGTTCAATGTGTTTAGAGGAAGTGGATGCTGATGAATTAGTAGAGAAATATGCGAAGCAAGAGAGACTGAGTGAAGACTTGGTATGTGAAATTTGTTATGTTAGTATAGGTTGTTGTAAGGTTGGGCCTTTTGGCGATGGTAGCTGGAATCTACTGGATATGGGTGGCTCGGGATAAGTCACTATTGAGGTCCTTGGGAGAGACCTATGATCATAAATATATACTTAATTTATGGAAATTATGGAAAAAAAATTGGCACACTGCCATCTTGTAATTAAATATCATGTATTTTCAAATTTCAATTAACTTTTGTTTAATGTTTATATTTATAAAATTTATTATAATAGTTGATAGTCTTATAGAATTCGAAAAATTCTTAAATTGAATTCTATGGCTAAACTGTATTTTTAAATTAGACGTATTTTTTTTATTATAAAGTATTTAAAAAAAACTAATGCCATTACTGTCCTAGTCCCCATACTAGGTTTCCCTCTGTTAGCCTAGGGATGGAAGAAGAAATATAATACTAACTTTGGAATGAAACAACTATTAACGGATTTAACTCGCGTAATTTTATTTTATTAGCTGACGTTTCGGATTCTTTACAGTTTCCATAATCGTAGCACGACTGAGTTGACAATAGTCTAACGCTAAAGTAGTTGTTTCATTCCAATGTGTAATAACCGCGAAGGCATCAGAAATTATTATAATACTAACTTATTATAATTCCAGGTTGATGTGACAGTGGACTGTAAGTACGTGTTGTCTGGGATATCGTACAGCTGCCGCAGTAGCGACGAGTTGTTGAACGCTCCTCACGGCGGCGTCACCGAGCTGATATGCGACTGGGCTGGAAAGTCTCTTATAACTCCCTTTATCAGCTGCAAAGTGAACTTTGTAAGTAATTTAAATTGTGCCAAGGGCACATAGTCGAATTCTATTCAAAAGATCGTAATTGGAAAAAGAAATAAGTTTAGAATAATATCTACAGCCATCCCACAGCCTGATTAAGTTCACATTGTCGTCCGAGGCGAAGCCGAGGTTGACAAAAATGTGATCTGAGGCTTTTTATTTAACTGGCCGAGGTCAGTATACTATTTTTCTGTACCATGAAACAATGATATAATTAGACACTTAAATTAAGAAGACTTTTAAATATGTAGTTATTCAAATGTTTTTATACCAAGATTAAATAAAATTAATGGTATTAAACCATATATATAATATCGATCGAATTTAGATTAATATTGTGGTAAATATAAATTATAATAAGTCATAATTATAATTTTTCAATGACTAACGTTAAGGTATAGGTGTGTATTCAAGTCCCACTTAGGCCTTTATTTATTCTACTCCTAGCAACTTTTAACTTCCCACGTTTTAGCAAACTGGGATAAAAGCAGTTATAAAATGTCTTTCAGTTGTATTGATGTTTTTAATTATTTCAGGAGCAAGAAGTGATAGTGGGTCATTTGGCCAGCCCCTGTAATGCGATTTGGAAATCTGTTTATGCTCTACACAACATCAATCAGATCCTAGTGGACATGACGGCTGCAGGTGCGGGGGCTGTCAATTTAGAGACTGCCCAAATAAGGTATTTTTCAATCAATGTAATTACCCTCATGGATCCCTACTAATATTATAAATGCGAAAGTAACTCTGTCTGTCTGTCTGTCTGTTACGCTTTCACGCTAAAACTACTGGACCGATTTAAATGAAATTTGGTACAGATAAGTCTGGAGCCTGAGAAAGGACATAGGCTACTTTTTAACCGACTGCAAAAAAGGAGGAGTTCCACGCGGACGAAGTCGCGGGCAGAAGCTAGTATCTTATAAATAGTGTGATATCTGACAATATATTTCATCTATACTAATATTATAAAGAGGAAAATTTTGTATATACCTATCTAATATAACGAACTAGCTATCCGCCCGGGCATCACACGCATCCCTATTTTTTTCAAAATTTTATATAGCCTATGTCACTCGCGAATAGCGTAACTTCCCAACAGTTAAAGAATTTTTCAAATCTTGCAGTCGTTTTGGAGCCTATTCAATCCAAACAAACAAACATTTCCTCTTTATTATATTAGTATAGATAAACTCAAAAACGATTGTCAATGCATGCATGCTATGGTCAATGCAAAATTCTTTCACCATTTGGGTGCTCTATTATTCCAGAATATTTTGAAAAAAGTTACAACACAAAACTAAGACTTAAATAACTTAATAGTGAACCTTTATCGATATGACTCTTAATTATAACTTATCTGTAATCCCTACTAATATTATAAATGCGAAAGTAACTCTGTCTGTCTGTCTGTCTGTTACGCTTTCACGCTAAAACTACTGGACCGATTTAAATTAAATTTGGTACAAAGAAAGTCTGGAGCCTGAGAAAGGACATAGGCTACTTTTTAACCGACTGCAAAAAAGGAGGAGTTCCACGCGGACGAAGTCGCGGGCAGAAGCTAGTATCTTATAAATAGTGTGATATCTGACAATATATTTCATCTATACTAATATTATAAAGAGTAAAAATTTGTATATACCTATGTAATATAACGAACTAGCTATCCGCCCCAGCCTCGCACGCATCCCAATTTTTTTCAAAATTTAACCTATGTCACCTAGCCTATGTCACTCGCGAATAGCGTAGCTTCCCAACAGTTAAAGAATTTTTAAATCGTGCAGTCATTTTGGAGCCTATTCAATCCAAACAAACAAACATTTCCTCTTTATTATATTAGTATAGATAAACTCAAAAACTATTGGGTCGATGCAAAATCCTTTCACCATTTGGGTGCTATATTATTCCAGAATATTTTGATAAAAGTTACAACACAAAACTAAGGCCGATAGTACACGGCGTATTTTAAACGCGCCGACGACGCGCGTTTCAGGAACGCGCGTCTTCGGCGCTGTGGACGCTGCTTGTTGCGTTTACATTGATGAAACAAGCGCGCGCATGAAGCGCGTATACTCGCGTTTGAAGCGATACAAACGCGCGTACAAAGGAGCAGAGTAGGGGCAAAACGAGGTATATCTGCGCGCATAAGCGATTATAAGGATGCGCATAAGGATGCGTTCAAATTGCGTTTGAAGCGCGTCGTCGGCGCGTTTAAAATACGCCGTGTACTATCGGCCTAAGACTTAAATAACTTAATTGTTAACCTTTATCGATATGACTCTTAACTATAACTTATCTGTAATTTATCTATAACTTTCCAGATTTACAAACCCCAGTTTAAAACATCCAGATAACATGAAACGTCTGAATCAACTATTGAATGAAACAGAAACATACGCTTATACAGCCGAATATCCTGAGGGTGGGTGTGTGTGTGTGACTGAAAACACAACTACATTGAAACAGTGCCTGTCTAAAATGAACACAGATGGCTCTAGCAACGATTTTATTTATAAACTCTGGGATGTCCTGAGAGGTCTGTATTTTCTATACTCTATACTAATAAAGAGGAAAGGTTTGTTCGTTTCTTTGGAATTAATAGACTCCAAAACGACTGGACTGATTGGAAAAATTCTTTCACTGTTGGGAAGCTACACTATTCCCGAGTGACATAGGCTATAAAAAAAGGGATCCGTGTGAAGCCGGGGCGGACAGCTAGGGTTTAATAAATTTATGCGTTCATAAATTGCTTCAATTTCTGTCATTGTTTTTCTGTAAGTACAATAGTTTATATATATACATATATAGAGAGCCGGGTTAATTACATCATTTATAAATTAAAATAGGGTACATTTTCATGATCCCTGCTATTTTTATTTATCTTCGCCTCGAATAGCATAACTATTAAAATATCAATACAGGAAAATAATATGCTCAATTTAAAAAATCTGACATATTTCTTTAGGCAATTTCACAATGTATCACAAAAATTGTAGGCAGGATGTCGTCTCGACGATAGTAATGTAATGATAAAATAATTCAACCTTCAATCATCCCATGACTTAATCATCATGCTTATCTTATCATATTAGGCATATTACACGCCAATTATGGCGTATAAAATGCACTTCAATTATATCGTAAAATGCGCATAATGAAATTTACCACAGTCTAACGCAGTTAAAATGCACTTCAAGTATACTTACCGTAAAAATGCGCATAACGAAATTTACCACAGTCTAACGCTAGGCTCAGTCGTGGTACGAATATGTGAACTGTAGAGTTTTCCAAACGTCACCAATTAAAGTAAAATACGCATCATTCGAATGTGTAATAACTGTGAAGTCATTTGAAATGATAATGAAATCAACTTGGTTTAGATTTGAACCCAACCTTACAAAAATTATGAATTTTAAGTTACTTATCAAAACTATAGAAACAAGTACATATTTATAAAATAAGTTACAATGCGTAATATTTTTATGCTAGCCCTAAGAATATCTTAGAGCTCAAAACCCCAGGAACAAATGTGGAGGTTGTGGGTTCCAATCTTGCTATGGGCAGATATTGGTGTGTGATATTGGTTTTATGTATTTAATTTTTTATACATGTTTATTAGTTGTCCAGATAGTAATTATATATATCTTTTTTGTTCACAGATAGCGAAACGGCGGAGGAACTAGTAACTCTATTAATACATGCTCTTAAATTCATATCTTCAGGCAAAATACGACCTTTTGTAAGTATCTTGAGAAAATTGATTTATACTGTTTCTATTTTATATTATTATGTTTTGATTGCCTATTGGTCTAGTGGTCAGAGCCCCTGACTACGAAATTGTAAGGTGCTGCTTCCAATCCTGCTATGGGCAAATCAATGCCAACATACCATAGTGATTCTTGGCTTACATGTAGGTATAGTAAGTATGTTTATCTGTTGTATAATACCCATAATACAAGCTTTTCTTAGTTTGGAACTAGATCAACTGGTATTGTTTGAGGCCGGAGGGAAATAAAACCCAAACAGTTTTGCTTGAATTCGAATATATTGAAATCTATGTAAACCTATGTACATTTCCACGGAACAAGTCAATAGCGCGTTCTATTAACAATAAAGTGACATCTATTGACATATTTCATAACTACCTATATACACGTTTGAACAGGTATGAATATCCTAAGATATACTCATATTTATTTTAATTATCACACAGAGACACAGTCATTTGATGTTTTTTTTATATTTACCTATTTCTTTTTGGCAATTTTTTTCAACTATTTAGAATCATAGTTAAGTAGAAATGGAATCAAAATTTTACCATACAGTAGTTTAGCCTCAACAGTGATCGAGCTTTAGGCATTCAATAGTATAATATTACTAGCTTTTGCCCGCGACTTCATCCGCGTGGAACTCCTCCATTTTTGCAGTCGGTAAAAAAGTAGCCTATGTTCTTTCTTAGGCTCCAGACTTTCTTTGTACCAAATTTCATTTAAATTGGTCCAGTAGTTTTAGCGTGAAAGCGTAACAGACAGACAGACAGACAGAGTTACTTTCGCATTTATAATATTAGTAGGGATTATATCTACTTAAAAACTAACACTTATATAAGTACAATTATTCTTTAACCATTTGATTTTTGTGCATAAAATTCATTATTAAAAACATTATCAATAAGCCAATTTCATAATTTATTTCTAAATATCTTTCCATTCAACTTTTTTAGTTCAAAGCATCATATATATATATATATTAATTTGCACACAGAGACACAATAGTCATTTGAAAATGTATATTTTATATTTACCTATTTCTTTTTGGATCATTTTTTTAGCTAATTAAATTAAAAATTCTTACTCTTTACAGATAGACGCGAACAACAAAACTTACCTATCGAAGCTTGTCTTAAAGCTCTCTCGGGGACACTCCCAAGCTTCTAAAGTCCTGAAGAACTTACGTTCCAGCCCCCCACAAGCTCTGTCACTTATCGCCCAAGTAGGCACAGAGAAGACTATGTGGGAATATACAAGGGTTATGTCACTGTTGGAACATTCTTTCTTCATTGCTGGTATTTGGACCAGTGATAATAGGTAATTATTGGAATGACGGATTTAACTCGCGTATTTTATTTGCTGATGTTTGACTTTAAAGTTCTCATATTTGTTGACTGAGCTAATCTGTGTAATAATCTGTCTTAATTAAATAAAGCGAGTTAAATTTGTTATAATAGGCATTATGACGTTTTTTTTGTCAGTTAAGTAGGTTACTGGACATATTTTTCTTTTCTCAATCTTTATTATTCTTTGTTTATTTAAGAAAAAAGAATACGTCTTTGTCGGTCAAGTAGATCAATGGACACGTATTTTTTCTTTTCTGAATGTTTATCATTTTTTATTTGCTTAAGAAAAAAGAATACGTGTCCAGTAATTTTCCACAATCCAATGCATAAAAATCGCAAAGGGATCAGTTTTTTTTATCCAAATAAGTTCCACTTTCGATAATCGAAAAATATTTTTTTAGACTTCATTAAACTTCAAGAATAGGCATCTTCACTTATCAGAATCTTGTTTACCGATTGTATTTTTAAATAAACCAGAAAGCCATTGAAATATACAAAGAAAATCATACAAATCTGTCTAATCTATACTAATATTATAAAGAGGAAAGATTTGTATTTTTGTATTTTTGTATGTTTGTAATAAATAGGCTCCGAAACTACTGGACCGATTTCAAAAATTCTTTCACCTTTGGAAAGCTACATTATCCCCGAGTAACATAGGCTATATAATATCACGCTAGGTCTTATAGTTGCGGAGCAGTAACCGAAAATGTTTCAAAAACGGGGGAAAAGTATTGTTTCTGAGGCCTTAAAAAAATCTTAAGTCCCCCCGTGTGAAGCCGGGACGGGCCGCTAGTCATTAAAAAAGAGTTAGATGACAAACACACGTTATTTTAAACTTTATACGAAGACA
Organism: Polylopha cassiicola; assembly: GCA_038024825.1. Taxonomy (NCBI): domain Eukaryota; kingdom Metazoa; phylum Arthropoda; class Insecta; order Lepidoptera; family Tortricidae; genus Polylopha; species Polylopha cassiicola. The sequence continues at coordinate 3,162,737 of CP149053.1, read as the reverse complement.
TCAGAAATTATTGCTCTATATACTTAGTAAACTCCCAATTTTCCAATAGATCACACGAGTCCGTAGAACAAATCAACCAGACCATCCAAGACATGACCATGGGCGGTGGGGAATGGTCCCTAAACCCATTCGAGAGTTTATCATCAGGGGACCATTCCATCAGATTGGACTGCGAGTCATTCTACGAAGATGATCCTCATGAACTCACTGTTGATGACTTCGCGTCATTGAAGAAACATGGTCTTGTTACCGATAAGAAAGATGTTAATGAGGTATGTTGATGTTTTAATTTATTCATGTCTTTTATTTGATGGCCTATTGGTCTATAGGTCTAGAAGCTCCAAAATATGAAACCAAAGGTTGCGGGTTCGAATCCTGATGGGGGCAGATGTCCTGTCCTGAGTCTTGGATGTTCTATATGTATTTATGTATGTTTATACGTTGTCTAGTACCCATAGTAAAAGCTTTTCTTAGTTTGGAACTATATCGATTGGTGTGAATTATCCATATATACTATTATTTATTAAACTTTACAGCATTACAGATAATCAGCACTGTAAAAGTAAAATACAATTTGAATTCAAATTAAAATATATTTATTAATTTAGCTCGCGTATTACTTATTTGCTGACGTTTCAAACTTTACAGTTCCTATATTCGTAGCCGATTGAGCTAACGATAGTCTAACAATAAAGTATAAAAATATATACTAAAGTACAATTAAGTATGTATATATCGCACATCTAGATCTAAAGGGAGCTAACTCAAAAATCTGAAGATTTAAATTAAACGCACGCTAAAAAAAAGGATCCGATTCCTTACAACAATTTCGCCTCTCCCGAAAAAGTTACTTTTTTTGAGTTAGCTCCCTTTAGATCTAGGGGTGCGATATGTATATTATAGTGATTTTTCTGTGAATGCAATTCTAAACGATCCAACATTGAGTATTTACAGAGAACATAATATGCCTCAATAATTAATTTAATAGACAGATGTACCTACTTAATTTGTTTATTTTTGAAGAAAATTTTCAATTTCAGATACCACTTATAACCGATGAAATAGATATAAGCCCGTGGAAGAACTTATTAATGAAGTTCGCGCAAGTCCACGTGTGTTTAGAGCACCTGTATAGAGCAGAGATTTGCTTGCGAGCTGACTTCAGTGAGTACAATTTACCTGAAAGATAAAAAAATATTTTTCAATTACTTACATTTTAGTATTAAAAGCCACAAAGTACTTATATACCTTTTTAAATGTCATAAAAAAATGTGTCCAGTATCCAGCACAAGGGTGATTCCACAGGCGTTTCAACCGCCGTCAGTCCCTTGGCATAAATATTGAAGAATTAAGCTACAATAAGATTTAAACTCTATTAATTTTGACGACAAGTGCGAGCGCAGTATGTCGTCGCATCAAAACGTAATTCTTGTTGTACTTAGCTCATTTCTTCAATATTCAGGACAACGGACTGACGGCGGTTGAAACGCCTGTGGAATCACCCATAAAGTAAGGGTACATTTAAATGAATATTCGGATTTTTAAGTGAGTTTCAAAGAATAGAGCCTATATCAATCATAATTGATTGGCTAAAATAATTATTGTACTTATATTTGGAATATTAACTAATATTAGATTTGAATATAACTATTTATCTACCTTACTAATAATAAAATAAACAATTCTATTTGGACAAATTTTCTCTGTAGTTGTATATTTATCTTTGTATTATTTTTTATAAGCATTAGGTACGTACTATACGTGGCGGGGGGTCATTGATGACCTAGTGTCATCAGAATATTTAGCGGCACTAAAAATATTACGTCATCAATAGTTATTTACTTTTAAACACAAATGCTAAGAGCTTTAGTTACTTCTGATGATCAGGGAAAGGGACATAAATACTTATAATAATTAACTTTCTTATGTAGTACTTTAAGGGCCCTCTACGATTATGGTTAGTTATATATTATGATGTTAACTGCAAGGGCGTGCATTCCATATAGGCGCAATGGTATAAATGTATGGAGTGCCTACCCTGACGTAGTACATGCGCGACCCTCAATGCACGCACCTGGTTGACTATACATTTTTTTTTCGCAGCTAATTTAAAACCGATAGCCGGTCGTTTGTTGGAACACTACGTGTCTGACAGATCTCCTGTAAAGACAGTAGGTCAACTCATGAGCGACCCCGTACAGAGGATATCGATGCCAATCGCTAACAACGTCGTACAGGATCATTTGAAGTAAGAATCCTACTAATATTGACACGAAAGTTTATGAGATTGTATGGATGTATGGATAATATCCACACATTCATAAGGATGTATGGATGACATCCACACATCCATAACTATGTATGTTTGTTACTCTTTCACCATCCCTACTAATATTATAAATGCGAAAGTAACTCTGTCTGTCTGTCTGTTACGCTTTCACGCTAAAACTACTGGACCGATTTAAATGAAATTTGGTAAGTACAAAGAAAGTCTGGAACCTGAGAAAGGACATAGGCTACTTTTTAACCGACTGCAAAAAAGGAGAAGTTCCATGCGGACGAAGTCGCGGGCAGAAGCTAGTAAATAATAACTACTGAATGGATGGAATCAAACTCCATTCAGAATAACATATTATTATAGGCTATATTTTTTAACGGTGTTGTGGAAAGTACTTAGTTTATCGTGCGTAGGTCACGAAGTCGCGGGCATATTGAAGCTAGTAAAACGTAAATCTTATGAACGTGAAAGTTTGTGAGTATGGTTGTATATTTGCTCTCTTACGTCAAAAGTACTGAATGGAGTGTGTATTGGCCGATTCTTAAAACTACCCGATATGCGCACAAAAATTTCATAAAAATCGGTATAGACGTATCGCGTATATTTTAAAATAAATTAAACTTATTTTTTTTATAGGAAACCTGCGTTCTGGTACCGAATGTCGATGCAGAGAAAGGAGAAAACAGCTGATATGGGCGTGAAGAGGGAATCTAAAGTGGTGTATGTTTTCACGCAACTGCCGGTGTTCCCGCCGTCTGTATGGCAGAATTTAGGTGAGTAATTTAATATTTCTCTGAAAATGGAATTACTAAGAAACAAAATAAAATAAATTTATATTTAAGTGGGCTCCTCTTTTTGCCCTTTTTTATAGACTAACTAGCTTTTGCCCGCGACTCCGTCCTATGTCCTTTCTCAGGCTCTGGATTACATGTGTACCAAATTTCATTTAAATCGTTCAGTAGTAGCGTGAAAGTGAGACAAACAGACAGAGTTACTTTCGCATTTACAATATTAGTTAGGAATTTAGGATGGTACTTACATTAGTCTTCGTGTGCGAGTCCGACTCACACTTGAACAGTTTTTATAAAAAAATATCTGCCTATTTTTGTCGGCACACTTTTGTGCATCTGATAACATATTTAATTAATTTTATTATGAGATGGTTAATTTTTAAAATGTTTTCAGAACCACCCGTAGATGAAGTAGGCGAAGTAACTACTATTGGAGCGGAAGAACTGACATATCATAGTACTAAATACACTTATATTTGTAACAAAGTTAAAAGCAAAATTATTTTTTAAATATACATATATCTTTAATGTATAGTCTTGGTGAATAAATCATCCCAAATCTTGTAAATAAATATTTTTTATTTTATTAAAAAGTTGTTTTCTTAATTAAATTTATATAACGGATTTACAGAAAAATAATAAGAATAACCTGTTAAATGAGCAACTAAATATCGAGTAAGTAAGTAAATTTGCATTTTTTGTAGTTTTTTTTACTTAGTAGATATTCGGTATTGGAATGACACAACTATAAACGGATCTAACTCGCGTATTTTAGTTTGTTGGCTGACGTTTCGAAAAGTTTACAATTTCCATAATCGTAGCACGATTTCATTCCAATGCAATAACCGCGAAGGCATCAGAAATTATTAGACATTCGGTAGTTCTGTAAGAAAAAGATAATAAAATTAAATCACACATTAAAATATAGCACACATTAAGGTATAGCAAAATGCAAGGAATAATAGGAATTTATGAGAAATTTATAAAAGCTACACTTTTATAAATTTCTCATAAATTCCTATTCACATTTTTGTAATATTTCAAGAAATAAAACTGTAACAAACTTTCAAACATCGACCAAGACCTAGAAAACCGTAATTAACCAATCAAACTTCAATCAGTAGCAGTGAAATAAACAGGCAGTGCTCAATTCTAAAGATCAAAGAGTCCAAATTTAATACCACAGTTTGTTTGTTTGTTAACGTTCGTGATTAATGAATAAACTGTAACATCGATTTTTCATTTTGATACCGATTCTGAGAAGAATATTTATAGAAAAGTTGGACTCGATAAATTGTGAAAATATCGTTTTTTTTTACAAGTTTTAAGACTGTCTCACAACCAAAATCCTGAATTACATTATCATTTAAACAGTCTGGAAGGTTCCTTTAAAATCACATCACTTTAAAACTATATAGGTATTATAGTTTTAAAGTGACCTATCTCAAAATATTATGTCATAAGGCCAATTTTAATTTAAATGTTACGACTTAGAGTCTTTAATGGAATAACGACATATTTTTTATTGAGTCACTACAATAAATAACAAAACGACATGCCTAAAAAAATATGTGCAAAAAAAAAACATAGGTCCACTATTGGACATTGCATAGGTCTCTACCAAAGCTGTGACTTTCGAGTCACGGTCGTCACTTACACAAGTTTATGCTCCACTTTAATACTCTATATAATCCGGTCATTTTAGCTTCTATTAGATAAGAATCTCGGAATGCGAGATACCCGGCTGTAATTTTGTAAATAGTTGTATATTGACATCCTTAAAGTTGTCTCAAAACCTACATATGGTAGGGTGTGAGCAACTATTAAATTTCAAGGTCAAAGTGTCAAAAAATCGTTATTTTTGTAAATTTCTCATTTCCTATGGGTTTTAGCGTTCTGTCTTTGTTGGCAATATTGTAGAATACAAAATTCTCTACAAATTTTGTTTAAAAAAATTTTTTATACGGTGAACCGTTTTTGAGGTACAGGCCGTAAAGCGCGCCGTCACAGCCAACAGGTGCCACGGTCGAAATCACGCCATATACAGTTGATGAACTACAGATATTATTAATTGTTGATGTTTACGCATGCTACTGTGTAATGCTTATACTTATATAGTTATATGGAAGTTTTTCACTATATATAAAAGGAGAACATAATCATACTTACGTAATATTATAAAATCAAAAGCAAATGATCAATGTGCATAAAAAATGTTAATTTCTTTAATTAGTGTTGTGCAATTAACCTTATTAAAGAAATTAACATTTTTTAGCATTACACAGTAGCATGCGTAAACATCAACAATTAATAATATCTGTAGTTCATCAACTGTATTTGGCGCGATTTCGACCTCGGCACCTGTTGGCTGTGACGGCGCGCTTTACGGCCCCTATCTCAAAAACGGTTCACCGTATAAAAAATTTTTTTAGACAAAATTTGTAGAGAATTTTGTATTCTACAATATTGCCAACAAAGATAAAAAGCTAAAACCCATAGGAAATGAGAAATTTACAAAAATAACGATTTTTTGACACCTTGACCTTGAAATTTAATAGTTGCTCACACCCTACCATATGTAGGTTTTGAGACAACTTTAAGGATGTCAATATACAACTATTTACAAAATTACAGCCGGGTATCTCGCATTCCGAGGTGAATTCCTAATTTGACCGGTCTAATAATTTAATTATGTCATTTCAATCAAATCAGCTAGAAAAGTTCTCTGTCTACTTCAAAGGTTGACTGGTAGAGAATGTTGTATGGCATTAAGTGCGTCTATTGAACATTTACAGTTGTTTTTTTGTAGAATAAAGTTAAAGTCGAATAAGTACCTACATGTTTATTCCGAACTTGGCATAATAAATTAAAACTTAAGCAAAAAAAATGTAGGTAAGATGGTAATTTTTAAATTACCTAGGTAGGTAGGTACTACATTTTTTCACTGGACTTGAGATTATTCAGATGAAATAATAACATGATGTATATAAATACTGTTTATTTCGTCGACCGTAGGTTCAATTACGGTAAGGGACAAAATACGGTTTTTCAGGAGAGGCCGACAAAGTTTTTTTTCGGACTCAATCGCTTGTAACTTTTTTTGCAATGAACCTTTTTTGGATCTGATTTCACAAAAAACCTTATATTGTAGTGCTCTATCAGTCCTTGTAACGTTTATTTCAATATTCCAGCTATTTTAGAAAATAGATGTCCCTTACACTAGTGTTTTTCGAAAATTACGTCCATTACATTGCAAGTATTTCGTAGTCACGCCCCTTACATTAAATTGACTTCTAAGTTAAAATCAAAATATTTATTACAAATAGTGTAAAAGACGTGTTAAAAATAAAAATTAAAGATAAAATACTGTAAGACAGTTGTTGCAAAAGAAATTATTGGAAAATTTTATCGTAAGGCTAAATTTAAATCACAAACAGGCTTAAAAAATATTTAAGGGACATGAAAATGTATAGGAAATGCATGCTGAGCGTTTTTATATTATTATGCAATATTAAAATGTACCAATATTTCTTTGCTGAAAGGAAAATTGACTAAATCATAACAATTTTACGTATAGAGCTATTACGAAAGTGCGTAAAATAAATACAGGATAGGATTTTATATAGGTACTGCCTTGTAGATTTTAGCTGCGACATTGAAAAGCACCTAGATTCTGTACCTAATAACAACAGTCCAAGACTTGACCGTTATTGGTTATTTGTAGAAGATGCTTCAATCACAACTTTTGTTCTTGGAGGTTTACTCCTCAGTTGGATCTACTAGTTATGGCTCTGGAGAACTCCATTAAAATAAAACTATTGAATTAATCGAACCAGTCTAATCCAAATACTGCTTTACAAATTAGATGCCATCACACAAATAGATCGTTTTGTTCAAAATCAAAGAATATTCAGTGCTGTTTATTACGATTGTAAAGAAACAGTACTGAATATTAATGCAAAAGTAGACAACAATAAGCGGTATGTCGATTTTAATGTTTTTGGGCATATTATATTATAATTAATAAATACGAATTGATTGGATGAAAGACTTAAGAAAAGATAATATCGGAAAAGTTACATTTTCCAATAACGTTGAATTATCTTGTGAAGGTGTCTTGAAATCTTTGAGACAATAGAAAAGAAATTAAGATGATTCAAATTAGATTCAAACCTCAATCCTGTAAAGAAAGGTTTTACTGTTGTTTTTGATAATTCTGGGCGTATTTTTTATGTATTACAATGCTTATGGTATTAATAAATATTACTTCCATGAATTCGAATGAATATAATCAATAGAATACCTGCAAGCTGGAAATAATTATGTTAAAGCATCCTAAACATTACTCCTTTTTCTTTCAATGCTATTTTTTTACTCTAATCTTGCATTTTGCAGCCTATGTTATATAAGCACATGCCTGTATCTTGTATTATGTAGTTAAAAATACTTGTAAAATGAAGATAATTATATCGCACCTTTATTAGAAAAGTGTGTACTTAATCTTGAAATATTTTGTTACTCCATTTAAGACTCTATGTCTTAGTTGTTTAAATTTAAATTCATGTGGTGACACATCCCGAGTTGTTATGATAAAATTAGTGTAACGGTAACATCTCCTTCGATACGCTAATGTAAATTAAGGTAAGGGACAAATATTTTAAAACTTGTGCAATTTTTTTAAGGTATGGGTGATATTTTTAATTTTCTCTTTATGAAAAACAATGTACATGTAATTAATAGAATGCGAAGACCCTTACCTTATTTAATTTGAGTTCACGGCGGTAATTACACTATTCCAAGATGCTATTGTTCAAAAATTATCAGATACATTATTGCCCGAGGGATAATTTGACTTGTGACCCCTAAAAATCACTATGGTAAGGAACATTTTTTTTGAGCTAGAATTTTTTCGAATACACCATTCGATAGAGCGCAAAATTCTGAACAAAACTGTATACTTAACTCATTTTCGGCATTTTGTCCCTTACCGTAATTGAACCTACGGTCGACGATTTGTTAAAATATTTTTTCAATCATTTCGCAAGTCATTTGTTATTATTTATGCACAAAAATAAAACTGCAGTATGAGTCTCGTCCCGAGTAAAAATGTTTACATCATTACTTTGCCAAATTCGCGTTAAAGAATTTATTTGAACACGTTTGTAATCTTGGTACCGTTTGGCGTTATATTAAGCACTTCCTTTGACCCCCTAATCTAAATATATGTTATGATCGATCTTTGACTTGACGATGTACATTTTCTGCTAAGTGTACTGTCAGATGCAAAAGTGCAATATTTTAACAACAGACGTTCAATTAAAAAAAAGCCTATTTTTATTATTAATCTTGATTAAGTTGTAAATGATCAAAATATTATGGTCCATTAAAGTTTCGCGCACCCTGCCACAGACAGAATAAAAGTACCTAGTAAAAAATTTCGTCGTAGGTAAGTAACGACCGTGGTGTAAATGGTACTTAGCAGAAAGCCACGCAAATCGCTTAGGGTTAAAGTTTTATCTACTCTTGTATTGGTACAAATATCATTAGTATTTAATTAATGGTATTAAACCATAGAGAACGATCGAACTTCAATTGCTAGGTAGGTACTTAAGTAGGTAAGTAAGTACAACACTTTAATAATATGAACAAAAAACTATTCTAACTTAAATTAATATTAATTTATGTATTTTGATTAATCTAGTGACTTAAGAGAGAGTTTAAACTTTGAAAAATTGTCTGAAGAAAAAAAAGTAAGTACCTACCTACATCCCGATTCGATAACTAACTAGTAGAATATTTAGACTTGTCTCCCGACCGGTACGGCGATGAGTCGAGTTTACAATCCGCCCCGGTGTTTACGTTTAGCTCCACGTGCACTAATTAACTTGTTACTCAATCATATTGTGCTATTCGCGGGTTTCGGGAACGCCGCTGTCAAACAATGTGATAACGAGCCACGAATTTAGGCTGATCAGTACCTACGGCAAGCGAATCTATATGTACCTACTGCTAATAAGAAATCGGTGATTTAAGACTGATCAATATGATGTAGCACGCCGGCTAGCTCGTGCTTGGAAATGGGTTTCGTGTGCGCTTGGGTGGCAATAATATTGAGAAAAACAATTACACTTGTTCTAATCGTCTTTGTAATCATTAAAATACAATTGTCTTTTGTTTACACTTAAATTGAACATAATTAAAACATAATAATCGTAAGCCGACAGATCGCGAGCGCGGTTTTAAATCTGTGGCAGAGACAAGACTGTTCATTGACAAAAAACTAAACACAGACAAAACTAAATTGGTTATGTTGGCACTACGCCTCAGTGATTGACATTATTGGTAGGTAAATCTTATTGAAGCCCTGATTGGGCGAGAGCGTCGAGAGTGAACGGCGAGCGCTTGGTGTTGCCGCGCTACAATGGCAATATGCTTAAGGAACCTACTGCTAATGAAAAAAGTCGAATTTAAACTGGTCAATATGACAGGCGAAACTATGCAGACACGTATGTACTTACTTAACAAATTTGACTTTAACTAAAACTATTTTAAGTCCGTAGTCAGTAAATTTAACTAAGTAGTTAGTATGGAAAATTAAAATGTGTGTAGTCTGGAATATATAACATACTTAGGTAGCTTCTGCCCGCGACTTCGTCTGCGCACGCAGAGTACCATTACTCAATATCTTTATAAAAGTTAATATAGCCCAGGTAATTATTTACGTAGGTACATTATAGATATTCCGTGCCATGTGCCCATTTCTTTTCTCATATTATTGTAAACAGATTTTTAGTCTAACACTAAGGTTAGACTATCGTTAGCTCAATCGGCTACAAATATAGGAACTATTAAAGTATTAGAAACTTCAGCGAATAAAATATAATCCTTACTCGAGTTAAATACGTTACAATTGTTTTATTCCAATGTGTAATAAACACGAAGGCATCAGAAATGATTACACTAAGTTGTATTAAAGTTACCTACGATTTACGAAACACCAAACATCCTTCCTAATCATCTTCACGGCCTGTTATCGCAATAAACGATACACGAACACTTACGTGCATATAATAAGCAATACTGCCGTCATTTTTAAAAAGGCGACCTTCTGACACTTTACCGATTTTGAGTTATATACATGGGCGTGATCAGAAAAAAAAGGCGCGTCGACCCATCCAACCCGTTTTTCTCTATCTTATTTAGTTCTCGAGATATTTTTTCAGATTTTCCTCAAAAAGGCCGTGACGCGACATTATTTTTAGTGTAAAATTTACGAAAAGGCAGTAATGTTACATTACTTTCTTTAAAGGCAGTGTCAGTCCCTTGGCTGCCAATTCACAATAGCAAAAAATGCACAATAATTCATTAAAAGGCCGTTTTTGGGCAAAAATTTCTTAAAAGGTCGTCATGTCGCTTACACTGCCTTTTTAATAATTATTTAGTGGTTAAAATTTTTAATCATACTTATAAGAAAGAAGTTAACACTTTCTTATACATTTTTAGTTGCTATTTTTCGTATGCTATTGGACACTAAAAAGCAGTTTTCTCGCAATAATTAATTAAAAAGCGGTTAAGTTACGTGTAGGTGTGAGTTATTACGTGCATTTCTATTTGTAAATGCGTCGAAAAAATTATGTTAGTGCGCCAAAAGTCGAGGTAAGATAGTTGTCTACTACTTACACACTGCATGAAACTTCAAAGGTAAAATTTAATATTCAATTGAATGATACCTATATTATAGTTGTTTTTAATATAATCTATGACTAAAGTTTTTTTCAACTAATCTATACTGAGTTTTACTCCCGTGTAAACTACAACTGATTTACGAAATGCTTAAAAACTGCTATCTTCAGTTAGGTCTTTGACTCATAGTAGCTATATACAGTATGTTAGTAAATATAGAAGGTACACCTATTTATAGTTGGTTCTTATTTATTGCTGTTATAGAAAAAGTTATATATGAAATGAAATAAGAAATGCATCCTTTAAGTATTACCTAATATAATTTCGATTACCTACGTAGGTACATCGAATATTGTAATGTCTTATGACGACAAAAGATGTGTCATTTTAGTCATTTTGAACGTTATATTGTCTATTTTTTGATGATTTACTAATTATCACACATTGGAACAAAATAACTAAAAGAACCCTAAAGAGTGTTGTTGTATTTCTTGATATTGTAATTCCATCAATGGTAAAATACAATTTACGATGGATTTAGAATAAAATTAAGAAAATTAAGATGTTCTACTTAAAGGAAAACTTAATAATAATTTTCTAAATAGGTCATAGTCACAATGTATTGAAAGAAAACTCCTACAGATGGGTCTGTATTGTAAAGGTTGCAATTTATCGTAAAAGCTGGCCGCTAGATAATGTTTTTTCGAATAGGTTTAAAATGGATTATGAATGTGGTAGGTACATAACACAAAAATGATAACATTATGAGTATTTACACAACCACCGTTTTGGGACGTCTGCAATCTTTGAACATGTCATGGATAAACCTAACCATACAATGAAGTTCAATAAACATCAGGTCCTTGCGAAGGAACTCCGTTACTTATCTAGAGTACTACCCAAGGCAATTTAAATTATTTTTGTTATTCCTGCTGAGTTTCTTGCAACGTTTCTTCTCAGCAATCATTGTGGTCATTTCGATATGTTTGTATTTTATTGAATAATAAATGTATTTATGCTTAGAATGCAACATATAAGTAAACATGTTTCATATTTTGAAAGACACAGTTTAGACAGTAAATAGTTTCAGCTTTGATATTAGTATAATATCACAAAAAAACTTTTAGAGTTAAACTACTGTCAGTATTGCATTGCCTATAAATACTAAAATAGTATTTTTTTTAAAAAACAGCTTAAAAATGAACCTATTATTAATAAACCCACAACAACTATAACTTTGCTACAATTATTTGGTTTGATTTGACAATATCATTTCACTTGACTGCTCTTATAGAAGCATTACTTAAAGTATTGTAAATACGATAATTGGTTTAAAAGCAGTAATTGAAGTTTTACTGCTTTTAAGGATTTTTTTCACCGGCATACTAATGTCATTACTTACTTAAATGGCAGTTTTTGCACTTTAACGTCTTTCTTATATTTTTTTTAGAAACATTTTTAGTTAGAATACTGAACAAAAAAGCCGCTATGTGGATAAACTGCCTTTTAGAGAATTATGAACAGTAAATTTTCCGGCTGCATAATTTTTTGTGAAAATTACTCCACTAAAAGGTCGCTTCGGGACTCAAACGGCTTTTTAGTGGATTATGCTCGATTAAAAACTGATACCAATAATTTAAAGAAATGTTTTTTGATTAATTTTGTTAATTTAAATGTATAAAATGGTAATAAAAAAATATACATAAGATAGAATAGACATCACTCTACAAGTACGGATTTTCACGTAAGTCACATTCGCCTCATAAACCAATGAAAAAAAATAAAATAAAGTTGGGCACTTCTTTTGCGATTTTCTCAAAAGTAAGTTTTGTCAGAAGGTCGCCTTCTTAAAAATGACGGCAGAATAGCTAAGGAACAGGTTGTCTGAAAACCTAGGCATTAAGGAGTCTGCCCACTACACCGTATCATACCATGACCGTGCTATGAACGTATCAGGCAAAAAAATATTCTTTGTATAGAAAAGCATGATACTATGTCCACTAGACCGTTCCGTCACCGACTCGTACCGCCTTACGTATTACCTTCCGTGCTTGATACGTTCATAGCACGGTCATGGTATGATACGGTGTAGTGGGCAGACTCCTTTAACCCTAGCTAGGTTAATAGGTATCATGTCCGTCTATTCTCTACGGTGTTCTCACGCACAATATCGACAATGGTTCCCGAGTGGATGCATGGTTTGTGTAATTGATATCACTACGTAGGTACCTACTTAACTAAGTAATTGTTAAAAATAAGTAGGTATTCTAAAAATACTCGATCACAGTCAAAGTAAAATGGAAATCATTCTAGATTATAAACTTGTAGATGGTTTATTTTGGTTTATTTTGAAGTCTTACAGTAATAACCGCGAAGGCATCAGAAATTATTATTTTTGTAGGAGTAAGGCATAATACTTAGGTACTTACTATCGAATTTCATAATAAAAAGAAGAGGTATGTACCTACTAACCATAAACTTGATCACCAACTTTTTATTCGAAATAACTATGAAAAATTATATTTTAATAACGGAATGAGTACCTATGTAGAATGAACAAAATCAATGTTCCGCTTTTTAAAAGCTTTTATTTAACTTGCAATGTACCTACTTACCTAAGTATTTTTTTTTTACTTTATTAAATAAAGAAAAATACATTTGAAATTTGAAATTGATCAATCACCCCATTCTAAAGTATCTATCTATGCATCTATAGTTAGGTACTATAACAAAATATAATTAGACTAGCTTCTGCCCGCGACTTCGTCCGCATGGAACTCCTCTTTTTTGCAGTCGGTTAAAAAGTAGCCTATGTCCTTTCTCAGGTTCCAGATTTTCTTTGTACCAAATTTCATTTAAATCGGTCCAGTAGTTTTAGCGTCAAAGCGTAACAGACAGACAGACAGACAGAGTTACTTTCGCATTTATAATATTAGTAGGGATTGTTATAAGGCTCTTCCAAACTTTAAAATATAAGTTAAAATAGCAAAAGTCTAGATTACTTTAATTAGCTAGCAAGCTGAATGCATCGCGTCCCGACCTCGTTTCGAATTGTATTCACTTCTGCAAGCGTTACATAAATATAAACTTTGCTAAGTATGTCTGAATTATGTTAGGGTTCTGTTCATAAATCTGCAAGGTACCTAATTAATCATAGAACTTTGTTGAGAAATAGTACATTACGCACCAAGGCCAGTAAAATAAAAAATGTCTCAGATCACATGTAATTGTCGTCCGAGGCGAAGTCGAGGTTGACAAAAATGTGATCTGAGGCTTTTTTATTTTACTGGCCGAGGTCAGTATACTATTTTTCTGTTCGACGAAGCCAGAAAGCGGCAATTTCATTTAGCGCAGCGGCCAGAAAGTTGGCGCTTTCCGGCCGAAGAACAGAAAATTATCATTATCTTGCAGCTGTAGTACGGAGTGTCAAATATAAATAGGTATAGGTACCTAGTTTGTTAAGTTTGTTATATATAACTGCAAGCTATAGCTTCTGCCTGCACATGATTAGCACACCCTCATCCCCTTAAAAGATATTATTTTATAAATCCTTTCTTACTGCTTAAATTCAAGTTTGTAACCCTTATAGTTTAGACCCTTCGTTGATATTCTAGTTATTAAGTCAGCTTCTGTCTGTCTGTCTGTCTGTGTGTGTGTACAGTGTGTGTCTGTCTGTGGCATCATAGCTCCCTAACGCATGAACCGATTTTGATTTTGTTTTTTTTTTTGATTAAAAGGTGACTTTGTCGGGAGTGTTTTTAGCTATGTTTTATAAAAATCGGCTGAGTAGTTTAATAATTAGGGGGGTTGAAAGAGGGGATGGAAAAATAAATGTCTACAAATATACTCGAGTGGGGTATCATTTTCTTACTGCTCAAATTCAAGTTTGTAACCCTTATAGTTTAGAACCTACGTTGATTCTAGTTATTAAGTCAGCTTCCCCTAGAAGATATTTTTTTTCTTGTATTTTTTCTAATTATATCGTTTAACAACGCTTCCCGGCTTCCACGAATATTTCAAAACCAAATTTGGTCAAACCGGCCCAGTTTTTATGGAGTTTTAATAAGACAAATGAAAAGCTACTACAGCTACTAGATTTTAGGTATAAGAATATTACCTAAGTAGGTACCGAAAATTTCTGTGTCTATATAACACTTCTAAAGTGGTAGCACCTACCCACCTACTGAAACATTATAGTTAAAATGAACAGTACCATCTCTAACTTCAGTCGCGTCACGTAGGGCCTTCACTCCGTATCCTTTATCCTAGTAACATTTCTAAAAGCTTTTTAGGGTTCCGTAATACAATACAATAGGAAAAGAAACGGAACCCCGGACATCTCAAGCGCTTATTATGAGAGCCAACGGACCTCTCCCACCACTCCACTGGGGTATTATTCGGAAAATATTAAAGATAGCTTCTGCCCGCGACTTCGTCCGCGTGGAACTCCTCCTTTTTTGCAGTCGGTTAAAAAGTAGCCTATGTCCTTTCTCAGGCTCCCGACTATCTTTGTACCAAATTTCATTTAAATCGGTTCTGCAGTTTTAGCGTGAAAGCGTAACAGACAGACAGACAGACAGACAGAGTTACTTTCGCATTTATAATATTAGTAAGTAGGGATTAACTTTTACGCATGCCAACTAGAGATAAAGTTTATTTTCTTTTTTTAATATTAGTTAAGTACTTAATTTTATTGTTCTACTCTTTCGACAATTTACAGATTGCTAACTAGGTACTTATTGTTGGGAAAAGTCTACATCGTATGTTATATACTAGCTTTTGGCCGCGACTAGACTCGTCTACGTAGAATTAGTATTTCTTGTAGTTTAAAGATTAGATGGTACATTAATTACTTTAATTTAATAGATTGTTCACCCTTATATTGATTTTAGCCAAAAAAACTGTCGGTGTATGTCTTTACCACGGGAATCTATTTTCATACCAAATTGCATCTAAATCGGCTTAGCGACAGAAGCCTAAAATATTAGGGAGATACCTAGGTACCTAAGTAAAGGTAAATTTAATTCCTACTTGTATGTATTATAAATTCATTAGTTAATTAAAAAATAGTTTAAACTACTTCTTTAATCAAAAATCGAAATGGCGTTAATAGTTCAGGAGCTATATCACAGATGTCACCGTTCTTGGCCGCGGTGAAAAAATAAAATGTAGACTTTAGATTCCTACATCAAAATAATGACAATGAAAAACGTTTTACGTAAATCTTTTTCGACGGTATATTTTAATAATGATAAGTAGAGAGCGACTGCAAAAGGCTCTGCTATTAAAAAACTTTGAAGGCTGTATTATGGGCACTTCACGATGGCGAGCGAAATAAATTACAGGTTTTTCTTAATAGCATTTCCTTTGACGAAATTTTTACCAGGTCTATAAAGGAATTGTATTTTTATTTAGATAGGAACTTAAGTTTTCTAAAAGATGTCATCTATACTTAATATTATAAAGCTGAAGAGTTTGTTTGTTTGAACGCGCTAATCTCAGGAACTACTGGTTCGAAATGAAAAAATCTTTTTTTGTTGAATAGACCATTTATCAAGGAAGGCTTTAGGCTATATAACATCACGCTGTGACCAATAGGAGCGAAGAAACAGTGGAAAATGTGTAAAAAACGGGGAAAATAACTATTCCACGCGGACGAAGTCGCTGGCAGAAGCTAGTATAATATACAATCGACAGCGCTATTGATTGAGAATTGTATAGAATTGGCATACTTAACCTAACACTAAAATTGCATGGCCAGTTTTCGTTTAGTAATTTGGGTTTAGGGACAATGGATATATTTGCTTAGACGAAATTTGTGTTAAATTTTGTTCCCTCATTCCATAAAAGTAAAAAAAAAATTAGGACTATAAAACTTTTCACAAAAACAGTAGGTGTTCGTTGAATTTTATATCAGGTTAGGTACCTAACGACATCCTTTGAAAACTGGAGTACCAAAATATTCATAAAAAAAGTACATTAGGCCAACGATAAACAATTAGGCGTTTTAAATGAAACGTAAATAGCGTAACTCAATATAAACCTTCTTTGTAGTCCTACAAGTATTTAATTTATAATTTTACCGATATCGCCTTTCTTCGTATTGAAAAACGCTTTAAATTTAATTAACTCTAGTAAAGAACACAAAGGGAAACCATAGAAGTACGAGTATTTCTTCGAACATGAAGGAGGGTAAACCGGATTTAGCATGAATTGTTGCCAGCTACAAATAAGTAGGTAATTGTGTGACCAGTTTACCTAAAAATTATGTAAGTAATAGAAAAGAATGGAATAATTCCTTACTTGTTACATTTTCAACTAGCTTTTTTATCGGTAGTGAGGTTAGACATCTGCTAGTTGTTATTATCAGGTCATGGGTCATGGTCATTAGGCTGTCATGTCAATCACAGACTAGGGGCCCTAGACAAGTGCCCAACGTTCAACGTTAACGTTAAACGTTAGCACCAAAATGTATGGGATTTGACATCCGCGAACGACTGTCACGTACGTCACAAACGTTCGCGGATGTCAAATCTCATACTATTTCAGTCGTTTCGTTTAACGTTAACGTTGAATGTTGGCACCTTGTCTACGGTCCCTTGTCTCCCATTGGTGGAACATGACCTCAATACTTGACATTTTAGATTCTCATTGAACTATAAATTAAATAAAGCATCAAGCTAAAAAGAAAATAAAAAACTTTTACACTAGGTACAACTTTTAGCGTTAACTTAGGTATAACTTCATTTCACATTTGAAACATCCAAACTGAACGTGAACTGAACCTATATACAAAATTTCTATTGATTCGATTAAAGTTATCTGAATCAAAATTGAGTTGCAATATTTCACCGGAACAAATTTATACATATTGCAAGTTGAATAAAGGCTCGTAGGTACGTAAAAAATATGACGCGAATATCCAACTTCTTAGCTACCTAAAGATTTATTTATGTCCAGAAAATGTGACGTAATTACGTACTTAATCTTGGACACTAGAATAATTTTGGTTAGTTAGACTTGGCTAATACCTTCTTTTATTGCAAAATTGCCTGAAATATCTTATGGACGGGAAGGCCATATATTTCAAAATATAGGTAGGTAGGTATATATTAACACTAAGCTATAAATATATCTACTACTTAGGTAAACTTTGCTTACACGTCCGTAAATTTTCGAATATTCAGCATCAAAAACGCCAGTGAACAGGCAATGTTAAAATGTAAAGAGCACGCCCGTGGACTGTCCCCGTTTCAAGAATTACCTATTTGGCAAAGTTTCATAAAAAATGCAGAGTTCAGCAAGTAAAGAGATGTTTAAATTTCGTTGCTTGTTTTTGACGGTTTTATTTCTTCAAACACTTTGAATGGAAAATGTGAATAAGTAATTTGCGAACAGTCTGGCTTTGTGTGACTGTGTGTGATTAGGTAGGTAGGTACCTTATTTAATTTTAAGTCAGTCTGGGATAACGTGATTCCACTTTGCTATTAGTCACAATAACGGTAGATCTTTGCGGATTTTGCTCTTCCTTTACTTGACGAGCTTTTAAACCTCGAACGTAAATATTGGAGGTAAGTATATCAAATCAAATAATTTATTAGTAAATACCTAGATCTTAAAAAATAATTTTCCACTTTAGCGTTAGACTATTATTGCTTTGTAGAAACACCGCAAAAGACTTAGCAGAAAGTGATTTATTCAATGTCATATATACTACATAGTAAACCTTCCTCTTGAATCACTCTATCTATTAAAAAAACCGCATCAAAATTCGTTGCGTAGTTTAAAAGATTTAAGCGTAAGTACTTACATAGAGATATACCGATATAGGGACAGAAAAAGAGACTTCGTTTTATACTATGTAGTGAAGTACCTATACTTACAAGATTTTATATTGAATATAGTAATCTACCTATGTATCCGTTCCACCTATTTATTAGTCGATAATGTTAATTAGGCAACCTTAGACAAAAGGGTCAGACATGAACCCATAAAAATGCCAATGTAACATGCGATTACCAAAATTAACTAGTATTACTTTCGCAAGAAACCGTACAAAGGTCGCGAATGTCAGGATGACAGCCACGTCCGGAAGCGGTCAAGTCAACTGACAATGACTCATGACCTGTTGTAAACCGAAAGAGCGTATGTGTATATAGGGAATGGGTTACATATGCCCTTTTTGCTTGACGTAACTGAGATCCTTTCTGGAGTGTCAGTGGGAGCACTATAAGATGGTGTTTTAGTGGGACCTGTTTTTTCTAGTAAGTGACATAATGATATAATATGTTGCTTCATTTAACAGTGAAGAAGTTTTATGTGAAACTAGCTGTGCCCGCGACTTCGTCCGCGTGGAATAGTTATTCTTTATATCATATTTTCCCCGTTTTTTACACATTTTCCACAGTTTCTGCGTTCCTATTGGTCGCAGCGTGATGTTATATAGCCTAAAACCTTCCTCGATAAATGGTCTATCCAACAAAAAAGTTTTTTTTCAATTAGAACCAGTAGTTCTTGAGATTAGCGCGTTCAAACAAACAAACAAACTTTTCAGCTTTATAATATGTGAAATACCTAGAAAGTTGGAATGAAACAACTATTAACGGATTTAACTCGCGTATTTTTATTTTATTTTTTGAGCTGTTAATAGTTGTTTCATTCCAATGTGTAATAACCGCGAAGGCATCAGAAATTACCTAAAAACTTTTTAATAATAATATAAAATTTTAATAGGCATGACTGGGCAAATAAAACAAAATTCTAACTCTATTTCTAATCTGCCAGTTAGATTATTAAACATGATAAATAGGTACCTAAGTGATATTAAAGATTGATTAAGTTCGGGAGGGGTGGCTTGTGACGTCACCTTATGGTATATACTGTACGCGTATCTTCGCCATTTCTTGATCGATAGAGAAAAGAAAAAATACGTCTCCAATAATGGTTCATAATCTACTTAAGTACGTAATTGTCAAAGAAAAAAAACGTTAGGTAGGTATTATAGAGTCAATCTACTTCACTTGTAATCTATGTAGGTACCTACTTTTTAAAGAAAGTATCTGCGCATAGTGCCAACCTAAAAAACACAAAATCTGTAAGTATAGTCTTTTATTTTGCTGGACCATGGTCACTTCTCCCGTCTGCCATTAGCTGCTGTCACCCTGTGACCCGTATAATTGTTCCTCCTGATTGGATAATAGTGGTACTAACAAACGGAAGACGTATAAGAAACTATAGGTGCGTGTGCATAAACATTTTGCTTACTCATATATGATTATCTATATAGGTATTAATTTCGTTAACAAGAAATGAGCAAGAAAAAATAATAATGATTGTACCTACCAAGACAATTTAAAAAAATGGAGACCTATATATCGCACACCTAGATCTAAAGGGATCTAACTCAAAAACCGGAAGATTTGAGTTATGCACACCATCGGATTCCAGCAAAACCCACCTACACTAAAACAGATTGCAGCTAATATAACTCTGCAAGCTTTATTATAAAAAGTATAAATTTACACAGAAAACTCATGCGTGCATATGGACATATTAATCAGTTTCTTGCCTCTCCTGAAAAAGTACCTTTTTTGGGTTAGCTCTCATTAGATCTAGGTGTGCGATATGTGGGTTTGAACCCACGTTTATGCATTTTTTTCACTCATGTCTTGGGTACAAGTACTCTTATTTATACTTAATTGTAAAACGAATGAACGCAAAAATATTAAACGAATTTTCGATAATAGGCATGACGACAGTTTTCTTTTTTAGCCCATGAAGTTAATTACCTAACTACTTACCAAAAAATATTGGACACGTACTTTTTTTCTTTTTGCAATCGAACAATAAATTACGAAAATAGTATGAATCGTAGGTACCATATCGGCGGCCTGTTGGTCTAGTGGTCAGAGGCCCTGACAACAAAACCGGAGGTTGCGGGTTCGAATCCCGCTAGGGGCAGATGTCAATGTGATGAGCACTGGCATCTGTACCTGAGTCTTGGCTGTCTTATATGTATTTATGTATATTTATCCGTTGTCTAGTACCCATAACACAAGCTTTGCTTAAAATGGGACTAGATAATTGGTGTGAATTGTCCAAAGATATTTAAAAAAAAAAAATCGTGACATCACGAGCATCCATTTCCGAATTTAAAAACTGCTTATATCTGTCATTTTTTCTACCGAGTCCTTTTTCATAACATATAATTGGCTGGCAAGTGGGTAGGTACTATTTTTCTGTAAGTCTTAAATTTAACGCTACTTTTTCAAATACCTAATATTTTTTTTTTTCGAAAATAGCTCGGAATATAAATAGTACCTACAATATCTTGTAATAGGTAAAGATAATTTTCAGTTACACATTACATAGGTAATGTTATGTGCTTAGAACATGACTGTATATTTTCCTGTTGACTCATTTGTACTGATATAACAATAGAGCTACTTACTAGTCAATAACATTATGACTATGATGAAGATGATTTTTAAGGAAAAAACAATTTTAGTCATTTAATACATAGTTCCATTATAATATACAATCATGTAGAAATCACTGTACATTCTTAAATATTTAAGATTAAAGTTCAGAAATTAGAATGTAGTAGCTTGCACTGAATGTAGGTAGGTAAGTATGTATTGTCGTGATAATGTAAAAAAATAATAATAAGTATATTTTTTTGTAAAATTTGTTCAGAAAATATTAACATGTTGTCCAAATTTTTTTTTAATTTACGACTATAAGTACCTATATTGAAATTACTATTAAATACTGCACCTAAGTATGTATTTATTTTAAGATTATTTACTAACGTTTCGAGAACGTTTCAATTTTACATTTGAAAAAAAAAAATTGATTTACAAACATCAAAATAATAATAAACTGACTAAATATTATGCTAAATGCCTCGTCTAAATCGTAAATCCATACAGAACTTAGAACGTCGTAAGACCACACCTGTAGGCCATAAAGCCTCTACTAACTTAACTGCACTTATTGCATCATTAATATTGCACCGGGTTCAGTCTGCAATAGCACAATTTAATATAGTTACTGAATTCAATATTGAATACTAACATGTTGTACCTACGTAAACAAGAGGTTAATCGTAGGCATGATTTTCCAATGAGGTCCAAAATAGCTCACAGTTGAAGAGGCTTATGTCCAGAGTGGCTTGTAATTAAAGAGGCTTATGTTCGGAGTGGCATGTAATTAAAAAGGTTTATGTCCAGAGTGGCATATAATTAAAGAGGCTTATGCCCAAAGTGGCATGTATTTAAAGAGACTTTTGTTCATAGTGGCATGTAATTAAAGAGGCTTATGTCCAAAGTGGCATGTAATTAAAGAGGCTTATGTCCAGATTGGCATGCTATTAAAAAGGTTTATGTCCAAAGTGGCATGTAATAAAAGAATTTTATGTCCAGAGTGGTATGTAATTAAAGATGCTTGTATCCAGAGTGGCATGTAATTACAGCGGCTTATGTCCAGAATGGCATGAAATTAAAGAATCTTATGTCGAGAGTGGCATGTAATTAAAGAGTCTTATGTCCAGAGTGGCACAGAATTAAACATCCTTATGTCCATAGTATGTAGCTAAATTATATATGACTATGTCCCGAGTGGCATTTAATTTAGGAGGCTTATGTCAAGAGTGGCATGTAATAAAAGAGGATTATGTTTGGAGTGGCATGTAATTATAAAGGCTTATATCAGGAGTGGCAAGGAATTCGAGAGGTCTATTTATAGAGTGACATGTGACTGGAGAGACATATGTCAATATACCTCTCCAGATATAGGCTGATACAAGCAAGAAGGTTTTAACAAAAACAATTAAGTGATCGACCTTCATGAATAAACTTGACATTCCAAGGGCAGTACCAGTACTTCACGGTCAAAGCAAGTCGTAACAAGTACTTATTAAATTACCCCTAATGCTGAGTGACGTAAGTCAGTTAACAAGTTTAGAGGTTATTTTCAATCTGTACATTGTGTAAGCTACTTCGCAGTTGTCGATAATCCGACAATTGTACGGTTATAGTGAATCATTCAGGCACTCGATACTGACTGATATAGGGAACTAGATGGTGTTTGGACCTAGATGTAACTATGAAAGTAAGAAAAGAAGAAAGAAAGAAATTTTGTTTATTTCCCACA
The DNA here is from genome assembly GCA_038024825.1 of Polylopha cassiicola. Classification (NCBI taxonomy): domain Eukaryota; kingdom Metazoa; phylum Arthropoda; class Insecta; order Lepidoptera; family Tortricidae; genus Polylopha; species Polylopha cassiicola. Next base: position 3,139,832 of record CP149053.1, on the reverse strand, counting down.
GATTTAGATACGTTTATTCATCCCGCGACGCTGATTTTCAGTGGGGCCAGTGAGAGGAAGAGATTTACAGTAACACATCAATATCGATCAACATTACATCAGACCAATAAGTGGTTCACTACATATAAATTAAACTTAAGATACTAAAAACAGTGAAATCAGTTAATAACAAGCGATAGATATAATTATAATATGTAATGTATTTTTTTCTCGCCTTATCGACTCGCGCACGAAGAATGTTATCTATGAAAACGACAGAAAATTCTTGCTGCTTATTATGGTGAATTGTCGACATCTTGTCATGTCGATATCGTTTCATTGTCGCGGTCGTCTGTCATATATCGGTTTCGCCACGTCAACGTTGAACATTTCTTCATGTCAACATGAAGAAATGTTGCTATATCAATATTGTCTTTATAGTTACTTAATAAAATATTTTATTAGGTAAAATTATAACCCAATTTGTTTAATTGTTCCAAACACTAGTAAGATTTTAATTTGACAACATTTGATATCTCTATCAAGTCCTCAGGCAAGGTGGAGTGACGATTTGCGTAAGATGGCTGGCAGGAGCTGGATGCAAGCAGCCCAAGATAGAGCAAAGTGGCGTGCAATTGGAGAGGCCTATGTCCAGCAGTGGACTGCGATGGGCTGATGATGATGATGATGATGATGATATCTCTATATCTTACCTTTTAACCGATTTACGACCGATGCGTAAAGGCATAGGTAAGTATAAGTGTGTGTTTAAATCTCTCTGGGGTCTCTTTTTCTACTCTTGCCTTACACGGTCTACCAGGATCTGATGGCAAAAAAAAAGTTTAAAAAGTCCTCTGTATCGCTAGCGTCAATTCCTTTTTTCCCTTTTTGCCACAAATAACATTTTTATCATTTCTATTGTCTCTAATTCCGTGCTAGGAACTTCCGCTAGTGTGGCTTCACCTAACTCGATTTGCAAGCTATATCCTGACATGGATTGGTAAGGATTCAGTATTCCAATAACGTGGGGTAGGTTAACGTAAGTACCTACAATTATAAGGTAACGCGAATTTTAGTTTGAAATTAATGGTTATTAACAATAAAACTTCGCCAATTAACAATATAATTATTTGATTGGTATACATGTATTTATAAAAAAATATGTTTTTTTCAAAGAAAATCCGAATAACGGCTAATTTTTGCCGTTGAAGTTAAATAAAAAAAAATATCTATAAAAAGGTTGTTTTTGTTACACAATAGTAACCCAAGAACGGCTGAACAATTTGGCTGAAAATTAGTGGACGGGTAGCTTAAAACGAGGAGGCGGACATAGAGTACTTTTAATTAGGTAAATATGTACGTTTCTGTGAAAAAAAAGGGTAAGTACCAATATAGCATGATTTCTGCCCACTAGGTACCTACATGGTCTACTACTGTGCTACCTGTAAAACGGACACGCTTTCATCTTAGCGTGGCTTAAGAGTCTCCTTTCAGGAGTCTCGCCACCCGTCCGGTTTTGCAGTGAAGGCCCATTAGCTGGCCAACTGCGCTTCAGTATTCAGTTCGAAAAAAAAAAAAAAAAATCATCTTAGCGAGTATCTATAAAGATTATTGTATACTACCAATCCTAAAAAAAAAACATCTTTCCTAAAATCAAGTAAGTTTGAGGTAACTGGGATCTTAAATCATAATCCATCCACCCATCCCATTACAGTCTCATCAATGAATATTTATAATAAAAGTTTGTTATTTGGCGTTATCGTGGCTAAAATGTAAATTGTTCCCAGAATACCGCTCCTCCCCTAATATTGACATGAACAACTAGGCCGACGCTCCCCGTAAAATTTAAATTACAGCAGATCAAGCGTGTCTGGTTTACTACGGTACTACGAAATACATTACGATAGGGAAGTAAGGTCAAGGCTTCTAATTCCGGCATACTTTTGAGCTAGATCAACTTTGGTTAAAAATTTGAGACATTTATTTTTAAATATTTACCCATTGCGCGCATGTACTAGACTAATAATTTACTTGGCTATCAAGTAAAAGTATGATATTCCATGTATCTAGGTTGCTTAATTTATTATATATTTTTTATAAAAAAATGTCAGCTAGACGGAGTTTCCCGCCTGAGTGGGGCTATTCCGTCATGCAAGCAGTTTCCCTAGAATTACGCAGTTTTTTCAAGTCTTAGCTAGCTGAAAATGAACACACGTCGATTTCAATCAAATATGTCTTATAAGACCTTAGATATAAGATTTACAATAGGAGTTATCCGCAAACACAATTTTTTGGGGCTATTCCGGCATATTTTGCCAAACAGATGAGCTCAACCTTTTAAAATTTTACTAATATATATATTTTTTATATATATTATTTCATAAAATAAGGATTTATGCATTTTGCAGTCCGGAGTATTTTCGTACTACGTTCTATCGAATTACTTACTCATATATTTCATCACAGCTAAGCTTATTATGGCCAGATTAACAAGTGTACCTATTTTAAAATGTAATACACTAAAAAAATGTTGACAATGTCTGGAATCGGGAAATACCGGCATATGACAGCTTTGCCCCTTAAAAAATAGACGGAATTCCCCACTTGACTATTTTGAAGTTGTTAATTTTTAATGGTGAATTACTAAAAACTATCGGGATTTTACGCATCACGAACAGGCAGACACGTTTATACATATCATAGACGTTGTAATAAGAATACAAACAATCCTAGAAGTCTAACTGTTTCATATTTATCTTCGATCAAACTGCATAGTACTATACTCGCACTTCGACTTCGAAACGCAACTGAACTTTGAAAGCAGATATTTTTCTTCCTTTATTGCACAGCGTTATGGGTGTTTTTTAGTTTGCATTAGAAAACCCTACTGCTTTACCAACTGAGCCGGCAGCGGCGAACTGTGCTTAGATTCGCCAGAAACGTGTACGTGACGGAATAGCCCCATAGACGGAATTAGAAGCCTTGACCTTACTAAGAAATAGTATGAAATATTGTATTTATCAGAAAGAAAGTGAATTAAAATGAGTTTCATTTGTTTATTGTTAAGAAAGAGAGTTACAGTGAGTCATTTTGTTTTTTGTTAGGACATTATATTAGAGTAAGTTCATTTTGTTTATTGTTAGGTAGGGACCTTTTAATATAAGCAGTTAATCAATACATAATAATATGTTTAGTCAGCATTCAATATAACTATCGTAGCTAAGAAATATGAAAACTTAAGTTTCAGCATCCGATTTTATTTATTTAAGTGTCCATTTGTTTCCTATTTTTTAAAAAGCCATTTATTATATGAGTACCTATTTATGTCACAAACGTTCAGGATCTTTTAAAAATGCTACCGTATTTTTGCTGATATTTCGCTATCTTGTCACGTTTTCCACGAAAACTACGTCAACATCGCCATCATAGTTTCGTATTTTCGTAAAGACTTTCAAATATATTTACTTACCTATATATATATATGGGTAGGTAGGTACATATTTAGCTAGCTTTTTCTCTCGAATTTGTCCAAGTATTTTAAACCCCTGATACTTACTAGGTATGTGCGTAGTATTTTCATCCTTATATCAATCCTATATAAAATCTGTTATAATCAGTGACGCTACAAAAGATAAAAATTAAAAATAGTTTTGAGACAAGTTTACTTGCGCAAAATTTAAAAATGACCCATCTACCACTTTAGAAGTCTTATATATATACGGAAATTATCAAAATTTTCGTAATTTTATTCGAAAATAGAGTGGTGTTTTTTGTTCAGCTGCATAGGTAGGTAATTTAGAATATAATTCGCGTGTTGGAAATGAAAGTGACCTAACTCCAAATGTCACTAAGTAGAATCTTTAATGGAGTAAGTAACGATATATTTTTAATTGAGTCATTTTTGTTCTTAACATTATTATATATGTGTTATTACCTAAAATATCGCTGTAATTTGTTACTCCATTTAAAATTGATAAGATTCTATACCGTCAAATTTATCTTCGCAATATTTGAAAATGATCCAAATCAATACCTACCTACTCGTAAATGAACTCATTAGAACTAATGGTAGGTATTGAACCATAGATCAGACTCAAACTCAAATAATCATTTATTTAGGCTAGGCCCTAACAGGCACTTGTGAATGTCATCGTTAAAATTAATATACTTACTTTTTCCATTTAGCAAAAAAAAACCTCTTGAGAAGAATCGAGAAGAAACTCAATGAGGTATAATTTTTTCAATATATTACAATTTCACTTAAGTATAAATTATGTACAAATTACAATATGTATGTAATCTAATTACATTTAAAAAAAAATATATAGGAGAAAAATAACAATAGGTACTGGAGATGTATAAGGTCTCCAGATGTCAAAAGACTAAATTAAATTTACTGGAAATGTAAAGGTTTCCAGGAGCCAAATATAAAATAAAATTACAGGAGAAAAAAAGAAAAAATACTCAATGTAAAAAAGACACTATGATGTCTCTAGTCAGATTCGTTCAAAGCAAAAGTATGTGAATATCACTAAAGTCCAGATATTGATGGAATTTGGATCGATAACAGTTATCGTAGTAAATATTTGATCCATACAACTAAACACAATAAAAACCGTGGACCGTAGCTAGTAGACAATATCGCAAAACGGGTACAAACCTTACAGTTTACAGCGCGTGAAACTATCGATTTTGAAGTTTCAAACTTCAGTGAACGTAAAATCGGGAACGAGTTTGCAGAAGTTGCACAAGTTTTAATATAATTGCCAAGTTACGATTTGTACAGGTCTCCCGGTATACTGAAAATATTTTGACGTCTAATAGTAGACTCTTTTAGTGCTAATTGATAGTACTTACAAACCAAAAGGCACAGTTTTATGGTTTTTGTTTAACATTCGCGAACAAAACGTCATGTAGTCAGTTTTCGTTCGTTTTGTTACGTTATTTAAAAAAAATATGAATAGGTACCGTCGAAACCCCTAACTTCGCCTGGATTTTGACACATTTTGCAACATAACTTGTTAATTTGAAAGTATTCTAGACCGTTCAAAGAAAAAAACTAATTAAAGGACTCCTGTCCATCTTTAGAGACCATTAGAGCATTGAATTTCAATGGCTAACATGGCAAAAAATGGACAAAATGGTGCTAGGCGAAGAATGGGTATTTTTCCCTAACTTCGCCCATGTATGCCTGACCGCTTATGTACGGAATTACTTACTAATGACCGTCTTATAAAGGTATTCAAGAGTTCTTATAGAAGTATAAATCTACTCTTATATTGTTAAATGTCCACAAAAGACATAAACAATTATCTCTCTGCCTTTCCCTTGCTCAGATCAAATCTGAACGAAACTTCATATTAAGTAGGTACTAGATTTTTGTAGCCAACTGTACCATGTAAATTTCTTAGTTAATTTATAAATAACTTTCTCTCATAATACTGTTTACAACTCAATTTTAGATTTTAATGAAAATTTACAATCGTTACACGAGAATTCAAACTTTATAATTTATTGGAAATAGGTAATTTCTAAGTTAGTACAATTTAACCTATCGACTTCCGTTAAAATTTAACGATTGAGTAAAATTTTATGGGAATATTCTCGATCGAGAAATTTTCTCGAGAATATTTCTCAAACGAGAATAATATTTCACACGTGTAATCAGCTTGTAAGCGTAGCGTGGAAAGTTTTTGTCGCGCGAGAAACCATCTGTCACTGTCATTCCGCAATGGATAAAGGAGCCAGACTGTAAGACAAAAGCCTTTAAAAGTTTTCAAAATGGGCCCCATCCCTAGAGATTATACTTATTCACATAAAAATACATACTCCATAAAAAGTAAATGTAGTATAATATCATAGAGATAAGCAAGCGCGTGCAGTGCTCGAGCGTGAGTATAGCGCCAGGGTAGGCACTCCATACATTAGTGACTCGGTGCCTGTATGTAATGCACGCCCTTGGACAGATAAGACTATGTTATTGAGAACTTAAGGACGAAGGTAGCTACTGCCATTTCATAGATTTAATTGGCAGTCTATCCGAGTTAAGGTACCTATACACACACTTTAAATAAATACTAGCACCACTTTATATTAAACCTTGACCCGGTGTTATAATATGTAGGTACAGATTTTTGCCCTTTTTCTAAATTTACAATTAAAAAAAAATCACTAGGCACTTAGGTAATTAAAATTTACTTGAGAATAGACCATAGACAATTGAACTATCTATTTACAAATAACTAAGGTACTCAAAGAGGAACTATTGCCAGTCAAAATTGAGCCCTATTATAGCTTAATAAAGTCTATATGAGAAACCATAGATTGTTTTCACCAAGTACGAATTGGACCAAGGCATTACTTTTTACCTTAGAGAATATATCAACTGGAGTCCGCTTCGACACTATTCGTCATACAAAATTTTTAGCCACTTTTAGCGGGGGACGAGGTAGGAACACATACAAAAAACTGCACACTGATGTAAAAATAATTCTTATCGTTACACACGTATACTAATAGAAACTGTCAACACTAGGCGGCATTTATTCACACTAGCAAAAACAAGACTATAAACGTCGTATCCGTACACAAGTTTGAAATGTATTAGTAGCCAAACTGAACCGATTACATAGTGCTTGATTAAGTGGCTGTCGATACATTTATCTATATTTGACACAAAATGGCGGATCAACCAATTTATATTTTAATATAAATATGTTAACTTCATACATAATAATGTATTTACTTCTTTTAATTCATACTATTATAGAAATGAACATTAGTTACTACGTAGTTCAATAAACAAGTTATTTTCTTTTAATAATAATGCTTAAACAATTACAATTACCCACTATGTTTAACATGAAAAAACAGGCAAATGTCTATTACAGCTGAGCTGGAGAGATAACAATATCAACAACCATAATTAAAAAAAAATTACAAAATAGACAACCGAATCCCAAGCTGCTGGTACGCTTAAAGCATTTGAAATTCGAAGAAATAAAATAATACTTGATATACTGAAATATACGCATACTTCTTATCATCTGTACTGTAAATTCATCGACATTGATATTGTCCAGTAAGTACATCTCTAACCGTATTTTGATCATGGATTCTATTATCGCTTTTAACTCAAAGGACTTAACGCCTAGTATCGGATACACTACTCTGCAAAATTTTTATACATGTGTTACCATTACTCCTTGTTGACCATAGACTATCATAAAAATTTTTAAACGATTTTAAACGAATAAAAACGTAATCGATGCGTGAATCGATGCATCTCGCGTGGTGAATGAGAAAATAATTATTTGAAAAATAACAATTAACGAACAAAAAAAATACCTGCAGATGAAAGGAAATACTGTTTTTTTGTATATCTGATACAGTGGATGGATTTATGCAACTTATTTTAGCGCAGGAAGACATTTTTCGGGAGCTCTTTTCTCTTCGATATCGATTGTGACACTGTCAAAGTGACCTGTTTGAAAACAGTTTTTACAAACGCGTTAGATAATTTATCTTATACCTTGGCAGAGGGGAACGCCTGTCGACGCGTACTCCAGTTGATATATTCTCTAAGCTTTTTACGGACTACAGCCCTCTGTGTATACCTGACATTATTGCTGCTCACCCTCTTTTATATCCTCACTCTATGACCTTTTCTATTAGTTAGGTTGGTACTTAATTAAAATGTTTAAACATTTTTATAAGTAGGTTATATTATTATGTGGATTAACCTGAAATGATTCTTTGGGTAAACATTTTAAGTAAGTACCCAGAATATATCTAGTTACTTATTATTATATATATAAAAGTCAATTGCTGTTCGTTAGTCTCGCTAAAACTCGAGAACGGCTGAACGATTTGGCTGATTTTAGTCTTGAAATGTTCGTGGAACTCCAGGGAAGGTTTGGAAATAAAAAGAAAAAAAAACTGTGTACGCGATACGAAGTTCGCTGGGTCAGCTAGTATTATAGTAAGTACAATATTATTATCTAGATAAAGGTAAGTACCTACCCCCTAGCTAACTGCTAGTTTATTAGGTACTAGCGGTCCGCCCTGGCTTCGCAAGGATCCTTAATTATTATCAAAATTCAATATAGCCTATGTCACTCACGAATAGTGTAGCTTCCTAACAGTGAAAGATTTTTTCAAATCGGTCCAGTACTTTTTGAGCCTATTCATTACAACCAAACAAACAAAGTTTTCCTCTTTATAATATTAGTTTCGATATCTACATAAGTATATTATAAATAGTAAGTAGGTACCTACCGCATGTACTCCACATTTTATTATCAGTAAATAAACAAATCAAAAACATAATGAAAACCATTTCCATATTCGTTGCTTCTAAATCTGGCTCTTCATTAGAACGTTCCAAAAATAAGGCCATAATAATACCTTCATATACGTAAAATAAAATAGATGCCATCGCATAAAATTGATAAACAATATTACGTGTATAATGGGTTTTATTTCCATAGACTATGGTTCAAATTCCGTTAACCCAGATACGACGCGGGGTTTCAAAACGGACCGGGGAAGCTGGTAGACGTTTTCCAACTAGCACTGCGTGTCGACTTGCGTAGATTGTAGATGGTTTTGGAACGTCAATGGCTGTGAGAATTGTTTATTCGAAATTTGAATTAGGATTTGATTTAAAAACAGAACAACAGAACAGCAACATTACTTAAGCTGGGATTCCACTAATGGTTTATTTCAATAGGAATTTATAAGTTAGGAATAAGCGTAGGTAATCGTAACTTTTTTTTTTTTTATTTCTCACAAGGATTATTTTAACATAAAAAATGTAGCTACCTACAGTTAAATTCATTAAAAAAATTAATAAAAATAATTAACGGTTTTAAAAATGAGACTTATTCATCCCCTAGGATTTTAAAATCCGTGTTTGATTAAGCTGAAGTCAATTTAATTTAGCGTGCACCCTTGGCGCGGGATTTATTTCTGTGTCGTTCTCTGTGCGTCGTGTCCGGGTCGGGAGGGGTTCCAGGCTCCAGGGCCGTAGCTTACATAACGAGAAAAGCGGATACGGCCCGGGTATTCGCGCTCTCGCTCGCACTGTACGGTCGCGATCGATTGGTGAGAGTTTTCCAACGATTTAAGAACGACTTGCGATTCTTTTAAATGTCGTATTATTTAACTAAATTAAAAAAAAAATGTTCTTTAAGACTTTAGAGGTGGGATTAATGATTTTGTTATCATTTTCATCTTTTTCTTATTTATATAAGCGTATTAGGATACATTGGAATTCATTATTATGTAGGTATAATAGCCGCGTAGGCATTCGTCTTAGGATTCGTTCATCGTATTAGGATAAAATCTGTTTTTTCTTACTAGCGCGTTCTTAGTAAATTATTACTTATTTAATGTCATTTAGGAACACAAAAATATCTCCAGTCTCGTGTTTGATAAGCTTGTTTATAAGAGCAATGCCATATTTTGACAGATGCTTTTTCATTATTTGTACTCGATAGCAGTATCTACAAGGAAAGTATTGTTTAAACATTTTAAATAAGGTAAGTATTAAAATATTGTTTACATAAGTAGGTACCTATTTGATGTTGAGTTTTATTCCTCGAAAGCTCTACTTAATTATTTTATTTATTGAATTTTACTAAGTAGGTACTCATATTTTTGCTAACTAATATTTTACTAACGATTAGAAAATGTTTAAAATGAAAAACTTTTTTTCTGTACCTCAGCATAATGATAAAGAATTTTACGATCAAATTTACAGAACAATGACGCAATTAATTATTGAATTATGATTAAGTTATACCAACTTATACCAATAACACAACAACATTATTAAATTCAACAAATCCAATCGCTAATTGGCTCCAGTCTACCGCGAGCCTTGCCCCCGCTCGCACATGTGCCGACCGCTCTGACATTTACGTAGTGCGCCCCGTGCCGCCGCGTCGACGCGTCGAGACGCACCCTTAAATACACAATTCCAAATTCAAACGTTCCATAACCAACTGGATTTCACTTTTAATCGAAAGAGGTGTTTACACGTTTATTTTTGTCTATGGTTTTTTTGGTGTTTTTTTTTAAATTGTTAATTTAAATCTGTGTATCGGACAGCGAAGCAACCCCTGGGAGTATTGCTATAGCAACCGTATGACGTCAAGTTCAGGGGCGGTTGGTGCATCGTTCAATACAGTCTCTGTATTTAACGTACGGATTTAAAGGTAAATTAATTTTAATAATTAAAAAAGTTGCTTAAGAACGTTAGTTAATTTGATTTTAAATTAGTGTTCGATGATTATAAATCGCTTAGTAGTACAATTGGGAACTAGTTAAAATGTGTCTATGACATATTCGTAATTTCTTAAATTTATGACTTGGGTCTAGCCCATTCTGCCTTGATAATAAATACGTTGAAATATTCAGGTCGGGAGTTATTGATGAAAATTTGTTTAAGGAAAATTTGTATGTCTAATAAAAAATATTTTTCTTATAAATATTTGTTTTTGTATGGAATAGTTTAAAACAAAAGGAGGTAGGTTAAAGGACGTACTTATATTGTGAGCTTTAAATATTATGTTCTTGTTTTTACTAAATAAATAAATTCTATAAATTTTATAAAATTGTCCATATTGATGATTTTAAATTTAATTTCGAATATCCCGCTAAATTTATTCCGCCAAATTATTAGTCAATTCCTAAAGTTTATAAAATAGTTACCTACTTACTTAAATGATCATAATTCTTATCTGCAACTGCCTATACTTAGCTATATCTTTAATATCTCATTTAATTCAATACGATGAGCATAAATGTTATCTAAAACTATACATTCATTATTTCATATTTAATTTATATTGTTAGATACTCGTGCGATAACAAAATTGAAATTATCAAGTCACATACTAACATATAAGTAGGTATGTTTTTATGAATCATACGTGATTTAAACGAGTTTACATATATACCTACTGTATGACTAAGTGCTTATTGATTCGCTAATTTCAAATCATCTTATGCCCTTGAAAATGTTTCCTTAAGTCATCATAAATCATCAACACGTCAAATACATGAGAAAATTCGGAAATATTTAAGTTTTCAAATAATTTGGCTATTTTAACTTTCGAGACAAAAACCTAATAATTTTTGATTAAGAATAAACATTACTACTGCAGTAAAATACGTTATATACTTATCGCTAGTAACTAGTGAGGTCTAGAAGTAAAATCCGTTAAATATCGCTAGTATCTCGCTAGATCTAGGGTCTAGCGGTAATGTACCAACAATGAGAGACAAGCTTGCCTGTGATTGGTGGAATTTGACAGCTGACTTCACTTGAAGACTAGCGATATTTAGCGGATTTTGAACTCGCGATAACCCCCATTGTTTTATTACAAAATTAAAGACTTAATAATTTCTAATGCCTTCGCGGTTATTACACATTGGAATGAAACAACTATTAACGGATTTAACTCGCGTATTTTTATTTTATTTTATTTGCTGGCGTTTCGTTTAGCGTTAGACTATTGTCAGCTCAATCGTGCTACGATTATGGAAACTGTAAAGAATCCGAAACGTCAGCAAATAAAATAAAATAAAAATACGCGAGTTAAATCCGTTAATAGTTGTTTCATTCCAAAATTAAAGACTACCAAATCGTTACCCGTATCCAAACTGTCGTCTATTGTTACCACAATAACTCTTTAACTCAGCTTGGCCAATTAGAGGACAAATTGCTTTGAGTTTCCTTTGTAACCTTAGATTGTATACAAGACTACGTTTCGACAGATATTCCTCTCATTGGAATGAAACAACTATTAACGGATTTAACTTGCGTATTTTTATTTTATTTTATTTGCTCACGTTTCGGATTCTTTACAGTTTCCATAATCGTAGCACGACTGAGCTGAAAGCAGTCTAACGCTAAAGTACTTTAGCGTTAGACTATTGTTGGAGTTGAATCCGTTAATAGTTGTTTCATTCCAATGTGTAATAACCGGGAAGGCATCAGAAATTATTAGATATTCCTCTCTACAAGTTATAGGCACAATTATCCAATTTATGAAGACTGTCACAGACTGTCACAGTAAATGTCAAAGGAAATGGACGAATAAAAATATGCGAGTTAAATCCGTTAATAGTTGTTTCATTCCAATGTGTAATAACCGGGAAGACATCAGAAATTATTAAATATTCCTCTCTACAAGTTATAGGCACAATTATCCAATTTATGAAGACTGTCACAGACTGTCACAGTAAATGTCAAAGGAAATGGACGGATAAAAATATGCGAGTTAAATCCGTTAATAGTTGTTTCATTCCAATGTGTAATAACCGGGAAGGCATCAGAAATTATTAGATATTCCTCTCTACAAGTCATAGGCACAATTATCCAATTTATGAAGACTGTCACAGACAGTCACAGTAAATGTCAAAGGAACTGGACGGATAAAAATATGCGAGTTAAATCCGTTAATAGTTGTTTCATTCCAATGTGTAATAACCGCAAAGGCATCAGAAATTATTAAGTACAGAGTAATTATAATAAACATTTTTGAGCTAGATGTCAGTATTACATTGAATCTGCTTGTTGGCAGGTGGTTAAAAATTTGCAATGATATACAAGGCAACAAAAAAAAAATGTAGAGCTGTGAAATATTTTATAGAATGAAATGAAACTATAATAACGGATTAAACTCGCGTATTTTATTTTCTTTACTGATGCTACTGTAATGGTAGCCGGGAAAGGGTGGTATCTTCATAATAGCTTGTAAAAGCTAAAATTGAATAAAATAAAAATACGCGAGTTAAATTATTTGAATAAATCATGTTTAATTTTGCAGCAAAACATTGAAAAATTACTTATAGGTACCAATCACAAAAACCATTTGACATTATATTAAGCATAATGAAATTTATTGTAATAAAATTATGATTTTTGCTGATACTGTAAATGTAGTTAAATCTGTATTGACGATCTCAATATGAGTGAATATAATTTGACATAGTAATTATTATTTTTCATTGGAATGAAACAACTATAAACGGATTTTAATTGGCTTATTGGATTATTTTATTCTGTTTTCTGATATTTCGAAAACTGTAGGTACAGTTTCCATATTCGTAGCCGAGTCAGCTGTTGATAGTCTAACGCTAAAGTAAATCCGTTAATATTTGTTTCATTCCAATGTGTAATAACCGCGAAGGCATCAGAAATTATTTTTTTTTTTTTTTTTATAATGTTATAATGTAATTTGTTCATATTATTTATCCTTTATTTTTGTTCTGACGATCTCAATATGAGTGCATATAATTCGACATAATAGTGTAATTGTACTGTATGAATTTTGAGAAATAAATAAATCTAATCTATAATAATCATTAAAGTTGATTTTGTTAAACGAAAACTTAGAATTTCAAGTACTATTTGTTTATACAAAGTACGATCTCGCTATAGAGTTAAACTAAAAAATCAATACCATTTTACAAACCGTGCAACACAGTGTCGTAATAACACTACAGCCTTTAAGCTCCATCATAACTTGACATCTTGCCAAATTAAATTGAACCTTATGTCATATTAGATAGAGTTGTTGAATAATTTGTCCTAAGATGGTCTTTACTTGAGATTTTTCCTTGAGTTCTTGCGTAAGAGTGTTGACACGCTGGTTCGGTGAAAACACTTTGGTTCTAAGTTTCGCTTTTAAACGTTTTGGTAAAGCTCTTAGGTAGTTGTATAGAAAATTGATTACTTACTTAAGTATGTAAGTATAATTTTATTTTAGTGTTTACTTAAAAGAATACTTAGATCTGTTTGTTAGGGATATAAGAATTTGGCTTTATAGTAGGTATAAAAAAGTTCGTAAAGTTGTTTAATTGTATAAAGATAATAATATCTAATAACCAACATAAAAAAGACGTAAGTAGGTATTTTTTTATTTACTTAATTTAATTTAGAGAAAATTCTGTGATTATACTTAATCTATGTACTCTATCTATGTATCTTCGTATCGTATCTTCTTTATTTTTTAAGCAGCAGTAAACTATCGTCGTGTTACGAATATGGAAACTGCAAAGTTTTCTAAACGTCTGCAAATAAAATGAAATGCGCCTGCGCGAGTTAAGTCCGTTAAAAATTGTTTCATTCTAACCGCGAAATCATCAGAAATTATTAAGTCTCTTCATAAAAAATACTAAAAATGACTAATAGGTAAATATACCGTCAAATCTGTTTTAAATTTACAAATTATCTCTATGTTACAACTCACACGGGCACTCTCTAAAAAGTTACGTAATTAAATTCCTTAATTCGCAAATGTCGATGCCTCTAGCCCATGCAGCCTTTCTTTACTATAACTATCTCTTTCTCTTCTATGACAAACGAAAGTGTCAGATATACTTCCTATCCATTGCTGATTCAACTGGTACTAAGTGACCCAGAAAACACCGTTCGTCTTGAATGCAAACGTAGGTGTGTCATAACAAACGCACACCAACAAATATTTGTGTAGGTATGTTATAGTAATATTGTGATGGTGTGTGTAATAGTAATATTGTGTTGGTGTGCGTGGCACGTACTGACCAAAGAGGTCAGGGCTTTGAGAACTATGGGTCTTCATAGGTCTCATAGAGTTTTTTTATTGTCTATGCAAGGATTGTATTTGCATAGAGGTATGAAATATAAATGTACGTACTTATATGAACTAAGGTCCTTCCATTTATAAAGTATGGTCTGAGTATTTAAGGACAAGTTGTGTCGGAATATTTTTTTGTCTTATAATTAGGTAGGTACCTACCTAAGTGCTTTATTGTTTAATAGAATGCCGGTCTAGACAGAATCAGGAGTATTTGAACCTATCAATTATGACCTGACTCTTGCTCCTAGCTTATTCAATTACTAGTCTAGTTATTTTATTCTAATTTAATTTACTATTTCGTTTGTTTGTTAGTTTAAACATAGGTAGTAAATTTGTTGACAATTTCGAATTTGATAAGTAAATATATATAATACTATAGGTAAGTATAAGTAAGTTGGATAGTAGATACATTGGAATGGGGTAATTTTGTGCTGATGTTTCAAAAACTTCACAGTTCACATAACCTCCTGCCGCCCAGCACATTTTGGTCAAAGATGGGATAGCAGTCCACATCCCTTTTTATAGGTTTACATGGTTCCGGCCCACGACTTTCGGCAGATGAAAACTTGAGTTATCGTTGTCGTATGAATGTATTGTTTTTATGGTATCATAAGTGATATGTATAAAAGGCTTTGAGACTAAAAAAACACCGAAATTCGATGTCTTTTTTATAGGTATCTGGGTTATAACAATAAAAAATATAAAAATATGAAAATCTATATTTCTGTGTTTATTCCGATATCTTATATGCCTACGTGTTGGTCTTTTACGCTACTATAGTGTATTTTTGTTAAATTGCAATAAAGGTAACGCATTTTATATATTTCCTTAAAATATATAATTTTTTTACTACGTCTGCCACTTGTTAGCATTAATTTTGGCCATATACTGGTAATTTTCCGTTCACGACATTCAAATTCTATGACTAGAGTATGTCTTTATTACCGGAAACGGAATGGAACATTAATAAAATGGAAAATGAGCTGACAATTAGGCACCAAACTTGACCATATCGAAGTTTTGGCTAAAAACGGGGTAACCGCCCATATACCTTTATAAAATCCCATAGAGTCATAACAACTAATTCGAGTGGAACACTAATTTTTCATTATGATTAGGTTATAATGGGAGTGAATTGTGAAAACAAAACAATAGAAACACTTTTGTTTTACAAATTGTTAATAAACATAGCGAAAAGATCAGTAATCAAAACAAGAATAGCGGTTATAACCCGTAGACCTATTAAAAACTTTGAATACCTTGGTGCTCATATGCCTTTTAATAGGTCATCCGATTATTAGTTGTTGTATTTATAATGATATCAACTGAATGAATAAAATAAATATGCTGTAACAAAGATGAACATCTTAGGCAACACTCACACCAAAAACTCATACGCAATCTGCCGAGATAGCAAAGAAAATCACAGATTTACTTACCCCTTCCTCGACCTCTCGACATTGTTTTGAATATTACGCCAAAACTAACAGATGATGTTTAACAGACTGACATCTAGTGTAAACGTTAAATATGACGTATGCGTTTTAAAATCATTTAAATGTAATATGCGGTAAATTTAAAGTTCTATGACAAGTCAAAGTTGAAGACCTTTTAAAAGGACGTTGGGCGTCAAGCTGTTAAAATCAGCAACACGCTTGGGCCGGAACCACTACTCAGCTGAAGACCTTTAAATAGGTCATTGGGCGGCAGGAGGATAATATTCATAGGATACATGTAGCAAACGGAACAAAACGTAAGTACTTAACCATTTATTTGAAACTGCTTAGGTACCTGTTTTGTTACAATTCGTAATAACCGCGAAAGCATCAAAATATGTTTGTTCTACTTTTACATAATCATTTTCCTAGTGCATGAAAATACTGCGATGATAATCCGGCTAATCGTTAGATACCGAATTGAAACGCCTTATCACAAAACTATTAGATACTAGCTTCTGCCCGCGACTTCGTCCGCGTCGAACTCCTCCTTTTTTGCAGTCGGTTAAAAAGTAGCCTATGTCCTTTCTCAGGCTCCTGACTTTCTTTGTACCAAATTTCATTTAAATCGGTCCAGTAGTTTTAGCGTGAAAGCGTAACAGACAGACAGACAGACAGACAGACAGAGTTACTTTCGCATTTATAATATTAGTATGGATATGGATTAGTATGGATATTAGTATGGATTACGGCTGCCACATAGGTATACCTATAAGTACCTATTTGTTAATTAATTATCATATTGTTATGAAAAAGGCACTACTTAAGTAGATCTACTACAAATCACCTGTATAAACCAAAAGCTACTATCAAGCAACTATATTTCACGTTTACTAGAATAGTGACATCTCGAAATGTGCCACCATGCGAATTCATATTTTAACGTGCAGACTTACAGTCGTAAATGGAGTAACATAATATTTCGAGATGTCACGTTCTGGCAGACGTGCGATTTGTACACTTTCCATTTCACTACGAACTACTGAGCTAAAGAAATTAGAACACCATACCGGTTCCCAAGGCTGTTGCAATAACTGTCATTGT
The DNA here is from genome assembly GCA_038024825.1 of Polylopha cassiicola. Taxonomy (NCBI): domain Eukaryota; kingdom Metazoa; phylum Arthropoda; class Insecta; order Lepidoptera; family Tortricidae; genus Polylopha; species Polylopha cassiicola. Next base: position 3,122,680 of record CP149053.1, on the reverse strand, counting down.
TTTTTATTCTCAACTAAAGTGAAAGAGACAGTATGATACAAATAAAATGCATTAGAAAGGGATGCACTGCGTCATCAGGGCCATCTTCAAAAGCTCCGGTAAGTACAACATAACTGATTATGTAATGCCGTGGAAATTTAACTGCCCATAAAGCCTGAGTTTCGAAAACGGTTTAAGAAATGCCTTATTTAGATTAGATTTGTACTGTTTTTTGTGGATATGGAAAATAGCGTTTAAGCTCTTTTGGTTGTGTTTTTAAAGTTTGCTTGGATGCACATAGTACAGTACTTACCTAGGATTTTTTGACATACTTACTCCCTCTCTCTCTATCTTTCTTTCTCTCTATGTTTATTGGAAATATTTTAAATTATACTTAAACTTTAACTTAAGTAGAGTTAAAAAAAGAATTAAGCGATAGACTATCGTCAGCAATTGTGCTACGGATATGGGAACTGTAGAGTTTTCGAAACAGAAAAATAATACAAACGATTAGAATGAAACAACTGTTAACGGATTTAACTCGCGTATTTTTATTTTATTTTATTAGCTGACGTTTCGGATTCTTTACAGTTTCCATAATCGTAGCACGACTGAGCTGACAATAGTCTAACGCTAAAGTGCGTTAGACTTAGCGTTAGACTATTAGACGCTAAAGTGCGTTAGATACATAGGTATAAGTAATATTTATTAGGTAGCGCCACAAACAAAAAAATATTGTTAATCCTACTTAGGTATTAGAATTTCCTACTATAAGCCATTACATTGAAATTCACTTATTGTAGGTTATGTCACTCGGGAATAGTGTAGCTTTCCAACAGTGATTTTTTTTTAAATCGGTTAAAGTTGTTTCATTCTAAAAATACGCGAGTTAAATCCGTTAATAGTTGTTTCATTTAAAATAGCTTACTTAACTGATAGTAACTACCTACTATGACGTTATCAAATTAATCATTATTCATTGGAATGAAACAACTATTAACGGATTTAACTCGCGTATTTTTATTTTATTTTATTTGCTGACGTTTCGGATTCGCGAGTTAAATCCGTTATAGTTGTTTCATTCCAATGTGTAATAACCGCGAAGCATCAGAAATTATTAATCATTATTTTTAAACTTTTTAAACATTGGCAAGGCAGTAGCAAATGAGTCCAAGATGGCCGATTCTCATCCGGAAGAGGCACCAATACGTAATTTCCTTCTTAACTCCCCTCGCTGGAATTGGGTCGCTAGGTATATGCACTTTTATGACACGTATTGCCAATTCTTGTTATATTTGGATAATCTTTACTAATATTATAAAGAGGAAAGGTTTGTTTGTTTGGATTGAATAGGCTCCTGAACGGCTGGACCGATTTTAAAAATTCTTTCACTGTTGGGAAGCTACACTTTTCCCGAATGACATAGAATATAAAAAAAAGATGATCCGTGCGAAGCCGGGGCGGACAGCTAGTAATATAGGTATAAAATAAGATAAGTGTAGCTGTGACGTATAAAAAAATACTTAAGTAGTAACTGATTGGACAAAAAATACAACCAACCACGACTTAATAATTAAAAATGAAATGATAGACGTGCTGTGATTTTTTTCTCCTTAGTTGTTATACAGTTAACCATCACATGTAAATTGCTACGTCTAATCCCCAACTGACCTGGCTAAAATGGACACCCAGCCAAACTTGCTAGTTAAATTTTTGATCAACAATTATAACACTAACTAGCCGCTCTAATTTCGGCGTCATAACCATATTTCACGCGAATCCGGGTTGTGTTGTAAAGTCTACTCACGATTCAGCCACCGTCGGCTATACCCGACAGCATCACAATTTAAATTAGACTCTATTTAGCTTTAAATTAGGTTCGCTTTTGAATTACTCTCAGAAATTTATAGTTGAATGGTAATATTGATCGGCTATTACGCGTTAACGAGATCGAAAATGGTGTATAAGTTTATTTTCACACGTTATTGCTTGTACTAAGTCGTGCTTGAAGTATTGAGGGCGAATTGAAACCAGCACTGTGTTTTATTATAGCTTTTAGCTGGAAAACCGAACTCGAAAAGAGTAGAGTCGTAAAATTTTCAAATAAAATCTTCTGGCTGATAGGTTGCATCCTATGCCTCTATGTGAAAATTTAAAAAAGTCCGCACCGAACGTGGCCATTTTGAATTTAGTACCGAATGAAAATGCAGTGAAGGTATGCAATTTTGATTAAGTAATTCTTTAGGTAGGTACCTACTGATATTTTTAATTACTATTTGTAAATTTAATTCAGTTTCGACTGTTTTTGTAAATATTTTGTCTGTAAAATTATAAATAGTAGAAGCACACGACCTACTTAGATTAGGTACTTATACAATATTGGCTTCAGACACCTTAAAAGACCATTATCGGCAAAATACATTGTTCTTTATATATTTTGTAGGACAAAGTAGACCATAACATTAACCTAAAAAGTTAACTCTTGACAGTGAAAAAAAGATAAGCGGTTTTTCCATGCACTCAAAACATTTTTTTTAATTTTCGTGTTTTGTGTTGGTAACATTGATTTGAATACTTAACTATAAAAAATAAGATAATAAAGTCCTCATTTCATTTTTATTCCGTTTACCTACTACATACTGCAGTTGCATAAATTAAATCAATGTTTCTTAACAAATATTCTCACGCTTCTAGTATTTACCCGCTTCGCTCCGTTTGCCGTTAAACCTTGTGCTTAAACTTGCCTTCACACTTCAATGACTTAATCAGCTTTGACAGTTTTAAATATTTTATACTCTATCTGTGGGTAAACAATTTACGAAAACTCTTTCAATAAATTCATGTACTTTTTAGGTGTTGCCTGCTTAGGATAAATAATTCTATTTACAATTGAAATAACACTTTTTTACATCGTTTAGATATGGAATTGTTAAATTAATTCAAATACTAATTTTCAAATATTATAAAACTGGCCATTAGAAATACATAAAAAGAACCTCTCTAAAAATTTAAAATGGTTTAAAAATAGAACGTCCTGCTTTTATTATAAACTTTTTTCTTGTCAGCCAGTGTCGTAATTAAACAAGGAGACCGAGTTTACTCACTAGCACCTGCTAGGGTCGCCCACGGGCACTCATTAGTGCCATCATGGCGTCAATTAGCGCCATGTGACAATGCATGGCGCTCAATAATGCAATATGTCGCTGAATTTAAGTTCACATTGAGCGCTTTAGCTTGCGAGCTCTTTGGCTGTTTGCAAATAAAAATATATACATAAAAAAATTAAAACGAAGTTCTATGATAAAATTCTTTGGGTAAGGCAATTATTGCCTGATGCGTGAGTTAATACAAAAACTTTTAGCTTCGACAAAGTTGGCTATTTGGCTTTTTCCTCGGCTATCCATTATGTATGTCATTAAAGAAATTGATTTATCTTTTTCCCATTTGGAATATTGCCAAATGCATCTAATTGTTATTGATTACTATGAACCTGTGACCTCGTAATCCTTGCGTCAACTCTTAATATTATCAAACCTAATTCACTTGGCACCCTATTAACTTCAATTAGAAGTCTTGCATTATGTTAACACGTTTTAAGTCTTATCTCAAAGAGTTAGGGATTAAAATTGCGTGACTTATGATTATAACATAAGTAGATTTGACGGGAAAAGTGCATTTTTATTCTTTAATGAATACTGTTAGCTGTTAAAAAAATATATCTAAGGAAATATAACGTACCTACTTACTTGTTTCTTTTTTTTACATAAAACTGAAAATACAATTTTTTTTTTAGTCAAAATGAAGGTATGAAGCAATTTTCTTACTTAGAGAGTTTTTCTTAAAGATGAATTTTAAACAAAAATATGTCTACTAAAATCATGTGGGGTCGATAAATTAAACAGCTTTTAGTAAGTAACTAACATATTTTAGATTTCTACGTAGGTACTTATGTAAGTATATAACATGTCTATTACATCAAGTATTTACCTAGGTAGGTAAGTATATTAAAAGCATTTTTTTCATAGCTCTTGCATGATTTATACTAATATTATAAAGAGTAAAAGTTTGTTTGTTTGTTTGGATTGAATAAGCTCCAAACCACGGGACCGATTTGAAAAATTCTTTCACTGTTGGGAAGCTACACTATTCCCGAGTGACGTCCTTACTAATATTAACTCTGTCTGTCTGTCTGTTACGCTTTCACGCTAAAACTACTGGACCGATTTAAATGAAATTTGGTACAAAGAAAGTCTGGAGCCTGAGAAAGGACATAGGCTACTTTTTAACCGACTGCAAAAAAGGAGGGTTCCACGCGGACGAAGTCGCGGGCAGAAGCTAGTAGGCTATAACAAATGGACCCGGGCGAATTTAGGATAAAGAGATAGTATAGCTAGCTACTACTAAGACTTCAGATGCCTCTATACTACCTATCTAGATAGTATACCTAGGTATCTAAAATTAACGTTCTACTATAAAAATGCCTAAAGCCAAACAATTTAACGACACAAAGACGGATCGCTCCGATAAATCACGTTCAAATCTAGGTCATTAGTTAACGTTGTTAAAATTACCGTTAATTGCTTATTTTGTTTATCTTGAGGTTTTATTCTCGAGATTTTTATTTAAAAATCGATTGTTAGGGTCCTTTAATAACAAATTGATTATTTTATTTCGTTCTAGACTGTAGAGGATCAATTATTTACTTAACAACTACTTTTTAATTGTAAATAGGAGCAGCGTATTTATTTTGAACTCAATAAAAAATTACACTACTTCGTACCAAATTTCAAGATTCTGAGTTCACGGGAGTACCCTTTAGGTCTTGATTGCCTTGCGAGTGTCGAAAATTTGTTCTAATTTGTGGCATTAACATTAAAATATCTTTTAATTGTGTTGCAAGTTAGAAGTTTGATTTTTTCACAGCTCCAAATCATAGTAGACCCGAGTATTCAATATGGGTTACAGCTTGATATCTCTACCCGTTCCTGCGAAAGAAGGTCTTGACAGACAGACAGACTTACAATAACGTGATCCTAAAGGGTTCTCGTTTTTTCCATTAAGGCATGGAATCCTAGAAATATAGCTGCGTGCATTACCACATATTATAATCTATACTAATATTATAAAGCTAAAGAGTTTGTTTGTTTGTTTGTTTGAACGCGCTAATCTCAGGAACTACTGGTTCGAATTCAAAAAATCTTTTTGTTGGATAGACCATTTATCGAGAAAGGCTTTAGGCTATATAACATCACGCTGCGACCAATAGGAGCGAAGAAACAGTGGAAAATGTGTAAAAAACGGGGAAAATATGAAGCCTTATGAAGAAGTGACAGAAGACTTTGACAGATCTTTGACGAAACAATCGGACGGGCAGGACGACGTCTGCCGGGACCGCTAGTATATGTATGTATACACTTAGGTATATAATACATATTAGAACCTAGGTACCTATATTATAAGTCTTGGAACTTGTAGACAGTATTTTTTTTTATGAATCACTGCATCCAAGTGCAGCGCGGTCTTGTCATTTTTACATGACTAATACAACCACAATCAGGTAAATACGTTCCTGCATTAAACTTATGCACGTAGTAATTGTAACCTCGTGGAATGACTCATGAACGGAAAAAATACGACAATAACAAACACACGAAACTAAACCTTATGTCAATCATATAAAGACTATCGTTTTAGTTTTCTATTAGAGGCACCGTACGACCTTAGCTTTGCTTACGTAACGTAACTTGTGCGAACTGTCAAAAATGTGCATTAGATTTTGAACTTAACATGTAGCGGTGCAAGGTCGATTATTGAAGGGTGGGCTTGGATATATGCAGTGGGTGTCTTAGCTGCGCCTGCGACGTGACCGGTTGTCGTTTTCTATCTTGTATGTACCTTGATGACGTCATAGTATAACTGTTAGTTTTACGGATCTATGATAACATGGTTTCACTTGAGTTTTTTAAAAATACTTAGGATATTGTATATTTCTAATAGGTACCTATGTGATGATCACTTAAATATGACATTTTATGTAAATAGATACCTACATACTTACATAAAATGTCATATTCTATTATTACTTAATAACCTATTTAAATCTTAATAATTTCTGACGCCTTCGGGTATAAGTTTCGACTACAGTTCCCATATTCGTTGCACGACTGAGCTTCTGATAGACGCTTAAACGCGCATATGGGCTCTGTAAAGTTTCGAAACGTCACCAAATAAAAAAAAATACGCGAGTTAAATCCGCTAAATAGTTGTTTCATTCCAAAATTTACGATACAAATAATACGATAAAAAGATAAACGTTTTAATTCCAAGTGTTCTTTGTTTTTTAATTAATGACGATCGCACTTATTGTTAACTTGTGGGTCCGTTAACTAAATAAAAAGTTCTTGTGAAGCAATTATTAGTTTTGTTGATTAATTACAAAAATCGACGTGCTCCTTGTGTGGGAGCAGGATGGCGAGTGTTGCCAGTACTAGAATATTTAATTACATAGACTAATAATATTTGTTGTCTTAAACAGTAATTTTATACTGAACTTTTGACGTTTTTTTTTATAATGTAATAATATGTATTCTTTATTTTTGTTCTCACGATCTCAATATGAGTGCATATAATTGGACATAGCAATAGTGTATATTATACTGTATGAATTTTTAGAAAGAAATGAATCTAATCTATTTTATACCTAAATCTATGTACCAGACTTATTTTATGTATGATTGAGAATAACATACGAAAATACTTTTTAATTAAGCTAACTGAAGGATTTAATAAAATTTCGTTTTCCGTTCTCCGGCCAGAAAGCGCCAACTTTGTGGCCGCTGCGATAAATGAAATTGCCGCTTTCTGGCTTCGTCGAACAGAAAAATAGTATACTGACCTCGGCCAGTAAAATAAAAAAGCCTCAGATCACATTTCTGTCAACCTCGGCTTCGCCTCGGACGACAATTACATGTGATCAGAGACATTTTTTATTTTACTGGCCTCGGTGCGTAATGTACTATTTCTTTAAGTACCTACCCAGTATTTCATATTTTTAGTTATATCAGTATTATCATAGTTTCTTTGTTTTTCGTGAAAACAAAACTTAACAATAAGATTGTAAAACTAATGATGCTAGGTAGATACATAGGTATTATGTTAGAGACTGCGCGTATAATGAAAATGTCAAGGTAGCCTAGTCTTTGAATGTAAGTACTAAGTATGCACTAAAGTTAATTTGAGGCAATTTTCGATGCAGTCACAGACGTTGGTTAAACGTTTGTTAAATTACTATGAAAATAGCTAGAATGAAACAGCTATAACGGATTTAACTCGCGTATTTTATTTTATTTTTCTGATGTTTTGAAAACTTTACAGTTCCCATATTTACTTAGGACTACTGACTTGACGATGGTCTAACGGTAAAGTAATTAGACTATTGTCAGCTCAGTCGTGCTACGAATATGGGAACTGTAAAGTTTTCGAAACGTCAGCATATATAATGAAATACGCGAGTTAAATTCGTTATCGTTGTTTTATTAAATAAATCACCGAATTTATATACTTAGATAAAATAGGTTTTAAAAAAATATGGGTTAACGTTTAACTTCAAAATAAATCATAATCTGTGGTAAGGATATATATATATATTTACGAGCTATTAGCCAGCGTTTACTCAGAACACGTGTATCAAAGGAAATACTTTTTCAGGAGAGAAAAAGTGATTAATATGTCCATATGCACGCATGAGTTTTCTGTATAGATTTATGCTTTTTATAATGAAGCTAGCAGAGTTAGCTTAAATCTGTTTTAGTGGTAAATGGGTTTTGATGTAAGGAATCCGATGGTGTGCATAACTCAAATCTTCAGGTTTTTGAGTTAGCTCATTATAGATCTAGGTGTGCGACCTGTGGTAAGGATATATATCTTTAAACGAGCTATTAGCCAGCGTTTACACAGAACACGTGTATCAAGTCTGCAGGACTTTAGTGATACTTCACCATACATGCTTTGGAGACTGACGCGAGAAACATAAATAGTGTCATTTTTTTACTTTGTGTATTTTTTCTTACTGTAAAATGTTTATTTTAATTTAATTCAAAGCAACTAAGTAACAAAAATTCGAAAATATTTCGAAATAGTAGTACTAAACCAGTGGTTCTAAACCTTTTTAGGTCCGCTACCCTTATGACCTAATTAGGGTATCTGATTTTACCCCTCTATTATCTTTTGAATGGAATTTCATTACATACATTTGTAATTTGACATAGATTTATACTTAAATGAAAGTAATATTATTATAATAACCCTATCAATAGAATATCATTGAGTTTATTCCAACTTCTCAAGAGGTTTTTTTTGCCATAAAAATAGAATACATTTTAACGTTGACATTCACAAGTGCCTGTAAGAGCCTAGACTGAATAAATGATTATTTGAGTTTGAGTGTTACATTATATTACAATAACGCACATTAAATTTATTACAAGTAAAATTCAATAAAAAGTTGCTTAGGTACATTCTAATTTCTAAATAAAAAAATATACGAATGTCCCACTGTAAAGTGTAAACTTCAAAAACAGGTACCCAATACTTTGCTCTAGGTCGTAATAATACCTACATGGAATACTATCCTGTAACATGGCTATTAAAATGACAAACAGTCATTTCTATAGTTTATTCCATGTATTCAGTAGAATTGATTATTATCTAGATCACGTAGACAATTGTTTGTTTTTATGTTTAAATGTGAGTTTTCAATGAAAAATGTCCGGTTTCATTTTTTTATAACTATTATACATTAGTCATTACTCAAGGATATTTTCATTGTTATATACAATGTTAGATATAATAACATATGCGGAATTAATGTGATAATGTTGAAAACAATCTGATCTGTAGGTCAGACAGTAAAACAACATTTTGATATTGTTCCCAATTTTTTTTTTACATTTTTCGAAAACGTACCTATCTCATTTCATTCGTGAATTTAATGTTAGACTATCGTCAGTTTAGCCGTGCTACGAATATGGGAACTAAGTTTTTAAAAGGCCAATAAGTAAAAAAAAATACACGACTAGTTATAATTGTTTAATTCCAATGTGTAATAACCGGGAAGGCATTATTAACTATTTACATTTGCCGCGTTAATACCTACTGATACAAATTAACTCCATTTGAATTGACATACTGACACATTTCGTTTTGCGTCACTTTTCCATTAAACCAGCCTATATCTATCTCTGAATTTTCTGCAAGTAGCAATTAAAACAAGTGTCATTCATCTCATATCTGAAGGCTTCTCGTCTTGAACGCGGGGCCTTGGCCTTCAGTCTGTTCAATAGAGCCTTCACATGCAATCCCAGTATTAGCAGTTAGATGAAAAACTATTGGAATGAAACAACTATTAACGGATTTAACTCGCGTATTTTTATTTTATTTTATTTGCTGACGTTTCGGATTCTTTACAGTTTCCATAATCGTAGCATGACTGAGCTGACAAAAGTCTAACGCTAAAGACTTTAGCGTTAGACTTTTGTCAGCTCAGTCATGCTACGATTATGGAAACTGTAAAGAATCCGAAACGTCAGCAAATAAAATAAAATAAAAATACGCGAGTTAAATCCGTTAATAGTTGTTTCATTCCAATGTGTAATAACCGCGAAGGCATCAGAAATTATTATGAAAAACTATTTTTAAACATTCCAATAAAGTTGTTTTTTCTGGAACAAAAGTTGCAAATATTGAATTTTGAGTTTCACGGTAATTGGCAATAATTGGCATAATACCTAAAACAATACTTCAGTATTTGTTTACCGTCGATCAGTCGGCCACGAACAGGAGCTGTAAGGTTTTTTGGAAATCAGGTACTTACCTACCTGTATCTCGCATCACACAAACTATCTACCTGATTTATAAATTTAATACTTTTCTTGATTTTAATATAATTACTTATATACCTTAACGGGTACCTGATAATAAATACCCTTATACTTACAGCCTTTATTTATTTACGGATACAGTATAAAGCAAATTAATGCATACCAGAATTCAATTTTACTAATTCTTTATATTTATCAATACAATAGAAAGCGTAATGTTAATCATTGTGTTCAGGTCCAATGCACAATAAAAAGCGGGACAATGGATCGTTGCAGCCGCTCCTATATTGCAACAACAAATGTATCCAATTGACGTGTGCATGGTGAACATGAGAAAAATTCGTGGTTTTTTAAACTGGCGACATTCACCGTGCCTTAAACCGCATAGCCAAGAAGTAATTTATTTAACTGAATACTGAAGCGCAATTGGCCAGCTAATGGGCATTTACTGCAAAACCGGACGGGTGGCGAGCCTCCTGAGAGAAGCCTTAGCCTAGAAGGCCAATCAGGGCGCGATATTTAAATCACGCCCTGCGAGCCTATGATGTATTGTCGAGTCGTTTTGTCGACATAACATTGAGAACGTTGTTGAGGAGGTTTGTCGTGTCGATATTGTTTTGTTGTCGACATGAATAAATATGAAACGACATCGACATAAGCAACAAGATTTTGTGTTTACTGATAACCGCGAGAATAAGACGACCTGACAAGATGTCGATTCATCATAGGCTCACTGATTCGGTTGTAGAATTTACGCGCTGTCAGAATTGTTAGACGACTAGACGACCAGCCCGCTTACAGTAGCGTCTCTTGATTGTCTTTTGTCTTTCTGTTTTTTTTTTTATGAGTGTTCAGTGTTCATAGTTATTAGTTTCATTTAATTATAGTTTTCCTACTTTTCAAACTAAGGTGCATGTTTCATTTAACGCAGCCATAGTGAAACATTGTCATATTATTATAACTTACAAACCCACTGAGCAAGTCGTGCTAACTATAAAAATACCGATTTGTCGGCGTTATCATCTGTGTAGAACCAATACTTCGAATAGATAATTTTTTGTCGCACTTTGATAGTAAACAGGATTTTTATCAGTGTGGAATCATAGATAGGGACTATGGGTAGATAAGTTTTTGTTGCACTGTGATAGTCAATTCCATTCCCTATTTTTTTAGGTGTTGAATTCCGTGCTATAATCTTATATCCTTCTTTGGGACTCAAAATGGACCCACATTATTTTCAGTTCTACTGCAATCGTCTGAAGAATGTAGGTTCTTTACTTTTTTAGATTTTGCCCCTTCTCCCAACGAAGAACTTGCACTATGATATAAGGCATTTGAGTCAAATACCACCTAATTGTTACCCCCGTGAACTACAAGTTTTACCCCTCCAGGGGGTAATTACCCTCCACTTAAGAACCTAGGTTCTGGGGAAACAAAGAAAATTACATTTCTACAATTCAAAATCGAACCACATAATTATAATGATATTTTTGTACACAGACAAGAGTAGAAAAAATCTTAGACCCCCAGTCGATTCCCATAGTGTAATGGTTAGCACGCTGCCGCTAGTAAAGGCATAAGCGTGGGTTCGAATCCCACTGGGGGTCTAAGATTTTTTCTACTCTTGTCTTTGTACAAAAATATCATTATAATTAAAAACTAATGGTATTGAACCAAAAATATTAATCGAATTTCGATTAATAGATTGTAGTTAATATCGAACCACATAATGTTGCATCTACACATCATGACACCTTGCAGCCATATTATGTGTTCCAGTTGCGACAGAAGTGAGTTGAATTTTCTAATTCCATGGGCCAGGTACTTTCTGCATGAGCAGAGGTTAGGTAGTTCTGTTTGATCCCTACTAATATTATAAATGCGAAAGTAACTCTGTCTGTCTGTCTGTTACGCTTTCACGCTTAAACTACTGGACGATTTAAATGAAATTTGGTACAAAGAAAGTCTAGAGCCTGAGAAAGAATATAGGTTACTTTTTAACCGAATGCAAAAAAGGAGCAGTTCCACGCGGACGAAGTTGCGGGCAGAAGCTAGTAATCAATATTTCCACAGTACTTTACTCCCCTGTGCTGCGGTTTTAATTAAACAGTTCGCATCTCGCAAACGTCCCTTTCCAATTTTCAATCTCATTAAATCCGTTTTTCTATAATTCATCATCGGTATTTTCAGATCAATAAAATTTTGCCGAGCTCGAATTAGGTCAAACAATTGTAATTGGAATGAAACAAATGTTTAAGATTCTTTTACTTTGGCGTTAGACTATTGTCAGCTCAGTCGTACTACGATTATGGAAACTAAAGAATCCGAAACGTCAGCAAATACAATAAAATAAAAATACGCGAGTTAAATACGTTAATACTTGTTTCATTCCTATGTGTAATAACCGCGAATTGTAGGTTACAACTTAGGAACAAAAGATCCCAATAGGTCGAAGTGAAAGGACACCACGGATAAGATAAGATAAGGTTACAACTTTAACACCTTTCTTTTAAAGTGACCGGGTTTTGTCTTAAAATTATCTATACTAATATTATAAAGAAGAAAGTTTGCCGGGCAGGATGAAGAAGTTATGTCCCCGGAATCCGGGGACATGGCGAGATGGATGGGGCGACGTAATGACACTAAGAGTATTGACTGCTGCTGTTATAATATATTTATTTAACAAAACACAACACTTATATACTATATCGAGACAGCGCAAATCGCTGCTCGATCTATCTATGTTACGTGATCTACGTGACTGTGGCAATCTGCTGACAGGGCCGCCACAGTACTCCCCCCCAAAAGAAAAAAAAACTTAAGAGAAATACAATTAAGTTACACAATAATACATCAGTTAACAAATAATAAGGACAGAAAATTAAAGGCGTTGAGCTGAAACTACTTTGGCAGTCAATTTCACTCCAGGTGCCGTGCGAGTCGCGGGCGTTGTAAGCTCCGGGACTCCATAACCAATATCCCATTGGCATTCTCCATACAATAATTCGCTGCGCGAAATCCTTACGCAGCGAATAGTTTGCGCGCTTGGCGCAGTTTCTTGTCCTTGAACTTGCTGAATAATGTAAACTGTTGACCGTTCGGCGTATAGCTGCATCGGCAATTCACTTTATTGTACAAAATATGCCTGCTTGCATATCTTCATATATTTGTGTCGCGAGGTGAAAACGCAGTATGTGCGTCTCTCGGACTGACGAAATTTCTTGAGGCTTCTGATAACTCGTATTTCCGAAGTATTTAAAATCTTGAAATCTTGAATCCATGTTCGGGCGGGGGTCGGCATTGTGAACGAACCGTCTAAATCCAGAATACCGGAATTTGATAGACGTTCATTCTGAAGAATCACATGTAGGTACCTTAATGTCTGGTCCAAGCTGCTGAAGCAATTTGTTGCTCTGCTCCACGGGCTCATCACGATATTTTTTGTAGCTGACTCACGTTGTAGAATTTTTGCGTGTTCTTGCGGGGTCACCACTTTGCCGGGCAGGATGAAGAAATTATGTCCCCGGATTCCGGGGACATGGTGAGATGGATGGTACGACGTAATGACACTAAGAGTATTGACTGCTGCTGTTATAATATATTTATTTAACAAAACACAACACTTATATACTATATCGAGACAGCGCAAATCGCTGCTCGATCTATCTATGTTACGTGATCTACGTGACTGTGGCAATCTGCTGACAGGGCCGCCACAGAAAGGTTTGTTTGTTTGTTTGGATTGAATAATAAAATATTTCACTGTTGGAAAGCTACACAATAGGGTATTTGACATGTTTTTAAAATCCATTTTATATTATGTAGTAGAGTCTAAGAAACCCAGCAAAAGTTGTTTTTTTTAAATCTGGTATGTATTAGCTGAAAAACATCGAATTAAAAATTCAATATTTAAATAGTGTGCCTAAACGCTACTTTGACAATATGGCGCCGCAATGAGGTTGGTGACGTCACATGCCTGTTTGACAACTAGGCGCAACACAACTAGGTAAACAAAGTTTACGGGCATGTGACGTCACGAAAAACTCGGCCCAGCAGGAGCGTATTGTGTCACGTGACAAACGTTTAAAAAATGTAATTTTTATTTAAGGATTTTTAAATAAATCAATCATTATTTTCAACTTACGTTAATGAATAATCATTTTTTAACTCTTAATTTATACTGTTAACAGTAATTTACACTTTATTTTTCGCATTGTCAAAAAGCCTATTCCCGAGTGACATAGGCTATAAAAAAGGGGTCCAGGCGAAGCTAGGTTAGCAGGCGACAGCTAGGTTAATGTATTTTCATGCGGGTTTTCTCAAGGAATAATTTATTTAGGTTATATATAATGACTAAAATATAACGATAAATGTCAAAGAACTTGCCATTTCAGAATGAATTATGCTATATAATGTTCTGGGTTGAATTAAGGTCAATTTAGTAAGGTCATAAAGTATTTATATTGCTAGAGGTAGAGGTTAAATCGTTTCTAGGAGAACTATAATGCCGTTTAGACTAGGTGTGTAAAATATGACTTATTTTGATTGACATTTAGTGTAGGGATTCGGTTTTTTGTACGATTCATTCGAATGGTCTAATAATATTTTTCCAAAATCCTTCTTTTTCTTTTTGTCCAAAATTGTAGTACTCTCCCACTAATCAAAGCTGCCTTATTCTTTTTTTTAATTATCTTACATTTTATCTGACTAAGATAACATCAAACAGCCACTAAGTTTAAATTCAGTTTGGAAAATAATCTATTTCCTTAAAATCACATAAATATTTGTTTAAATTTCCAATATACCTACTCGTATTGGAGACTAGTTGTGCCCCGCTGTTTCGCCCGCGTAGAATTTAATTAGGTAGGTATACTTCGAGATCGGAATATAAAATTAACCTATGTTCTTTCGGTTTAATCATAGAAAATAACATAGCCTGTAATGATTCAATTTCACTTAATTTATTTAATTAATTAGTCATAAGTTTGTTTGTCTTCGTACCAGCAACCTTAACAACGCACGTAATTTGTAATAGGATACTCCATTATTTGTTTGTTAATCAATCTATTCTAAGGTACTTAAATTTACGTCCAAGTTTTGTATTGAAAATTTCAACAAGTCCGCCAAGTATTGACTGCTGTCAAACTCACGAAAACTCAGCAAATGTACGTCGTTAAACTTCGTCGTCGTTAATTACATCAGTATAAATCATCGTTATCTCACTCGTTAAGTCATTACAAGTCGTTACTCTATCGTGGCGAATTTTAACGACTTTTATTTTGGGTGATGTAAAATGAAATTTGTGATCCCTTAATGGTTCTAGTGCTTTTTAAGTTATTTTTTCAAGGCCACTAAACTTACATGAAAAATTATAAGCACTTTCTGTACTTACTTATTCTTAAGGTAAAATTCATAATTGACTAATACCTCCATACAAGGTTACGTCGAAACAAGTAATTTTGCGGTTGTTAGGCATTAAATACTCGTGACACTTGGGTTTAATCAGACCGAAACTAATAAAATACTGTTTTCTCTCTCATTTGGATATAAAAAGAGAGAGACAAAAGTCCAATAGACCTCTAAATTTTATACGGTAATCAAAAAGGAAGAAAAATACCTATTCTTACAGACTGGCTGTAAGAAATATGCACAAGAAATGTAATTAAATAATTGACGTATGCTATGATTTAATAACGTCCTTGGCACAAGAGGTGAAAAGAGCTTTCATAATGAAGCACAAAGGTTCATATTTGTTAAGCGAAAGGGGAACGAATAAGTCATTTTTGCTCTAGAACCAGACAGCAATAGAAAAGGTCAAACGTTGGCAGAACTAGGTGATTTAATTCACTTTTTCTCTCTCGAGAATTATCGCGTAATCACGAAAAGCTATATTTTTAATTTATATTTCTTACCACTTTTAATAATTGTAAGAACAACATATCTGGCGAGGTTACGGCCAAAGATTTGTAAGGATTTGAGGAATGTCATTCTAAAAGTAATTTTGGGTGATTTCGCCGTCAGTCCCTTGCCTTAAATATTAAAGGAATAATCTACAATAAGAATTAAACTAGATTGATTCTGACAACATGTACAAGCGAAGTAAGTATGTCGTTGTAACAAAACGTAATTCTTGGTTTAGCTCATTTCTACAATATTTAGAACTAGGGACTAACTACTATTGGATTCCACAACTTAAAATATAAGTTATTACATATTGGAATGAAACACTATAAAGACTATCTTAGACTTTAGCGTTAGAATATCGTCAGCTTATTCGTGCTACGAATATGGCAACTGTAAGTTTTCAAAATAGAAATAAAATAAAATAGGTACCTTCGTAAATTACTCAATCGCGCTACGAATATGAGAAGTTTTTGAAACGACAGCAAATAAAATAAAATACGCGAGTTAAATCCGTTACGGTCATTCCAACTTCAAATATATTTGAACTCAGAATTTCAGGTTTACTGAACTTCGTATTACATAAGACACATGTTTGACCAACCAAGTTAAACCAGACTAGACGGTAGACAAAGTTAATCACAGAAAACCGAGCCTAATCTGTTTAAAGGAAACCTTAAAGTTGGTAACACAAACCGTAATTGAAGAACATACGTAGAACATAACAATATACTTAGGTACTTGAGTGTTCTTGGGCTTCGCAATATCTATACTTATATAGGTAACAATTGGTTTAGGTACCTACTTCAAAATGCTAAATTAGTTTAGCATCACTTAATACCCAGACAGCCTTCAATCAATTGTTTTGATTTTGTTTGAAGACATTATTTAAGTTAGTTTTACAGAATACCAACACGTGAATATTTGTGACCCGAAGTATAATATTCTCTTTTTTGATATTTAGATGTTTCTTGACTTATAATTTAATTACCATAACTCCAACACCACGTTTTAGTACGTTTAAATAGTTCCATAATTCGCTGCGCATTCTCAAACAACCGGTGCAGTGTATCTCACGCCGGGGCTAGAAAATTGCATTTGCGAAATATCATGAATGAAAAACCGGGTGACCTTCGTCGTAGCTACATCCAGTCACTTCACAGCGTGCATTCCGATGCAGGTACAATGATGCAGGTACTGAGCTTAACAACAAGACTATAGGTAACTATAGTACCTAAGTAGGTACTGGGTAAATACGGGGCTTAGACTTGCATTTGAAGTAGAGTTTCCTTAAATGACAAACATTACAGGAGTATAGTAGGTATAGGTAGGTACCTGAAGTAGGTATTACCTGGGACAATAGGGATGACGACTGGGTAAAGAATACGAAATTCTATTTAACTAGTATTTTAAAAAGAATTCGTATGTTGGATTATTAAAAGGGTCGGTCAGGGCTAAAAACCCTAAACCCAACCCAAAAGGCTTAAGAGTCTCCTTTCAGGAGTCTCGCCACCCGTCCGGTTTTGCAGTGAAGGCCCATTAGCTGGCCAACTGCGCTTCAGTATTCAGTTCGAAAAAAAAAAAAAAACGTTATAAATTATCGTTTTTTTTTATCTGTTTAAAGAGATGTAAATTTCCATGTTCTCTTAATATGTGTATAATCACATTTATATCCAAGCACGATTATATTTTCATAGCTTCTGCCCGCGACTTCGTCCGCGTGGAACTCCTCCTTTGTTGCAGTCGGTTAAAAAGTAGCCTATGTCCTTTCTCAGGATCCAGACTTTCTTTGAACCAAATTTCATTTCAATCGGTCCAGTAGTTTTAGCGTGAAAGCGTAACAGACAGACAGAGTTACTTTCGCATTTATAATATTAGTAGGAATTCATTGTTTTCCCTAATGTAAGTTCCAGAAACACTAAGTTCCTGTAGTTATACGCCTAGCTGGGAATGCGAGCAATGTGTATTTAAATGTTATTCCAGGCGCTATGGCTATGCGTTAGAAATAACTTTTGTAAAGACCGGGATGAAGTAGTCAGATTTCAGGAGTCAGATTCACACAGTCAAATTTTATTCAAAAATATTTAGTGAAAAGCAATATGTTTAGAAAAATATTTATTTATATCCCAGGGCCGGAAAGAGAGGGGGTCATGACCCCAGACCATGACCCCCTAGATTGGACAGGACAAGCTTACATATAAGTAATTCAGATTGCACTTTATTGTGTTGTCAGGTGAATAAATAATAATACAAGATTATATACCTAGTATTAGATTTAATGTTAAAAGCGTTAGGTAGGTAAGTAGTCTGTTTGTTAGCATAATAATTATATAAATATAGGAAACAAAAAAAATGATACGGATTCAAATACTAACCTACTGTGTAGGTATACCTATACTTTAAGTACAAAATAAGTCCATTTAAATCCATAAATATAAAATATGCATAGCTATTTATAGAAATATTCCATAATGCAGTTCCTATAACTGCAACCTTGCATTGCATGCAATTCTGACATTGGAACCACTTAGCCTTGCGATACTACCAAAGTTTTAGTCACGAAGGTTTCGACATTTTTAGTAGTTAAGTAGGTATTATGCATTGGAATAGGGTAAAATCAGTGACCCCAGTTAGGTAAAAAGGTAAAGAACCACTGATTTAGTCGACAGCGATGTCTTATAATCATCTAAAATAGACGCATAGGCTGTTAAATGATGATGTTTAATTAGATTTGAAAATTCATGTTCCATTTAAATTCATGCACACGATTATAAACGTTTTAACGTCCACATGTACTGTTAATTCAGCCATTGATTACATTTGCTGACCAAATCGATACTTCGCAAACACTACATGTAAGGTATTCTGTCAGTTTCACGAATTTGAAACTTGAAAATCTATCTTTATGCGGGTTCCCTAAGGTTGAATTTTGATAATAATTTCTATACATCCGACCTTACGACTCTGTTATACTGAATTCTGGACAGGACAAGTAAAAGTTTGCACACTAAATATTTGAACGTGGAACTTGATCATTTTTCGATAACCAATTTGATCAGTTTCGTGGTAGACAAAATTAAATTGAGGCCTTAGTTTACGTTTTGTAACACAAAAACGATACGGTAAACGTTTCGTTTTGTATAAGGAATGATTTCTGTTATCGCTAGTCACTGCACGTTAACCTATACAAATTAAAACGTAAACGTTACTTACATAGTTACGTTTTGGCCACGTTTATCTTATGCAAAGTCCTCTGTTATCTCGTAAATTTATAATTAGATTTTATCGATTTTTTTTTTTTTTTTTCTGTTCGTGATATATGTATTTAGCCTAGAGGGTATTAATACTTCGCCGGAAAGCGGGAGCCTTCCAGGAGGGAAGACTCGACCAAAATTTTATCGATTATAATTATGCATATTATTTTTATTTACTTATACATTTAATGACATCTTTCCAATTTTATTCACGTTTACATCTCGCTTACTTGTATCAAAAAAACGCATGGTAAAGGTAGTATATTATATGTTAAATATATCATTTCATAGGTAAATAATTACACTAAGTATATATTATAATAACCTACTTACTGATTATAAAGATCAGAAAACTTCCTATATATTATATATTCTCCTATATTCTCATAGTAAGCCAGCTACAGCTACAGCCGTGTTGAAATTGAACCATTTTTATTCTTAAATTACCACTTATTAAAGAAACTCTACGTCCTTTTTGAAGTCGGATCTTGAATATTACGAGAACGAAAATTACCATTTTAATAACTTAATGAAACTGGAATAATTATTTCCTTGAAGAATACTATGGTATGAGGAAAATTTTCCTATTTCTTATTGCTACCGGTTTCAGAACGGGAAAGTTTTTCTTTGAACCATAGTTAAAACGTTAACGTACTTAATGCAGCGGTTCTTAACCTTTTTAGGTCCGTTACCCGTATGACCTAACTAGGGTCACTGATTTTACCTCTCTTATAGTGATGTGCCGCGGGAATATTCCGTTAGTTTCCAGTAAATAGTTGAATTCATAACGTTTTAATAGAATTTCCGATAACACAACATGTAAAAATACACACTTTGAAAATTCCCCAATGTTACCTTCTGGTGGGAATATTCCTGGAAACGGCACATCACTGCTCTCTTCCCAACGACGAACTTGCTAGTCAGCGCTACGCTGAGTTCAGACTTGTCACTTTGGAATTCGGCATTCGAGACAACTATCAGTTGATGGTTACCCCATCCAAGGTTTAAATGAATCACCCCGAGGTTAAGAACTCAATACCTACGTAATGTAATTTATTTACATTATAATTTTTCATCAGGGTCTATTAAAACTGGCATTCCCAAAAATTCTTTCATATCATTCACGTTTAGAAGTCTGGCATTTAAGTATTTGGTGGATATCAAACAAAGATATTTTTTGTAAGGCCTTAGAATGAACCTTGTCCATTTAATGACAGTAATAAATTGGAGTAAATATACAAATATTAAACAGTACAAAGAACACGCGAAATATAAATCACGGTAAAGTGACGAACAGTTTTTTCGTCACCTTGAAAGTTACTTGCGGACTTAACGAGGGCGCTTTTACGTCGTTTTGGCTTAATAACCTGGCTTTGGATTAACATACCTATTACATGAGAGAAAACTTTAATTAACTTCCTTGAGAATCCTTTTGCCGAAAAATGTAGTAGGTATATTTAAATTATAATGTGTAATAACCGCGAAGACATCTGAAATTTGTATTTTATAATTTCTGATGCTTTCGCGGTTATTGCATAAACATTTTAACGAACTTAACCCAATAATTTCTGATGCCTTCGCGGTTATTACACATTGGAATGAAACAACTATTAACGGATTTAACTCGCGTATTTTTATTTTATTTTATTAGCTGACGTTTCGGATTCTTTACAGTTTCCATAATCGTAGCATGACTGAGCTGACAATAGTCTAACGCTAATAAAATAAAATAAAAATACGCGAGTTAAATCCGTTAATAGTTGTTTCATTCCAATGAACTTAACCCACTTAAGTATTTTATTTTATGACGATTCGTAGCTTAGGCACTTTTAGTAGGTATATGTATAATATAATTATGTTATTATATCATTAGAAATAATTAACAGTTTTATAACTTTTCCTTACAAAACCGGAGAGGTCGCTTCCACATAAAAATATTCTACAAAACAATCTCAACTTTATTTGTCTTCAAATTATAATTCTACACTTTATGGCGCATCGAGTGAACCCATAAAATACCTACGTTCGGAATAACATTACACTACGCCAACGAAAAATTCTGACACCTAACTGTTTTGGAAATAATAAAAATGGCTCAGCGATCGTAAAAACAGAACTTACTTTATTGGATGTGTTTCAGAAGCGCTATAAAGTCTAGTTTTCATTTCATGTACTTTTTAAAGGACACTAGGGTTTCTAGCTAGGAATGCCGAATGTTCAGAATAGGAGTTTTATGGGGTTATATACACTAACACAAAGCGTGACTTTACCTAGTTACCTTGACAACCTCCTACTTGCCTAAAAGCCTTTCGCCTTTATTATGGGATTTACAACTTTTGCTAAATATTTTTACCATTTACTTTTTACTATATGGTTGCGAGAGTATATTTAACTCGTATGTAACCAACCTAAATAAACGTTCGTATATAGCCTAAACCAACGAATTCTACTCTAAAAATAGAGAGACCCTAAAAAAACAAGAGTACAAGGTATTTTTATATCAATTATCTTGTCTACAAAACTGTTAAGCAAAGGTGTCTTCAGCTAATTGACATCAAGCATGAAAAAGTCAATTCGAAATGACCCAATTTCCTGTCCGGGATAGACTAATACGGGTACGGATTTAGAGCCTAAGCCTCGATTGGCTTCGCTAGTCGCTTAATTACGTTAAGTTGGCGATACGTGACGTCTAACGATATTGACGTGTAACGTGAACATGTCAAGGTATTTTGAGGTTATGTAGTTAATAAAAGAAAAGTTCTACACATGCTGTATAAATGTGTTAGTGCTTAAACAGCTTTTATAAAACTTAAATACCTCTTTTATGCCTCTAAGTTTTTTGCTTTAATTCGATTGTGGGACTTTCAAAAGTCGATAGTGGTACTTTCAAAAGACAGTTTTGAATATACCAATATTTATCTATGAAAAAAGTTCAGGAAAACTTATAAAACATACAAATGAAAACCATTGGCAAATATATTTAAACGTTAATCTGTAAGAGAAGTTCTCATAATAATATAAAGACGAGTTAAGTACATCAACGATATATGAGATGAGATCATATAATACTGATAGCAAAATATCCGTAAGCCTTTATAAAGAACGGGTACTACATATAAGCCATTTTACCCATCTCAACGAGGTACGGAAAAATTACCCCGTAATGTCATTTACTTCGCTTCCCTACCCGCGAATAAACCTTTATCAAATATTTTAAATAAAATTATCTTTTGTTGACGTGTTCTTATCCCCTTATTAATACGTCAGCAATTCTTGTAGGTACTTTATGTACCTATATAATTATGCTAGCTTCTGCCTTCGGCTTCATCTGCACTCATAACCACCCCCGTTACCTCCTCAAGGAGTCAATTTTTAAAATTCCTTTCTTAGTTCTCCCCCTATAGTTTAAGCCCTGCGTTAATTGTCATATAGTTATTAAGTCAGCTACTCCTTTTATATACTATTATAATATATAAGTATCAGTATGAAAAAAATATATAATGGACTTAATTTGTATATTTTATTTTATTGGGTGACGTTTTTAAAAAAATACATTTCATGTATTCATTCGTAATAACCGTGATAGCTTTAGAAATCAAAAATAATAAAAATATACTATTTTTAATTTGAATATTATTTACCTATCGGTAATGTCATTCAGTACAATTCAAGATGGCGTCATGCTGAATCCATAGATAACAAACGATCAGCCTTTATGTGACGCAAAAACGTCAAAACTTTACACGACCTCTTTTGATCAATTTAAAAAACAACATGTTCTTGGAATGACACAACTATAGACGGATTTAACTCGCGTACTTTAATTTATTGGCTGACGTCGCGGAATCCTTACAGATTCCATAATCACAGCACGACTAAGCTGACAATAGTCTTATGCTAAAGTGTTATAAAATACGAGAGGCAAATCCGTCTAAGGTTGTTTCATTCCAATGTATAATAACCGCGAAGGCATCAGAAATTATTAAACACTAGCTTCTGCCCGCGACTTCGTCCGCGTGGAACTCCTCCTTTTTTTGCAGTCGGTTAAAAAGTATAGCCTATGTTCTTTCTCAGAGTTCAGACTTTCTTTGTACCAAATTTCATTTACCTAAATCGTTCCAGTAGTTTTAGCGTGAAAGCGTAACAGACAGACAGAGTTACTTTCGCATTTATAATATTAGTAGGGAATATATAAGTATCAGTATGAAAAAATATGTAATAAACATGTACTTAATTTAATTTGTATATTTAATTTTATTTGGTGACGTTTTTATAACTATACACCTCCTGTATTTATAACCATCCATAATAACCGTAAAAGCCTTAGAAATAATTACAATGATTAAATTTCAAATAAAAAATAATAAAATTATTTATTATTTTTGGTGTCTCCGTCTATAGTTGTTTCATTCCAATGTATAATAACAGCGAAGGCAACAGAAATTATTAAACACTAGCTGTGCCCGCGACTTCGTCCCCGTGGAATAGCAATTCTTCATAAGGCTTAATATTTTCCCCGTTTTTTACACATTTTCCACTGTTTCTTCGCTCCTATTGGTCGCAGCATGATGTTATATAGCCTAAAGCCTTCCTCGATAAATGGTCTATCCAACAAAAAAAGAATTTTTGAATTCGAACCAGTAGTTCCTGAGATTAGCGCGTTCAAACAAACAAACTCTTCAGCTTTATAATATTAGTATAGATGTTCTAATTTAGTTTTCTTTCTTCCTCAGGTGGATTTTGTGAAGTGAAGTGGCCAGTTATAGTGGAGTGTTAAAATATATAAACTATCGGATCGTAAACTGACCCGAATGAGATTTTATGGAGTGCACTTATATCTGGCATCATGGTGAGTGGTTTTTTATTAACTCGATGATCGATTTGTGAAATTGAAAAGCGATTGCAACAAATGAGTGATATGTAACTGAACGCTAAATTTATCCACTGGGAATATTTTATTGGTTACCCGTAACCAATGTTTTTGCGTCATCGGTTTCATGAGTGTCGGCGGTTTTATATATAACTAGCTGTCCGCCCCGGCTTCGCACGGATCATCTTTTTTTATAGCCTATGTCACTCGGGAATAGTGTAGCTTCTCAACAGTGAAAGAATTTTTCAAATCGGTCCAGCCGTTCTGGAGCCTATTCAATCGAAACAAACAAACCTTTCCTCTTTATAATATTAGTATAGATTTTATTTTATAATTTTTTATGATATTGTTTTTTTCCTTATAAAGTCACTTTTAAAATATACATTCAACGAGTAAAAAAACGGTTGAAAATAGGTCTCTTTATTTTATCAATAGAATTTATTCGTATAACAGAAAACTAATAATTAATGAAACTGGGTTTTCGTTGTCCATTACGATTACCAAAAAAAATTGGACACGTATTTCGTATTTTCCCAAACAAATTAAAATTACAAAGATGTGCTTCTACGGTTCGGGAGTGCGGACTTGTGACGTCACGTTATGGTATAAATTGTAGCCATAACGTCCCCGTAATAGTCAGTACAGATATTTTTAATTTATTTTCAACCGACGAAAAAACGGAGGAGGTTCTCAATTCAAAGCGTATTTTTTTTCCAAATACAATGAAACCTTAAAACCTGAATAGGAAAATTTGCAGCGCACTTTCATAGTGAAACCGATATTAAAAATAATCAAAAATCAAACAGAATAACTCGAAAGACAATGAAATTAACACCGAAATCATTTTCATTTTCGCCATTTCATAAGTAGGTACCTAATCCATCAAAGTTCCGAGTTACAAGGAGTTTTCCAATAAAAGCTCTGTTTTATATGAAAACATTTCGAGTTACCTTGTAACACATGTTATTTTTCTTGCCCTAATTGGTATTCGAGTCGTAACTTGTTTTAGTCACTGGAATTGGTTTGCGGGTAACGTTAGAATGTTAAGTACCTATGTCTAAACAAAATCTTAGGGGCTACTTTTTAGAAAATAAGCTCAGTTGTATTGATTGCATAAGTAAATTAAGAAATATCTTTGGACATCTCCGATATGATTTTATATAATCCATCAAATAGATTATCAAAAAATATGGGGCATGTATTTTTTTTCTTTTTTCAAGCAAACAGAAATGACAAAAAGACTCTTCTCAAGTTCGCTAAGGTATAAATTGTGCCATAACAAACGTCACGAACTTTTGACGCGCTTATCTTTGACTTTTATTGTTCAAAAAGAAAAACTATGTGTCCAATATTTTTTAATAATCTAACTGACGTACTGTAGATACTAAATGTAATTTCGTTGCGGAGGTCAATATCACCTGGTAGTTGTCTCGAACGCCGAATTTCAAAGTGACAAGTCTGAGCACAGCGTAGCGCCGACTAGCGCGCAAGTTCGTCTTTGGGACGAAAAATCAGTGACAGTAGTAAGATCACAAGGGTAACGGACCTAAACGGAGAAAAGGTTAGAAACCACTGCACTAGTAGACCGGTCAAATTAGGAATTCACCTCGGAATGCGAGATACCCGGCTGTAATTTTGTAAATAGTTGTATATTGACATCCTTAAAGTTGTCTCAAAACCTACATATGGTAGGGTGTGAGCAACTATTAAATTTCAATGTAAAAAGTCACAAAAATCGTTATTTTTGTAAATTTCTCATTTCCTATCAGTTTTAGCTTTTTGTCTTTGTTGGCAATATTGTAGAATTAGTGCTGTGCAATTAACCTTATTAAAGAAATTAACATTTTTGACCAACAGACCATCGAATACCTTTGGATCTTTAGTAAAAAATGCTTCACTCGTTAAATAAGGATGTCTCTACAATTCTGGCAGGATTTCAAGTATTAAATCTCACAGAGGGTGTCAACGACATGCATGAGGTTTCTAAAAATGTTACTTATCAGGCTGTTTGCCAAGTAGGCCAGATCCAATGTAGCTATTTTTAAAATGCTCGCCCTTTGTTTCCTTGTAAGAATAATCTGTTTAACTTTTTAAATACGGTACATAATCTATATCTATACTATCTATACTAATATTATAAAGAGGAAAGATTTGTATTTTTGTATGTTTGTAATGAATAGGCTCCGAAACTACTGGAACGATTTCAAAAATTCTTTCACCTTTGGAAAGCTACATTATCCCCGAGTAATATAGGCTATATAATATCACGCTAGGTCTTATAGTTACGGAGCAGTAACCGAAAATGTTTCAAAAACGGGGGAAAAGTATCGTTTTTGAGGCCTTAAAAAAATCTTAAGTCCCCCCGTGCGAAGCCGGGACGGGCCGCTAGTATTTATATAAGTAACTAACGGTTCGCCCCGGTTTCACACGGATGCCTATGTTTTTTCAAAATATTCTATAGCCTATGTTACTGGTGAACAAATGATTAATCCGCCGATTCTAAACAAACAACAAAACACATTAAGACAAACGTAATAAATTTTCCTCAAACGAAATATACCAAATGACCGCACACTAAATAATCCTTAATGATGTACTATATCACCTTACGATATAATAATATATAAAACTATATATTCCCCAGCATTTTCCTTCTATCTAAAGAATGGATAGTAACGAAATAGAAACGAAATACGTGGTACATTCGATTAACAGAACGGTGTCTATGTCTAATTAATTATTTAATTGGCTTTTGGATACATTTCTCAGACTATTTGTCTAACTGACATAGTTTGTATTTGGGAATGTGGGTATTTGAAATCCTTCACAATACAAATCAAATTACAATGCCAAGGTTCAACTTAATTAGTTGTAGTTTCGGAGTTAATTGTATGTCACAGACGGACAGAGAGACACTTGTGTTATCCTTAGAGAATATATCAACTGGAGTACGCTTCGACACTATTCGTCATACAAAATTTTTAGCCACTTTTAGCGGGGGACGAGGTAGGAACACATTCAAAAAACTGCACACTGATGTAAAAATAATTCTCATCGTTACACACGCATACTAATAGAAACTGTCAACACTAGGCGGAATTTATTCACACTAGCAAAAACAAGACTATAAACGTCGTATCCGTACACAAGTTTGAAATGTATTAGTAGCCAAACTGAACCGATTACATAGTGCTTGATTAAGTGGCCGTCGATACATTTATCTATATTTGACACAAAATGGCGGATCAACCAATTTATATTTTAATATACCTACTTAAATATTTTAACTTCATACATAATAATGTATTTACTTCTTTTAATTCATACTATTATAGAAATGAACATTAGTTACTACGTAGTTCAATAAACAAGTTATTTTCTTTTAATAATAATGCTTAAACAATTACAATTACCCACTATGTTTAACATGAAAAAACAGGCAAATGTCTATTACAGCTGAGCTGGAGAGATAACAATATCAACAACCATAATTTAAAAAAAATTACAAAGTAGACAACCGAATCCCAAGGTGCTGGTACGCTTAAACCATTTGAAATTCGATGTAATAAAATATTTTAATAAAATAATACCTGATATACTGAAATATACGCGTACTTCTTATCATCTGTACTGTAAATTCATCGACATTGATATTGTCCAGTAAGTACATCTCTAACCGTATTTTGATCATGGATGCTATTATCGCTTTTAACTCAAAGGAATTAACGCCTAGTATCGGATACACTACTCTGCAAAATTTTTATACATGTGTGTCATTCCTCTTTGTTGACCATAGACTATCATAATAATTTTTAAACGATTTTAAACGAATAAAAACGTAATCGATGCGTAAATCGATGCTTCTCGCGTGGTGAATGAGAAAATAATTATTTGAAAAATAACAATTAACGAACAAAAAAAATATCTGCAGATGAAAGGAAATACTGTTTTTTTGTATATCTGATACAGTGGATAGATTTTTGCAATTTATTTTAGCGCAGGAAGACATTTTTCGGGAGCTCTTTTCTCTTCGATATCGATTGTGACACTGTCAAAGTGACCTGTTTGAAAACAGTTTTTACAAACGCGTTAGATAATTTATCTTATACCTTGGCAGAGGGGAACGCCTGTCGAAGCTGACTCCAGTTGTTATATATTCTCTAAGGTGTTATCTTATAGGGGCTACTATTTTAATAATTGTACTAGCTATTATATAATAATATTAAATTAATAATATGCAAACTTCGTAGCGCATAATAATTTCTGATACCATCGCGGGTATTACACATTGGAATGAAATAACTAGGACGGATTTAACACGCTTATTTTATGTTTCCATATTCGTAGCACTACTGAGCTGATGATAGTCTAACGTTTTTACTTTTCTAAAGTTTTCGAAAATTAGCCTACCAGCGTTCTCGAGTTTTAGAGAGACTAACGAACAGCAATTTATTTATATATCTATACTAATATTATAAAGAGGAAAGGTTTGTTTGTTAGTTTGTTTGTTTGGATTGAATAGGCTCCTAAACGACTGGAGCGATTTGAAAACTTCTTTCACTGTTGGGAAGCTACACTATTCCTGAGTGTCATAGGCTATAAAAAAAAGGGATCCGTGCGAAGCCGGGGCGGACAGCTAGTACGATATAAGTAGGTATAGTTACAGATATAGATGATATTCTTTTTCAAATAAATACATTTAGTAATTACAGATTTTATTTACAAGGTAAAAAAATATGAATATTACCTACCTATTATACTGTAAAGAAAATACGAGTAACATGTCACCCCTCAGTCAAGACTACGTCAGAATCAATTTGGTTCTGGTACGCTTACCTACTCACCCTTACCCCTTCTCACAAGCGTCAATATTACTTGGGAATATTGCTCAAACAAAAGCACCCACTTAAGTCATGTTGATTTTTATACAATATCGCTGTTGTTTATACAAAGGAACAACCAATAAATCCCTACTATCCCTACTTAATATTATAAATGCGAAAGTAACTGTGTCTGTCTGTTACGCTTTCACACTAAAACTACTGGACCGATTTAAATGAAATTTGGTACAAGGAAAGTCTGGAGCCTGAGAAAGGACATAGGCTACTTTTTAACCGACTGCAAAAAAGGAGTTCCACGCGGACGAAGTCGCGGGCAGAAGCTGGTAACATATAAATTATTTATTACGTACCGAATACAGTACCTACACAAATGGAAATGTATCCACAATTTCTTTTGTTTCTGTTTGCTCGGTTCCAATGATATAAAATGCTCATTCCAATTTTAACGGAAAATTTAATCATTTTCCACCAGAACTGTCAAATAACACATCACGTAATAAAAATCGACAAACCGCTGCACAAAACCAATCGAATGTAAAAATGCGGAACGTTTTTTTTTACAATATTGACGGTCAATTTAATAATTTAAGTGTAAAGTGCTCCACAGATGGAGATTCAACTGATCAGTTGGCTTGGTCAATAGTCTGAGTGTTTATGTGATACTTGGAACACAAAGTTTGGTATAATAGCAGATTTTCCGGCGTCTTACTTTATTCATATAAAGCTCTCTTCCTCACAGTGGAGTAAAGTAGATACTGGTTGCTGGCTCACTAGTTGTAGAGCTTTTATAATTTAATTTGAATAAAAGATCTTGCATATACGAGTATATTGTATTTATGGAAATCTCAATTAAAAGGACACCATAGTTAACCATCAACCATACCTATACAAATAAAATCATCCCTACTAATATTATAAATGCGAAAGTTACTCTGTCTGTCTGTCTGTCTGTCTGTTACGCTTTCACGCTAAAACTACTGGATCGATTTAAATGAAATTTTGTACAAAGAAAGTCTGGAGTCTGAGAAAAGACATAGGCTACCTACTTTTTAACCGACTGCAAAAAAAGGAGGATTTCCATGCGGACGAAGTCGCGGGCAGTAGCTAGTATTATATAAATGTTATCTACGCCGGTGTTTTAATTAATTGAATTGAAATGGTAAAAGAAAAATCAGTAAGAGACCTTTAATTTTAAATTAATTTTATTCGATACCTATCAATCATTTCACCTCATAACCAATGGAAACTTTAGTATAGACAATATGTTAGGTATGTCCTATTATATAATGATGCTAACCGGCCCAAATATGCTATACCCACTGATAGTTTGCCCTTAGAACTGATCAGTTAGACTAATCGTGCATCCTCTTAATATTCCACATAGTCTACCAAGACTGATAGTGTGCCATTAGAACTGATCAGTTGAACTAAACGTCTATGTCTCTTAATATTCCACAAAGTCTGCCAAGACTGATAGTTTGACCGTAGAACTGATCAGTTGAACTAACCGTCTATGTACCCTTAGAACTGATCAGTTAGACTAACCGTGCATCCTCTTAATATTCCAAAAAGTCTGCCAAGACCGATAGTTTACCCTTAGAACTGATCAGTTAGACTAACCGTGCATCCTCTTAATATTCCACATAGTCTACCAAGACTGATAGTGTGCCATTAGAACTGATCAGTTGAACTAAACGTCTATGTCTCTTAATATTCCACAAAGTCTACCAAGACTGATAGCTTGCCCTTAGAACTGATCAGTTGAACTAACCATCTATTTCTCCCGTTATGCCGCAAAGTCCCAGGGGGTAAAGCGAATTATTGCAGCCGCAGTGAGTCCATTTTCAGGCTACCGAATGATTTGACCGCAACGGGAATACGGTAACATTATACAATTTTAAACTTTAAATCAAGTCACATAGGTTTAAAAGTGAATATAGGCATTTATGTAATGGATGCCGCCTAACTAGACAGCTGTGACCATAATTTATGTATTCTCATCACTTATTCTCATTTAAAGTTATTCAATTTGTTCGAAATTCGTTCCTACTTAGTACCTAAGCAAAATTCGAGGATTTTGTGGATACCTGAAACGTATTTTGATTTTCGTCATACAATTCGTACGAGGTTACTTAACTAAGACCTTTTTGCTTATACTCTTTGTAAACCAAAATAAACAGACAAAAAAAAACCTAAAATACATGACGTTATCTTTGGTATCAGCTTCCCACAAAATAATAATGGGTAATTAATTTATCTTCCTTGTATGTAATTAGCTGTGCATATTATTTAGTGCCTATCTCAATTATAACTACATAAACATTGTTCAGTAAAATACACAAAAATACATAATATACGATTTACCTAACGATTAACCACGAGATCGTTGTTATTTTACCTTTTTGTTCTTCCATTCTAACGTATGATTATTTTGATTAAGACGTAGCTAAAACAATAAATAATTACTGTAGCTAATTAATTAACGACTAGAAATATCTACTTTACATTTTGGTCCCATATACTTAAAAGTAACGAAAATATTGTGGAAAAAAAGTGATAACTTTATTTTTAAAAAGCAAAGCGCTTGATATTCCTTCCGGGGATGAGTTTTTCATTACTTACCTAAATTGAAGCGAGCAAGTGTGAGATATTTCCCGAAATGAGGATTCCAAAAAAGTGGTCCAAAATAAATAAGTAAGTCGTCTAAATAAAATAAAAAACCCTTTATTTCTTATCTTGAAGTGATTTACTTAAAACATTATTATTATAATATTTGAATAAGAAAGATAAGTGCTTCTAAAGTTCTGGTGTGGGGTCACGTGACGTCAAGTTATAGTACAATTTTTACCATATAATGACGTCACGAGCCTCCACTACCGAACTTCTGCAGCGCCGAGCTGTCATGTACCACCAATCACAGGCCAGTAGCTTGCCTCTCATTGGTGGAACATGACAGCTAGACCTAATTCTACACTAGCGCATCTAGCGGATTTCTGACACGCGGTGGCCCTCATTGAGAAAACAAAAACTGTGTCTAATAATTTTTAGTAACGTACTTGATGGACTCAAAAAAAAAAAAAAAAAAGAGTCCTTTCAGGAGTCTCGCCACCCGTCCGGTTTTGCAGTGAAGGCCCATTAGCTGGCCAACTGCGCTTCAGTATTCAGTTCGAAAAAAAAAAAAAACTTAAAAAAAACAGTTGTCATGCCTATTGATTCGAAGTTCGAATACATTTAATTTGGGTGTTTTTAACGATACACATTGTGAATTTATACTAACGCTATGACAACAGGGCTGTTAGAACGAATCCGGTAAAAAATCAAGCATACATTCTAAATGGAACAGTCATGGCTAGCGGAAAAAAGGCAATCGGGTTTTCCCTTTTCCACAGGCTTTTATTGTGTCACCCTCTTAGTTGCGGCTTGCCAAAACATGTCTTGTCACTTCCCGACGCCTACGTCACTTCCCTAGAGATACTATCGACAACTTGCAATGAAATGGTTAAAACTATTTTTCTGAATTTTTTGGACATTTTCCGTGATTTTTTCTATAACCAACACGGGTAGTGAAAGAGTTTTTAGTCAACTAACTTCCACCCGCGACTTCGTCTACGCACGATGAGTATTTACATAATATCGTTATAAAATAGCCTATCTATATGTTTTGTCCGATGGTAATTTTTAAGTGAGAGTAACAAACATTCAACCATACTTACAAAATGTTATTTACTATCTATAGTAAATAAAATGTCACATAAATTTCATTTTATTATACTCATGCACAGAATAATTTGCACCTCTTTGCAAAACAATCATGAAAACTGAGAGTCTTACCCTTGCAGTGTTGCCAACTCCTAGAAATTCGAGTCGCTAAACTCAAAGTCAAAAGTCGCCAGAAAGTCGCTAAAACTAAAACAAAACCATAAAAATATTATGTATCTCTTGGCATTGAATAATTCTGTGTCGATTTGACAAAAAACGTATCTATTATTGGCTCTAGAACTGTTTTAATTTGTACTCCAAAAGTCGCCAGATAAGTCGCTAAATTATTTTTGTCGTCAAAACTTTTTTTTGGTCGCTAAGCCTTAAGCAAAAGTCGCTAGTTCTAGCGACAAAATCGCTAAATTGGCAACACTGCCCTTGAGGAGCCTTGAGACACAATAGGATCGGTATCTAATCACATTGAAAAGCCATTTTTCTGTATCCCATTTCCAGATTTCTGAAAAGCCGATCCTAAGGCCAGTCTATTTAAAATTTCATCCTCCATTACCCAGCTGTGGCCTCACGTTGGCTCAGCAAATTGAATTCGTCTGAATTTTTAAATCTGTGTGTTGTCGGGATTGCATCCTTTGTTTCACAAGCCTAATTCGAAATAATTAGAGGTTTTCAGAACATTTGTTCTAGGAAAATGTAGCGGTAAACTGATGCTTTCATGGTTATTGCACATTGGAATGAAATAATAAGTATATAACGATCTACTTCAGCTTAATAAAAAAATAATATACACTGTATATACCTATGTACTTTCAACATAAAATGGAACTGTTTGATTGTATGTGTTTGAAATAAATCCAATGCATTACAATGAAAGCATCACTACATAGTATAAAACAAAGTCGCTTTTTCTGTCCCTACATCCCTATGTACGCTTAAATCTTTAAAACTACGCAACGGATTTTAATGCGGTTTTTTTTAATAGATAGAGTGATTTAATAGAAAGGTTTATAGCACCCGTGTGAACTACTTAGTTTTATTCCAATGTGTAATAACCGCAAAAACTTCAGAATTTATTATATCCAATTTAGTTTCTTGAGAGCTTTCATCAAATAAACTACTAAGGCATTCTTTTATTACTTTCCACATTCAAACGTTGAATTTTCATCACGAGAGAGAAACTTTTTCCTCGTTCCATGAAACCATAGTTGCCAGTTCTGAGTACTTATGGTAGAAATATGACTGAAACTTTCAGTAGGCAATCAACAGGTATTCAACCATAAAATGTAGGCGTGCATTCCATATAGGCACAATGTGAGTGCCTACCCTGACGTGGTACATGCGCGACCCTCACTGCACGCGCCTGTTATTATGTAGATGAAAATCATATATGGTTTTTATTAAAATACCGAGCATATTATGCTAGTTAGACACGCATAAAGGGTTCCGTACCATCCTAAATAATCCTAAATATCCTAAATAATATTATAAATGCGAAAGTAACTCTGTCTGTCTGTCTGTCTGTCTGTCTGTTACGCTTTCACGCTAAAACTACTGGATCGATTTAAATGAAATTTTGTACAAAGATAGTCTGGAGCCTGAGAAAGGACATAGGCTACTTTTTAACCGACTGCAAAAAAGGAGGAGTTCCACGCGGACTAAGTCGCGGGCAGAAGCTAGTTATCAATAAAAACGGCAAAAAAAATACAACAAACATGATTTCTTTGCTGTTTCAACGCCTTGTAATAGTCGCATCAGAAATTATTTTGTTGTTGCAAGTTCACATTAATTCTTAAGTTAAATACGTCAGTAAATACAAAATGTACCTACTTACTTGTAATTTGTTCGAAAATAGATGTTTATCAAAACACGCGTCCAGATAAAACTTTAAACTCTAACAAGTTATTACAAGTGACGCTATCCAAAATACTTTTTAATTATTTATGATAATTAAGAAATTTTAATTTGAAATTCTTTCAGAGATACCAACCCAAATCTTTACGGTGCTTTTTACCTAAAAGCTCGCCCCGAAGCGTCCCGTCATTTTAATTTCAGAAACCTTTTGAGAGAAACGTGTTTAATTAATTCTCTCTATATATTCACCTTTACTTAGGTACTGAACTGTCCAATAGAATTAACTTTAATTGAAAAAAAAAACTAATTTCATAGTGTAATGTTGTACGTGTAGGTGTTTAGATAATAAAAAAAGGAAGAGGTTCTTAAATAGACTTTTATTTTTACGCTTTGCCGAATTTTTATGTTTTTTTTGTATTTGTAATCTGGTGCTTCTTATAAAGATTTCATAATCTATATCTATACTAACATTATAAAGAGGAAAGGTTTGTTTGTTTGTTTGGATTGAATAGGCTCCAAAACAACTGGGCCAATTTGAAAAAATCTTTCACTGTTGGGAAGCTACGCTATACCTGAGTGACATAGGCTATAAAAAATGAGATCCGTGCGAAGCCGGGGCGGATAGCTTGTTTGTTATATTTTTGTTATTAGGTAAGTACATAACGAAATAAAATAATTGTAAAAAAAAAACTCGCTTTTATAGTAATTTTGTGCTGACGTTTCAAAAATTTACACTTCCCATATTCATAGCAAACTGAACTGACGTTAATCCAACACTAACAGTCTACTGTAAAATTTTCGGAATATCAGCATATAGGTAACTTATATACGTGGGTTAAATCCCTTATAAGTGTCTTACTCCAACTAACCTGTAAGTTAATAATTTCTGATGACTTCGCGGTTATTACACATTGGAATGAAACAACTATTAACGGATTAAAGTCGCGTATTTTTATTTTATTTTCTTTGCTGTCGTTTCGGATTCCTTCTAGTTTCCGTGAAGTCCGTTAATAGTTGTTTTATTTCAACTAACCTGTAAGTTAGCAAAGATACCAAGTCAGACGTAGTAAGTACCTTTAAAAATAAAATTATCCTCTCCACAAATACACTTTTGTAAATAAAATACAAAGAATACCTACCCTTTGATATAAGGTCAACCGATCTAAAATAAATATAGGTTAGTTTATAATTAAAACTTAGCAATAAAAACTTTTTTACATTATATATTGTTATATAAAAGGACCTTTTGCCAGCTTCATTTGCACCACTTTTAAAAATCCTTTTTTAATATTTCCCAACCTAAGACACAGGTAAGAAAATACAGCTTACTTACTTCCTCCTTACTTACTTACGTACTCAGTTAAATCCTTACTTAATTACTTATTTTATAACATTCTGAAACGGACCATTACTAAACAAAGGTTTTATCATTTAACTAAAAACAACTATACGCAATGTGTTTCAACCATCGTCTCATAATTGGCTCTCCAATCGTTTCGAAAAATTAACTTTCAGTCTTTATCCTTGTTACACAAGCACCACAGGACTGTAGAGTGAGAGAGACAGAAAACAATTTGATTTCAGTTATTAGCATAAACGCGTTTTAAGAGGACATTATAATTATGACTCCTAAATTCCTTAAGAAGCACCACTTGACGCGCCATTAGGTAATTTTGGTAATGAAGAAAAAGGCACAAGTGTATGTAAATTGGCTTGGCTAATTTGAATGAGTATTGCCTTCATTATGAGATATAATGAAATTACAATACAATACAGATAATAATTTCAGATGCCTTCGCATGTTCGTAGCACGACTGAGCTGGCGATAGCAGGGGCGTAGCGAGGTTGAGCTGCCCCCTCCCCCAAAGTTCCCTGTAGGTTTTGATTCCCTTGCGAGTGTCGAAAATTATCTAGATATATTCTTAGTTTGTCTATGCCTGCCGCCCTTAATAAAATCTTAGCTACGCCCTTGGGTTTTTGGTTGGAACTTTTCAAAACGTCGTCAAATAAAATAAAATTCCAACGTTTTTTCCGCAAAGGTTTTATTTCGTACAACTAAATTCTAAATTTGAAATGAAAGGAAAAGACGACACAAATTTAAACTTGGATTTCATTTTCAGTAAGGTAATAACAATATCGGTAATAAAAATAAGTTTATATTGCCTCGCGGATATTACATATTGAGCATTGATATCATTACGTAGACAAGATTGTGATAACGTTGATCCTCAGGGAAAAGGTAGCCTTGGATTAACTCGGGACAAAATGCCTTATGAAAGAAAGCCTTCTGGTTATCGACCCTCGACCCAATATATTGAAAGGGTTTAGTTACGGAGAAACATAGGGTTACATACGAATAACATAACATATTATATTATGTCTACACAGTTGTTTGATCTGTTGACATTTTGTAATAGTAATAGGTACATCCTTTTTACCTGCCGAATTTTTTCAGAAGTAGAAAGTTCTGTAGGTATCTATGATAATAGTTATATGTAGTAGGAATTCAATATTTAAGGTATTACTGAATATACTATATCTATACAAATATTATAAAGAGGAAAGGTTTGTTTATTTCTTTGGATTGAATAGGTTCCAGAACGGCTGGACTGATTTCAATTCTGTTGGGATGGTACACTATTCCCGAGTAACATAGGCTATAAAAAAAAGATGATCCGTGCGAAACCGGGACGGACAGCTAGTATACATATAATTCAAAATAGATATTATTACTATCCGTTTATCGAAACTAAAACGGGTTATGTCTTCTCCAGTTTTGGTATTAAATTGACTAAAGAAATACAGATTGAATATGTTTTAATAACTTGCCCGATTTTGTAATTTTTCAGTACACAATCCCATTTCCTAAAACCTAAATTACTGAAAAGGATTGAACACGACACCTTATTTGCAAGGTTCATGAACCCTAGTTTAAAAACTACCTTAAAATATGAACCTAAACACCTCTTGTTTCTTGAAGCCTTGGTTTCAAGCTTCATCTACCCTACTTTAAAGACTATCTTTAACTATAACTAGCGGTCCCGGCAGACTCCGTCCCGCCCGGCAAAGATTCGATTTGACTGGAAAGTGATAAAAAGTATCCTATGTCCTTTTCCTGGTTTTGAGCTACATCCCCAGAAATTTTCAGCCAAATCGTTCAGCCGTTTTTGAGTTATAAATGGAGTAACTAATACGACTTTCTTTTATATAAAAGAAGATAGATGAAGATAGAAATAATAAAATAAAGATTATGAAACTGAACACCTTTTTTTCTTGTTTCAGAGTTTGATGACGGTCATCAAGTTCGGATACACCCTCGTGGTGGTGACGCTGTTGCTGATGATATGGGCTTCTTTGTCGAGAGCTTTAGAAGTGAGTATCTTAATGTGATTATTAATATTAGTATACGTTTATTATGTAGATTAAATAATTAAACTACAAAAAGTAGCACTCGCAGGCTTCGTCAAAAATATAGGTCGAGACAACATTAAATTAGCAACAAGCTTCGTCAGAATGAATATACTTATACTAAATACATAAACCATTGCCGCAACACGCTTCGTTCAGAACATTGGCATCTAAACATGGTCATTACAATCTTAATTACTTAATCCAAATAACTTTTGACCTCTGAACATAAAGGTTTTGTAGCTATACTTATATACTTGTTGAAGCCAGGCTACTTGGCTCCTAGACAAGTACCTACCAAAAAGAACCGAACGAAGCGAATGGAGAATTGTATGGAATCGACATGCATGTACGAAACGTCACATTTTTTCTGGTATAAATTTACCTGGTCTGGCAACTCTGGCATAGCAATAAAAACAACGATTATAGGCGACATACATAAAACAGATAAAACTTATGATATGAAAGGACACACACAACACTTATTATTTTATTTCTTGGTTTTCTAATTAACCCAAAAAAAGGTACTTTTGCTTTATTTTCCAAAATTTCTATACAGTATTTTTGTAATTAATTCTTAATTGTAGGTATTTATGCTCTTATATAGACCGATAACATGCCAATTATGTAGATTTGTCAACGGTGTTGCCAGATTGTCACACATATGTACCAAATATATAATTAAAATACTCACTTGGGATACCCAAAGCCGATAATTAGATCCTGCCACCACCATCCAAAAAGTCATAACTTATGTTAACTAAAACGTGCCCACTCATTCCAGCTTCACGTCGACACCGGCCACCCACCATGCTTGTTCCAAGCCTTGTGCACCTGTTCCAAGCCAGCTGGAGACCTGGGCATCGTGACCTGCAAGCACGTGCCGATCCTGAGGGTCCCGGCTGCTGTTAACAGCTCCAAGGTCTTCACGCTGCAGCTCACAGGAAACAGGATAAGGGACCTTGAGCCACATTTCTTCCAAGCTACAGGTATTGAATCCCTACTAATATTATAAATGCGAGTTACTTTCGCATTTAATATATTTCTGTCTGTCTGTCTGTCTGTTACGCTTTCACGCTAAAACTACTGAACCGATTTAAATGAAATTTGGTACAAAGATAGTCTGGAGCCTGAGAAAGGACATAGGCTACTTTTTAACCGACTGCAAAAAAGGAGGAGTTCCACGCGGACGAAGTCGCGGGCAGAAGCTAGTGTTTTATAAAAGAACTGTTATTTTGCTATTTTATATTTCTGACCTAATAGCAATTTAAAAAGACATAACGTCAATAGACATGCCGTAGTTGTTACATCTTTTTAAACTGCTATTAGGTCAGAAATATAAATTGGCTTACTTTTTACTTGTTATCATTTTTACTCCCGAAAACATCTAAGATATACCAATGACCTTAGGACGTTCTTGATTGGAGAATAAGTTGAAAATGCCACTTAAATTCGCTTTACTGAAGGCTTACTTTCATATAATGATAATATAACAACCAATAATAAAGCTGAGATCAAATTGAAGTAACAAAGTAATCGTTACCAAACCACGATTACAATAGTTAAATATTGTAAAATACAACCTCCAAAGCACATAATATAGTTGTATTGTGCTACTTTGCCTAGAAGCACTAACGATCACTAATTAACTAGTACCTATCATTATAGCGTGCCTGGTATGAGCATTTTATGCGTAATGTTAAGAAATCAATAATGTATATTACTTACATAACTTGTATACATTATCATATCAATTGATAACACTACAGGTTATACTACCTGTAACAATTAAGCATAATTATGTGATTATTCTAATAGCGATTAGTCATCATTGCCTACATTCTAAGCAATGATCTTTGACGGGTTTTTACGGCATAAAAAACTTCCTATTATCTGCATAACATTGGTACCTATGGTCAACTTTTCCTTTAATTATTCGGTCTACAAATAACCTGAATCATATATGACTTACATACAAGCAAACCAAAGAACTGGTTTTCATAAAAGAATCGTTGTATTCCAGGACTATACAAATTGGCCATCAATCAGAATCCCTTAGAGTTTATCCACGAAGAAGCATTTTATGGTTTGGATAATACTTTATGGGAATTGGAGCTGAAGAATGATCAGCTGACGAGCGTGCCGAGCCGAGCGTTGAGGTATCTGCAGAAATTGAAGCTGCTAGATTTATCAGGTAAGAAAATTTTATCTTATACTAGCGAATCCGGCAGACGTTGTTCTGCCCCTACCCTAATCACCTAGCGGTACAAAATACTTTACAAACTTTTCTCGTATATCAAATATACATAGTACAGTATTGTTTTGGAGGAATGCCACCCTAAACACCGTCACGTAACATTTTTATATTATATGAAATCACACTTTCTTATCTCCTTAAGAGTAAGCAGAGACCGTTACCTAAATATACAAAATAACTAGCAAAATATACAAAAGACAAGTAGACACATACCTTTGGAATGAAACAACTATTAACGGATTTAACTCGCGTATTTTTATTTTATTTTATTTGCTGACGTTTCGGATTCTTTACAGTTTCCATAATCGTAGCACGACTGAGCTGACAATAGTCTAACGCTAAAGTGAACACTGTGAAACTGTAAAGAATCCGAAACGTCAGCAAATAAAATAAAATAAAAATACGCGAGTTAAATCCGTTAATAGTTGTTTCATTCCAATGTGTAATAACCGCGAAGGCATCAGAAATTATTAGATACATACCTATATAAGATTTAAATCCTCAACAATTATGATTTCAGGCAATGAAATAACAGACGTATCTGGTGACAACTGGCGAGGACTTGAGAACACCTTGCAGACTTTGATACTAGCTGACAATTCTGTTGCCAATTTACCTGTCGATGCTTTTGGAGGTCTACCGATGCTAGAAACCCTGGACCTTAGAGGAAACCACCTTGCTCTCATCGACGCTGGCGTCTTTAGGGATGGCATGGGAAGACTTAATAAGGTTAGTAAATTATTTTTACTTGGGATAGTATTTTTAAATTAAAGAAACGCAATGCCTGTGTTAGAGAAGTAGTCTCTTGGCTATTCTTACCATATTTGCACTGCTTTTTGGTATATCATAATTATAATCAATTCAAGGAGTCTTATATATCTCCAGTTGGATGGATAAAATAATAGACAAAAATACCAACTGAATTAAATGTTGGACACAGGATTAATCTTACAAAAATACCTGGGTATCACAAGTTTTACAAGAAAACCTCAACTACCTATAAGTAAGTCTTCTAAAGCTTTAAATTCATTTATAATATAAAATAATTGAAGGTTAAATTAAAAAGCAAGAGTGTTGCAGCTATAGTATGTATAATATATTATAATAATCAAATACAACATACTATAGGACTAGAAAAAAAAGATTGAGCACAAGACATCAAATCCGAGAGGTGACATTACATTTTAAAATTACCAATTCTGGTGGCCAGCGTTAAAATTTCAACGAAAATTCGCCTTGTACCTATCATGGGAATTCGTGTTTCTAATTATTCAGCTCACGAATCGGTTCGCTCCACAAGTTTTCATTTTCCTTGTGTGAATAATTTGTATCAGCATAATTGTTTCGAAAGCGATCTTCTCACGAGGGGAACCTTCAGCGGAAGCATTAAGGAAACATCTGAATTAGGATCACGTTACAATTTCCGTTCGTTAATTCCAATTTTAACATCCCCACCTCTCACTTTATTTTCATGATTGTCTAATACATTGTCTTGGGTTTTTCCAAGTTTATAACCGCCATTAGATAAAGTGTATAAGGTTAGAAAATGTCATTAACCTAGCATTATTTAAAAATCTTTACTTACTTATTTAGCACGGATGAGATCTTAATAGAAATTATCTAATAATAGTCAAGGCTTAAAGGATGGTACAGCATAAGATTCAAAGAAACCTAAGTTAATTTAAACCTTCGCCTAATGTCCTTAGCATTCACATTTAATTGACATCGTTACAAGAAGATAACTTCAGTAACCCGCAATTAACTGCAACATGGTTCTTTCATAATTCCAATAACTCTACTAAA
The DNA here is from genome assembly GCA_038024825.1 of Polylopha cassiicola. Taxonomy (NCBI): domain Eukaryota; kingdom Metazoa; phylum Arthropoda; class Insecta; order Lepidoptera; family Tortricidae; genus Polylopha; species Polylopha cassiicola. The sequence continues at coordinate 3,080,924 of CP149053.1, read as the reverse complement.
CCATATCTTCCTGTGTCGCTATAGTTACAACAATAAACTTTACAAGGTTTTTGATAATCTTACAGCTTCTGCTTGGCGATAATCAACTGACGTACATCCCTTATGAGGAGTTGACACCTCTACGCCAGCTGCGGTACCTGGATCTATCCAACAATGTGATCAAGCAGGTGCCTCCACTTCATGACATTAACGGCGTCAGACTGTCTTTGGATTCTCTGAAGTAAGTGATGGAACTGATGTCTTACTTACTTACTGATCCAGAAGCAGAGGCGGCGCTAGGCGTGGGCGACGTGGGCCCTCGCCTACGGCCTCGCGGTCCGGGGGCCTCGCGCCTCAGATACGCGTTAATCGTTATAAAACGATAAATATATTGATGTACTGAAATATTTTTTTAGGCTAGCCACATTTTTTTACTTTGTGTTGCTATCGCGGGAAACGAACGGGGAAGCCCCTCCAAAAACAAAATATTTAGTCTAGCATTGTTTGTTGGCAATGCGCAGTGTTGCCAATTTAGCGACTTTGTCGCTAGAACTGACGACTTTTGCTTAAGGCTTAGCGACCAAAAAAAAGTTTTGACGACAAAAATAGTTTAGCGACTTATCTGGCGACTTTAGGAGTACAAATTAAAACAGTTCTAGAGCCAAAAATAGATACATTTTTTACAAAAATCGACACTGTATTATGCAACGCCATAGCGCACCAAATTCAAACTTTATTTCATTGAAGTTCCATTTGTATAATTATACTCTAGCTTTAACTATGAAGCAGACATAGCATCTAAACTTAATTACAGCGCACTAATTAAGGAGTTTAGTAAGGCTAAAAGCAGAAAATTTTTGTTTCTTTAACATTATTTTAAGAAAATGTCTGTCTTTATTATAATAAAGTAGTAAAAACCTATTTTTCAAATGTTTTTTTTTTTATGGCATTGGTTCTTACGCTAACAGAGGGCCTCGCTGAATGCACCTTGCCCACATAAAATTTTGTTCTTGCCCCGCCACTGTCCAGAAGAGGCTTTGGTTTAATTTCTGAAAGGATTACTGTTTTTTGGTGGGAATATTCTGTTAGTTTATGTCAAGTTCGAGTTTATAATATTTTAAATTAGCCTTAGCAGATATAGAATGTCATGTGTTTAGACAAGACTAAGTCTAAAAAAGCAGCGTCGATTTCTTATAAATTATATTAATTTCTACATTGACGCTCCTGGTAGAAGTATATATATTAATGTGCTTTATCCATGAACTTGTTTATTAATGATTTAATTTCGTTTTCAGATTAGACAACAACGTCATCCAAATGTTGTATCCCGGGTCATTCAAGTACTTCAATGTTCTCAATTATACGTCCCTTGATGGAAACCCAATTTATTCTTTAAGAGTAAGTGAACTGATGTTACGCATTTTATAATTAACTAGCTTCTGCCCGCGTCTTCGTCGGCGTGGAACTCCTCCTTTTTTGTAGTCGGTTAAAAAGTAGCCTATGTCCTTTCTCAGGCTCTAGACTTTCTTTGTACCAAATTTCATTTAAATCGGTCCAGTAGTTTTAGCGTGAAAGCGTAACAGACAGACAGACAGACAGACAGAGTTACTTTCGCATTTATAATATTAGTAGGGATTATTTGTTAAAAAAATACACGTTCCTCGTAAGTCGATATTCTTTATTACTTCCTATTAAGATTTAGTTAATAGGTAATACCTAAAGGCGTTTTACATTAAATGACCTAGAACACTTTCTTTTTTTAGTATGGTTATTAGACTTCAAGAGGCAAAATATTTTTCGCAGGTTTATCAATCACAAAAAAAATATAGTAAACATTTGCCATTAAGCCTAAATCACTATAACTGTCTATAATCATTTCAGGAAGATGCATTCAGAAACGCAAAGATTCGAACCTTGTCCCTTCGCGACTGCGGCATCACCGAGCTATCACCAGCAGCATTTGCAGGACTCGAGAACAGTCTGCAGAACCTAGATTTATCCGAGAACAACTTGACAATGATCTCGAAGTTCATGCTGAACAAATTGGACTCACTTCGATTTTTGAACCTTAAAGAGAACAGGGTAAATACTACTTACATACATAAGAACTTCAATTGAGAAATCTTATGATGATTTGTCATGTCGATATGGACAAAGTATCCAGTTTCGACGATCAATATGTCGTCTTTAAATGTCATAAGAGGATTTAAGATTTTACTGGACGAAAAATTTACGTTTTGTTAAGGTCAATGTGGACCTTTCACATTTAACAGACGACATAACTTGTCGATTGACGCGTGACAAAAGTTCATCATAGGCTTGCTAGAATGTAAAAAGCTTGATTACTAATCCTTGGACATTAAAAGGAATGCTACAATAAAAAATCGAAAGAGAGCCATCTTCTTGTAACTATTGATCCTTTGAGCCGCTAAGAATACTTACAGTAAAATATTTGATTTATTTCAGGTGGACATCAACTTACTTGCAACGAACACTCCTTCCGAATTCACTCAATCGGCCTTCAATAACTTTCAATACAAATTGTTCTACTTGGACGTTAGCAGTGCGTCTTCTATCGAAATGAGTTTACAGGATGTCAGAAGGTAAGAAAACTTTATTAGGTACATAATATATATACCTATATAAAACAAAGTCTGGACAGTAACACCATTTAAAACTCAACAGCGACTAGACAGATTTTAATGAAATTTGGCGAGCAGGATGTCACCTGTTTAATATAGGCCACTTTTTGCTAGGCTACCCAAAAAAGAAAGAAAACGTTTTTAGTGTACACTTACCTATGTACTTTGCTGAGCCGGACGACACTGTTGAGATCGCTAATATGTAATAAATGAACTGGGTCAAACGCTGAATTTAGGTTTTACATTGTTAATAAAAATTCCGTGTTTATATATCATTTTCGTTTTGTTTGGTTTAGGATGAGATCCCTTCGGTACCTAGCCGTAGGGAAACTAATCAGGCGAAGCATCAGAGCTGAAGATTTCCTAGAATTTGGAGTGGAGCTGGAAGACCTCAAGATCTACGGAAGCACTATAGATAGAATCGAATCCAGCGCTTTCGAACACGTCAGGTCCATAAAGACTTTGGATCTATCTGAAAACAACATCGAATTTATCGATCCTTTCGCGTTTGCAGAGGTAAGCTTTATTGATTCTTTGACGACTAATGTTTATGTTCGTTTATAAGTTATGTTTACAATATTAACTTGTTAATGTATGTTCTTTTTACCGGTAAATGATCTTAATCTGACTTAATTTTTGCTGATATTTTTTTATGAATTTCTTATGGATTTTGAAATCTTTTGAGAAATTAAATGTCTTAAACCGTATTTTCTTTTTATAATTTTAGCTTCATAGCCTGACAACATTGAAGATTGCAAACGGACTGTCGGATAACGTCAAAATTTTGCCGTTTGAACCACTGAAGGCGCTTATTGAGCTGCAATATCTGGACCTAAGCAACAATAAACTGAAGAACGTTCCTGATACATCGTTCCATTTCTTGTACAAGTTGAAGTCCTTGAATTTGCAGGATAATGCTATTGATCACTTCTCAAAGGGAACTTTGCAGGTATATATACGAATTTAAATATAAAATGTTTCGAGACGTGACGTCACGAGCCCCCACTCCCTAACTGTTAAAGCACATTAAATCTTTGCTATTACTTAATAAAATACGTATCCAATATTTTTAATATTTTTCGGTTTCTTTACTCAGTCATCGTCCATATTGTATCAAAATACTCTGTGTTACAGGGCGACATTCACAAACAATTGGAATCCATCTATTTATCGCATAATCAAATGAGACAAATAGTACAACATACATTCGTGGACCTTAAAGAACTTCAAGAAATTCTTATTGAAGACAATTTGGTTGAACTGATTCAGAGAAGAGCATTCACAGGTCTTGATAATCTGAAAGTTATCAGAGTCAAGGGGAATAAAATCAATGAAATAACCGAGGAGGCATTCCAAAACTTACCAGCCCTTGCAGAGTAAGTAATTAATGTTAATAAGTATATGTTATATTCGAAACTATGTACGTAAGAATGTATGTTACTATTTCACGCAAATTTGAATGTACTTTTATAAAACTCTACATTAATATAGCTTATAGATAAGAATACACAGTTACACACGTAGGCTATAATTTATAAATATATGGTATAGATTGTTCAAAATATGACTAGTGTATTTACAGGATAACGTAGCCGGGGTCGCTAGTTATTATACGTCGTTAATATTTTTGAAATTACTTGTGAAGTTTATTAATGTAGATCAAAATGATTACCTATCATGTTGTAATAAAACTTCTGTTTATCTTTCAGATTGGATATTTCATTTAATCGTCTAGAAACATTTAGATTCTCCATATTTGATCAAGTGGGATCGGCGACTGCTTTGAAAGTTAATGTTTCTTACAATCAGATCATAACTTTGACAGATTCTAATGCGCCTAGTTTCTTCCAGTCGAACTTCTACCCACCACCTAAAGCGCAAAGTAAGTATCTATAATTTTATCTGTTCTCGAATGGCAATATTAGTTTTTTATCTTTCTTCTATTATCGTACTTTTAGTTCCTGTTCTGAACTTATTATTTTTTCCATTATTGATGATTTTTTTTCTTATTTTGATCTTTCTTTATAATTTATTTCTTTATCATCTTTTTTCTTTCTTTCCTCTTGCTCTTCACACAGGATTAATGACCGATGACGATATTTCTGCTGAGCAAGGTGATTGCTAAAAGTATTCTTCTTGTGCTGTCTTTCCATGTTCAATAATATTATTATGTAAATTTATATTCGTACTATATATTATATTATGATTCGTACGATTTGACCTTTAGGTAATTTTCTTTGTTGTTTAATTTCAGGTCTAGGAACCGTGTCAGTCAATATTCGAGTTATGGATTTTTCACACAACAATATTACCTACATTGCCCCATATTACTTCAGGTAAGTTGTCATTTACCGTATTTATTTATACCGATTCAATTACTTACCAACGTTGGTATATTTCTTAAACTTATTGAAAAATCTTTTTATTTTTTCAGACATGCCGATTTGACTTTATCAGAACTTCGCCTGTCCCACAACTTTATAAGAAATGTTACTCGTGACGTTTTTGGATCTATGAGTATGCTGCAATATTTAGACCTCTCCCACAACCTTATTTACGATATGGAATATGACTGCTTCAAGAAAGTTAGGAATCTACAGGTAAAGATTCTATCTAAGTAGTCAATTTAAGAGTGCACCTTTTTGTACCGCGAAGTTGGCTATGGATTCTCAGGTTTAGAAAACGAAGGGTCAATTTCGCTTGCATCGGTCAGCCGCCTTCGGGCGCGCGAGCGAGAGGGAACGTCGTAACCAATATTCATGCTAGTGTGTGTGTGACAGCGAGTCTTTACAAAATTTATTTGACTTTAAATGAAATGCCTACTTCCGTACCTTATTTTGGTTTGGTCGATGTCAAGTAAATAGGTACGTTTTTGGATAAAAAAAATATTTAAGTAAGTACGTAGAGTTAACATAATACCTACATATAAATATATATTATATACTTACATAATATTATAATATAGGAATTCTGCTTGTTACCATTATTATAATGTTTAACTTAAAAAAATATAAAGACAATTTACTTTCTTAGAACACTGCACAAAGTTCGACGAGTCCTCTGGTTTAACTAAAACGGGTAAAAATTTAAAATAGGCAGGTAGGTATTTACTTGAAATATTTACGTTAGGTAGGTACTTACCAGAAGGTGATGAGTTCAAACCAGGAGTACCTACTATCCACTAGAGCATCAGGTCGAATATAAGCAAAATATTATAGTAGGTACCTACCTACCGTAGTAACAATCTTATGAATAGATGGATGGATGTAGGTATGTAAAAATTTTAGGTAGGTATGTTTGTTTATCTTTCAAGTAAAAACTACCTACTGAATGGATTTTGTTGAAACATTACAATAATATAGCTTAAACATTATAAAAAAATATATACTTAAGCTATATTTTATAACGATATTGTGTAAAGTAGGTACCTACCTACTCATCGAGCGTATGAGAAAGGACATAGGCTACTTTTTAACCGACTGCAAAAAAGGAGGAGTTCCACGCGGACGAAGTCGCGGGAAGAAGCTAGTACTTAATATAATAATAATATATTATAAAGAGGAAAACTTTGTTTGGTTGTAATGAATATGCTCAAAAACTACTGGACCGTTTTTAAAAATTCTTTCACCATTCGAAAGCTACATTATCGTCATAATCGGGTTCAGCATAAATTTGGGGATAAGAAATAATAAATTGGCAATGGATAGTATTGGATAGGTATAATTATTTATATCAATCTTGCGCCAAAGAAAATACAGACATTATTATTGTATTGACTTAATAATCTGATAGGTAGCTTACTTAAGCATAATTCACAATAGGTAATGCTTAGTATATGTATATAAAAAGTCATTGCTCCATAGATAAGTTACATTTTGTGGAGGTTTGTAAAATGATTGAAAGAAAGTTAGATATAATATCGTGGACTTGTATTTATTTCTCAAATTTTCATGGATTTTCGATTATTAATTTTTAGTTTTATATTTATGGTTCTATTAAGACTTAAAGTTAATTGACACAAGAAATAGGCTATAGAAAATAAAAAAAACAGGGATCCGAGAGAAGCTGGGGCGAATCGCTAGGTAGTAAAAAATAAAATTGAGGCCTCTGACAAATGCAAGCTAACCCCAAAAATGTAGCATTTCAATGGAGTACCTACACCAAACAACAATCAATCTTGAAACGTAGATAGCACCGTGTATGAATATAGATACCCATAAAATTTCTTTTGTCAAAAAAAAACATTTTTATTAAAAAAAACAATAGGAATAACGATCTATTCCTATATATATAAGAGAGATCACATTCACAGTCCACCCGAACAGAACAGAATCACCTTTCTGTTGCGGCATCTTGTAAAGTTTGTTCCGCTATCCTACAAAAAAAACAATAAATTATTATGGAAACTGTAAAGAATCCGAAACGTCAGCAAATATAATAAAATACAAATACGCGAGTTAAATCCGTTAATAGTTGTTTCATTCCAACAAATTATATTTATCTAATGCTACTAGACTGTGCTTAATAGTATTTGTACAAACAGTAATTATGAAAAACATAATCAAAATTTTTAAATTCACCATAGTAAATTTAATTTACAACATAATTATAAACTTCGCTATGACTTATTGATTGATTGCACATTATGTGAATTATAAAATGAATGCTCACATGTTTCGTTTCTTGTAAATCCATGCGCTTGGTTTTTTACGACGAGCTGATAGCCAAAGTCTCGTTTTACTAGATTTTCTAGGTTTTGCTATGAAAAAAAAATCCACACCGTTAAATTTTCATTTCTACTGAATATATCATATGATATTACATATCGATATTATATATAGACGTTCGAGTATCAAGTAAAAGACACTTAAAGTTGAAAAGTAATGAAAAGACATGATCGCTTCGAGTGATTAAGTATAAAGTATATCCAGATAGGTTCCAACTGTTAATAAATAATCATAATATAAACTGATATTAGTACTTACGCATAATGAACAATCGTAATAAAATGTAATTCCAAGTCCGCTGTCACACAGTCGTCGTAGGTAGATAAGTATATAAGATCGTCGCAATAAAACCAATTCACTTTGTAATAATTCAGAAGTCCGTTAATCTAGCCGTGGTCGTTTTAGTTACTATTATTTATGAATTAATTATTAAGTAAAAGTAACGCCAACAAATCTGCACAATGACAGTCTATGACTGACTGGCAATTCGTCTTGTCTTTCTTGTCAACTTGTCAAACACGTTCGGCGGCCGTCGGAATAATTCGGGCACGCACACAAATGCATTTATTATCTCGCGTGAAATGATTATTCTCTAATATCGCCATTTCATTAGAAATTATTTCGAAAGTACGAATTCTCGTTGTAAATTATTAATTGTGATATTAATACTGTAGTTATGGTTTATTTTCAATCTTGAGGATATTTCCGATGCTTCTATGTTTTGAAATCTTTATAAAAATCTTTAAATGTATGCGAACAAGTCCTCTGAAAATGTGTCTATTTTTCGTGTAAAATTACGAATCTAATATCATCTCTGATTGTAATATCTTACATAATCTAAAAAAAATAACGACACTCAGTCCTAGCTATGCCATATCCGATCATAATTGCAGAAAAAAATAATAACGTTTAATTCAAAATTCTTGAAAGAATGAGGAATTACGTTTTGTATGGAAGCGCCGAGCAAAGGAGCACTCTTAAGATAATATTATTGTAAAATTTTGGTAATTGACCATTTCATTATTTTTTGTTTTCAGATACTGGATCTTTCTCATAACTTCATCATTGAGATACCGATTGAATTGTTCCACGACATGCAGTATCTTACATCGGTAGATCTATCCCATAATCGTATAAAGAATTTGGCTGACAATTTGATCCTTTCACCAGCATTAGAGAGGTAACATTAAAGTTTACTCAAATTATTTGTTACAACAACTTCTACAACGTAATATGTTTTCATGTGTCCATTCTTTATCTTACGGAATTGTCTGATTTTAATGTATTCTTTTTGTCAACAGATTAGATTTGTCAAATAATCAACTGTCAAGGATTCCAACTAGCTGTTTGTCAAATGCCGCTGCAGCAAATCTGGTTGAATATGACTTAAGCAGTAATACCATTCCATCGATATCCATGTCAGAACTTGTGCAAAGATACAGGGTATATATACTTTAAAACTTTTATGCACAGTAGAGTTCAATGATGATAGTAGTTTTGACACTAACAGCTTGAAATTATCTAAGTTCACACCTTTGATATTTTTAATGCAAAGCGGGTATCTTTAACCACGCATTTTATGGTGTTCGGTTCCAATATTACAAATATCAGGGTTGTCTCTTGTGAATCTACTTCAAGTATCGTTTGTTGCTTTGATCTTAGTGGTGTCTGAAACTTTTAACATGTATGATTTAATAACCAAGCAACCCTGTGTGATTCTACTAACAAAGTTTTCCGTAGCAACGAATTGCCAGTGTGTGCGTAGTTATGCTAATGTGTTGTCCTATCCCTGCATGTTTGCCAGAACCCCGACCAGGTCGGCGAGTACTGGCCTGACGAACAAGACTACAGCGATGAATATATGTACCACACGGCTAGAAGAGATCATCAGAGAGTGTTTCATCAAAAAAAACAATATCCGCAGAATATATTGTATAAGGTAGAGAGCTGTTTAGAAGTATAAGTTTAAACATTGAATGAGGATGCTGTACATTACTTAGAACAGTGTCTAATTTGTCAATGTGTTCCATTTTATAGCTTTTTGCATAATCATATACTAGTACCTACCTCATTCAATGTTAAGGTCATAACGTCATCGTGGTCATCAACGTTTCATTCCTCATTCTAGTTGTCATCTGGGCTATTATTTCACCGGATCATGGAAACTCTACTTTTGCGTATTGAGACTAACTTGTGAATTTTCTTTCAGAGTCTAGCATGGCTTGATTTGTCTGACAATCATCTGGTTAGGATTGAGGGAGGCACTTTTGCTGCTTTACCCAGACTACGTTGGTTGGATTTAAGCAATAATTCTCCATTCAATTCGGGTGATCGAGAAAACACTGTATTCAAAGGATTAGAGAGACGATTATCTTTCTTAGGACTTCGAAATGTCAGCTTGCTATCGGTGAGTATTTCATATTATTTATTAATTTATTTACCATATCGATTTGTTTTAACTTCAGTGACAAAATTTTTGGTTTAATTGCTTGTAGGTGCCGCCACTCCCGCTTCCAAAATTGAAGAGTTTGGATTTATCGTATAACAATTTACCATCAATAAATCCTGATACAACGTCGAAACTGATTCATTTGAGGCAACTAGATCTATCATACAATGACCTGAGCACAGTTCCAGTGGTAAACGTCCAATAATATGCAATGTTTTATTAATACTTACCTATATGTTTTAGATTTATTTATGACCAATGGTTTTTATTTTAGGCGACACATTCTCTAAATGAATTGCGTTGGCTATCTTTATCTGGGAATCCTATAACAGCGCTAATGAATACAAGCCTTTACGGCTTATCACCAAGGCTTGAATATTTGGACGTCACACGTCTTCGACTGAAAATTCTAGAGGTAAGATACCTATATGGTCCAAGATCCCAGTCACCCCAGACTTACGAGATTTTAGGTGATGTTTTTGGATTGGTAGTATAAAATAAACTTAGAAAGGAATGGATATTCGCTAAGCTGAAAAAGCAGGTATCAAAGGTCGAAAAATCATCCTATAATTTTTCCTCAGTGTACAAATAGTGTCCTATGTTCGTCTGCTAGTTCTAAGCTACCTCCCAACCAATTCAGCCAAATTGTTTCATCACATTGACATTTTCTCCTAGCAGAATTTGGACCGACAATTTTGTAGTCAGACCAACAGGCCGTCGCTAATATGAGACTAATATTATAATCCTGTTTTACAGCATGGAGCATTCAGTAAAATGTATGGACTAAGAACTTTAAAGATCACGGTTTACGACAATGTAAGGGATTTTAGTGCGCCAAAAATGTTGACTCACAATGCAGCACTGGAGAATCTTCTTTTGGATGTCGATAATCCTAGCATTGAGCTTGGTAAAGAAATGAGTGGACAATTACCATGTAAATTGAACAATATTACTATCACAGGGCGTGGAATGAGATTCCTTTCACCATATTTGTTGATCGTAAGTGGCCTTTGTTGCAAAAATATTAGAGCTTCTGTAATCATAATCATTGCAAGAAAAATATTGATGGGGTTTTATAATAACAGCAGCGCTATTCAGGACGAAAAGGTCATTTAAGATTCATCTGACTAGGTTAGTCCTGAATAGTGACAGAGTCTAGAAATTTTGTCGCTTGGTGGCTTGTAAAATTATTGGTGTGTTTGAGATAATATCATAATCTCTGATCAATGTTCAAATAAAATGAAACGAACTATTGCAACGTAGTTACCGTGAACGCAATAGAAATGATTAAAAGGTACATTTTCAATAATGTCTATAGTTGTCTTTAATCAATTTATTTTAATTTTCAGGGTGTTCACTCAAAGGTCCTTAAATTGACAATATTCAACACAAGCATCGAAGAAATTGCTAGTGAAGTATTTTGGAGGCCGGGCCGCGTCAAGAACCTAACACTTGATTTAAGAAATAACTACGTAATGAGAGTACCTAATCCGTCTCAAAAGGAATGGCCTAATGCTAATAATCTATTTTTGCAAGATATCCTTGTAGCTGGCAATCCTCTTTACTGTGACTGTGGAGTTGGGTAAGGAACAAATTTGAAAGTAAAAATTAACCATATTAAATATTATACCTACCTGCGTCATTGTTTGAATAGAATAGAGACACAACTCGAAATGTATCACTAAACAAATTCAAATATAAATGTGACCGCTTGGAATCTAATGGAGTAACGAAATATTTGGGTTTGTGTCACTACTCTACCAACAACTACTACTTGTAACGGATATAACTCGCGTATTTTACTTTATTTGCTGAAACAGCGATAAATAAATTGCGTAGATGTAAAATTCGTCTTGTTCTTTTTAGGTGGATTGAAGCTTGGGACCGCAAAAGACGGCAGTACCTCTGCGAAAGTCCTACGAAATGCGTCGCTACACGAGATGACATAAGATTTGCCAGATGCCCTATATACGACAACAGAACCCTTAATGACGTAAGTATCCAAGCATTTATTATTAAGAACGCTAGAGACCATCGATACAATATCATTGTCATTTCAACGATATATTTTTATTTTTATAGGTTCTAATAAGAGACTTGGATTGCGGATGGAATAGTGCCTTCCGAAGATTACCTAACGTATTCATAGTATTAGGCATGTTGATAGCAACCTGCCTCTACGTATGAGGATTGTACTGGCTCCTTGGGATATACGAAGAGTTCCATCTTATACTCGCACGTCTATACAATTTTTAGGATATAGAGTGCTAATTCGAGAATATATTTACATTGCTCAAGATGAAAAATACAGGGCAATGGAAAATTTGCCATACACCACCGATGACGATGAACCAGATGAGTGAGAAAGTCTAGTAGATGAGATTGATTTCCAATGTGTGTGTACCTGTATGCGTGGCCTACTTTCAAATCTCCCGAGATGTGATCCCAAATAGCCAAATTTTTGTTAGGTCGTAGTGATATCGGACACTTGATAGAGTTTTACTACAGTGAAGTGAGACAGTGAAAAAGATGTGACTTAAAACAGTTTTGTTTGCAGAAGAACTTAGTGGCTGCCTACCGAAGCGTGATGATTTATGATTCGTCAATGAGGCGTGATCTCAAGGGATTTGAGTACCATTTAACTTTATATATAACTCTTTGCAACTTAACGTAATCTCAGTTACTCTCGAACTAATTTGTGTGTATAGAAATATTTACGAATTAAGATATAATTTGAATGTTTCACTCATTTCGTGCACTGCCTTACAGATTCTCTGTGATTTTTGTCCTGAGAATGATGTCCAACTGAAAGGTGCATTTACAATGATTTGAAATCAAGGGATTAATGCGTTTTAATCGTTTGTGTGGAAGTGCACTTAATGTGTTTTTAGAAGTTGCATTTACGTCGGTTAAGGATATGTTCACTCGAAAGCAATTACTTAATAATGAACGTAAGTAGACTGCATTCTCAGGAATGACATGTGTTCGTCCATTAATAAGATTTACAATATTATTTTTAGGTATATTAATTTGTGTATTAGTAACAGTTAGTTGTAGGTTGAACAAATCATTAGGTGTAACAGCTGATCTTCCATCAGCTATTCCCACGAGAATCTCTTAAATGTATGCTGGCCGTTTCAGAAATTGCAATGTTGGATTTGGAATGTGTTCTTAAATCTTTGTACAAAATTGTAACGTTTCTTGTTATTACTTATTCAGAGTGACTATCTTCTATAGTTAAAGAATTACTTAACCCTGTATTCATGTCGAGTATTGCCTTTTTAGATTTATCGAGTCCTCTTTGTTTCGATCCCGGTGCTCGAAATATTTTACTTGCATTGGATACGGGATTAATTCATCCTTCATATTTACGCTCTACACCTTCATTGTTTAGCGATTTACAAAGTCTATCTGGTTATCTTATTAAATAAAAATATTTTATTACATATTTAAATGTCAGTAGCTATTACTGTATTTACGAAGCATGCTCTAATATAGTCATGTTGTAAGCTAGGATTTTATCGACTGAATTTAAGTATTTCAGGACTATATTATTATCGCTGTTTATATAAACAGTATGATGTTGTTCGTGTTTTTAGATTGTATATGGTTTTTTCGCTTATGGATATTGAAGTTAAAGTATATTTGCTGGTTTTGTATTATTTTATACTATTGCAACTTTACACAAACGTTGATAGCAATGCACGCTAGAATTTTATGTAGTTTTTAATTTGAAGGCATGTGTAGTGCGATGCTTAGAATCTTCGTGTTATTGATGGGTGAATTCAATCGTATACCTCTTCTTCAGTGGTCCAGTGCGAGCGTGGTGTCAGGCCTACATGTTAACTTTTGTTTTCAATGCCATCTCATATTAAATTTATTTCATTATTTTCTATAACTGCACATGTATATTATAATTAACAATTCCCTTGATAAATTTCAAGGCTTACTTTACGTTTCAGAAGTTTCAACATTCATTTGAAATATTTTTCAATGTTAGTGATTTCGACAATTTTTCTTTTTTTTTTATTCTCTTTGGTATTGAAAACAAGGGTATATCGTTGTAACAATGAATATATTTTGTGATATATATTACTCTAATCATTCTATTTTTGATAAAGCCTAAGATGGATATTGATGACCTAATCAGGAAGGATATAGCAAAATAGTTATCATTAATATACCTTTTAATGCTTCTCTAAACAAACGTAGCTTTTTAAATGTCAATTGTTCTTTCAACTACTCGTAATAAATAGATAAATAAATGAGATTCATGTAGCTCGCGAGAGAATGGAATGAACACGGCAGAGTGAGACAAAAGATATTCACTTCGGTAAGAATTTTACTGTCTCTTTCCGCGATGTTCATTTCATTTTATTAAAAAGAAATGCTTTTATCATCTGCATTAGCAATAATAAAGTTTGATGATTTCTGATGCTTTAGTTTTTTAGACACATTGGAATAAAGCAATGTCCCCAAAATCCGTTACTGCTGTTTTATTCCAGATTCATAGTAAAATTTGCGTATTGCTTTTAAGTTAAATGTTTTCCGTAGATACAGGTTTATTCAAATTATTAATAGCTTGAGCTATTTTTTTCTAGAATTTTTGGTATAGCTTTGGTATTTATCCCATAAATAAAAAATCGTTTTTGAACCACTCTGCAAGGTCCTAATGTGATAGAATAGCTAGTGCCAATGGAAAAAAACAAAATAAAAAGCAATCTAGATTCTTGTAAATATTTTTAGGCTGGTTTCCTTGTTAGGATCGAAAAGTGTATTGGTTGAGTTTATGTCCGGGAAATTGGTGATGGAGTAAATGTAGGTATAGTCGTCACCAAATACATCGTAACAAGCAAAGTCAAATATATCAAAAGACGCGTTATCACCTTGACAATAGAGTCGTCTTTGTGACGCTGATCGCTTCGACAGTTACGATATATTTAATGACAACTGTCAACTAGTCAAGTGACTATTTGAAGCCATTGAAGATAAGATAAGATAAGATCTGAATGTAATGGAATCCTTTATAATGATTATTATTTCAATATCACATGGCTTACTTTCATCAGTTTAAAAAATATCTAAATACCTAGACTTGGTAATATTAGTTATGTTTTGCAAGTTAATTATATTTTGAAATTCCTGCCCCCTATTTTACTAACACGATAGTTGTCAGTGTATCAAGCTTATACTAAACTTGACAAGAATCTTCGGTTTCACATTGATGCAAGTCAATTGTCACTGACAATCGTCGTGTTTATGAAATAGGGTCTGATAGTGATGAAAGTTGGCTTGTTTTTTTAATGTTTGAGATAAAGAGGGTTCCAACCAGTATGATTAGCAAGCACTATTTTAAACCGATGATTAGCAGGTGTTTTCAGAAAAAAACTTATTAAAAATGACAGATGATCGTTAATCAGGTTTATATTAGTGCTTGCTAACTGTGCTGAGCACTAAAATCGTTTTTCTTTGTATAAATTGATTAAAAATAATACTGTAAATATAATTCTAAAGAAGACAAAAATAATATTATCTGTTCTTAGTTTACTTTGTAAAATGTAATAACGTGAAACTAATTAGGATGATTAAAAGTTACTGTCTTCACTACTTTACGAGTCTATAATAAAAATAGTGTGAAATAAATAAATTATTGAATTATTAGAGGATCTATCAATAAATTATTGCGAGAATCGTTTGTTTTTATTCCATCCTGTTTATTCCCTTCTCGTGTTTAATATTTTTTCCTGTAATGAGAAAAACAATTAAGGTCTGTGGAACATTAAGAAATGGAGATTAGAAGCCAATAAATAGGTTACGCTATTATTATCAAGACATATCGTTCGAAGTTAACTAGTTAATTTAATGATAATAATATTTAATTGGACCACATAAGTAATTAAATTTTCTTTGTAGCGGGTTCGAATCTTGCTGGGAGCAGATGTTCGAATGACGTACACGGGCTCTTACATCCGGATTTTGGATTAAGTAGCTGTAGTGTTGCTTAGTTTATGACTAGACCTTGACGCGGATTATAGATAATATCTATCCCTACTAATATTATAAATGCGAAAGACACTCTGTCTGTCTGTCTGTCTGTTACGCTTTCACGCTAAAACTACTGGACCGATTTAAATGAAATTTGGTACAAAGAAAGTCTGGAGCTTGAGAAAGGACATAGGCTACTTTTTAACCGGCTGCAAAAAAGGAGGAGTTCCACGCGGACGAAGTCGCGGGCAGAAGCTAGTAAGATAATTATTCTAACTACATCTTCGTATATAATCAAGAAACGGAATAATCTTGTATTAAGCCAAACACGCCCATAAAGAAGTTTATTTCTATAACATCTAGCAAGTGACAACTTAGTAATCACAATAAAGGAAAATGTAAGTGAATTGACGAGACCCCCCGTCGCTACAGAAATTGAACCCACAAACAACATCGTAGAAATGAGTACAATTATCTCTGCAACTGCTACACCTACTTTTCCTTTTAATATAAAAGCCAACATATAATAAGAACTTCTTTATTCACATTTAGACCCTATTTGAACTGTCCACAAATAACATAAAATTCACCGAAGACGTGCCGCCATCATACCATAATTTACATTCTACTATTAAAGAGACACCTAAAGTAAAATTAGAAAACTGTACTGCTAGAAGAGGTGAGTCCATTGTGCTATCCAGGGGAAACGCACTTGGGTTGTACCCTGGAGGGTCAGGGTAGTACTTTATACTGCCAATGTGTTCTTGATCATAGGGGTAAAAGCCTGCACACCTCAGCCAAAGCTTTCTATCTGTCCCTACCCATTTTTGAACCTCTACCGGGACATCCTTGATCGAAGACGAAGAAGGCAGCAAAGGCTCTGCTGACCAGTTCCTCTGTCTATTTATCTTCACCACAACACAAGGAGAATCTCCATAACCAAAAGGAGATGCACCACAAGGCCCTAGGGAACTACTGTTCTGAGTATCCCTTTTTCTTCGTGAACTGATAGTCTTCTCCAACGCATTAACGTATTTCTTATAATCGTTTTCTTTATCTTTCTTATACCAAATCATTGGGTAAGAATGTTCTGACGTTGGCGTAGCGGTTAAACCTATCCCATTATCAGCATAGGTGTACAAATCAGATTTTTCCAAATACGTCTCGTCAGATTTTAAAATAGATAGGGCGATACATAAAAAGATCATTGTGTATGTGGCGAGGAAGATCAAATACAAGATTGAGTAGGAGATGATGTATAACCAACTCTTACATGTTCTGTCGCAGAATGTTTTATTTTCTCTGTCGTATAAATGTTTGTACCATTTTTTCCGTGGTCTTTCTTCTTCTTTGCTTTCAACTGGTGGTTCTCTCGAGGTGGTCGGTAGTGTGCCCACGGCAGTAGGGAGTGATGGGCGTTTAGGAATTTTAACGTCCACATCTTCAGCGGTAGGTTCCATGGTGTTCTTATGAACATTGAATTATCATTGCTTAATTATTATCACTTATCCAAGATATACGTTAAATAATAAATACATATTTAACATAACATATTGTGACATCGATGACATTTGGCAGACAACAGTAATCAATTTGGCTATGCTTATCACCATGGAGTTTTATTTTTGGTAGGAACATAATCTATTTTTGTAACACTGTATCTGTATCTTCAGTGTCTAATGAGGGCCACCGCGTGTCAGAAATCCGCTAGATGCGCTAGTGTAGAATGAGGTCCAGCTGTCATGTACCACCAATCACAGGCCAGTAGCTTGCCTCTCATTGGTGAAACATGACAGCTAGACCTCATTCTACACTAGCGCATCTAGCGGATTTCAGACACGCAGTGGCCCTCATTACTCGTAAATACTCTATCATGAATCCATCAGGTACAATATTAATAAATGATAGTATTTCTTCTTCTCGTGAAGTGGCGTGGCGAAAAGTGAAGCCAGTGTGACGTCACGCAGACTTTAAAGGATCTTCATTATGTCTTATCTAATTTAGAACATTGTTTTCTTTAAAACTAAGCAAGTAATTCCGTTACATATGTTATCACTCCAATGTGCAAATTGCGAAAACATTATTTTCGATGTAGCCACAAATGCATTGAACTTTGCAAAATCCCCTCTGCAACCGATGTCGATAAGTACCACTCTGGGATTTGTTCTGCTAAGATTGCCTTTCGACAAAGGATTTGTAAAACGCTCAGACAGACAAAGCACAGAAAGGATTTACGCGGCCAGTACCCTGGGTCCGTGCTTATTTTTAAGAGGATTGTGAACACAGTGATTCTTGTTGAAATACCCTCACGGATTTATTTTTAAACTTGCTTCTGTTCTTGCTTGCTTTGTCTGCGTAAAATTATGTAATGAGTTTTTAAATTTTATGTAGCAAATTCCATCACAAAAAGGGAATTCCGTGCTAAAAACTATACTGAGTCCTTTTGTCCGATTTTTGATATATTTATATATACCACTAGCGGCCCCGGCAGACGTCGTCCTGCCCGTCCGATTGTTTCGTCAAAGATCTGTCAAAGTCTTCTGTCACTTCTTCATGAGGCTTCATATTTTCCCCGTTTTTTACACATTTTCCACTGTTTCTTCGCTCCTATTGGTCGCAGCGTTATGTTATATAGCCTAAAGCCTTCCTCGATAAATGGTCTATCCAACAAAAAAGAATTTTTGAATTCGAACCGGTAGTTCCTGAGATTAGCGCGTTCAAACAAACAAACAAACAAACAGTACAGTTAGTATAGATGAGATACAGCATGGTGACAGACGGACGGACAAAGGAGTCTCAGTAATAGAGTCCGTTTTTCACTTTGGATACGGAACATAAAAATATGTTTTATGTTCAACTTTTTTTGGTTTTATTTTGAAAATCGTTAAATGAGTTTTGTAGACGTACCTATTATCCAGTCATTGAAGTTTACCACAAAAATCAACATCAATGGCACAGCTGATTTCACCGAAATAGAACAGAAATAAATCATTCTAGATCTAAGAAAATCCATTAATCATTGGACTGAAATCTATGAGCGGATATTACGTAGTTTACTTCAATGACGTTATCTTCTTCTAATCATTTCTTCTCTAACATAGTAATAAACTACATAGATTAGATTAGATTAATTTACACTCATTATTTCATACATTTTAATTACATACATTTATGTCACATTATATGCACTCATAGAGCTCCAAAAATATAATATAAAAAAGCAGACAACAAAAAAAATAGAACTATTATTAGAAATTCACAAAATTCCGAGTTTTTATCTAACAATGCTACCAAAATATACACAATACCTATTTCCAAGAAAACCAATTATTCAACCAAATACCTATAAATGTCGTATATGACAAATTGTTATTATAACACCCGAAGCGACATAAATTTCCTCTTCCCCCAATTACACTCATATACAGCCAATGTCAGTGTAAATAGGTTATGGGGAAGCTTTAAGTAGGTACCTACACTGTAAGGAGAGTACACTTCTCGTGTTGCAAATCCTCGTTCCTCAGTATTCCTCGAAACATCAACGGGAACGGACGTCTCTCCAAAATTACCAAATCAACGAACTTTTCGATGTTCTACGTTTTCTACGCAATGCAATTTTGACCTTATCTCTGTGGTGTAGAACGGCATTTAATTTGAAGTAAGTAATTTTATGTGATGAATTAGAAAAGTGAATGTGATGTGAACTTTATAGGATAGGATTAAGTGACTGGTAAGAGACGTTTAATTATGAAATAAGGGACCTTTTTATTTGTTAAGTTACTTCTTGTAAAGCTTTGTAAGTTCTTAGAGTAATGTTCTTTTAAATTTTGCGCAGTCTTAAGAACCGAGTTTGACTAAAATTATTGTTAATTATTTCTACCGTCAAGAAACAAATACTGTTTTATATGTTACTATTCTATAAAGGATCAAGGAAGGAGTGTAATCTGCAGATCTCGGAATAGGTAAAGCCTAGACATATACCTAAACTTTGCAGGCAGACGTAAAATTTTTTTTTTACTGACACCGGTATAAAAAATAATACACAACTCGCCAGTAAAACAGTTTAAACCCTATATAGATATAGATAGAAATGGAGATTTTTAAGATTTTTAAGTTTGTTGTTAAATGTTCTAATTTGGCCTTCATATAACTTTATCTGATGTACATATTAGATTTTGAAAGGTGACGTCACGAAACTTAGGACCCGTCCCACCCCATACATACATACATACATACATACATACTACACACACACATACGAGCTATACATCTACCTAGTTCTATTGAATTGTATAACTTGATACCTTCATCGTTCTGTCTAACAAATAATTCGATTTTATTGGTCCAAATAAAATAACATCTCCGAAATGAAAAAACCCTTGTCAAAGTCCGGCTTTTATGAAATTATACGGGTCTCTAGTTAATGGCAGTTTGAAAAAGGTAACGCTCAAGTTATAGAATTGTGAAATAACTTAGTATTGTATCCACCAAATTTTTCTAGAATTCTACCTGATACCTATCTAAGTTTACCTACATCCGAATAGGGCTTTATAATAATACTAGCTAACCCAGCGATTACCTAGATACCTATACCTAACGAGTTTTTTGAGATTTTTTATTAAAAAAATAGGTTGATAGTAGTGGAGTGAAAATTTAGGGTTGTATTTAAGTAACAATGCTAAATCATGAAAAATTAAAAAAAAATACCGAAAAAAGCTTTGGGGTGGACCCTGAACACTTAAGTATATAAAAAATAAATATTGGTTTCGATTTTCAGACCTACCCAATATGCACACAAAATTCCAAAAAAATTGGTCATTGTATCGAAGGACTTTGGCAACACCACTATCTTAAACCTACATATTGTGAAATAGGTTAACAATAGAATCCAATAAGTAACCAATGAATAATAGCAAAAGATATAATAGGTAAGTAATACCATCTCAAGTCCATTTCTCTGACAAAAACGCCCATCATTAAGTTCATTGATAGAAGTACCTGCCTATTATCAGCGCTTTCCGCTGACATCAAGAAAGGATAATGGTCTCTATTAACCTTCGATATTAATCAAACCGATCTTTGTCCATGAACGATTGCCATTATAAATAGAGTAAAATCCTACGAATGTTATAAATAGCTGGGTTTTTAGTGCTCAACTTTGTATGGGAACCCTGCACTTTTTGACTATGCGATGAAACTTGGCACAGTTGATCCTTAGGTAGTCCTGAGTGAATTTAGACCGGTAGCCATCAGTAGCCCCCCCGCATTTTGTGGGGGGAGGGGGGCAAAGTTTGACCCTGCCGCGCTTTAATTGAAGCAATATTTTTCTCAAACTATATTAATTATGTGGTGCGATATATCATTTTCGGATAAATTAGGGATGAGGAATTCACTTTTTGAATAAAAACAATGCACTTTCTTACAAAAATAATTAATAAAGTAGAAAAAACTAGAAATTGATTTTTGATTTTTTTTATATAACTGCCTATATTTTTACTAAGTATGACAAAAATCTCAAAACTAAAAATACGATCAGAAAGCTACACTAATTAGCTTTTTAAAAATATATAACTTTATATATAAATAATTTAATTCATAGGAGGAAAAAATAATATTAATTATCGGTCAGGGTGCTCTTAATGGGTGTTCGTCCGTGAAGTAGGGTTAGGTATTGTTTTAAACACACAAATAGTGCACATATTTTATAGTTTTAAATACAGTTGATCCTTAGGTAAACCAGAGTGAATTTAGACCGGTAGCCATCAGTAGCCACCACGCATTTAATGGGGGAGGGGGCAAAGTTCGACACTTCCGCGCTTTAATTGAAGAAATATTTTTCAAAAACTATAGTAATTAGGTGGTGCGATATATCATTTTCGGATAAATTAAGGATGAGGAATCTATTTTTTGAACAAAAACAATGCACTTTCTCACATAAATAATTAATAAAATAAAAAAAACTAGAAATTGAAATTTGAGTTTTTTTATATAATTACTTATTTTATATTACGTATGACAAAAATCTTAAAACTAAAAATACGAACAGAAAGCTAGACTAATTAGCTTTTTAAAAACATACAACTTTATATATAAATAGTTTAATACATAGGAGGAAAAAAATAATATTAAGCATCGGTCAGGGTATTTTAATACAATCATGTTCGTCCGTAAAGTAGGGTTGGGTGTTGTTTTAAACACACAAGTGGTGCAAATATTTTATAGTTTTAGATTATTTACTACCTTAAATGAAACAAAGACCCGTTTCTATGTAAATACTTAGTTATATATTTTATTTTGTACTAAGGTATCACAAGATCCACTATAGACACTGAGGTAAGGTCTAAACATTTAACCTGCAGTTCTTGTGCATTTACATTTGCCGCAGTATTTTTATTTATTCATTAACTTTCTTTACTTTACAACCGAAACTCAAATAAATGTACCTTCCTACCTAAAAATACTGGCCCAGTGCGAGTCGGACTCGCGCACAGTGGGAACCGTCCAAACCTGTAGGTAAATAAGTTTAAAAATATTTATATTATATTAATGTAACTAAAAATGTATGGTAGGTATTCACAATTTTCCCTTTATCTGTGCTAATAGATGTTGCTTGGTATAAAATTTAAAGTTTCTAAGTTCACGGGAAGTACCTTGTAGTTTATATTTCCTTTGCGATTGTCGAAAATTAAGTATATATAAGTTTGAAAATATTTTATTATATGATGTAACTAAAAATGTATAGTTTTTGCAATTTTCCCTTTATTTGTGCTATAAGACATTGCTTCGTACCAAATTTCATGATTCTGCATTCACGGGAAGTACTCTATATGTTTTGATTTCATTGCGAGTGTCGAGAATTAGTTGTATAAGTTTAAAAATATTTTTATTATACAATTTCACTAAAAATATATCGTTTTCATAATTTTCCCTTTATCTGTGCTATAAGACGTTGCTTCGTCCCAAATTCCATGATTCTGTGTTCACAGGAAGTACCCTGTAGGTTTTGATTCCCTCGCGGTTATCAAAAAATAGGTGTATGAGTTTTAAAGTATTTTTTGTTATTTAACATAACTAATAATGTATAGTTTTTGCGATTTCCCCTTTATCTGTGCTATAAGATGGTGCTGCGTACCAAATTTCAAAATTCTGAGTTCATGGGAAGTACTCTAGGTATACATTTTGATTTCTTTGCGAGTATCGAAAATTAGGTAAGTATATAAGTTTAAAAATATTATTATTGCATAATGTAACTAAATGTATACTTTTAGCAATTTTTCCTTTATCTGTGTTATAAGACGTTACTTTGTACCAAATTTAACGACATTGAGTTCACGGGAAGTACCCTGTAGGTTTTAATTCCCTTGCGAGTATTTTGAAATTAGCGGCGGTTTGCGACATTACGGCTGTATTTATTGATTGCTTTGATTTAAAAGTTTGATCTTTTCAGTTATATATTTAGAATATTAAGAACCCTAAAACTATATGCACCACTTGTGTGTTTAAAACAACACCCAACCCTACTTTACGGACGAACATGATTGTATTAAAATACCCTGACCGATGCTTAATATTATTTTTTTCCTCCTATGTATTAAACTATTTATATATAAAGTTGTATGTTTTTAAAAAGCTAATTAGTCTAGCTTTCTGTTCGTATTTTTAGTTTTAAGATTTTTGTCATACGTAATATAAAATAAGTAATTATATAAAAAACTCAAATTTCAATTTCTAGTTTTTTTTATTTTATTAATTATTTATGTGAGAAAGTGCATTGTTTTTGTTCAAAAAATAGATTCCTCATCCTTAATTTATCCGAAAATGATATATCGCACCACCTAATTACTATAGTTTTTGAAAAATATTTCTTCAATTAAAGCGCGGAAGTGTCGAACTGTCACCCCCTCCCCCAACGAAATGCGGGGTGGCTACTGATGGCTACCGGTCTAAATTCACTCTGGTTTACCTAAGGATCAACTGTATTTAAAACTATAAAATATGTGCACTATTTGTGTGTTTAAAACAATACCTAACCCTACTTCACGGACGAACACCCATTAAGAGCAGCCTGACCGACAATTAATATTATTTTTTCCTCCTATGAATTAAATTATTTATATATAAAGTTATATATTTTTAAAAAGCTAATTAGTGTAGCTTTCTGATCGTATTTTTAGTTTTGAGATTTTTGTCATACTTAGTAAAAATATAGGCAGTTATATAAAAAAAATCAAAAATCAATTTCTAGTTTTTTCTACTTTATTAATTATTTTTGTAAGAAAGTGCATTGTTTTTATTCAAAAAGTGAATTCCTCATCCCTAATTTATCCGAAAATGATATATCGCACCACATAATTAATATAGTTTGAGAAAAATATTGCTTCAATTAAAGCGCGGCAGGGTCAAACTTTGCCCCCCTCCCCCCACAAAATGCGGGGGGGCTACTGATGGCTACCGGTCTAAATTCACTCAGGACTACCTAAGGATTAACTGTGCCAAGTTTCATCGCATAGTCAAAAAGTGCAGGGTGTCGAGCACTATTTCCCTAGCTAAAACGCGAAAGTTTGTAAGTATTGGCTTTTACTCTTTCACTTAAAAACTATTGAATGGAATTTGATGAAATTTTACAATAATATAGCTTTGCTTATACACTAAAATAACACAAAAGCTCTCTATACTTATATATATTAAAGAGGAAAGGTGTGTTTGTTTGTTTGGTTTCAATAAGCTCCTAAACGACTGGACGATTTGGAAATTCATTTACTTGGAATGAAACAACTTTAACGGATTTAACTCGCGTATTTATTTTTATTAGCTGACGTTTCGGAGCCTTTACAGATTCCATAATCGTAGTACGACTGAGCTGACAAGTCTTATGCTAAAGTCTTATCCTTTTACTGTTGGAAAGCTACACTATTCCCGAGCGACAAAGGCTATAAAAAAAAGAGATCCGAGCGAAGCCGGGGCGGGCCGCTAGTTATTTATAAATATGTTATGTAAATTGTCCAAAATATGACAGTGTCAAGTAAGTAGAAAGAAATCTACCATCTGCGAGCTTTTCTGGCGTGCGCTGCCAAAACCGCCAGAGCTACACATATGTAATGTATGATGCAAATTGTTTATCCTTACTAATATTATAAACGCGAAAGTTAGTTAGAATGTACGGATGTATGTTTATTGTATGTATGCTCTTTCACGCAAAAAGTACTGAAATTATTACGATGAAACTTTACGGTAATAGTAGCTTATCAGAATAACATATTTCTATAACGATATTGTGAAAAATACTCATCGCTAAAATTCCAGCATCAAATTTCCTTTAATATATAAAGAACTAGCTTCTGCCCGCGACTTCGTCCGCGTGGAACTCCTTTTTTGCAGTCGGTTAAAAAGTAGCCTATGTTTTTTCTCAGGCTCCAGACTTTCTTTGTACCAAATTTCATTTAAATCGGTCCAGTAGTTTTAGCATGAAAGCGTAACAGACAGGCAGACAGACAGAGTTACTTTCGCATTTATAATATTAGTTAGGATTAGGATAAAGAATTGGTACGTGATAAACTATTCTTACGATTGTAAGAGTGTGAGTAATAAAGATCGAAAACCAATAAGGCATCTGACAGTGGAAGATTCGTCATTAACGGCTGTTAGTCTTTTTCCTTGTTTTGGATGCGCTGAACAAAAAGAAAATAAATTGGAAACGGGACAAACGAATGATTAATATCTTTCTAGCTGTTGAACAAGGCATGCTCTGCAAATGAAAATATTGTTAATCTATACTAATCTATACTAATATTATAAAGCTGAAGAGTTTGTTTGTTTGTTTGTTTGAACGCGCTAATCTCAGGAACTACTGGTTCGAATTCAAAAATTCTTTTTTTGTTGGATAGACCATTTATCGAGGAAGGCTTTAGGCTATATAACATCACGCTGCGACCAATAGGAGCGAAGAAACAGTGGATAATTTGTAAAAAACGGGGAAAATATGAAGCCTTATGAAGAAGTGACAGAAGACTTTGACAGATCTTTGACGAAACAATCGGACGGGCAGGACGACGTCTGCCGGGGCTGCTAGTTTATTATATTTACTTCTCATTGTTGAAATGCTTCAAAGCTATAAATAAAGTTATGAAATGAAAATCTTCATTCTTGAAGCCGATTTAGGTGCAATTCAATCTACTAGCATTGACTTCATTAAAAAAATCTTAGTGAGGTAATTATATTATAGTGCCAAACTAAAAAAAAATTGTGTCCAATATCCATAGCAGATTTTTCAAACATAGTTTAGACTTACAAGATAGAAATACTCTTGCCCTCATTAACATTTGCCATAACAATATTTGAATCCGCAACCCAGCTTCTTAGTCACAGTGTCCACACATCCGAAGGTCGCCAAACCATTACCTACTAGGCTACTATCAAATAGAAAAGTACAGATTTTATGCTGAAAATATATTTGAAACAGATTTCCGTTCCAGCGCGACATGAATAAACCAAATCCAGAACTTTATAAATATTGTATAGGAGAAGTCTAGTGCACAGATGGTCTCTTTGCGTTTGAAATAATGCATAGATGCAACGTGGAAAGAATTTAGTTATACATTATAGATAATCTGTATGCTATATAAAAGAAGACATTTTTAAACTTTTTGACCAAAAAATCACATTGTCCTATATAAACTTTGCTCCCCTTTTTCACCCATTTCGTTGTAGAATTTTGGAAAATCCTTTCTTAACGGATGCCTACGTCATACAAAGAACAACCCTACTAGTTTCAGATATTTTTGGAACTAAAGGTAATAATAATAAAAATATAATAATAACAATAAACCTAATATAAAGTAAAGGTAAAACTTAATACAAGATTTGCATTAAATTATGTCACAGTTCAGTTTAGGGTAAATCCACATTGTTAATTGCTTCATTGTTAAAAACAATACAAATGTTTTTTTTTTCCAAATAGGTACCTATTTGGCCCTATTTCATAACCCTGATTATAGTTTTTTCTAATTTGACACTAGACTTCAAGTCTAAAAGAATATTAGTTATTAGTTGTCTAAATCCCTTTCTAACGTATACCGAATTACTGCTTGTGACGTTTACCCGGAAACCTATTATGGCGCGGTAAGTGTAGGAAATGGCTGAATCATTTGCAGATATATGTTCCCTAAACTTCCTCTGCATATCTTGCTTAGTTCCGACTTATGCATATCTCGGTCTTATTAATAATGCCACTAGACCCTCTGACTCGTTTAATCTTCTTTTCTTCAATCACGACCTGGATTTGTTTAATTTTGACAAATGTTATTCTATTAATGTGTCGAGTTCATCCATTACCGCTTTGGAAAGATTAGCGAGCCTATTAAGAACTGTCGACAACATGTTGTCGACAAGCAAAAGGTTCGTCGTTACGATGTTATTTTGTTATCGACATGTAGAAATAAGAGACGTTGTCGACGTGACAACATTTCTCGTTATCGACAACGTTGATTTTTGACAGATCATCGCGAGAATAAGATATATCGACATGACGAGATGTCGACTCGACAATTCATCATAGCCTCGCTTGATTATTTTCTAATAATGAATGACACAAGCAACTTAGCAAAGTCAATACATACTATTTAAACTAACATAACTGTAAAAGTACATATATTTTATAGAAGAAAAAAATATAGATCGATTCTAAAGAAAAGGCTTTATTAGTGACGTAATAACGATGATGCCACAGAAATAATAATTAATATCAAATCAAAAAACCACAACATATTTTGATAATCAATCTAATTCAAACCACAACACACTCTGAAAAAAGTCTATTACGCACCTAGGCTAGTAAAATAAAAATGTCTCAGATCGCATGTAATTGTCGTCCGAGGCGAAGCCGAGGTTGACAAAAATGTGATCTGAGGCTTTTTTATTTACTGGCCGAGGTCAGTATACTATTTTTCTGTTCGACGAAGTCAGAAAGCGGCAATTTCGTTTAGCGCAGAGGCCCGAAAGTTGGCGCTTTCTGGCCGGAGGACAGAAAAAATAATTTCATTGTTAAGTAAAAGAAATATTAAAGGCTTTTAGTCTTGTTATGTAACAGATAGCATCTATTCGTAGCAACTAACCACAAAGCAATTACAACCAGCAAATTGTCTTTACGGTCCTTAATTACAAATACCAATAGGAACGTTTGCTTTGAACCCAAAACAGGCTTTGGAATACGAACGATCTAAAGAAGATGATGAAGTTTTATCTTATTTTATCTTTATCTGAGATAGTTATTCCTTATGAAGTCCGTTAATGTCAAATCTTTAAGAGTGTGATCTCGATAGTATCTATATTATATCAATAATAAAATTTAGCTTTTTAATAATTTCTGATACCTTCGTTGTTATTACATAATATAATGAAACAACTACCTATAGCTTTAGCGACTGACTATCGTCAGCTCAGTCGTGCTATGAATAGGGGAACTGTAAAGTTTTGGAAACGTCAGCATTAAAAATAATATATGTATGCGAGTTAAATCCATTTATAGTTGTTTCATGCGAGTATTTAAAGGTTTTTACGCTTTTAAAATAATATGGAGCATTTTTTTGTTTCAAAATTATTATGTTGGTTTCCGAATAATTATTTCTCTGGACAATTCACACCAATTAATCTAATTCTAAACTAAGCAAAGCTTGTACTATGGCTAATCTGGCATAAATACACATATATTATGATATCTAAGACTCAGGTACAAATGTTTGCTTTTTCCACATATTTGCCCTTAGCAGAATTCAAACCCGCAACGGTTTCGTAGCCAGTGACTTTTACTAGTAGTCCAACAGGCCGACAGGAATAAGAGTTAAGGGTAATTCAGTCATTCATATGGTAGCATATATTTTTCTCTTGTGAGTAGTTTTCGCTAACTTTGTGACACTCCAGAGAGACATTCCAGTTCACTAGACAAATAGTGTTACACCACATTCTTTATTATACTTACTTACATTTTTCTTCGAAACAATACGAGGTGGAATAAAATATGTTTTTTAAGGAAATACCTAGTTAAGGACTTTATCTAAAAAAGGGCGAAACACATAATATATCATTGCCAGGTGTCCGGAAAAAGCTGGACGAAGGTAGATTGCATGTCCGGCCACAATAAACGGTGTCCGGTTTTTGTTAGGCTTTAGACGTAAAAAAAGCTTGATTTTACATTTATTTTTTTTGTACTTATTAATACTGAGACAAATAATCCTCAATAATATAGAGTCCTTTCTATCCAAATGTCCGGACAAACTTGCTTGTCTGTCCAGCTTGTAAGTTTGGTGACCTGACAACCGTAAATGTAAAGTTTTGAAACATAAGCATACAAAATAATATACGCGATTTATATACGTTATTGTTGTTTTATTATAATCTTTAAATATAGACTATAGAAGCAAAAGATTTTGACTCTGACCTTTTTAATAGAAATTCTCCAAAAACAAAGGCAACTGAAGGATTTTTAATACGTACAATATCAAAAGTGAAATATTAAAAAAGGCGAGATATAAAAAGCTTAGTGAATTTCAATTTTTTATTCAACATGCTGGACGCTAGTCGACTTGAAATGTAATTCCATAATCCCTCTTTACGGGCGGATTTCAAAATAGAATTAAATAAATTTTATGCCAAAGTTTTTGCTTTTTAAAATATTTCCTAAAGATAACATTTTGTATTGTGTCACTTTGAAAGTCAAGTGTCGAATCCCAGTAATTTTCTGCTTACTTAACACTTACTTATTTTCATTTTTTTATATTTAAATTGTGTAGGTATTTTTATAAAAGGAAAAGTTCACACTGACATCTAACAAAAAATAAACAATTGTTCTAATTCTAAATATGGATGCATACTTAGAAATGGGTTTTAAAAAATGATGAAATAATTAAAAACTGCACGGACGAAATCACAAGCAAAAACAAATGAAAAGTCAGAAAAGTCTATTTACTTCGAAACAAAAAAAGAATTAGGTGGTGCTCTTGTGTTTGTTAATTATATAGTTTATAAACTTGCTATGAAGTTATTTTCCATGAAATACCTTAATTGAATTCATAGGTATTACCTGTTTATAGCTAGGGAAATAGTGCTCGACACCCTGCACTTTTTGACTATGCGATGAAACTTGGCACAGTTAATCCTTAGGTAGTCCTGAGTGAATTTAGACCGGTAGCCATCAGTAGCCCCCCCGCATTTTGTGGGGGGAGGGGGGCAAAGTTTGACCCTGCCGCGCTTTAATTGAAGCAATATTTTTCTCAAACTATATTAATTATGTGGTGCGATATATCATTTTCGGATAAATTAGGGATGAGGAATTCACTTTTTGAATAAAAACAATGCACTTTCTTACAAAAATAATTAATAAAGTAGAAAAAACTAGAAATTGATTTTTGATTTTTTTTATATAACTGCCTATATTTTTACTAAGTATGACAAAAATCTCAAAACTAAAAATACGATCAGAAAGCTACACTAATTAGCTTTTTAAAAATATATAACTTTATATATAAATAATTTAATTCATAGGAGGAAAAAATAATATTAATTGTCGGTCAGGCTGCTCTTAATGGGTGTTCGTCCGTGAAGTAGGGTTAGGTATTGTTTTAAACACACAAATAGTGCACATATTTTATAGTTTTAAATACAGTTGATCCTTAGGTAAACCAGAGTGAATTTAGACCGGTAGCCATCAGTAGCCACCACGCATTTAGTGGGGGGAGGGGGGGAAAGTTCGACACTTCCGCGCTTTAATTGAAGAAATATTTTTCAAAAACTATAGTAATTAGGTGGTGCGATATATCATTTTCGGATAAATTAAGGATGAGGAATCTATTTTTTGAACAAAAACAATGCACTTTCTCACATAAATAATTAATAAAATAAAAAAAACTAGAAATTGAAATTTGAGTTTTTTTATATAATTACTTATTTTATATTACGTATGACAAAAATCTTAAAACTAAAAATACGAACAGAAAGCTAGACTAATTAGCTTTTTAAAAACATACAACTTTATATATAAATAGTTTAATACATAGGAGGAAAAAAATAATATTAAGCATCGGTCAGGGTATTTTAATACAATCATGTTCGTCCGTAAAGTAGGGTTGGGTGTTGTTTTAAACACACAAGTGGTGCATATAGTTTTAGGGTTCTTAATATTCTAAATATATAACTGAAAAGATCAAACTTTTAAATCAAAGCAATCAATAAATACAGCCGTAATGTCGCAAACCGCCGCTAATTTCAAAATACTCGCAAGGGAATTAAAACCTACAGGGTACTTCCCGTGAACTCAATGTCGTTAAATTTGGTACAAAGTAACGTCTTATAACACAGATAAAGGAAAAATTGCTAAAAGTATACATTTAGTTACATTATGCAATAATAATATTTTTAAACTTATATACTTACCTAATTTTCGATACTCGCAAAGAAATCAAAATGTATACCTAGAGTACTTCCCATGAACTCAGAATTTTGAAATTTGGTACGCAGCACCATCTTATAGCACAGATAAAGGGGAAATCGCAAAAAATATACATTATTAGTTATGTTAAATAACAAAAAATACTTTAAAACTCATACACCTATTTTTTGATAACCGCGAGGGAATCAAAACCTACAGGGTACTTCCTGTGAACACAGAATCATGGAATTTGGGACGAAGCAACGTCTTATAGCACAGATAAAGGGAAAATTATGAAAACGATATATTTTTAGTGAAATTGTATAATAAAAATATTTTTAAACTTATACAACTAATTCTCGACACTCGCAATGAAATCAAAACATATAGAGTACTTCCCGTGAATGCAGAATCATGAAATTTGGTACGAAGCAATGTCTTATAGCACAAATAAAGGGAAAATTGCAAAAACTATACATTTTTAGTTACATCATATAATAAAATATTTTCAAACTTATATATACTTAATTTTCGACAATCGCAAAGGAAATATAAACTACAAGGTACTTCCCGTGAACTTAGAAACTTTAAATTTTATACCAAGCAACATCTATTAGCACAGATAAAGGGAAAATTGTGAATACCTACCATACATTTTTAGTTACATTAATATAATATAAATATTTTTAAACTTATTTACCTACAGGTTTGGACGGTTCCCACTGTGCGCGAGTCCGACTCGCACTGGGCCAGTATTTTTAGGTAGGAAGGTACATTTATTTGAGTTTCGGTTGTAAAGTAAAGAAAGTTAATGAATAAATAAAAATACTGCGGCAAATGTAAATGCACAAGAACTGCAGGTTAAATGTTTAGACCTTACCTCAGTGTCTATAGTGGATCTTGTGATACCTTAGTACAAAATAAAATATATAACTAAGTATTTACATAGAAACGGGTCTTTGTTTCATTTAAGGTAGTAAATAATCTAAAACTATAAAATATTTGCACCACTTGTGTGTTTAAAACAACACCCAACCCTACTTTACGGACGAACATGATTGTATTAAAATACCCTGACCGATGCTTAATATTATTTTTTTCCTCCTATGTATTAAACTATTTATATATAAAGTTGTATGTTTTTAAAAAGCTAATTAGTCTAGCTTTCTGTTCGTATTTTTAGTTTTAAGATTTTTGTCATACGTAATATAAAATAAGTAATTATATAAAAAAACTCAAATTTCAATTTCTAGTTTTTTTTATTTTATTAATTATTTATGTGAGAAAGTGCATTGTTTTTGTTCAAAAAATAGATTCCTCATCCTTAATTTATCCGAAAATGATATATCGCACCACCTAATTACTATAGTTTTTGAAAAATATTTCTTCAATTAAAGCGCGGAAGTGTCGAACTTTCCCCCCCTCCCCCCACTAAATGCGTGGTGGCTACTGATGGCTACCGGTCTAAATTCACTCTGGTTTACCTAAGGATCAACTGTATTTAAAACTATAAAATATGTGCACTATTTGTGTGTTTAAAACAATACCTAACCCTACTTCACGGACGAACACCCATTAAGAGCACCCTGACCGATAATTAATATTATTTTTTCCTCCTATGAATTAAATTATTTATATATAAAGTTATATATTTTTAAAAAGCTAATTAGTGTAGCTTTCTGATCGTATTTTTAGTTTTGAGATTTTTGTCATACTTAGTAAAAATATAGGCAGTTATATAAAAAAAATCAAAAATCAATTTCTAGTTTTTTCTACTTTATTAATTATTTTTGTAAGAAAGTGCATTGTTTTTATTCAAAAAGTGAATTCCTCATCCCTAATTTATCCGAAAATGATATATCGCACCACATAATTAATATAGTTTGAGAAAAATATTGCTTCAATTAAAGCGCGGCAGGGTCAAACTTTGCCCCCCTCCCCCCACAAAATGCGGGGGGGCTACTGATGGCTACCGGTCTAAATTCACTCAGGACTACCTAAGGATCAACTGTGCCAAGTTTCATCGCATAGTCAAAAAGTGCAGGGTTCCCATACAAAGTTGAGCACTAAAAACCCAGCTATTACACCCTATAGTCACAATAAAAGACTACGCTTGTGATGTGTCACTGCAAATACAATTAGCAAATGGGCGCGACACCATTTCTGTAATTATTCTACGGGTGTGGAATGCAATATTGAAGACTATTGTGATGTGAACTATGCTAGTTTTTTTTACTTTAATAATGTACTAATAAACAGTTTGTGAATAAGATAAGGACGACATGACATTGACGGCCTGTTGGTCTAGTGGTCAGAGACTACGAAACTGGAGGTTGCGGGTTCGAATCCTGCTAGGGGCAGATGTCCATGTGATGAGTACTGGCATCCGTACCTGACTCTTGGATGTCTTATATGTATTTATGTATGTTTAAGTCGGTTGTTCAGTACCCATAGTACAAGCAATGCCTATTATATATTCTGTGGCAATGCTTAGTTTGGGGCTAGATCAATTGGTGTGAATTGTCCAAAGATATTTATTTATTATTTATTTACATACACTTTTATTGCGAAGTACGCTGCATCAGCTAGTTTGTAATATATATATTTTTAAAGTAGGTATACGAGACTAAACCGGTATTGGAATTTTGTAATTTATTTCCAAATCAATCTGTGATAAAGTATATTTTCAAAGCAATTTTGTCAGATTGCGTTTCGAGATTAGATAAGTTTAATAAGTAATTTAACTTTCGGAACTGTTATGTGTTGGATCACGGCAGATGTTAAGAAACAATTATCTACGTGCTTAATTACGAAAATAAACAAAAGAATGGAGAATAAAATCCAAGTTTCCAATAAAAAGACTGTGATTTCCAACTCTAGAAAAAAGCATTAAATCTAATTTTAAATAGGTAGTAACAGGATGGATTTACGTTTCAGACGCCGTGTAATATATAAGAACAGAATCTATATATCTATCTTATCTTATCTTTTACACACATAAATGAATCACCGAAATGTATGTACCTGAACACATTACTTCCAAAGGACTGCACCAAATTGGATGATTCTTTCTTCATGTATTCCTTATGTCAGAGGAAGGTTGGTATGTAAGAAAAAATATTTAGGAGCAGTACATTGTTAAATAGGTACTTAATAACAATATTTATTTGTCAATATAATTATAAAGACAAATACCTCTTTAAAGGTCTCGTAGACATTATAATTATAATATAAAATATTTTGCTCCATGATTATGACTTCATACATAATTTATTTCCATTGCCCTCAAAATTTTTGTATTGTAGCTATTTCCATTTAAACTTTCCATTAGGCGGACAATTTAAAATTCCGGAACAAAATCCCGGAGCATACAAGTTATAATTCAACCTGGGCTTTTTAGGCCCTGAAGGCTCAGAAACATCCAACTTCAAAACAAGGGCGAGCTTTCCACTATAGGTTAATTTCACGGATTATGATATAAAAGGTATTGTAGGTAATTTAGAATTTGCACTAATAACAGGAAAAGTAGCTTTTAATAGCTTGATAATTTCTGATGTTTTTGCGGTTATCACCCATTTTAATACAACAGTCAACAACTAAAACAGACTTAATGTTGATTTCATGTTTTTTCAGAAATAATCCCATATTCGTATACTTGACAAAATTACTTGTCAATAATGATTATACCAAAATTAGAGTAGAAAAAGTCGAGACTCCAGTGGGACTTGAATTCACACTTAAAAGCAAGGTAGCGTGCAAATGATATGCACAAATATGAAAGTTTTGGGACATTTTAATTTAAGGGTGATCATAACTCCAAGTCCTTTCATTGAAAAAATATGCAAATGTTTTCAAACACGGTGAAGGCTTAAGTATGACAGCGGTCAAAAATTTAAATATAAAAGTACCTATATAGGGAAAATATACAATGTTCCGTACTCTGTTCTGTTTAAATATTACCTACAACGGTTGTCACGGGCACTATGCTACAACATAACTTTGTAGGACAGGTGTCCCGGAAATTACAAGTTACAGGTTACGTAAGTGTGATTTAGTGGTTCCTGAAGTTAGTAAAGTTATAAGCATGGAACGATGAATTTTAGAAATTGTCACGGACTTGTAACACAATAGGGATAACGACTGGGTAAAGAAAAGAAATTCTATTTGATCCCTGGGGACTTGTGACGTCACGTTATGGTTCGAAATGTTAGAAGCACCCACTCCCGAACTTTAGCACATATTTATCATTTATTGTTTATTTTGGAAAAAATTGTGTAATATAATAATTTTCGAACTAAATAGAATTTCGTTTTCTTTACCCAGAGTCAAAGTCAATCAAAGTCAAAGTGTTTTATTTGTGAAACATAGGTGTTTACAGAGGAGTTCATTTTATTGAGAGTTGCACTATGTTTTGCCGATCGGCGTACAAAAGCATTACCCCAACTAATATGTATTAATAAGCCCAGTCGTCGTGCCTATTGTTTTGAAACCACTTGTATTGATTTGCTTTGAAGAAAATTAACACGTCGCGGATACAGAATATGCTGATTAAGTAATAAGTAAAGTCTACACTTGTTTGCAACAGGTAGAACTTTTCAACAAAATCCCTCC
The DNA here is from genome assembly GCA_038024825.1 of Polylopha cassiicola. Taxonomy (NCBI): domain Eukaryota; kingdom Metazoa; phylum Arthropoda; class Insecta; order Lepidoptera; family Tortricidae; genus Polylopha; species Polylopha cassiicola. The sequence continues at coordinate 3,045,113 of CP149053.1, read as the reverse complement.
AAAATTAGCTTTAGAGTATATATTTTCCGTGTGTATGTTTGTCTGGAGCAATGAATTTTCCAACTGTTCAAAACAAATACCAAGATCATTAAATGCGTTTAGAAAGAATTGTTCTTTTTCCAAAGAAATTCAGATATTTGATTGTCACGAGGAAAAACTGTACAAGCAAAGTAAACGTATGTATTTATGAAAGTTATTTCCTTTTATAAATACATACGTAACTTTAATAAAATTACGCATTAGAAAGATTTAAATAAATTGACCAATGAACAGAAAAAATACATATTAAAATGAAATAACTATTAACGGTTTGGAATGAAACAGCTATTAACGAATTTAGCCCGCGACTTCGTCCCCGTGGAATAGTAATTCTTCATAAGGCTTCATATTTTCGCCGTTTTTTATACATTTTCCACTATTTCTTCGCTCCTATTGGTCGCAGCGTGATGTTATATAGCCTAAAGCCTTCCTCGATAAATGGTCTATCCAACAAAAAAATATTTTTTGAATTCGAACCAGTAGTTCCTGAGATTAGCGCGTTCAAACAAACAAACAAAATAACAAACAAACTCTTCAGCTTTATAATATTAGTATAGATATTGCCTTTAAATTAAATAATAAATAAATATCTTTGGACAATTCACACCAATTGATATAGTCCCATTTTAATATTTTAATTAAATACATATAAGACATCCAAGACTCAAGGTACAGATGCCAGTGCTCATCACACTGATATCTGCCCCTAGCAGGATTCGAACACGCAACCTCCGGTTTCGTAGTCAGGGCCTCTGACCACTAGACCAACAGGCCGTCAAGAAATTACAATATAGCTTTCTTTTGCAGTGTTCCTCGTGAAAACCTCGATGTGGTCCCGGAAGCAGTCGATTTGCAGTGCGGTCAGCGGAGCCTCCAAGGGCGATGACCCCGATGCACCTTTAGCAGGGGGAGTGCAGTTGTATCCTTTTGCAATTGCACTTAGGATACGAGTTCTACAGGTCAGTCTCATTCGGCAGGCTAATGAGAGCTGTCCCTAGACGCGTGACATTCTACATTTACGGAAGCTTTGTAATATAATGAAAATGTATTACTTGTCATCTATACTAATATTATAAAGAGGAAAGGTTTATTTGTTTGTTTGTTGAAATTGAATAGGTTCCAGAACGGCTGGACCTATTTCAAAACTTCTTTCACTGTTGGGAAGCTACACTATTCCCGAGTGACAGGCTATAAAAAATGATCCGTGCGAAGCCGGGGCGGACAGCTAGTAAGCTATAGTCACGTTGTTAAAATTCAATCCTATTATCAAACTTATAAGCGCGCTTATATTTCAGCATTTTTTTCCTAGAGCATTTAGAAAATGTTGTTTTGTATATCTCTGTCGTGTTATTTTTTATAAGTGATTCCTATTTGCTAACAGATTGTATGTGGTATTGGAGGGTTGGTGGTCGGAGCCGTGGGTTGGCTGGAAGAGAAGCAGAAACCTGTGCTAGGACTTGGCGTACCAGCTGGAGCAGTCACTGTACTAGCAGCAGGTAACACATCTACTCTAGATCTGATACATTTTCTTGACTTCACACTAATCATCTCACATGCTCCCACACATCTATTGTAGATAATTATATAAAGTTCTCTCGACTTGACATGGTAGTTGATAAACATGTTCCTACACATCTAAAAGAGATCTATTAAATTTTCTCGACTTGGCCGCAACTGCCTTTTTGCTCTCAGATTATAAAAAATAAGGATTTTAATATTTATACATTTTACCTTGCACTCTTCACTTTTTGGAGTAAGCGCTGTCTTTAAATTGGTCGACCGCCCCATGGTATTGGGAATGGGTACGTTCAAAGTACCTACATAGGTACGTATTAAATGATAATATCACTCAATAAATATAAAGCAAATGTCCTGATCAGTAACGCCCAATTTTCAGCTGGAAAGCAAGATCACTCATATTAATGTATAGATGTGGGTGCAAGTCTCACTGCAGCCTTTAATTAATCTACACTTATTTTGGTACACGTATATATTATATGATAGGTACGTGTTAGGATTAAGACAGCATAATAATATGTATACGTTAAAAAAGTGATACTGACACGTTTCAGACATCCCCAAATTGCTTACGCTTTACAATTTAATATAGCCTTATTTAATACAAAATCAGGTTTACATTTATCTTGCTTAGCGAATGAAGATTTCAATCCACGTTTCGATAACAAACGAAACGTTTGTCTGTACTCCGAAGCGAGAAACATACATTATTTGCTGAATTCAAACACTGTTAATTAATTACTGCTACATTTTACAAAGGTGCTATTATAACATTCTTACTGGTATAATTGCTGATGTCACTCTTGTCTGTCTTTCCGCTTAAACCACTAAAATTTAGAAAGGGTTTGAGTTCCGAAAAAGGACTATTATGTAAGATATAGGTATGGGAGAAAACGGTGATAGAATTTACATTTCTTATTCGGTAGTTAATGTGTCACCGAGGTAGGTAGAAGGTAGATAGGTAGGTAGGTAAACAGGTAGGCGGGTAAGAAGGTTGGTAAGAGGTAGGTAGATAGGTAAGTACGTGGGTACGCAGGTAAGTATGTTGTTAGGTGTGTAGGTTTGCAAGGTATCCGATTTAATATTTTTTAATGACTGGCAAAATTCACTACACTTTTATAATTAAAGTACTTTATAATTAACTTGTGGATCCTTAGGTTTGTAGCATTTCTCGCTATAAATTTAAAAGATAATACTTAAATGATTAGGTATTCAAAATTATGAGGCTTGTGTAAAATCTCAAAACATTAACAATTTGTGCATAATTGCTATATTATTTGTTGCAAAGTTTTTGAGAGTATTTAGAATGAGAATGGGTTTCAATTTACAGTTTGCTTCACAATATACCTAGCTCAGTAATAGAAACGTTAAATAATTTACCATTAATGTGAAAAGTTAAGAGATCTCATTATAACTTCTATGTTAAATGTCATTTTCTCTACGTGAGTACGGACAACTATTAAATTCAATCTACGTTGGAATTTTTATTACAACTAGCTTTGGCCCGCGACTTCGTCTAAGTTTTAACCCCGTTAGGAGGTGAATTTCAATAAAAACAAAATACCAACCTACATCTTCCTTCAATTTTAATTTAGAGAATTCTAGTTAAAGAATATTTAGGTACGCCAAATTATAAACAGAGTGGACGTTCCCCCCGTTGTTCACCCCCTTACGGGTACAATTTCAGAAAATCTTTTCTTATCTATAGCAACATATCTCATAGTCTCTTATATCTCTTTTTTTTGCCAAAAACTAGAAAGACAGAAAGCACAGTTAAATATAAAATGTCTTTCAGAATAAGTCTGGATTTATAACGGGCGCAGCGAAATGTCGGTGTTGATTCTGGCACGCGTACAATGGCCCTCGCCTACTGGGAATTTACCCAGATTAAGACGACGAAGCGCGAGCTTTTACGCAAGACAATTAGGAAATTATAAATGAAAATTATTTTATGACATTCATGGATTTATGAACGATCCGAGCAAAGCCGAGGCGGGCCGGTAGTATTTATCTATGCTAATATTATAAAGCTGAAGAGTTTGTTTGTTTGAACGCCCTAATTTCAGGAACTACTGGTTCGAATTGAAAAAAAATATTTTTGTTGGATAGACCATTTATCGAGGAAGTCTTTATTTAGGCTATATAACATAACGCTGCGACTAAAAGGAGCGAAGAAATAGTGGTTAATGTGTAAAAAACGGGGAAAATTCCACGCAGACGAAGTCGTGGGCACAGCTAGTATAGATATAAATAAAAGGAGAAACTGACATAATGACTGACAAATCAACGCAGGGCCTAAACTATAAGGATTAGAAACTTGAAATTTTGTACAGGGTTTAGTTTTATAACATAGGAAGCACTAGGAAAAGGTTTTTGAAAATTCATCCCCTGAAATTTTAATGGGGTGAACAGACGAAGTCGCAGGCAGAAGCTATTATGATATTAAAGTAGTCAAGTTCGAGGAGAGAATTTGGTCAGTCTAATCCCTACTAGTCCCTACTATCCCTACTTCCCTACTAATATTATAAATGCGAAAGTAACTCTGTCTGTCTATCTGTCTGTCTGTTACGCTTTCACGCTAAAACTACTGGACCGATTTAAATGAAATTTGGTACAAAGAAAGTCTGGAGCCTGAGAAAGGACATAGGCTACTTTTTAACCGACTTCAAAAAAAGGAGGAGTTCCGCGCGGACGAAGTCGCGGGCAGAAGCTAGTGCACTATAATTTTGCAAAATTACATGCCAAAATGTTATCATCAAACAAAAAAAAAACCCTTTCACATAAACTAGACCCGTACCCATAAAATCTACGTTATCCAGAATCTTTCGTGTGCAAGCACCCTATTGCCAAAAGACTTTTACGAGTACAGCTCGGATTTCGGGAATTTCAGTGGATCGTAAAAACGTCACGATTCGAACCCACTATAGCGGTGAAAGCAAACCACTGTACAACGCCTACAAAAAGTTTATTAGCGGTGTAGCGAAATTATTGACCTGTTCACCTAATTACTTAGAACGTTGGAAGTTGCGGGTTACTATTCCGTGTAGGGTAAATATTTTTTTGTTTAGTCTTGGATGGTGTGTTTATGTTTATCGGATGTCAACATCAATTGACGTTGATAGCGCGGAGTTCCGTATTGCACATCTAGATTTAAAGGGAGGTAACTCAAAAAACTGATTTATACAAGTCAAGGAGTTTTCTGTACATTTATACCTAGTTATCTACTTGTTGTATGAAACTAGGGGGCGTAGACAAGGTGCCAACGTTCAACGTTAACGTTAAGCGAAACGACCAAAATGTATGGTATTTGACATCCGCGAACGTTTGTGACGTACGTGACAGTCGTTCGCGGATGTCAAATCCCATACATTTTGGTGCCAACGTTTAACGTTAATGTTAAACGTTGGCACCTTGTCTACGCCCCTAGGAGAGTTAAATGAGTTTTATTGGTAGGTAGGTTTTGCTGTAAGGAATGCAAGGGCGGAACGTGACCCCCCCTCCCGCTCCCGTATTTGTAGATATTTTTGGAAAATTATTGCTTTTAAAATAGAATTTGACTGTGTGACCACCATGACTAATAAATCAAAACTTCAGATTTTTGAGTTACCTCCCTTTAGAGCTAGATGTGCGATATAGTAGTAAGTCAGAGCGCAATTAACTAACTGCCAATGTGTGTCTAAGACAAATATTGGTCTAGTCAAATACAGACTAATTGCTAAATATGTGCCTTGATACAAGTATATGTCTCATAGATTTAGAGCTTTCAAATATAATATACTAGCGGTCCGCCCCGGCTTCGCACGGATCCCTTTTTTTTTAGACTATGTCACTCGGGAATAGGTAGCTTTTCAAAAGTGAAAGAATATTTCAAATAGGTCCAGTCGTTTAGGAGCCTATTCAATCCAAACAAACAAACAAACTTTGCCTCTTTTTTATATTAGTATAGAGAAACAGTATAAATAATGACACTGCCGTTTTTGAAAATAATTATTGTGCCCTTAATTTAAATAAATACAATAGGTACATATTATTTGACTATTTATTCCTAATCTAGTCTCAAAGTAGACAAATATTTGGAATAAAACAATTATAACGAATAGCTTTATCCCCTTGCACCCCTGTTTTATCCGCTTACGGGGTGAATTTTCAAAATAGATTTCTTACTGCTACCGTACGCGGTATTACATATTAGAATAAAACAATTAGGTATGGATTTTACTAATGTATATTTATTTTATGCAAAATTTTCAAAAGCTTTACAGTTCCCATATTCGTAGCATATTGAGATGGTCTAACACTAGTTTTAGACACAATCTCAACAATATGTTTTTTTATTCTCGTAAACCACGATACCCTTCAATGATTTGTAGCCAAAATAATTAAGATTTTTACTCATTACTGTAAGTTTTTTTAAGTTTAAAATAACTAAATTTTGAAACGCAGCGTAAAGCGTCACATCCGTAGAATGAAGTCATTTTAATGATGAAATCAGTCACGTCACGTACTCAGTACCGCGCGCACTCACAAATACTCTGTAATTCAATGGACAAAATACTTTATACCAACGTATTATAAGAACAAGTATGTCAGGATAGGCGAGTTTGAATTCCTTATAACATTAATGATATTTGTACAAAGACAAAAGTAGAAATAACCTAAACGTAATTTACAAATTTTACTTAGTTTAATAATTTCTGGTGATTTAAGAGTTATTTTACATTGGAAAATAAAACAACTATAACGGATTTAATTCGCGGATTTTATTTTATATGCTGATGTTTTGTAAACATTACAGTTCCCATATTCGTAGGCGACTGAGCTGACGATAGTCTACTTGTTTGTTATACTTTTGTAATTTTAATTAGTACCAAAATATCGTTGAAATAAAATTTTATAATAAAACTAGCTTCTGCCCGCGACTTCGTCCGCGTGGAACTCCTCCTTTTTTGCAGTCGGTTAAAAAGTAGCCTATGTCCTTTCTCAGGCTCCAGACTTTCTTTGTACCAAATTTCATTTTTTCCAGTAGTTTTAGCGTGAAAGCGTAACAGACAGACAGACAGACAGACAGAGTTACTTTCGCATTTATAATATTAGTAAGGATTAGTAAGGATGTAGATTACTAATTCTATTAATACTATGATTTTTGGCTCAGAAGTCGGATCACGGATATAATTAAAAGTTTCCCATTCAGTAGGTAATTTTCACAGATAAGTTTGAAAAGTAAAGTAACATCGGAATATAAACAGAAAACTTTTTTTCGGATTCATTTCTACGTAGGTAAAATGTATGAACTTGAACTATTACGACACTAGTTTTAAAATCAATAACTGGGCTGATCCTTAATATTTAAGGGTATGAAAAATAAATGCTGACCTATTCTCAGACGAAAAATTTCAATAAATCGGTCCAGCTGTTTCAAAAGACTTTGGCAACAACCACCGTGACACGATAATTTTATATATTATTATCTATACTAATATTATAAAGAGCAGGGGCCGCCGTATTTGCCGTATCAATTATACGGGGCCTTCGGGCCACGGCGGCCCCCAAAGTGTGTAAGGAAAAAAAATAAAAACTTTCTTTTTCTGAAAAATCTTTACCCCCAAATAAGGGCCTCCAAAAAAAATTTTTATACGGGGCCCCGACAAGGCACGCTACGCCACTGATAAAGAGGAAAAGTTTGTTTGTTTGTTTGGATTGAATAGGCTCCAGAACGGCTGGACCGATTTGAAAAATTCTTTCACTGTTGGGAAGCTACACTATTCCCGTGTGACAAGGCTATGTTAGGTATATTCTTCTCTTTCCAAAAGGTATTAACACCATTCTCACATATATAATCAAAAATATATAAACACAATTCAACATAGCCTAATAAATCATTGCATTCAATATGAGTTTCGTTCTCATATCAAACATTAACCAAAACCGATAAAATATAAAGGTAACATTTAACTCCGGAACTTAAAAATCCCGGATTCATTCAAAAACGGATATTGAAAGTCTATCGGAAAATGCCAACTCGACTAATATTCTGCAAACCTGTCCAATTTTATCGCTGCCTTTATAACACTATAATATTGTGATAAAATCACAAACTGACCATTATACGTCAGCTGACGCAGATATAATTAAACTGACTTTATTAAGTTTATTATGAACAAGACAGGTGACATATTAAATGCTGTTTCATTTAAAACCTTTCCATAAATATAGGACAGGTTAAAATCCTAACAGGGCTGATCTTAGTGTGATGAACACGAGCATTTAATATTACGTACCTTGACTTTGGATGTCTTATATGTAAATACATTGATAAACCATACATAATTATATGTACGCACTAGCTTCTGCCAGCGATTTCGTCTGCGCACTATCGTGCTTATCAGCATCCCCGTTACAGAAATCCTTTCTTAAATCTCCCGTACGTTATAAAAGGAACCCATGTAGAAAATTTCAAGTTTCTAACCCTTATAATTTAGACCCTGCGTTGATATGTCAGTGATTAAGTCAGTTTCTCCTTTTAAATAATATTTTATAACCGTACATGAATATGTATACGACACGATCTTCGGTCCTTCAATACTCTTTCGATCGAAAGAGCGATCGAGCAAAACCGGGGAGCAAAAGTGTTTGTACAATCTCTTGGAAGAAGCCACCTGACGAAGTTGACCACAGAAATTGGAGAAGTCGTTGCTTCGAAGCCGGCAGTCCTAACCGAAGTGGAAAACTTCTATGGCCGGTTGTACGCTTCGCATGCATCTCGACCTGATCCCGGAAATGAGGATTCTAGAGCCACTTTAACACGCCACTACAGCGAAGACCTGCCAGAAGTCAGTATTGGCGAAATCGAGATCGCTCTTGGACAGCTCAAAAACGGAAAAGCCCCTGGAGAAGATGGCGTTACAACAGAGTTATTAAAAGCAGGAGGTAAACCTATACTTAGGGAGCTCCAAAAACTCTTTAACGCCGTCTTGTTTGAAGGAGAACTCCAGAGATGTGGAGTAGAGGTGTGGTCGTCTTGTTCTTCAAAAAGGGAGATAAAACCCTGCTGAAGAACTATCGACCCATTTCCCTTCTAAGTCACGTCTATAAGCTGTTCTCAAGAGTAATCACGAACCGTCTTGCGCGAAGATTTGACGAATTCCAACCACCGGAGCAGGCTGGGTTTCGGAGCGGATACGGCACCATAGACCACATCCACACAGTGCGGCAGATTATACAGAAGACCGAAGAGTATAATCAGCCCCTGTGTTTAGCATTTGTGGACTATGAGAAGGCCTTTGACTCGATCGAGATCTGGTCTGTTCTGGAGTCCCTGCAGCGATGCCAAGTCGATTGGCGATACATCCAAGTGATGAGATGTTTATACGAAGCCGCTACCATGTCCGTCCAAGTCCAGAATCAGCAAACAATGCCTATACCATTGCATCGCGGTGTGAGACAAGGGGACGTTATCTCCCCGAAATTGTTCACAAATGCAATGGAGGATATGTTCAAAACGCTGAACTGGCAAGGACGTGGCATCAAAGTAAATGGCGAGTACATCTCTCACTTGCGATTTGCTGACGATATCGTCATCGTGGCAGAAACGCTGCAGGACCTACAACAGATGCTGAATGATCTGGCTGACTCTTCTGTACGCATTGGCCTACGGATGAACTTGGACAAAACCAAGGTCATGTTCAATGAACATGTACTACCGGAACCAATTGCGGTACACGGCGCCGTTCTCGAAGTTGTTCAAAAATATGTCTACCTTGGACAGACATTACAGTTAGGTAGAAACAACTTCGAGGATGAGGTGGATAGAAGAATTCAGTTAGGTTGGGCAGCGTTTGGGAAGCTACGTCAAGTCTTCATATCGTCACTCCCACAGTGCCTGAAGACGAAAGTCTACAATCAGTGCGTCCTACCCGTCATGACATACGGAGCCGAAACGTGGACACTGACGGTACGGCTGGTTCACAAATTTAAAGTCGCTCAGCGGGCTATGGAAAGGGCTATGCTCGGCGTTTCTCTGCGGGATCGAATCAAAAATGAGGTGATTCGGCAGAGAACCAGAGTCATCGACATAGCCCACCGGATTAGCAAGCTAAAGTGGCTGTGGGCTGGCCATATTAGCCGAAGAACCGATAACCGTTGGAGTAAACGTGTTCTAGAGTGGAGACCGCGTCTCGGCAAGCGTAGTGTAGGACGTCCTCAGGCAAGGTGGAGTGACGATTTGCGTAGGATGGCTGGCAGGAGCTGGATGCGAGCAGCCGAAGATAGAGCAAAGTGGCGTGCAATTGGAGAGGCCTATGTCCAGCAGTGGACTGCGACGGGCTGATGATGATGATGATCCGTTATCCAAGTTTTGCTTATTTTAGGACTTGTTAGGATAAAGCTAAAAATAAGTATATTCTCGTTATCGTAAAGAGAAACGACCTTCACAAAATAAACCGATAAAGCGAGAAAATATGTGGGCGTCACTTTTAATGTTGACAAACCTTTTAGACAGACTATAACGTCACAATAAAGAAATAAGCTGTATTATAAACTAGCAGTTCGCCCCGGCTTCGCACGGATCCCTATTTTTTTCCAAATTATTCTATAGCCTATGTTACTCAGGGTGAACGTAGCTTCTCAACAGTGATAGAATTTTTCAAATCGGTCCAACCGTTTTAGAGCCTATTCAATCCAATCAAACAAACCTTTTCTCTTTATTATATTAGTACTTACTTATTATATAGATGACCAAATACTTTATTTACTTTACTAAAATCACTTTCGTGCTTGACTATAGTCAGCTAGCAGTCAGCTACGAATATAACTGTAAACTTTTCGAAACACTAGCAAATAGAATAAAATACGTGAGCTAAATGACCAAAGTCAGTTGTTATAATATTCCAACTTGTAATAACCGCGAAAGCATTAAAAGGTAACTATAATGTATAGCTTCTCGTTTTATTGTTACTACACAAATACAAAAATCTAGAAAACTACCTCTGAAACTCTTTGTCAAGTAATCCAAAATATTTACATTTAGCAAAAAGTTGAATCGAAAAAGGTATTCTCCGGGGAAATAATTTGCCGACCCCCATTGATCACGATACTATACTTGTACGGCTTGTACCTATATAAATATCTCAACGGAAACCTTTTTCCAAATGTGACCTTTTTACTGATAAGTCCATAACACCCTCATCTTGCCTACAATTACTCTATACCGAGTTACAGACTTATCTTTGTTAGAAGTAAAATGTGATAAGTAAATAACATTAGATTGTTAACTTACCTGAAATTTTATTTCCCTTTTTTACCTAAAATTCTTGCGGTCTTCTATTATAAGAATTATGTTATGTGTAAAATCTGTCATAATATAGAGAACACAATTGAATTTATTATACAAGCTTAAGGGGCCACTGGGCCCCTAGACAAGGTGCTTACGTTCAACGTTAACGTTAAACGAAACGACCAAAATGTACGGGATTTGACATCCGCGAACGATTATGACGTACGTCACTGTTAACGTTGAACGTTGTCTAGCCTCCCAGGTATTAACACCTTTATAATTTCCCCAGCAACTTCAGTCTACTACAGCAGAGGTTTTGGCGGTTGGACCTCCGCCCGGTCTCGGGCCACGAGGAGTTGGGGGGCGCCGTGGAGAGCTCTGGGCCCGTCCCCCTGCGCCGCCATCCCTCTCACCATCCTGTGGACCGCGGCCATCGGCGCACACGCAGCCATGCTCGCGTTTTGCATCAGATCTTTGTTGAATATTGGGTAAGAAAGACAAAATACCTTTGTCTTAAAAGTATTTAACATACTGCTAGCTTCTGACCACGACTTTGACAGCGCACTATGAGTACTTTACATAATATTGTTATAAAATATAACCTTATGTCATTCTGATGTGTTAGCTAGGTTACTAGGTACCTATATTATTGTAAAGTTTCATCAAAATTCATTCAGTAGTTTTTGCGTGAAAGAGTAACAAACATCATCCATACAGCCGTATATTTTTACAAACTTTCGCGTTTAAAATATTAATAAAGATTGGTCACTGGAAGCTGATGGATATATGAAGCATATCAAGCCTCTTAAGGTTCTTCACAACGACTTTAACTTCCGCTTTGTTTGGTAATAGATATTTTTCGATCAATAGATAAGATTAGGAAAACTTTAAAAGCGCTTATAGTGGTAGTAGCAGCCTTAACTTTAAAATCTTAATGTGTTTTTTTTGCCAAGTAAGTCAGAGAATTATAGAGTTAGTGAAATAGTATCCAAGGTTAGATGAATATAATGACAATGGAAACTTTGGTGAAAGCCTCGAACTTAAAGTACGATGTAACAGGCGTTTCTTTCTTGAAGAAAATTTACGATATAACAAGGATCGGCACTCCTTTTAATGGTACGTTGTTGAGAGGACATGCCTGTCAGTTTATCTAATAGCAAGTTTCATTGCTTTTATTTTTATTTATAGATTAAACCAGAAACCATGTAATGTCCAGGATGTAGCTGTAATGTGGATGGATAGGATGTGCTGATGACGGTCTAATTTTAGATTTGATCTTTATTTATAAACTTGACGACCTAGCGAACTTGATACTGCATTTTTTGTGTTTTTTTTTGTGATTGAGAACAATTGCAAATTTAATTTATATTGCCTTGTACCTTCTATTGTTCCTAGTTTGAACATTTCTATTACATCAGTACCTTCTATTGTTCCTAGTTTGAACATTTCTATTACATCAGTACCTTCTATTGTTCCTAGTTTGAACATTTCTATTACATCAGTACCTTCTATTGTTCCTAGTTTGAACATTTCTATTACATCAGTACCTTCTATTGTTCCTAGTTTGAACATTTCCAGTGGAATAATGCCTACTGTTCATAGTTTGAACAACGTGCTTAATAGAAATAATCCTGGATTACGTTTGACGATACTCTCTGCTAAGTAGTTTCTATGCATACAGCTATGGGACAAATGCTTCCATGCCAATGACTTGAGTGTAATTGCCTCATTACAGTTCATTATATTGTATGCTAAACATAATTCTGCTTGATCAATAATTTTCCTAATTGTTCTCTAAAAATATCTACATATGTGCTGATCTACTAGATTTCATTCATAAGTTATTTTTTATACAATCACAAAAAATTACGGAATGATTATTCTCAGTCTACTTGATTGGAATGAAACAACTATAAACTTATTTAACTCGCAAATTATATTGGCTGACGTTTAGAAAACTTTTCACTTAAACTTTACAGTTCCCATACTCGTAACACGACTGAGCTGACGATAGTGTAACGCTAAATTTGATTGATTATGATGAAATCTACTGGATGAGACCACTATCCCATTTTGTCGATATATAGGGCATTTTTATTATTTCTTTCAGCTGACAGTAAAAATAATTAGTACAAAATAATATATTAAATTTATTCACGCAAAAAAAAACAATAAAATCCTTAGCCTCAAAAAGTAATTCACTCGCAGGCTTCGTCAAAATTGTAGGTCTTCAAATTTATTTTTATTAGCAACGGAATCTTTCGACAGTAAAAAAAATATGACAAGAATTTTCTCAAAAGCTTTCATATCCAGATGCGGAAGCACCACCTGCATAGGGGTAGCAGGTGCACAGCTCTCTGTGTCCATCACGACCCTGGCTGCAGCACTCTTCATGCTGCAACTGGACCTTCGATTTGATGCCTCACTCTCACCCCCGCCGAGACAGTCAGACTTGCATACCTGCACAGCGGTTTCAATGGTAAGTAGGTACGGTAGACATTTTTTACTTTTTGGTTTGTGTCACGTTACTAATATTCATTGTTCAAAGACATGATTAATTATAATTTGTGTTGTGCTAAACTCACAAATAAGCTAGTAAGTGTTTTACGGCCTACCTAATTGTAATGATTAACATCTAAGTACTACAATGCCATTTTATTTAATGATTATTGACGAGAGAAATGCAACCTTTTTTAACAATATCCTTTTTAGGGATATTTTTATACCTTTTTCTAATATTGTTCTTTTTGTTTAGTTATATCTGTTATTTTATTAAAGAAGTTACAAAAAGCCAAGTTTTAATCATCAAATCCCAAAAGATTTATAAAATATCATTAATCTTATGTACCTACCTAAAATGTCAACATTATCGTGTTTGCTAATTTACTTTTTGTCAAAAGAAAACTTTATTTTACCGTTGAAACTTTGTTCCATTCCAGCTCAGTTCATTTACGAGTTTTTTCATGCCCCAAGTCAAATAGGTATAATTCGTAAAATTTTATATTATGTCTCCAATAAACGAGGGCAAGGAAATATCATTTTGAATTCCCTCGTCGCCCATAAATTTAAATTACTTCTACCTCTTTTGCCTTTGAGTATATTGAAAATTTTATCTTGTCCTCAAAAAGTTCAGCATCATTAAAATTTATCGTACCTATTAAACACGAGTGTTTTAGCTATTGAAGCGAAGTCACGTTTGTTTAGGATCTCAAAGATTGATCGTATAATTTCGGAAAAACATTTTCGTTTGTAAACTTTACAGATCCGACCGGCACAAACGTAAAGTTGTTTCATTGCAATGTATAATAACCGCGATCATCAGAAATTATCATATGCCGTTATTTCATCTATCTATAATCCTATAAGATCCTATCAAAAGGAAATTTGACCTAAAAACGTCTTTAAAAAACAAAACTGAAAGAATTACCAAATTCAGAGCTTGCTTGTGTGAGCTTGTGTCTGTGTCTGAGTCTGTGGCATCATCATCATCTGCTTTTATTGTTTTAAATTGTTATTTAAGCAAAATACAGTCTATAGGTATTCATTTTGATTACAAATCTTCAACAGGTGCCGTTGACATCAGTAGCCATCACTAGTGGAAACAGTGGCGACGCCACTGACCCTGGAGGCAGTCCTCAAGACAAAGCCAAAGAAGCCCCCCCTCACCCTGAACCGACCTGATATTCCAGCGCCTAATGCAATGAACCTGGACAAGTGTCAGTCAATGAAAGCGCTGGCAAGCAAACTAGTGAAACAGTAGGGTCGAAACTGATATTGCTTGCAGCTTCTCAGCGCTTATGTCGACTGGATCTTTACTATGAACCTAGTGAACAGGTGTCAGTCAATGAAAGCGCTGGCAAGCAAATTAGTGAAATAGTAGGGTTGAAACTGATATTGCTTGCAGCTTCTCAGCGCTTAAGTCGACTGTACCTATACGTGGTGGCTTCTTGGACTATACTTGGTGTTACATGTTCTATTTTAACGCCTTTAGATGTTGTCTTTCTGAAACCTAAGTATAAAGTGATAGGATTGGTTTCTAATGGATATATGTAAGACTTCATAGAGTACGCAAGGACTATGGATATATTGGGATATAAGTATGTGCAAAACTTCACACAGTACTGTAAAGAGTAGGGATATATTGAAAGGATTTTGATGTCTTAGGCGTACAAAACTAATGGCAAAAAGAAATTGAATGGCACTAGATAAAAGGCTTTTTATCAAACATCATGATTCTGATATACTAAACTGTATAATATATTTAAAAATACAATAAGTGTGTAAATTTTATCATGAGATATTTATTTCCGAAAATGTCGCCTTGTCTAACCAAATCATTCATTACTTTTTGATACTTACCTACCTTTTTTAAAAAAATTCAAATCACACATTTAGAAAAATGTGATTTTTTGTATTTTGTATTGTCAGAAACATTGTTAAAAAGCAATAGTACATTACGCACCAAGGCCAGTAAAATAAAAAATGTCTCAGACCACATGTAATTGTCGTCCGAGGCGAAGCCGAGGTTGACAAAAATGTGATCAGAGGCTTTTTATTTTACTGGCCGAGGTCAGTATAGTATTTTTCTGTTCGACGAAGCCAGAAAGCGGCAATTTCATTGTCAAAGTTGGCGCTTTCCGGCCGAAGGACAGAAAAATACATTTCAAATTAGGTATCTATTAAACAGTTAACTTACACGTAATGTCAAATAATTTTCTTTTATTATTTTCCTCTCCACAAAAGTAGGTACATGTACAGATTGGCCAAGAATCAACAACCAACGTACATATTTATTTTCCGCCAAGAAACAACACAATTATAACTTTTTCAACGTTACTTATATCTTGTTGTTATTGTGATTATATTTTGAAAAAGGTATCCAATAAATTTGTTGTAAATATACAATGGTACTTTCATTACATGGCGCACATTCTAGTTTTAAATAATCGAGTAAAGTCAACGTTACGTCCACGATGCTAGTGAAAAATTGTAAATTCAGGTCCAAGTGAAAAGGGTATAAGTGTAGTACTACATCGCACACCTAGATCTAAAGAGAGCTAACTCAAAAAAGGTACTTTTTCAGGAGAGGCGAGAAACTGATTAATATGTCCATATGCACGCATGAGTTTTCTGCATAAATTTATACTTTTTATAATAAAGCTAGCAGAATTATATTAGCTGAAATCTGTTTCAGTGTAGGTAGGTTTTGCTGGAATTGTGTGCATAACTATCTTCTAGGTGTGATATATAGATCTAGGTGTGCGACATGTAAAGTACTTCTACCTTTTTTCACTAGAACCGTGCGGCATTTGTTATTTCCATTTTTACTCTAAATGTAATGTATATACCAGCCCTTTACACGTAGCATGCACTATTTTTAAGACAAAAAAATAATATGCCAATTATTAAAAGTTAGAAAAAGATGTGTCTTACCAACGGTTTAAAAAAAAACACAATCGCTACAGTAGTTCAGAAGCTATGATACCAAAGATAGGTAGACGAATAACAGATAGTCAACACGTTAAACTTTGTCGTGTAAAATTGTTTTTTGAGATAGGATACCTATTACCTACCTATCTATAAAGAGAAAAACTTTGTTTGTTTGGTTATAATGAATAAACTCAAAAAGTACTGGACCAATTTTAATAATTCTTTCACTGTTGGGAAGCTACGTTCACCTTGAGTAACATAGGCTATAGAACATTTTGAAAAAAAAATAGGGATCCGTGCGAAGCCTGGGCGATCCGCTAGTTACTAATAAATAATATCAATCCAAATAAGGTGATGATGACTTAATGTGCAACCTTATGACGTAACAATCTTATTAATAACATTGTTATACGGGAAGTGAGATTGTGGTAATTGAACAGCGATCCGGAATTCCGGAGATAAACGTCATGCGGCAATACACCCGCTAATTAATAGCTAGTGACTATGGTAACCGATGACTCTGAATACGTTTCTGATCTCAACAATCCTTACAAATCGATACCTTTGGGTTCAATTGGCGTAAAAGCCATTTTGGCCAAAATGAGTTAAATATACAGTTTTTCTCAGAATTTTGAGCTCTATCGATCTGTATATAAGGATCATCGAAATTCGCAATTTTATGGCTTTTACTACCCAACTTTTTCACACAAAATGTTATCAAAAATTAAAAAAATTGGATGTATCAGACAAGCACTTAAATTTCTTAAATTATGTTAGCCGTAATTGCCTTTTTAGTTTTTATTAACTACTGTAAAAGCCAGTGCAGCCATTGAGGGTTTATACGTCACAGTATTTGATACCATATTATTATTGTTACGTCTAGTCGGACGGCGTAAGTTCACAATTAGTCAAGTCTATTGTCGTATAAACCATAATTTTACCTTAACGGCTTTTACGCCAATAAATTTTGAAAAAGTTTAAGTTTCTTACGCTGCCTACCTGATAATTGTGTGACTTTTACGTCCATAACAAGTTTTCCAACAAAAAAATCTTGCATTTACAGCTATATTTTAAGGATTCACTATAAAAGGTGGTGGTTTTTACATCAATATTTTAAACGTAATAGGTAAGTGTAAAAAAATATAATATGAAACAGAGAACTCTGTATTAGCGACTTGAAACAGAATTTAATTTTATTTTATTATTTTGGTGTCACCCCATTTTATTTATTTTAACTCAGTTCGTGAAGAAACAACATGTCAACGAGAAAATAGAAACTTCGCCTAATAAGTTATAAAAGATTCGCACAGTAATGTCGGATTAAATCAAGGAAAATTATTATAATAATGTGTTTGTTTCTTTTGTTGCATCGATGTTTTGGTGACGATACAAAGATTTCAAAAAATTCTAGTAGGTACTGCAAAAGTTAACATAAACAAAATAACCATTTTATCTGATAAAAATCTGCACATACTTACATAAATAAGAACATGACTTGAATAAAAAAAAATCTCACTCCTGAATCCATATCCACACCTTAGTACCTGATGATATCTGCGTAAATACTATTAATACTCAGTATCAAATAGAAATCAATGAGAATACCGTTACTTCATCACAGAGAAATTTTCTTAAAAAAGCTGTTAAGAAATAGAAAACGCATTGGAAAAACTATCGAGGACAAATGAATTGGCGACCGATAAAACAGAAATGCGTATGAAAAGATCATATTTTTACCAACTGCCAATTTTTGGAGCGACATAAATATTTTAAATGTCTCTGGAAAAATGGTACCATTCCGAAGTAATATCACAGGGGCTAATTGAAGAAGATGAATACAAAGGTGATTTAAGTAGGTAATGTAAGTAAGTAGTAAGTTTTTAAATCACTATTGCTTTCATCTTCTCCAGGTAGCCCTTGTTATACATACCCTAGTCATTATAGATTTTTATTTTGTTTGTTTTTGTACGTTTTGTTGTCTAATTCAAAGACGAATAACAAATAATTGCATGACAACATTATTTTATAATATTATTTTTTTGTTAATATTGACATTTTTTTATGGAAAAAGATAATATAATGCTGGATAATAATAAAAATAACTAAATATTTAATATTTGCTTTACTAAATAAAACAATACAAGCTGAAAATTTAACTACTGGACCTTAATACTGATAAAATCTTAGTAAAACAAATTGTGCCAACTTTTCTTTATATTATTTCATTAATTAGAACACAAATATTATGATTTTTAAGGTGATTATTAGATATTATTGGCAAAAATAAAATATTTGCATGGTTAATACACCTAGTATTCTCAAACTACTGTGTTTTACGGCAAGAATTACTAACCCAAATTTATTAAAATGGGTGATACGTCACAGATCCATTCTTAGTTAATGATATTTCATAGACGTAATTACCATATCGAGCAAATATCTTGGGCGTAACTCCAAGCTATTTCCTAAACCGAAGGAGGCTGATTAATATTGACAATTTATTTACCTTCATGCCGAAAATACAAGCATATTTTGTATATATAACTTTTTTATATGGTTTATATTCACAATTTTATACGAAAAATAAGATTTCAAAAACAGTTTTTTGGCTCTCCTGAAAAGTGGCAATTTGGCTTTTACGCCAATTGAACCCAAAGGTATCGAAATATTACGAGTATTAATGCGAAACTTTGTATAAATATACGCCTATATAAGCGCGTGCAGTGGGGGAGCGTAAGTATGGCGCCAGGGTAGGCACTTCATACATTAGTGACATTGTGCCTACATGGAATGCACGCCCATGATGTATGGAATATTGAAATGATACAACTATGAACGGATTTAACTCGCGTATATTGATTTTATTTTATTAGCTGACGTTTTTGATTCTTTACAGTTTCCATAATGGTATCACTAACGTCATCATAAACCTAACTTTAGCGTAGCGTTCCTCTTTATTACATTAGTATAGAGTATAGATAAACTACCTTGAACCTAAAATCGCTTAGTCAACGCCATGTTTTCCTGCGACCATTATTGGCGTTAAACAGACAGAAATAGCAATCGCTACTAGCGAACGTAAACACAATAAATAGAGTTATTTATGGACCTTGTTGTTGGACCGTTGGACTAGCCTTTGTTATGATTTCAGCAAATCATTGGCTAAACTTAGCACCAGTTTCTTCAGAAACTGAAGTTTATTTGTAATTTAGTCGAGTGAAATACGGAATTGGTTGCTAACTGGTGAGTAATTAATTTGAGGTTTAGGATGATATTTGTACCTCTGCATATTAACTAAATATAAGTTACGTGTCATTTATAAACCAACATTTATAAAGAGATATGAAGATTGGAATGAAACAACTATTAACGGATTTAACTCGCGCTAAAGTCTTTAGCGTTAGACTATTGTCAGCTCAGTCGTGCTACGATTATGGAAACGGTAAAGAATCCGAAACGTCAGCAAATAAAATAAAATAAAAATACGCGAGTTAAATCCGTTAATAATTATTTCATTCCAATGTGTAATAACCGCGAAGGCATCAGAAATTATTAGATACTAGCTTCTGCCCGCGACTTCGTCCGCGTGGAACTCCTCCTTTTTTGCAGTCGGTTAAAAAATAGCCTATGTCCTTTCTCAGGCTCCAGACTTTCTTTGTACCAAATTTCATTTAAATCGGTTCAGTTGTTTTAGCGTGAAAGCGTAACAGACAGACAGACAGACAGAGTTACTTTCGCATTTATAATATTAGTAGGGATGAAGATGTTGAACATAGCTGTTTGCTTGACGTAACATTATTAAAAGTCATAAAACAGTGATGAGAACTGTAGGTAGGTACATTTATATTTACTACTGCCCGCGACTTTGTCTGTGTACGATAATGCCTTTTAAGGGCAAATTTTCAAAAAACTTCCTTAATGCTCGCCTTCGTTATAAAGAAAACCATAGGTATATTGTAGTGCAAAATTTCAAGCTTCTAACCCTTGTAGTTTAGGCCCTGCGTTGATATGTCCGTCATTAAGTCAGCTTCTATTATTGGTAGGTATGTATATATAATTATTACATTAATAACTTAGTTTTAAACAGTAGACAAAACTAATTAACATAAATATTGATTGGCATAGATCTAGGACCTTCACTTCGCATGAATTGTCATTCAAATTTCATAAAAATATACTAAATGAGATTTATTTTTCAATTTCACTTTACGTTCATCCTCGACGAGATTCCATTAATGAAATAAAAACACGAGACCAATTTTAAATTTCACAAAATACCCTTTCATTTTCTTCAAGATTTGAGATTTTGCAAGTGGCAAAGTGGCAATTCGAAGCACGGCATCTTCTATCTCTTTCGCACCCTTTCAACATATCTACTGAGTGATAAGGACAAAAGCATATCGTTTTAAATTTCTAGCTACCTCTTACAGATATTAATGCCAACACTCCTGCACGAGCAAATACTTTGCAGTTATGAGATCCTTGAATGAGGAATTTTTAATATTGCCATATTAAATGCAGTGTTTAAATCCTTTTATCCTCTTGACCTAGTAATCAGATTAGTAAGAGGTTATGAGTTAAAATCTGTAGATACATCGATGATTTCAAATTTAAGTTTTTATTATTATAGCTAAAGTTTTAGATTGTGTGTATTTAGAATTAGTGACCAAAATATAAGAAAAATACACATTACACAAATCAAGAAAATTGAGTGACTATCACCAAAATATATATCTTGAATTGCTCTCCTAAATTAGAGCCAATGATGAACTGTCGAGTCGACATTTTATCGACATGATATTGAGGTTTGTCGTGTCAATATGGTTTCGTCGTCGACATGAAGAAATAAGAGACGACATCGACATGACAAGATTTCTCGCTGTCGACAACGTAACCGATTTTTGACAGATCACCGCGAGAATAAGACGACATCGACATGACAGATGTCGACTCGACAATTCATTGCTTGCAGGATAATATCATGATATCATAGTGAAATGATAAAAGCAAATATAATTATGGAAACCTAGCTTTCTATCTCAAGCTATAGCTAGGTCAAGACAGTCTATTCGCTAATTTCCGGCCCCATTTAACAAACTGTCTTCACCAAGACATTTAACAAGATATTCTGAAATAAAGTCTAGCTTGTAGGTACACAGCTATGTACTAAGTGTTCATTAGCTGTCCTTTCTTGGCCTTGTTCAGAAGATAACTTTTCTAACATCCATTAATGATGCGGAAACCTTTGAAGAAGTCTATGCCTTAATAGTAGTGACACAAAACGAAACATATGTTACTATGTTAAAGATCCTAAGCTGTCACATTTAAATTTGAATTAATGTAGATATTGGAATGAAACAACTATAACCAATTGAATTGTAATGAAACAACTATTAACGGATTTAACTCGAGTATTTTTATTTCATGAATGTTTTTTGCTGACTTTTAGAATTATATACAGTTTCCATAATCGTAGCACGACTAAGCTGACAATAGTCTAACGCTAAAGTTCGTTAATAGTCGTTTCATTCCAATGTGTAATAACCGCGAAGGCATCAGAAATTAACTACTAGCTTTTGCCCGCGACTTCGTCCGCGTAATTTTTAACCCCGTTATGGGGTGAACTTCATTAGAATACGGATCTATATCTGAATCTCTAACGTTTTTTAACCTATTATTGATTTCCCTAACGTTTTATGTCATAATGATTATTAACTAACACTCTTATGACCTATCTTTTGTTTTCCTAACATCATATGGATGTTTTTTTTTCCACATAATGTTTTATTTCCTTAACGTATTTCCCACTTACCATATTAATTATTCATCCTAATTCTATTCGGTTTTGGCGCCTCGCCGGCCGCTGCCACGGCAAGCTCTCTTCGCTCGCTCGGCTTTCGCGCTGTAGGGTCGCAGTTGAATTAATAAGTATACTGACAAAACCTGGTATGTTAACGTTATGTCGTAAATATACTTTCATTAAAAGTACCGATTCTGACGCTTGACCGGCCGCTGCCGCAGCATGCTCGCTTCGCTCGCTTGGATCGCGTGCTGGATGATCACGGTTCTACCTAACACTCCTCCTCGCTTCGCTCGTCGTCGTACCTAAAGGAGACCTTCATTTGCCGCTGCCGCGGCACGCTCGCTCGGTTTTCGCCCTGTAGGGTCGCAGTTCAAGTAATTAGTATACTGACAAAACCTGGTTTGTTAACGTTATGTCGTAAATATACTTTGACTGAAAGTACCAATTCTGACGCTTCGCCGGCCGCTGCCGCGGCATGCTCGCTTCGCTCGCTTGGATCGCGTGCTGGACGATCAGGATTCTACCTAACACTCCACGCTTCGCTCGTCGTCGTACCTAAAGGAGACCTTCATTTGCCGCTACCGCGGCACGCTCGCTCCGCTCGCTCGGCTTGTGCATTGTTGGGTCGCAGTTCAATTAATTAGTATATTATTAGTATACTGACAAAACCTGGTTTGTTAATGTTATGTCGTAAATATACTTTTATTAAAAGTACCGGATCTGACGCTTCGCCGGCTGCTGCCTAACACTTCCCTTATATTCGTAATAAATGGAGCTAACAATAGTTTAACATGTACAATATGCAAACTAAGTACATAAGTACTTACCTATCTTACTTTCGAAATTGCATAATTTATACAGCTACCACTGAGTTCAACATTTTTTTTTAATCGGACAAAGTTTTTAAAGAAATCATACACGTGAGGTTTAGCTGGCTATTTATTTAAGGATTGATTACCACACTTATTATCAAGATCTTACAACACAACAAAACAATTTTACAATTCAATTCAATCGAAAATAAAACCTTATACCGATTAAATACAATAATAGTGGTTTTACGTAATAAAACATTTCCCAGTTTGCCTCATTGGCTATAATGAGATACCAGTGTCCAGTATATCCAGTTCCGCATCCACGAACTCGCGCAAAGCATACTCCTTATAAGCTCACTCGGTCTTGAGGATATGTTCAGGGTCATTTTCTCAGTCAGGAGCTCGCGCGAGCTTGCTTTATCTCCGTCTCGTCCCATTCCGTCACCTCTGTTATCACGGCTTTTTTATATATGTCAGCTCTTGGTCGCGAAGAACACTTCTATTTCTCTGCGTAATGACACCAGTTTCCCCTCGCAAGTTAAACGGGGTCTGCTTACTCAGGAATATTATTAAATAGTCCTCATTACACGATCCACGGAATATTACATAATAATGCCATTTTCGTTAACACTGAAGAAATCGTACACGTAACAGTTTGGGTATTTATTTAATGTCAGGAATGACATTAGCAACCGTTGCTATGCATACCTACATTATACTTTTTAAATATGTGTCAAAATCAAAAGCACTAAGTAGTATTCATATCAATTTGGAAGAAAATCTCCCTTTTAACCCCATTAGGGGGTGAATTTCAATAAAATACTAAACACGTACTCCATCAATTCTGTTAAAGAATGTTTATGTAAAATTTGAAATAGATCGGACCAAGGAATCACGTTGTTGCATACAAACTTTGCACCCCATTTTTAACCCATTTTTAAATTTCGGAATATAATATAGCCTATGTCCTTTTCCAGGCTCCAGACTTTCTTTGTACCAAATTTCATCAAAATCCGTTCAGCCGTTTAGGCGTGAAAGAGCAACAGACAGACAGACAGACAGACAGACAGAGTTACTAACGCATTTATAATATTAGTAGGGATAGGGAACGGATTTAACTTGTGTATTTTTTTTTGCTAATATTTCGAAAACTTTACAGTTACCATATTCGTAGCACGACTAAGCTGACGATAGCCAAACGCTAAAGTTTAATAAGTTATAGTTGTTTCATTCCAATGTGTAATAACCGCGAAGGCATCAGAATATATGCACATTTCTTAAAAGCTTTAAAGAAAACGAGTAAATTTATATTCAGCTGATCTATTCACGGAGTTTATAATCATCCACATATATTTACTATTTAACTCGTAACATTTTACAACGTTATAGCAAGATTTATCCAAAATAAATATTTTAACATTAACCACTAGCGGTGCGAGTAAGTGTTGTCTGAATTATGAATATAGCAAATCGTAAACTTTATTCGTGTTGAAACATAATAATCAACTTTATTTTTAGTTTCCGTTTTAAAATAACGCTGGCTATGTTTTTACAAATTTTATTAAATGTAAGTATTAGCTATGACGTTCTAGTGACCTTTTCGCATAGGTATCTTTAAGATAGTCATTGTAATAAAAAAACGATAACAATTTAACGAGACTCGCATATTTGTTTTTCGATATTCGTAATAATTTCCAATGCCTTCGCGGTTATTACAGATTGGAATTAAACAACTATTATTATAACGATTTTAACTCGCGTATTTGTTGTTTCCATATTTGTATTTTCTATACTAATAATAATTTCCGATGCCTTTACGGTTATTACACATTTTAATGAAACAACTATAACGGTTTCAACTCATCAATAATGTATTATTATAATGTAAAAATAACTTTAGCGTTAGATTATCGTCAGCTCAGTCGAGCTGCAAATATAGTAAGTTTTCGAAACGTCAGCAAATAAAATAAAATACGCGAGTTAAATCCGTTATAGTTGTTTTATTTCAATCCTACTACTATTATAAAGGCGAAAGTTTGTAAGTATGGATGTTTGTTACTCTTTCACGTAAAAACTACTGAATGGATTTGAATGAAACTTTACCACAATATAGCTTATACATCAGAATAACACATAGGCTACAATTTTTGACACTAGACTAGACGGGACGAACCTGAAGTCCACGCGAACGAAGTCGCGGGCAAAAGCTATGTATAATAAAGGCGCGATCGAAACGTTTTTTCGTGACGTAAACTCCTAAATATGGCACTAAAATATTTTGAGTTATATTGAAAAACTTTTCTCAAGTCAACGAGACTTACTTTCCTTTTAAGATTTCAAAGAAAATCTCTTGAAGGAGACGATTTTCGATTATTTAGACAAAGAATATAGGAGGATACGGAAAAGGCGCCGTGGAACGGGTTTTGTTTCTGTACTAGTGATCCGGAAAACAACACACTGTATCTTATTCAGAGATGTTACTCTTATTTACTTATATATTAGGACTAGCTTCTGACAGCGACTTCGAAGGCACACGGTAAGCACCCCAATTTTACTCCCATAAATAAATATCTTTGGACAATTCACACCAATTGATCTAGGCCCAATTTAAGCAAAGCTTGTACTATGGTACTAGACAACGGATAAACATACATAAATACATATAAGATATCCAAGACTCAGGTACAGATGCCCGTGCTCATCACATTGACATCTGCCCCTAGCAGGATTCGAACCTGCAACCTCTGGTTTCGTAGTCAGGGTCTCTGACCACTAGACCAACAGGCCGTCCCTTAAGGGGTGAATTTTCTAAAATATTTTAAATATTTCATGACTTCTATTGCAAAATTTACATACTGAGTTTGATTTGAATAACTTTAAAAATATTGGGCACGTAGGTAAGTAGGTATATTTTCTTTTTTCAATAGAACAATAATTGACAAAGATAAGCGCGTCAAAAGTTCAGTAGTGAAAGCTCGTGACGTCACATTGAAATAGAAATTGTGCCATCACGTGACGTCACAAGTCTTTGTCATTTATTGTCTACTAGCTTCTCTGCCGTCATTTCTAAAAAGGCGACCTTCTGACAAAACTTACTTTCGAGAAAATTGCAAAAAAGTGTCCTAATTTCTTTTTTATTGGTTAACAAATGAAACATTTTTTTTCCTTAGTAGGTATACTAAGAAAAAAATATGTACCTACCAATGAAAAAAAAAAATTGGTATTTTTTTTTACGATTTTCTTGAAAGAGATTTTTTTAGAAGGTCGCCTTTTTAGAAATGACGGCAGTTCTGCCCGCGACTTCGTCCGCGTAGAACTCCTCCTTTTTTGCAGTCGGTTCAAAAGTAGCCTATGTCCTTTCTCAGGCTCCAGACTTTCTTTGTACCAAATTTCATTTAAATCGGACCAGTAGTTTTAGCGTGAAAGCGTAACAGACAGACAGACAGACAGAGTTACTTTCGCATTTATAATATTAGTAAGGAAGTAAGGATATTAGTAAGGATACTAATATTATAAAGAGGAAAGGTTTGTTTGTTTGCTTGGATTGAATAGGCTCTAAAAATTCTTTCACTGTTGGAAAACTACACTATTCCCGAGTGACATAGGCTATAAAACATTTTGTACAAAATAGGGATCCGTGCGAAGCCGGGGCGAACCGCTAGTCTTTTCGTTAAAATCTCCAGTTTTCCGATTTATTATCTGTAATGTTGCGATTTTTTTTATAAAACACGGCTCAGGCATTGACAGTCTTACAAACCAATTCCGATTTAGGGAAGCAATATAGTACGAAGAATTCAGCTACATACCTACCTCTTGTTCCCGTTATCAGGCTCACCCAGCCGTGCTGAATGAGGATTATATACCAGATTCAACTCGAGAAAAAACCTTGGGTCTAGTCGGCTAAGAAAAGAAAATAACAAAATGAGCTCATTGTCTTTCAAGGCAGTGAGGATGAATAAAGTTCAATTTGGCAAATGTGTACGATTTGTTATCTAACTTATCTTAGTAATATGTTGCTTGCTTCTTTATATGGTCTTTGTAAAACAAAATATATAGTAGGTAACTATTTCTCCGGTGTTAGTATTTTTTATTACTGCAATATTAGTCCTACCCTATGTTATTAAAAAACAATATTTATGAGAAAAATAGCAAAAATTTCGAAGATATTTAGCTACTTTTTGGCGACCAACCTTCGTGTATTTATACACAATACATGTTAAGCTAAGCCGAAAAGTAGCTAAATATTTTTAAAACTGTCAAACAGTCAAATTTTATTCAAAATATAATAATTTGATCAAAAGCAATAGATGAAGAAAAATATCTACGTGTACCTAATGATATATTTTTAATATAAAAATAAATCAAATAATATTCTATAATTAAATACTTAGGTACTAGTAAAACAGTTATATCATCAAAACTTGAAAGTGAAGATCAAAGTTATTTATTGTATAGCTACCGGGCAAACTTTGTGGAACTATGTCAAACACCAAAATACATAATCTTGACTTAACCTAGTTTGATACACAAATTGGAATTAATCATGAAATGTACCTATATAATGTTGTCGAAGTATTCTCGTCTGTCTGTGAAATATAATATAAAACCTACCTATTATATATTTCATATTTTTAAACACTCTCACACTTAGAAATAAAACGCTAATAAATATTTAATCCATTTTTGTCACGGAAGTCATAGAAAAAAGAACATTTTAATGACTCAGTGTAGAAAAACAGTACCTACAGACCTCGCCTTCGCCTCGGACGACAATTACATGTAAGTATTGTGATCTGAGACATTTTTTATTTTACTGGCCTCGGTGCGTAATGTACTATTAAGCATTCCTATTTATAAGATATGTTTGAATAAAAAGTACGTACCAAGCTAATAAAACACAGAGATAGCATTGCACAAAACAAACGACAAACAAACATCACACAGAGTTATGTTATTTGAGAAACTTAGGATATTATGCTTCTAGAATATTCCGATTTACGGAGCGAATTCGCTATTTCATTCCCGACACGGGGATCTCAAATCTACTGACCTGATTCTGACACATGAATTTGACAAACTACGTATAACATGGATGTTATATTCACAGTAATAATTTACCTGGCCCCAATTTCACCAACGTGACAATTGTCGGTGATATGTGACAATTATGCAACAACGCACACGTCAAGAATCTACTCCGGTTGGTTTCATATTGATCACGTTATCACCACTTAATGTCAGTTACTTTGTCGCCGACAATAGTCGCGATCATCGAATAGGATGGAGGGATACTCAAAGAGCATAACGACCTGTTGGTCTAGTGGTCAGAAGCCCTGACTACGAAACCGGAGGTTGCGGGTTCGAATCCCGCTAGGGGCAGATGTCAATGTGATGAGCACTGGCATCTGTACCTGAGTCTTGGATGTCTTATATGTATGTATTTATGTATATTTATCCGTTGTCTAGTACCCATAACACAAGCTTTGCTTAAAATTGGACTAGATAATTGGTGTAAATTGTCCAAATATATTTATTTTATTTATTTATTTATAACCAAGCCATTTTAAGGAAATTTTCGTTTCCTCCTCATCTTTACGCAAACGTGAGCATGAAAACCTTTGTCAGAATTACCCAATTCCGACATCAGTAGTTTATACATAAAACGTCATGTCAGACGAAGTGATGTGACGTAGTATCTAGGTTATATTTTGAGGAAACATTTTTCATCGTATTTTTACACAAAGTCTGTATTTTCGGCAGGTACCTAATAAATAGTTGTTAATTCTAAAACACCTTGCACCAAATATGGTATCATATTATATTTCTCTGCTGCAAGAAACTCGTAACTAGACCTTAATTAAAGTATCTAAACCATATTTAGTATTAACTAGCTTCTGCCCGCGACTTCCTCCGGAATAGTTACTGTTCCGCTCCCATTTTTCACCTAAGGGTGAGGGGGTGTGAATTTTCGAAAATCATTTCTTAGTGCTCTCCTATTTATAAAAAGAACCCATTGCAAAATTTCTAGCCCAGGTCTTTAGGGCAATTCTAGAGTTATAACACTTATAACCTAGGTCTTACGGACCTCTTCGTATGCAGAACAGGTAGATTATTTCGAAGACGCTCAGCAGGGATGCTCCAAAGAAGACTCCACCAACACCACCAATATCAACTGTGAACAAACATACATGTTATTATTAATTCAAATGATCATGGACATGGTAGCATTACTCCTAAAGACACTTCAAGATTCTTACTCAGAAGCACTACCAAAAAAATCTGACATATTTGGTGACTTCAGAGCGAGTCGTATTTAGATGGCCAGACGGTGCAAAAAATAGGGGGGGAATGGGAAAAAAAATCGCATGTTTTTTTCCTTCTTTGATACTTGCTACTTGTACTTGTAAAACGACCTCGCTTTCAGCTTAACAGGTATCCATTCCTGTCTAAGTTTATTTTATACTACCAGTCCTAAAAGAATCATCTTTTCTAAAATTACGTGAGTCTAGGGTGACTGAGATCTTGGTCCAAAAGTAGATAATAATATTATGTATGTAGAAAAGATTTAAGCGCTATATCTAGGTTATATAGTATGCTACATAATGCAAACGTCAGACAAGAATAATACATAATAACAGACATTGCTCTCATTGCGTAACTTTCAATTTTCTAAATGAAAGATACTTTTAGGATTAGATGCAGTCGCAAAAATGTACGTTTATATATTATTTGAAATATAAAAATACGCCAACTGTCTGTGATTGTTCAGATAAATTTAAAACACACAATGACATTGTCCTAAATGAATCTGTACAATCTCGACACATTTTCTCATTTAGTGAATTGGAACTACATGAATGTATGTATCAATTTCCATTGAAACCACTCGAATGTGGTTTTCCTTTTCGTTGTTCGCCTTTTTTGCATTTGACTAAGCACAAATGATCACATATCTCATTTTCCTTTAACATATTATACAAACTAGAACAAAATATATTAAGTAAAACCAAACTTTAGACACTAAGGTTTGGTTTTACTTAATATATTTTGCTAATAAACTATAATACAATTGATTGCGAAATATATATATACAGAACCTATCCAATAAGTATAGGCACATTCTTAAGTTACACCACCTCCCTTAGGAATAATATACTACAATATGTATACCTACATAATACATATTGTGAATAAATCTTCCAATGTAGGACAACGATCTAGTATTCTAGAAAAAGGGTAGATAACAAGCGCAAAAATGAACATTGTTGCAATCTTTGGAGTATATGTTCAATGGCACAATTCTTAAGTTTAAAGATGATTTTCTGCCATTAAAAGAAGCATCTACCTACTTTTGACATTAAATAAATTGCTGTCTATAAAGCGAGTCACGTCTCACAGTTAATTTTCTGGGACGTGTCATAGTTAAGAGTTTGATATCAACTTTTTCACGGAATCAAAAGTTTTGCAATTAAGTTTTCCAACTATATGGAGTTTAACGAAAGTTTAGTGTTAGAATTTATATAATAATAGGCAATGGAAAACTACATCTTAATCTATTTTACAGGAAGTTTGAATGAAATCGGATGTCTAAGTACCTAAGTATGTTTATAAATTCACATCGACACCACTCATCGACCATCCTCCCCACGGACACAACTCGTACACCGACACACAAGACATATGCGCTGCGCGGTATGCGGCCTCACCCGCACCTAGCAAACTCGATAGTGACCCCGCCGACGGGGCCCCACAAGTGACAATACAAAATGCAATACGCAGTCAATATAAACTAACCGGCGTAGACTCTTGTCGAGTAGTGAAAACAAAATTGTCACTTGTCACCGACAGCTGTCGCGTTGATAAAAAAGAGGCCCTATGATGCTACTTTGAAACGTTGCATAACATTCGATCATATGCTTAAAGTCTATTCATTACCAAAGTGGCGTCGTGTCAAAGTTCAGTATAAACCTTTTGAGCAGGTACCTGATGTTTGACTTTGGGAGTGTGGCTTAAACAAAAACAAACTTTGCGGAAACAACTATAGATAGGTATTATGCATGTATTGAACGAATTGCTTGCTAACATGAGTTTATCAGGAGTTTTGCTTTCACAGGTTGAGTTTCGGAAAATTCGACAGTCACCTGAATTCTCAAATGGATTTCGTTCTTGTGGATCCTATTACAAATGCAATAAGATCTAGTTTCGGAGTTGAGGTAGGTCTGAAATTCGGAGTCGCGTATGTAATTAGTTTTCAATTTGGTCTTTTGATTTTGCTCATTCTGTGTTTGTGAAGTCTACTTTGAAGATATGAGAGTTAATGATATTACAAGAAATACGACATAGAAATAGTCGGTAAACTATTTCAATATAATATAATATTTGGATACCTTTAAGTTTTGTGCCGAGGGACTACTAATAGGGTCTTTTGATGTATTCAGCAGAAATATTATGTGAGAATAAATTTAGTTGTAAACTTTTCCGACCTGGGATAACGTGTGATGAATTTCACTATATTTTATAGAAAAGAATGTTGCATTTTATTAAAGACTTTATATTCAGATAACTTAGCTTTAATTTACAGTTTATCGAAATTTACGCTACCAAAAATACCTATTCATTGGATGTGTTAGACAATAAAAAAATCAAGAATATAAGAGTCTTAGCAGTAAAATGATTGAACGCTACATACGGTTTTTGTTATTTGTCTAAAGCTCAGACAAATTTAAAAATAACATCTTTTTCAGTTTTAGAAATATGGGCTGCAAATACGTAGGCACTATAAGAACATTACTCTTATATTAGGAAACCTGTATAACACTACTTTAGTAGATGATTATTACGTAAATTTAAATTCAACTACTTCCCTCTAGAATAGTGTAGCGACGTATTTTAATAATACTTCCGTTAATAACTTTAGCTCAGGCTATTTATAGCTAAATTGGAACAGTGACCAACAAAGCACTCCGATAAACACCCCGCTGTGCTAAAGCAACACTAATAACACTTTCGGTTACATAAAGCCTTTATTAAACATACATACTTGGCTTATATATAGTATAAGCTTACAATAGGAAACATACATCGCAATGTTACTGTTTCAAAACAACAAAGTACAAAATTTTCGTTTGTTTCAACTCCATTGTTTTATGTTATATCTTATTTTATCTATGTTTACTTATTAGTTGAAAACTAGATGAAAAGTTTCATAGAAAAACCTTCTTTAGGTTAATGAACAAAAACTCTTAACTCACTAAAGAGGATTGTGTAAGCAATATTTCTTAAAAATCAAAACGTACAGACGTAGTTTCTCATTATATCTACAACATATCCAAAAATTATAAAAATCGAACTATATTTACTGGGTGTAAAACGTTATCGCCTTTTGTATGAAAATTAACAGGTTCACAATCCTCTTAAGTTAGGTACCTATACATAAAAATTTTCTTGACTAAATTAGTCAAAAATATGTTTGGACAATTCACACGCATTGATCTGGTCCCATCCGCCCCTAACGAAATTCGAATTCCGTTAGGGGCAGATGTCACTGTGACGAGCACGAGCATTTGTACCTAACACTTGAAACTCAAACTCAACTCAAACTCAAATACTTAATCATTTATTCAGGCTAGGCTCTTACAGGCACTTGTGAATGTCAACGTTAAAATTAATATTCTTATTCAATTCAGCAAAAAAAAAAACCTTTTGAGAAGAATCGAGAATAAACTCAATGAGGTATAATTTTTTCAATATAATAATATTACAATTTCACTTAAGAACAAATTATGTTCAAATTATAATATGTATGTACTTAATCTAATTAAGTACATTTAAAAAAATATATAGGAGAAAAATAAAAAAAATAACAATAGGTACTGGAGATGTATAAGGTCTCCAGATGTCAAAAGACTAAATTAAATTTACTGGAAATGTTAAGGTTTCCAGGAGTCAAATATAAAATAAAATTACAGGAGAAAAAAAAGAAAAAATACACAAAGTAAAAAAGACACTATGATGTCTCTAGTCAGATTCGTTCAAAGCAAAAGTATGTGAATATCACTAAATGTCTACAATGAATGTTTACATGTCTTTAATTATTTTTATAAATCTTTTTTGCTTGTAGGTAACCATAGACCAGATCAATTGGTGTGAATTGTCCAAACAGATTTTTGAATATTTTTTGAGTCAAGTAAATTTTTATGTACATATAACTTAAGTGAGTTAAGAGTTTTTGTTCTGTCACTGCCTAAAGGTTTTCTTTATAAAACCCTTGTTTTGATCGCGTCTTATAGCTTTCACACAATCTAGCGTATCTACAGATGCCTACAGTTATATATATATTCAAAACCATTATTACCAACTAGCCCCATCATGTCTCTGATGGCGTGTCTCCTGACCCTGAGAGCCGGCAGCATTATCAACCTGAACTGTGCCTTGGAACTTTGATTTGTCTGTTGCTTGTTTCGTCTGAAATATATTTTGTCAACATACAAGTTACAACATATAAGTATACTATCTGTCCGCCCGGCTTCGCACGGATCATCTTTTTTTATAGCCTATGTCACTAATATTAGTATAGAGTATAGATATAGATATCTATACTAATATAATAAAGAGGAAAGATTTGTTTGTTTGGATTGAATAGGCTTCAAAACGACTGGTCCGATTTTAAAAATTCTTTCACTGTTGGAAAGCTGCACTTATTCCCGAGTGACATAGGCATAAAAAAAGGGATCCGCGCGAAGCCGGGCGGACAGCTAGTAGTAAAAAATTTGATCAGCTATGAGGTTGTGGCGGTTCGTTCCTCCATCATAATATTATTATGTTGCTATTGTATATAATTATGTATGAAGAAACCTACGAATTAAGAACCTCCTTCTTTTTTTGAAGTCGGTTAAAAAGTGTTGAACTTACGTGTTTGTCACACTGACAGCTTTATAATCTATTTCCTCGCAACTCATAGGGCATCCGCAATTTAAGTTAGTTAGAAGTATCTCTGAAAAAAAATAGCCAAACCATAAATAACAGATTCATATTCCGAGGACAGGAAAGTTTCAAAAAGGTAAGTAAGTAAGACTTTTTTCATAACTCAAAGGAAAGTATTTTAAGAGGATTACACTTCCAGATTTATGCTCCAAGTCTGGATTTGTTTTTAGTAACTTCAAGAGAGCTTTTAAGCGATTTGAAGATATTGGAATGAAACAACTAGGAATATTTATAAAGGACTAACTCAGTAAAAAGTAGCCTATGTCCTTTCTCAGGCTCCAGATTTTCTTTATACCAAATTTCATTTAAATCGGTCCAGTAGTTTTAGCGTGAAAGCGTAACAGACAGACAGACAGACAGAGTTACTTTCGCATTTATAATATTAGTAGGGATTTCATTTAAATCGGTCCAGTAGTTTTAGCGTGAAAGCGTAACAGACAGACAGACAGACAGAGTTACTTTCGCATTTATAATATTAGTAGGGATTTAACAAGTATAAAATACACTTGTTAAATCCTTTATGTATGTTGATGTTTTGAATACTTTACAGTTCCGATATAGACGACGGAGCAGACACAAGTCTAACACAGTCAACATAAATAGGTACGCGAGTTAAATCCGTTATAGTTGTTTTATTATTATTGTAACTCAATATAAGCTTAAAAATACTTTTTTCTGTCCTCTGGCCGGAAAGCGCCAACTTTCTGGCCGCTGCGCTAAATGAAATTGCCGCTTTCTGGCTTCGTTGAACAGAAAAATAGTATAATGACCTCGGCCAGTAAAATAAAAAAGCCTCAGATCACATTTTTGTCAACCTCGGCTTCGCCTCGGACGACAATTACATGTGATCTGAGACATTTTTTATTTTACTGGCCTAGGTGCGTAATGTACTATTATCTTACCTTTGTGTTTGTATAGACAGGCCTGTCCTTCAATATCGCAAACATCAATACCTCCTGAAATTTAACTTTCAAATTAATAACATTATTTTCGTAGGTAAGTACTAATCTTTTTATCAAAAAAGGTCGAGTCAACAAAATCTTGCAAGCAAGGCAGTCTGATAAAAAATGTTTCCAGAGACGTTTCTTCTCAATAATATTAACATATATTTTATATGAATGTCAGTAAGCATAATATTTCTTGGAATGAAACAACTATTAACGGATTTAACTGGCGTAAGTATTTTTATTTTATTTTATTTGCTGACGTTTCGGATTCTTTACATTAGCATTAGACTATTGTCAGCTCAGTCGTGGTACGATTATGGAAGCTGTAAAGAATCCGAAACGTGAGCAAATAAAATAAAATAAAAATACGCGAGTTAAATTCCGTTAATAGTTGTTTCCACACACATTCCAATGTGTAATAACCGAAGGCATCAGAAATTATTAATAATATTTGTTTTGGAATGAAACAACTGTTAACGGATTTAACTCGCGTATTTTTATTTTATTTTATTATAATCGTAGCACGACTGAGCTGACAATAGTCTAACGCTAAAGTTAACAGTTGTTTCATTCCAATGTGTAATAACCGCGAAGGCATCAGAAATTATAATATTTGTTTTTTTTTTACCGGAGCACAGCTTATTGCCATAAAACTGACGTAGGTATATTTACTTATTCATTTATACTTATGAAAGCATATCTGCAAATAAATTATTTTCGTTTGATTTTGAATTGTGTGACATAAATCTTCTTAACATATTCCCTATTCTTTGAACATCGAAACAAAACATTAGGTAAAGTGGAAACAGAAACCGCAAATGGTGACAATATTTGATTTCTAAAAGGAGATACAATTTAATGAGATATAAAGTTACGTATTCGTCGTTTTGACTAACTTTAAAGAGAAACACTAAATGTCGCACGTTGCCAAGTCTATTGTTATTTATTTCTATTAAAGATGTTAGAAAATGTTTTGCAATGACAATCCGGCTAATAGTTGAGCCGCGTATTACAAAACAGAAAGCCGTAACGTAATAACGTCAACCATATATATAGAAATGGAATGGTCAACAGGGACGAAAACGCGGACAGTTATAATGAATTGAGGCTATGATGAATTGTCGAGTCGACATCTCGTCATGTCGATATCGTCTTATTCTCGCGATGATCTGTCAAAAATCAACGTTGTCGACAACGAGAAATGTTGTCATGTCGATGTCGTCTCTTATTTCTACATGTCGATAATAAAATAATATCGTAACAACGAACCTTTTGCTTGTCGACAACATGTTGTTGTGTGATTATTTAGAAAAACTACCAAAGATACATGTTACTGGGGGATTGAAAATAATACTAAAGAACCTACTGTGGATTATACGATCGGGCTGCGACACAAACAACATTTAATTTTAAATTAATGTTAATAAATCCCTACTAACTAATATTATAAATGCGAAAGTAACTCGGTCTGTCTGTCTGTCTGTTACGCTTTCACGCTAAAAGTACTGGATTTAAATGAAATTTGGTACAAAGAAAGTGTGGAGCCTGAGAAAGAACATAGGCTACTTTCTAACCGCAAAAAAGGAGGAGGACCACGCGGACGAAGTCACGGGCAAAAGCTAATATATAATATTTAGTCTTACTGAGCTTCGGCATGAAGTGGTGAGTGCAATTACAAGCCTCGGCTTGTATGACAGTTCTGCAGTACATCAGGCAGGAGCTATAAGAGTATCGCTGGTAAGGCCATAGTGTCGCAAACGCTGGTCGTTCCTCCTGATACAGACATCCTCGGGTCACTGAGGATAATGCCCTGACTGATATCTCGCTTATTGTTTGTTCTGCCTGAAATGTTAAGGGGGCGTAGACAAGGTGCCAACCTTCAATGTTAACGCTGAACGTTGGCACCAATATGTATGGGATTTGACATCCGCGAACGACTGTCACGTACGTCACAAACGTTCGCGGATGTCAAATCCCAAAAATTTTGGTCGTTTCGTTTAACGTTAACGTCGAACGTTGGCGCCTCGTCTACGCCCCAAGGTAGTTAAGAGAAGATGTAGGAATAAAAAGGTTTACATTTGGTTCTGGTTTTTAACGACCACTAAACTAATTTTCAGCCAAATCGGCAAATGTTCTTGAGTATAACTATTAACCGACATTTGCAATTAGTGGGACTAAAACGACTTTATTTTCTTTCAAATATGGATATTTATATAATTCCTCGCTACGCATAGGCGTATGTACCCATGGGGGTAGGTATCTACATTAAAAATTCAAACATAATTATGTATTCTTACCTAATTTTACTGGGTTATATATCCGAACTTTTCTTATTAAGCGTACCTAATTACATTTTTATTTGCAAACTTTAACCCTAAAAGTTCGTTAATAAATTATTCAATATGCAATCATTTCCACGTCAAAGGATTTTTCTTGTCCCAATCGAGTTAATAATGTAAGGGCTGATAAATTTCCAATTTGCTTATGAATAACGAAAAATTAGCGAATCAGCGAATTCTACTCTATTTAAACTAAGTAGGTACCTACAAAGTAACTTTTGCATTTTTTTATAATTATTACCGAAATTTCTATTCATAACAATACTCCACGTACCAACGTAAGTATTGTTGTCATCTCTGATGTGTACCTACAATAAACTGAATTTTAAAAGATTTTATTTAACTTGCAATCTATACTTAATATTATAAAGCTGAAGAGTTTGTTTGTTTGTTTGTTTGAACGCGCTAATCTCAGGAACTACTGGTTCGAATCCAAAAATTCTTTTTTTGTTGGATAGACCATTTATCGAGGAAGGCTTTAGGCTATATAACATTACGCTGCGACCAATAGGAGCGAAGAAACAGTGGAAAATGTGTAAAAAATGGGGAAAATATAAAGCCTTATGAAGAAGTGACAGAAGACTTTGACAGATCTTTGACGAAACAATCGGACGGGCAGGACGACGTCTGCCGGGGCCGCTAGTCTAAGTATATAAGTATACGTATGTACGAGATCATTATTGCATCTCAATTTTTAATCAGATAACTTTAACCGATTTTGTATCCACATTCAGTTTGGATAATACATGGTTACCTATGTGACGTTCAAAAACCAAAATAAGGAAGGTACAAGGGGGGTGGAAAACCAAAAGTCTATAAATATACCCGAGTGGTGTATCAAATGAAAGATCACATGTAGGTACCTTTTTAAAAAGGTCTTTTTCTTTTAATATTATCTTTACTAAAGCAATAAAGAGGAAAGGCTTGTTAGTTTTTTTGGATTGAATAGGCTCCAATACGACTGGATATATTTGAAAAATTCTTTCACTGTTGGGAAGTTACACTATTCCCGAGTGACATAAGCTATAAAAAAAGGGATCCGTGCGAAGCCAGGGTGGACAGCTAGTTTATTATATTACCTTTAAAGATGCGTTGCAGTTAGTGACCATAGGCATCATACTGCCGACACCCAGGACGTTCTCCATCTTCACTGACACTATATCATCTGGAGAATGTACACTCATCTGGTACAAAACAGACAAAGCTCTTAAAAGACTTGTGAATCTACTATTCATCATTATCATCAGTAAGAGTGAAGCTAGTTACTTAAGTCCGTTATACTTGTTTCATATTTCATTCCATCTATACTAATATTATAAAGCTGAAGAGTTTGTTTGTTTGTTTGAACGCGCTAATCTCAGGAACTACTGGTTCGAATTCAAAAATTATTTTTTTGATGGATAGATCGTTTATCGAGGATAGTTTTAGGCTATATAACATCACGCTACGACCAATAGTAAAATAAACAGTGGAAAATGTGTAAAAAACGGGGAATATATGAAGCCTTATGAAGAATTACTATTCCACGGGGACGAAGTCGCGGGCACAGCTAGTATATAATGTTATGTAATGACCACGAAAGCTACCTTTATTTTTTTACTTTAGAGTTGGACTATCGTGAGCTTAGACTACGAATATAGTAACTGTAAAGTTTTCAAAACATCAATAAAATACAAGAGTTTAATCCGTTATAGTTGTTTCATTCCAAGAAATAGATTTGAAATTGGAATGCAACAACTATGAATGCTAAAGCGTTAGAACATTATCAGCTCAGTCGTGATACGATTATGGAAACTATAAAGCATCCGAAACGTCAGAAAAAAATACGCGAGTTAAATCCGTTCATAGTTGTTTCATTCCAATGTTTAAAAACCGCGAAGGCATTGTAAATTAAAAGATTTGAAACTTACAAAAACAGATTGCGTGGCTGTGATGGTGAGGGTCGGAAGGCCTACTTGTCTGTTGACTGTCAGTATGGAGTCATTTCCAGTCCACCGCGAGTTGTATACAAAGCATTTACCGTACTCCGTGTCTATTGGCTGGAACCTGCCAATCACATAGACAAAATATATTGAAAGAGTAAAAGATCATTTTATCAGGGAAAACTTTGATAGATTATATTTTCGTAATTCTAATTGTGTAAAAGAAAAATTTAAGAGCCATTGACCGTTTTTTTATAATGGCATCAATTAAAAGATTTGAGTTACATAAAATGTCTA
Source organism: Polylopha cassiicola (assembly GCA_038024825.1). Classification (NCBI taxonomy): domain Eukaryota; kingdom Metazoa; phylum Arthropoda; class Insecta; order Lepidoptera; family Tortricidae; genus Polylopha; species Polylopha cassiicola. Next base: position 3,005,749 of record CP149053.1, on the reverse strand, counting down.
CTTAATAATAATATACAATAATAAAATAAATTATAGAAAATATACTGTCAGCTTACTTATGCGTTAAACGAGGAAACGGACTCTAAAAAAACCCTAGAAAAACCCTAGACTCTAAAATTACATCTAGAAACAAGATCCTAATAACATTACTAAAATTTATCTTAAAATTGTACACATAGCCTAAGCAACTATATTAGAATACATGTATTCCTATTACCTTTATATTTTTACATATTAGATTATGTACGTCATCATAACATTTTTTTTCTAACTGAAGCGCAGTTGGCCAGCTCATGGGCCTTTACTGCAAAACCGGGCGGGTGGCGACCCTTCTGAGAGGAGGCTTTCTAGCCTTTTCATTATAATAATGTCATAGAACCGTATATAAAGGTGTGTACTTTTGGCAGCAAGGGAACTGCTGGTCATCCCACCAGCATTCTGACAGCATCTCGGGGCATGTGAACCGGTACTGCTGCACCAACTCCTGGAAGTTCTCCAAACAGGTCACATTAATCTTGCAACTGCTGCAAGTTCTGCAGTATTTGACGTTGTAATATGCCACTTCTCTAAAGAAGGAGTTGAGAGCTACCGGCAGCTTTGACCTGGTAGAGAAGACTTTTGTTATGTTTTGGAATGAAATAACTTTAAGCGGATTTAACTCGCGTATTTTATTTTATTGGGTGTAACGAAAGTTGTAATAGTGCCCTCACGCTTGCACAGTAACCTTAAAGGTTACTACGCGCGTGCGCCAGAGACAAATAGAAAAAGAGCAACGTTTGTTTTTCGTTGTGCTCGGCGACCGTCCTTTGGTATCGATCCATACGTAGTGACTATTATTTTGAACATTCATAATGTCTAAAGAACTTCGCGTCAAGCTGTCATCAGTTTACTCCAGTGAAAACCACACCTTCGAGATCAGAAGTGGAATCTTGAGGACTCTCCGAGATATAAAAGATTTAACAACCTTATACAACCTTTGTACAGCTAAGGACCCGTGTACTCGGAAAGAACTTACGCGATCAAATAATTTTTCACTCTATCATAGTCGGCACTCTCGCAAATGGTGATAGCTGGAAACGGAGTGTCCCAGGTCAGGTAGTTGGTTTCCACGGAGTAGGAGACAGCACCCTGTGTGTAGATACTGAGAACAGCTCGAAGAATGGCCCAAGCGCCAAAACAGCATGAGGTCACAATCACCAGCCAGAACACCCTGTAGAAAATAATATGACAAGAGGAAATATTTAAGAATGAACGTGAATAGATTGACTTGGTCATCGCCTGAAAATAATGTAGGTAATACAGATTATTAAATTCGGTTGTGTAGTGTGATTTTTAATCCGCCGTATTACATTACGGCTAGCCGTTTTACAAAACAGGGCCGCTTTGTTATACAGCGGTTCAACAATAAGCCGAATTGTCCTTGCAATTAATGAGAAAGTAACAAAAAATGCTTAGGTTAAAACAGACTACAGACCCTCGTGAAATTGGAATTGCTTCCAGAAAAATTGCTTAGGTTAGGTAAAAACTGCGACAATCCTTATAATCATTGAACCGCCATATTACAAAACGGCTCTGTTTTGTAAAACGGCGAACAGAAATACCCTTAAGTAGGGACTGAATAAATTGACCTACGTGGTATAATAGGGGTCTCACAACTTTTTACGATAAAAGAACTGAGTTGCGAGACTTGTTATGTTTTTAATGGCTATTTTTCGTTCAAGTACTTCATCTCCAATTTGCTGAACAACCAACATTTTGGCTTTAGGGTTACCTACCTATCTATTTATTTTCAAGATTGTATTTCGATTTGACAAACAGTTCGACTCTAACCAAAATATTCACAAAGTTTCCTAAATGAAAGCGGAGATTTCTTGAAAAACTATATTAACCGAAATAAACTACAAGAGTTACATTATATTTAATCTTTATTATCTAGTTAAGTACGTACTAAAACCACTAAATCCTCTAGAATGTATACCTAAAGGAAGAGTTTCAACATTATTTAGTTTAGAAACTTTCAAAGTTAGAAATTGTAAACAAAGTTTACAAGATACTGTAGGTACATTGTGCTAACACGTCAACCAAATTTGATTCTAGTTCCAATATCATTATAGTCAGTTTTCCTATAACATTAGCCTTTTGGGAAAGCCAATATCAATATAAACATGTTATGGACTCTAGGGAGATAGTTATATATCAATTCATACCTACTTATTACATTTAATCCAAAGACTTTATATTATGTCGTTAGGTTTTCTAGAAATTGAGCTCTCATATTTTAGAGTTGGACTATCGTCAGCTCAGTCGTGCTACGAACATGGGAACTGTGAACTTTTCGGAACGTCAACCAATCAAATAAAATGCGCAATTTAATTCCGTTTATAGTTGTTTCATTCCAATCTTGATAATATTCTCTTTTCTGTTAACATAAAAAGTTTTCGCATGTCAAAAAATTTTAATGTAAGTACCTAGGTACTTAATTCCTTTAACTTTTGTATGATGCTTTTACGCGATTGTCGAATGTGATTGAGCAAACTGCAAAGAGACTCTGGCCGTTAATTTGTTTTAATATGAAATCTGAAGTGCTCAAGCAATTAAGGGCGCTTCGACTCAAAAGTCACGTTTAATTTAAAAAAACAACACCCCTTGTACTTGACGCTCGTCATCTCTAACGACGACGATTAACATTAATGACAAGTTTAGTAATGTCGTCATTACGAACGCTCCTTGCTTTTAACGACCCCCATTATCCACTTTTTCCAACGTTTAGGTATAACTAGAAAGGGAACCTAGTAATGTATCCTTTACAACAAAAGCCTGATGAAATCTATGCCATTCGGTTTTCCTTCGACACGAGTTTGCTTTTATATTTTCACAGGCGTTTTTTGTTTTATTACTTTTGTTTTGGCGAACCAAATGTTGTGAGAGTAACGCGGTAAATTTAAGGTGTCGAAAAAATAACTCGGTTTTTCACAAAGATTTTTATTAAAAGAAAATTGCTTACCGTTTTAAAAATGGTATGTAGGACATAGAGAATATGTGTCTTACGCCATGCAGAGCACTATTGTCACCAAAATAATTTATTTTATTTATAATTGTAGCAAAAAATGATGTGCATTCCGACTTTTGTTTATTTTGCATTTTAAAAGCTATATTTTAATTATTTTGCAAGATTTAGAATAATGTTTTAACTTGGATTTAAGTCCCTTAATATTCCATCATAATATAGTTTATTGGAAAGGTTAAAACAACACTGAATCGTTAAACTTTTTATATTAAACTGATAATTAAAAAAACGACTAAAATGCAGTCATTATTTATGCAGTGCGATGAGTCGCTAATGCATTTAACGTGTTGATAAACTTATTAAACGCCATAATTAGTCGCGTGACACCAAAATCACAAATAATTATTAAACCGTACGTAATTTACTTATTTATGACATGATAGCTTTAGCCGCGACTTCGTCAGCACAAGATAATCACCCCCGTTTTACCCCCTCCGGATGTGAGTTTTTAAAAATCCTTTCTTAGTGCTTCCCAACGTTATAAATGGAACCCTTCGTGCAAAATTCTAAGTTTATAACTTATAGTTTATGCCTTGCGCTGATAGGTCAGACATTCAGGCAGCTTTTCGTTTTATAAATGTAAATAATATTACCATAGTTACTTTGAAAATTTCGTGGACATTCGTTACGTCATTCTTGAGATTGAATCTTCAGACATACAAGAATTGATCATGATATTTATATAAGAAGACGGGAGGGGGTCCGCCCAGGCTTCGCACGGATCCCTATTTTTTTAAAATATATTATAGCCTATGTCACTCAGGAATAGTGTACCTTCCCAACAATGAAAGATTTTTTCAAATCGGACCAGTCGTTTTGGAACCTATTCAATTCAAACAAACAAACCTTTCCTTTTTATTATATTAGTAAAGATATACAAAGATAAACAGTAATATATGCATATATCTACCAGTACCAATCAAACTCTAAATTACTCTAGATTAGAATTTTCTACGTCTTCCTTGATTAATTTTGAAACTCTATCCATATGACAGTTTCCACGAAGCCATATAATATACTAGCTTCTGCCCGCGACTTTACACGAATCCGATATCTTACATACGATAACCTATGTGTTATTCTGATGTGTAAGCTATATTATTGTAGAGTTTCATCAAAGTCCAGTCAATAGTTTTTGTGTGAAAGAGTAACAAACATACATTAAGGCATCCATCTGTACATCCATACATTCAGGTTTATAGTAATAGTAAGGATTAATATTTGATAATGAGTACAACATTTAAAAATATACATTATTATTTTCATATACTTACGAGTAAAGTTTTATTAAAAAACTGTAGAAGCAAAACTGACTTTAGAAGTATCGTACAGTATGTATGTACGGAGAATGTGCAACATTATTTAAAAAATACTATGACATTCGGATACCTACTTTAGATATGTAAATAGCTCTTGACATTGATAATGAAACTTGATTATTTTGTTGCCACGGCCACGAAAATAAGATAATGGATAAACTCGATAACAACACCAAATTATTAATGATTTTTATCATCTCCATGTAGGTCTTGGAAGCAAAAATCGAAAATACGATAACATTCTACTCACAATGTTATCATCACTATCAACACAATCACATAATTACATGAACAATAATATATAGTAAACACCGAATTATCATATAGCTGTCCTTCTCAAACGTTCAGTAGCGAGCGAACAGCGCAACAACTCACGCGCATGACGTTTAAAAATAGATCTTTTATTTAAATTCTTAAAAACAATTGAATTATGTGGTGTGATTTTTAAGTGACAGAATGTACGGGTTAAGTGTGCGAGTGAGACAGCAAACGTGGAAAGCGTATGGTAGAGTGAAATATCATTCTGGTGCCGGCGTGTTTGGGCATCGACCGAGGAATGTGATTGAAACTGGTACGTTTATTGTAGGACTACCAGTATATAAACAAGACAGGTTCTCCATGATGAATATGACATTTCGCTTAAAATTCGTACCGTATGAATACAGCTGTGAATTATTTGGTATCTGTCAAATGTTCAGCCCTATACTTCTATGTTTTGGTATACTATTGTGCGTATAGTAAGACATCTACTTATTTGTTTTGTTATCAGTTAATAATAATATGTACCTATAAAATATTATGGGTACGGTAATATTTTACAAAACAGAGTTTGGTTCACCAAATTTGTCTCATTTAGATAGAAGAGTGAAGTCAAAGATATCGATAAAAATTATCGATGTTTGTTTTTAGAGTAGAGGTCGCTTCACGTATTGTTTGTAGTAGGTACACTTGTGAACAGTCTGTTGCTATGCAATTGAATATATTGATAACTTTTCCATATTGTTATCCTTTAAGTACGTAAATACAAATACTAAGCATTTACTCATTAATAAATCTTTAGATAAATAAAACCAGCATCTTTGTTATGTCAATACAAATACATATTATGAAAGAAGAATGTTTAACGGCTCGATACAATAAAATTCCATAAGTAAAGTCGATACCTTAGTGCAGGGTTTCTTAACGTGGGGTCCATGGACCCCTTAGGGGTCCGTAGCTTGTGTGTCAGGGGTCCGCAGTAGGTCAGTCAGTCTAAACATATTTTTTAGGAAATTGTGCAGTAAACTCATTAATATCGTAGTAAGTGTAATAAAAGTGCATAGAAAAGAATTTTTGATTGATATAAATAAGACTTTTTTTATTTCCAAAACTATTTATGGGTGGGGTCCGTGGTATAGTTTAAATTGTAAAAGTGGTCCGTGACTGCAAAAAGGTTAAGAAACCCTGCCTTAGTGAAAACTAAACTACAAACTGTCTGGGCCTATCGAGCACAGACTATACCGTACCTACACCACTATAATTATTGTTATGTATCGATACATAAAATCTAGTTTCTTCTTCCCTCAATAGATATCCTATAATAATAATTATGTTTCTCATTTTGCATCGAAAATTCCTAAGACACTTCTCACAATTTTCAAGTAAAATTTGTCACTTTATAGCAAATAATAGTACATTAGGCACCAAAGCCAGTAAAATAAAAAATGTCTCAGATCACATGTAATTGTCGTCCGAGGCGAAGGCGTGGCCGCTTCGCTAAATGAAATTTCCGCTTTCTGGCTTCGTCGAACAGAAAATAGTAAGTATACTGACCTCGGCCAGTAAAATAAAAAAGCCTCAGATCACATTTTTGTCAACCTCGGCTTCGCCTCGGACGACAATTACATGTGATCTGAGACATTTTTTATTTTACTGGCCTTGGTGCCTAATGTACTATTAAAAACATTATGAAATAGGGCCGGTCAGTTGATATAAAGACATTCACCTAGAATCGTTAGTAGAACAATGAAGCTACTGACCTATACTGATTTTGAATCACATACTAAGATCTTCAACACTGTCAATATTGTTAGGGCCCAAGTTAAAAAGAGTATAAGTTCTTCGCATGCAGTATTACACTTATATCCTTTTTCACTACGGTCGTATGTGTATTTATAACCTTTTTACTATTAAACAAGAAAGCAGAAATTTTAAAATACTTAGTATGAATACTAAGTATTTTAAAATTTCTATGAATTGTTTCATAATATTTTTTGGACATAAAACCTATTAATATTGAATATTTTTTGAATTTTCAATATTAATTATGATTATCATTGGTTGTGTCGATCTTGAGGTTGAATCCTCTGTCATACGTCATACATGTTAGAATCTCCTTGTTTTAACCTTCTAGCTAAATAATTATTCGACACCTTGTTCACCAACATACGTTCCCTCTCAAACTCCACGCCAAAAGCTCCACTACAGATAATCCATACACCAAACGCTCACACTACTACCACAGACAATAACATCAATCCATTGATCATGAAACTCCTTTAACACATAGAATCTTATATAAACCTCGTTCACACTGTTGAATCGCTAACATACATAAATAGGTATTTAGCTATATGTATACTATAATTGCCTGTTTTAATGTTATATTTAAATACGGGTTATTTTGTAAAATAAATATCTGGTCTACTTAAATATCTAAGTAAATAAAGAAGAAAATTTTAAACATTGATTTTGTTAAAAATTTTCTTAACTTATATTTAAGTCTTGTAGATCAGGTATTATAAAATAATTAGGTATCTACACTAAATGTAAATTACTAATTTTGTGAATTTTGCAACAATACATTTAAAATATAAAACTGATCAAACAAAGGATTGTTTTCTTTGTATTAATAGCCGAAAATAATATTCTGACCGCAAAATAGGCCGCAAGCAAATTATAACTGGGCACTAATAAAAAGAAAACAAAATGGCTGTAATAAAATGGCAGACGTAAAAAAAGCAATTGGACACAATGATTAATAATTTTGGAATAACTCCTTCAAATAAGGTTTATTAAATATTTCACTATTATATTTTTTCCTAATTACATAGAGCAGTTTTAATAATTACCAACTTCTAGTTTTATTAATGCTTAAACTAATAAGAAATGAGAGTACGAGTAGGTACTTAGAAATATTTTTTGAAAATACAAGGTACTTACCTAAAACAGGGGTGCAATAATATAAAACTTGAGTGACTTACGTGTCGACGTGTACAAATTATAATAACAAAATAAACAATATTACCTAGTCAGAAAGATATAAAATAGTACATTACGCACCGAGGCCAGTAAAATAAAAAATGTCTCAGATCACATGTAATTGTCGTCCGAGGCGAAGCCGAGGTTGACAAAAATGTGATCTGAGGCTTTTTTATTTTACTGGCCGAGGTCAGTATACTATTTTTCTGTTCGACGAAGCCAGAAAGCGGAAATTTCATTTAGCGAAGCGGCCACAAAGTTGGCGCTTTCTGGCCGGAGGACGGAAAAAATATATATGTTATGTTTTTAGAAGTCCCGCAAGAAGTGATAGTGAAGCGATACGAGAACTGCCGCGCGGCGCAGCTAGTCAACGCCTACAGGACACACGGACATCTTAAAGCAACTATCGACAATGTCGACTACAAGAATACAAATAGGTGAGATATTACCAGAGATCGCAATAGGTAGTGCCTATTTACCTAAACTTGGCGGGAGGAGGTGACTAAGAGTGGTTACAACCACCAAAAATATTATTTATTTTTATTGAACGCGGTATTTCCCGGGATTTGGGTTGTAACCACTCTTAGTCACCTCCTCCCGCCAAGTTTAGGTAAATAGGCACTACCTATTGCGATCTCTGGATATTACAATATCGACCGAAAGTGGATATTTTCAGCGGTAACCACGTTTTAGCTAACTACTCTGTCACGGCATTCTATGAAAAACAAACGTGCTGGCTTGAGAAAGTGATTAAGTACATAATATTAATACTCAGATAAAAAGTTATGCACAACAAACATACATTATCGTAATACTAACTAATTATTATAAATATTAGTATCTCTGTCTGTCTCGCTTTCAAGCTAAAACTACCGAATCGATTAAAAAAATTTAGTAGGTACACAGATAGTCTAGAGCCTGAGAAAGGACATAGGCTACTTCTAATTTCGAAAAAAGGGCTATATGGAATTAAAGGGAGGATGAAATTTCGTATGAAATTCCATGCGACAAAGCTAGTAAAACCGGTAATATCAATACTCTAACGAGACCTATACCTACTAATATAATAAAGAGGAAAGGTTTGTTTGTTTGTTTGGATTGAATAGGCTCCAAAAGAACTGGACTAATTTGAAAAATTCTTTCACTGTCGGGAAGCTACACTATTCTCGAGTGAAATAGGCTATAAAAAACAGGGATCCGTGCAAAGCCGGGGCGGACAGATAGTGCTTTAATAAGACGAAGGACTGGTTATTGTCAATAGAAAATAATAACAACTAATCACACATTAATTCCTCTTAATTATAAACGTTGGTAATAATTCACCAACCTAATTAATTTCGTGTAAATTAAAAGATGTAGAGGAACATAAATTTAAAGGGATCACCGTTCACCCGTTGTTGGCCCAGTTTTTACGAAAAATACATAAATTAACTTTCTTTTGACAGGAAAATTTACCCACAAATTCCACCTTTATCGGTATTTATCAAAGTTAAATTGAACTCTTTTTTCAAAGAGAAATATTGCTTACAATCCCTACTAATATTATAAATGCGAAAGTAACTCTGTCTGTCTGTCTGTTACGCTTTCACTCTAAAACTACTAGACCGATTTAAATGAAATTTGGTACAAAGAAAGTCTGGAGCCTGAGAAAGGACATAGGCCACTTTTTAACCGACTGCAAAAAAGGAGGAGTTCCACGTGGACGAAGTCGCGGGCAGAAGCTAGTAATAAATATACAACAATATTTCCATGGAAATTAGATCAAATCTCTAGGCACTGACAGTATATGGAAAATACGTTACATCCTAACCGTTTCATAAATATTATTTTCGCCTTCGCTTTTGTGTTATAACCATTACACATTGGAATGAAACAACTATAACGGATTTAACACGAGTATTTTATTTTATTGGCTGACGTATTTGTAGCACGACTGTGCTGGCCATAGTCTAATACAGAATTTGACTGTATGACCTCCCCTCCCACCCCCTAATTACTAAGCTGGTTTCGCTCTTGCCTTAGGTCCTGAACGTAAAATAACCTCTCATTTTGGAATGAAACAACTATTAACGGAACGTCAAGAGTATCTTTTCGCGTAAGACTATCGTCAGCTCAGTCGTGCTACGATTATAGAAATCGTAAAGGTTCCGAAACGTCAGCCAATTAAATAAAATACGCTAATTAAAGTTTATAGTTCTTTTATTCCAATGTGTAATAACCGCGAAAGCATCAGAAATTATAACCTCTATTTCTTTTTTAGGGATATTAAGGAGCTTCATCTTCCACGATTTGGACTGTCTCCAGAAGACCCCGTGGATGCAGGGCTCCTCTACGGGCTCGAGGGCAAACGCCCCGCGAAGACCTTAGTTGAAGAGTTGGAAAAAATCTACTGTGGACCTATCTCTTATGAATTCTCGTATTTAGAGGTAAATTGAGTTAAATCACTACATAGTCAAACAAACAAACAAAGTCGCTTTTTGTCCCTATATCCCTATGTACGCTTAAATCTTTAAAACTACGCAATGGATTTTGATGCGGTTATTTTTAAAGATAGAGTGATTCAAGAGTGAAGACGGGGCAGGTCGCTACGCGGTTATTACACATTGGATTGAAACAACTATACGAAAACTTTACAGTTCCCATATGCGTAGCTGTCATAAACTGAGCTGACGATAGCGCAACACTGTAGTGTTAAATCCGTTGTAGCTATTTCAAGGCAATGACTCCAATAGAGATCCAAGTTTTATTCAAATGATAGTAAAGCAATAAATTTCGAAAAATATCTACTGCTATCTCAGAGTCCGATCATGACCCCAGGTCTCACTCCCCCCCCTCATTGACACGCCCTTGCATGAAATACCCAAATGCGAAACATCATAAATTGTTGTCTAAAGACACTTTCAACATGAAATACATACCTAATCGAGAAAATATCGAAATATTGTATGTCAAAAGTTATTTTTTTTGTTATCAGACGGAAGCTGAGCGAGAATGGTTCGCCAAACGCATCGAAAGCGGCGTGGACGCAATACACAAAGAGCGGCAGGTCGAGATAGTAAAAGAGTTGCTCCACTCCCAGGCGTGGGATAAGTTCCTGGGCATCAAGTACCCAACGGTGAAGCGGTATTGCGGGGAAGGAGCAGAGTCCTTGCTTACGTTCTTCTCGAGTTTGTTTAGACTTACTACTTCTGGTAAGTTTATTAATATATAAACCAGTTGACTGATGTAATGCTAATATCTTACTCATAATTGTAATATTTTCAGATGCTTTCGCACATTGTAATAATAAGTTTAACTCAAATTAACATACGTGTATGTTGATTTTGGGCTAACATTTCGACTTAACGCTTTTTGCAGTCCAATCAGCTACATTATGGGACTACCTACAGTAATTCTCGAAATGTCGGCATAAAATTATTAAACTCGAGTTAAATACATTATAATTATTTTATTCCAGTTGATCAATGGTTAAGGATCGTCTAGGTCAAAAAAATACATAGATTACCAAAAAATAACGAAATTGCATTTTTTGTGTTGACAATTAAAATTCGGCGTCATTTCTCATTTTACCACGAAATGACGTCACAAACACTCTCCCCGGAACTTTGTAATTTTAGTTCGATTGTCAATTTGTCATAAAATAACATGCCTAACTACACTCGTGCGATCTCATTATCAAACACGCCTACTCGTTTACCCTGTGTGTTGTAATGCTTATTATGTAACAGTGGCGTAATATTTTCTCTTTCAGAGGGTGTACAACAAGTTATTCTAGCGATGGCGCATAGAGGCAAGCTGAACGCATTGACCGGAGTGTTGCAATGTCCTCCAGTGAAGATTTTCCATAAGTTCAGCGGAAAACCGGAATTTCCTGAAGAAATAGGCGCTGCTTGCGATATTTCCACACATCTTAGTAAGACTTTTCAATATGTCTTAGAAAATTATATGGGTATTGTAATTTCTGATGCCTTCGCGGTTATTTCACATTGGAATAAACCAGCTATAATGTTCCCATATTTGTAGCGCGACTAACGATAGTCTAGACTAAAGTAAACCGCGAAGGCAACTGAAATTATTATGTTAACTAGTAGTCATAAATTATTACTCTTTAACACAAAAACTACTGAATGGATTTTAATGAACCTTCATTAAATATAGATCAAACTTCAGATTAACCATAAACATATATCTATACTAATATAATAAAGAGGAAAGGTTTTGGAATGAAACAACTATTTAACGGATTTAACTCGCGTATTTTTTTTTTTATTAGCTGACGTTTCGGATTCTTAACAGTTTCCATAATCGTAACACGACTGAGCTGACAATAGTTACGCAAAAAAATTTACTATTATACATTACAAAAAAAAATTGCGTAAAATGTAACATTAGTATTTCATAATTCAGAATAGGTTAGTTCTTCAAAATTTGTAATTTAAATATAAGGTAGTTTGCATAACTGTATAAATCACTTTAGCGTTAGACTATTGTCAGCTCATTCGTGCTACGATTATGGAAACTGTAAAGAATCCGAAACGTCAGCTAAAAAAATAAAATAAAAATACGCGAGTTAAATCCGTTAATAGTTGTTTCATTCCAATGTGTAATAACCGCGAAGGCATCAGAAATTATGAGGAAAGGTTTGTTTGTTTGGATTAAATAGGCTACAAAACGACAAATTCTTTCACTATTGGGAAGTTACATTATTCTCGAGCGATATACTTGGACTATATAATATATTTTGGAAAAAATAGAGATCCGTGCGAGGAGTGGATCACTAGTAACTTATAAAGTTATTGTGAAAAGTACTATCCTGCGTAGACAAAAGGACAAAAGTAAATAAATCACTTTGAAGATATTTTTACCTTTTTCTTTTGATTGCAGGTGCGTCGGTGGACATTTCTATCAATAATAAGTCGGTCCGGTTCTCATTGCTCAACAACCCGTCTCATTTGGAGGTAATTTCCTTTTCCCAAATATATAACATTTCTTTGCCTTTCAACCTTTTCTTTTCTAATTTCTTGACCTTTATCTGTTATTGTAGTTATTTATGTATATTTGTGTATCTATATATTTTATTATATTTATGTAGCTTAATATTTTCCTGTTTTTACATTGTATACGTACAACCTGTGTACCTACCTTCTTAACCCCTTGTCTGCTTAAGCTCATGTTGGAACTTACAAAATCTATATGGGTGAAAACTCACTTGCCTGCAAAATATACTAATGTAATTAAATTATTTATGTTTCTTTATACTCAGATAAATTTAGACAAAAACGTTGTTGCACCGTAAGTGTGATATAGTAGAACAAATATATAACTCACAGCTGATCCCCTAACTACTATATTATAGCTTAATCAAAAAGCACCCGTAATGACATGGTTGTTTTTGATTTGTAGGCAGCAAACCCTGTTTCTATGGGGAAGGCGAGGTCTAAACAACTGCAACTGAAGGAAGGTGACTATTCAGATGGGTCTTCTAGAATGGGTGACAAAATATTAAACGTACAGGTAATTCCAGTTTTATATTAATTAATTTACTTACTTATTAAAATTACAGTGTAAGTTTACAATATATTATAACACAATAGAACTTATACAATAGTATATTGTAACGTTGTGATTTTTCCATTCCAACTTGCCGCGCAACAAAATTAAAATTGACGCGCGTGATTCTCCTAACTATCGACCAGCCCCGGCTTCGCACAGATCCCTATTTTTTTTTCAAGATATTCTATGCCACTCAGGAATAATGTAGCTTCCTAACAGTGCAAGATTTTTGGAAATCAGTTCAGTCGTTTTATAGCCTATTCCAATACAAACAAACAAATCTTTTCTTTTAATTATATTAGTCTACATCGACTAGGCAGATATCGTCGCCTATATTTTGGGTAGTCAGGTAAAAATTAGCATAAACATACTAAATCATTGGAATGAAACAACTATTAACGGATTTAACTCGCGTATTTTTATTTTATTTTTATTTTATTTGCTGACGTTTCGGATTCTTTACAGTTTCCATAATCGTAGCATGACTGAGCTGACAAAAGTCTAACGCTAAAGCGATTACTAGTTGTTTCATTCCAATGTGTAATAACCGCGAAGGCATCAGAAATTATCATACTAAATCATTTTGAAAAATAAGTAAAGCAATTAATTGTCTATTCTGAAATATATAACAATAGGAAGTAATTACATATTATAACATGATGCACGAATACCCCAAAACTTTTTTGTTTACCCAAATACTAACTATCGGGTATTTCATATTGAGTTAGGCCAGTTCACTTTGCATACTTTATATTTGTTTTCAAACCCATAATATATTATTATGTAAATAGAGGTCGATTCGCTTGTAGAAGAACCATCTGCCGCTACTTTGTTTTTTTTTCTATAGTATTTTTTTAAACCTGCGCTATAGAGACGTTTATTAATTGAAACATGTTTAAATATAACCCTGAAACGTTTCAACTCAAAATACTAAATACTAGAGGTATAGTACTAGCTGCCCGCGACTTCGTCTGCGCACGATGCGTACTTTACATAATCTATACTAATATTATAAAGCTGAAGAGTTTGTTTGTTTGAACGCGCTAATCTCAGGAACTACTTGTTCGAATTGAAAAAATCTTTTTTTTTATTGGATAGACCATTTATCGAGGAAGGCTATATAACATCACGCTACGACCAATAGGAGCGAAGAAACAGTGGAAAAAGTGTAAAAAACGGGGGAAATATGAAGCCTATATGAAGAATACCTATTCCACGCGGACGAAGTCGCGGGCACAGCTAGTAATATAATAAAGAGTAAAAGTGTGTTTGTTTGGATTGAATAGGCTCCTAAACGACTGGACCGATTTGGAAAGCTACATAATAAGTGACATAGGCTATAAAAAAAGGGATCCGTGCGAAGCCGGGGCGGACAGCTAGTGTCTCTATAAAATATATACGTTATTCTGATGTATAATATCGTAAAGGTTTAGATTTTTTTTTTAGATCCATGGTGACGCAGCCTTTACAGGGCAGGGTGTCAATCAGGAAACCCTGATGCTCTCTCAAGCCCCCCACTTTGACGTGGGAGGGTCTTTGCACGTCGTAGTTAATAATCAAGTAAGTAAGTGGTAATAACAATTCGACTTATAGCCTATAGGTAATTGTCCCACTACTGGGCACTGGCATCTAGTAATCTTGGTATCTTTAAACTGGGCTTGTGTACAGAAAAAAAAAGAAATTATTATATTGGACATGTTTCTTTGTCAATTAAGAAAGGGTGGTGTTAAAGTTTCCTGTGACATCACACTCTGGCAAAGTTTTAACTATAAAGTGACGTCACAAGCCCAACCCCCAAAATTCCAACGTGCTCCTTCGGCATGTTATGTTTTATTTACGTACAAGTGTCGATTTTTTTTCTGATAAACATAGCGACGGATTAATTAATTAAGTATAAGGGTCGTTCTCAAAAAATTGGAGCCGCAACCTGTCACACAGTTTTTGAATAGAAAGTCAAAAAATTATAAGGAATAGGTGGTTGACTAAATATACCAATCAAATTTGTGTAACTTTTTACATCGAGGCCTAATAATATTAAAGTGATATATATTATATATAAATAATAAAAAAAAAGTAAAGTACCTTTTTCACATTAACTTGTCGTGTCCAAACGCAACTCACTCTGATATAAAAATTCACAGTAGGATTTTTTTGCTCACCACATACACTTTTTAATATGTATATCTCTTGAATACATTATGTACTATATGTACACAAACACATATACTTTAAATCACATATCTTCATAATAAAATTTACGTTCAAAGATTGTCCAGCCGAAATTTCTCACTTTTCTGTGTTTGCACGGCACGGCGCCTAGTGCAAAAACTAAACGAGACTAAACTATTTATTCCACGGCTAATTTGCCGGTCAGATCCCTTACATCCATCGACGAAGAGAGTAGTGGGCTAGTATTGCCAGTTTTTTTTTAAATATCGGGCAAAGGCGTAAATCTGGATTTTGTAACAGGCATGTATACTTTATTCTGTCTCGATTTAAAAAAAAACTTGAAGTTTGACTGATTACCGAATACACTGAATGACGTATCTTTATGCATGGTTTAAATATACGGACCGAGTATTGTGTAGAATACATAGTTTTTAAGAAAATTAATAAAAAAGGCCATTTTTACAATAACTTGTCTCACTTTAACTCGTTTTTAAGGTACAGGTTATTGTGATCCTTGACAGGTTACTATGAAAATATACATTTATTCTTAGTTAGACTTAAAATTGACAAAATAATGTAAGTATATATCGTAAAATCAATAGTCATTTGGTAACATTAACCCATTATAGCCTAGCGGTGCCATATGGCACCCAATTTTATGCGTTTATGTTTTTGCACCATGAGAGCATCTCGTGCGATGGAGACCGATGGTTGGCTATCAAATCGGTACTAGGGAAGATAACTAATTGTTTTATTACTTTTGCTTCAACCTGTGCACTTGTTGCGACGAGTATTAGCGGTAATAAGTTAGTGTTGAAAAATTATTCGCAAAAAATGAATTCACTGTCAAGTAAGAGAGTCGTAATTTATTTATTATGTGTTATTTAACATTGAAATGCATCTTAATTTGTTGATATATTGTTGTTCGACTAGATGATATCGTAATATTATGAAAATTTGTTTGTATGTTTGGTTTATCGTATGTGAAATGTTTCGGGTGCCGTATGGCACCGCTAGGCTGATATGGTGTCTTTTCGATATGAGTGAGTTAATTTTTATTTCTCGGTTTTCATTAGTAATAATATTTATTTATTATCTTAGGGGATGTATAATGCATAAAGAACTAGCATTACTAGAAAATTACGTAGATCTCAAGCCACATATACTCTATACTAAATATCTGATCAAGGTTCTGCTGACGAAAATGGGGGTAGTCTTATAAATTACCTTACAAATAGTCAAGTTAACGTTGGGTACGAAATAGTGTTGGCGTCTCCATCTCTGTCATCACGCCGGACATGCATAACTAGCCACAAAACTAACTACAGGGGTGTTACTAAATATAAAACCTGTACCTAGACGAAGTATCCCATACAAAATCTCGCGGTTCATGCTTCTTGAACGAGATTATACCTAGTTAATTTCGAGAAAAATCACGATTAGAAACGCTGGATTTATTCTTGAGAATAGTGTTCTCAAAATACTTCGAATCGTCACAAAAATATATAGCCTCTTTTTGTAATTACCGGTTTTATGTTAATACATAGATGAAAAAACTTGGTGTAATACCAATAATTGTATGAATTCCATAAATGAAAATGCTCATTTTCATTGACTAATCCCTTTAAATTAATTTATCTACTTTATAAACATAGAAAATGATAATTAAACAGTAAATACTATTAGTTAACAGTCACTTAATACATATTTAGAAGAAGGCTGTTTTGACCCCGTATTAGCCTAGCGGTGCCATATGGCACCCATTGTTTTTTCTAGAAGTAATGAATCGATTCAACTTCTGATAATCAGAAATGATTAAGGGGACATCAAACAACAATATATCCAAAAATTATCAATTTCTGAAAACCTAAAATAATTCAGGTCATAATGGGTTAAAGTATAAACATGCGTAGGTAATAGTAATAATATAATTTTGATAGTAAAATTGCAGTACAATCTGCATAGGAATTTTTCAGGGCATTGATAAACTATTATGTAGAATATACCCTGCCTAGTAAGATTAGATCATCATTACTTCAAAGCTTAATTGATAAATAAGCAGCGTTACAATGTAGACCTCATACCTATTGGTTAATTATAAATAAACATTTTATTCTAATAAAATCAAGCTAAGTGCGTGTCGGCCACGCACTTCATGCATATTATCACTAAATGTGATTTAGCATGATTTTCGATATAACACTAACAGTATCTACACTTTTCATAATAACAAGTATAGTTATTACAATTGGATTTTATATGAATATATTTTTATTCGCATATAAGTAGTCGAGAATCAAAAAGTCCTTATGTCTCCAGTATAAAAAAATGTTCTATTTTTCCTGATTGATGCAACAACTTAAAACAGAAGCAGTCGATAAAAATGAAGTTCGCTCGAAGCAATAATCGAATTGTAATCCATTAGCCATTTAAAAAGTAATCTATTCGCTATTTATGGCTAATGGATTAGTATTTAAAAAAATAAAAGTCGTAAATAAAAAGAAATCGGCATAAAACAAATCTCGTCTCTCAAACGTCTTCTAGCTTCGGAAGTACTGTTCTTTGTTGGCTGGTTCTGTTTTAAAAGTGTCTCATCATCACGACAACTAACACAAAATATTTTGAATACAGTAGACATGAACATTTTTGAACACGATTCCGATTCTAATTAAAAATCTTCTAAAAAGTCAAAACATAACTTTTGTCAATTATAGTATTCAGTAAATTTCGTATATAAACAAAATTTATAAATAAAATTATCCAATTGTAATATTATATTATATAAAAGTTAAAATAATAAAAATTAATTGAGGTTTCACCACTAAATATGAGAAGTTTGAGCTGCTATATAATGACGATAAGCATGAGTCTTATTTCTTGTATAATTTATTTTTTTAGAGAAAAAAATAATTATTTTATATGTCGATCTCGTATTTGTCGTTTGTACGTATCGCTTTATATTGTTTATGTTATTTTTAATAAAATTCCCTTTGCTTCTCTCACAGTTTAAAGTTTGTCATATTTTTTAAAGTATTTTTAATATTTCTCATCTTATTATTATTTTCAAAATAAAAAGAAAAATATTTATTTACGCCCAAAGCTAACTTTCAACATTGACGGATATATAAAATAAAAATGAACAATGGATGGGTTCGTCTTAATGCTTCGATACTGTAATGAAATATTTTTTATATGAGAAAGAAATTTAGACCTGAGTTAGTGTCATACCCAAATTGTTTTGTTTTAATATTAACACAGTACCTGCGTAGTGCCTAAAACTAATTATTTTATAGTAATTATCTTTTTATTTTGATTGATTATCTCAGAAATACCATACTTTCACATTAATCTGTCGGAGGTAACATTAACCTGTCAATGCAGTATTTTTACATAGCTGTATTTTTCTTATTTATGTAAATATCTTGTTCCCTCTTTGAATTTCCTTATCTTGGATGAGATAAGAATAAAGTTCCGCAAAAAAAACATTTTTTTTCGAACATTTTTCAAAATCGACAAATTAAATCGTCTGGCTCCAATTTTTTGAGAACGTCCCATAAATACATATTTTGAACATACGAAATACGGGTACTACTTTAATTAATTTATCGTTCAATAGCTACGTCTATTTACAGGGCAAGATATAAAATTACTTGAATTTATTTTTCGCTCAATTTTCCTCTTAAATGCTTCAATGTTTAATGACCGTTAGAGCATCAGAAATAATTATATGATAATTTGTATGTAGGTACATGAACACTTGGCTTTTTTGAAGCAGTAAAAATAACCTTGTCCTTATTAGGTATAGAGGGTCTTTTGTATGAGGCTTCTTTTGTTTTGCCCTAACTAGCCGCCGCTCCTAGACTAACGTAATTGCTTCTAAAGGAAATTGCTTCTTTTAACTATCTCTTTAATGTTTGAGTATATTTAATCTTTATTTTTTCTTTAAAATTATTTATTATCGTTTGTTACTCCACTTTGCGTTATACATAGTACCTAAATCCAATTATTTCTGTAGTCTTCGCGGTTATTACATATTGGAATGAATTAATTATAACGGATTTAATAGGCGTATTTTATTTAATTGGTTTAAGTACGTTTCTAAAACTTTATAGTTACCATATTTGTAGCACGACTGAACTGACGATACACTAATTTAGCGTAAGAATGATATATTTTAGGATATTATAGATAGAAAATTAATACGATAACCAAAATACAACTCTTAAGAGTCATGGCCAAAAAATTCAAATATAAACGTCCATTTATCCTGGATTATACATTTAATACGAAACGCAAGAGGTGTGAAGCAATTTCACCCATTAAAGCCACAAGAATTTCAAATTACTTCCACCTCGATTTCGCCAGAGCTTAAATTCCTAATATAAAAGCTTTTTACTTTACTGTTTCTTGAAAAATGTAGGAAATAATTTTAACACCTTTGCTAAAAGGCAGATGTGATAAACTCTTTTATGGATGTTTGTTTTATAAAACCGGCCAAGTGCGTATCGCATTCACGCTTTTATGGTTCCGTTGACATATTATATGAATGTAGGGTCTAAACTGTAAGGATTAGAAAGTTGAAATCTTGCACAGGGATTCTTTTTATAACGCCGGGGAGCAATTAGTACAGATTTTTCAAAATTCTCCCCCAAAACAGTGCTTATTGTATGCAGGCGTAGGCACGAACAAAAGTTATCTTTGTATGTAGTTCGGGCTTGCCGTCTCGTCTCACAGTCCCTACACGATTGACCTGTCAAGACGTTGACAGCTGACTGTATATAACTAGGTTGTGGTAATACAATAACCCATATTTTCCTGACCCGCAACAATCTGTCAAAAGTTGGTCGACATAATATAACAAAAACAAAATACACTTGGTAACATCTGTAGGTATATGTACACGATGTTCAAATAAGTCTTGGGTAGGTTTATTGTAATTTTTATGGCAGTTATAACTCATAACCATTGTGCTTGCAATGATTATAGTCTGTAATAATTGTTGATGCTTACGCGACTACTACACATTAGACTAAAACATTAGTTTTTCAGTGTTAGGTTATTGTCAGCTCAGTCTGATAATGCTTTTGGAGCATAAAATTAATATGCTTACGCATTTTTTTTAATCATTACCATTTCTTAGCTTTTTGGAGATCAAACTTCACTTTGTCAACTGAAAAAGGGATAAACTTGAATATTATGAAACATGCATGTTTTTATTTTCAGGTAGGATTCACATTACCAGCTCATCGAGGCCGATCCTGTCGCTACGTCACCGATTTAGCCAAAGCAATCGCTGCCCCAGTCATCCACGTAAATGGTGATTATCCCGAAGTAAGTAATTGATAATAAAGTTAGTAATCTTTAGCCAATTCAAATCAATTGCTCAAATCTAATTAATGTATTTTTTTTCAACTTTTGTCTTGGTACTATAATATAATTATCATTAAAATTAATGATATTTAACCATAAATATGATCGATTTCGATATACCAAGACTGAATAGTAGAAAATGTTGTGAATTTGATAAGTGACGCGTAGTCTAATTGGAAAAGCACGATACCTGGTGTTAAATTATGGGTTCAAATCATACTGACTCTATTTTTTCTACTCGAGTTATTTATAATTAACTATGCGGATCACAATGAATGCATCACTTAATTTACCTAAAGTAGGTACTAATTCTACGCAATAGAAGTCGCTATATCTACCGAATGTGATGGCAAAAAGGGAAAAAAGAATTTGACACTAGCAATACTGAAGAAAATGGAGTAAACTTTTTTTTCCATCAGATCCTGGTAGACATATAAAAAAGTTACTCTAATTTTCCCCAGTATTGCTAGTGTCAATTTTTTCCCCTTTATGCCATCAGATCCTGGTAGACCTATATAAACCAACGGATTCACTAATGGACAAGTGTACGACACTTGTCGCTAGCGACGTTGCAGTTGGCACAGTCACGCAACGTTGCCAGACTTAACTTGACAAGTGCTGTACATAATATATGACTACACCGAACTCGCGATGTTTTCTGAAGTTAGACACGTGCCTCGTGAATTCGTGACTCACCACCGCATAGACATCATTATAATATAACTACTTTGTCTACAGTTAGTTCAAAAAGCCACAAACATAGCTTTTGAATATCAGCGTCGGTTCCGGAAGGATGTTTTTATTGATTACAACTGCTTCCGGCGTTGGGGGCACAACGAGCTCGATGACCCTACGTTCACAAACCCCCTTATGTACAAACTTATACATAATAGAAAGTAAGTACCTATACCTCAATATAAGTAACTAGCCAAAAATATCATCTTTTTATAGCCTATGTCACTCGGGAATAGTGTAGCTTCCCAACAGTGAAAGATTTTTTCAAATCGGTCCAGTAGTTTTGGAGGCTATAAAAAAAGGGATCAGTGCGAAGCCGGGGCGGACAGCTTGTATATTATATTGATACTTTTGTATAAAATCCTATTGAAAATTTTCAAATTCATCGTATCTAATTTCGATTAAACGTTCTAGGACGGTTTTAAAAGAACCTGTTTTTATTAATTGTTCTGTACTGTTTTGTTTTACGTCAAAAATGAACCTTTTTCAATTATGTATTGATTAAGTGGTTAATTATTAAACCTCTTTCTTTTGACAATTCATTCTATTAATTGTAAATCTAATATTCAGTCTATTAACTGTAAATATAATATTTTGTTTTCCGCAGATCGATTCCTGACACATATGCAGATAGGTTAGTTTCTGGTGGTGTTATAACTGAAGAAGAGGTTAAAACTATATTGTCTGAATATACAAAATATTTACAGTCACAATACGAAGATGCTGCGTCTTATCAACCAGAGGTAAGAGTTTTTCAACCTCTAAATTTATACTCTTTTTGTATAACCTCCATACTTACTTAATTACCCAAAGATTAGAAAGATCCCTATTTCAAAGGACAAGTTCGCCTTTTTCATAAATTTACTGTTTTATTGTAGGTTTAATAAAAAGCTTACATCTATATATATAAAAATGAACCCCTATTTCTCTTGGTCACGCTATAACTCGCAAACGGCTTTACCGATTTGGCTAATTTTAGTCTTGGAAAGGCTCAGGGAAGTTTTAAGCGGTGAGAAAGTATTTAACGAATTCGAGTAATATACTATCAAAATGAAGGTAAATGAGCAAAATAGGTACTTTATATTATTCCAGCACCACTACTAATCGTTGGTTTCTGGAAATGGGTCAGATTCCATTCATTTTTAAGGGATCCGTGCGAAGCTAGTATAAGATAGAAAATCAAACATAGTCATTTTTCATAGGATTTCTTCAGTAGGTACCTGAATTTTATAAAGTTGCTATTCAAAAGGGACTCTTCCCTTCAATATCTTTGAAACCAGGAAAATTTCTGTATTCAGCGCACCGTTTAATATTAAGAAAGCGTAATTTATCCTCGTGTTGACCTTTAAATGATTGGACGAGGCTATGTTTGTAAACCAAACAAATTAAACAAGAATAAAGAACCTTATACAAAGACTAATAATAAAAGCACAGCCCAATAAAGGTTTTGTTTGATCGAATATTTAAAAGAAACATTGTGAAAGGTGGTGTTCCTATTATTTGACAGATTGATTTGAATTTTACGAATATAAAAATTGTAACTGTTTTGAAACCTTTGGCAAATAGCTTCAATTTCACGTTTGTTTTTCCGTAATTAAAAAAAAACATATTTTATGATTTTTATGAACTTTAATGTCTTTTCCATGATACTTTTAAACTGAACCAAATTCCTGTAGCAATTCAGTTTTGGATGCTTAGACGCAAAATTTGACATTTGTGTGACCCAGTTTCCAGAGCGATTAGACATTAATAGTCATTGTAGGAAATCGTTTGGAATAGTGTGTGAATGGAATAACGCTGAACCGCATTCATTTAGCTCGGTCTCGAATTGTACCTTATAATCATGTAGTTTATTTTAGGTCCAAAATGAATCTCTATAAGAAGTAGGTAATAAACTTTATATTTCGTCTCCGTCCTCTTCAATTTGATAATAGATATTGGAATAAAACAATTATAACGGAATTAACTTGCGCTGACGCTAAAGTACCTAACTTTAGTATTGACTATAATCAGCTTAGTCGTGCAACGAATCAGGAAATGTAATTTTTCGAAATGTTGTTTCATTCCAGTGATTAATACCCGCGAAGGCATCAGAAATTAACAATGCAGTTTAATTTAGATCCTGAAATGAATCGCTATAAGAATTTATCTTGTCCCCCTCTCTTTGAACTTGAAAATTATTACAATCATTAACTATAAATGGACCGTGTTAAACGTTCGTGTGTCAACCCACAAAAAATCGGGTTTTGAGTTATGAATGCAGTTTTGTTAAATAGATCATGAGGAATAGGGCAGTGCAATCCATTTTGTTAAAAAAAAATCGTAGAATATTCTAGAGCACAAAATTGGTTATTGCTTTTTTCCTATGTCAGATTTGTATTTTTGCATTAATGTGTTAAGCCACATATAACACATTATTGCTTATTTCCCATGTCAGATTTGTATTTTTACATTAATGTGTTAAGCCACATACCTATCATATTAATGCAAAATTCTAATTTGTTGTTTTAAAACGAATAGGTACCTATACATATTATGCACTAATTTTTAGAAAATGTAATAAAATAAACAACTAACGCATTAAAACTTTAATGTAAGTACCTACTTATTTATTTAAAGTTTCTATTGTTGTATAACATGTATCAAATAACATTATAAGTTCTGCTAAAAATGAGAAATAGGTACAAGTTAACACTTAAATATTATTTCAATTAAGTACTTAAAAATATTATCCAACTTATTTTTTTATTAGTGTTATTTTTATCATATTAAATAAAATATTTTAGGGTTCCGTATCTTAAAAGGAAAAAAAAAAATAACTATTACAGGATTACTTTGTTGTCTGTGTGATCCTTTACCTCAGTAACGCGTGGAGGTAGGTATCAAATTAAAATTCATAGTAATATCAAATACTCATGACTACCGTACCTTGAAATTGTAACATAATCACAAAAAAATCGCCAACGCAATCAAAAGAACCGCCGTTTATGCCGCGTCTGACAAAAGTTTTCAACACTCGCTAGGGAATTAAACCCTACAGGGTACTCCTCGTGAACTCAGGATCTTGAATTAATTTAGTAGGTCCGAGGTAACGTCATATAGCACGGATAAAGAAAAAAATACGAAAACCATACATTTTAATGACATCATTAAAACATAGGTATATACCTACAAGTTATTTATAGTACGGAACCCCTGGTGCGCGAGTCTAACTCGCACTTAACCGATATTTTTTTATATTATACATCATTAAATTTGAACGTGTGTGATAAAAATTAGAATATTACACATAATAATATTATAGAATGTACGAATTGTCGCCACAATTTAACAACTCTTCGAAAAATGGTTTTTAGGTGGTTTATTAACTTTTTAGGTACGGAAGTATATATTATTGGTTTAATTCAATATGATAAAATAATAATAATAAATCAATTTGGTTAAGATTTTTAAGTAATTGACTTAATGTAAGTGTTAACTTGTTGTAGGTACCTATTTCTTATTTTTAGCAGAACTTATAATGTTATTTAAAACATGTTATAACAATAAAAACTAAATAAATAAGTACTTACATTAAAGTTTTAATACGTTAGATGTTTAATATTTTACATTTTCAAAAAAATAGTGTAAAATATATTCATTATAAAAGAACAAATTAGAATTTTGTATAGTGTTATGTGGCTTAGCACATAAATGCTAAATGTAATAAACCTTATAGCCGTTAAGCATTAACCATTTTTCTGCATTTTCTATTTAATTATAAATGTATTGAAATAAATACATTTATATCCTAAATCTATGCACTTCAACAAAAAAAATGATACCACATAACAATATTTTTTTGCTTAAAATAAGCGGAAAAAGAAGAATGTTCTCAAAAAACTTTAAACGCCGATATCTCAAAACTACCTCGGTGTGGGTTGACACACGAATGCATAACACGGACCAAATGATATTGACATATTTTAGGTATCTTATTACCAAGAACAATGGTCGAAAATGGGTCCAGCACCACACGCAGTAGAAACTTGGGATACTGGAGTAGACACAGGTCTCTTGAAGTTAGTCGGACACGCCTCTGTCGCTACTCCTAGTGAATTTGTAAGTACCACAATTAATAATAATAAATAAAAAGAATAAGAATTAATTTATTTACTGAAAAAGTTTATATTTGATAGTTGACAGTGGTTTCCACACTAGGTCTAGTCTGTGTCGTGGACACATGGATACAGATTAACAGAATAGGTTTTGCTAATAATATGTACAATACGTGAACAGTTACTGTTTCTTACTTAGCTGAGCATAATTCCTACAGTACGAAGTGTTAATTCATTAAAAAGTTGCAATTGTTAAAAGATAGTGTCGAAAATAATGTAGGATTTTTGTCACACGAACTACATCTGGGAGCCTATGATGAATTGAGTTTACATCTTGTCATGTCGATGTCGTCTTATTCGTTATCGACAGCGAGAAACCTTGTCATATGATGTCTCTTATTTCTTAATGTCGACTATGAAACAATATTGCCACAACAAACCTCATAGCAACGTTATAAATATTTTGTCGACAAAATGTCCGACTCGACAGTTCATCATAGATGATTCTACACCTGGAGACAAGGTGCAAACGTTCAACATTAACGTTAAACGAAACGACCAAATTGTATGGGATTTGACATCCGCGCACGTTTATTACGTATGTGACAGTCGTTCGCTGATGTTAAATTCCATACATTTTGGTCAACGTTGAACATTGGCACCTATTAAATTATTATTCCAATTCGATGGTTGACTTAACTAAAGGAAAGAACTAATTGTAATGAAGGGTCAATTTTGTTCCAGAACATTCATCCTCATTTAGCGAAGACACACGTGAAGAATCGCGTTAGTAAATTAACGGAGGAAAAAGATTTGGACTGGGCCACGGCGGAGGCTTTGGCATTTGGTGAGTAGAAAATGGGGCCTTTTATTTTAGAAATTGTATTTATTTGACTGTTTTAAATGTTTCCCTTTAAATTAAGCTCAATGAATCCCTACTATCCCTACTAATATTATAAATGCGAAAGTAACTCTGTCTGTCTGTCTGTCTGTTACGCTTTCACGCTTTCACGCTAAAACTACTAGACCGATTTAAATGAAATTTGGTACGTACAAAGAAAGTCTAGAGCCTGAGAAAGAACATAGGCTACTTTTTAACCGACTGCAAAAAAGGAGGAGTTCTACGCGGACGAAGTCGCGGGCAGAAGCTAGTCTATTATGATTTATTATCAAAAGTTAATGGGACACGTCATGTAATAATTTCTGATGCTTTCACAGTTATCATACATTGGGATGAAACAAGTACCTATCTAACGGATTTTACTCACGTCTTTTATTTTATTTACTGACGTTTGCAAACCTTTACAGTTCCCATATTCGTAACACGACTGAACTGACAATAGTCAACGTTTAGGCGTCAGCTCAGAGTGCTACTAAATATTACATTCTAAAGGACATGTATTTTCTTTTCCCAATCTAATAACGAATTACAAAACATACCATGGGGCGAGGTCACAGTTCAAGACGAACTGCTAGTTAATATAAAGGTATCTTAATGATATTTTTGTACAAAGACAGGAGTAGAAAAATTTTAGACCCCCAGTGGGATTCGAACCCACGCCTATGCCTCTACTACCGGCAGCGTGCTTAACCATTACACCATAGGAATCCACTTAGTTAATATAAAGGTGTCTAAGGTTCCCTCCTGATGGAGGGCCGTAACGTCCGGCTGAGTGGTGAGGATGTCGGCCGCGGAACCTTCTCCCACCGACACGCCATGCTCGTCGACCAGCAGTCTGAGAACATATACATTCCACTCAACCATATAGATGACAAGCAAAAAGGATTCTTGGAGGTAAGACCACAAAAAT
Organism: Polylopha cassiicola; assembly: GCA_038024825.1. Taxonomy (NCBI): domain Eukaryota; kingdom Metazoa; phylum Arthropoda; class Insecta; order Lepidoptera; family Tortricidae; genus Polylopha; species Polylopha cassiicola. Next base: position 2,978,388 of record CP149053.1, on the reverse strand, counting down.
GTGTATGTATGTGTATGTGTATATGTGTGTGTGTATTGGTAATCATGATTAAAATTTCTGATGCCTTCTCGGTTATTACACATTATAATGAAACTCAATATTTACCTACTACGATGTACTTACCTACCAATTAATATTTTCGGTTCAGTACCATTCGTTTTTTTTTAATTGTAATGATATTTGTACCAAGATCTCTTATATTGGTATTTGTTAAAAAAAAAATAATAATTTTAATTTTCAATTTTTAATTGCGTATGAAAGAAAAAAGAAAGAAAGCTGAAAGCCGGTATATAAACTATAGGTACCTATACCTACACATCGAAGTTAATTCCATTATTATACATAACTAGCTTCTGCCCGCGACTTCGTCTGCGTGAAACTCGCTCCTTTTTTGCAGTCGGTTAAAACGTAGCCTATGTCCTTTCTCAGGCTCCAGACTTTCTTTGTACCAAATTTTATTTAAATCGGTCCAGTAGTTTTAGCGTGAAAGCGTAACAGACAGACAGACAGACAGAGTTACTTTCGCATTTATAATATTAGTAGGGATATTAGTAGGGATTATGGTATTCTTATTTATTACATTTTATATTATGACGCGTAATAATCGTATAGGTACCTACTTGCATACATATCAAAGTTAATTAACACTCACACCAATAAATCATTAACGATTCGATAGACCCGTCAAATGCGAGAGAAATGCCATACGCCTGATTTCCTATGGGATTGAATGTTAAAAGCTCTTTTATCTATAATTAAAAACATCGTAGATACCATGTTTGATTTATTACTTACACGTCACAGCGTATTTTTTTGGATATTTCTTTTCACATAAATGATAAATGGTCGTTGATGCTGTATGTTTATGTGTAAGTACTGCGTTAGACTACCGTCAGCTCAGTCCTGCTACGATTATGGAAAGTGGAGTTTCCGAAACATCAGCCAATTAAATAAAATACGCGAGTTATTTCCTTTTATAGTTGTTTCATGCCAATGCGTATTAACCGCGAATGCATCGGAAATTATTATGTACTAGTTGTGCGCCCCGGCTTCGCACAGATCCCTTTTTTGTAGCCTATGTCATTTCGGAATAGTGTAGCTTCCCAACAGTGAAGGATTTTTTCAAATCGGTCCGGACGTTTTGGAGCTTATTCAATCCAAACAAAAAGAAACAAACCTTTCCTCTTTATGATATTAGTATAGATCAGTGATATTTGGTCAAGAGAATATTACCTATATATTTTATAATACATATATCTTTACAGGTAGCCAATTCGATATTATCGGAGGAGGCAGTGCTCGGTTTCGAGTATGGGATGGCGTATGATAATCCAGAGAACCTCTGCATATGGGAAGCGCAGTTCGGCGACTTCTACAATGGCGCCCAAATTATTGTCGACGCTTACATCGCGTCTGGAGAAGGTAACAGAAACTAGATTTTACATACATTTTTAATTCAATATGACTTCGTCTGCACGATAGCCTCTTAGGTGGTGAATTTTCAAAAATCTTTTCTTAGTGCTTTTTTGTTTAAAATTTCAAGTTTCTAACCCTTGTAATATGAGCCCTGCGCTGATATTTGTACCTATGTCAATCATTAAGTTATTGTTGCTTGAGATATTAGGTGGGTATTGGAAACTTGTTCAATATAGAACAAATTCCAATGCCTGAGGATTGTTCAGAAAATTGTTGCACACATTGGATTCTGGTGTGCCATAACTTACATAGTACCATTGTACAGTTCCTCCTATGACACGATTATTACGGTCCAAGTTAGGTACTATTAAATTCCATGGATCAAACACATATAAGTCACTAGCGGCCCCGGCAGACGTCGTCCTGCCCGTCCGATTGTTTCGTCAAAGATCTGTCAAAGTCTTCTAACTGTCACTTCTTCATATTAAGGCTTCATATTTTCCCCGTTTTTTACACATTTTCCACTGTTTCTTCGCTCCTATTGGTCGCAGCGTGATGTTATATAGCCTAAAGCCTTCCTCGATAAATGGTCAATCCAACAAAAAGAGAATTTTTGAATTCGAACCAGTAGTTCCTGAGATTAGCGCGTTCAAACAAACAAACAAACAAACAAACAAACAAACTCATCAGCTTTATAATATTAGTATAGATATGTAGACCTATGTTGGTAGTTTCTGTAATTTTTATTTAGGTATGACCTAGTGATTAGAGCCTCTCTCTCTTTTTAGGTTACTTTAACGCCTAACTAGGGTCACTGATTTACCCCTTCTCCCAACGACGAACTTGCGCGCTAGTCAGCGCTACGCTGTTCAGACTTGTCACTTTGAAATTCGGCGTTCGACAACCAGTTACCTCCGCGAAATACAAGTTTTATCCTCCTGTAATTACCCCCATTTTAGGAACGGCTTAGAGTCATGGGAAAGTATAGTGTAGGATAGTGGTAAAATCTAGTTAGGTCTAAACTCTTGTTAGGTCATAAAGGTAATGAACAACTGCTCTAAAACCATAATATATCCTCCAATGTCTTTTTAGCGTAAAGCCATATATCATACCTTATAAACAAAGCTACGTACGTATATTTATAACTCGCTGTCCGCCCCGGCCCGGCATCTTCTCATCTTTTTTTTATAGCCTATGTCGCACATTTTTGAAATCGGTCCAGCCGTTCTGGAGCCTATTCATTCAATCCAAACAAACCTTTCCTCTTTATAATACTTATTAGTAAAGATACTAATGTGTTTCTATTCTCAGCCAAATGGGTCCGCAGCAACGGTCTCGTAATGCTTCTCCCGCACGGCTACGACGGTGCAGCATCAGAACACTCCTCCTGCAGGATGGAGAGGTTCCTGCAGCTGACAGACAGCCTGGAAGCCGCTCCAGACTCTGAAGCCGTGTGCCTACATGTGGCCAACCCGACCACACCGGCGCAGTACTTCCATTTGTTGAGGAGACAGGTATAATAATAATAATAATTTATTCAACCAAAGGTAACAACATAATATTGTAATCACTATTCACTCTAATAAGTACTAATAGATAGACACAAGATGTTAGATAGGTACATTTGAGTAGGTAATGATGTTCTTAAACTTTACTCCCCGTACTAGTTGAAAACTGTATCACGGTGGTGTAAGATTCGTCATTCGTACTGTACAATAGTTGGTATATGTTGTTCCTGATAAATCACGTACTAAACCGATTCCAGTATATTTAGGTATATCCATACCCGTAGGCTTTTAAGTTTAATTTTATGAGCGGCCTAAACGACGCGGAGCACAGCAAAAAACGGTTGACTTTTTAGGTTACTGTGTGAGCGTAAGGGAACTATTACTAGCGCGTGCGACAGAGATAAATAGAAAAAGGGCAAAGTCCGTTTTTCGTTGTCCTCCGCGACCGTCCTTTATCTAATGTCAACACTTCCTGAGAATGCTTGTGTGGTGTAGGTGAGGTTACAAAACCTTCTTAGTCTCACAATTGCCAATTGCCTATTTCGTAATAGGTATTTCATGAAAAAAATGTGTCAGGTGATTCCACGGGCGTTTCAACTGCCATGTATATTGAAGGGATAAGCTATAACTAACTACATAACTAAAAGCACTTAGTTTCTCACTACACATTTCTCTATCTAACTTCTGCCATGTTAGATAATGGTAGATGCTTTTACGTTCTTTCTTGAAAACATGCTAATTTCGAGAGATTTTCCACGATCGGCCCATCCTAGAAGCATACTTAACTAACGTTTTTTTTAGGTTAGTGTCAGAAATATTATTTTCATTTGTTTCTCTGTTTTCTAGGTGGTTAGAAACTATAGGAAGCCTCTGTTGATAGTAGCTCCTAAGTTGCTCTTGCGTCTAGCTGATGCAGTCTCCCCAATGTCAGATTTTGCACCCGGCACACATTTCAACCCTGTTATAGGTAAGTACAAAATATATTATTATTATGGACATAACATTCAAATTAAAAGAAAATTGGTAAGATATTATTATATTTGAAAAAACTAATTTTGTCGATGATTATAGTTAATTTCCGCGACTTCGCACCCTCGATTTACGTTTTACCCCCTCAGGGGGCGAATTGAAAAAAATCCTTTAGTGCTCTCTTACGTTATAAAAGAACCCCTGTGCAAAATTTCAAGTTTCTAACCCTTATAATTTAGGCCCTGCTTTAATATGTCAGTCATTAAGTCAGCTTCTCCTTTTATATATAAAGATTGATAAGTTTTTCGTTTATCCATACTAATATAACAAAGAGGAAAGGTTTGTTTGTTTGGATTGATTAGGCTCCAAAACGGCTGAGCCGATTTGAAAAATTCTTTCACTGTTGGAAAGCTACACTACTCCCGAGTGACATAGGCTATAAAAAAAGGAATCCGTGCGAAGCCAGGGCGGGCCGCTAGGTCATTATATAAATACCTGCAATTTACTTATGCAAAACTTGACATTGAATTGTCTCCAGGTGATAAACTAGCTGACCCACTGTCAGTGAAGCGAGTGATCTTAGTCAGTGGTAAACATTACTACGAGCTGCACAAAGAGAGGGTCAGGGCTAAAATCGATGACGTCGCCATCATCAGGGTAGAGTCACTTAGCCCTTTCCCACTCCAGGCGTTGCAGAAGGAGGTGCAGAAGTATGGAAATGCTAGAAGTAAGTATTTATTTGTTTATTTATACTTTCTTGCACAAAACTTAACAGAAGAAAGTGTGACTAAAAATGATCGAACGCCGCGAAAAGTATATGTTACGTAATAAAAATCCATATTTAATTGTAATTACAATTTATATGCAAGCTGTCAGATGTGACGTCACGAGCCCCCACTCCCAAATTTTGAAGCGTGTACCTTTGTCATATTATTATACTAGCTTCTGCCCTCGACTTCGTCCGCGTGCAACTCCGCCTTTTTTGCAGTCGGTTAAAAAGTAGCCTAAGTCCATTCTCAGGATCCAGACTTTCTTTGTACCAAATTTCATTTAAATCGGTCCAGTAGTTTTATCGTGAAATCGTAACAGACAGACCGACAGACAGAGTTACTTTCGCATTTATAATATTAGTAGGATTATTCGATTGGTATAAGAAACAATACGAGTCCAAACAATTGTTACCTAACACCTAATCTACTTGATGGACAAAGAAAAAAAAACAGCCGTCCAGAGAGATTTCTCATTTATTTTCTTTAGAATAACAGATGTAGGTATATCTCCATCGCACACCTAGATCTAACCAACTAGGGAGCTAACTCAAAAAAGTAATTTTTCAGAAGAGGCAAAAATCTAATAATTATGCCAACAATTTTAAAATTGAAGTTTTAGCATGAATCTGTTTAGTGGTAGGTAGGTTTTGAGTTGGCTCCCTTTAGGTCTAAGTGCGTTATTATAAAGTACTTAGGTACTCTATCTACTTACTCGAAACGCTAACGCATAATATCCAAAAACTCATCAAATTGTTTTTGTAGAATTCATTTGGAGTCAAGAGGAACACCGCAACATGGGCGCGTGGTCGTTCGTCAAACCTCGTTTCGAAAACCTTTTAGGAAGAAAGGTAAGTTTCATAGGGTGCGTTCCACTAAGCGCCCGCAACGCTCGTGACACCCTCTGTATCGTTCCACTTAACGCCCGTGGTCGTTGCGAGCGATGGCTCGACGTCATAGATGACGTCACTGTTCGCGACCACATCGCGCCCACTTCGCCCACAAAATATTGGTGGGTCAGAGTGGGCTTTCGTCGCTCACGATGTGCGTTCCACCTATAAACATTCGCTTACAACGCCCGCGGTGTTTTCTCGTTAGTGGAACGGCAATTTCAGCGGTCGTGGTCGACGGCGTTGCGAGCGTTAAGTGGAACGTACCCATAGAAACTCAAACATTTCCAATAGATAGGTAATGAGCCACTTTAAACTGGATTTTGTTCGGTTCGATGAGCCAGCGGATCGAGCGAACTATTCAGGACTTTAGGTAAAGTTTTATCTTAAGAATAAATTTATTTTTTTAATTAAATTCCAAGCCTATTCAAGGAAGTTTGATGGATTTTTGTAACTTTACTGCAGAGCTGGCTCCAATGATTAATTACGTAGATAGGATATATGTAATGCGTGTAAGAAACTTTTTACTAAGTGTTTTCGTCCAAAAAGTCCTTGGGGTTAAAAGATATTGCTTAAAACTGTTTGGAATGATGGTAGGTATATAATATGATGGTATGTGTTCAATGATACCTACTCGCGATAAAGTATTATAGTAGGTATATTGTAACGTGTTGGTTACAGGTAGGTATAGATAATATTAGCAATATAGGTAACTAGCTGTGCCCGCGACTTCGTCCCCGTGGAATAGTAATTCTTCATAAGGCTTTATATTTTCCCCGTTTTTTACACGTTTTCCACTGTTTCTTCGCTCCTATTGGTCGCAGCGTGATGTTATATAGCCTAAAGCCTTCCTCGATAAATGGTCTATCCAACAAAAAAATAATTTTTGAATTCGAACCTGTAGTTCCTGAGATTAGCGCGTTCAAACAAACAAACAAACAAACAAACAAACTCTTCAGCTTTATAATATTAGTATAGATATTAGTATAGATATTAGTATAGATATGAGTAATATGAGCTTTCTAAGCGCCGCGTCTTAAGGACACGCTTATAAAGGGAGTTTCGTGCAGGGATACAATACTACAAATTTTAATGTAATACTGTAAAATTTTATTTGAAATAATTAATAATTTTCAGTTAATTTACGCGGGTCGCAGAGAAGCCTCAACGCCCGCCGTCGGCGCCTCTACGCTCCACCGGAAGGAAGTGGAACACGTCCTGAGAGAACCTCTATACAACATTAAATAGACAAATACTGTATTAAAAGCATTTACCACGAATATTAAGTTTCATTAAAAATTTATTACCATAATTATTTTGTGCTTTATTTTATTTCAACATTATAAATTCAAGGTTGATTAATTGTGTGCAAAAAAGGATTCTTCTAACAGTCGTTTAAAATATATGCTACGGCCGCTGGGGGCTAATTTCGAAGATTAGTCAAGGGAGAAATCACACATTAAAATTTTATTCAAAACCTTACTTGATTGAGAAATATCTAGTGTGAATAAGAAAGTACTATGACAAAACTATTAGGTACTCACAACATATTTTATTAAAATAGTACATTACGCACCGAGGGCAGTAAAATAAAAAATGTCTCAGATCACATGCAATTGTCGTCCGAGGCGAAGCCGAGGTTGACAAAAATGTGATCTGAGGCTTTTTTATTTTACTGGCCGAGGTCAGTATACTTTTCTGTTCGACGAAGCCAGAAAGCGGCAATTTCATTTAGCGCAGCGGCCAGAATGTTGGCGCTTTCCGGCCGGAGGACAGAAAAAAATATTTAAACTCTTAACATTTTTGTGGTACCTATTACATTTTTATAACTCTTGAAATTATGCTACACAAGGCTACAGCATAATTATAATAACTAAATCTACAAACATGCATGCTACTTAAGTACCTACCTAGTTTCCAATTAAATACATAACGTTAATCCTCTTGAGTACTAAAGTGCTTAGCTAATAGCATGTACATATCGCACCCCTAGATCTAAAGGGAGCTAACTCAAAAAAGTAACTTTTTCGGAAGAGGCGAAATTGTTGTAAGGAATCGGATCTTTTTTTTTAGCGTGTGTTTAATTTAAATCTTCAGATTTTTGAGTTAGCTCCCTTTAGATCTAGGTGTGCGATATATAGATACCTACGTGAATGTATTTATACGTTGCTACAGTTATTGTTCACAGTCAACGATGCTTGATCAATACTGAATTCAGCAACAGAAACTTAACCTAACGCAACTTGCAAACTTCGCGCGTGTCGCTAAGCGAACCAACAAAAACAAACAATCATGCCGGGAAAAGGAAAAGGCAAGAAGAAAGAAAAGAAAGACAAAGGCGATGCTGAGGATAAGAAGAAAGCTAAAAAGGGAGCTGGTGGGGTAAGAGGCAAGAAAGGTAAATCGAAAGGGAGGTGTAATGTTGACATGTTAACTGATGCAGCCATGGACAATGTGTACTACGCATGTCATAATGTGCAAGAATTACTGCAGGCTAGAGGATTTCATCCACCAGACTTCAATAAGAAGAAGAAAAAGGGGAAACGATAGGTAGCCTATGCATAAAGTAATAATTTCTGATGCTATCGCGGTTATTACACTTTGGAATGAAACGCTTTAACGGATTTTATTTGCGTACCTATTTTATATGCTAAAGTTTTCGAAACAGCAAATAAATAAAAATACGCGAGATAAATGTTACTGTGTTACTTACATTATAATACGGTTAATTATTGTTTAAAAATATGTGATGTTATTGTTGTTTTATATTTTATCCAAGTGACATAATTATCTTTATTATTAACCTCTATGTGCTTTTCGCTTTGTCTGTGTTACCAGTTCAAAAATAAACGTCTATAGACAACAGATTGTCTTTTTTATTTTTAGTTAACTTACCTTCATTAAAAAAACTTTTTATAAAACATACCTAATCAGTCAAATGTCAACTGACAATGTTGATATATTTCCAAAATTGCAAAATGCATAAATTATTCAGTGTTTAAATAATAATCTGCCAATATGGTTTCTACGGATTTCATAATAACCTAAAAATAATTCCAACTGTACCTAATGTATTAAAATCCAGATCAGTGATTACACAGTATCTATCATCACAAAAATCGTAAATGAAAGCATACGAATCTCGCACTTTCTCCATAAGCAAGATTTCTACAATACTACAGGTAAGTACTAACTTATCGATATTATTTTATTTTTTACTCACCAGATACAACATACACATACCTACTTACTTACAAATAATATAAAAACCATTCCACTTCGTAATTTGCTTTCGATTCTTTATCAACAACTATAATCACAGAACCATTCACAACACAACATTTTGATTAATTGCGAGTACATAATTTAGATTTAATCTACGTACTTACAATCTTAGACTAGAGTATAGTGTATCTACGTACGTGTTACACATTTGTGTTAAGTTGAAATTAAACTTTGTGGCTGTTTGACGTTATCTTAGTCTAATGAAATATAAGAAAATTAAAAAAGGAACAAGTCCGCGTTCGATGGCCGGAGGACTACGATTTTGGACAAAGAGGAAAAAGTAATGTCGAAGTTGGAAAAATATTGTTAGACCAATTGATTGTTCACTGTTCAGTACCCATAAGTTTAATTTAATATACTTACATAGATACTTAATTGTACTAAAAGATTATTTAGTATTACATATTTGTAAAAGTAATAACTGGTTTTCTACCTTTACTTACTTACAGACTTTAGGCCTACAACACATTTTTAGTTTTTATAAAGTAGGGCGGTAAGTACCTAAACAGAATTCCTTCATTTCTTTTGTTTACCTTTAAGTACTTGTTATGGTAGAGGGAGCAACCCCTCACAAATAAATACTAATTTACTGCTGTTTATAAAATGGGTAGTTAATTTGGTTGCCGTAAACCGTTGAATTAATTACCTGAATGCTTATTAACTTTTATTGGCCTTTTGAAGTCAAATTAATCGGAAGATCAAGACGAATTTTACAGCGTCTATTAAATTCCGTAAACAGTTGTTCATATTATAAATGACTGATAATTATTTTGTAGTTTTTAGGAGTTTTAAGTTTCGTGACGTTACTTTTCAACCGACGAAAAAAACGGAGGAGGTTCTCAATTCGACGTCTATATTTTTTTTTTTTTTTTTTTATGTATGACCACGCATAACTTTTTACAGAGTGGTTCGATTTTGATGATTCTTTTTTTATTGGAAAGGGTATACTTCGAAATTGGTCCCATTTAAATTTGGAAAAAAAATTCCGACCCTAAGGGTAGAAAAATAGGGGTGATTAAATTTTCACGCACCGATTGTATCGTTTGACCATGGGTAACTTTTTACAGAGTAGTCCGATTTTGATAATTCTTTTTTTATTGGATAGGGCATACCTCAAAGTTAATCCCATAAAAATTTGGAAAAAAGAAACCTACCCTAAGGGTGGGAAAAGGGGGGTTAATAGCAAAAACAAGGTAGGTAGCTATTTTAAAAATAATTAAAAATTAAGCATGTAATAATTTGTATAAATTATGGCCACAGAAAATTATAAAATAATAACTTTTTAATAAAAAAATTTAACCGCCGAAAAAAAACTAAAAGGCAACAAAAAACAATAGCGCACTGAAAAGAGAAAAATAATAATTTTGTCTTTTATAACGACTATTATTTTGGTTGTAATGTCTGATATTTTTGGAGTCGGTGCCAGCCTCAAACAAACTTGAGCACCTTAGTGAAGAGTTGAGAGTGAAGAGTTGCTGCACCAGCTGGCACCAACTTCAAAAATAACAGACATTACAACCAAAATAATAGTCGTTATAAAAGACAAAATTATTATTTTTCTCTTTTCAGTGCGCTATTGTTTTTTGTTGCCTTTTAGTTTTTTTTCGGCGGTTAAATTTTTTTATTATTAGAATACTGATGGTACTTACCGACATCTAAAAAAAGTGCCAAAATTCTTAAAAATAATCATGAAATTCATGTGACGTACTTTATGACTAGACCCAAAACTTTTAATGACTAGCGTTAGACTATCATCGACTTAGTCGTACTACGATTATGGAAATTGTAACTCTACTATTTCATTCCAATAGTAAAGGAACACTTTCATAACATGACGTAGTAAGTGTATAGCCAATGACGACAGTGTGTTGTTACGATGATAAAGAAAGTGGTATTTAGAAATAGTATATTACGCACCAAGGCCAGTAAAATAAAAAATGTCTCAGATCACATGCAATTGTCGTCCGAGGCGAAGCCGAGGTTGACAAAGTTGTGATCTGAGGCTTTTTTATTTTACTGGCCGAGGTCAGTATACTATTTTTCTGTTCGCCGAAGCCAGAAAGCGGAAATTTCATTTAGCGCAGCGGCCACAAAGATGGCGCTTTCTGGCCGGAGGACGGAAAACATTATTGTAATCTCTGTTTAGCATACCAAAGCCTCCCCGAGCCTCGTAAAATGTGCCGGGGCACATCATAAATATCGGGGATCGATTTAATGCTAATTTCTCATCCTTTTCTAAAAGTCTAACGTAGTATCGCACGCACTCACTACCTAATATTAATATATTAATTAGGTAGTAAGTAATAATTTCTGATACCTTCGCGGTTATTACACATTGGAATGAAACAACTATTAACGGATTTAACTCGCGTATTTTATTTTATTTTATTAGCTGACGTTTCGGATTCGACATAGTAGTAGATTGTCAGCTCAGTCGTGCTACGATTATGGAAACTGTAAAGAATCCGAAACGTCAGCTAATAAAATAAAATAAAATACGCGAGTTAAATCCGTTAATAGTTGTTTCATTCCAATAGGTAGTAAGTGCTTCAAAGTTTTTGAATTGAGGTAAGTAGGTAGGTTTAGAATAACCGTTATATTTCTGTTTATTTTCGATGCTTTTGCGGTTGACACATTGGAATTAGACAACTAAGTAAGTATAACGTGTAAAGTCTAGCAATAAAGTAACCAAGTAGTTACACTTTCGACAGCTTATTCAGCTACTTTTCGAAATAAAATACGTGAGTTAAATCCGTTATGAGCGTTTCATACTATTTTTTGCCCTTTACTGTGTAATGACAAATAAAATTTGTTTATAATATAAAAGAGTTAGGTACATAGCAAAAAGTAATTAACGACACGTTGTCGTGATCACCGAGAGAACGTTCCAAAGTCACGACAACGTGTCGTGATTAGCGCTGAATAGGTTAAAGCAAACCAATTGGACCTGTAAATACGAAGCATCTGACGTTATTGTAGTGAATCTACAGAACGGCTTGTTAGCTCTACTGAATGCAGTCGTAGTTGCAAATCGCTCAGTGCCTCAGAGTTACACTTGTAAGTGTTTACTTGTGATTTCGATTACCTGCAGGTAACCTGTAGGCTTTTTGGTGAGATTATTACATTTGGAATTGGTTATTGTTCATTCTTTAAAAGTAAGTGTTAGGTAGATATGTTTTCAGCTAGAATTCTATGGCATTTTATTAGACAATGTTTCTCATAAAGTTTTAACTGGCATTCATAACCTTATTTGGTTATTATGATCCTAATTGTAATTCTGTCGCTATTGTTGCTTAATTACCAAACAAATATTTTGGTATTGTAAAGCTTATTCATGAATGAAGACCTGATGTTTAAATATTTTGAATACTTAAGTACATAAATAGTAGAAATAATAAAGACTTACCTTACCTACCTTCTATTTATAATATCCTATCAAAGTTGCTGATAAATGATATAACATTAACCATGTCTAATTAATCCTACTAATATTATAAATGCGAAAGTAACTCTGTCTGTCTGTCTGTCTGTTACGCTTTCACGCTAAAACTACTGGACCGATTTAAATGAAATTTGGTACAAAGAAAGTCTGGAGCCTGAGAAAGGACATAGGCTACTTTTTAACCGACTGCAAAAAAGGAGGAGTTCCACGCGGACGAAGTCGCGGGCAGAAGCTAGTATATATATAAATGATATATTAACATTGACCATGTGTAATTAATACCGAATATGACCTCTCTTTTTAGTAACTGAACCCTCAAAATGACAATACCAGCTGTGGGCATAGATCTAGGAACAACGTATTCCTGCGTAGGAGTCTTCCAGCATGGTAAGGTGGAGATCATCGCCAATGACCAGGGAAACCGGACCACTCCATCTTACGTCGCCTTCAATGAGACTGAGAGGTTGATTGGGGACGCTGCTAAGAATCAGGTAAGGTAATTCTCGTAAATCTTAAGAGGATTGTGAACCTGTTAATTTTCATATAAAAGGCGATAACGTTTTACACCCAGTAAATATAGTTAGATTTTTATAACTTTTGGATATGTTGTAGATATAATGAGAAACTACGTCTGTACGTTTTGATTTTTAAGAAATATTGCTTACGCTAAAATTTATTAGCATCTAAAAATCTATATATAGATCTAAAAATCTATATTTAGATCTAGCGTAAGCAATATTTCATAAAAATCAAAACGTACAGACGTAGTTTCTCATTATATCTACAACATATCCAAAAATTATAAAAATCTAGCTATATTTACTGGGTGTAAAACGTTATCGCCTTTTGTATGAAAATTAACAGGTTCACAATCCTCTTAAGAAATATCGTAAGAATTTCTGATGCCTTCGCGGTTATTACACATTGGAATCAAACCACTAAAATCAGTTAATAGTACTATTGTACTCACGTAGTTTATTTTATTGGCTGACGTTTCGGAGCCTTTACAGATTCCATAATCGTAGCACGACCGAGCTGACAATAGTCTTATGCTAAAGATAATGTATAATATAACCGCGAAGGCATCAGATTTTTTTAATTATAAATGGATTTAACTCTACGATAGTCTAACGCTAAATCATCAGCTCAGTCGTGCTACGATTATGGATACTGTTAAGGTTCCCAAACGTCAGCCAATAAAATGAAATACGCGAGTTAAATCCGTTAAAGTTGTTTCATTCCAATTAATGACAATTATCAACGCAAAACTATAAGGGTTAAAAACTTGAAATTTGTCATTGTGCTTCCCTTTTACATCGTAGGGAAGCACTAAGGAAAGATTTTTGAAAATTCATCTTCTAAAGGGGTAAAACAGGAGCTTATGCGTGTGCAGACGATGACGCGGGCAAAAGCCAGTCTTTACATAATATTACATATACGATAAATACCTACCTTGATGGTATAGCTTCAGTCTACCTAATTGCCGGTTCTATTGAATAATCGTTCCTGCATGCATCATTAAACGTGCTTTGGATAAACCCATTCAACCAAAAAGGTCGCCAGGTCATTGCATCGCAATGCATGTAGGTACTTAAGCATCCATTACTTGCTGACGTAGTAACTCACTATTGAATTGACCTTTTTGTAACTTGTTGTTGTATACTTTGCATAGGTAGTGTTTATAGGAGGTCTAGTTATATACCACTTGTATGTATACCTACCTATTTACCTATATAATATTTTAGGTAGCAATGAACCCCAAAAATACAGTTTTTGATGCAAAGCGTTTGATCGGAAGAAAATTTGATGACCCTGTTGTACAGAATGATATCAAACATTGGCCATTTCAAGTGGTATCTGACGGCGGGAAACCAAAAATAGATGTTGAGTATAAAGGAGAAAAAAGGAGGTTTGCTCCCGAAGAAATATCTTCTATGGTGTTGACTAAAATGAAGGAAACAGCTGAAGTATACCTAGGTGGGACGGTAAAAGATGCGGTAATAACAGTTCCAGCGTACTTTAATGATTCTCAACGTCAAGCAACAAAAGATGCCGGCGCCATAGCCGTTCTCAATGTCCTCAGGATTATCAACGAACCTACAGCAGCCGCTCTTGCTTATGGCTTGGACAAAAACTTAAAAGGTGATAAAAATGTTCTGATATTTGATCTAGGCGGAGGCACCTTCGACGTCTCCGTTTTGCAGATAGCTGAAGGGTCGCTATTTGAAGTCAGATCTACAGCTGGAGATACACATTTGGGTGGCGAAGATTTTGACAGCCGCATGGTTGAACACTTCTCTCAAGAGTTTGAAAAGAAATATAAGAAAAATATAAAGGACAATCCTAGAGCCTTGCGAAGACTGCGCACTGCCTGCGAAAGGGCAAAAAGGACGCTTTCATCGAGTACCGAAGCGAATTTGGAAGTTGACGCATTGCATGAAGGAATTGACTTTTATTCAAAAATTACAAGAGCTCGTTTTGAGGAGCTGAATTCTGATTTGTTTCGCCAAACTATTGGTCCGGTTGAGAGAGCGCTCAAAGATGCTGGGCTAAACACTCGAGAAATACACGACGTGGTTCTGGTAGGCGGGTCAACAAGAATTCCAAAAGTGCAAAGATTATTGCAGGTAGTTCTCTAAACACTCTATTCAGGTAGCTCACTGTGAAACCACTGTAAGTACATTCAGTTTTTATGTTTCCTCAGGATTTCTTCAGCGGAAAATCTTTGAATTCGTCCATTAATCCAGACGAGGCTGTAGCTTATGGTGCTGCAGTTCAGGCAGCCATCCTCTCTGGATCCAAAGACACTCGTATATCAGATGTCCTCCTCGTCGATATCATACCACTGTCCCTCGGAATTGAAACCGCTGGAGGCATTATGACCAAACTAGTCGAAAGAAATACAAGAATCCCTACGACGCATAACCAAATATTTACAACGTATGCCGATAATCAACCAGCTGTGACGATTCAGGTACAAAATAACTAACAGAATTACCTTCTTCAAGTTATCTCATAATTAGAAAATAATAAAAATCCGGCATCGCATTTAGTAAGCTTAAAGGAATTTTAATAATGATTCTACTCTTTTCAGATTTACGAAGGCGAGCGGGTGAAGACGAAGGACAACAATTTGCTAGGAACTTTTAATCTCACCGGCTTACCTCCAGTGCCAAGAGGCGTTCCTCAGATTGAGGTTTATATTTATTTACTCATTCAAATCGGTTACCGGTTAGTAAATAATGATTCTCGAGTATTTACTTTCACAATAAGAAATGGGTAACTTGATCGTGGAAGGAAATTCTCAAAAAACTCTGCAATCTTTAACGAGCTGTCTATCCTAAGCACACATTTCAAAATCGCAATACCTATAAAAAATCAATGTTGGCAATTATAGGTAACATTTGACATCGATGCCAATGGGATCCTTAATGTGTCAGCTCGTGACAGAAGCACAGGACATTCAGAACAGATCACCATATCTAACGATAAGGGACGTCTGTCGAAGAAAGATATCGAGAAGATGCTTCACGACGCAGAGAAGTTCAAGTCTGAAGATGAAGCGGTGAGAAAGCGTGTGGAAGCTAGAAATCAGTTGGAAGGATACTTGTATGGCTGTAGAACGGTTTGTCCTATACTCTTTCTCCTAGTGTATTCAGTCAGATTGTCTTGTTTTGTGTTACGTTAGGTTGAATTCTAGGAGAACCTTGTGCGATTTTTTGTTGGGCTGTTGGTCAGGTTGGTCTAGTGGTCAGAGCCCCAGTATAAAACCGGAGGTTGCAGGTTCGAGCTAATGGGCCTTCACTGCAAAACCGGACGGGTGGCGAGACTCCTGAAAGGAGGCTCTTAAGCCTTTAGGCTTTGCTTAGTCTGGGACTAGATACATTTGTGTAAATGGTCCAAAGATTTATAGCCCCCAATATTGGTTGTCATACAGCTAGATATCCAAAAACTGTCACTTCCATCAGTTTTATTAACCATAATTCCCATAATCGTTTGTCGTAAAACTTGGCTCTTTTAAAATATAAAATCCAATAACGGTAATATTCATGGGACGAGAATTTGAATATTTCAATACTGGCGCGGTATTGGAAAAATAAAGCAAATGACGCCTGCCATGTCCCAATAAACTCAATTTGAATTTCAGTATCCAATTAGAGTAGGTAAGTTATTCGTTATTGGAAAGCGGATTGCATCAAAAACGTCGGGCAATTTTTTAACAAGTTTCATTCAGGGTGGATTTTTTTTTGCCAACGTAGTCTTCAAGCCCTTTGTGTTGCTAGTTAATTGAAAACCCTTTCTATTAAATTCTCTCAAACTAAATATATACAAGCAAAAGCTGACTGACTGATCTATCAAATTAGGGCCCAAGGTTAGAAACTTGAAATTTTGCACAGAGGTTCCTTTTATAGCGTAGGAGAGCATTAATGGCTTTCGTAAATTCATCCCCTAAGGGGGTAAAAAAAGGGGGTGCAAAATAAGTATGAACGGATCAGTAATTATTCCCGGCGGAATCGAAGTCGCTGGCAGAAGCTAGTAAATTTATACACGTACCTAATTGGAGGTCAGATGGGCACTTGAACACCAAATCGGGTTTTATGTCAAGGCAAAATGGTACCCAAATTGGTTAAAACATCCTTATGGAATAAGTACTAAAAGGTATCTTAGTAAGCAGTTACAGCGAGCCGAACTGCAATAAAAGAAGTCGTTATTTTTAAGGTGACTTCCGATGTTACCGTGGCTCTTAAATAAGTTATTGAAAGAAATTAAAATGTTATTTTTATCGTAACTAAGTAGGTCAGAGTTAATAATTTCTGATGCCTTCGCGGTTATTACACATTGGAATGAAACAACTATTAACGGATTTAACTCAGACGTCATGAAAAAGCAATTACAGTTGAGCGGAGGCCTGCCGTATTGCCATTTGTGAGAGGAGTTACAGACAAGATTGAGAAGATCTTGAAGCGTGTTTCCATCAAAACATACTTTAAACCGCTGAAGAAGATTTCTCAACTTTTGAGACCAGTAAAATGTAACATCCCCTTACAAGATGCAGGAGTATACAAGCTGGACTGTGATTGTGGTCTCTCTTATATAGGGCAAACAAAGAGAAGTATTGCTACTCGTGTGAAGGAACACATAGCTGATGTGAAACACCGCCGTTTCCGGAAGTCTGCAGTCTGTGAACATGTCATGGATAAACCCAACCACTCTATCCAATTTGATAAAGCCCAGGTCCTTGCGAAGGAAGTCCGTTACTTACCTAGGATGCTTCGCGAGGCAATTGAAATTCAAAAACACCCGAATTTCAATAGGGAAGATGGTTTCTCCGTTCCAGCAGCTTGGGATCCAGTAGTCCACCTCATCAAATCCTAAGCGGACAGAAGACTGCATAGACTTAGTTTTCATTTTTTTTTTTTTTTTAATTTAATTGAATTTTTTGAATTTTTTGGTTTTGTATAATTTTAATTTTAATGTCATAATATTTTTTAATTGTAAATATATAAGTGTCCTAAAAAATGACTTTCTACTGAGTTTCTTGCGGCGTTTCTTCTCAGTAATGATGGTCTTTCCGAAGCGCTAGTAACGCCCCCTATTAGGTTTTAATTGTAATGTATAAAAGTAAAAATTTTTTGCGTAAAATGTAACAATAGTATTTCATAATTCAGAATAGGGTAGTTTTTCAAAATTTGTAATTTAAATATAAGGTAGTTTGCATAACTGTATAAATCACTTTAGCGTTAGACTTTTGTCAGCTCAGTCATGCTACGATTATGGAAACTGTAAAGAATCCGAAACGTCAGCAAATAAAATAAAATAAAAATACGCGAGTTAAATCCGTTAATAGTTGTTTCATTCCAATAGGTCAGAGTTCTTAACGCTTTGTGAATGTCGTGGTCTAAAATTTATATGACCAAATGGCCTTTTTTGCTAAAATAGCCACTGGAGTCTCGGTTTTTCTACTCTTGTCTTGATACAAATATCATTAACAATACTCATTAACTAAAATATACAGGCAGCAGAGAATGCAAGCGTCAGACTGACCGACTCTGAGAGGAGCACCGTCGTCACAGAATGCACGACCCAGCTGCAATGGCTTGAGGCAAACCCTGATGCACCCACTGCAGAACTGGAGCAGCGCCTCAAGAGAGCCCAACAAGTTTGCCAGCCGACTATGATGAAGCTACATGGCGTCGCGGGTCCCGGAGGACCTAGTTGTGCCAGGCCCGAGAGTCCTGGGGGACCCAGGGTTGAAGAACTGGATTAAGGAACTCCGATCCGAATTGGTTTGCTTCTACATGAAAAGATGTATCGCATCGACAGTCGACAATCGCGAAATCAAGTCCAATCGGTTTGAAACCAATTTCGAGAGGATTAAAACCAATTGTGTTACATAATATGACAATTGGACGGCCGTTTTTATTACTAAGAGCCCTCGCGACTTTTTGTAGCGTACGTCTGACAGTCAGACGTCAACGGGAAAAGATTGCAGGGAGAGTGGGACATTAGTAGAGAACTGTTAAATCGCGTTTGCACTAGGCTTGAAAGCCTCCTCTCAGGAGGCTCGCCAGCCGTCCGGTTTTGGAGTAAAAACCAATTAGCTGGCCAACTGCGCTTACTGAAGCGAATACTGATTCAGTTCGAAAAAAAGAAATGAGTTTACGCGATGACTGCAGCGCGTTTACGTGTGTACACAGCTCTCGGCAGTTTTGCGACTGCATCGCTGCAAAAAGTCGCCGTGTCTGAGGGCCCTTAGTAATAAAAATGGCCGTCTAATAGTCAAATTGTGTAACGCAATTGGTTTTAGTCCTATCCGAATTGGTTTCAAATACTAAATCAATTCGCTTGAAAAATATTGGAGGATTTAGCGATTATCGATTTAAGCCAATGGGAATTCTCGCGTGTTGTTTAATCCATGAGATATTTCGAAATTACTCTCAGATAACGCCAAAACGCCATAGCATTCCGGCATTTATATCGTAGAATAGATAATATTATAATACTTCAAAGTGAC
Organism: Polylopha cassiicola; assembly: GCA_038024825.1. NCBI lineage: Eukaryota > Metazoa > Arthropoda > Insecta > Lepidoptera > Tortricidae > Polylopha > Polylopha cassiicola. The sequence continues at coordinate 2,959,096 of CP149053.1, read as the reverse complement.
GGTCGAATTCAGCCTTTTTTATAACATTGCTTATTTACATTATTTTTATAATATATAAGAATCTATTTACCATTTCACTAATCATATCAAACAAAAACCAATATTGTAATACAAAATCATTTATTACAAAAATATAACAATTATGACAAGAATTATTTTGTAATCATTTCGAGATAGGTGGTATATTATGCTCTACTTTGTGCACGAGATGTGATATAAATGAGATAGATAATTTAACTAGCTCAACTATTATAATCCAAGTAAGCTATTTGTCAGTTATCTAGAAGATAAAAAGATAATTTAACTATAGGATATAATACGGCCCCTCAGGTCTAGAATGAATAGAGCAGTGGCGGATTTACATATAATAATATACTGCCAGTCAACTCAAATTTCGCAGACCTCGAAGAAGTAGGCAGGATATAAAAGCTGATCCACCTTCGGATAATATTTTTATCTGCTAGTTAAACGTGTAAATAGCTTAACCGGGACTTTTCTATATATTATGGAACAGACTCCAAGCCTTTTAACAAAATCATATTAAGTATGCTACCTTTATCTAATCCGATACCTTACCTTGCCCAGATTTGTGTCATTACAATTTAAACTCTAATTTTATACACTAACAAATCTTTTTTATATAAAAATTAAAATTAATTGATAATAATGTATTAACCATTAACATTTGTTATACAGTACTGAATTATCCGTATAATAATGATGACTGGGTAAAGCGACTATTAAAATATCGCACACCTAGATCTAAAATGAGCTAACTCAAAAACCTGAAGATTTGAGTTATGCACACCATCGGATTCCTTACATCAAAACCAATTTACCACTAAAACAGATTTAAACTAACTCTGCTAGCTTCATTATAAAAAGCATAAATATAATTCGTCGACCGTAGGTTCAATTATGGTAAGGGACAAAATGCCGAAAATGAGTTAAGTATACAGTTTTGTTCAGAATTTTGCGCTCTTTCGAATGGTGTATTCGAAAAAATTCTAGCTCAAAAAAAATGTTCCTTACCATAGTGATTTTTAGGGGTCACAAGTCAAATTATCCCTCGGCCCATAATGTATCTGATAATTTTTGAACAATAGCATCTTGGAATAGTGTAATTACCGCTGTGAACTCAAATTAAATAAGGTAAGGGTCTTCGCATTTTATTAATTACATGTACATTGTTTTTCATAAAGAGAAAATAAAAAATATCACCCATACCTTAAAAATATTGCACTGGTTTAAAATATTTGTCCCTTACCTTAATTTACATTAGCGTACCGAAGGAGATGTTACTGTTACACTAATTTTATCATAACAACTCGGGATGTGTCACCACATGAATTCAAATTTAAATAACTAAGACATAGAGTCTAAAATATTTCAAGATGACACACTTTTTTAATTAAGGTGCGATATAAATATCTTCATTTTACAAGTTTTTTAACTTCATAATACAAGATACAGGCATGTGCTTATATAAGATATGCTGCAAAATGCAAGATTAGAGTAAAAAAAATAGCATTGAAAGAAGAAGGAGTAATGTTTAGGATGCTTTAGGACAATTCTTTCCAGCTTGCAGGTACTCTATTGTTTATATTCATTCGAATTCATGCAAGTAATATTTATTAATACCATAAGTATTGTAATACATAAAAAATACGACCAGAATTATCAAAAACAACAGTAAACCCTACTGCTTTCTTTACAGGATTAAAGTTTGAATCTAATTTTAATCGTCTTATCTTCTTTTCTATTGTCTCAAAGATTTCAAACTACCTTCAAAAGACAATTCATCGTTATTGGAAACTGTAACTTTTCCGGTATTATCTTTTCTTAAGTCTTTCATTCAATTAATTCGTGATTATTAATTATAATATAATGCCCAAAAACATTAAAATCGACATACCGCTTATTGTTGTCTACTTTTGCATTAATATTCAGTGATGTTTCTTCACAATCGTAATAAACATCACTGAATATTCTTTGATTTTGAACAAAACGGTCTATTCGTGTGATGGCATCTAGTTTGTAAAGCAGTATTTGAATTAGACTGGTTCGATTAATTCAATAGCTTTATTTTAGTGGACTTCTCCAGAGCCATAACTAGTAGATCTAACTGAGGAGTAAACCTCCAAGAACAAAAATTGTGATTGAAGCATCTTCTACAAATAACCAATAACAGTCAAGTCTTGGACTGTTGTTATTAGGTACAGAATCTAGGTGCTTCTCAATGTCGCAGCTAAAATCTACAAGGCAGTACCTATATAAAATCCTGTCCTGTGTTTATTTTACGCACTTTCATAATAGCTTTATACGTAAAATTGTTATGATTTAGTCAATTTTCCTTTCAGCAAAGAAATATTGGTATATTTTAATATTGTATAATAATATAAAAATACTCAGCATGCACTTTCTATACATTTTCATGTCCCTTAATTTTTTTTAAAACCTGTTTGCGATTTAAAATTAGCCTTACGATAAAATTTTCCATTAATTTCTTTTGCAACAACTGTCTTACTGTATTTTATCTTTAATTTTTATTTTTAACATGTCTTTTACACTATTTGTAATAAATATTTTGATTTTAACTTAGAAGTCAATTTAATGTAAGGGGCGTGACTACGAAATACTTGCAATGTAAGGGACGTAATTTTCGAAAAACGCTAGTGTAAGGGACATCTATTTTCTAAAATAGCTGGAATATTGAAATAAACATTACAAGGACTGATAGAGCACTACAATATAAGGTTTTTTGTGAAATCAGATCCAAAAAAGGATAATTACAAAAAAAGTTACAAGCAATTGAGTCCGAAAAAAAACTTTGTCGGCCTCTCCTGAAAAACCGTATTTTGTCCCTTACCGTAATTGAACCTACGGTCGACGAATTATACAGAAAACTCATGCGTGCATATGGATAGGTTAACCAGTTTTTCGCCTCTCCTGAAAAAGTAACTTTTTTGAGTTAGCTCCCTTTAGATCTAGGTGTGCGATATATTGGACACGTATTTTTTCTTTTCTCAATCTAACAAAAAATGACTAAGATAAGTCGGATCAGAAGTTCGGTAGTGGGGGTTCGTGACGTCACGGTTGAATATATTATTATATTGTATCGAGATATGACGTCACGAGCCCTCACTTAAATTTTGAAGCGTTTATCTTTGTCGCTTTTTTGTTTGATTGAGAAAACCAAAAAGATGTGTCCAATATTTTTTGAAAATCTACTTGGATAAAGAAAATAAGTCATCAACCTGCCTATTTTTATTACAAACTTTACCGCTTAAATATTCGTTGGTACCAGATGATTATTAAAAATGAATCCTAAGGAGTTAGTAATAAGATACAATTTCAAAGTAATTAACTTAAATTAAAAAGAAATAATAGTAATAGAGGTGATTTTTAGGAAGTGTTTTTTGTTATAATTCGATAAAAAAGCGATAATTTACTATATATTTTTTTTAATTTCTACAAAATCCACCACCGGTCGGCTTGATAAAAATACCATTTTTTATGGTAAACATTTAACTATTTGTCTATTTCTCACATGTATTAAAGTATTTAAACAGATGTTGGTCTTAAGATATATCCACAACATTTTAGCCAAGACCTGTTTATTTAAAAAAACCCCTTATTCCGAATACAATTTCCTACTTAAACAGCATTTTCAACTAAAATTAAAATAATTAAAAAAAACAATACAATCCGTATTACAAGCGAACGAAAATAAAATTCTAACTTTTACAACATGAAATTAAAAATTACATAATTTACTTAATCTAAAGAATAGTGACGTTCGATTTTTTTTTCTAAAGCTGGGTTCCACCAAAGTCGATTTGGATGTTATAACCCTATGAAATAATTATTGCAAATATTTTTTTTTTATAAACTAAATAAAATTTGGTCGAATCCAGTTGTACTAAATATTCGATGTTTAGATTTATAATTCTTAATACGTTGAAGTTATTGCTGGAAAATTTATATTAATATTATTTATGGTTTGTCTATTATAAACCGGAATGTAGAACAAATTATCGTAGATAGTCAAGAGTATTCCGTTTAAGAAATCACACATTAATTGTTTGTTCCAAAATCACTTACAATAATATAATTAATATAACGTAACCGACTTAATACAAACCCGATTTTAAGGAACCTTACACTTTAAACATACGTCGTGTAGACATAGAAATAAGGTTTAAAATCGCATATAATTTTAAGATACAGTCCCTTTAAGGATTTCGTAATAGTACTTTAAGACTGGAGAGATCACCCCTTAAAATAAACAAACCCAACAAATATGCCCAGATATAGACCATATCCCATTTAAACATTAATTAAAAATAAAACTAATTAATAACACTGGTCTACAGTGGTTTTGTTGCTTTAGATATGAAAATTATTTTTCTGTCCTCCGGCCAGAAAGCGCCAACTTTCTGGCCGCTGCGCTAAATGAAATTTCCACTTTCTGGCTTCGTCGAACAGAAAAATAGTATACTGACCTCGGCCAGTAAAATAAAAAAGCCTCAGATCACATTTTTGTCAACCTCGGCTTCGCCTCGGACGACAATTACATGTGTTCCGACACATTTTTAATGTAATGTACTATTGTGTCTATTCATGAAACTCTCAACACAGGCAAGCAGCTTGTCTCTCATTGGTGGAAGATGATAGCTCTCTCAATACTAGTGACATCTAGCGGATTTTTGACTCGCGATTTATTATTAGGTTAAATAATAAAAAACTATAGATTTCTATAAATCTATATAATTTCTGATGCCTTCGCGGTTATTACACATTGGAATGAAACAACTATTAACAGCAAATAAAATTAAATACGCGTTAAATCCGTTAATAGTTGTTTCATTCCAATACAGACTTATGGATTTTTTCATATAAAGCAGAAAAAGATTAATTTTACCGCTTCATTAATTAACGAAACTTGTCCACTGTATATTGAATAATAATTAGCTGTTCTAACATAAAAATCACAGAATCGCATTTAAAAACAATAGTAACATCGGTATATATTAATAGTTAATGTGCTATGTATAAAATTGCACTATTAGTTACCTCCACGTGTTCACAATGTTCTAAGCATTCTTTGTATAAAGCCGCCTTGGATTATGTCGGCTCTGAAACAATAAAAAAAAACGGATTAACATCTCATATATATAATTAAAATTCTCGTGTTCAGGTGTTGGTTGCCAAACTCCTCTGAAACGGTTGGATCGATTTTTATGAAATTTTGTGTGCATATTCGGCAGGTCTGAGAAATGGCCAAAATCTATTTTTCATACCCCTAAATGTTAATGATGGTCCACCCCAAAGTTTTTTGTTTTTATTTTTTCATGATTCAGCATTCAAAAATACATAGAACCCTAAATTTTCACCCTTCTACCATCAAATTTTGTTAAAAAATCTCAGACCCGCCTCAGGTCGGCTAGTTTCTTTATATTATAATTATATAAAAAGAGGAGCTGATTTAATTGCAGGGCCTAAATTGGGGGAGCACGAAGAAGGGATTCTTGAAAATCCACCCCCAAGGATCTAACACATATATATCGCACACCTAGATCTAAAGGGAGCTAACTCAAAAATCTGAAGATTTAAATTAAACACACGCTAAAAAAAAGGATCCGATTCCTTACAACAATTTCGCCTCTCCCGAAAAAGTTACTTTTTTTGAGTTAGCTCCCTTTAGATCTAGGGGTACGATATATGTATCGTGCGTAGACGAAGTCGCGGATCTAATCTAACAAAGAAAACCAATCTAATCCAAAAATCATCGACTGACTTGTTACTGGTGACGGTGTGCATCAAGTTGATGATGTATTTGGGGCAGACGTCCTCGTGCATGACGCGCGCGTGGAAGAGCAGACCCTGGCACAGGCAGTAGAGGATCTCGACCAGCGGCAGCTGCTGTGGTATCACGCCGTTCTGGTAGCCCCACGAGCCGAGGATCTGGGGGTAGAGAGTATTAACACGTTAGAATAAATCATTAGGTGGCGTTCAAGTATTACGTAACGCAATTTTTGCTCCCCTCATGTAACGCACCGTAACGTCTTTCGTCCCTGAAGGTAACGTAACACCCGAGTGAACATTCTTACCTAAAAGACACAAGTTACGTCGAACGTCGCTAAAACATTTGTTGGAAATTGTAAGAATTGTGAAATAAGTCAATTGTAGCGGATTAAATTATATATTTTGACTTATGTGAAAGTAGGACAGAAGAGGTCAAAGAGGTCATGGGAGAGCAGTAGATGGTTTTTAAACTTTACTTTTTATCAAATTACTACCTTTTGAATAGAATTTGACTATGTGATCCCAACCACCCACCCCTCCCCGACTACAAAGTTGGATCCGCCCCTTCACACTATTCGCGTGATTATTCGCGATGTTCTTTCTGGGGGGCAAATAACAAAAAGCGGAGCAATGAATGACGAAAATCATGGCGTGCGGCATGACGAGTAGAGTGGCCACAGCAACGCGGCAGGGATTATAACATTTATACCTGTAATGTGGACGTCAATGGTGCCAACGCAATAGGCGTCGACGGGGCGGCTCTGAACGCAGCGCCGGCGAGGAAACCCGCGGGCAGGGCGTATAGCGCGCTGTCTTTACCGTGGGTACGGCAGAGTAGGCACACAATTAACTAGAAATAAAAAGAATCTAAAATAATTTCTGATGCCTTTGCGGTTATTACAATGAAACAACTATTAACGTATTTAAATCGCGTATTTTTATTTTATTTTATTTGCTGACGGTTCGGATTCTTTACAGTTTCCATAATAGTAGCACGACTGAGCTGACAATAGACTAAAGCTAAAAGTGACAGTGAAAGTTTTGGCTTTAAATTAAATATTAAATCCGTTAACAGTTTTTTCATTCCAAAAAGAAGTTTATGAGCTCAGCATTGAAGAAGTTTATGAGCTCAGCATTGAAGAAGTTTATGAGCTCAGCATTGAAGAAGTTTATGAGCTCAGCATTGAAGAAGTTTATGAGCTCAGCATTGAAGAAGTTTATGAGCTCAGCATTGAAGAAGTTTATGAGCTCAGCATTGAAGAAGTTTATGAGCTCAGCATTGAAGAAGTTTATGAGCTCAGCATTGATGAAGTTTATGAGCTCAGCATTGAAGATTGAAATCAATCAACCATCATAGAACGTTAAAATGCATGAAGCGAAGTATTGACAATATCATCTCTGAAATCTTGCTCCACACGGCATTCTTACATTCTTACGGGGCAATATGAAACAAAGGCTTGAAAGCCTCCTCTCAGGAGGCTCGCCACCCGTCCAGTTTTGCAGTAAAGGCCCATTAGCTGGCCAACTGCGCTTCAGTATTCAGTTCGAAAAAAAGCAACATAAAAATATAGTCTTTTTTAAAAAGAATGGTCTTTACAAAGTTCAATTTTTTACAATATCTTTACATATTCTTTTAAATCTATAATCTGCGTTTTTTCCCATTTCCTCAAAGTTAAAAATAAACTAATGCTAATTGTATTCGTTGATTCGACCAGTTGAAGGCCACGTTTGAGTAGGTATTATTAACCCGCATGCTTATCACTACATAGTATAAAACAAAGTCGCTGTCGCTGTCTGTCCGTCCCTATTTATGCTTAAGTCTTTAAAACTACGCAACCGATTTTTATGCGGTTTTTTTAATAGTGATTCAAGAGGAAGGTTTATAGCACTCGTGACAAGCCGAGGCGGGTCGCTAGTTTCCAATTAAAATATATTATACATAGTTAAAATACTGTTAATTTTCTTAGGTACTGAATGTTGGCCGTACCTACTAATATTTGATATACAAAAATGATTGTTTATTAACTTATCTTATGTCTGTACCATTTTAGATACAATTTTTAGTATCCAGAGGAAATTCATTATGACGGCCTGTTGGTCTAGTGGTCAGAGGCCCTGACTACGAAACCGGAGGTTGCGGGTTCGAATCCTGCTAGGGGCAGATGTCAATGTGATGAGCACTGGCATCTGTACCTCAGTCTTGGATGTCTTATATGTATTTATGTATATTTATCCGTTGTCTAGTACCCATAACACAAGCTTTGCTTAAAATGGGACTAGATAATTGGTGTGAATTGTCCAAAGATATTTATTTATTTATTTATTATATTTTTTTATTATGAAAATAATGACTTAATAAGGGAAGGTTAAGGTATAATAAGGGAAGTGGAATTAACTAAGCTGTCCAAAGCGATAACTACTTATACAAATAAACAGAGACAAAGTTGCAGGCAGAAAGTAGTTTTATACCCAATTACTTTTACATACCTAACTACGAAAGGTTAAAGGTCGTTTACTTACTCTATAAATTCCAATATATCCACCGAAGAAAAGACCAAGTTTCAAATGTGAAAATTTCAAAGACTTCAATGCTTTCGTTGGTGTGAGTATTTTGGGTATAATTGTCCGTAGCATCGTCATAGCGCAACCGACGCCGAATAACTGCGCTGTGCCCTGGAAAATAAAGTTCAAATTTGACTGACAACACTAGAAAAAAGTTCAAATTTTATTAACAACTAGCTGTGCCCGCGACTTCGTCCGCGTGGAATTTAAGTACTGGGACATAAGTATGGATAATTAAAGATTTTTTTTCTAAAATGAGTTACTCTTTATTACATAAGCTATCTGCCAGTGAAAGTCCCGTCCAAATCAGTCCAGCTGTTCCATAGATTAGCCGGAACACACAGACTCCCTATCTGGAAAAGACTCCAAGGCGCGAGATAGCGAATGACGTTCACGATCAGTATTTAGTCGAGACTCCCTTTGAGAGGAACTTTCCGAGAGGCGATTAAGTGAATTTTTTTCTCGATTAACACTAAGTCGTGCCTGTCTTTCGTCATTCGATTCTTGGGATCTACTCATTCGAGCGCTGTCTTTTCGCTTGTCTACTGTTCTGAGACAGATTCGACTTTCTTCTGGGCATTTTTAAAATCAAAGCAAATACATACAATAATACATATATTTACTTATTTGAATAAAAATCTACGTAGGCAATATTTTTTTAGATTATATCCGATATTTTTCAACCAATTCACAAAGCAAGTTCAGAGTCCGTATTTTCATATCCAAGTATAACATCAAAATCATCAACTAACCGAATCGCAAGACAAACAAAATTAAATAGTTTTAAACGTAGAGAAACAACCAGTTTGTATTTATACTTTTCAGAGAAAAAGCTATAGCGCGTTTTAATTGCCTTGAGGCGCCATCTAGTACTATATTATGTAACTATAAAATCTCCTATAGAAAAATTACCTTTAAACTTTAAAAGACGATAGCTTTTTTATTTGACATCCGATTTCGATGAAACAAAGCCTATATGTTGCTCAGGGAAGAGCTTAATCTATTAGTGAAAGCCGCGTCAAAATCTGTTCAGTAGTTTTCAAGATTAGCGAATACATACAGACAGACAGACAGACAGACAGACAGAAAAGAAAATCTAAAAAATCATTTTTGTGTTCTGTTACTCTTTTATTATTGCCCACGCCCATTTTTTGTTAAAAATTTCAATTGTACAGACACGCGGTTTCTACTGTTTTATTATATGTATAGATATAGAAGATATAGATACTACAAGTGTCACTTTATAATATAAACATCTTACCATTATATTACATATTATTCATGTTTATTTTAAAATCATGATCAGATCTTTAGTGTTGTAATGACTTAAACACACACCTACCGATTCTGTTCTGTTCAGACTGAATAAAATATTAAACCCAATGTATCCCTGTATAGAATTCTTGATGAATAAAAAAAAAATATATTACACATTTGAATGAAACAACTATGAACAAATTTAACTCCCGTTTTTTATTTTATTTGCTGACGTTTCGGATTGTTTACAGTTTCCATAATCGTAGCACGACTGACCTGACATAGTCTAACGCTAAAGTGAGAATCCGAAACGTCAGCAAATAAAATACGCGAGTTAAATCCGTTCATAGTTGTTTCATTCCAATGTGTAATAACCACAAAGGCATCAGAAATTAAAAGAAGCTTACTTTTAATATATATTTCATACAAGGCCCAGAATGCGGGCAGGCAGCACTCTTCCCATGTATTCCTTGTACTGGCTCACCGACTTGTTTGGACACACGAGGTGGCGTGAAAAACCTAGAAAAATGTTTCAAATACAAACATAATATTATACAATAAGCGCGCGTTTTTCATACTTTGCGTCTTCGTCTGCTCATAATTAGTAACTAACAGAATAAATAATCAATTATATAATATTTTCTTGTCATGGTGTTTGTTGCCAAAGTCCTCCGAAACAGCTGGACCGATTTTCATGAAATTTTGTGTGCATTATGAATAGGTCTCAGAATCGGCTAACATCTATTTTGCATACCTCTTAAAATGTCAAGGGTGGTCCACCCCAAAGTTCTTTTTATTATTTGGTGATTTTTTTTTGTTTTTATTTTTTCATGATGCATCATAGATAACTACACATACAATGATATACTTACCCTTCATTTTCATCTCTATTTTTTAATAAAAACCTCAAAAAAATGTGCAGTACCTAGAATATTTCCAATTTAGGGTACTCTTTCGCTCCCGTTAGGGGTTAAAAATGCTACTAACCAAAACAAGGGAGTCCTTTTATCATTCTCTCTTTCTTTTCGCATGAGGTAGAAGAAGACAGCACTTCCGAGCATAAAGATGAGGGTCTCGCGGCCTGGGGAGCGCCGTAACCACCCCTTCATTTCTAGAGTCCTTAACCAATATTCAAATACCTAAAAAATAAACTCATAATTACATAGACTAAAAGACAAAACGTGTTTGCGGCTTTGAAACCTGCTAGGGCAGATGTCAGTGTGATGTCTTTTGGCTTATATTATGTATTTATATATCTCACACCTAGATCTAAAGGGATCTAACTTAAAAACCGGAAGATTTGAGTTATGCACACCATCGGATTCCAGCAAAACCCACCTACACTAAAACAGATTTCAGCTAATATAACTCTGCTAGGTTTATTATAAAAAGTATACATTTATACAAAAAACTCATGCATGCATGGACATATTAATCTGATGGTGTGTTTAACTCAAATCTTCCGGTTTTTGAGTTAGCTCTCTTTAGATCTAGGTGTGCGATATATTTTATCCATTTTCTAGTACCCATAATACAAGTCTTAGTTAGTTATCTCATGTAAAGATAAAATACTTAGTATTGTTGCTTTAATATTGTAGACGTTACTATGTATTGGATGCTGGTTGCTAAATAATGTTTATATTTTAAATGTTTCTTCGAATATAGTTGGATTGATATGAGTAGTCTAGAGGAACGGTGGAATATGAGTGTACAAGTTATAAATTGATAATTATAATTGTATACTAATACTAATATAATATATAAGTGTTTGCATTGAAAATCTCCTTAAAATATAATTAAAATTCAACTTCATTGGGTGATCCTGGCAGGTGTCTTGACTGCATTAATATTTTTTGTTTTATCCCAATGGACATACTTACCAAGTTAACAAAAAGGTTGACAACCAATATTCTTCTGTAAGGAGGTTCAAAGTAGACTGCCAGGCCACTCACTGTGCAAGGCAGCAATACTGTGTTGTAGTAAGAGAAATTATTGAAGAAAAGTCTCCTGAGAAATAAATTAAAAAATATTTTAATTAAACCATTATAATACAGTAGAATAAGAGTTACCAACTGATTTTAATAATTTGTTAACTCAGATTAGGTTTCATAACTTAAGGATTATGAAATAATCCTGCCATTTGTGCAGAAACTGGATGGATCAAGGTTATTATAATATATCTGGATTCTACCATAGGTACCACTTACATTACAATATGATCATAAAATTATCACAATAATGATTATCTGACTAATCTCTAAATTAAATATGAAGACATTTAGACTATTCTTATAAAATATTAATTTACCTAAAAATACAATTAAGTGTAACAAATGAGCTCCCAACGGTGAGACCAAAGATTCCAGATTTTAAATACAGCTTAAATTGCTCCAACATTTCTTCTTTGCCTAACTTCTTGCCTTTCATTAATATTTGAATCTGAAAAAAAAAATATGTAAAAATAGTCATGTTATATAATATTATTTAATCTGTATACTCTATTATTAAAATAAGAATGGTCATTTTTGTAGTAGGGATGTGACATTGTAGATAAAAATCGATTTTTAATTAATCATTTTTTTTTTCTATGTATGAAAAATCGATTCATAAATAATCGACTTTTCTTCAGAAAAAAATCTATTTTTATCTACAATTAGGGCAATATTTACATTTAGCATTGCCAGATTTATTGTCAACATGAAAACATTGACGCCAACTACTTGTTGTTCTTTTAGTCCTAGACATTATAAAAAACGGGACTTTTAAAACACTAAAAACTTTTTGTCACGAGAACCTTTGAAATTTGAATTGTTTGAAAAATGAAGTTTCAGTAACGAATAATGAATAACATATCAAACCAATGTCGGTAAAGTTACTACTTCATCTGTACTCAGTTCATCGTCTTAACTCCATCTAGTGAATGTTTTATCAAAAATCAATCAACTAAACTGTTCGGGGTGCATTTATTTCATGATTATAAAAAATCAATTATTAATCGATTATTAATTTTAAAAAAATTACATTTTAAAATCGATTTTTACTTTAAAACAAATAATTTTTAATCGATTATTTTCATAATCAATTATTTTTTCACATTCCTATTTTGTAGTCCATTTGTCACATTTGAAGTGTTTTGGTACATTGATTACAAAATAAATATGTGTACAAAACTTTCTTACAGTTAAATTAAATTTTTAGTAACAGTTTAAGAGCCCGCTAAGTAATACAAATCAATATGACCTCATTTTCAAATTGATGAAGTAACTTTCCAATCAACATCAATTTCCATAGTGTTATCAACCAAGTTTACTCATTTAGTTCATCAGATTATAAACATTAATGCTATTATTTAGCATTTTAAAGTTACATTCAATAGAATTCAAATAAGAATTGATAATTAACTTTTTTATCTAGAATAACAAACTTGTCTTCCTCTTATGGATACTAGAATAATTCAAGGTTGACATGTTCATGGTCATTTTATTTAATTATTGGTGGGTTAAAACATAGCATAAATATTTATTATTTACTTTTTTTTAATTTGTTACTTACGAGGTAAACCATGGCATAAAATTTATAACTGCCTTTTATGCAGCAAGCGAGCATTGTAGCCGTTGCATCGGAACATTTCGATGTCCAGGGGTGGATTAGTTCATCGCACGAACATCCCCCGCAACTTTTATCAAACCATAATTTACTTGCTTCAACCATTTTACTAATAAACTCTTCAAGAGACCACCTTAAGTATGAAAGTAGAACACGAAAGGAAGCACAAGTCTGTAGGTCTCTTGGGATACTAACGTTTCATGGCGTTTAATAATATTAATATTTGTTTTGATGGAAAAACTAGGATGTGTCGTTACATGCAGCAATGCAAGAACTTCACGTTTACATCTGATTCTAGCCTAAGGCCTAAGCTATCTGTCATAACTCATAGTGTCAGTGCTCCGTCAGCAATACAGTAAGCACCATAGAGATATAAGACTAGAGTACGTGAGCCAGCCAGAAACGCGTTATAATGGTAGAAAGAGAAAGAGCATTGGAATAGTGGTCGCTCTCCTTGTCTGATGACGCTCGTATTGCGTCGTCAACGGTACCATAGCAACGGACGGCGCGCAGCATGTTGCCATTGCGCATGCGGCAAGACAAGGACAGTGCCTCTATTTAGAGTTTCTGTCTCTCTTTACCGTGATACGCTTCCACTTATAGACAGTCCTATGGCTCACGTACTCTAGTCTTATATCTCTATGGTAAGCACATAATAATATGACAAGATCTTCAGTTAGTATACTTTATCAATAAAACTATATAATATTAAGAAAATTTATATTAAATTAAAATAGAGTAAATTGGAATAACAAAGACAAAAATCAATTCTATAGTTAAGTAAGTATTTCAAATTCCAAATAGAAAGTGTTAAAATTTACTTGTCTTTTCTTTTCTTTAATAAATCGACAACCATTTAGAAAAAATATGGATAATTGCTGACCAAAATGTTTTCATATGATTTTATTTTTGAAAAAGACAGAATCGTTTTAATTTACGGATGTACCGGATGTACCAACAGTTCGTTTTATATGTTATCTGTATCTCAATTTAAAAAAAAACGTCTGTTCCGGTATCAAAATCATTGACATATTAATATTGCTGTTACAACTAGAAGTACAATAAAATCAAGGTCTTATTATACAGCAGCGTATTAGAAAGAAATTTTACTATGAAAAATTTTAATTTTCTAGTAGAAAAAAACTTTGTAATTATTTGAAAACAGAAATGACTTGATACCACAGATTATAATATTTATTATAATATACAAAAGAGTTAGTTCATAGTACTTAAGTAACGTCTTTTTTACTCAAAATATTAATTTGAATCTCTAATTAAACAATAAAGACCATCAGTTACATATTGAAGTTCTAGCTGTTAAGCTTTAGGTATATTATTATTTGTTGGCAACAAAAAATCCAGTGGCGTTTTTTAATATAAAAACAGATATCCAACATTTAGAATACCTAATTTAATACGTTTTAAATAAATAAGTATCAGATTTTTAGTATCAAATTAACTAGTTTAGAATATTTTATTAACCTAACCTGAGAGAAGCTTTTGTTTGTACCTGTTACTGGTACTTACTTTAAAAACGAGATCGAGGTATTCGTGCTCATCACACAACACGTTTCATTTACTCTAATATGATTCGAACATCATAGTCAAGAAACCTTAAAGGTTAAACAACTGAAAATGAATTTTCACTCATTTAAATACAATAGCTAGAAAGGTAAGTACCGAAGTACTACTAGCTACACCGTTACTTATAGGTAACCGTTACTTATGAAAATTATTAAGTGCAACATTTTTTTTGCCCGCTCTATATAAAATAATATGATTATTTTGTGTTGTTGTGATTTAAGAATTTAATGGACTTAACTGGGGTCAATTTAATATTTAATCGAGTTAATTTATCTAGTTATAGGTAGGTAGGTAAGTACTATTAGTCATTTTTTTATTTCAATTTGTACCTTGGTAATAATCCAGAAAACATCAGAAATAATTAGTTTAATCTTAATTATATAGGTACCTAGATAGTTATAAACATTGTAGTTACCTATTGTTACAGCCATCCCCTATTCAATCGTTTAGCTGACAACTAAACTGTATGTGTGTAGGTATGCCTAAACATCGCAAAATATTAGAAAATAATACTAGGTACTTACCAAAAAAAGTATGTGGAATGGTGTAAAAAATTTAGCACCGCCTTTAGCACAAGACCAGAGCATAGTCCAAAAAGCCGTATAACAGTTATCGGCCCATGGGTGTATTAATTGATTACACGGTAAATGACCCACTCTCGAATAATCCACCATAAATTTACTAGCTTCAACCATTATTATGATTTTGTTAACTTAAAATAAAAATGAAAGTAAGTAAAGTACCTTTCTAGCTACTTGGTTTCTATTGCACTGTCCATTATTCAAATATTGATACGGATAAAAAACTTTTCATTGTTCGGGAGCTAGTAGTCAAATTCGAGATTATCAGCTAAACAAAAGTTTTTCCCCAGTGAATGGATTCTAGTGTATTGTATTTAAAATACAGATCCACATGTGCAGTTATCTAGCGATGCCATTTTAAGTCATTAGAAGAATGAGAGCCTGGTATAACCATTTATAAAATTTGGTTTGGCGGCATCGCGTTTAAGAGTTATATTTATATACCTAACTACCGAATTACGCATGGCAGTAGGTAGCTTTATTTCAGATAAAGTAATTCAGTCATCATCAGCATATTATAATTATATTCAAGCTTAAGCTAAACATATTTTTTTAAATATGAAAGCATGCATTGGAGTTTCTGAATATACTTGTACCTAAATTCTAAAAGGTCTTTGCTCAGACGTTTGGGCTTACCCAAACAAAAACATTACAAGATTCCGTGTCTTGGTAAGTAAGGACTTTACAATGAATTAATTAAGTATTTTTTTATAACCACTATTAACCGATAAGTACTCAGTGTGCACTTATTTACTTCAGTACTGTCAGTTTATTTGTTTTCGAAAAGAACTAGACCGAAGCAAACAACAGGCTTGTTTATGTTCTTCTCCATATGTGGGGGAAAAAGTATTATATGTATTTTTTTTATTATTTAATGCCAGTACTTTCAACTGTATGGTAAATAAGAATAACTAATTCACATTACCGCCCTACCACATGCTTGAGAGTACGCGAGGGAAGTGACGAGCAAAGTATGCGGAGCATGCGTGTGGCCACTCCAGTCGTCATGCTGCTCGTCCTATACCCACCATTCCGCAATTTGTTGGTATTTTTGGCGCAAGTCAAAGGACCGCAACTTATTTTTTATTTCCTCAGGAAATAACATAAAATACATAGCACCGCGAGCTTCTTTCCAATAAAATATAATATTGTGTTTTTGTGTGCACGAAAATATGTAAGTATAGCACGCACGCTGTAATAGTTTCCACATCAATTTTGAAAACATAGATCATAGAACCTTTGTATTGCAAGAGTACCTACTGCTAATATGTGGCTATAAAATATTTTAGGTTCTTATTAACTTGTAATGCCCACTAGCTCTCTTACTATTATCACCGATTACAATGAAGTTCATTATTTCTACATTCGTCAAACTTCATAAATATTTATTTCTTTTGTTCGATTTTGGCCTCTAATTTAATATTATGCGTTTAGTATAAATATACTTTAAGTATAATGCTATAATACTCTTTTTTTGCAAGTTCAATAGGTTATACCTAAACAGGTACCCAGATTATTTTTAAATAAATATATTATAATAAACTTGAGAGTAAGATGTAGTATTAGGAGTAGGTATGTTTTTGAGTGGTAGAAAATAATAGTAGGTACATGATAAGAACTAGTGTACCTATGCTTATTGTATATTTATATTTTGTGACCATTTCAAATAAAAAGATAATAACTATATCTACTACTTGCTACTGCTTTTCTTACTGTACGTTTAGATTTTAATTCAGTCCAAATAGATAACGAACTAAAAAACGCCTCTAAATCGTAGGCATAGACTAAAAAATACACTTTGTAAAGTACTTAGTAAACATTTTGATTTTCTTCTTTTTGTTAGCCAATTAAGGTACATAATGTACGAAAATTAATAAATAAGTTATTTCGAATAGAAATTATTTATTTAATGCCTAAAAATGTTTAGCACTATTGTCTATGGTCGCCACAACACAAGTTGAAGTTTCCAGAATCGCCGCTTCATGGCTGTGTCGCTGCAGTCGGTAAATGGACGTTTGATGTGGTGTTTGTCAAGATTGTGCTATTGTGTGTTTACAGTGAATTTATTCTCGGTTAATATAATCCCAATTGAAGTAAAAGCATTTAAGGAGTAGATGAAGGTATCCTATGCATTATTTGTTCTATATTTCTTGTTAAAATTGGTCCTAAGTTTGGATCTAGATTTGGCGCTTGGATTAGACGAAGTCTGCGTCGACCCAACTCTTTATGTCAGCTGTGTACAAAGATGATACGCATTTACTCTATTTTCATCTAAATAATGAATTAAATCGGTACTCTTTCAACCTATACGTCATCTTTACAATGCTAGATGCTAATTACAGCGCTTATTACCATAGTATTCTTTAGGTTTACCTGTCGAACGGCGGAGGTTATGGAACGGTCCTGTTGCCCTTATTTCGCAAATGAAGATAGTTCTTTATCGAAAAAAGTCTTCTTAGCACCCCTAATGACCCCTCGCGGTGCTTATAAGGTACATTATGTCGTGTTTATCGCTACCGATGTTTTTAATGGTCGAATCCGTTATGTATTTGTTGGTACAAACAAACTTTATCAGTGTTTACCCAGATTAGCACAAAATATAGATTATGACTATGTAATGTTGTCAGTTTGTGAAAATTAACTGCATTTGCCTTTTTTAGTGTCTAATTTAACATAATTAAAATAATATTTACAAACACTAATCAGATTTGTAACATTGAAAAGTACTTAATAATATTGTATTGTTTAAGGTAGCTGTTCTTATTATAAGTATAGTTTTGAATATAAAGTCATTAGGTGTATCTTGAGATAATTTCGTAGGTACCTAACTATAACTCAACTTGTAGTTTACACACTGTTGCAGAATTGTGACCCTGTGTATAAGTATATTGTAAATCTTTGTAATGAACCAGAATTGGTAATAGAGTATTTGTAATGTATTTTTTTAATAAAAAATAGTTAGAAATGTATTAAATTTGCACATTTATATAATTGTATGTTCAATTGGCTTGAAGTTAGGCACAACTTGAATAGATTAGAAATCGACCTACTTAAGTAACTGCAAAATTTTGGCATTATGCAAAAAAACAAAGAATGAATTCATACAATTTCACTATGATTACTGGACTATAAAAATAGATTGGGGTCATCAAGATCAAAAAATGTTAATAAAATAATAATATTGAGAAAGGTTTTTATAAATACTTACACAACAATTTAAAATTTTCGTACTAATTTATGCAATAAATTACCAAGTACTGTTGGTAACTAGAAATGTTATCTTCGATTACTTTACAAAGAAATTTTATTTACAATAAATGAAATTTTAGTCCTTATCTATGTTTCCTAATTTGAATAATCTACTTACTTAACCTACTACAAGAAATCATAATTAGAATTTTGTAACAAGTAAAAAATTATAAGTGATGAAATAGTTGTTTGCTATCACAACCTCCAGTTTAAATATTTTTATTATTATTTTTTTATCATCTTTTATTAGATATAAACAACTTAATAATATACATAGTATTATTTATAGTATTTTATAGATAAAATTTAGATCATCAAACTGAAATATTTTGTTACCCCATTTAAGATTCTATCTCATCACATCCGAAGGCCTGTTGGTCTAGTGGTCAAATAACCTGACTACGAAACCTGAGGTTGCGGGTTCAAATCCTGCTACGGGCAGATGTTAGGTAATGAGCACTGGCATCTGTACCTGAGTCTTGGATGTCTTATATGTATTTATGTATGTTTATACATTGTTTAGTACCCACAGTACAAGCTTTGCTTAGTTTGTGACTTGATCAATGGGTGTGAACTGTTCAAAGATATTATTTAAAAAGAGTTAAGGACATTAAAATTTGAATTCACATAATTACACATTGTGAGTTGTCTCACTATTCTACATAAGGGCGATATATAAAAAGAGAAACGGACTTATCAACGCAGGACCTAAACTTTTAGGAAGTAAACTTTAAATTACAATCAGAGGCTAGCTTTAGATTGATCACTCTCTCTCATCCACCTTTGGTAAAATAGCCAATCATAGATCAGCTCAGCGTGAATGATGCCATTCGCAACTTAAATCTAAATAACAATATGTTCCAAAAATAACATATGATTATGTCATGTTTTAGGTGACAGTATGTCTCGCAACAAAGACAAGCACGAGGGCGCTAGTGCGCGCACGTACCACATCATGTCGGAGGCGGAGCGGGCGTCCGGCCGGCGCGGTGGTTGGACCGCGCTTGAGGTATTACCTTTTGTCAATGGCGTGCATTCCATACAGGCACTGTGTCACTAATGTATGACGTGCCTACCTTTTGTAACCGACTTCAAGAAAGCAAGAGATTAGAGATCATGATGGGGTTGTGTACTGAAAATCATTGCTAAGTCTGTTGGGTTATCGAAAAGGATACATATATTATTTTCTGTCAAACGAAAAATGATGATAAAGCCAGTTGCGTGTGACGTAACCAAGGGCGTGCATTCCATATAGGCACAGTGTCACTAATGTGTAGAGTGCCTACCCTGGTGCCATACATACGCTGCCACTGCACGCGCCTGGACGTAACACCTTGCCAGCTTTTTCTCAAACAAGTGCTGACTGACAAGAAAAAATTACTTGTCTAACATTTTTTGATGAAAAGTGGTTTGATGGTCTTGTAATTTTTTCAGTACACAAGCCCATCGATTATTAGCCTATATCCTACAACTACGTATAAAAACCTAGCTTGTATAGGTATACTCAACATATGGTCCTATGTTGACCGCTAAAGTATTGTTTTTTACGCTGGCAACTGTCCTATCACTACATATATTCCAAAAAACATTTGGAACATTTCTGTATACTTAACTCATTTTTGGATTTTTTGACAATTGTGCCCTTGTTTTACCGAAGGTGCGATATTATAAAACAAAGTCGCTTTTTCTGTCCCTATGGATGTACGCTTAAATCTTAAAAAAATGCGCAACGTATTTTGATGCGGTTTTTTTAATAGATAGAGTGATTCAAGAGGAAGGTTTGTAGCACCTGTGTGAAGCTGGGGCGGGTCGCTATTTAGAACATATAATTAATGATATTATATTAATGATAATTTCAGGTAACAGGAGGGGTCCGCGCCCTGGCGCCTCAGCTCTTCCAACAGGCCCACCTGACCGCGCTGTACCTCAACGACAACTCGCTACAGCGGATCCCCCCGGACATCAGCCTCCTCGTCAACCTTCACACCCTGGACATATCCAACAATAAGCTGAGATCACTGCCCGCTGAGCTTGGGGACCTTATACAACTTAGGTAATTATTATAATAATTTCTGGGGTTGTTACACATTGGAATAAAACAAGTATTAACGGATTTAACTCGCGTATTTTATTGGGCTGATGTTTCGAAAACCATCGCATAATCGTAGCATTACTGAGCTGATGGCAGTCTAACGTTAAAGTATTAGCGTTAAACGTCAGCCTATAAAATAAAATACTCGAGTTAAATTCGTTAATAGTAGTTTAATTCCAATTTGATTTATTATTCCAAGTGCGTGCATTGTATATAAGCATATCGTGATGAATGTGCTTACGTCGACGCCTATATGCATACCCACTTCATGCGCTAGGGATCGACAATCACATGTTAATTTATTTAATAATTGGCAGTCTTTTGGTTTAGTGGTCAGAGCCTCTGATTACAGAAGAGAAGGTTGTGGGTTAAAATTCTGCTAGGCAGGTGTTAAGTGATGAACGCATTTATTTACATTCTAACTAATATTATAAATGCGAAAGTAACTCTGTCTGTCTGTCTGTCAGTCTGTTACGCTTTCACTCTAAAACTACTGGACCGATTTAAATGGAATTTGGTACAAAGAAAGTCTGGAGCCTGAGAAAGGACATAGGCTACTTTTTAACCGACTTCAAAAAAAGGAGGAGTTCCGCGCGGACGAAGTCGCGGGCAGAAGCTAGTTAACTATAACTTTGCTTTGATTGGGGCTAGATCATTTGGCGTGTCTAAAGATACCCATGTCTGATATATCTTAAGACGGTTAATGAGTCGAGATTTATTTTTTATTAGGGGGTTTAAAAAGTGGATAATAGTAATAGTCAAAGAAAGTCCCAATTGACCAATCAGCGCGTACTTTTCCTTTGACTAAACTGTACAGCGCGAGCTCTGATTGGCTTGTTCATTGCAACGTGTATGCGTTAGCGCAGGGTTTAAGGTGTTTTTGAAAATGGACAGAAGACAATAATTCAACAAACATTTATAATCCAAAAAATTTAATTTTGAAGCTATCTATTTATTTTATTAATATATATTAATTTAAAAACTATAATGATTTTATTTAAAATTAAACTATACAGAAAAATCGTTTTACTTGTATGAAGACTGATAAACAAAATGAGACAGGTATGTTAGTTTCTTTGGTGGTAAATTTTTTTATATGTTTTTCTTTGTGTAATATCAATTTACATAATATTAGAAAAGGCATAAACATGACGCAATTTGTGATGTTATTTTAACCTGATATAAAAGAAAATAAACAGAATAAAATCGATTACGTAATAGAAGTTTTGTCATCGCTTCGTTGATAAAATGTTCACATTTCTTGAAGGCGATTTTAAGAGGAACAAAATGATATATAAATTAAAAACTTTCTTATTTGTTAAAAGCACAGAAACTAGTCATAGTCATGTTTAACTATTTGTTTAAGAATAGTTCTTCTGAAAGGATTCGAATGTGGTACCACTGGCTTTCTTATCTGATTCCCTGACAACGCTGATGACAATATAGTTATTCAAAAGCGCATGCATAGCATAATCATTTAATTGCTTATATTTTTTTTAAACGTCTGGACTCGATTTTTGTGTTTGTTATAATCAAGAAAACGTTCTAATGTAAGACAAAAAAATAAAAATGTTGCGCAGAAATAAGAAAACTTTACGGAAATACTAACATAGTACCAACTCAATGACAAACAACTGTCAAATCGATTGATTAGTAGCTTCCATAATCGTAGCACGACTGAGCTGACAATAGTCTTATGCTAAAGTAATTATGTAAACAAAGGCTCCGAAACGTCAGTCAATAAAATAAAATACGCGAGTTAAATCCGTCTAAAGTTGTTTCATTCCAATGTATGTATAATAACCGCGAAGGCACCAGAAATTATTAGTATAACCCTGCTTTGCAGGGTACTTACCTAGTAAGTAACGTTTGCCGGGACCATTAGTCAATTATAAAATTGTTTGTACCCGCATATTATCCATACAAGTTTATTTTCATTGCAACTCGACCTTCAATGCTATTTCTGTGGAGATTGTCTCTTCGTGACCCTGCGTGTCCTTTGTTATAAATTAATTTGCGCTAATACAAGTATAATCACCGACTTTGTTTAATGTAATACTTGACTAGCTCAGTGGTAGGTATATCGACGGACTTAACATTGCGAAGTCGCGGCTTCAAATCCTGTCGTTGTGTGGGAAAATTAAATTGCGCATGTTACTCCGACTATCTCTTCGGCGAAATAAAACTTTTTAGTGACGGACAAACTTTTTAGGCGTTTGGGTGCATTTTAACCGTCTTCATTGCCTTTTTTGTTTTTTTCTAAATATAAAAAAAAATAGATACACCAGGTATTCAATTTGATCGAATTTGCATCTTTATGTAGCTCTTTTCTATACTAATATTATAAAGAGGAAAGGTTTGTTTGTTTGGATTGAATAGGCTCCTAAACGTCTGGTCCGATTTGAAAAATTCTTTCAATATTTGGAAATAGGTAATGACGATGATCAAAACCCCATCCACTCTTTTACAATAATATAGGACTGTCATACAATATATCACTAAATACCTCAAACTTGTCGCATAAATCGCTAAACATCGAATGCGAAATCAAGGCAGGTATGATAATAAACTGTATAAATAATTCTATATACATTTTGTTTCACGTATTGTTTACAAATATACAGATTTACATAGTTATCACGATGTGTTCAGTTCGTTGACCTCGACGGTTGTTTGTTCAAGTTTGATGTTATAAAGTTATAGAGGAATTTGAAATGACGTTTTGTTTCGAAATTAAATTAAATAGGTACATTTGTGATGCCTACGCGGTTATTACACATTGGAATAATACAACTCTACATGAAATAAGTAATGGATTTTACTAGCGTATTTTATTTTATTCGCAGACGTTTCGACTTTAGCGTTAGTCTATCGACACCTGATTCGTGCTACGAATATGTGAACTGTAAAGTTTTGGAAACGTCAAGCTATAAGTGACATAGCTGATACATGACATGGTGATATAAATGATAGACAATTATAACAGCTACTGTTCATAGTGGTATGATGTCACTAGTATAATATTATAATAAGTGATAAATTGTGCCTACCCTGTGCCCATTGATCAATGCACGCGCCTGATCACACTTAGTCTCATTGTGACTTACTATTCAATTACACTATGCCCATTCTTCATCATGACCTTGTCATGGAAACTTTTACTAGACTTGTTGAACATTTGTTTTTTTGTCACTTGTTATTGTGCACTGATTCTAAATAGGAAAACTACTGGCAGTGAAAGGTAGTGGAAAACCATGCAGAATTTAGACAAAAGATGACACAAAATGACACCTTTGTTCGTGGTAATGACTAGTTTGAAACAAAACATTATTGTATGTGATTGTGGATTAAACTTTATGGTTTTGTGTTAAGGTTGTTTTTTCGGTGGTCGCAATTTTTGTTTTGATAGTGTTGAAATGAAGTTGAGGATTAGTTTTTTTTTTATTTATAATAAAGAACGAGTTTTTAAGATAGATATACTTACGATATGATAAATTTTTGGAGTATTATTTATATAACTATTTATTTCATAATATTTTTTTTAAGACTTTTGAATTGGCCAGAAAACTAGCGTTCGTATATCATGCTTAAAAAATGGTCTTAAAAGATATACAAGATTACCTAAATTAACGCAACCTTCAGGCTGTTCTGTCTACTATCAAAGGTTCTGTCTACAAAGAGTACCTTGATACTCACACAAACATTTGCCCCTAGCAGTATTCGAACCCGTAACCTTTAGGCTTGTCTTCTGTCAACAAGAGTACCTACTTAAGATAATAATTTCTGATGCCTTCGCGGTTATGGAATGAATCCGTTTATAGTTATAAACGGATTTAACTAGCGTATTTTATTTTATTGGCTGACGTTTCGGAACCTTTACAGTTTCCATAATCGTAGCACGACTGAGCTAACAATAGTCTTACGCTAAAGTGACATACAATTATGCAAATTACCTTCTTCCTCTACTTAATCTGTTTTTTCTATCTTTCACAGAGAATTACTGCTGCACAACAATTACCTCAGAGTACTGCCTTACGAGTTAGGGAAGCTGTTCCACCTGCAGATGCTCGGTCTTCAAGGAAACCCGCTGAGCAAGGAGATGCTCTCGATATACAACGACAACAACGGGACCTCGAAGCTGCTGACGTATATGCTGGATAATTTACAAGGTATGTGCTATACATGTAGAAACTAAGGGCGTGCATTCCATATAGGTCCAGAGTCACTATTGTATGAAGTGCCTACCCTGGCGCCATACTTACGCTCCCCCTACTGCACGCGCCTACTAGACTAGAAACTACTAGAGACTAGACGTTTCGCCCCGGCTCCGCACGGATCCCTATTTTTTTTCAGATACAGTAGAAACTCGATTAACCGGACTAATTGTTGTCGTTAGGCATCCGGATAATCGAAAATCCGGATAATCGAATGTATGAAAAATAGCGGGTTTTATGCATATGTTGTACATAATGATATGTGTTAATTAAAAATAACAAATGTATATATATTAAATGACTTGTAGTTATTTAATATATTGGTCGGGGTCGGTAGTCCAGATAATCGCGAATCCGTATCACTGAGGGCCGGAAAATCGAGTTTCTACTGTACTCTATAACCTACGTTACTCAGGGTGAACGTAGATTCCCAGTAATCCCAGTGAAAGAATTTTTCAAATGATTTTTTCTGAAGTAGGACTGAACTCGCGTATTTTATTTTATTGGCTGACGTTTCCAAAAATGTACAGTACTAACTCATATTTGTAGCACGACCTAGCTGAGGATAGTCTTAACGCTGAAGTAGGACTTAACTCGCGTATTTTACTCTTAACTAAAAAGTTAATTGTTTCATTTCAATGTGTAATTACTGCGAAGCCAGAATTTGTAATGTTATGGCTTTTAACAGTAGATTCGAACCCGCAACCTCCGGTTTGGTAGTTAGGTGTTCTGACCACTAGACCAACAGAACATCATTGCTATACTAACGACATCTATTGAATACTATCAGAGTTATTTGTTGTAATTTCTAGGTTATAAAGTAGATGTCACTTCTCACAGTCATTATGATATACCCAAATTACATATTAAATCATATCCTGTTGTTTATATACTTACGTATTTATTTATATTGAAAAATTACATAATTATATATGATTATAAACATCGCGTGCGAATTGCTGCCGTATTGCGGCAAGTATAGTGATTGTTTGCTAAATTGACTTTAATTTTGATAAATTACTTCATGTAAAATATGAATTTGTACTTTTGGACCTTAGGGTTACGTGCGTTTGTAATTCTACTATGATCGTCGACCTCGGATGTTTTATAAATATATCGCACACCTAGATCTAAAGGGGGCTAACTCAAAAACTTGAAGGTTTGAGTTATGCACACCATCGAATTCTTTACAGCAAAACCTACCTATGTATTATGTATTTACGTAAAGACACATTTCGATTTAGGTTACTTTAATTTATCTATACATATCGCTTGTATAGTGACTTAATCTAAAATATCACGTTACTCCATTGAGGATTGTAAGTCGTCACAATTTATATATTTAATTTTTAATCTTCTATACATAGGTATAAAATGCTTTGTTTGCTGAATGAGAGACTGCTAATTATGAATGAAATTCTACCCCAAAAGTGTTTGAAAAATTGTATGGAACACCGTGATTGCTTGTTTGGTTCAACCTATTTCTCACCCATACTTCGATATCAAAAACTATGAAATATTATCTCTATAATTGGAGATAATGTTTAATTTATTTTATTACTAGCTTCTGCCCGCGACTTCGTCTGCGCACGATGAGTACTTCACACAATATCGTTATAAAATATAGCCTATATGTTATTCTGATGTATAAGCTATATTGTGGTAAAGTTTCATTCAAATCCATTCAGTAGTTTTTACGTGAAAGAGTAACAAACATCCATACATCCATACTTACAAACTTTCGCCTTTATAATAGTAGTAGGATTGTATTAAGAATTATTTTGTTAGTCCAACTCGCACTTGACCAGTTATTTTTTGTTTATTTATTTCAATTGTGGGAAACAATAAATGAGTCATAATGAAATGATATAGTCATGGTTAAAAATTGTCGGCATTGTTATTTTGGTTTGTGTGTCACTTACAATGTCGTCGAATTAGTCACCAAACTACCTAAGTACTGAATAATCGTTTAGAAATGAGTTTAATCATTTCATATTGACTTTATTTCAATGCCGTTGTACTTGACCATTCTTGGGTTAGTAAAAAATATTGTTAACGATCCTAACAGGCGTTGAAGAGGTGTCGAAAAATATTTTAGAACACAGGTCGAAAAGTTTTAAATCGGATTTTATGACGAACAAAAAATGCCCTTCTTCATAAAGGTTTTTTTTTTTTTTTTTAAATTCGTCACCTAAGGAATAAATAAAGTATCAAACTATATTATAATAAGCGGCAACTTTGTATTTAGCGATATTTGGCGCTTTTTGGCCGTAGGACAGAAATAGTACTATCATTACGCACCAAGGCCAGTAAAATAAAAAATGTCTCAGATCACATATAATTGTCGTCCGAGGCGAAGCCGAGGTTGACAAAAATGTGATCTGAGGCTTTATTATTTTACTGGCCGAGGTCAGTATACTATTTTTCTGTTTGACGAAGCCAGAAAGCGGCTATTTAATTTAGCGCAGCGGCCAGAAATTTGGCGCTTTTTGGCCGGAGGACAGAAAAATATCTTAGAACACATGTTGAAAAGTTTTAAATCGGACTTTATGCCGAAGAAAAAATGCCTTTCTTCATATAAGCAGGTTTTTTTTTCGAAATTCGTCACCTAAGGAATAAATAAAGTATCAAACTATATTATTATAAGAAACTTTATAATAATTATGTTTCGAATAATAAATTTTACTGATTCGTATCAGTTATCGAAATTAGATTAGCGCCATTGAAAATTAAATAGTAAAAAGTATTGACAATTGCTAGTCAAACGAAAAAATGATGCCAGTTCACGATGACTCGTAATAATTTACTAGATTTAGTACCGAAGTCAGTAATGTCCATTTATAGTACTTGGACACTTTTTTGTTAAATAGTTTACGTGTTATGTTTAATTTGGTTATTCGGTTTTCAGTTAAATGTTTATTGGATCCTAAGGAGTAACTTTAACCTAACCCGATTTTCACTTAGAGTTTTCTAAAAATCTAACCAGTCTGATTGTTTTGTTGCCTTCCAGTATTTAAAATATAAATATATACTTGGTTCGGAGTACCCTGACTTGACGATATAAATAATAGGTAATTCATTGTCGCAGTTATTATTCATTAGAACAAAGCAATTGCAACACGGGCATATTTGTTTTAATGCTCACGTTTAATAAACTTCACTGTTCCCTCATTAGAGATATAGATTACACTACCATGCTATGAATATTAATACAACAATTAATTATTTATGTATACAGTTGATATTCATCTCCTAAAAAAACGTGCGTGTTACATTTAAAATTTCGTGACGTACCAAACGAAAGTCAATACGTCTGGTCCCGGTTTTCCAACAAAAATAATGTCGTGACTACTGCATGACAATAAATACGGAGATATGATTGTCTCACTCCGATACAATGGCGTTAGAAAGTGTGGGAAGAGAGCCGTGCCGATAGTTAATTGTTTTATTTCAAGCGGCGCCCCGTTACCGCGGAGACTGCGGATCGGAGAAAATGTTTACGAAACGTAGGTACCTAGGCACTGTTTTTTGTGCGTGCAGATTAATTGATTTGTCTCTAGTTTGACGTCTCGGTCGAGGCTGAGTGGTGATTCTGTTTATAGAGAAAAGTAACGCTTTTAATTTGATTAACGGTAATGGTACTTCAAGTTATTGTTTAATAAGAGCTTGTAAAAGCCTAAATTGAATAAATATATTTTTGATTTTGATTTTTGATGCAAGCAAAATGCCCGATGGCCTGCTTTATCAGCTGTCTAGTGTACCTACATAGTACTTTTGTTTGGTTCAAAAATAGATTGATTTGTGTAAATTATTCAAAGATATTTATTTATGAATAATAGTATATTACGCACTTAGGCCAGTAAAATAAAAAATTTCTTGATCTGAGGCTTTTTTATTTACTGACTATTTTTCTGTTCATCAACATCAACTTATTTAGCGCAGCGGCCCGAAAATTGGCGCGTTCTGGCCAGAGGACAGAAATAGTACATTACGCACCAAGGCCAGTAAAATAAAAAATGTCTCAGATCACATGTAATTGTCGTCCGAGGCGAAGGCGAATGTGATCTGAGGCTTTTTTATTTAGGTACTGGCCGAGGTCAGTATACTATTTTTCTGTTCGACGAAGCCAGAAAGCGGCAACTAATTTAGCGCAGCGGCCCGAAAATTGGCGCTTTCTGGCCGGAGGACAGAAAATTATTTTTGCTAAAAATGACCGACTACCAAATTAAAACCGAGGTGGTATTATACCCATAATAAACTTAACGCTTCTCGTAACGTTTTTCGTGATATATATCTAACTAGCGGCCCCGGCAGACGTCGTCCTGCCCGTCCGATTGTTTTGTCAAAGATCTGTCAGTCTTCTGTCACTTCTTCATAAGGCTTCATATTTTCCCCGTTTTTTACACATTTTCCACTGTTTCTTCGCTCCTTTTGGTCGCTGCGTGATGTTATATAGCCTAAAGCCTTCCTCGATAAATGGATTATCCAACAAAAAAATAATTTTTCAATTCGAACCAGTAGTTCCTGAGATTAGCGCGTTCAAACAAACAAACAAACAAACTCTTCAGCTTTATAATATTAGTATAGATACTGGCCATTAATTATTACCAAAGTAGAAAGTCATAAAGATGTCTTAGATAAAAGACAGTATTGCGGTTGCAGTGAAATTATTTCCAGCTAAGATCTCCGATAGAGATCTCAATATTGATATTTTAGTTATTGGAGTGCGTCAAATCAATTTTTTGCGCTAAATTGTTTGCTGAATAGTTTTTACGGTGATTTTAGTTTATTGGAGACGTTGGATTACTCATCTAATAGTATTGCTTATTTAAATGAATCAATTTCAATACATTACGCTGTCAAATATTGAAGTTTCTTTTGCGGACTAAATAGTTCTTCGTGAGTCAATTAAACTGGTTTTATACTGAAAATTCTACCATTTCAGCACGTATAAAAAAAATCATCTATCTTATACATATAAAATGATTTGTCCTGAATGACTGACGGATCAACGCTCAGCAATAAACAGCTGATCGTAGAGATTTGAAAATTGGAGGTGCATGTTCTCTGTATGACGTATGTGCATACGTCATATTCTTTCTTAAATATGTATCTACTACATCCCTACTTAATATTATAAATGCAAAAGTAACTCTGTCTGTCTGTCTGTCTGCCTGTTACGCTTTCACGCTAAAACTACTGGACCGATTTAAATGAAATTTGGTACAACGATAGTCTGGAGCCTGAGAAAGGACATAGGCTACTTTTTAACCGACTGCAAAAAAAGGAGGAGTTCCACGCGGACGAAGTCGCGGGCGGAAGCTAGTAAGAAATAATTTCCGAAATTCTACCCCTATGGCAAATGATAATACCTTTTGTCCAAGGAATGTTTGGTCCAATCTTTTTCAAATTTTGCATAAACATTATTTTACATAATTGATGGAAGACGGGTTTCGTATTTTACTGATTCATCCCCTAACGGAGTGAGGGTCGCGCATGTACTACGTCAGGGTAGGCACTCCATTGTGCCTATATGGAATGCACGCCCTTGCCTAAAGGAGTAAAAAAGTACGCGGGCAAAAGCTACTAATAAAATTTTTCGTGTCCTCCAGAGAGCTCATGCAAGCTAGCAAATAGAAACACGAGAAAAGAAAATAATTATCCATCAGTTTACAGTCCACATATTGGGCACGTGGCGTAGTGTGTCCGGGGAAATTTGACTTCGCGAAGGCGACCAGAATGAATGGACTGTCTTCTATACATAACAATATTAACTGTAGGGTGACTACGTCTAACTTTATTTTTTTTAAATTTCTGATGCTTTGAAACTATTGTAACGGATTTTACACGTCAGCATAGCTTGTTTTTTTTTAAGGTAGTCTCGCAATTTCACCTGCGTTTAGTAAAAATAAGAATCCTTTGTCTTATCCCCCGTTATGAATTACGTATTTGTATGTATTATGTTCAGTGGTTTTCAAATTTTAAAATTAATATAAAAGATTTAAGTAACTCGCGTATCATATTTTACTAGCTTTTGTCCGCGACTTCGTCCGTGTGGAATTAGCAATTAAAAGTAGCCTATGTTCTTTGTCAGGCTCTAGACTATCTATCTACCAAATTTTATTTGCATCGGTTCAGTAGTTTTAGCGTGAAAGTAAAACAGGCAGACAGAGTAACATTCGCATTTATAATATTACTTAGGATTAGGATTTGTTGATGTTGCGAAATTAAAGTTAATTTACACTAGCGGTCCAGGCAGACGTCATCCTGCCCGTTCGAAATTCAAGTTAGGTAACTTTAGTTAGACAACGTTTGTATGGGAAAAGAAAAGGGCTGTGTTTAGGGTTTTCCCGGCAATTATTCGATTTTTTCTCGCCGTAAGAACCATCCTTGGACTTCAACGAACATTTTAAAAAAAAATTGGCCAAATTGGTCCAGGCGTTGTCGAGTTATGCGCTTACCAACACATTTTGCGATTCATTTTTATATATAAGATTTTTTTTCCTTTGTTTTGATAATAACGTGTGGTGACCATAGTATTGTCGGAATAAATTATCAAGTCGAGTTTTGGCTGCTTATCGATTCTCACATGCGTGATAATGTTCAGCCAGCGGTCGACAACCTACGCATATAATGAAACTAGCTGATCCAGCAAACTCCGTACCGGTTTTTTTTTTAAGATTTTTTTTTAAATAGAGAATGATAGCAGAAGAGTCAAAATTTAGGGCTGTATGTATTTTTTTATTCAGAATCAATAAAAAAAATTGTACTTATGTATTTTTTAATTCAGAATCAATAAAAAAAAAATAAAAAAAAATTGAGTTGGACCACTAACATTTAGGGATATGAAAATAGACGCTCAACGTCTATGTTGACCGATTCTCAAACCTACTCGATATGCACACAAAATTTCATGAGAATCTAGCCGATTCGGAGGAGTTTGGCAACAAATACGAACGAGAATTTTATATAATATAATTAATCTATTATATAAAAATAAGTCGGGTTTTCCTTCCTGACGCTATAACTCCAGAACGCAGGAACAATTGTAAAATCAACATCTTTCTATACTCCCATATACAAAGTGATTGACGGTAAGTGACAGAAGACTTTGACAGATCTTTGATGAAACAATCGGACGGGCAGGACGACGTCTGCCGGGGCCGCTAGTATCTTATATATAATACTAGCTTCTACCCGCGACTTCGTCCGCGTGGAACTCCTCCTTCTTTGCAGTCGGTTAAAAAGTAGCCTATGTCCTTTCTCAGGCTCCAGACTTTCTTTGTACCAAATTTCATTTAAATCGGTCCAGTAGTTTTAGCGTGAAAGCGTAACAGACAGACCGACAGACAGACAGAGTTACTTTCGCATTTATAATAATATTAGTAGGGATAAAATTTAAAATAATTTTACTACGCACAGAAACAACATAAAGTAAACTTTCTAATCTTAAATAGATCAGACGTTTATATTTCTAGATTAGCTTTATTAAAAGACAAATAGGAAGTCATTATACAGTTGTACACAAAATAACGCTATAAACCTTGAGCTCGTTTCCTCGGTTTTATTGTTTTGTTTGTTGTCTTTAAATAATTTGTCACGTTTGAACGTATCTTGTGAGAGATAATTGTGAAGCTTATATGCGACTGTACCTGGATCTATATCTAGGTGCTAACCTATATATTAGTAACACCATAGTAATATAATTACTGTTATGATGTAAGTAGTTAAGTTATGTAAGTACTTTTACATAAAAGTTATACGTAAGTTTTTTTAATTATGTCGTTAAAAAACAATTAGGTATTAATTCAGTTTTGCGTTGATATTTTTTTTGTATGAATTATCGACGCAAAACTGGATTAATATACATACTATAGTATGTACTAAACCTCTATATTTAACTTTTCTGTTCCAATGACTAGCGGTCAACGTTATTCATTAGTAAGTTAATAAGATATTTATAATAAGTACATTCTACTATATAAAAATATAAATCTTCTAAAGCTATATGTATAGATTAAAAAAAAATCTAGACGAAGAAGAAGCGTAGAAGCTAGACGATTGTCAGCTCAGTCGTGCTACGATTATGGAAACTGTAAAGAATCCGAAACGTCAGCTAATAAAATAAAAATACGCGAGTTAAATCCGTTAATAGTTGTTTCATTCCAATGTGTAAAAACGGCGAAGGCATCAGAAATTATTACAAAAAATGTTACATTAGACTATCGTCAGCTCAGACATGCTACGGATAACATGGGGACTGTTAGTTTTTTAAACGTCAGCAAATATAATTAAATATGCTAGTTAAATACGTTATAGTGATAATTTCTGATGCCTTCGCGGTTATTACACATTGGAATTTTAATAACGCGTTTTTTTATTTTATTGTATTTGCTGACGTTTCGGATTCTTTACAGTTAAATACGCGAGTTAAATCCGTTAATAATTGTTTTATTTCAATACGTTATAGTGTTTCATTCCAACCGCGAAAGCTACAGAAATTAAAACGTTTTTCTTCATTAACGCGTATACGAAAATCGTGTCCGAAATGCTTCACACCCCTGGTCGGATCCGTGGCGCCTGTCGGCGGCGCGCCGGTGAAAGTGCGCGAAAGTGAATCCGGAACCGGTGACGTCACACTTTGCGCAAGACCTCCTCCTATGGACGAGTTGCGAAACGCTATCTCTCATTGTGACCGTTTCGACCATATTACGACTCCGTATTTAAGGCTTATCCTTTTACGAGGAACGCGGAGATATGTGGCCGTTGACCCCTCCAGATCCGAGATAACAAAATGTTATTTACGTTCCGTGCGTTTTGAATCTGCCTCGAATTGCGCAATTCCGTAATAAAATATTGTTTATGATGCTATTAAGTTTATATGGTATTTTGGTATTTTCTAAAAAGGTATAATTTTGACGAAGTCACTTACGACACCCTACGGTATTCGTTAATCCAAGGGTAATACGTTCGCGAGTAATTATTTTCCTATTACTGACGTATATCATCGCTCGTTAGTCGGTAATGATGAATGCTGAATAATTTTCGGTGAAACTTTTACGACTGGTTAACGATGGGATGGTCCCACTGGTAAACATGTCACGTAAACGATCATAACAAGGGAAAGCGGCGTTTGACATAAACAGTTTTATTGTGCATAGCGAAAGATGGTATTTCCTTAAAGATGGCATTAGCAATTACTGTGATAATTTCAAATGGAATATGTTTAATTTATAACCGACAACGGGTATTAGACTTGACATTCATTTCAGCCGTAAAAATGTTCAAAGATTATGTTTAAATATATGTGGTACAGAAGCGATACAACGACATATATTTTGCATTTACTTACATTAATATTAATACGATAGGAATGCGCACATAAATTTTAAGTAATGTATTCTTAAAGCTTTTAAACAATTTTTTATTTGAAATATGGGCGAGACTAAGCTTGTTTCTGTTTTTATAGTTCTTTTACTATAATATAAAGACAATTTTTACGTACCTATAGTAGGCGTCAAATATATCGTTGAGGTAAAGGTTGTCAAATATATAGGTACACAACTGTATTATCAATAATAGCGTGTTTTGATATATATGTATATGGTGGGGATTCATTTATTATTCTATGAATTGTAAATTAACTAATAATCATAACATACTAATTCTGTCATGCGGTTTTCCCGCGTGGTTTTTATATTTTTTCTTACCTTGAGAATCTTCTACTAATTATTGGAAAATTAAAAAAAAAAAATGTAATGAAAAAATATATGCTTATAATAAAAGGGACCATAAAGTAATTAATTACCTTATCTCTAATAGAAACTTAAATTTTCTAAGAAATAATTAATTTTGGTGAAAACATCCGGAAGTGCACTCATACAAATTTACTGCGATATATATTTATACGGTTACCAATATGTAGCGCCCGACGCAAAGGGCGGACGTTAGGTGAAGTGCAAGGGCAGACGCCCTTGTGAGACGGGGCGCAGTCTGGAGGTCGCTGACGTACCCTTGCCTCGAAAAGCAGCCCTCGCCGCTTGTTCCAAGCCAAATCGACCATTGTCAAAGGGCGATAGGACATACTCTTGCGGACTATGTTTTATTTTAAAAGCTTTGTTTTACTTGCAATGTACTTATATCCCAATCGGGTATTTGTAGACGTTTGGTTTTCCACCTTTGTATCCCCAAGTTGGTTTTAGAATGACGTTACATAGTTAGTTTACTATGTGCAAAAGTATGTAAGGGTATCTTGCAACTCATTTTTGAAGATAACTTTAACCGATTGAGCTGAAACTTTGTACCCATGTTCAGTTTGGATAACAACGATGGTTAACTATGTGACGTTATTCTAAAACCAAATTAGTGGATACAAAGGGGGGCGGAAAAATGAAAGAGGAACATAGTAGGTACATTGTAATATTATAAATCCTCGAATTAAAAGGTTGTTCACTTTTAATCTTATTGTTAATTTTATTCGAAGTTACCAAATGGAAGAACTATATCTCAGAAATTTGCCACACATAAAATGTAGTTGTTTTTTTTATATACATTTATGATATGTATTAATTCTGTGATAGGCGCAGTAATATTTCATTATAAAAATAATTTCATGTTAGCATGACGTTTTTTTTTGAACGAAGTGTATTACAGAAAATTGAATGAAATCTTTTGTTGTTCGTTAAGTAGTTTATTATGAAAGGGTCGGTTTATTAATGCCGTTATCTTTTATGTGCAGTTTTGCAACTTGACAGTATTTTAATTAAATTATATTTATATTGGAAAATGTGCGACACGCCATTGTTGATATTAAAGCCCGATTGCTACCAAATTAACTGAATTTGAATGAACATGACATTACTACGAAACTTATATTAGCGTAAATAATTTATTTTGGTTTGTAGAGTTCCACAGTAAACAAATAACCCCTATAAATTCTACATGAGTCAGCCTGTATGCCCGCCGTTTGATTAAACTATTCGTAAGCTCTTTTTTAGCATCGTAAATCGTAATATAATAATGCGCAGAATATTGTGAAAGATATATTTTACGTAAGTATATTTTTAAGTTCGGGATCGCAGCAACGGCGACAAAAAAACCTAGGACAGTAGGTACATATACTTACATAAGGTTCACTCTGATGCTTATAGGACTTTATGATAATTTAAAATATGTATAAGATTCTAAAACGTATAAATTAAGTTATCAAAACGACTACAATAACGATCTTATTTTGCAATGAAGGTGGTGCCGATTCATCAAAATGGGTCAGACTAACAGGTAGTTTCGTAGTTTTGATTATACGTAAATATACTTACTATTAATCAATGTCCATTTCTCCCTTATTTTCCCAACTGCGCTCTTAGCCATATCTTAGTATTTTAAAGCACAGAGGAAGCTTAACATTTTCTCCCATGCTTTCACCTGACGTTGTTAATAGTAACCCTTACCAACCAAGAAAGTATTACATTACAATATAATGAAGATTATTACTCATCGAAACAGTAATTCACGATTCAATCACAAGCTTTTCTTCTCATGACGGAGATTGTGGGACGATGACACAGACCGTTATCCTATTCAGAATACTATAAACTCGAATAAATCTAAGAGATATGTATATACGGCTTTTTGTTATGATGCAAACGCACATTAGCAAAATGCGCTTCTGGATGCGCTAGTGTATCGCTACAAAAGAGCGAACGCATCGCTATTAACATAACTGCATTACAATTAACTCGCGACTGTATCGCTACAAATGAGCAACTGCATTGCTACAAACGATCGACTGCATAGCTACTAACGCGTGACAGTATCGCGATTGCTTAGCAAATAAAGACATATATTTTTAGATTTATCAAGGTTCATATTATATTAAAAAATCTAATCCTCTTACACACGTCAATCTTATCTAAATAATAAATCTGCTGTCAAAATGCGTAAAGGATTTATTGTGTGAGAACACAATAGTAAATATTTCAATCGCTTTGAAATTTTAGTAGCGATATCATTTGTAAAAGTAAGATATTGGGCCGACGTTTTTGTGTGCGCTATAAAAAGTTTTGACTATTTATAAGGTAATAAATATTAATGACGGCTATATTTCTCAGGCTCCGTAGTGACTTTCGGCATTAGTTTAGTATTTAGAATGATATTTCTTCATTCGAAATAAAAGTGAATTTCTATAGACGGATAGTAACGTAACATTGGTTTCGTAACCCCGAAGAATTAAGTTATATTTATGTTAGTAGGTTTCTTTACAGATTATTTTAATAAGAAATACATCTAGGTATAACTTTCTATCTATCTTTATATTTATCTTTCATCTAGGTTTCAAAACAAAATTCTTGGATTTAGGTATATCGGAATTAAAACGCTTAAAAGTAAATATTCTTCTTTTTTTTACCGATAATCGAACGAGCGTGTTGTTATTTATACTAAAAGGTTGATCCAGTCACACACCATTTAAATTGAACTTTTTACATTCCAATACGTACTTATGAACATATTAAAAATAAAACGTCAGTTCCGAAGGGCCCCGTAAGGTATGTGAACCCAATGCATATAGGACACTCGTTATCAAGAACCGGATAAACAAATGTATCCATTCTCCTTTCAACATAAATTTTCATAGGTATCTTTTTAATGACATCTGTGAAGATACTGCCCTACTCTGTACACCCCGGATTTATGGTTGAATGGAATACAAATGAGCACTAAGTCGACTAGACAGCTCTAAATATTACGGGCTCATAGAGGCTCGACACTGTTGTTTATTGCGCCGTAAAGAAACCTCGTGCTATTAAAAGGCATAACTTTGTGTTGAGTTACAGTTTTCTTTGTCGATACGTTATATTATAGAAATGTGCTTTCACTCATTGTGCGGTCGGAGAGTTTAAGCTCTGTAAAATTGGACTCGGTAAAAACGGCTTAAGTTTAGGGACATGCGACACGGAGCTTTTTTTAAAGTGAGTAGCGAGTTTTATGACTAACAATATGCTACTATAACATCAGAATCGCATATACTCGCGGCCGTGTTTATGCAGTCACCGATTGATCGTGTGTACAACGCATCATTGTATCGATACAATTGCATAAACTAGCGACTATAGCGATACAGACGCGCGACTCTACTCGGTTGAATAACCGTGCTCGTCTGCGCGACTAGCGATATAGACGTATAAATGTGCGACTAGCGATACATTTGAAGAACCACGTTATTCAGCATCGCGAAAAACGCATCCCTAAAAAATGCTATTGAAATAGTCGCGCTGCTTAATCGATATTATCGCGCGACTGCATCGCTAAAAATCATGTGGAATGTCTATAAACGTTCAACTCCGGTGTATAACGTAAACGCATATGGCGCCGTTTAGTGAAAGTGCAGCGCTGAATAGCGCCAATCAAAAACACATTAACCCGCAGATAGG
This sequence comes from Polylopha cassiicola, assembly GCA_038024825.1. Taxonomy (NCBI): domain Eukaryota; kingdom Metazoa; phylum Arthropoda; class Insecta; order Lepidoptera; family Tortricidae; genus Polylopha; species Polylopha cassiicola. Next base: position 2,920,713 of record CP149053.1, on the reverse strand, counting down.
TTGCGTGCGCAGGATTGTGCTTCGATGCATTGTTTGTTTCTGATAGATTGCGCAATGTTATTGTTTGTTGAATAGCCGTTCAGACTGCTATTTCGTATTTATTCTTTGAATATGTTTCAAGAAATAATGTATGCGCGGAATATGTGAGGGGTCTGTTCTGAGTGTTTTTGTTTTATGCTGACGTTGGATATTGTGACTGTACACTACTATATCGTAGTAGCCAAAGTAGTTAATTGTATCGGAAGAAGCTCTCATTCATACCTTTGACAATAAAAACTCGTACCGATGCATATGAACACCTTGACCGTTATATATGATGCTGACTGTACAAAGAATAAACAAAAGTACGGGTACTTAAACGACAGTTGACAGTTAACTATCTGGAAAAATAGTCTCATTATTTCAATCCCAAAATAAGAAAAATTAAAGTGAAAACTGGTCGCCACTAATGACGTCTCCATTTACAACCTCGTTTTTTCTACCTTTTCAATCAGTTTCAAAACAATGAGAGATTTTATAAACACAAACAAACGACACCTCTTTTTTTCATCGCAAGAACTCAGTTTAATCAAACTGTGTTTTTGTTTTCGATTTTAAAAAACGAAAGCAGAGAAAATGGAAAGTTGAGTGTTTTTAAAAGTGCTAATCGAGAAGTGAACGTTGGTAAGTTTGTCAAGTAGGTGAAAATGAATGATAATTTGTCCGCCGCCGTATGTCACAATTGGAAATGTCAAGTTGATAAGTTTCGTGAGGCGGTGGGAGGTGAGGAGAGAGAAGTAATTGATATGACCCAATTGAGTGCCCACACAAATCGATTCCTATTCACGAAACGATCTGTGAATAGGAAACTGAATCGATTTTGGTACTTTGGAAAAGAAATTTACTACCCAAATAACTTTCTTTTTTTGTAAGAGAAATTATTTGGTAGAAGTAGCTTCCCTTGTAAGTTGTACTATTGGCCATTGGTGCTATCTAGGGCCTGAGAGCTATCTCGAGTATTTGTGAAGGTTTTTTAGACATTTAGCCTAGATTCTAATGGATAGTCTAACATTCTAGGGTGGGCCTGGCCCACTCAGCTCTCTCCTAGATACTCCGAGTTTGTCACCTACATATATATAATTATATAAACAGACGCCACAGGGGACTTCTGGTTTTGAATATGTAGTGATATCAGACTATTAAACAGTTCCACCTATCGTAGGAAATAACGGTGTAAGAAAAAGCGCACAAGAAAGATTCAAATAGAAACAAGTTGAGTTTCTTAATGTCAGAACTTCCAACAGCCTACGTCACCGTAGATTTTCTCTACATTGGATCAAGTCCAACGTAAGAAGATATTAAGTAAGATTTGTAGCCACTATCATCATTATTACAGAAGTTTCAAATACATTATCCAGTAGTTGGTATAAGATTGGGTACATAATACTCTATTGTTATTAAGTATTAAGTACCCTGTACGTGGTTATTTGTTTACATATCTACAAACCTTTAAGGACTGTTTCGCGATATCAAAATAATATATAAAGAAAGTAAATAAAGTCTAAATACCTTATACCGCGAACGTAGAAACTTGACATTATGTATATGTTGAAGTGTACCAAATGAAAATATTCAAATTTCGATCTCTAAGAGAAATAGGGTTGTAAAATTTGCATTCAGCGTATTGGAACGTCTCTTGGTCGAAGCCAGTATTACATGTTTGCTTTACCACATGACCCGTGGCTAGGGCTGTCATCACATGAATTACCAAGGCCGAAAAAATAGATAGTCACGTTTCTCCTCGAACATACACAGGTTTGCAAGATATAGGAAATAAGAATGTATATTTTGCATTGACCAATTGCCTTGGTAACCTAACGGAATTTTGGATTATAATATAATGTTTTAATTAAAAATGTAATGTAGTACACCTTTAGAATATCCGTACAGTTTCCGGACGCACCAGACTAAGAACAAATCAAGGAAAACTCGGACTGCCGGCAACCCTAACCGTACCAAGCCGGACTGTCCGGATAAGCACACATAATAACTTTCACTTATCTTAAAACTATAATCAGGCGTGTGCCTGTAATAACTATCATAACTCGTAATAGCAACCTGGCGTCGCGTAACGCATCTCGGCGAGAGCGAGAGTGCTTAGAAAATTAATTTCGTCTAAACACGCGACGTTGGCAAAGGTCGACGGATCGGGCGAGCGCTTTCACCGCAACGGTTGCGTTACGACTATAATCTGCGGATCGAACGCGTCGATCGATAGAGATCTTTGATCGATAAAATATACATTGATTCTTTGCTTTGATTCACGATGTACTGATGACGGTAGTTGGACACTGTTTGTATAGCCATGATGTATGTATGTTTGTTACTCTTTCACACAAAAACATTAAATGTATTTCAATAATATAAGTCATAAATCAGAATAATACGTACGCTATAATTAATAAAGGTAATGCGTATCTAGAACTATCCTGCGTAGAGTCGTAGGCGAACTTCGCGGACAAAATTATTAAAGAAAGAAGAATTGCTAAAGAAAGTTTTACTTAATATATAGATCGATACGTCTATTCCCATTAGTAGATAGGTACATAGTTTTTTTTTGTATTCGTAATTTTAATATGACCTGTCTATTTCTGTTTTGGTATATGTCTTTTTAATTTTCTGTATTGAATTTATCCTCTCCTAAATGTCATAACATAGTTCATGACCGCAGCGATGATTGTTAACCATATAAAAATAGTAAATATCAATTTCGATCCCATCCTACTGACATTTATGGGTGTTAAATTCAATTTAAGCACGAGAAACCTTACTTGAAATGCGTTTAACCCATGTGCAGCCAATGACTAATAAAAATCAAAGTCATTGAACTCGATCCCTTTTTATAGATGAGACAATTTGGAAACCTTTAATAATCGTTAAACATTTTTACTAAAGTTCTTTCCCGACGCCTAAAGCGCTCGTATCTTAATTAGCATTTTACATTCGAATGTCTTGTCTTGTAATGTCTTGGATCTCTTACGTTCGTCATTAGATGGCGACATTTGAATCTCTTAAAATACTCACTGTTCAGGTTAAAAACCAATCAACGGATAAGTTATCCACTGCATAAGAACTACTGATTAATTTAGTTAGGAATTACATTCATATATAGAGCTAAATCGACATGTTCAAGAACATGCCAAACAGCGAAATTTTGAAGCGATACAGACGCGCGTTTTTTGAACGCACTATAATATCGATACAGCCTTACCAATGCGCACTTACATCGCTACTACCTACTGTTAAGGTATAAAAGTTTGTATGTATTGATAAAGTTGCGCTGTTTGTATCGTGTCAGTCGAGATGCAAAATCATTACAAAGTGAGGCATGATTGACTTACTACTGAAGCGATGCGATCGCGTTTTTTTTATCGACATGTCACACAGTGACATTTTGTAGCGATACAGTCGCGCATTTCCCGAACACACTATTATATCGATACAACCGCGTCAATGCGCGTCTGCATCGCTATTAGCTATTGTTGAGAAATAAAATACTGTACATATTAATGAAATCGAGCGTCGGTATCGTGTCAAAGTCCAGAAGCTATGCAATTGCGCGACTTTATCAATAAAAAATGTCGTGTGGCTTGTCCCTTGCAGTTAATAAATAATAATATCATGTATACGTGTACGCTAAACATGTACTTGCTCATGCACTATGCTGATAATTGTAGGCAACTCCGGGCGATTATCTAAATAATAATACACCAGATTGCGATGCCGCTGATTTGTCTATCTCTCCTTTATTTGTAACATGCTTAAGGTGGGGCAACCGTATATCAACTTTTCTATCTGGTAATAAAGTAGTGAACATCATTATATATAGGTCTTTATGTTTACTGCTGATACACTAAATACATCTTAAAGTAATTGTGCAATATACTAGATATTACTTCGTCAAGCTTAAACAGCTCTTTATATGAAATACTAGCGGCCCCGGCAGACGTCGTCCTGCCCGTCCGATTGTTTCGTCAAAGATAAAGTCTTCTGTCACTTCTTCATAAGGCTTCATATTTTCCCCGTTTTTTACACATTTTCCACTGTTTCTTCGCTCCTATTGGTCGCAGCGTGATTTTATATAGCCTAAAGCCTTCCTCGATAAATGGTCTATCCAACAAAAAAAGAATTTTTGAATTCGAACCAGTTGTTCCTGAGATTAGCGCGTTCAAACAAACAAACTCTTCAGCTTTATAATATTAGTATAGATGTGTTTTGAATTATTTGGAACGCCATCATAGAATAGTTTTTATTCCTTAATTTATTTATTCAGATTTAGAGGAATCAATAACATTTAATTGATTTTTATTATTTGTGGAAATCATACCTTAAGTAATAAAAAATATTTTTTATCCAAATTACTAATTCTTCGCAGACGAAGTCGCAGGCAAAATATAGTACTCCGTATTTCCATTTCGTTTCAACGAGCGTTCGTTTTTAAAACGTCGACTGGAAAGTTTCTTTTATTCCTTATCCGGTTCATATGGAGTCATTAAAATTTTCGACTTAGTGCATTTATTTGCATGCGCGTAAAATTGATGTTTATTGAAAAAAAAGAGAGAGGATTTACTTTTAGTCATCAATTGCACTTTCTCTTAACGTTGAGCGCAGGAAAGCTTTAACTTGCTGTTGCATTGTTTTAAATAATGCTTCGAACTTTATTACCTATTCTTGTTATTTTGTTTCATTAAGTTATACAGTTAACTAATTGAAATCCAGTATAACTTAAATTTTCTAGTTTGACTTTATTGTTTGTTTAAATGTCTCTTCTGACATCATGTAAAACTATTTCTTTATTTTTCAGGTAAGTTCACTCCTCATCGTGATATTACATCAAGATTTGGTGAGTTTAGATTAAGACTTAAAAGTAAAAATGGTTTATGCGTTGCAATTACAAGCTACCTATATAAATATATTGTCAATTATGCGTAAAAAGTCCACCCAGTTCCGTCACAGATATAACGGACGAGCTAATTACAGGCGATCTTGTGCAAGATTTTTTTCATTTAATTGCAGACCCGTTCATTTGATTCAGTAATTACTTGCGTGTTAATAGTTGTTACACACGGCTTGGAAAGTAAACAACGCCGGCTTAATAGTAAAGCGATTAGGGCAGCAAAGCTTTCCGGTGCATCGACGAGGCGATACAGTCAGTCGCGTGGCGGCTTGCCGGCACTCCCACTCGGCACTCGCGGCTGGCCCGCACTCATTCACTCCAGTTCTCTGCCGACTGTCGCGGCGAGCGCACGCGTCCACCGCGCCGCTTCCGATGTTACAATACGATTACGACATCGCGTTGCAACTACAACTTTTACCGTGACAGTGAAACTTTTTTCTGTGAATATGGGTTAAACATCCCGATCGTCGTGATGAGTCCGGGCGAGCGCGCCGCCCTAGGGCGACGCGATGCCGCTCGCCCTCAGTATGCCACCACCGCACCGGGATACCCGCCGCCCTACTATCCGCCTTATGGTGTACCGCACCCGAATGCATGGCTCGGCGCACCCCTCATTTCCATGGCGGGCAGGGCACCACCAGCCCGACAAACGCCCGTATCAAAATTGGCGATGCACGCTCAAGGCGCTCCACTTATTATTCAAAATCGGCAAGACCGAAGACCTACCGCTCCAGAGCAACGGCACCATCGACCCCTCGCGCACACCGAACACGTTAATAGAGACAGGTGTGAAGGGAACGAAGGCAACAGACCTCGTAACCAACAGCAACAGACGCGGTCCACGCGAGGCGGACGCAACAACAACACGGATGCGGTCAGTGTCGCGAGCGATGAAAGTTCCGGCTCGACAAATTCTGAAACTATGTTGCCAAGGATAATTAAGCCCAGGAAGCGACGTAAAAAGGACAGAAAACCGAACAATATCTTACCTCACGATTTGTCAAACGGTGCACTAGAACTCGGTGACATCGATCACTGCTCGGTCTCGGGTATGTCGACGGCGCCGCGAGGTATCTATGAAGATTCTTATTGCCGTGACCTGTCCATGTCGTATCGATTAGATGTGAAAGTCCTAGATTACCCGGATCCAGTTCCAGAGACTTATCGTGTATCAGCGCTCGGGGAGGCGTTAGAAGCTAGTCGCTTCGGTCTAGCGGAGGCTGCTTCGCCTGCGGAGTCAGCAGTTACTTCGTGTCAGTGCCGATATTGTGATCCCGTGGGACAAATATGGGATGCGGATTCCATTGCCGATTTGCTTGATGAAAATTCCAGTGGTGATTTTGCTCCTACAAAATTGGAAGATTCCATGAAAGTGGTAGGACCACTTGGTAGACGAGGTCCTGATACGACTTTACGTCGCAGTTGGAGCGATCCTTCTTCTCGGGTGCCAGAACAGCGAGCGGTGAACAATAATAGCGAAGCATTTTCCGCACCCAACCTGTACTCGCTGTTTCCACCTACGAGAAGAGCAAGCTCTCCAGAACCGCGGTCACCACTCGCTTTGGAAATCTCCTCTGAGATCGTCACTTCCATGAACGGGCATCGCGATCTCGAAATTAAGTTATTTTCGACCTCGCCCCCGGCCAAAAACTCTGACCGGCGTTCGTTCTTTGCCGATAAAAGTGAAAGTGCCGTGAACAGATGTACGATATCGAGCTACGATCGTAAAGTGAACAGTGCGGTTAAAAGTGACAGAGCTGAAACTGGTGTTAACGCTAGTGGCAAACAGAGTGAGGATGTATCCGAGTGTTCTACGGTTAGCTTCTTAGCGGAGAACACAGTGCGCAACGTTTGTGATTTAGCCTTAGTTACTGTCTAAGGCATGTGATCGTGCTTGATATGTTTATGTGTAGACGTTTGTGTCGTCAATCGGCCCAGAGAGCTCTACGCTCGCCATTTGAGCTGGACTCAAGTCGCCCCGCAGCGAGGCACGCACGGAGCGTCTCATTGCGACCCAATAAAACTGAGATCTCCGAATCGGTTTCCTGTAGATTCCATAATAATTTATTGTTAACAAATAGTATAGGAAACTGACACGGGGCTTTATCTGGAGTTGTGTTGTGAAGTTGTATAGTTTGCCGTTTGTCAATGCCTCGGACGGATGCGCAGGAGTAACTCGCATCGCGCAATTAGCGTTTCACACTACTGACACGATTCTCGCGGCTGCGGCTGCGCGCTCTTATTGCGGTTTCCCGCCGTTTTCTCCGCGCGCGCCGTTCCGGGTGGCGCCTCGAGCCTACTACTCGCACACCGGTTCATAGTTTTTAATAATTTATGATTGCAACCGATTTTACTTCCCTATACAGTATATAACTTTAAAAAAATCCGTGAAAATATATGGCATAGCGCTAGTGATCTCTGCACTAGCATAGCATGGATTTAGTTTTTTCTACTGTTTAAATTAAATTATACTGTCTATAATGTGGCATGAATTAAAGCAATATTAAAATTCACGCTGGTGCTTTTCACATTAACTACGGTACTTATTTTCGGTAGGTTAATACATTTTTTAATTAAAAATGTCACCAGTTATTTCTTGTAGGTATATCTATCGTATTGTTCCGTAGTTTATCGTTATCAGATGCATCGCCACATTATTTATTTTTTCATACACAACGCGCTTTAAATCAGTCATTGCGCGTTGCATAATCATAAAAATCTACATAGTTTCTTTCTCGAATTTACATTTCATTTATGTTCCCCGATACCGGTCAAATTACTATGATTTCCTTGGTGTTACGTGACCGGCGTTAGTAACGTTCACGTGTTGAACCTATGCTTTGTGATTTCGTTCGTTATGTCTTATGTAACCGGGCGCGATGCTCAATAGCGTTTTTAGCTCCAACGGGTTTTTGTCCGTTTGTCAAACAGGCACGTAACTACGTTCTCTTTGTATCGACGGACAAAACCTTAAATTTATCGTTACATGTTTCGCTAAACTTTCGTTATTGTTCTCGTAAAATTCATTGACATACGGCGAACTTCAAAATTTCTGCGTCCGATTGGCTGACAGGTATATTTTCGTTTAAACAAGGGTCCAACATCGTAAGTGATACCAGATAAAGTTCCATAATGTAGATAATGTGAATATAACTAAGTTATTCATGGACTGTACACCGTCTCTATCGTTGGGTTTTACACTCCATGGGCTGTTCGATGTTCTCTATTTTATTTTTATGTTATGTTTGCTTATGGTGCGCGGCGCGTGCGTGGGACGACATGATAAATTGGTTCTTGCTTACTTTTTATTCTTCTATACGACAAGCTCGGCGTACGCTAGCAGTTCTTGCAACCTCTAGTACACTTTCGATACTGTATTGTAATGCGACCGAGTCACTCGGTTTGTTTTAAATGTCTACACGATCGCAATAATTAACTAGAGTTCGAGTTAAGCCTTCTTCATTTTGATTTATACTTTTTTCAACTAAAAGGAAGAAGGCCTTAGCTGTTTTGAGGCCGATATGATGTTTAATTTGGAGTTTTAAATTGTTGGAACTTAATGTTTCCTTTGTAGAAAGATGTAAATTGAATTCTGAATTAGTAATCGCCTCAATTCGCAACGCCGAGCCTGTAGTTGTGTTGGGATTTGGAAAGGGCGTGCCGCCCGTACAGCTGTAAGACTCAACGATACATCACTAAGTATATTATAACATTGTAGGCTATGTCTAACATACTGTGTGAATGCATTTTATGCATAGATAATTAGGTATTATATTTTGTTTGTGTACGTTCAAGAGGCATGAGTTACACGCTCGCACACTATTTTTGTACAATTAAATATCATGTCCGGAAATTATGATGTTGTTTTATTTTGATCCGGGTGTAAATATAAATTGATGGTGATTTGAAAACTTTCGAATAATAACACGATCAAGGTACTAAACGTTGAACTATGCTTTAAAATATGAATGTTTATGGGTACACGGCCATCCGTGTACGTTTATTTAAATTCAATGGCTCCTTAAACCACTAAAGATTTTACGACTCGCTTTCTCAAGCTTAATTTGTACTAAAATAAGGAAACTACCTACGAAATGTTATTCTCGGAATGGAAGTTGGTAACTCGGTTTGAAAACACATTGAAGTCATTTACGTAACTCGTAAACGAGACTTTCAATTGTGGTCAAACAGCTGTTGGTTTGTTACGCATTCGCCATTGTGCGCTTGTTTACATTCAAAACGCTTTACGGCCGGGTTATGAACGACAAACGATAGCCCAAGGATCCTGGCCAATATTCGCTTTTCCCTCAAATGACATGAACGTTTCCGTAAAGGTGCGACAGAAATACTCATATTTTTTATTTTACGACGGACTGGGGTGAGATTCCAGTTGCCATTTAACCGAAATGTGTCGCGTGAAATGTTTCGAATGGCTTTTTGCTCAACTCGACCGTGTTGTTATTAAGGTTTTCCTGTGTGCACATACTCGAAAGAAACTTTTGACTGCGAAATACTTTTGTATTTCGGACGACTGGTAGTACCTATTAGCGTCCCCCAAAAACATTAACAAAATCCTGTTTCGTTTAGTCGATTCTAATCTTACCACTAAGAATTACTGATCATACGAGTTTCCTCATTACCTATATTAAAATTAGCACCAGTATCGAAATTCTCGAAATAATAGTTGAAATAAAAAAGCAGTCAAACCAGAAAGCCAACGACATAACGTCGAGTAATATAAGGCATTTGTATTTGAGTATCTCAAGGTTAATATACAACTCATCACGTTCTTAACGCGGTCCTTTTAAATGCTATGGTGTTTGCTGAACCATTTACTGTGGTTAGTGAGGTGATAAAACGGCTAGTTTGTATTATAATCGCGAGGACATCCCATGGCTAGTGTCATGGTCACATTTTTATGGCTCCGCCTTAGAACTGCGTAGTTTATCTTTCTGCCTTGTGTTGATTGTCACCTATAGCTGACTACTTATTCTTCGATGCATATCTGCGTATGCTATTCTTCATCTGGTCTTGGAAAAAACGCAAGTTGTCAAATGTGAACGAAACACGAACATAAGAGTTTTCAAAATGTTCAATTAGGAAAGAGGAGGAAGAAACAAAACTTTAAGACATCGTCAAAGTTAAATCAATTGTGGCCTGGTTGCTATGTTCAGCATAAAAGGATGTGTGATGTGAGAACACCTTACTGGAGACTTACTTTTGGAAATAGTGATTTCGCTCAAAAAGGAAAGCATCAATGGTGTAAGAATTCTGCCGTTTATCTCATCAAACGAGCCGACTTCATGTTTTTAATTATCTACATAATTGTCTTTATCTTCCATCCGTATAATCATAAGTATCTACTCATTAGATATAATCTAGTATCTGTTCATTATCATTACTAGTTAATTTCTTCGGACTGGATCGTCACCTGGGAATGTTGTTGCAATTATCATCTTTTTATTTAATCACTTCAGTATACGACTATTACATTAAACCCCACCGATCCGTACAGTGCGGCTGTATTAGAAACCTTACCTATTTAATTTAATTACGAAACGGAGTAATAAGGCATTTTAATTAATAGTTTACTGTTATAAATTTTTGTCCGTGTTCGTTCACCGTCTTTTGATAGTTTTGTAGATTTCTCGTTAGTGCCCCTGGTTTTATGACGTCATTACGCTTTGATTACCGTGACACTTGCTCTACGTATACTTTACGTTACTGGATAAACCACAATATATTATGTGATATTATTACGCCGTTAATTTTCTATAAAAGCTTTTATTTTCTTCAATGTCGTTAAATCATATATTTCATTGTCGGCGTTGTTTTCTGGCGCAGTGGGTTAAGCCATTTATTTGTCGATAGTATTGATAGTAAACATTCTCGAGTCAGTTTAAATCGTATCGTCTTGTTTTAGATTGCCTACGATCCTTGGAGAAATAAAATCACCTTCATCGGCGTTTATCTCGATTATATTGGAATTACTTTGACATCCATTCCCACCTGCTTTGAATCTAAATTGATAAAATTATTTTGACTTTTACTAAAAGACGTAGACGCCATTTGTCTTTCGCTTTAGTTATATTCATTTTTTCTTGAAGTTCGTGATCTTTAGCATCTTATTTGCATACATTAGAATTTAAGTTACTATGGCATGTTTACCTTATACTTACAAAGTTATTTTAGAAAGTATGTACTTACATTGTAGACGAAAAACAAAACTATAAAACGTCTCATCTGTCAGACATTGCATATCATCAATAACATCTCAAAGTTAAACAAATAAACGTGACTGAATCGTAAAATCAATGTTTCCAAACGTTTTATGGGAATCGATCAACTCATTCTATATATTCTAACACAACGTCTCGTATATTCTGCAAGTATTTATATGAAAAACAACTTTCTCGTGAACACAATGCAGCCCGGACGCACGTGGCGTACGACCTTGCTAATGCCCGCCATAGAATACGACTTCTGTAAACATACAATGTTACGCGTTAACCGTGAAAGACAGACAGTATTTCATTTTACAGATAAACAATATAAACATGTGTGTAGTTTTGCGAACAGGAAGTCTGATAGCATTAATTGTTGGAAGTTCATCTTTAACATCGCACGATAATACGACCTTTTTAATTCAAGAGTATTTTCTATGTGTCACATTTGTGATTTAGGCGCATATCCGTAGTAGTATTATATACTGCTACGCTTGTAAAAATAGACGTATTTACAGTCTGGTGCTTAGGCTGTCTGTATGTTATATTCTAACTCTATGGATTAGACTCTAAGCTTCTTACGTAACCGTAGAATGTTCACGTAGCTACGTAACTTATATACTTAACACCTTAAGAAGTATTTTCTAGTCTAGTGTAAATGCGACTCTTTGAGGATAAAATGTTAAAAACCTACTAGCTTTTCGAGACAGGCGTAAGACTTAAATTATTTGTTTATTTTATATAGCTATACCAAAACGTATGAAAGGCAGAAAAAAATGGAGAACATATTAGCACAAAAAAATAATTACGACGTATCAATATGTATACGTCTATCTACATTTAATTATCTTAGTATAACCATGGAGAAAATTATAGTTGATGGTAGAACAGAAAAATAGTAATTTTCATTTGCAAGTTTTAAAATTTCTCATATACAATTCGATCGAACTCTAAACCCTGATTAACATAGAGTCTTAAGTACGTACCGAGTTAAACGACATACGACATTTCACCGTCGCAGGGTCGCGCTGTCGAGCTTGGCCACTCGTTTAAGTGCAGTGCCCTCTCTAAAGCAGCCAGGGTTAGTTTTCTTCACGGCGACAGGAGGCGGGGTAGAAAGCCGGCTAGCTTCCGTTCGGAAGTTTCACCCGCTTTCACTCGTTGCACTTGCCCGTGATATTACGCCTTATCGCTTTGGCGTATTAATAAATTTAATACTCGAATTGATTGCTTCCTTATTTAGACGTTGGATATCCAGACAACACTTTCTAGGGATTGGAGTTAACGCGCATTTACGTGTTATCGTACTTACTATTCCTATGTCCAAGATTCCGATGGATAACGAGGTGTAAGAATTAGTTGTCGAAATGCAAAAAATAAAGCATTTATGTTCTATATCTATAGAACTTTAGAGATACTTAGTAGGTATATGATTAGTATTTAACATCTTGTAATGTATTTTAGGTAGTTACTTTCCTATTAATTTTTTCAAGAGTTAAATACCAAAAGCAAAGATTAATTGAGTCATTATTTTTTCACTCGAGATTAGGCACGTGCACGTTAATGCGTCTGAGATTTTTTTTATAATTTTGCAAGCGGTTTGTTCAATTATTTGTACGGGGTCGTTGAACCGCGATTCGGCCAAAATAACAATAAGTGTTAATCATTTGTCACACTGAATACGTATTTTGTTTTTCAGTAAGACAAATGACTGCCAGTCGAATATTCTAATTTAAAATCGTTTAAGCTCATGCAGCTGGGGGTCGTTGCTCGAGAAATTATCGTACATCATCCTGATGAATCTTAATTTGGATACGTCGGTGCAATTCCTGGTTATCAGCACGTATAATTTGCACTAATCAATTAAACACTTTTATAAAAGCCCGACTTTAATGAGGCGTGCGTTCGAACGCTGAGACGCTCAGGGTATGCCAATAACCAAACGAAGGTGCCTATACGAATGATGTGCGAATAAGCAGATCTTCTATTAAGATCGTTTATTAGCATTTCTGTTAAATCATCTAATGAAGTATTCAACCATCGGCTCGTAAGCTCCCTGCATTGACTGCGATCCGGTTTTAATAACAAATCATCGCGTGCATTGTGATTGTAAGGAATTATTTGCCGGTTTAATTTGCCCCAGTCGTTATATTTAAAATATAAATCATATCGTTTGTGATTTACGTTGTGTTTATATTCACTGTCTACCCGATTACTATGGTAATATTTGTTCGTATTTCACTCTGATTTATTTAGAGCCACGGGCCTTGAACTTGGTGAGTTTCTACGACATGATCAATGAGCTTTAGGTGTGTTAAAACGAACCCTGAACTTTATTAAACCGCTGGTTTAATAGAATAGTGACGCAATGCGAAATGTGGCACTGCGTGTAGTCAAATTTAAATGTGACGCTCTAGAATCTTAAATGGAGTAACAATGTATTTTTGTTTGTGTCACTATTTTATTGAAGCAACGAATCACACTATTTTATTCTTGTGTATTCAGTTAAATGTTTTTGATCAAAACTTCGTATTCGAATAATCCTGCAAGAGATATAATGAAAACTGCTCGTTAAACGGACATTGAACTTTGATGATTATATATTTTTTTTCTTTTCATACTGCAAATAATTTCGGTATAAATTATTAAGATATAAAAATACTTTGTATTATTATTTGAGAGATATATTTTTATTGTTCGCCTACGCATTGCTTTTTATGAAAGATAATTATTTTGTTGGAAATGATACTAGATTTGTGTCTTTGATATTGTAAAGTATTCTAATGGACTAGGTATCTAATTCTTATATTTTTATTTTATATTTTGTATCTCATTCACATGTACCATTGCCCTCCATATATCATTTTAATAGACAGAACAACTAAAGTGGATTACGAGAAAAAGCAATACTCTCAAACTGTCAATATATTTCCCACGGAAATGAATGTTAGTGCAGTTGGTAATTGTCACATAGTATTTTCTCTGGGTGCGGGTTGATGAAGCCATTGCAAGCGGCCGGAGAAAGCAGATACTACGCGTTTTCCAACACTGTGATAGTTAATTCGTAGGGAGCTAACATTATAAGCGCAAGCGAATTACCCGGCCCTACACATACATGAAAAAAAAAATCTAGACAAACTTTTCACAGTCAATCAACGCTTATAGTTTCAATTTGCCAAGAGCTACTTCGTTTAATCAAAAAGTTTCCTCACAATACTTGGCACTTATCGCCCCCGAACTTCTTATTGATCTGTCAAATGGAGCCTCCGATGAAATCGTAATAAGTTTGATTGATGATATAGAGATAACAGTGTCTAACGAAGTTTATCTTTGCCAACGTGAATTGTGTGTTTGACTTTGAAAAGTACCCAAGTCTGGATTGGTATCTTATTATTCCTGTCCGATTTTTTGCTGCCACGGGGTCGTCTGAAGGGCAGCAATGATGCAAATATCCAAAAATCGAAACTTGTTTTTTGTGCGTGCCGTCGATTCTTTGTTATTGATTGGGTTTGATATCTATCTATGCATTTGGTACGTAGATTGAATTCGTCGGCTAGTTTTTCCTTAATGGTTCCTAGTTAATATCGCCAATGTAATATGTGGTTATGTCGACGGATCTCGCAGTTTGCACCGAAGTAAGAAACCATACTCGTACCTACGCAACACCGGTCGTTCCCGTCGATACGAGAGCGTCGTGAAAGTTGATCCGCTGCTCTCTCGCGATTGATTCTGACTCCTGACTCTTACGCCAGTATGGCAGTATACGTTACTAAATCTTAATACCTTAACAGTTTATTTCGCTTTTCCTATTTTCTAAAAGTATGCACTGGTGGGTCTGAAGGGTAACGTCACGATTGCTTGGCGTTTGTTTCCTCATATTTTTCGTGTAAGGATTTGTTAAATATTTACAAGTTTTACTACTACTGGTACGTCAATTATTTATCTTTGTTTAGTTTATCCTATTGGTTAAACATTGTCGGCGAATAATGTGGTAAAGCTGATTATAAAATAGATTGCGGTAAATAGAGTTTTAATTATGTGTTCAAATATGATCAAGTTTTGACACGTTAATTACAGACCTAAAAAAGTAAAATCCTGAATGTGATATGTATTACGTTATGTAACTTCTACGTCGTTATCATTATTCGTAACTCGGGTATTTTCCTTAACTAAATTCAATATATTCAAAAGCCGCCTATAAAGGACCGAGGATCCATAGTCCAGAAATAGACACGACGTAGACTTCTGACTATTAATCGAAAGCACGTGCCCACGTCGCGGGGTCCTAGACGCGTGTGGGATTCAATATGTCCGCCTGGATACTATGTTTATTTACACCGTATCCAAATTTAATACATTTCGGGAGTCGCGTTGGTGACGTTGATTTGCTTATTTATTAGGTACGTTTGGTTTTGGATTTGTTTTACAAAATAGCTTTGACTCGTGTAGTGAATAATTTATTGCGCACTATATTATCGACTGTTCCTTGCTTTTGCTTGTGATTTACTTCGATTGCTCTCACGTATTACTAAGAAATGAATTATCAATTTAATAGTAAATATGTTTGGTTTCCGACTATACTCTCTATACGTGTCTCGTAATTGAAACGCCGTAGGCCCAGTTCGACCCAGAAACAGTTGACATCGAAAAATGATTACACGAATGGCCTCCAAGTTTAGCTTTACTGCGAATTCAATACCGTATCCTGATTTATTGGCTTTATCATTGGCCGTATCTAGGAAGAGAGCTGTGACCTGAATACATCCGCAAATCTAATGTTAGCTCGTGTAGATTAAGTTATAAAATCCACTACGGTATATGGTTTGTTATAACCTAGTTATACGAATGTGAATCATTTCGCAAGAGCTGTGTAAAGCGAAGTACATCAAAATGAAATTTTATCTTTACGATCTATACACGAACATTTATTAGTACACGTATGTTTAGATCGCGGGAAAGACCAACGGAGCGTGTATAAAGGTTGTATCGTTTACTGCCATTTAATATCCAGTGTTATGTACCAGTTCAATGTCTACAGTTGAATAACTTAATTTCAAACCCTGACCGTACGAATTTGGGGTCATTTTCGGTTGCTAGCGCGTGTGCATGATTACGCTAACCATAGTAATTTTATCCATCCGTTGGATAATGTTTGTTATGAAAGTTTTCGTAATGCGTTGTAATAAAATTGACTCGTATTCTTATCACGGTTATAATTGTAACTTCATGATAACTCTGTCTAACTCGAAGGTTCCGCTGGAACTCATGTATACTGTAATCGCTTGCGTATGTCGGGGCTAGATTGGCGTATAATCTTTTTATGTCCCTTGCCTGAGTGTGATCGTAAATGTCATTGGTAAGGAATTATGTCGTGATATACGCGGCAGAGACCGACCGTCCACGTCCGTATGTAAACCACACGCTAGTAGCGTTTTGGGACTGATCGACCTCGACGTTAAAACTAGATTTATTAGTCGTAACACTCCCGCCTCTGCGCAGGAACAAATAGTGTGAAAGCGGGCGTCACTTCGTTATACGACTCCTATATTCAACGACTTATTTACTGCGCAACGTTTTGGTGTTAATGACTAAAATCGTACATCTTATTTTATACGTTCCCATTTCGACGATATTGTTCTTAAACATAACTTGTACAAGGTGAATGATAAACGAGTTCACGTTATTGCATCTGTATCTAATTTAAATGGAATGTTTTGACATATTAGGTCGGGCCGTTACAATAAAATCTGCCAATAAAATTGATGGTACAACGAATGTCAGAATGTTATTAGTACGCGTAGGCGTCGTCATCAATTAGATTTGTGTGAACGGTATTTTTTTAGAAAATGCAAGTCGTTTATTGATATTTTTTTCGACGTAACAGGTTTTCAAAATTGTTTTATCTTTATTTTGCAAGTTTGAACGTAATCAATCATATCCTTATTTGGTCTCTAATTTATAAAACGTCGCGGCAATTACAAACCAGCTTTTGTAAAAATAACAAAGGATTTGCAGCCAGTCAAAATAGCTCTGCAGTTTTGGTGCAGTTCACGCCGCAGGTACATGAACCCGGCCACGGTCACACCAAGGACGGCTCCCGTCAGACTACATTACAGTGATGACTGTGACATTTGTGACTTAAACATCCGTTGGAACGACCTTTCAGTACCATATGACATTCAACTTAAGTGCAAAAAGGTACTAATGCACAGTGCATTAGCAGGTAATAAAATTTTGACGCTTGAAATTAGGTTTAAAGAAATTTATTCTCATTTAAAACAATTTGTCACTTACATGAGAACTTAATATTATACATAGTAGGTTTTATAAATATAGCATGTATACAATTTGAGTTTTATAGTTTATGCTTAATTAGGGTTAACAATATGTCGAAATACAATATATCTATGAAAGAAGTGTAATATCGTCAGTGATATGCTTCGCCAATTTTGATTTGAATTCTTCAAAAGTTTTTAGATCTTTAATTTCTACTGGCAATTCATTGTACAATTTTGCTCCCTCATATGTAAACATTTTCTTCCCATAATTGGTTCTTATCTTTGGCAAAGCCAGATGATTTGTTCTTCTATTATCATATTTGCGAACAGTATTTTTAAATGTGATATTTATGTGTACAGTTTTTTCCAAAATTTTACGTACTAGTAGGCAAGTTGTATATTTGTATAATTGTTTGATATTCATAAGCCTTGTTTCTTTATAAATTATAATATTGAACCTAATAACTTCAGCCGGTTAGCACGTAACGTAAGGGTTTTGTCGTTCAAGACAGCACCTGACACTCACTGTTTCGAAAGACATAATTACAGTGAAACCTGGTTAACTGGGTCTTCCAAGGGACCTGTAAATTAGTCTCACTTAAAGAGGTATTCCACTTACGCAGTGTCCCAGATATCTAGGTATAAAAAAATACCTGTCTCATTTACAGAGGGTTTCATTAACAGAGGTAAGAAAAGAGGTAATCTCTGTTATAGAGGTGTATTCAATAAAGCAACGTATTTATTTTGTAAACAATTCACTATTTTCCATAAAAAATATCAAAAATGTGGTTTAAAGACAGTTCTCCTGAAACTAATAATTCGTTGTTGATGTTTACAAAATTATTAAAAGTTGGAGGCAGATTATTTTACTGATTCGGGTACTGACGTTAATTTTAGTTTTTTTCGTAATAATAAAGACTTTGTCCTTGTTTCGGTCTTTTTTAAATAAATACCCGATTAATAGAGAAACCGCATTAAAACTAAGTTATATAATGGCCGATTTAGAGAAGTTCGAGTAGGTAAAAGAGAGAGGAGACATCCGAGGTCCGAGGTAGCCTATGTGTACCTACTGACTTTATCCCAGTTACAGAGATAAATACACGCGACTTCTCAATAATAGAGGTAATTATGACAAGAAAATAGAAATAACTTATCCCAGATGTAGAGGTTGCTTTTGTCTTACTAACAGAGGTAATTCATAGCCAAGGTGCCGGGACCTCAGCATGTGTTCCAGATATGGAGGTTTTTCACTTATCCAGGTCCCTCTTAAACAAGTTTCACTGTATATATATTACTGTTATATTTTAACAATGAATGTAAGAGGGAGAGTTTCAGGTGCTTTCAAGCGCGACAAAATCTTAAGTCCTAGCGTAAGATTTTGTCTAGAATGAACACAAATTGCCTAGAAAATATAACACATATCTATTCCACAAAATGCCTATTCAATCTTTTGAGTGCTTGTTATGACAAAGGAGTATCATTGCGATATCACTTCTCACATAATTAGCAATTATCCCATAAACAGGCATATATGTGCTTCGTTACATACACGAATGATTGATTGTAGCAAAAATGCATCTTTGTAATTTGAATGGTATGGCGGCACTACCATGAAATCAATGTGGCACGTGTCTTTTATACCCAAATATGTATTGGTTGCGTGACTGTAAACAATTTGGAATAGTGAAAACATAAAATCAAGTGTAAAGCCTGCTTCATACACCCAATTTTCTAAATGTACTATGCGCACGTTAATAAATCTATATTTGGTTCGGTATCAAAGTCGATACATAGAAATTTCGCATAAATAACCATCAATCAAATGTACCAATATGTAGCGATCGCTGTCAGGTGACTGTTTAGAAAACGAGTTGTTATTTCATCTACTGGTCGGTTACTTATTGTTTCTTGCTTTTACTTGCGGTTTCATTGTATGATAGGTTTTACTGACATCGTGTCTTTAATTTTAGCGGGACGCTAAGTCGAAGAAGGCATTGCTATGACTCTGCCACACGAAATATGCTTAGTCCGTTGAACATGCTGTCGAAAATCGTTCCTATTCTTTGGTTTTATTCCACTCCGCCAGTTCAACTTTATGTAACATTTCGTGTAAGTGGAACTTTACCATCGAAACGCGAGGGGAGACCTGGCGATGTCTCCGATGGCTCCCGCCATCGTGTCATGTAAGTATATACTGTCCAAATTGACGTTTCTGAACAAGGAAGGAAGCTCGAGGACTTGCTTTTGGTTCTTTTTTTTCTTCGTCCCGTCAAGTGGCGGAGACATCGCCGCAACGATTCCAACCGCCAAAACTAAAGTTTCCAAAACTCTCGTAAATTTTTCACAGTATATTGAAGTTCTTTTTTGTGCCGAAAACCACGACAACGAGGGTTTAATCTGAGTTTTACACGTATTGTTTAAAAAGAAAGTTTTGACTTCGTCCAGTTGGATTAACTTTTAATTAAACTGTATCGTCTTTGTGTTACCGTCGTCATTGGGAATAAGCTGATTAAAAGTTATAAGCTCGTTACTGCACTTAAGCTACGAAACATTCTTGGGTTTAGCTTATTAATTAAATCATTGACAGATATTATTATTGAATTCCTTGTATCTAAATGATCTTCAACGGACTTGTATTCATTAATTAAAACCGACACATTTCCCATATGCAAAACGTAAACAATTGTGTTCAAGTTTCAACTCACCTAATTTAAAGTAACGAACAAAAAAAAAGCTATACTTTTGTATGCAGACAGATGTAAGATACAATTCAACTTTGTAGTTTCGTGGAGCGTGGTAAAATAGATTCATCTTTACTGTCGCAGTGATAAAGTTTACAATCGATTGAGTTTTCTCTCTAGTAGGGTTGCTCACATCTTTGTTTCTTATACGTGACTGTTTGTTAGCATTGTTGTATGGTTCGCACTTTATATCATGCGTGATCGGATGAAAGTACGATTGTGGCTTTATCTCGAATCTTCCCACGAGTGATGCACTGCCAGTACCTCGCTATTGTATCCGTAGATATTATATCAAAGAAACGACCGAGACAATAATAAATTATAATAACATGGTTCTCTTACATCGATAAGTAAGTATGTCATGAATATCTTCTCTTCGAGCTTTTTAATTTCTCGTAAAACCGACGCGACACGGCCGAAAGTTAACGTCGACCGGTTTTAATTGCTCATACAAAATCAAAGATAAAAACAGTGCTGAGGCAATACACGAAAGCGTTTCGCCAAATATAGTAGTGTCGTTCTTTGGTATTTTCATTATTAAAGTAAAAAGTTCCCATTGAATTTGGAGGGTTACGTTAATGTTATTGGCACTTTATGACTGGCTTTACTAACGACGGCTTTAGAATTCGATTTGTTTTGGAACTGTTGTAACTTATTTGTATTCTACATATATTGTCTTTACGATACAGGTGTGGTGTTAGTTTCATTAATAAAATCACCGATGCATTTGATACATCAAAATTCAGCGGGTAATCCTTATAAATTCGTCGATGCGTTCTGACATCCGTCAAGGGACGGATTTTTTTGTCTCCTTGGCGTTATTCAAGGCATGACATCGATTAAAATTCCACGTCGCGACCGTCCATTTTTGAACAGTTGACATATTATTTCTTCTATATGTATAGCTCGGACATTTTTACATTAGTGGCAATCAAACACATCCAGTTCTGTGTCGTAACTTGCCATAAGTAGGTATACCTCGGTAGGCAAGTGGTCGCCGGAAACTTATAATGAACACGCCGGGTTAATAACCGACAGACACAAGGCCCAGGAGATTCCTAACACTATAAAATTATTATTAGTGTAACTAAAGATCTGACACGGACTACACTTAATTGTACTGAGCGGTCGGCCTCCACACAATTATCTACTTCACGACATGCTCGACTTATAACAACATGAACAGAAACAATTGTTTCACGGATGAAATAATTTAAACAATTTAATTTGTAACAAGTTTGCCGTTTAAGAAATATTTTTTTATTGGAGCTGTATGACTAGCGGAGAAAATATAAAGACTATAAAGGAATTGGCTATCTGTTAAGGCTATCAAAGTACCCTGCTTTGTGCCCTTGGCGTGGCAGAGGCGTGACGCGAGAAGCGACACCGCGACGCCCGTGTCGTTATCCCCTCGCGAGCACATTGTGTGGCTTGCCCGGGAGCAGCAATTGCGGCTCGATTCCCTCGCATTTCCCGCAATAACTCGCGCTCCTTTCAATTGCCCGTACGTGATACCAGCGCGTGCCGCCAACCACAGCCATCGACGTATCGTTGCCCACAATTTCAATAAATCCCTGTGTTCATCGCTTCGTCTCGACCAACCGTGTGGTTGACGATGAATTGCTGCATGCTTTCGTTCCTAACCTGGCTGAGAGGTCTAAAACGGTCACGGCTACTTACCTACCTTGTTCCGTTTTGTGTCGATTCGTAAAAGCCCTGTGTGATTTCTCGACTTGACCGCAAGGTATGATTTGGCTTACAGCCAAAGCGTCCGTGCCACCCACCAGAATTCGCTTGATTGATTGCTAATGACTATTGTTACGCTGTTACGCAACCCCCCAGGGTGCTGTCTCTTTTGACATCTTACATGACGGCTAATATTATTACCAAGATTTCCATGTAATACAAATAGGCTGCATTATAAGCAAGCTAGTTCTAGAATATTCGTAGCAGAATTTTCAAGACTATTTTTAAGATTACGCGTCAAAAGAAAGTTTAATTATTGCTGATTTGTGAGCTAGTTAGAAAAGCATCCATAAAAGTCTTATAATCAATTTTGAATGGATTTTACAACATCATAAACTACAATCGACTTGACACTTTATTATGATGTAATTCAGCTATGGGTATCCGACAATAAATTATTTCTGTGGGGGTTTAGTGCATTCGTGTAATGTCCGAACAATTAAATAAGGAAAATACAGATACGTGTTAATGATGGTGGCCGCGTACGTACGTCCGTGTATTTAATCGGTCGTTAAAGTTAAGTTATTATTAAACGGTAACAAGTAATTCAATGGCTCGAAGGCAGCACCTAGGGCCCACGGTGCAATCTGAAATGACATTGGTCTACGATTGCTCTATATTTTACTGCGTAAGTCATGTCGCTCTAACAGCGCCGCTAACCGCTTCCCGCAGGCTAGTATTTCTCTTTAAACTATCTATTTCTTCATATAGGTAGGCACTAGATCGGCACTTCCAATCTTTAAATTTACAAATAATAATGAAAACACTAAATATTGCTCAGGTATACTGAAACGATGAACTTTGTAAATATCTCGGACCCGTTCAATTATCTCGTGTAATGCGCAATTCCCAGTTGTTAAGTTACTGCTAATGAAAAGTCGGTACTTATTGTTATTGTATCGCCGTAAGCGTTTCGAAGTTTAATTCTGATCGTTGACTTTGCCGTTTTATATTAATATGTGCTAATATATAGCTCGCGTGAATTGCACTTAGACATGACGGGTGGGTATGCTGGTTTTTGTTCAAATGAGAATTAATTATCGGCGCGACATTGCGTGTGGTGTGTGGCCTGATTCGCCTGCAGCTCGTGACGCGCGATAATCGATCCGCGAGCATCGCAACCCGCTCTGCCCAGCGACCCGGCAGACCTCGATTTGAATCAGCACGCGCCCGATTCAGCGAATACTACAATCTGACCAAGTTAAAAATGTACAACAGCAACGGCGCGACGGTACCGCCGACTGACCGACCAGCATCCGACCGCTGCGATCACATCGATGCACCGCAGCGTTCCCATTATGGCCATTTACGTGCCGATTGTATCGATTGTGACGTTGATTATTTATCGAAACGCGCCGAGGTCAGTTCCAACAAAGAGACTCTGAATTCATTCATGTGTTTAAAAGGGAATAGGTAATATTTTTTGTTCATCATTTGATATCGATCGGCGGTTTAACGGTGGCTATTTAAACCAGTGTTTAGCCGATTTCGGTGTTGTTATCTGAAGGTGATCACGATCACTGTTGGTTAGAGCAACTTTGAGTAAACAAAGGCGGCAGGGTCAGAGCGAGTGTTGCCGGGGGCGATATGCTGTTTGATTTATGTGTACCTACTCGATACCGGAGCTCTTCCGCGGTGTCTGGTGACCGCACGGGGCTCCGCTTCGATCCTTTTCCAACCGCCGCCACCGCTACAGGATTAGTTACTAAGTTCGAAGAAAGTCTTATTCCGCTTATACGGTATCCGGTCAAAATACGGACTTACTGTACTTGCTGAAGGTTTCGTACGATTACTAACACATACATTTTATATAGCTACAAGCGCAAATCGCCCACCTACTTTGCTTAATAGCGGGAGTCATTATTGTAACTTAAATGGAAGTCTTGTGAACTAAACGAACCCATTATGATAATACGTATCCAAGGTAATTACCAGCGTCAATCATTGCAGTGACGACATTATTATAGATGAAGCGATGAATCTGCACGCTAGACTGCAGGGAATTGATGTGAACCTACAGAAACCCGTACTTATTGCATTAACAAAACGGGAAAACGCGGACACACGGCACCATCTACCACTATTAACTCGTGAAACGTTTTTTGATAAATTTGCGGTCGACCAGGATCGTAACACTACACCTGGGGAAATTAGAACAAAGTCGAATGACTGATACTGGCACTAGTAAACATGTTCGTAAGCCACTACAGGGCGCTGCGGTTTCCTCTCCGTTGGTAACATAAGTAGTCCAGGACGGAATTAATTATCCGCAAACTCTAAGCTAGTTTTACGGTTTCTAGCGTAAACCGAGACATTGAATGAAAAAGATTTTCTTTACCCATCTAGTTTATAACAAAGAATTTGTGTTCCGACATAATCCCCTAGCAGTTCACCGTAACTCCTGTTCTATACGTAACATTTCATTATGGTTGTAATTTATCTGCAACAAAACCAAAGCGTGGTTCTAGTATGCCCTCTTAGTTGTTTGTAATAGAATTTTTTATCGATGTAATCTTTGCTATTATGGTACATGGTGTATGGGTCTGGTGGCCCGAGCTCACTGGTCCAGCGGCTTGGTGTAGGGTATCGTAGTAATTGGATACACTTACCGTGGCGGCCGCGGGCGGGTCTGTCCCCGTCTGCCTGTTGAATTTATCGCCGCTGCAAATCATTGCGTTCATCTCACCAGTCTTTGACTTCTCTCCCGGCAGGGCCCAGCCGGGAACTCCAGGGAAAACTTCCTTTTATACAATCTCACAATCATTTAACATGTTGCATTCAAACTAACCGTGCCTAATCTTGAATCGACCATTAACGCGTATTAATCATTGATTAATGGCTTCCTTTCAATAGGAATGTTACTGAGATCTTCCATCTGGGTTATATTTCATTGATCTTTTTATGTTTTGTTTAGATTTTTTAATTAACGCTTTAATTTATTGTTATGTATGGATCGATAGATGGAATAATAAAATACACGTTGATGTATTTAAATAGTTTTAAATTCGCGGGTCGCATTTTTAAACTACTGGTGTCATACCGCTTTTGAACGTCTTTAGAATTTTTATATGAATTTTTAGCCTTTTGCAGAATTTGAGTTTAAATTTACGTCATGAAAGATAAGGCGCTTTCGGACATACTCGTATATAGGTAATAATAGTGAGTCTTAGATGGCAATGCTCGATTTTCACAAATATAACTTCTTGATTGTTATAAAATCTTTCACATAAATAGTGGATTTATTTATATTTAACACATTTATAAGTTGTTTGTGAAGATGGCGGGGCACAACTCCGACAAAATATGGGTTGCGGTCAATTAGGATTGGTTTCAATAAATTCTCACTGTGTATAATTGACTACGATCCTCCACATAGTAAAAAGTCAATGATATATGAACGATATTTATTTCTACAAGGTCCTGCCCTCAAGGTTTCATCTCAAGGGTATTGGATTGCCTCTCAAATAAGGCAACTCGTTGGTGGTCTGGAATAGGAGGGAATATAGTAAATTATATTATTCGATAATATTTTTCCTAGGCACTTATCAAACCGTTCGTAATAAAATTATCCTCTCGTAAAAGGACCACGAGTTAATCTCGTTTTGTGAAGTGAGTTTTTCATATATTTTTCTAAATATATCATTTCTCATAAACAAAAATACATATAACGCTCAAATATTAACTAGAAGGATAGCGGATATACGTGTTTTGAGTTTTTGTGTTGACTTTTTCAAAATGTTCTGTCGTCAAAGAGTTTACATACTGTACCATGTACACATAAAATTCGCAATGTTATCTTAATCACGTTGAATCCGTATAGCTAATAATTTTTGTCCGATAAAACAGTACCGTGATGAATGACACGTCAATCGTGAGGCCATGAATCAGCGTCTTTAGCCAGTAAAAGCTTTCGTTTAACTTCGCCGATTTTGCTAACGCTAATATTCCTGTCGTACTATAAATTTCCCTAGTTCAATTTCATGGACACTGAATGTAGTAAAACAACTTTAAGGGGCATGCTGTACGGCGAGTTTGTAGCGATGCGGTTACGATGGAGCTGCGAGACGGCAACGATTTCCGATTCGATCACGACTGCTACGAATATATTCCTTACACCGACAGACAGGTAGCTGCAGCGTGACACGCGACCTCACTTAGCGAACTCGATAGTTTTACTGCGGCCCCGCCGGCGGGGTCGAACACTTGCACCCATATTCACAATAAAAAGCTAGGATTTATACGTTGTGACGATTCTGCACTTTACCTACTTACAGTCTCGAATACGGTCGGGTAGTTTAGCGTCTGTTAGATAATAGGTACAGTCATACGCTTATGCGACTTTATCGGTACAGTCACGTTTTGCAAATGTGACTAACCGCCAATAGCATCGACTTTATCTCTTCAAAAAAGCGCCATATGGCATGTACCTAAATGCAGTGTAGTTTGTAGTTTCATTGCGTTGTAAAATAACGTTAATACTGAGAAAGCTTTCTAAAAGCATTGATTGAGCTGTTTTACCTTAAGTTTAATTCTTATACCATTTTAGGTTGATTAGTGAATGTTATTATTAAAAAACCGGACTTCGTTTATCAAAAATATTATTTTGTGTCGTTGACACTAATAAAATTCGTATTATTTATCATTATCTGACATGCTACGAAATATTTCTTTAAGTGGACATGTTTATTGCTTTTTAATGTTTTATATCTATACGGGTCAACGTTCTCATTACATAATATTTAAATATCATTGTAATACTAATAAAGTAATTCTTTATATTCGTCCTTTTCGATTCTTTACAATATTGTTTTTTATTCTACTCTTAAAACTAGTAGGAAATCGTAGTCACTTACAATCACTAGGTATATTATTATATGTGTATTGTTAGAAACTTCCAAGCTGGCCCTTCGCCAACCTTGAGACACGCATTCCAGATTCGTGTAAACAAGGAATTACGATGTCATGTTTATTAGATCAAGCTCTATTGAAATTATTATTAGCATAGATTGCTCAATTCATGCAAGTATCGAGTTACTGTCACGTGGTAAGACAACACCGGCGACGGCCGACGGTCACGGCGAAAGATGTAAGGCTTCTTTCGAATCGTTAAACGCGGGCTTTCCTTTTCCCAAGCTTGTTTGAAACTCGACACCTCGCTTCTCACGTCTCGCTCTTGAGGATTTTCAAGGGAAATTACGATGTGATTTAAATAATTACGTTCGGTAATCGCCCGTGTTAGTTTGGAAACTTTGAGTGCTTTTCTGAATGCGTCCCCATAAAGTAGAATGTTTAATGGCTTCGGTAAAAGGAAGGGATTTCATAGGTTTGTTTTGTGCTTGATTTTATGTAAATTTATTTCAAAAGGATCTAACATCTTAAATGTGGCTGACTTTAGTAGTATACGATATTCATATAGATAGGTAATTAGAAATTTGTATTTCAATATATTTTAAAGTGCGAAATTTTACCACATGCTTTATTATAACACTGTATGTACGTTAACTATAAATACGCACAACGATGGACATAAACATTTCATCACAACAACCACGTTGATGAGTGGTCACGTTAAACCGCATGGTCGCCGGTAAAGCCACCAGCTTCCCTACAATGTCACGTGGCGCGCCCGGCGAGGGGCGAACGTGAGTTGTCGAAACGGGGTAATACGAACACGGTATCAGCCCCGTGAGCTGCGGTTTGCCAACACACCTCGATAAGCCAAAAGGTTGTATGTGCATTTACCCTATGCTTATAAGCTCTTTTGACTCGACACAGTCTACATAAAATTACGATGAACACAGCTTTCGATAATTGTATGTTTTACGTCACGCCATGGAGGACACTCAACAAGTTACCCGCGCTCGATAAATAATTTATCCTATAGCTGTTTATCGAACAATTAACAACGCAAACATTCCCAAGGCCAACGATTGTAATCTGTCTCTAGAAACGTTATTGTGTTTATTTCTAACGTTCCGATGACATGTGCGTTTCAGGAAATTATAAATAATGTAAGGACCTTGGACGGATATAGCAGATTTATGGCGTAAAATCATTACAAAGCTTCGAACGTGCTCCGTTTGATTGTAGCTAACTATAGCAGATATTCTCGCTCGGAAAAGTGGTCCGGCGCTACCTCACATGTAGTGCCGCGGGCGTGGCGGGCGCCTTGTGAAATTGAAAAAATAATTAACCGAGACCGCGGACTGCTTCATTACAAAATTGAACTGTCTTTTGAACGCCTACTGCATAAATTTTATCAACATTGCAGCAGCTGCGAACTCGCTTGACAGCCTCGTTCGCTTTCATATCGATGCAATAGATACCATCGCCGCGGCTTATTCAACGATCTTCCCCTTGTTCGAACTTCATTATTCATTGTAATAATTCTATTCGCCGAGATAATTTTTAAATAACTGTACCTACCGGTGACGATTAATCGAAATTAGTCACTTTAAAATGCAAATGTCACTTTTTAGTCACGCGATGCGATCGTTTGCAACGAACGCGAATTATAAATTGATACCTAACTCGTTTGTTGCATTTCGAGTTCTGCAACAACGTAACAGATCTGATGGTATTTAAGTTTTTCTGTAGTAAGTAGGTACGTATTGAAATATATAGGTTACAATTGAAATCGGTATAATAACATTGACGAGAATGACCTTCGTTGTAGCGTATTCATTTGCATGATGAATTTCAAATATAATCTACGCTGTCAGATGTTTTAATAACATACGTGATAAGTAAAATGGAAGCCTATTACATGCAGATTCTTGTTGGTTGAAGTGGCCTTGCACTCTTTAATTTATATAGAACAAGGTTTTAATTAAAACGGAATATATGTGTAATTTAATTATACGGTGATAAAAGCCTATACTATTTTCTTTATCTGGTAACCGTCTGAATAATCCGGTCATTTTAGCTTATATTAGATAAGAATCACGGAATTCGAGATACCCGGCTGTAATTTTGTAAATAGTTGTATATTGACATCCTTAAAGTTGTCTCAAAACCTACATATGGTAGGGTGTGAGCGTCCATTAAATTTCAAGGTCAAAGTGTCAAAAAATCGTTATTTTTGTAAATTTCTCATTTCCTATGGGTTTTAGCTTTTTGTCTTTGTTGGCAATATTGTAGAATACAAAATTCTCTACAAATTTTGTTTAAAAAAATTTTTTATACGGTGAACCGTTTTTGAGGTAAAGGCCGTTAAGCGCGCCGTCACAGCCAACAGGTGCCACGGTCGAAATCACGCCATATACAGTTGATGAACTACAAATATTATTAATTGTTGATGTTTACGCATGCTACTGTGTAATGCTTATACTTATATAGTTATATGGAAGTTTTTCACTATATATAAAATGAGAACATAATCATACTTACGTAATATTATAAAATCAAAAGCAAATGATCAATGTGCATAAAAAATGTTAATTTCTTTAATAAGGTTAATTGCACAGCACTAATTAAAGAAATTAACATTTAATAACATTTAAATAATATTTATAGTTCATCAACTGTATATGGCGTGATTTCGACCGTGGCACCTGTTGGCTGTGACGGCGCGCTTAACGGCCTTTACCTCAAAAACGGTTCACCGTATAAAAAATTTTTTTAAACAAAATTTATAGACAATTTTGTATTCTACAATATTGCCAACAAAGACAAAAAGCTAAAACCCATAGGAAATGAGAAATTTACAAAAATAACGATTTTTTGACACTTTGACCTTGAAATTTAATGGACGCTCACACCCTACCATATGTAGGTTTTGAGACAACTTTAAGGGTGTCAATATACAACTATTTACAAAATTACAGCCGGGTATCTCGAATTCCGAGGTGAATTCCTAATTTGACCGGTCTAGAAGTGAATTTTAGAAATCGTATGAAAGTTTAGATTACAGTTAGTAATAATACTTTCAGTTATACTACTTATTGGTAATATATCAAGTATGCTTTGGTTTTATTCTTAGTTGTAAGTTTAAGAGCCGGAATGAATTTCTTGTCTGATCATCTGAGTAGTTGTTTTCTGAATCAGTGGTAGCTTTGAAAATATAAAGTTCAAGAAACGGATTAGATTTATTTTAAAGTAACATCAACAATACAATAATATGTTGAACGCCACAAAGTAGATCACAGATTTCTTTTAATACCAGCAAGTTATTGGAGATATCTGTCAGTAACGATGCCGGTCTATGTGGGTCAGTCATAATAAGCGATTCCATATCTCTGACGGGGTTGTTACCAGTCTTGTCCATGATTGAACCAGTTTTTCTTTCAATGGAGACGAGAGCGAGGTAATCGTGAAATTGATTAAATGCAATGAATGCGACGAACGAGTCGGCGGCACGTTCGATTCGATTATATCGGGTTTTATGCGACTTGTTGCAAAGTAATCACAATTCGAAGTATCCTGTGATTATATTATGCTATCCTGCCTTTACCAGGAAACGGCTCCGGCCTTACTTTACATTAACGAGACGCGGGCTCCCACAAAATTGACAGAGAAGGTCGCAACATACGTATGCGGATCACACCTTTTATTAAAGCAGAGGTAACGTTATGTATATGCCATTGAACCATAATAGAATATGATTGACGTGCGACGTTTCGTTTCATCCTCCTAACCTCCGTGTTTATCTATACAACCACTAACTAAACCAAACCCATGTGAAATATTACGAGTGTGTGTGCAAGTACAAGGTGCTTACGGTGGCTCTCCGATCATTTTCTCTTTACTCGAAAGAGCTAACCAATATTGTCGTGAACGCGTCTTCATTGAGGTCACAAGGTTTACGATTTCACTCGATACGTCTAAACAGTTTTAGTGACTGGCTCGCTTGTTTATTTTGGAAACGGTCGGTGTGACCGTAAAGTGTCGTATGAAAATCCGGCTTTGAAGATTCGACCGATGATTGCGGAATGATCGTTAAGAATTTAATGTCACCAGATTTATACAGATCTAAATACGAAGCGGTCTGCAATATCGAATGTCATTCCCTAAATGAATTTTCGTCCCCCCCGTTCAGGATAACGTATTTACTGTCGCTCTTTGTATAAAAAAATGTTTTATGTAAAATAAGATCATAATAAAATATTTTTACTTTAAAAGCAAAGCAAAAGATGTAGCTTTGTATGCATAATATATTTGAAGAATTTTCCATTCAAGCGGCTTAAATGATTCTAGAAAGATCGTGAACGACGGAAATCACCTTAAAAAATAACTGAACCTAAATATCGTTTACTATTTCATTCATATTTGGTTTTTATCGTGTTCATATTTGGTTTATTGGATTTAATTATGAAACAAACTTACTAATGTGCATATAATATCGCATATTAGGGTTGCCAACTGTCTTATTTTTCTAGAACTTTTTGTAGTTTTTAGTTTTTTGGGGACAACCCTAACAGTTTTTAATTTCTTAAAAACTATCAGGCAAACCTAGGTTTTTCATTTAGATATATATTTAAGTAAATAATGTAGTAAAATACATATATTTATTATTATTGAATTTGATTGAACCAATTTTTCCTACATATTGCTAGTCTGTTACTGCGTCCTTTTCAAAAACGAATAGTTTTTCTTTTATCAATTTCGAATCTTTGGCAACCCTATAGTATGTGTCCGGTTGTCTAAGAGGAACATAATCGCTCGTTGCGAACTGTACATCAACAGAACTGTCGGTGGTTAGTGATATTTAATAGCGACTCCGGCATTGGTGCACTCGCCGAGAGAATGGAAGGTTGCCGATCGGCACACACCTTACTGATCCGACGTGCAATTTGCGTTGCTGCAACATTCCTGCCCTTAGCTATTGCACTTTACCGCATAATTAGACCAGCTTTGAAACGCTACAACCTATTCACTCCTGTTATATTAATCGATCTAGACTGATTACTGTTTCATTGGCTTGTTAGCGTAGCAAAAACTTGTTGTTAGTTGAAAATGTTGTGACAGATCACGTTTTGATTTTGGACGGGTTCCGTCAAAATGGTTTAGCCAAGGTTACGGTTTAAAGCAGCAGCAGGTCAAAACTTAAAAATATGTAATAATTCAACCCTGCACTCAATGTTTTTGACTTCTCAAGTCCTCACTTTAATAACACGTGAACGATCGGCGTTCCCAGCGATTTGCATTCCACCTTGAAAGTTTTTTTTATTTCTGACCAAATAAGACCGCTCTCCTGCTACTTCAAATCATGCGTTGTTACTTGACAAGTCTTTTTGTCCGTTCCGGTGTTTTTTTCCCAGCGCAAATGAACCGAAGGTATTATGTTCTCAACTAGACAAAAAGTAGCCTTGCGTTTGTGGTATTCACGATGCTATTTAGATGTAATGTAAATCTAAAGGGCGAAGGCGTGTCGGAACGTACTCGTAAATACATCTGAGCGCAGCAGGCAACCTTTTAGGTGTTATTCAAATGCATCCCAATCTAAATTATACTCGAGGTCCCTATAACTTCTGCAGTAGAGATCGTGTCTCGCTTGACCCCATAGACGCAATGAATTATCGTTCCCTTACAAATGGTAAACATAATATCTGCGTTCATTAACGCATTCCCATTTATTTGACAAATTGCATACACACCTAAACAAATAGTTTAATTGCATCTTGTTTTGAATCTATGCAAATAGTTGGTGTATATTTGTTATGCTGGCATTTGCAGATAGATACTTTAGTATAACAGCACCTGCTTATACGAAATCCGCGTGGGAACCTCCGAGTGCCCCGGGCGTCGGTTGCGCAAGCGGCGCGGTGGCGCTCGACAACTGAAGTTTCGAAAACGGTTGCGCCCGCACCGATGCAATGCCCTGCTAAGTCGCTAACTGATGCGAATTCTGTTACATAAAGATGAGCGTAGGGTTTCGGCGCTAAAACAATGACGCATAAGTTAGCTACGCTTCTAATTCGAGTTGAATCTACATTAAGTATTTCAATTAACATATCTACATATCATAAGTAATCATATTCGGATATTTAGTGTAAATATTAACAATAAAATGTAAATTATCATAAGTCGGTAATTATAGTTTTATTTACTTCAGCCTCAGATATTAAATTTAATGCATAGACTTTTATGATGGGCGCTTGGGCAATGAACATAAATTTTAAGGAGATAAATTGGATAACTATTAATGTTATAGTCAAGAAATTGATGCTACACAATAAAGTGGCGTAATTTTATGTAAATACGGTATCGTGCTATCGGTGTTTGCTTCTCATTCGTCGACTTTCCTTTTTGAGTATTTGTCTTAAATTGGCTATGATCATCCGGAATTATATGTGTCATAATGAGACAACTCTTTAAATTAACTATGAAGTGGCAAAGCATGGATTCAATTGAAATATTCACAATATAGCTTTCAGAGCAAAATGTATTATTGTATGTGTTGCGACTGAAGCACATTTTTCGACTATAAGTACATTATGCTTTGCCTTGTGCACATTTTGCGTGTTGTAGGTACAATTTTCTCTGAAGTGATAATAGTACAACAACTCAATTCAAAATTATCCCGTTAAACTAATTTTACGGGCATTAAAGTTTACCACGATCAAGCAGATTAATAGTCGCATGTATCCGATCTATGTTTTTATCAGACGATAATGCAAAACACTATCCTCCGTCCTGCTTCAACTGGTAATTTCCAAGGTGCGAGAGAGGGACAGAGAGTGTGTCAGTGGGCGCAGGTGAATGGCCGGCATACATTCGCTTATCAGCCGCCGACCGGTAGTGACGTCCTGCACCTGTCGATTTCTACATCTCATTTTATTTACTAACTTCTGCCCTGTAGTTGAATTAGTACTTTGGGTAGCTACTAGTAGGTACACTTCCTTCCTTATGTTTATGTTATATAGGATTGATAGTAGTATCAATCCTAAAAATAATCATCTTTCCTGAAATTAAGGAAGTTTGAGTCTATCTTTGTCCATTACACGATCAGTGTGAAAGTTCCGACACCCGATTAATTCATGATGAGAAACCCGACAACTCCCGACACCCGATAACACTTTGCGACATTAATCGAATACTTCGCTACAAGTAAACGACATAACCGGCGTGTAATTAATTATTAATGAACAACTGGCCGCCCTGGCTCGAATAAAATTGATCATTAACTTAAAATATATGCTCACGGTTTTTATAGACGTTATTATCATTAATCAGTAGCACAGGTTGGTCCTTTGAGACTGGTTAGCGTCGAGGAGTCGGTGATTATAAGAGAGGAAACTAGTTTTAAATACGTATGAATATTATCGGTTACGAAGTGTAAAAGTGCACTCGCAAATTGGTCTGGTTTTTTTTTTCAAAAGTAAAGAATGATTCTAAAAAAGATTCAAAGTGAATTGAAAACTTCTTTGCATATTCTTATAGTCTATGGTCTTCGATATGTAACATGTGTTAAAAATAGATAATACCTACATTTATTTAATTTAGTCTTAAATAACCGTGGAAATGTGGGATAATTAAAACATTTTTAGATTAAGTATTATTATGATACATTTTTAATCATTTCTTCGGAGTATTGCAATGTACTAATTGTTAAGATATTGGAAAAGAAAATCATTATCTTCACAATTATACATAAAGGTTTTTAAACGGTATTGTAGTAATAATAGTTTCGCCATAAAATCAATTTAAGGGGCGTGTCTTTTTATAACTACCGTTTAATAAAACGCTATCCTCGGCAATTTCATTAAAAATACATTTTTCTACTTGGTAAGATATACTATAATACTACTAATAATACTGCTATAATAAACTGCATTGTTATACTTTAAGACACTATAAATATTAATTATTTCAATTATTACCAATTCTTTCAATTTTTTTTGTCACAGTAACAATAACGCTGAACTGAAACTAAACACGTCTCTAAAGAGTTAATTCTTTAGCGCAATTGGTTTCGCAATCGACTTATTTTGACGTTTACAAAAGTGAAACAGTCGAGTCGATTTCGACTCCCGACAGTACTACACAATCAGGGGCGTGATTGGATGGCACTTGACATGCCAGCGCGTCCCGACACTTTCAAAAAATCTTGACGACCTCCGAGAACCACAAATTAATATTCCAAAGCGTTATTACGTTGAATTATCATGTATTTTTTTGTCTTGTGTAATTGACTATAATCGAAGCGTTCTAATTGTGCTTCGACTTGCAACGAATAATCGATAACTAAACTGGTTATTTTATCGTTTCAGGTATGTACCACGCTGTAGCCGCTTGAAATAATCAAAGGAGTCAAGTGAGTTCCTTTTCTAATATCCCCTTGATACATATTATGTGGTTTTGTGCAACTGGAGTTTATAATAGCTTTTCCAACCGACACTTACGGTAATTTACAATTTGCCCCCGTCTACGCGTATATGCAACCAATGTCACAATTAGCATTTGTCTTGAAATCGCCGAGACAGAATAAGCTTTGCGCCTTGGCTTTGGCAGATAAGGCAGTGCCCTCGTCGAGTGAAGCGTTAACCTTACAGTAGCGTTGTAGAGCAAACGCAGCCTGACTAATCGAAAGTCTTCACTCATTTACAATAATAGTATCCATCTATTTCGCTCCAGACTGCGGCTGCGTTGCAACATTTTCATACATTCTCTTCATAACGGCCAAGGACATTTGCGGTCTGCGGATGACATTGTTTATTGTTTCTGCCTTCACTTGTTTTGTTACCAAATAATGACATGTCATGAATGAGTTGTGTTGACGCAAAAAGCTCTTAAACACTTGGGAACCCACGATGGAGTAATTGACGATTGTTTCACTAGAATGGGTTGTCGTCGGCCCGTAAAAGGCTTCGTTTGATGGCTTCGATGTCCACACGTGTATCCTTTTTGAGCTATAGTCTTGAATGTTTATCCCTTTTTTCTGAGAAGTGAGTCTGAAAAGGCCTATAACCCGAATTCAAGATTAACCCAAAAACCCGGACGAATCCTAAAACAAATTCAATGCTAATAAGGTTCATCATACCACCATTTTCGTCTTAATTGGGACCATTGAAATCGGGTCGTATAACAGGCTTTTCGTGTATAACGCCGTCGTCATATTAAATTAAACGAAATGCGTAATTATATTATGTCGTATTTCATTTTCCACATATTATTACCATCAAAGTACGGGTAAATGTTCACGGCATTTAGATAATTGATTTAAACGCTCACGCGATTTTATAACGTCTTGTTTACATTAATACTCCATTCTAAATGTAAGCGTCGTGGTGAAATTTCAGTGGAAACCACACACGTGCAGTTATATAGAATTAATTTATATCTTAAGATGTTCCCGTACCTTCCGGGAGTTCAGCGGTTTCCTGGATTGTAAGCGATCCCAAACCAGGGCTTTGTTGTATTATTTAGATGAAGGCATGTCGTTTGCATTCGCAATTGCGATCTTGGCTAATACGCGCAGTAATTGTGATTTGTATGATATTCAGTATTACCCTTTCACCCGCCTCTAGCTGCGGTTGCGTTGCCTTGATCGCACCTGTTCTATGGAGTCATCTTGATTGTATTGTGGTGTTATTAAAATTGCGAAACTGTTGTGTTTTGCTATTAACGTAATTGTTTCATTGATATTACTGTCGTAAAATTTTTACTTCCACTACGCATTATTAGTCTTTGTAGCGTAGACATTAATTGATGAAGGACGTCATGATTTTTCAACACGTTCATTTTTTATAGCGTACTATGAAGTTGCCTTAGTATTTAGAACCCTTTAATAATAATTGGATTGGTTTTTCTGACTAGATTATCTGACGATACGATTAGACGTTTTTGCATTTGTTAAACTCGTTATCTTTAGATCGGTCAGTCGTATGAATAAAGTTGATAATTTAAATATGCCTTTATATTGTAGTGTGTATTTCGCTTTACGAATTATTATGATGTGCCGGCGAGATTATCACTCACGAGCAATGTCACGTTGTCACGCAATGCCCTCGCGACTGACCAAATGTGTCGGATTTACTTTACGACACTGACACGATATAAAGTTCATTCACTGACCTTGCACTTTAAAAATACTTACTAAGTTATCACAATAAACATTTCAAAACTGACCTTTTTTAATTAAGAAATTTATGTGGTATAAGTTCATTTGATATAGGCATTAAAGTATCTTGACCTATTTTAAAGGGTTGCTTGTTCTTGTCTGGACTCACTTTATCGGAAGTTTCATTAATGTGTTAATAATTACTAATAATTAGCTTAACCTTTTTAGCCATTTGTATTTCTGTAAAAAATAATAAAATCTTTTTATTTATCAAAAAGATACGGGACTGAGTTAATGGGGCTTCGTAGGTCAGATTTTGGGTAATTTTGGCAAAAATAATAAAAAAATCGTACTTCTTTGACCGTAAGGGTGAAAAGGTAGGATATAATAACATCAGCACGACAAAAAAAATTACGGTTCATGTGCCGAACACCCTGTACAAGTAATCATGAAATACTTGTAAAACATCCAGTTGCTTATACTGCTGATTATTCAATTATACCTACTGCGTATTAACTTCGTCCATGACTCTGAGAACAACAATCGGTCGTTTATTAAAGTTTTAATATGTTTTCCTCGTCACTTTCAATTCGCCTCGTGCATTCGTAGCGGTGACGTAACTATTTTCACCGTACGTGTGCTAGTCGTTTTATTTGCATCATAATGAAGTTGGATTGCTGGAGCACGTTCACGTGTGAAGAGTTCCCGACGTCCAGGACCGGAATAGTTAGGAGTATTTTCAAATACACGTGCTAACTGGAGACTAGTAGTATGCTATAGGTAGTTGTAGTTTAAAATTAAATTGTGTGCGGCGTATGATTTTATCGATGTTTCTCAACTTTCCTTCAATTAGGTTCACTTAAAGTTATTTTAAATGGTATGTAGATATTTCTACTCACAGAAACTGTTTTTGATAGTCCTAAAATATTCTACGGACTTCCGTTACGGTGAAACCTTCGAAAATCCTCAGTAAGTATATTTACCTTTATAAAATCAAATTACTATAGTGTCACAATCGTGCCAATACTACTGTGGGTTGAGGAGTTCTGAAGCTTCAGAAGAACAGACAGAGCGATAGATTTTTTCGATTCATTCAGCAAAGAGTTGCTTGTATACAATCCGCTTTTTGATCTTAGCATTAAGCAGGAATTGTTCTATAGGTATTTATCTTAGAATATGCTATCTACCTATATATTGTTAAGTTATAAATAACTCCTATCCGCTGAAAGTGTTCTAAGCAACTGTTAAATTTCATCATGTGGGAGATGCCGAAAAAGATTTGAATTCGTGAACTATTGTAACACGAATACAAACAGTTGATTGACCGACTGCAAAATTCAAAACGCCAGACTGACAGGTAAATTAGTAACATCATACAATCGAACAAATTGATATAACAAGGTGATCCAGAGGGTCAAGTCTATTATATTGTGCCTTTTAACGAACTGAAGCGCACAAAAGAATCCAGCTCTCTCCTTTTGAAATAATAATTGTACGGACAACAGAATGTACTTAACGTTCGCCCTTGTTGACCCCTGTAAGCTTTAATAATTTAAAAACTCTGTCCCTGAATGTGGCTCGGCGTTTTTTTCTAGTCTGTGCAAACAGTGAGGAAAATAACTACGTAGAAACCCCATAGACTGGTTTCCGTGTTGAACATATTTTATTATGCACATGGTACTTTATATGTCGTTTGTTTATGCGGACAGCGGTTACAGTTAGTTTCTTTAATATGAGCACTTCAATATGTCCTTGTTTTGGCGTAGGTATCAAAACTCGAATGCTTAAAAGCGTCAAATGTTTGCTTAAGACTAATTTGTAGCCTATAATCTGTTTGTACCTCACGATAAATTACTTACACTAAAGCCGTATAAGGAGTTCTCCGAACCAACATTGAACTTCCATTGAATAAACAAACTCCCTAAAACGGCCTTCTACCCGTGAGAGGGTGCGTCTAACACTCACGTTCGGGGATTACGGTTATTTACCTTCTTACGACTATCTTGTAAGAAAAAGGTTCCTCCATGACGTTAAGCCGGGGTGTCGAAATGGAATCTATGCTATTTATTGTCGCTGTTATCGCTTCCGTAATAAATGAGATCCCACCTTTTTTTCAAGAGGACGAATGAATGGATCTTACTAAATATCCTCTCCAAACTCAAACGAAGCATAGCTATGGATCTATTGTAAGACATACGTCTTACATAACGTATTCTATAATAAACATCACGACGTGTTCCAAGAAATTGGAATATAAACGTGATTACTTTTATGTTGCGAAGGAGGAAATGTAGTTGAGCCTAAGTCCTTCTTTACGACATGTTGCTAGCTCATGATAAAGCATTGTGGTATATATGACGTGTTATTAGTAATTAATTATTTTTATTTCAATAAGTCAAACTTATGAGAGTAAGACCACAGTATAAGAAGGATAGCGATCATGGTGCATCGCCAATTTCAGCATCATCATTAAAAGAAAGTAAAAGAATAGTACAGATTAGACAGCTTTTGGATCATGTTATCCAAAATGATCCAAAAGCTGTGTCATTGTGAGATAATTAAATTTGTTTTATAATGTAAAAC
Organism: Polylopha cassiicola; assembly: GCA_038024825.1. Taxonomy (NCBI): domain Eukaryota; kingdom Metazoa; phylum Arthropoda; class Insecta; order Lepidoptera; family Tortricidae; genus Polylopha; species Polylopha cassiicola. The sequence continues at coordinate 2,881,204 of CP149053.1, read as the reverse complement.
TTTTTGTAAAAAGGAAAGAAAGTATAGATTCCACATTTCTCGGCTTAGGTACGTTGAATGTTATTGATAATCTTTTTTTTTTTAATAATGAAAAACGAGTTTTACCCAAAAAAAAAATCAATTGAAAGTCTGTACTTGAATATCGATGAATCATCGATATCGTAACCGAAATGCAAGTAAATCATTCAATAGACAGACGGTAGCGGGCATTCGATATTTGTAAACACACTCGGCATCGACAAACAAAAGAATATGAATTATGAAGAGGTTGTTATTGTATGTGAGAATGAATTGTTTAGTTATAATTGCAAAGTGTGCACAAATGTTTCACACTCGACTGCCGATGTGATAATAAACAAGTTATTTACTGACGCGAGTTATCCTCTTTAGTATCGATTTATAACTCAAGGGCGACATCCAGTACATTGATGATTGTTTGTATAGATACATATACATATATTGTATCTATAGGTACTGTAGTTAAAGATATCATAAGAGGAAGCGAGACTTAGTCTTTCGAATATAAAAAGTTTTAAATTAAACACGTACTTATTTATAACAAGGACTTAGAAGTTAAAAATAAAAATATTCGTTATAATCATTTCTGATGCCTTCGCGGTTATTACCTACACATTGGAATGAAACAACTGTAACGGATTTAACTCGCGTACTTCAGTGTTAGACTATTGTCAGCTAAGTCGTGCTACGAATATGGGAACTCTAGTTTTCTGAATGTCAGCAAATAGAATAAAATACGCGAGTTAAATCTGTTATAGTAGTTTCATTCCAGTAAGAAAATATATGTTTACTGCTGTTCTCCTCCTTTTAATACTATTGTTTTTGTATGTATCTTTAATTTTTACTTCCTCAGTTACCAATAAACCATCAATTCAAAATACTGTTTTCCTTTTAGTATCAAATAGTCTTCCATACACGCACAGGGATTCTAAGAAGCAGCGTATTGTAATTTTCTCTTTAAATTGAAAAGCAGTCGTATGGACTCCTATATGTTTATCGATATTACCTTAGACTTTGCATTTACTGTCTCTTGCGTTAATAAATACTTTATTTAACGCAAACCCGAGCATGAGCGTAATTTTCGTTTCCAAACTGCCAATAGCTTTTAGCTCCGTAATCAAGGGGCCTGTGTTGCACTGGTTTATATCGAAACTGGTTTAACTCTGTCTTAACCAGATCGGTGATAAATATGCTATATTTCTATGCTAATATTTGGTTGTAGAAAATTTATTGATGCTACACGTGGAACAGTTAAGACGCAGTACAAATTCTTGGAAGCACCGGACATTTTGTTGAATGAGTTTTCCGGACACCGCTATAATGGCAATAAAAACATGATGAGTACCTATTTAAATATCTTGTTAACAGTAGTTGGTAATGCAAAAGTGTTGTATGTACTTCCTACATCAAAAAGAGGCACTGTGTTGATGTTAATTGTTATTGTTATTTTGTTATTTGTTATTTGAAATAAAATCCGATCGTTACTTTGGAAGCACGTTTAATAAATCTAAAGAGCCTATAAATGAAAACTAAGGGAAATCTCGATAGCGCGATACAGGAAAACTCACTGGCCGGTACAGCGCCATCTATACACAACTTCTGTACTACTAACCCTAAACAAGTGTCACATCAAAGAATCATGAATCAAAACTGAAGACCCGTAATGAAAAGTCAGTTTGGAACGCCGTTTCTCTGTTTTAGTGTTCGTAACCTCTGAAGAAAAATTTGTAACTCTTACAGGATACATACCCACTGACACTACAAGTATACGAGTGCATACTGACTGCGTATAAGTAGGAATACAGGGTCTGATAATTCCCTTTGTTTTAAAATACTTACGCACTATACTCGTAAGGTAAGTGACGATTGTCCACAACCCTCTTCACTTGACCGATATTTTCACATGGAAAGTCACTCTTTCATCACAATTTAATCTGTTTCGTATGAGCCTATCTATCAATACGAATTGATATATTGCACATAAAAAGGGAACGACGTTCATATTGAAATGCAGTCTCGATATAACGGATGCACGGGGATTCCAATGAATAAATGAATTTTCCATTTGCCGTGAATGATTATCGATGTGATGCGAGTTTATTGTAAAACAAACGTTAATATGCAATATATATTTAAATTATAGCTTCTGACCGCGTGGAATTCCTACTTTTTTGCAGTCGGTTAAAAAGTAGCCTATGTCCTTTCTCAGGCTCCAGACTTTCTTTGTACCAAATTTCATTTAAATCGGTCCAGTAGTTTTAGCGCGAAAGCGTAACAGACAGACAGACAGACAGAGTTACTTTCGCATTTATAATATTAGTAGGGATTATTCTTTATTGTACTGTTAAAATTAAGACCTCGACTCAACAATTGATCATAGGCTTGCAGCATCACATAGGTATATAGTACCTATAGAATAGGGATAAGTTATAGCAAGCAAGGTGGTATACTATGTAAGCTCTTTCTTGCTTCTTCATTTATTGGATACCAGGACATCTAGGGATCTTTCTTTAATGTCTATGATTCTACTTTTAAAGCCTAATTGAAAAAATATTGCACTTTTACCAAAGTAGAATTTCGCCTGTTTTAAGTTTTAAAAAAGGTGTCGCTTGAGTTACGATTATTAGGCTAGTGGCCTGCAGTTTGGCATGGCTCGTCGTGTGCCAAGGATAACACGTGTGGCAATCTTGGAGCTCGCCTTCGACGTCGCTGAAGGTTTTCTTTGTGTGACCTACAAGTGAATAAAATGTATTATTAGGTTTTTAAACGTGGTGTGTCACATTTTTACCACGCTTAAGCCAAGCTAACTATGTAGTACCTAAGTATAAAAATAAACAATTTTTGATGTAGAATTTTTTTTTAACATTTATTATTGTCATATTGTATGTGCAATAAATAATAAAGTGTATGGTTCATCGTGTAGCGTGGAAACTGGTTTTTTTTTCAATAATAGTACATTCCGCACCTAGGCCTGTAAAATAAAAAATGTCTCAGATCACATGTAATTGTCGTCCGAGGCGAAACCGAGGTTGACAAAAATGTGATCTGAGACATTTTTTATTTTACAGGCCTAGGTGCGTAATGTACTATAAAATATATTTGTCATTCATTAGGTTCTACATTTAAAACTTCTGGACATATAAGGTCAAATAAGATTTAAAATAGCAGACTATGTTGATGACATTTTTACAATAACCACTACTCTGACCACTAGACCAACAGGCCGTTATGAAATCCTAAACCGTATATATATCTATTACAGACAGAAACGTGTTTCATCGTGATTATAAGCAAATTTATTATGACAAATAATCGCATTAGATATATCGTATATTTTGTCAACAAAAAAGGTGTCTCGAGAGTGATGTTATCATGAATAGTTTTTCTATCTACTTTGTCCTGCGTATTCATGACGGCCGTACGTTTTTGCTCCCACTGACATTCGACAAATTGTCCACTTGTCGTGTTTTTGTACGTGAACATTTATTTCGTACGCCGCTTACATAGGTGGTCAGATACTTTGTAGTTACTTAAATTAATAAATCTTTACTCGTTTTTATGTTAGTTTGTACTTGAAAATGTATATGTTTTGATATGTTTTTGTGTGCCTTGTAATATTGAACAGGATATAAAATATGATGAAGATAATATTGCCGTGTATAGGTAGGTAATATTAAGTAGTGCAGTGTAAGGTTACCATATATTATACTTTTGCTTTGGAACATGATAAATTTCATTGATAGGTGATTTGCTACATGTTTTTATGCTTACTGAATAAATAATATTTTTTTAGTACTTGTCTAAGTCTAAATTGTATCTTTGACTATTAAAAAAAGGCTTCCTGTTTCGTTGCTTGCAGCGTTCTATCGATGACGGTATTGAAGCGTTACTAGACTAATTTGACGTGTAAAATTATTTTTTGAAGATCTATTTACATATTTGATTGATCGATCGACTAGAATCGAAATAGGTATGCTAAGATGATTTAGATATACAAAATAATAAAATAATAATATATGACGGTATATCTGCCTAAGATGTAAGTAGGAATGTTTGAAGAGAAAGACCTAGGCCGAAGTCTTTGTATCCAATCTAGGATGTCTTAAAGAAGATGAGGTCAAGAGGATAAGGGAGAAACAGTAGCGAGGCGTGAACAGTGGATCATTGCCTGTATTTTTTTAGAGGTTGGTAGGTAATTGATTTATATATTATGTATGTCGGAAAAAAAATAAATAGAGCCTGACTAATTATCAAAGTAAGACATCATATACTTGTATCTATGTAAATCTATTATTTATTACTGTTACCCTATCACCTTCTAGAAATCCTGTATGTATAAAAAAAATAGAAGAGGTTCTTATTCAATAATATACGTTCGGTGTTTTTCCTATCGATCAGTTGGACGTATTGTATCACATATTTTTGCTGTTTTTAAAGTACCATTAAGACAAAAAATTGCAATGTTTTAAAGTTGGGTGTAATATAAGTAAAAAACCTCCGGCTTATAGGTATAATAAAAAATATAGTGCTACTAAAATTCAATAAAATAATAATTAAACTCCACGAAATCCATATTATTATTCTGTGGCCATTTAAAAATATCCATCCAATTAAATGCATCATCTGCAAAATTGTCTCAAACTCGCCAACGTTTTCGTAATAAAATTCAAATGGCTCTTATCTCCACCGCGGACGGTTTACATTGCGTCGCCGAATATTAACATAGCGTATAAAATAAGGTTGTTAACAAATTGCAATCTGCTGGGAACAAGGATATCATTCGAGTGCTTGTAAAGGTCACTTGGTTTGAGGAGACCCGTCAGCCTTGGCGGTAGTTAGCTTTCGTAGGTACCTCGCCTGGCCCTTGCGGCCTCATTTCCCAACGTTTGCTTTGTTCTACCTGCCGCCTGCCGTATGGGTGACGACTTTTGTTTATTCTCTTTTTTGTCACCTTGAGAAATTGTGGGAACCTCTGTACTCAACTTTCGAATAAACCCTACTGTTTTGCGAACTCGGTAGTTCTGGTAGGTTGATACCTTCGCTTAGATAGCTCATGTCGTTGATAAGATTTAAGGTTTGTTATCATTAGGTTTTTTTTTTGTAATTAAGTGTCATTGAGCCTTCATAATTAAAACTTTAATAGTGACACAATATTAAAAGAACTGTCACTTTTTGACATTACATATTTAAAATTGGTTGTATTTAAATTTGGTTGTTATAACTATACAAGCAAAACAAAAGAACTTTGTTTTGATACAAAAATGCATGTACCTACCCATATCATCATATTATGTCATTATGGTCGATTGATCTATAGTATTCTATAGGAAGCGATTGCTAATTATATTATGCGATGATCACTTTGCCAGTAATATATTTATTACTTATAATATATCTAAGTATGTATAGGTACTATTGCAAAATCGTGACGGAATGTAGTTCGCCAGTTTTATTGTATCTAGCTTAACGCACCTTAAAATTCCATACATTATCATTTACCTATTAACATTGAACAAACTAGTATTTCAGTACGTAAGTCGAAGTGAAATCGTATTTATTATTGACTAACATATTTTAGTACTTACTAGCTGCCCGCACCGGCTTTGCACGGTAGTCACAAACATTGTCCCGACATAAACGAACACGACAAAAAAAAAAGGATTATTCAATTTGGTGCAGTCGTTCGGAAGTTATACGCGTGAAAATGTATAAACAATTTCTTGATTTCATTTTTATTTACATCTATACAATATACATAGATTATGTTAAAAATATTTCTAGGTATGTACAATATACTTACCATTTATTTTTTTATGTTTACTTATGTCGGTGTTGTTTGGCAATTAAATATATTATGATAAATTTTGCTAGTTGAATTAATTAAAGGTATACCAATGTTTATAACAAAGTAACCTAGTATATCATGTGTGTGGTAGGTAATTGATTTAAATAATGTGAAGAAAGTCGCATACCAGCGGTAAGATTGGCGTGGGTAATTAAAATCTCCGAATTTAGTAATTAATATATCCCTACTAATATTATAAATGCGAAAGTAACTCTGTCTGTCTGTCTGTTACGCTTTCACGCTAAAACTACTGGACCGATTTAAATGAAATTTGGCACAAAGAAAGTCTGGAGCCTGAGAAAGGACATAGGCTACTTTTTAACCGACTGCAAAAAGGAGGAGTTCCACGCGGACAAAGTCGCGGGCAGAAGCTAGTGAATTATAAATTAATAAAGTAAGCGTTTCAATGCCGATGCTAAGTTTGGGAAAATACACCCGGTTATCCGATTTCTCCTCATTACGCTTGGATTAGGGGAAATCCAGCTTAGTCTCAAAATTAACTTTTAAATGTTCTAAATTCGTATCACTAATGTGTAATTGTCTCAGACTGTTAAAGTTGCTGTAAAACGCATAACCTTAAATCAAGCTATTGATATCACACATCTATATATAATAGCGATATTCAATCCAATGTTTGTACATACATAAACGCTCCAACAGGAGCGACTGCAGTTGACGCTTTTGCGTTTAATAAAATATTCTTATGCGATTTTAACAAGCCATAAATACAAGAGGCCATTTAACTTCCCCCGCTTCCTGGTAATAGAAAACAAGGAAATAAGTACGATTTTATAACTTTAGTTTAGATTACCCCATAACTTGCGTGTGTGGGATCTTTTACATTCATAACTTTATCCTTGATAAAATGGAAAACCGTTAATATACATCTAAAAGTAAAGAGGGCTAGTGTTATTATCCTTAAGTACATTAAAATACAGCTAAATAATTAAATTACAGCGCGGTCTGTGCGTCTGCGCAACACTTTTGTTCTGATTCTAGAGACCTTAAAACGGTACAAACTTGAAGGACTTTTAAAGACTCATTACTGTAATAAAACCCTAGATGATTACCATGATTCTTAGTGCCTTTCATAGTGTTTTGCTTAGTGTTTAAACTATTAATCACTTTAATGCTAGGGTTGCTTCAAATCAGTTTGTACAAATAAATATATTATTAGTTACAAAGAGGTTTAACGGGTTACAGTATTTAGGATAGTCTTGTGTTCCCAAGGAATGTTCCTCCAAAGTATTCCCTTAATTGAACTCCAGGCTCGCTTTCAAATTGTCTAAAGATATTAGGTAACTTCAAAGGGCCAAACCCACAGCCTTGTGCGAGAATTGCTCAATAGATTTCATCTATCATGGGCCGTATCCTTGGAGGTTCGACCTGTGCCCTATGGATCATTAGCATAGCATAGTACGTATAAATCCAATACCCACAACGTATATTGGTTTCGGTAATTATTCAGAGGTATGCAATGTAAATGAGCAGTTTAATAATAATAATAGTATAGCTATCTCCGTGCAGGGTCGGCCCGGTACGACTAGCACGCACTATTTTAAATCTAGAGTAAGTATATGCAACCCTTTTACAGATATTTTTTTTAAAGTGCTGGTGTCATGCAAAATAATTGCATTATGTTGTACAATTAGGTCTTAAAAATAAATAAATATTAAGCTTCAACATAACCCTAAATGTGCGTATAGGTGGTGGTCGCATCTCTAGCAAGATTGTAGGATGTAGAGATTGCGGGTTCAAATCCGACAAAGTATTATGCACATGCACAGTTTTGAATTTGATGATTTGCCTGTTTGAGAACTTGATGCGTAGCAATCAGGTACATAAATCATTAAATTTTGTTTACTGCTGCAATCTGTGGCATCTTATAATTTTTAACCTCTGTTAAATAAGCACCTACAGCAACGTTAGGTTTAACACTAATCAAGCAATTAACTTGATTTATAATTTGTGTTAAATGTATTTGGTAACATATCGCTACATTCAATTTGGTTAATATATTCTAATAAAAGACTACATCTTTATTAAATTAAAAACATACCTATGTATGATTCATTACCGTTTACTATAAAACAAGGCCATCTAATTATCCAATTATCCAATTATCTGTATCATTACCAATATATTACCTCGGCATGTAGTTCACTTAATTAATAACGTTAATTGAACTGGGTATGCCGCTCGATTCATATACGTCTTTGTTTATTGTTATACACAATTTATTGTTTTAAAAGGTCTATATTAAAATACCCACCCAAACAGTCAGTTAATTTTAATCATATGAGCAGCTCTCCAAACGTATCTTTTTTCCGACAGTAGGAAATGTATCCTATATCACTCACTGGCTTTAAAAAAAAATCAGGTGACTTTATGTTTTTTTAATGTTCTTTAAGATCAAGTATTGGCCATTGGCCAAGCCAACTGTTTAGTTTAACTGCCCGTGTGTAAACTCTTAGCTATTCATATTTGTATATAGTAGTATACTTTGATGTTGCTTTTTTAGTTAGGTATCGGTGTTGTTGTGACTACCTGTTCCTCTTTTTTTACAAATGGGCCAACTTCTTTTATTTAGGATCTGTTGACCAAGGGTTGGTAACAATGATAAAACAGAGGGGTGTGCTTATCTGTCTGCGTGTTGCCATTCTTGGACAGTGTTATGCTTTTTATAATAAGCTTAATATTGTGTTGTGTTCAATTAAACTAATACAAATAGTTGGAATCATTTATTAATTCAATAACTTAATCTAAAACTTAAATATTAATCACTGTCGTCTAACTGTAATTTGATTGTTTGTCCGTTGCCTATATCTATCTTATCGGTGTCACAGTCTTCGTTGCTCATTACGTCGGCATGCAATGTCTGAATGTTACCGAAGTTAGCGTCAAAACTAACAGTCTCGTAGTAATTCTGGTCTGCTTTGAATATAACGTCGCATATGGCTTGTTGCACCGCGTTCTTCGTCGTCTCGCTGTACTTCTTCATTTTGAACGCAATGAAGTTTGTGAAAGACTTTATTTCTTCTAAAGTCTCCTCGTTGCTTCGTGGAGGCGGTCCTGGTGTCAAAGGCGGTACGTTCGGCATAGTGCTTTTTCCCATAGGTTTCTCTGTTAACGGTTGTATCAATACTGATGTTGTGAACTGACGACTTGGACTCTCCCTTATTATGCCGGGTTCTGTTGAGAATGTGCCGTTTGAGTTTACTATTAATTTTGGCTTTTTCTTGCTGTCCGGTTTGCAGTGCTTCATCAGTATTCGCTTTATTGATGAGACGGAGTTTTCTTCGAAATCTTCCGGTAGGTTCTGCAAATAAAATAAACATGTTACTTATAATGAAACCGTAAACTGTGTAATTAGATACGTGACCTACATACTGCAAGTAGGTAACTAAGTTAAAGAATATAAAATATGAATCGGTACGTAAAAAGTGTCAATTTCATTAATCTTATCTCACCGTAGATTGTCGTTTTCGTTCACTGTCCTTTTCGATTAAAAACATCATTTCTTCAAAAGCAAACCAACCACTGACGTAAACATTGTCTGGATCTAGAACAAAAAATTAGGTTTATCTATACAAGAAACGATTACGAGCTCTGAAAGGTTATTACCTAATTATCTTTTTATACATAATGTAAATTATTTGAAAACGTAGGTACCTGACGTGTCTCTTAAACTGCTCATAATCTTCGCTTTCTCCCTCCGAAAAGAAGACTGTAATATCGCCATCTTTCGCTTACACACCTCGGCAGAGAAGCCAAGAGCTTCACCGATACCCTCCCATGCTTCTGGCTTCATTTGTTTCTTGAAATAGTAAGGATCTTTAGGATCCCACAATACAGGTCGCTTCCTGTATTCCCGTATTAACTTAATGCAAACCTCCTCCGACCAGTCTTCAATGGGAGCGCTCGCCATAATTTAATAATTAAATCGCTACTCGCAACAACGCACGCGTCAGTACAAGTTCGCAGGAACGCTACACTAAACGCAAAATGGCGGACGGCACGCGGTACGGTTACGCCGGCAGTTGCAGTAACCACCTGGTCGGTGTTCCTTGCTCTGTCGCACATACGTTACAACGTACAAGTGCGAGTGAGTAGGGAAGAGACGCTAGCCGCGCGCCATCCTTTATCACCCCGCGATTGGTTCATGGCCGTCATCGGTCCCTCATTGTAACACGTGTTCGTTGTGTGCGTGTATCGTGAGTGTTTGGGTATGTGCGTTGCTATGTTTTGATCTGAGCGCGCGTGACGCGAGCATTATGCACGTTATATAATATGTATCTGGAGTTTTTTTTTATATGTCGGACCGGCCGTCAAGGTCAATTAAAACTGATAGTGATTATTATAACTCAAAATTCCCCTTCCAATATGTTAATTACCTTTGTTCCATTTCGAGGAAGCGTATGCGTTACGCCTACTCGTTGCTTTGCGATTTTTGTTGCTACATTAGTTAAGTTGTACACGGGAATAGTGAGAGAAACAACGTACCGTCTTAATATGGTCATTTAGGATAATGCATTTGTTTACTCGGTGTTATTCTCCTAACTGTACTTGCTGTTTTGCAAACAGTGCGAACGGCCATAAGAAAGCGGGACCTCCCAATCTGGAAACGAGGCTTGAAATTTACATTTGTGCATTGTGTGGGCACTATGTTCTAACATTACTAAAGCAAATTTTAACTGGTTCTAACCAAAACAAATAATCACTTAGGAATAAAATTGAATACGGCATTTACCTATCTTATCAAAATTATCAGTAGTGTTTACCTTGAACACATTTGCTTTAATAATTCGTTCAATCTATACCTAATTTAAAAAATATTACCTGCATGTCCATTTTCCGAGTAGTTTTATTCTATATATATTCACGTTTCGAGAACTTGCCTTTTCCCATTATCAAAACAAACTTGAGATAAGTAACGCAAAAATATTTCAGGGAAAAGCTTCTCTAATTTCCTTTATGGTACTCGAGGAATAATATAATTATTTTCCGTGGTTCTAAGAAATATAGAAGAAAATACCCATACGCACCAATATAGAGCTTCTGTCATATTGAAGTTGGTTAAAATGACATTTATTCGGTACCCATTCCGAGACAGTAATGCCTTAAAGCTTTTAAACTATATTACGGAACGACCGTGTAGGTGCAATGGTTTCTACCTAGGAAATGCAGTGTTGCAATTTGTGCATGAATTGTTTATGCGCGAGGGGCTAGCGCGATGTCCTGCAACCGCCTTTAGTGCATCGATCGATTGATTTTATACCTTCACTTTTGTCTGTGCATTATAGGTATTAGTGTATCATGTGCGTGCATTATATTAAGGCACAATATGGGTTGTCTACCAGGGCACTATATGTACTACAGTATTTTCCACTGTACGCGCCTTCAGCTGTCGCTGCATGACAAAGATTATGAGCATCGAAGTTTGGGAGAAGGGGATCGAGAGATCATTTCGTGGTAAATAGTGGGTATGACGTCACGTGTTACTTAAACGGATAGTGGGCCATTCTACTTTTAAGTGCAGGTTTTTGTGTCCCCCACATAAAATCATGTAAAACGAATATAAACTATAGTAATATGGAAAAATATAAGAAAAATTCACAGTACGTGAAACTGCTGCATTATTTCTTTAACTTAACGTTTCAATTTAAATATTGTATAGGTATAATTCAAAATATGAACGGTAACAAAGTGGAGTTTTAGGCGTTAACATAGTTCTTTTTCTCTTAGACAAAAACCTGCACTAAAAAGTAGAATGACCCTAGTACCTTCTATATCGTTTTAATAGTGATTTTTTTTATAAGTCAACGTACTTATATTGGTCAATTCACTAGCATATTCCCATTTTTTTCTGTTATCGCGTTATCGGTCACATTTTATGTTGACAATTTATCTATGCAGATATGAGTAGGCAATACGTTTATTGTATTTACGTTTTCACTGAGTAAACCGGTCACTTTGTATACATCCCTACTAATATTATAAATGCGAAAGTAACTCTGTCTGTCTGTCTGTTACGCTTTCACGCTAAAACTACTGGACCGATTTAAATGAAATTTGGTACAAAGAAAGTCTGGAGCCTGAGAAAGGACATAGGCTACTTTTTAACCGACTGCAAAAAAGGAGGAGTTCCACGCGGACGAAGTCGCGGGCAGAAGCTAGTATCGTATATAGCAAGTGACCTGTTTCCATTTGCTCCGGCCGCGTCCATGGGATATGGTTAAATTGCAAACTTTAATTGAAAATATGTAACTAATAAAAAAGAGAACAAGCGTGAGCGTTGAAACTTGTAAATCAGTCACAGGAAACAGTAAAATATTCATCGCGAAGTTTTTACATATACATTATAGATACTCTTATTAATCTTTAATAATTATCTTGTGTTATCTAGATCGACATCGACGATAGTATACAACCCTTTAGATAATCATCTGGCACCGCCCAGATGTAACCTTGAATGGTCTATCAATACTCTTCGTCTAGTGTTAATAAAGAAAAAGTTTACATGTGTAGTTATAGTCGGAGAGCCAGAGCGAAAAATTAAAGAGTACCTTTACTTGATAAAATAATTATTTTAGCATATTATTTTACCTGTAAATTGATACAAATGTATGTTACTATAAATTTATTTATTCAATTCATTCAAAATACAATATCTGTTCTCAATTATTTGTTTATGTAAAAAAACGCATCGTAAAAAAATCATATAATTAAGTATTATTCATATGTTAGTTTATTTTGACATGAAACCTATCGTGCTAACGATAACCGTAGTAAGTACATATGAAATTCATATTTATAGGTACATACCTACTGCATTTGCAATTAGCACGGAAAGCATACAATCTTCCTCCCTATCTTTTATCTTTAAAACGAAAGAATAGTAACTTAATTACTGATTTGATCTCCCTAGTAAGTATTACTGTATACTTGAGTCAGGAGATCTTTTATTCTTAAAGTCATCATCATTTCAACCGAAAGACATGCTAGATATGTCCCCTAAGATCCTCCACGACATGCGATCCCGCTCATCCCACGTTCAGCGAATTCCAAATACCATCATCAGGTCATCGGACCGCCCTGTAGCCCGTCCGCGCTGCGTCTGCGTTTCATCAAAGCACCTCCATATCCCCCGAGCTCTCAGACTATAAAGTATCGTACGCGGTCACGTTCTGAATAGCCCAGTTTGTATTATATTTCACGTCGGCTGTCGCGCGCTTCGTGACAGATCCCGCCGGTATCATCAGGTTGTGCAACTGCAGATCTGTTCCACTCTACGCTTGTTGCGTTTAAATTTAAGCACATATTTATTACCCCCTGTCTGTCTAAGAGACGGTTGGATATGAGGTTTCTTTTTTGTTACACGACATGTACAGTGAGCTTCAAATGTACCTATCGTTAGAGCGTGTTTCTTCTATGTTGCCAAGATATATTATAGTTTGTTATAGACAATACAGTACGTGAATAACTAAAAAAAACTCTTGATAGATTTATATGATGACGGAATTTATAGATAAAACCCGAATTGGATACTTGACATTTGTAATTAATAGTTGCAGATAGAATGTATTGTTAAATGTAGCTTATGGATCCTAGAACCAATGACTAATTAGGTTTCAATGGATATGATTTTATCAATTAATATGATTTTAATAAGTTTAAGATTTTATTTATATATATAGCCCGTGACGTCACTACTAAACAGCTGTTGTTAAAATTGTCAATACTTATTCTTGGCTTTTTAACACATCTTACAACCACTAGAGCGCGTTATAGCACGAAATTTTACTTAAATGAAATAAAAAAAATATGATTATTATTTCATAATAAGTATACAAAAAAAAATTGTTTGTTCTTTATTTGAATGTAGGTACAACATTCATAATACCATTCTAAGCGATATTTAAACATTGTCAAGAATCGACAACATATCGGCTTGCATTTGTACCTACAAATACATATATATCTATATGTGGATGAAATATTTTACGGCCGTAACGAAGGTCAACACCTTCGTACTCCGGCAGTGTCCGTTTGTATATTTCTTTTTAATTAAATTTTAATCGATAACATGCAAAATCGAGTGCGAATTTGTTATCATTACTTAAGATATAATCTGAACTAAATTACTATACAGGTGGCGTATCTACATTTATTACGGTTAATGGCCTCAATTGGTATTGTAGGTACCTACTGAGATTATTCCGTAACTTATCTGTTATTAAAATACGGTCAGTTACCTTTCGCGATCGCTGTTTGTTAATAAAGATAATTTCATACCTAGATGTAATTTCGAGGATACTTTATTACTACTTCATTAGATACTTACCGATGCGAATGTCTACTTCAATATACAATATCGCTAAGTTACAGTTCTTAGAAATGATCTATTATTTTATTTATACGGTTCCGTATTAAATTTATAAATAGAGTTTATAGTTTCCCTGACTCCGTCGTTTTGCAAATCTGTAGAAAGTGTACAACTGTATACGTACTCCAGAATTTTACTCCTATAAGTACTTACTTACCTCGAAAACGTTCAAATGAAGTCCATTGAATAAGGATGACGACTGAGTAAAGAAAACGAAACGCTATTTAGTCCGTCTGTTAGATTACGAAAAAATTATATCGTAACGTGACGTCATCCACCCCCCACTTCCGAACTTTAGAAGCGATCACCTTTTCCATTTATTGTTCGATTAAGAAAAGGAAAAGCACTTACGTGTCCAATATTTTTTGGTTATTTGATGGACAAGAAAAAAAAACAGTCGTCGAGCCTATTGGTTTTACATAAATTCGCGTCCCTTTCAAAACCAAATGAGTTAAACAATGGAACAGGGGCCAGATTGTAAGACACGAAAGGAACACACTTGTGTCGTGCCGCGATTCGCCGACTGTGGTCTGTTCACAGGCACATTACCCAACCACTTTCAGTTGGTTTCCTAACCCTAATGTCAGTACGCTTTATGCACACACGTCTACACGTTCGATAGGTTAGATTTGTTAGGCTCAACGGTAGTGCTGGTTCGCACGTTTTTATTGATACTGTGTAATACCATAGCCGAGTTACATACAGTCGACAGGTAATTTGGTATTGACAGGTCAATTGTGCGGGGTTACAGGACGAGACGGGGAAGGCAACAGCCCTAACCACAGATTACTAAATAGTACCTATATTTAGAGGTTTGTGAACTGTATGAGACAACCCGAAATGCTAGGTGAGTCATGATATAGGTATCGACATTTTTACAAACATCAAGAGTGTATCGTAAGCATTAGATAGGTACTCAGTCATAATGATCAACTCGAATTGTGCGTTTACTTAGCGCAATAATCAGCGTCATTTCGCCTTAACATGAGTTCGTTAACGAGATGAATTGAAGTCGATCTTGTACTGTTTTGATATGTATGCCACGCCACAACTATTGGTAATATCAATGAGAAAAACCAGTTATCAAAAATAATACCAGTTTGTTTGAGTTTACTTCTTTTTATAAAGGGCACACAAGCGAAAATTGATGAGAGATTTGAAGAGAATAATTGTTCATTTTCTGAGGTCCTAGAGAAAAAGAATTTAAAGTATCATACAGGTTTGGTGAAAAGATAGAGGTCTAAAATATGGAGTTTTACACACTAATACCCTAATGAATGTAGATCTGAAAATAGAAGCAAATGTTTAAAGTATTCTTTATAATGCTACAATGATATAGATATCATTATAGTATTACGTTACAAGTAAAGTATGACCTAAACAAAATGTTCATTATCAGCAAAAGTGATTGCAGCTATATGAGTATGCAAGCGTCTCAATAGGTTGCAAGAAGCGACGGGGCGTGAGAAAATATCACGTTCGTCACGTAATCAGATATAAGACACGTGGTGATTAGCCGTCGCGATGATATGCAAGCACTCGACACACATACGAGCATGCGAGATTAACCTTCACCAACAATCGACAGAGTACCTAATCGAGAAAAGAATTACTTTGCGACATACTTGTTTTTGAATCCCAATTTTCTTTGTCACGGCATCTCGCTAAAACAGACTAATTTCACTCATTCTTTTTTGTTGTGTTTGTTATTATCAGGAGAAGGTTCTTATGTAGAATATTGAAAACAAATAAAATTTCTACGTAGTACCATCTCAATTACAACAACTGTCAAATCGATTGATTAATGGAGCGCTGTATGCTTGCCGCGCGGAACAACATCTACCGGGACCACTAGTCTATACTAATATTATAAAGCTGAAGAGTTTGTTTGTTTGAACGCGCTAATCTCAGGAATTACTGGTTTGAATTCAAAAATTCTTTTTTTGTTGGATAGACCATTTATCGAGGAAGGCTTTAGGCTATATAACATCACGCTGCGACCAATAGGAGCGAAGAAACAGTGGAAAATGTGTAAAAAACGGGGAAAATATGAAGCCTTATGAAGAATTACTATTACTATTCATTAAGTGACAGTTAGAAGACTTTGACAGATCTTTGACGAAACAATCGGACGGGCAGGACGACGTCTGCCGGGGCCGCTAGTGTTTTATAAACGCAAAATCAACATAAACTTCAATACAAACGATCTGGAAATTACGTTTGGTAAAACCGAACACAAATTAAAAACCCAAAGGATTCCGCTTAATTACGTCACCGCGTATATGTTTGACGATGGAACAGCATTTCACTTCATGCGCCGGTGAACAGGTGAAATTGGTCCGTATGGACGGACTTTCAAAGGGGCCATCTGATGAGGCGAGCCCAACGGAGCGCGCTTCCGGCTACATGTCCCTGCACAACTAAAGGATCCAGTTAAATGTAATGCGACTCGAATGCAATTCCACATTTCGCTGCCGTTGTCTCTCGAACCCCAAACTTAAATATTTATTCCCCCTTGAACTCCGTCGGGCGTCTGCAAAGTCGCTTTCACTTTCTGTTTTCCCGTACTAATTCCATATTATGGCATTTAGATTGAGTTGGAATGTTCTTTTGCGATTTTGTTGGAATCGTGTTCCTCCCTTACCTACCTGTGCCTGTGTTGATAAACTCAAATAAACGATAAATATTAACTGTAATCAAGACTCTAAAACTAAGTTTCCCTCTAATTAGGAATAACTCGAAATCCTCAAGTGTATTTTGCACACGCAAGTAATGAAATTCAAAGTACATACTTACTAATACAAACTCGTGAGCCGCGGCACGGTGTTTGTCGTAACTGATTTTATGGCTTTTACCCTAATAGGTGTCTTGGCAAGCGTTGGCATTTGCACTTTGAGCTGATTGATTAATTTCCGTTCACGTTCTGTTCTGGAAATAGATGAGTTTACCTACGCGGCTCTGTCGGCACCAATACCCGTCGGACTCGGCTGTTTGTGTTCTAATTGTATCTTACTTTGCTACCCATTGCGTCGGCGATCGGTTATTATAACCCCGTTGATCCTTGTACAAAATAAACGGCAGCTCGTTTGCCCCCAAAAAAAAACCCTCGAAACGAAAATTGTTTATCCTCCTAAACTGTTTATGATTGGTTTGGTCATTTGGACCCGTCCGGACGGCATTATACGATACGTAACAACGTTATAATTACGTACCTTTATAATCTTGAATCCTTCGTTAAATTCGAGTTGGGTTACTGCCAGTGAGTTGTCTTTTAAAACATCTCTTACGACATTTAACGTAAGTGCTTCGCTAAATATCTGTGTAATTACCGGGAATAAATTGTGAATGAATTATTCTTCCGTAGGGCGTAGATCAAGCTTAACGAGCGTTTTGGCAAATATGTTATATTTGAACCGGGCTGTGTGCCAAAATAATGAACATGAAAAAGTTGAACGTTAAACGTTTAAACAGATTTTATTTGTGCTTATAAGGCAAAAGTAATACTTTAACTGGTTTACGTAACTGGCGGTCCCGGCAGACGTCGTCCTGCCTGGCAAAGCAGTGCTTACCTAAAAGAAAAAAATGTTTCTCTCCAAAATTTTCAAAATCAAAGATCATAAATATCTGTTCAGACTTTCTTAGATTTTAAATGGTGTTACTAACCCGACTCCGTTTTACTTAGGTATTTTGATTAGTATTTTACATTTTTTCCTCATCTGGTTACCTACAACGTCTGGTCATGATGATAACGTGTTTTATGTATCGCTATGAACATTATAATTAAGCCTCGTTATATGTTTTTGTACCTAATGTACCCTGATAAACTTAACTTTAGGTAGTTGCGCTAATTTGCGTATCATGTTCGCAAAAAGTTTGCATGTCATGTTCTCGTTATTCATACTCTACAATTTATTCGGTTAGTTATTTGTTTTCGACGATTACAGTTTAATAATAATGTTCATAATGGACGATCGTTAGTAAGTTTTTGCTATACCGTTAGAAAGGTTGGTATCAAATTCGCGTTCCAACTAGCCCTGTGGGATTTTCAATTTGCATTAATGTAGGTATATATGTAAACTCTTTATTCCATAGTAACATAAATAAAAAGGCTGAAAGGATAACAATAAAAATGTACAAAGTCGAATAACTAAGGACATTTATAAAGTCTGTGCAACATTTCATACTACGAGTGTCATAACCCATAGGTGAATTAAGAATTCCATGTAATAATTGAATGATATCATGATACCCAACATTTGTATAAATTCTAGTATACCTAAATGCTCAATAATCACTAGAACTTTCTAAACTACGTTCCGTTTTCTGCACAATAACATCGTCCCTATATATGGGATGCATAAATCACATATCGCAGTGACATCATGCATCTCGCCAGACGCAAATGTCCGGACATAGCGAACGCCTGGAGGTCGTCAGGACGGTCGAGACTGCACTGAAAATAATTACGGTGCGTCAGAATTTGTTTAGGCGGCTAATATTGACGTCTTTGTGATTTAATACAACTTTAGTTCCTCAAGAACGACGCTTTGGATTTGGCAAATCTAAGGACTTGTCTAAACGCCACATCTCTGAAACTAATCTTGGATTCTCAATGATTTGCCTATGCACGCGTAGATTTTAGTTACTTATTTCATCCTCTTAGGAGTCGAGTTTCTTAAAATTGCTTTTTGCTCACGCACTATCGTCAGTCGTTTTATTTTTACTAAGACGTCCTGATATTCTATTATGTCGTACTCTGCGTATTCAATTACGTTTAATCATATCGCATCACGTGTCAACGACAATGGGTTGAAATACAAATCGTTAGTACAGTGTGCAAACATATGGAATCTTTGGGTCAACAGAGCAAAGTCCGATTCTTACACTTTGGATTCGTAAAACGTATTATGCAAAGGTTTGCATAACACTCAGACACTCATCATCCTACTAGCCTACTTCGTATTAATGTGCTGTCGGTTTGTACACTTCCCAGCGAACACGAAAATGATCACGAACCATCACGTTTGTTTTGTTTCTTTATTTACAGAAGAATCTGTAACGTTTCTACTTTTTAATGCATTTTAAGTCCCATTCTTTTAATATTGAAATTCCGCCGAGACCGCGATATTTTTTTTTATATGTTGGCCGCCTTTATACTTAAGTAAATCGATGCGTAACAACGCTTTCTCACTCGCCACTCGCTAAACACAAAAAGCTTTTTAACGCGGAATTGTAGACTTGTTACCAGACAAACAAAATGACAGCCGGCGCCTTTGGAGATAGTGATAACACTTCCCCCCTTTCCATTAAACAAGTCATTTCACAAATCAACGCTCTACAAAGATAACAGAAAGTGCTAGTGTCTTCTATTCGCTTGGACTCTTTAATGAATGTGTGTGTAAATTGACACTGTTTGTCTACTAGACAACGTGGGTCCATCTCATGTGGAAAATCACGGCTCAGTAGTAAATTTCCCCCACGAAAACAGACAGTCTGTTATTATAAATTTCAGATGATCTTCCATCTAAACACGGAGCTGGTATTAAGGGGATCACCAAGACTTGGTTGATTGGCTATTATTGGTCGCTCCAGATTGGATCGCGCGATTGTTGACTTTCTAACAACCCCTTAAGATCATATCTTTAATACGAGAACATTTGTGCTGCTGTTGTCGAGAGCCTTCTCAATTCGCTTTATCTTGTTAATTAGAGAGCAACACAGTCGCTGCCCGCTCCACTTCTTCCCTTTGTTCGACTCACGACACTTTCTATCTTAATCCAAGTCTTTATCAGTCTGTATTCGTAAAGGTAACATGCCTTAACCCGACTCCTATAACATTTTCTCCCACGATTCTTATACATTTCATTATAATAAATCAACTTTCGAAAGTAACTCATATAAATTTATTAGTTTCTGCTTTTATGGTAAATATTCATCATGACAGGCAAGAAGTTAATTATTAATCGTCAACTACGTGGTGCTATTATTTTGAACTCGCCCCTCCCTTTACTAGAAAGCTTGTCAATTTCATATTATAATGAGATTTTTAATTGTCGCGTGAGTGTGTGCTCGTATGGAAATATTTTTATTGCCCTTAACTGCGAAACGGTAATTCTGCATACAAGATTACAGTAACATAATGAGGGCTGTGTGAAAAAAAAATATCAGGTCTTAACTTAACTTCTTTATCGTCGTAGTGGTTTATTATTGACCCTAATTTCAATTACCACGTTTTATTGTGCGTTCACTATCTGGCTGTGGCCGGGCGAGTGGGTGTGCACGAAATATCTTCAACATAATTACGATCTCGCCGGAGTTCTAATTCGTGAGTCACGGCCAGTGAAATGGTACGCGGCCCATGATCGCTGGCTCATTCAATTACTCTGCGTGATACAACCTGCTTTGTGTATACTCAGATCTGTCATCGATACATACACACAGATTACCAAATATTAGTTTTGTATATTATATTCTTACGATCCGAAAGACCGTGCCACCCATATTCATAATGAACGTCGATTTAAATAATGGACGAAATAATTTCATTCGAAGTCACGACGTAGATAATTCCCGCTATAGACGCTTCATTAGACTGATGGATCTCTAGACATCTTTTGACGAGCGGCAGTAGACTCCGTATTATATATGGGGCGTACCGATAAACACACAATCATTATATTGTCACAGACCGCCGACGGGTGTGGGTTGGTTTGTATGTAACGGTGCGCCGTCGAAACTGGGACGCATCGACGTACGTAATCCTATTATGAACTCGTTAATGTAATCCCACCTGGACCTTAATACGCTATACCTACGCAAACCACGCATAATGTATCTTTCAAATCCTCTTTCAATCATTGTTTCGCGTTCTACCATTAGGAAGGCAGAATCGTTTAATGTCAATGTTAAACGGGTATCACTGACTCTTGTGATTTTCCGAATATATACCCGGTGCATATTTTCATGCTTAGTATCCTTATTATGTCATTTTATAATTACTAATTCAAAGTGACTTCTAGTATGATTAAATCACACCACGACAAATTGATAGACTATTAATTGATGTGTCATTAAGTCGTGATTCCCAATTTAGATGCGCAGATACATGACGATTACGACTAGGAACAATAGATCGACGACGCTGACTCATATAAAGCATGATAGATGACCGCCCAGGCCCCGCCCTTGATTCCTCATCATAAAGTAATGACGACAAATTATCCCATTAAAAACAACGTCTACTTAATGGAAGGGGCGCAAAGCGTGACTTATTACTATTAAAGATGCTTTGCGACCATCGCTGTGTTTAGACATGTACCAGAAAATTTCTAGGCCGTTTTGGTGAGCTGTCAGCCATTATCCATGTACATGATGCATTAGTCAATAATGACCCATTGATCCGTATACTTGCATCCTACAAGTTTGCGCCGGTCATTTTGTTGTAACGTGTTATTATTTACATAGTTTTATGAATGCGCCGTGTTTCTTATGAAACGTACAAATTGTTTCTAAGTAAACGTCGTACCGGAGGCCCAATTGTTGCGTGCCCATTGTTGGGGCGATGTTATCTCACGTGGGCGTTGTTCACGATAAGCCTAGTAAGTTTGTTACTATCACCGATGACTTTTTCTTTATTGCGCTATACATTTCTTGCCCGGTTCGTGACCGTAGCCACGACACAATTCCAAGGCCTGTAATGAAAATCATGCCTATAAAATGACTTCATTCCAAATTTGTCCAGGTCCTGTTGACAAGTTGATTGTTGTAGATATTAGAGTAGATTGCTTTCCCGGCGGAAATATTAATCGCTTTACGTGAAAGTCGCCTAGTGACATTTAAGTTTGTGTTTTTAGGTCAGAGTAAATTAGTTTCTGTGTACCTAATTTTTTAGACTTGTTGTTTTTAATTATACATGCCCAAAGCCAGATAAACATAAGGTACATTTTTTTGAAACAGGTAATTGTAAGAGCAGTGCAAAAGTTTTGTAAATAATGTAAGTTAAGATTGAACGTTTAAAATTGTTATTATAGTTGTTTAAAATTATGTATGTACCCTGTTAACGAACTAGACAAATTGTCACGTAGTTACCTAAAGTGAACGAGGTTACATCTCTATATAAGTGCATGGTTAGTCGCCATGTGGCACCGCAGAACGCTTCAAGGGTACCAACGGACAAAAGTTCTCATCTCATTAAATATTAACCCGACTCGTACTGGCAACGCCAATGACATACCGACCGTTTTATATGCACTATGCTTTAGTCCGAGCAAGATTTGAATATGTCAGAACTCTCGCTCGTACCTACTTTAAACAAGTAGCTAATCGTAAATTGCTTACTTTTTTGCAATATGCATAAAACATGGAGATATGTAAGCGAGTTCTCTATTAGACATTTTGTGTGAGAGTGTCAAATAGCGCTTAAATGTATTCTTAATTAACCGTATCCATAAATGGAATGTCCCGATCGAAGTTTAAAATTTTACAACCGTGTTCAGTTCTAGGTCCCGTTCCTATTATTCACCCACATTCCAGAACCACCTTGTTATTTAAGGTCTATGCAAACGTTGCTTCCCTGTTTGCTCCATTGAAATTGCTTAATGATCCGCGTAACTCGAATGTGGGAAGTAATGGAGGGGCGAAGGGCTCAGCTTAGTGGAAAGGTTCGCCGGAGTTTCGCTCGGACATTTTTCTAGCTGGTTAGACAAACGCGACGGCCATTTTTTTCCTCTCAAAACGTTATGAGCGGGAAGATGAGCTGCGAAGTAAACGCTTTAGCGCCCGTCCCGTTGCCATGTCCTATAAAGGCAGGCACGATTAAAGCTCGCCTATAAAAAGTTAATAAAAACGAAGTAGTCTTTTAACGATTTCGTCTGATGTTAATCAAAGGAAAATTGATAAAACGATGGCGGCGCAGTAAAGAAGGTACCTTCACCGCTATTCTGAATTTATTGCGTTATTGTGGAATATAGAAATAAAATAATATAACCCCGTGTGACTTGTACGGCTCACGGTACCTTTACAGCCACTTCGAGCTTTACGGTCTGTGACAATACACCGTGGCTATTTCCTTTTATAACGTCCGCTTCAATTTCCCGGAGTACTTTAGTACTTATAGGTCAAGGCGACACATTTTCGTTCAGCGGACGTAAAGTTTACGATGAGCTCCTAAAACTGACGCAAGGTCGAATTCATACATTATTTACATGTTAATACTAAGACTTAAATTGGTTTATACTGGTACCATCCAATATCTTTACTGATCCTTGGCCCTGAATACTTCCTGTAATCTACCGCAACCAGCTTTAGGTGACACGAACCAGTGTCTCACGGTTTGGAGCAAGAAAGTAGATTCAAGCGAGATTCATACTGGTCTGACTGGAAGCCAGATAGTCTAGTCGTCAGAGCTTTTGATAACGAAACCGGATGATGATGAGCACAAACACCAGTGCTTAAGTTTAATATATTCTTTGTACCCATAGTACAAGCTTTGCTTAGTATACGACTAGATCAATTGGTGTCAAATGTCCAAAGATTTTTGTACTAGCGTTCTCGACAGAGATTGTCCCGCCGCAATGTAGCGTTGTATTAATCAATCGATATGCCAGTTTTTCAGTCGTTTTTGTAAAGGAAAAAGTCGTGTTAGTTATAAATAGTAAAACTTTCTTTTATATACATTATATTTTTTATTTATACATTTAGTAAATTAAAAAAAAAAGTGTGAACGTATAAGTTAAATAGGACAAATTCATATGTTGTGAAGATGATGCTTCCCCTTCTTACAAAAACGCACACGCTGATCGATCGCCACTTCGACTCCGGCGCAGATACATGTGATTCATGCTATCGGTATAGTTCAGCTCGCTGTGTGAATGTGAATGCTTAATGCAGATTAGTCATGCCATGCACTCCAACCACGTCGTTCACACGGGTCTTCGACAGATAGTAACATTAACACAATACAAGGACCGACGCGCGGCATATCTCTTTACCGATACCTCCTTGTTTTTCATATCTGTATTCCAAAAACGAAACTCATTGTTTTTTCCGGTCACTCCTATATATGACGTTAGGTGTCTCGTATAGAAATAATACCGTTGGACATTTCACGTCAAATGTAAGCACAGCTACGGATAAGTATACATAAATGCATATTTGTTTATAAGACTCTAGGACTCGGGTCTGATGCTCGTGCCGGCACATAGTAGGATTCGAACCCGGAATCACTGGTTTCGTATTCAGGGCTTCTGACCACTAGTCTTGAACAACAGCCAAGTATCCAAGTATAAGATATCTGTTAACTTTTTAATCCAATTCCACTTTCAACATGATTATCGGAATCTCTAATGTTGCGTAGTGGAATCTAAGTCACCATTTGGTAGTGCCAAAGAATTGTAGGTACGTGATCTTACACTAGCAGAGGTAATAAATGCGTAACACTTTAAAAAAGCAGTTCGCATTAAAACGGTATTTACATTTCTAATCTACCAAATTAATGTTCAACTAGCTCCATTACCACCTAAATGAGAGGCATATTTAAGAAAATATAGTTAATAATGTTAGCGTTAGACTATTGTCAGCTCAGTCGTGCTACGATTACAAACGTCAGCCAATAAAACAAAATACGCGAGCTAAATCCGTTTATAGTTGTTTCATTCCAATGCGAAAGTAACTCTGTCTGTCTATCTGTCTGTTACGCTTTCACGCTTAAACTACTGAACTACTGAACGATTTATATGAAATTTGGTACAAAGAAAGTCTGGAGCCTGAGAAAGAACATAGGCTACTTTTTAACCGACTGCAAAAAAGGAGGAGTTCCACGCGGACGAAGTTGCGGGCAGAAGCTAGTGTGTAATAACCGCGAAGGCATCAGAAATTATTAAAATAGTTAATAGACCTTAAGTAGCGCACCGTACTCGATAATCGTAAGAAGTGAATTACAATTTAGCACCTATTTCTTCATGTACTACTTATTTATCGACTTCTTTACGGCAGTGTCGTTGAGCTCAATTAACACGATTAACCTGTCACAGTAATGTTTTACTTCCATCAATTACTCATGCAAATGATCTCCATCGTGAATATTCATTCACTTAGTTTATTTTACAATGGATGTAAAAAAAGGTGACGGCACACAAGATAAAATCCAGTATTCCCTTACCGGTCCACCGGCCTGCACTTGAAAATGATTCAAGTTTTATTGCTCCTATTAAAAAAAGAATGATTGACTTTTTTCAATTACGAGCACCTATTTCGGTTTACAAAAGTAGATGCAATTTTTTTTATTTGGGATAATTAGTTTGAAATATTGACTTCGTAAGGTTATATCTTATCTTATCAGATCTACTGCGATTACACCTCATTTAGCCTACTCCAGGTTCCTTACAACCGATTCCGTGTACTGTACTATGTGTCCCTGACTTCTTTTAGATACTTACGTATTTATAAGAATTACCAACTAGTGTATAAGTTTTCTAGAATACATAAACTACCTATTTATATATATTAGAAACCTTAAACGTAATTTCTTCTCTACTTCACGTTGTAATTTGATAGCGTTTTCTAAAGAAAAACAAGTATGTATGTACTGAATGTGTCTAGTGGCACACTGACCAACTACCACCTCGCCTATCTGTCTTGACTTGCACTTCATAGTTTTCAACAAGCACTTATCAATCGCATGAATAACCAACGCGTATTGTTCTTTTTCGTGTAAATGACGTATTAGTGCCACTTACACGAAGTTTGCTCTATAACCGGGTTTCCCGAAACGGTATCATTTCAACGCTCGTGTTGTTTTCGCCTAAATTCTTCATATATACTATTATATACACGTAAAAATATGTACAGTGTGGTTAGCTAATCATGCTCACCTTCTTGGACATTGCAGTTTTTATTTTGCAACAAGTCCGCGAAACTTATTGTCTCGTTAAGAGGCTTTATTACCACAAATGTGAATTAAATTCAAGCTTTTATTTTGTTGCAGGTAAGCGGCACATCAAGCCCCTCAGCGAGTACGTGAGCTTTAAATACAGCCTTTTTTGCAGTTATCGTAAGTCCGCAAAAGGAAACATGGCATTATTTAGTGTCTATTTTTATTTGTACCCTTGAATCCCACAATTCACAGAATAATATTTTTGCCGCGTTTTTGCTGCGAGCGTTTTAACGTCACAGTTCTGTCACATCATTGTACACAGTTCATGGTAGTGTTTATCCCAACCTGGGCGTTCTTCGCAGATACTTAAACTGGTTTCTTATTGTGTTATTGTTGGTTTCTGTGCTAAAAAAAAATGACACCGAGTTCCGATAAACACAAGAGTTGCTCGCACTAAAATGGATTACTTATGTGGTGCCGACTGCGTTTTATGTTTATTTTTTCTATTTCGAAGGTAAAATGCCGCTCTAGAAATGCTCAGTCCGTATCAGCCATTTTATCGGGAAAGGGGAATCACATTATGATACCAGCCGGGTTTTGTTTTGGCTTTTAGAATGGAACGTATAATGTATACACATTTTACTTATAGCATTTGCAGATAGATGCTCCTCAAAACGTTTGGACACTTTCTAAGTTTTAATATTATTTTATATTTTACTGTTGTCTCTTTCACAATTGTTTAATTATCATTTAATTCAACTAAGCATCTCTTGAGCTCGGTTTTATGTAGAATTATTATTTATTCAATATTTCACTGAATTCGTTAGCATTAAATTATGGTATGGTTATACAAGCCTATTAAAAAAGCGGTAATTGTAGAAAAAAGTTTCAAGTAATCTATAAGTATCTAAACAATCATTAAACATCGAACGTGCCATTGACATAAATGGGGAGATAAAATTATGTCCTATTGCGATGTCCTCGGCACAATTACTGCGGTATAAGGAAGACGTAATACCAGTAAGATCATCGCTCCGGCCATGTACGGTATCGGACTACGTCAATTAATGGATCAAACGATCGATTCGCTACAATTGATTTCCGCTTCTTCACATTTAGACAGTATACTCGTTTGTGACCTCACATAAATAAACAAATTGATAAGATCAATATCTTATTAAATAAGGTCGATTTTTATTAACTTGTAATTCCATTGTGTCATTCTTGAAAAAGTGGGTAAAAAATTCAAGGGTCCCATCAAGATTGAAAGGAATCTCGGCACGCACGACTAGTTCTCAATCCTTTCTGATCCTCCAACTGTGAATCAATTTATATCTGTCCCTTAATCATTGTCCGTTGTTGGACTGTCATTTTCGATGACTAATTGTTTCTGCATTCTCATACTTTACTTTGTGTTTGAAACAAATAACTTCACGACGTGTTTTATAACTTTCGAAATCGAGAGCCGAGTAAATCAATACTCTAATATATTCCTTGGAATAACACTTTCCACCGTTAGGTAATATTATGTCTGGCATGTTGAATCAGACCTTGACGTGCCAAGGCGTTTCTCGCTTTGAGTACGGAGAGTCAGAAGATGGAAAAAACTGGCTCGGAGTGACGGCTTTCTCTACAGGAAGCCCGTGGGAGGTGAAAGTCGGACAGCTTGTCCTTGACTCCCGGGAGTCGACGAAAAGCGGCGAGCGAGTAACTTACAAACACATCATTTTATTCATCCACTTTACCTACTATGGATTAAAAGTCTATATCAATAAGTATACGTTGTACGCTATTGCGTCTCGTAGCTTAACTTTCAGCATTTTGCTGCATAGGTAAAATTTATTACACCATTAAGATTAACGGCTGCAACACTAACATATTACCGTAGGCTTTTTCCTTATGTGGTGGTAAATTATTGGAGGCTAGTGTTATCGGTGCTTTTGACTTGTACCGTTCTCCCGTCTTTCCACGCTCGACGGATTCAAAAACTCTCGAAAAAGAATAATTACCGTCACTATTATGGTAATTAATCCTTTTAACCACGCCGCTTGGGGTCCGGAATGCTTCACCAAAAATAGTGTCGACAACAAAGTTGATACTATTTTAGAATTTGAAACTGTTATATTTTACCTGCATAAACCGTAACTCTGAATTGATAAACATAAATTTCAGCAAGAGAAAACAGTTGTTCGTCCCGTTATTGAGTGCATATGTAAATAGGCGTTGTTCGAACAAAAGATTTTCAAAATAACGTTAGACAATGCCTAATTCATTGACTGTTTAGAAAATCAAATACATTGTGATTCTCTTTGTTTTTGTCTTTCTATACAGTTATCTACACCTTAGTGAAACGTATTTATGGTTAGTACTAACCACTACAGGCTTCGGTGTTAACGGCAACTTAACGTGAAATTGTACGTTAGCCATGCATGAGTACTACCATTATTGTGACATTAATTGTGTTACGGACTTTATTAACGTTAATTAGTGTCAACGGCCATCAAATTCCCACACTGACCCACATATCTACATCACTGCACCGGTATCCAAGTGTTTTATTATTTTATATGCCGATGTAAATCTTTATTTCCATTAATTATCTTCATTCATTTTAAACGACGCGTCCATATTTATTATTACGATTTTATTAGTTGCCGCTAATTCTTCGCTAATCAAATAGAGAGATAATTAGTATAATTTTACATGGTTGTATGTTTATTTAAGTCGAGTATTTACGTAGAGCAGACACGCCTCGACATAGGACACGGCAGCTCGAGGGTAAATGACCACCTGACCCATATCTGCGTCTCGACTTTCACCGGCGGGCGTTAACCCGGGAACCAGCACGTAAACACCCGGCCCGATTTCAAAATGGAACCATTGGGAGCGAACGAAGTCCACCATTAATTGGGGCGCATTCCAATTAAGACCTCGGCTCGTTACGAACGCCTCTTATGCAATTAGCATCGTCCAGCTCGACCATTACGGGCAAGCGAACTTCAATATTTAACACGCTGTAAATTCCTCACCATTATTATATAAAAGATCCGATATCTCAATTTTCTTCGAAAGCTAATAGCCGGCCTCGAACAGGTTTTAAAGCAGAAATAAGTTTTATGCCATTTTTCATGCATAGCAGAAAGAACTAGGATCCGAGCGTCGGATCGACGCAACATTAATCATGCCGCGATAAATCAGTATACAATCGACGTTGCATGCGCGCAACGAACACTCCGATTCTCACCAGAATCGAATCTATTGCAAAACATCTACTTTTTGCTACCAGTGCATAAACGGGATGCTGATATCTACTGCTATTATTATAGTGCCTGAAATGAGGGCTTGATATTATATATAATCTAAATATCAATATTTGACGTTGCGTTTCGCTCGGCGGGGCTAATCTATTCCAGTACGTGTGATTGGCATCTGCTTGCTATTCATGTGATCTAAAACAATGACGTGTGTTATTGTCTTCCTGCTACAAAGAGGTCCTTTTGATGCCGGATCCAGCACAATGATCTGCATTTAACCGACTCACAGCACCATTGTCCCGGTGGCAGCTCTGCACATACAAAGAGTTGTTTGCATAACGTTATCAGACACCATCGCATTTATCGAATTGTTTATTTCAATGGTACGCCCTTTATAGAAAATGAGCGAAAGTTTCTCAATAAAATCGGTGGCCGTTTGCGTAGACTATATCCGATTCAAGTGCAACGAAAGCGTTTACAACGCGTAACCACGAATTTAGATAATATAATAGCTATTACACTTTCTAAATCGCTTCATATTGCCAGTGAAAATTTCCTTTGTGCTTGGATTATCTTTAGATACTTTCATGGCCACGGTGTAACTTAGGTTGTCACAGATTTCTTTTTAGTTTCAGTGACAATCTGGCACAGACGCACCTTCAAAAAACTTGATATTCGTTAAAATTTTAAGGTGATATTTTAAGAGGGTCAACATTGTTTTTGTTGATCTCCGCTCAAGTTTATGATAGCTACTGCATAAAACTTGCAGTGTTTGGAGGCAAACCGGGTCCGTATTCAGAACTGAAGGGACAAGTGGGCCTTGAAGTCACTCCGACCGACCGCAGGCGAGATGCGGTAAAATAACAGATAACTATCTCGATGTATATGTATAGCCTTCGAACTAAACAAGGTTACAGACTGCGAACATGAATCAGGCTGCGTGATTCGACATTCACTTAAATGCATCGACATTATCTACATTACGACCACCATATGCAGGGTTTTATTTTTGTGTCTGTCCGACCTATAACGAAGCTGTATACATGTTTCTTTTAATTAGGTAATGTTAACTTTACGACACAATTGCACTCCTCTTTTTTACTCCAATTTCGTACAAATTGACATGAATGTTTATGGTATTTCAGCATCTTGCTCGTTAACATGTGCTTAAATTGTTTTATTTTTCTTTTTACACAAGCCTTTGGAACCGAGTTCAAAATTACAATCGCCTTAACGTTTAAAACTTCACCATCTTCGTTGCTTTTTAAAATAAAACCGTATCTCGGCCATCACTCCCGTGTACTGTTATAAACATTAAAGTTAACAATTCGCATTATGATTGCGATATTTATTTTTCGTCGTGAGTAGGAACATCGTCAAGAATTTGATTTGCAGTTATCTGAATTGGATCATGGTCATATTCCACCTGAACAAAAGAAAGTTCGTGACTGTGCTGATTGTTTTCCGAGTTTTTGTTGCGTACTGGATATCATCACTTGTGCACTGATTATTGTGGTCACTGATTTTTCTACTTTTTAATCACGATCCTTTACCGTCGTTAACGCTTTACGAGTATTTAAAATTAAATGCTGATTAGCTTTTGCATACCTTCTGTAAAATTCTAACGATCTTCAATACAAGAAAATAACACAGCATTTATAACTGCGTGTAATTACTATTGGTAGTTGGTGCATCCATTGACGTGTGTGTTGAATAATCAGTTTTGCAACTTCGGTCGCATTGTTGCGGCGAGGCGCGTGCGGCCGGCGGGGGCGTCGCCCCAGTGAAAGTGTGAAAGTGAGGCTAATGCTCTTGCGCATCGATACTAACTCTGCTATCTATAAACCGTTCTACTGGGCTTTTCACATTCAATGCTCACTTATTAAGCTCACTGTCAACTCACAACGACACAATACCTGAATCTACTTTCAATTTATCGACCAAAAACTTGTTCGGATTGAATTTAGTAACGCTTTCGACGGTAATCCAATTTAGCTGCTACTTAACTAGTCGGCGTATTCTGGGTAACATAATTTACTTAAGTAATTAAAAGATGCTGCTTTATTACTTTGAGCGGGACTTATCTTGAGTAAATATTTATAATCTATAGCTGGTAGTTTTGCGGAGAATTACATACAATGCATATATGTACCTACATGCGTTTGTTGTGAAATAGTCACGTTCCAGCTTCGCTAACAAGAAGAGATGGGAGAAAA
Organism: Polylopha cassiicola; assembly: GCA_038024825.1. Taxonomy (NCBI): domain Eukaryota; kingdom Metazoa; phylum Arthropoda; class Insecta; order Lepidoptera; family Tortricidae; genus Polylopha; species Polylopha cassiicola. The sequence goes on along the minus strand of CP149053.1, from coordinate 2,849,613 downwards.
AAGTTAACGAGCTTTGCAAATAATGTATCTAGAGCGTGCTGGCTCACAGTTCGTACGCTGTTTCCGCAGACGGCACATAACGAATCTCTGCACTAGCTCCAAACATGAATATCGACTGACGTTGAACATTTAAAAAATACTATGAAAATTACTGAAGTGAAGTAAGTGAAGTTCCTGAACGGATCAGTAATTTTCAATATACATGAAATTTATAATGCACCTTAATACACTATGCGTTATAAATGTCATATTTACAGATGCCAATTAAAATGTTCTACTCTTAGTTTTCCAAACGGATACCGGAAATACCTTTTACTTTTCTAAGACTGCTAAATAATTTGTTACGTTCAGTGTTACATAAAATTTTTACAACGTCTCGGCGTCCAATAAACAACGTCCAACCGCAAAGGCCGGGTTATGGGCCTCTGGAAATGTATATGAGAAGCATAATTTCTATACCTAAGAATAATAGTAGCAAATTATCACTTAGCCAAGTCATGTAATAGTCGTGCAACGCAATCGATTTATTGAGATGCGACCTCAGGCAGTAAAACATCCTTCGCTACGAACCACCATAAACATGATATCGCCTTTCCATACTATTCAGATGCCAAGAGATACAACTGCGATCTAACGCGTAATGTGAAATATAAAATCTTTTTTTTCATCCCATCTAAATTCTATCTAACTCGAACGAATGACACCACTGCACTGTTTAAGTCAAGTGTATTTCGAAAGATCGCTCCATGTTTGCTGCTATTGTTTCGCCGAGAGAACGCGATGAAATGTATCTACTGCTAATATCAGTTATTAGTATCATCATTTTCAGGCACACGTCAAAGAGAGCGATATTTATGCAACACTTCGCTATGTGGCATAAATACAGACCGAGCACTACAGGAAATCAACATTTCCCCGTGTAATAACTTGCCGTTTTATCTTGAATGATAACAAATGTGTACCAAGAACATATTCATTCTCTGTTTTAATGGGAACACAAAAGACAGAAGTCTTCCTTTTTTTGACAACATTCGGATCAGTGTTTGGGACATTAAACACGAATCTCAGCATCTTGTCTTGGATAGTTATGAGACGCATGCTCCCCGCCATGATTAGTAATGCATGATGCTCACGCCCGTGTCGCTCTCTCTATTGTGATGGTACATCGCATGACGTTTCACAATCTTTTGTACCACTGCAGCGCTCATCATTCTTTCAATGCAGACCACAGTTGAAACGTTTTGTACAGTTTTTTATGTGCACCGCTTTATACTTGTCGAGCATTAACTAATGTCGCCTGTCAGTCAGATGATATCGGGCACTCGTTAGCAGTATTGTGAATTGCAGCGCCCACGTCTGGTCCACCACCGCCCTAATGGAACCCTGACAGAATTACCTAAGAATAGGCAACTCGCTGAATTCACTGTGTTGATTTATGTGCTCCTGATTCTTTAGACCGTCGTGTTAGAGTTTTACATGTCTGTACTGGCTTCCAACGTTTGTGCGTAGGCGTGTGACAAAGATCCAGATGGATAGTAGAGAGCGTGTGAACGGCAATATGTGCCGGTAAGGAACCGCGACGGATAGGTCTCACGCGCTGCTGATTCTATCGGACACCGCACACCGACCCCGGCTAATCATTGATCTTAACGTCTAGTAATATTAAAAGGGTAAACAATTTTATAATAAACAAACGCTACGCCACATTTGTCCGCAATACAAAATGTTTAGCAAGCGCAAACCGCTCTCACTCTTCAAATTTGAATGCGAAATGGTTGTCATTGTCTAGCCGGCGCTCTTCCGAGCGCGTTATCTAATACACTTCCCACCGTGGATCGGCGACTTGCGCCGCGCTCCGGCACAATGCTTCCGTACACTTTGGTTCCGCTCTCGTGAATTGGGTAAGTGTGGCATTTGATGAAACTTCACTTTTCTAGACCGCCATACTAATTGTAAGATTATCTATTGATAAAACTGTTCAATTGTTTGCTATCAATTCTCAACGGACAGAGGCATAAAAGTCGATTTGCACGCCGGCTCGGGGGTGTATTAGAGAGCCGGTGATTCGCAACGCGGACCGTTCGCACGACAATCGGGAGCGAGACGCGGCAACTGGAGCGATTAATATTCAAATGCGCCAGATTTCAGATCTACTGCTTGCGATTAAAACCTCGTTCTGCACGTACCATTCGTTTTCTCGTTCCTCTAGTATTTAACCTTGACTTGATGTGATTTGACACTAAATTGAGTGTTAAATCCGCGGAAACGATTTCGAATATGCTTTTTTACCTTGGACTATTCAATAGCAGGTTTTAATAACAGCAACAAAGGATACTCTCGCTTAAAATAAGTACCCGACCTATGTGGTAGTTATGCACGACTATACTTTAGTGTGCGATATGCAAATCAGAGCATGATATCCACTGCTCGCTTTCGCTTCTCCCTGCGTCGTTTATTTAATATTTTGGGAAAATGCCACCATAAATATCGACCCCCGGCTGTGTATCTTCGCATGAGCTGTATTGTTCGTTCGATTCAAACTTACCGGCCGCATCTTAACCTACATTTATTTAATATCCCTTGAGTTATATGTCGGATCCTGCAATAAATTTTAACATTACTTGAATTGCAATACAGTCGCAACGTTCACCCAGTAATGTGTGGGAAACGGGCGTTCCAACTTTTTCTAATTGCCTTGTGTCGGTTGTACGGTGTGTTATTATTGCGGGGCGTAATGCAACACGGGCCACAGAAGTAAGACGCCTAGCTGTCTCCGTCCAATTTCGTTGTTAATTATCTTCCATCGCCTGGCTGACTGCTCGACGGCACGTCTGGCCCGTAACTGCTGTCTCGAAAGTAGGCAATGCGTGTATGGTGGCTTATGCAGGCCAGCTATTCTTACGAGATATTTTCGTTGTACACCTGCCGGTGTCGGTGACTTATTGATTGATCTGTTATCTATTTTTGTTAACTCACAATTCGCCGCGTCGTGATCCCCTTCAGGATGCCGTACCCGAAATGTTGCAAAGGCATTCCAATTGGTCAGATTCTGCTGTTCATACTTGCTTTCGCTATGGTCGCTATGAAAACAAATAATAACTATAAAACTCCCCTCGGTTTTTAGTTAACCTTCAAACACGAAAAATTAGTTTTGCAACGTTACTGCATTCATATTTGTTGTATACATTATAATTACCAATTAGTTACAATACAGATCGACCTAGTTATTCAATTTCAACAGTTTACCCGATTCTTCCTCATCGATTCCAAGTCAACTTCCGCAACTAATCCACTATCGTATTTGACACAGCCGCTAATTACTGTTGAGGTCACCTACAGAAATGTTTTTATTTCTAACCCGACATTAATTACACTACAAACTTCCTTGAAGATATCGAGGTCGCCATTAATTGGCACTAGATGAAATACTGAACTCGTTAAATTAACGAGTTATATTTCTTGCTCCGTATTTAGTGTTGTTGTTATTGATAACGTTTACATTTTTCTCACTTGTATCCAGTGGGTTGTTCTTTTTCATTGACTTTAACTTAATTATCTCTTTGCATGTCGACAGTCGTTATATCCTTGTCTAAATTGAATTGGTGCTTGACTTATAGCATCTTATTAACCTCTTGAAAGATTACTGCAAAACTTCGAAACTCAAAGACGTGGGTCGTTTAAAATTTAATGCACAAAAACAGTTTTAATTTCAGTATATTAGCAAATCAGTTGTTCGCCGTTAGTTTGAGGCCTAGATGGCAATGCGGCTGGAAAGGTACGTTTATATTCCGGTATTTGGCACATTGCGCTACTCGGAATTTCTCTTAATAAGCCGATTGTTTCTACAGTATGGGATCTTATCTTATCTTATCTTATCGTTGGGGCCCTTTCGGATGCACTTCGACCCATTGGGATCTTTTGTGCCTGCCCCTCCTTTAGCTTACTCCAGGTTCTCCATAACCGATTCCATGTATCGTATTATGTCTCCCTGTCGCAATGCCTTGAAGTCTCCAGGCTCTAGGTACCCGGAGCCGAGTATCTTCATTCTTCGTCTGGTGAGGGCGTCGCAGTAGCACACCAGGTGTTCCACAGTTTCGCATTCCTCTCCACACATTCTGCAGTCGCTGCTGTTCGTAAGTCCCATTTTATGTAGGAGTTCGTTGACTCCTAGGTGACCGGTGAAGACTCCCGTTATAAGTCGGATTTGTCTTCTGTTTAGAAGCCAGAGTTTTTTAGTCCAGGTTTCATTTGGGCACTGTATGAATTGCCGTGAATGCCTTAGTCCCACGCCCGCCTTCCACTCTACTGTGTGGTTCCTGGCAGCGTTTTCCTTAATGGCCGTGTTGATGGTTCCCATTGAGAGTCCCACGAACGGTTCTGGTCCAACGAGTTTTGTGTTGATCCTTTTTCTCGCCATTTCGTCTGCTTTCTCATTGCCGACGAAGCCTTTGTGTCCTGGTATCCAGACCAGTCTAACCTTATTGCGTCTGCCTAGTTTATTCAGTGCTTGGACGCCATTATATACTAGCCTCGACTGCACTTTGTAGGCCGCGAGAGCTTTCAGCGCAGCTTGGCTGTCACTTAAAATATAGATGGTTTTTCCATTAAGGTGCCTGTCTATATTTTCTTGTGCGCATGCAATAATCGCATATGTTTCTGCTTGAAAAACTGTTGCATGCCTTCCCATGCTTACGCTAGTAGCATAGTCTTTGCGTATATTCCCGCACCTGTACCCGTGTCCATTTTGGATCCATCGGTGTACCAAATTAGGCTGTCTTCCTGTGGTGGTTCCAGTCCTTTTTGCCAATCGTCCCTTGTTGGGATTTGGATTTTGTAGTTTTTCTGGAAAACGTACCTTGGTGTCATCTTGTCACACCCCATTCTCAGAAGTTGCTCAAGATGCCTGTTGTATTTTATGTTTAAGTGTCCATTCCTGGTCTTTGATCCCACGTACAGATTTGCTACGGATAGCCTGTGCAGGGACTTCATTGCCTCGGATTGGATCACAATATGCAGTGGTGTAAGGCAAAGTAGTGCCTCCATTGCTGCAGTAGGCGTCGTCCTGAACGCCCCTGTTGTAGCCATGCATGCTACTCTTTGGACTTTCGTCAGGGTATCCTTGCAAGTGGATAGTTTGGTCCGTGGCCACCAGACTACACTGCCATATGTTATGATTGGTTTAATCATCATTTGATAGATCCAGTGCATCACCTTAGGTTTTAGTCCCCATGTTTTGCCATATGTGGATCTACACATTCCAAACACTCTCAGCGCCTTAGTTGTTATGTTATTTACGTGGGTTTTCCAGGTCAGTTCTTTATCTATGGTTACACCTAGATATTTCACTTCGTGGGCCCTTTTAAGTGTACTACCGTATAGTGACACATCTTGGAGGTCATTTATATTCCTCTTTTTCGTGAATGGTATAAATTCCGTTTTACTAGGGTTGATGGAGAGCTCACGTTCGTCACACCATTTTCCTACCTTGTTTAAAGCATTCTGCATGATGTCTGATACCGTCGCTGGGAATTTGCCATTGACTAGTATTGTAATGTCATCTGCATATCCGACTGCCCATATCGGGCCTTCATTTAGTGTTACCAGTAAGGAGTTTACAACCAGACACCAAAGTGTTGGTGAGAGGACTCCTCCCTGTGGGCATCCTTTGGTGGTTGAGGCATATATTTCCTCTCCCAATAATGAAGATAATATGACTCTACCCTGTAGCATGTTATTTATCCATTTGCATATGGTCGGTTCAATGCCATGTAAGCTTGCGGATTCATTTATTGCTTTAAATGTTGTCCGGTCAAATGCTCCTTCAATATCGAGGAAGGCACCCAAACAGAGTTCCTTCTCTTCAATTGCCTTTTCGATTCTGCTAACAACTAGGTGCAATGCAGTTTCCGTAGATTTGCCAGCTTGATAGGCACACTGCATTTCATGCAGTGGATGCCTTTTGAGTGGCCCTTCTCTGATATATCTGTCCACCAACTTCTCTAGAGTTTTCAGGAAAAAGGAGGTCAGACTTATCGGTCTAAACGCTTTGGCATCTTCGTAGTCTGCCTTGCCGGGTTTCGGCAAGTAGGTTACCTTTACTATTCTCCATATATGTGGCACGTGCCCGAAGGCTAGACATGCCCTATAGAGTCTACTCAGGTGCGGTATTAGCACTGTTGTTCCTTTTTGTAGTAGTACAGGGAATATTCCGTCATATCCCGAGATTTAAAGGGCTGAAAAGTGTCGATGGCCCATTTAATTTTATTGTGATCTACTACCTTCTTGGACGTGTCCCAGTTGTGCCGAGTGGTGCTGTGTACTTGCTCCTCAGGGCTGATAGAGTTCCCTTTGAGGTCCTCCTTCTGAAGCATCAGGGCACCCGGAAAGTGTGTCCTAATCATCACTTTTAAGGTATCCATGCCTGAGCTCGTTAATCTTCCATTTTCGTCTCTGACCGTCGTTAGCGGGTTAGACTTTGTCATTGCCATTGCCTTAGACAACCGCATGCCTTCCGAGATCGTTTCTATTTGCTCACAATGATCTCGCCATGCCTTCCTTTTCGCCTTTCTTACGGCCTTGTTGTAGCTCGTGAGTGATTTAGCATACATTTCAAAATTTTTTGTCCGTTTTGCCTCGTTGAAAGCTACCCTAGACTCCTTCCGTAATTTCTCCACTTCCGGTGTCCACCAGGGCAGTTTCTTAGCTAAGACCCTTTTTTCCGGGCAGTTTTTGGTCCATGCTGTGTGTACAGCCTGTACGATCCTGTCCGCCTCAAACTCAATGTCAATGATGGAATTGAGCTTACCTGTGCAGTTCCCCAGTTGTGTTCTGAGGTCGCCTTTATACGCTTCCCAGTCCGTGTGCCTGGGATTTCGCCTTACCACAGACGGAATCGTAAAGTCCGTTTTGTATTTAAAACATATATACCTATGATCCGACAGTGACGTTTCATTAGATACATGCCATGAGTCAATTTTATTTGCAGTTTTGTTAGAAGCTAACGTTAAATCAATTACCTCACCTCGTCTAGAGTTTACGAAGGTTGGGCTATTGCCTTTATTAATTATTTGTAAAGAAGAGCTCACCAGAAAGTCCATTAACCTCTCTCCTCTCCTGTTGACGTCTGAGCTGCCCCAGATGACATTGTGAGCGTTAGCGTCGCACCCTATGATTAGGTCAGCGTCTGCTCCGCCTCCTTCAACCAGTTTTCGCAGCTCCTGAGATGCTGGGTCCACCGCTTCATAGGGTAGGTAGGCCGAGGCTATGACAACGATCCCCTTCCTGCCCTCCCCTCCTTTATGGATCTTTATGCTGGTAAGATCCCTAGAACAGAAATCATTTAGAGGAATTGCATCTATGCCATTTCTGACGTAGATACAGGTCCTCATGTTATTATCAGAACATCGGTGAAACAGTGTACCGCCGATTCCGCCTAGACCTCTAATCTCACCTTTGTAAATGTATGGTTCTTGGATTAAGGCAATATCGAATTTTTCGCATTTAAGCTGCCTCGCCAGAAGGGCGGTAGCAGCCTTGTTGTGTTGCAAATTTATTTGTACACACCTTAGTTCTCCCGCGCCGGCGTCTACAGTACTTCAGCCCCACCATCAGTATGGGATACACGACCTTCATTATCTGAACCTCATCCAACGTTGATTACGATGTTGTACACGAACTTCATATTTACTAACGAAATTACCTTCGAATCCAATTATTATTCACAGTTGGGCATCGAGTGACATTTACTACTAGGAAAACAGATTTATTGCCATGTGAACTATTTGTAGAATACAAGAGGGTAAGTATTAAATAATTTATCAGTTTTTGTCGATCTCTTAACGGATTGACAGTTGTCGCGTGCGTTGCTTCACAAATACAATGAGACGACAAATTAAATGCACATAAAAGGACTTAGCCTTCACGCACATAAAACCACCGCATTATCAGAGCCTCTAAAATCTGGTACGAGAACGTTAGTGGAATTTATAATGTTACACGGTACAAAAGCATTTTAGTGCAGTTTAAAGCGAACTGCGACTGTGTTGCTGAATTCATTTAAATTTTACTATGTTTCTTCAATGCGAGCATTTGGCTCTCGTAATCACTAATCTATTATGAGTTTTTTTTACGCAACCATACAATTACGATGAGTCACTTAATAATAAGGTAATCGTGACATAGAACATGTAATTTTGTGTGAGATTTATAACATGAATTTTCTTACAATAATTATAGTAATCATAAGAGAGTTTGCCGAAATAAAGAGATTCATCGTGATCCTACACATAGATCATTATTTTGTTGAACGCTTGTCCATATTGTAGCCGTTCATCTGGAAGTCTAGTTACGTAATTCAAATTCTAAACAATATTGGATTTTAAGTGCTACAAGAAATGTAATAAAAATAATTTAGTTCTCCTTTTGTTTTTATCAATAGCAAATCTTTCAGTAAAATAGTCCCGTTACAAAGTTGAAAAAAGAGTGCAGTTAAATTCAGCTTTAGTATCTACTTTAGCTGTCTAAAACTATAATGATGATGTTTGCAGTGTTGATCTATCTTTTTTGCCATTTAGCACTGACAAATAAAACACCGTTCTCGGCACTTGCTTGCTTTGAAATTATATTAATAATACGTTTTCAAATTGCCTTTCAAACTGTATTAGCTCGAACGCTGTTTTTTGCCCACCACTATTACCGGTCGTTTGTTTTTATTCAATCCCATTAGTATTGATGTGACAGCTCGCTTTAAGGGCTCAGGTCTGGAAAACTTTTTCTTTTTATTATATGTCTATCAGAGTTTTATTCCCTGCTACATTTTTATTTGATATATAAATGGATAATATTGAACTGAATTAGAGATTCATTCTTTGACGTACTTACTACAATAAAAATACTGTTTTGTAGTGGAAATGTGAAGTTTATATTTACTTGTCGTTATCGCCACAAATGAATATGTAAGACGCAAATACAATAACTATCTCGACCTTGGTAGGTGCCAACGTGTATAGTAAAGATGCTGTTATATTTGTACATTTATATCGAAATTGGCTCCAGAATTCAATGCAACAGTTGTTGGTTAATTCTTAGTTTCCTTTGTTCGTACTTTATGCTCATTAATTACTTATGTATAGTGACTTATATACTTGTGTAGCATTTATGAACTACCTACTAGGAAAGTGTGATTGAGGAAATCTTGATTTTTTTAGATATTTACTAAAAAGTTTATTTTATGAGTTACCCAATTTTTTTTGGGTTTTTTGATAATTTCACACTAAATAAGTTTCACTTAAAGTTCACGTTTCAGTTTTCAATAAGTTTCACATTTTACGCAAAAGATGTCGCGGAGACCAACTAACTAGCAATGAATTAAATTCTCGGCCGCTTCAATGAGTTTTTTACTAAATACTTGCCTTTATAATTGTCAGCATTTCCTGACGACACTGGTACGTTAATCGGTCCAGGCCATCAATGTAGGCCTTCCTAAGCAAAAACAGTACGACTAGAGTTTCCTCAATGTCTTTTTTTTTTCTACTCCTTTGATTTCCGATTAGATCGCTTCAAACGAAAGGAAGTTCATAATTTCATATTTAATGTTCTTTTTGCTAATTTCTTAACGCTGTGTGGTATTATGATAGACTTATAAAGAATGTCTTCGAATCCAAATGAGGTAAATGTACATGTTCTATGGCATTCACCCTTTAGAACGAAATGTATTCACGTATAATTAAATTAACAAGATCAACAGTTCAAACGCCTTCATAAACGTCTTGTCCCTGTTCTGTCGTACGCGAAATGTGATTGTCTCAAGTCAACCTCGTCCCGTGGGGTTGGATCACACTACACTGTTTACATACTGTTTACGTTTACTACACTTTTTTTTTGTGTAATTTTTTTGTTGATGTCTTTGTGACCGCTTTTGTTTTAACTATTAGTTAACTCCAAGATTAATGTTTCGTCAGTAAAAAAACAATCGGTTTTAATTCTGTAGATTAATTTATTTCGAAATTCGTTCATATTTATAAAGGTGACTAGAATAGGAGCTTTATGTTTAATGTGTTACCTTTTTTGTATCAATAACATACATCTGAACGATACCAAAATGAGATTTATTTATTTTCTTAAGTGGATAAATGTCGCCCAAGAAACTCAAATCCAAAATCTCTTATCCTTATTTTAATTACCGACATTACCTATACATTTATAGCTAATGTATTTGAAATGTTCTCACGTATTTGCCAACGGAGATGTTTCCTTTGACCGACGGATGCTTTTGTCGGAAGATATACTTTTTCGAGATTGATTTCTTGTCTTCTGACGCGATTAACTGTTATAAATGTGTCTATTTATAGTACCTATGTAAAATTATAAACTGTTTATTGTACAACTAGCGGCCCCGGCAGACGTCGTCCTGCCCGTCTGATTGTTTCATCAAAGATCTGTCAAAGCCTTCTGTCACTTCTTCATAAGGCTTCATATTTTCCCCGTTTTTTACACAATTTCCACTGTTTCTTCGCTCCTATTGGTCGTAGCGTGATGTTATATAGCCTAAAGCTTTCCTCGATAAATGGTCTATCCAACAAAAAAATGAATTCGAACCCGTAGTTCCTGAGATTAGCGCGTTCAAAAAACAAACAAACTCTTCAGCTTTATAATATTAGTATATAGATAAAACATTTGCATTTGAAAGTCAACGCATAAAAACATTTACGTAAATTGACATTACTAAATTAGACTATTTAGAAATGTGGACCAAACTCAAGAAATCAACATAATAATGACTTTTGAAATCAAATTTAAGATAACCGGCTTATAAATTGTCAATTTAAGTATTTCAGTGGCTGACCTTGCTGGTGACGCGGGAAAGGAACCAATAAAAAAAATATATTAAAACCGACTAATGTGCCCGACTCCTATATTCCCTTCTGTGTTGATGCGGTTATCGACTGGCGGGCCCTCGTCACATTACCCACGACTGCCCATGCCGCCGTCTTTACTGCCCCGGGCACTTGCCAAAATTCCTCTCCCATGCTATTAGGATCAACGAAATACACCCACTTAGACCGCAAGTGTACTTTTAACAAACGAATCTTAATGAACGATGAATAAACTGAGATTTTTAACGCCCAATCAAACGAGACGTTGAACCGTTTTTTTTTGCGCGATGATAAAAATACACAATGAATATGCTCGGTTTTACTAATCGGCTGTCGATGTGTAAGACTTTTCTGAGTTTACTAACGTTTTAATCGATCTTTGTCGCTTTATAACCACGCTGTACGATGACCGTAGGGCACTTAACTTCTCTTATCGGATAAGGTTGTACCTAAACGTATAAACAAAATGTATCAGCGTGATAAAATGAGTGCAGTCTGTCTTCAAGTCAACATAGACAAAGCAACGACCGTCGTCGCCTTTTAGTTTCATGCGTGGAAGGTTACATACGGAGAGAAAAAATGTTCATTATTTATTCTTCAAATTAGTAAACAAAATTTCCATCAAGTATTTGATTTATACAGCTCTTATGCACGCACCGTCGCAAGAACTAAAAGATGAGAGCAACAAAAACAATCTCACTTACCAGCAATGTTGGCACAATAATGATGTCACACGTCTAATATAGTGTATCTGCTTATGAAGATAACACGCTATTAGGTTATTCACCTTACACAAGGCTCATTGTGCCAGTTGAAACATCGCATGATAAAATACAATGTGAGTATTCAATGTTCGCCTATTTTGAAAGCCACATAAGTAGGTACAAAGTACAGTACACGTACAGTTCACGGCCTCCGCTTTTGTACATGTTTTGATAGATTTATGAGCTGAAACCTTGATCCACGCTCAGTTAAGGAAACGAGGGCACATGCTAGAGAATTTGAGTCAAATATTCCCCCGCACTTCGCTTCAGGCCTTCCATACGCTCCAATAATAAACCCATAATCTGATTTATCACAAATATTATAAGCCTACAGCAGATGTTAGTATAAAGCGCGTAATGTAAAACTTTTCCCTGTAAAAATGTGAAATTCTATCCCCTGCATTTTACGAGAAAATTTTATTTCCACCGTCTATCGCTCATCTTAGATCCTCCTTTCACATTTATGACTCTTGTTAGTATATTATCTATTCCAAACGCCATTTGACATTTTGACCCCTTCTAAATGCGTTTCCACGAAATCGAAACAGCCCTATACGTAGGAGGAAATTTTCTTAATATTTTACGTCAAAGTTGCAGCGAAATAATTAATGTGACATTATTTACGAGCCAAGTGTTGCCGAGTAAATAACGAGCGGTGATTAGTTATTTGTTTGTAGTGTTCATACGCTATTATCACCAACGCCACGTGCAGTCAGTGAATCATCCTTTTCAGTATTGTTGTATTTTTATCTTTATACAAATTATCGTCTACAGAATGATGAAATTATTTTATCTTCCTTAATCAAAGAATTCATAAGATAACTTCTACGCACCTGTTTTATCATCCAGACGGGAATTAAAGTCGTCACATTTCGGGACTACTCTTATCTCTACAACCATGCCATGAGTTAATAAGTTTCCGTCTCATTATTTTCTAAACGATACATATTACCATCTCATTGGTCCTCAGATCAATTTGAATAATGACGCAACGAGTCCGACCGACATGGAAGATTGATTTAATCATCTATCTGTTTATCATCGAGTTACGTAACGTCAGCGTAACATCCCGACCACTTTCACTCCCCCCTCGCGACCTCTGCCACGAAAGTTGCGAACTCCCACCGCATCCGGCTATGAGCACTTAGACCTTTCACACTAACCCCGTGTTTATTGCCAGATTATCTGCCTTCGCTAATGTACGTCCAACATTATGAATACTTTAAATATTGCTTATACTAATGAACTTAACAAAGATTTTACAAGAAAACGGGCAATTTGTACGATGATCGACAGAAAAATCGATTTCACGTATATCGATGTCACTCGTGATTAAGCAATTAAATTTATGGTTCCATTAGAAGTTTAGCTGAAAAAGTATTTTAATCGTCACGAGCACGCGTGAATTTCTCGTGTATTTCTGTTTCACCTAAAAACCATTTCCCATGTTGCGTAATTTGTGTCTATATATATAAGAGGCGCACGTGTCTCAACTCTCACGAGTGTCATTCTTTCGATTTCACAGTAGTCGGCGTTCGATGCGATTCGCTTTTTCCGCATTTCGTTTAAGCTGAGTGAGGTGTCAAAAGTCAATCACGAATCACTTTCCCATGGGACCACCATATTAACACCATTCTTGCTTATTGGTACACTTTCGTATTTCGTGCTCACGACACGACTTGCCTCTGCAAATGAGATTTGTTGTTCCTGTTAGTATTTTTATGGTTAGCATTAAACTTGCTGCCAATTTATTGTTAACTGAGATTGTTACTTATTAAAGAATCACATTCTGATCTTTCCGATGATTTTGACCAACTTTTATATATCGAAATTAATGAATGTTAATTTCTATAAGTAGGTAATCACGTATATATGTTTTATAATATTATCTACCAAATTAAGAATATATTCCTTTTTATATTTATTAATAAATTACAATACTAAGTCCATTTCACTTTCAATCCATCGTATGATCTAATTTAATAGTCATTACCAAGAGTCACTTAAGTCTTATTCTTGTCGACGACGAAATGGACCGACATAAAGTAGCAGCTTATCTGTAATTTAGTAAATAAAGTAAAAGTTTGTAAAATGCATGCTAATGTTCTATTGTTACTTTCGACAAAATCATTTCACCGTGGCGCCTCGTAATGCGGTGGATCGAGGCCAAATCAGTAATGTTTTTTTATCAATGTATTACAGTGCACAAGAAATAATGACTTCAGTGTTTGCTTTCTAAATTTCTCTAAAAATTTGATTACATCATAGTCGATTGCAATTAAGATTTTTTTTCAGTACAAAAAAATACTAATACCATAAAATTTACATACGAGTATAAACAGTCCCTCAGATCAATAATAACAGCTGATTTATAATTATCTAGCTGACCTCTGGTTGCACGGAGTATCTCGTAGCGACCAGCCCCATGCGCTCACGTATTCTGCATCTTATTTAGCTGCTTCTGCTTGACCAGCGATCAACGTTTTCGAAAATGCATTTTATGATAACACACTCGGGTACTGTACCTACTCATAAGAACATGAATTGTTTGGCTTCAGCAACAAATAGGTTTAACAAATACTTACGTTGTTACTTCCCAGTTCCGTTCACTCCTTACGTCTTTAATGCGTACTCCGTGTGCCTTGGTTATAGCCAGGTATAATCTACGGGCGGGCTTACCATCACAGTCGGAATGACATGTCTGAGCCGTTTTCGACATGGCCCTACGTCCACAGATATAGCGACATTGCCATTTGTGACATTTGATGGAAGATTATTCTGTTTACATGCGAATGCTCTCTGGCCCTCTACTTGGATATAACTGTATATACGTATTTAAGCAAGTTATCCTGTGCGTAAATCTGAAGAACATCGTTTGGGCTCTATGACTCAACGTTGTTTATTCCACCGAACATGGTCAAGTTAACCATACTCATAGTATTTCATTGAGACGTTCTCAAATTAAAACTAAAGGAAACGTCATCGTCAGCCTTCCTTACGCTGTCAGGTGACAGATGATCATAGGCTATTTACCAAATCATTACTCACGACTCTCCACCGGGACCATTAGTCGTCCGATCTGGCAATCAATCAACGCAGTGTTTACCGATCATCAGTTCGTTCACCTCGGCATCAAGGTCTTATGTTAAGCAATATTTTCGCGTCCCAAGCAACCCACACACGCACGATGATGCACATTTCCAAGTACGATGCACTAGGTGGAGGAATGAGAGCGCGTGATGCGAATGCGAAAGCGAATATCTCTCGAGCGTAGATCTTATCCGAATGTAAAACCTCCTAACCACTCCCTTGTGAAACGGAGCGGACAAATTGAATTTCTCGATAAAGCCCTATACCCTGAATTCCTCTTATAGTGAAGAAAGATTGCGCCGACTTTAAAAACCAATAAACTGTAAATTGATGCTCAGCTCGGCGGTGACAACAACTGCGATCTCGTAACAGCGAATGGCTGCTATGCATTTGTTTTCTACAAGGCAATTTCAGACAGGATAGTGTGCAATGTTCAATTAGCTTTTAAATGTCTTCTAACTATTCGGTTCATTGGTCTTACCCGTTGAAAAGAGTCCATTAGCAACAAAATGGTATATCGCGCAATAGTATTTACGACGTCTACAGCTCCACTTGATGGCTCCTTGTAGCTACTAATGAAACTCTCGTACAGAAGCTGTTTGCCCGCTACCAACCGTTATTCACGACTTGAATATAAATACAGATAGATACAGGATATATTATTATAGGTATAAAACCATACGAAAAGTGTATCCGGTTGCTGACCCCATCAATTAAAAAAAAGTAGGCGTGTTATTATAATTGTACATATTTTAACACATCAGAACTATCGGGAAAAATAACTTCGTTCAATCCCAAAACCATTTAAGATCCCTGCGTCATTGCTATTCAAATATTTGAACACCTCTAACAACCTCCAATCGGTAATAATGATTCCATTTTTTATTTTTCATCGCAGTCACAATGCAATAGTTATTTCCGTTGTCACGCGAAACATTTTCATAACAATGATAGGACGGGATAGGTTCGTCGGTAGCATTGTAATTTTCCGAGTCATTAAATCTTGTCGGATACTCATAAAGACTCCCCACGTGGGCAAGCGCGCGCTGGTTTTTTGCCTGGTAGCACATCGTCCATCATTGCACGTTTATTTATTATCACTCTGGCCTTGGCCGTGAACGGTCGCGAGGACACCACAGCGTGGGCAGAGCGATGATTACATACAGAGTTAGTCGCGATGTGAATTGAGATTGACGCGACAAAAAATGCACATTGTACTCGCCGCCAAATGGCCCGCACCGCGCCGTCGCCCAATCAACAATATTTGAATCGTACCAGCGCAAAAACTAAATGAACGTATTTAAGAGGAAGTATATACTTACTCGCCCATTTCGTTAGACTTTAAAGACCCTTCAAAGAAAGTTTTGAATTAAATCTTAAGAGTATGTTGAGTTAAGGAATACAACAAATGTCCATAAAATTTCAGGCGGATAGATTGTTTGCTCTTTCATCAGATTAGGTATTTGCCAGGCAGAAGAAAAACATTGTCGTGCTTTGGATTCTGTGCCAATCACTACGAGATTTACAAAAGCAGCCCCCTGCTGAGGTCGTCGAAGCTTGACGGTAAATGATCAAAAATAGCGTAACGCTAAATAATGGAGCCGTGATGTCATCCCATCAGTAATTATTGTAAAAGTTCGTGACCATCGCACGCTTGAGTACCTAACACACGTATGGAATAATATATCGTCGGGCAAATGTACTACGAGCGCCGGGAACCGATCCATATCTTAATGACTCCTCATTCTATACTAAATAGTTGTATTATTTATTGCCAGTATATTAGTGAAAGCAAGCTATTGCCGTCATCAGAGAGTTAACTAAATCGACCTGTCTATATTGTCGTGTTAACTGTTTTGTTTACAGGATATGATTAAACATTAGCGGATTCGATTGGATATGCTGGAGTATTGACGAGACTAATCGTTGAGTTAAATTGGGTCAATTGCATCAATCGCCAGGTCGTTAGGACCGCCTACAGCCGCCCGTCGGCGCACGCGCTCCGTTCGACAATCGTACATCCGTTCCTACTTACTACTCAATTTGTCTTTATACTCTATAGTTATGTCAAACATTTTCATGTAATTACTAAGAATACATTTTTCTACAAAATACTGCCTTATTACAATTAAGATTGCAGCAGGGCGATATTATTATTTAAATAGTGTACATTCTTTACTTACGTAGAAATCGTGACGTTAAGTGATTTTGTGGTTACATCACTCTGCTTTCGCGAAAATACTTACATATACCTAAATATTGCCTTTGTGATAAGATCACCGCCTGAGGTCAATGTCCTACACTTACGCATATAACTTGGATGCCACGCTTAATGATTTATAACATGCTTTTTGAGATAATGCGTAAATGAGAAGTGTAAATAACGAGTCGTCATAAAAATACCGACACTGACGCGATCAAGTTAGGTATGTATATGTTTTTAGTACCACAGACGACACGTTCATTGCCAGGGCTTCGTCAACGATCTGTCCATTTGGCAGATCGACCTGGAAATAACCAGCCGAATGCACCTCACGTATAGAATAAACAAAACATTGTATTCGTCAATGTCACATTAAGAAAATGGAAACAGATGTGATGGCTTCATAAAGCCGGCCGGAGCTAGTAGATTAGATATTCGCGTGCGTTGAGAAGTCGCCTCACGCAGACCAGCACGATCCGCTCGGCGAGTGACACTGTATTTTCGCTCGTAAATCCAGAAGGACAATGGCAATGAGTTGTAAACTGCTCGGTCACGTATACTGACTGGGTCCTTTATTAAACGCGTGCACGAAATGTCGAAGAATGAGCTGAATACGTTCAGACGGTAACTCCTAAATTATTTTATACCACGACTCCCACTTTGGTCAACTCGAATCGCTCTCTAATTTCTACATATCGGGCGTTGTAAAGTTTTTGCACTAGCTTGTGATGTGATGCAATAGACTCGGATACCGGTTTTTGCACGATTGGCTCCCCGGCGTCTGGCGAAGATGTTATAGTCAATGGACTGAAAACGTTTTGCTTGGAATTGATTAACCCCGTGGCCCCGGGGAGTTTCATTATTGTTTATATACGTTATGTAAAAGTCTAGACTTAATAATATCTATTTGCTATATTAATAATATACGAATAAACTTTTATCTCCCTTGTCTATTCAAATTACATTTATCTCGTTAAACGCAAGCATACAGTACAGGTTGTTTTGATGTAAACATCAGACCGGAAACATGTTATGTAGATTTTTGCAGTGATCATAGATAAAAGTGGCTCCTGTTTTGCAAATGTCGACTCATATCGCGCGAGCGTCTTCACAGTAGCTCTCGAACGGGGAAAGCCTTATCTCTGGTATCGGAGCGCGAACAATGTGAAGAGTGTGTCGATGTTTATCACCAACAACCTATCTAGCGTTCATTCGACTTTCACTCAATTCGCCACTCGTATGTTGCTTCTTGCACCACTTTGCCATTCGACTAGGCTCGTCTTGTTAGCGCTGTCTTAACTCGTGACAAGCAGAAGAGTTCTCTCGTGAAAGTTGCGACATTGCGAATCGTGTTTATGCGGTTCATTTCTACAAATGGCAATAATGAAACCTCGTAAACCCGACAGGAGTGAACGACCTCCAGTTTGTATTGTTTACGTCCAAATATGTAAAGGACGCTCCTTTCCAGCAGACGGAGTATTTTTTAACACTAAATATTCAATAAGAGATCCGTGAAGGCGCATTGTAACGCTGTGAGCTATGCCCGTTCAGAGGGCGCCGGTCGCGCATGTTAAACCGAGCTTGTCGTGATTTAGTGCAGGGCCGCGGCTTGCACGCAGCCCACGGCCCTAATTACAAAGTGTAATGAGACGACGCCGCGACGCCCGCGCCCGCGTCCGCTGCATCGCACCGGCTTGACGCCTCTGCTCACCGAATCATCTACCTACACCAGATAAATATTTGTTCTCTTCACGTACACTACAACTACTATTATTTTGTAATCATTTATTTGCTTTATTAAGCTCATTATCTGTAACTTGTATCGTGTACAGCCTACGTACTGGAACTAACAAGAGCAAAATAAACTTATTGCTAAAGCTTCTTGAGATAATTCCAAATGATAAATTCGCCTTAGCGGCTGCTAATTTCGTAGCCCCAGGGTTAGCAGTTGAGGTTCTTGTTATTAATCAACACATTTAGCAAAGTCAGATTGTCAGCAGGAGCGTTAAACTTTAATGAAAAGGCTTGTCCATAATTTTTTACTCCCATTCATTGAAATCTCGTTGTGAATACATTGTCATCAATCATGTTACGGTGTTCTCTAAACAAAACTGTCTTTGCCCGTAAGATATTCAACTGACACCCACCGGAACAAGTAACTTGAATCTGTTAAGCACTGCGTTTAACCTTAAGTTACCTACAACAGAGCACTTGGTAACAAATACGTCATATCTTATCACGAATCTAATCTCGGGTACAACTCATTAAATCACGATGGCTGGGTTTGAATTAATTTTTTGTGGCGTCCATGCCGGTTAATAGATTATGTATCTGTAGCCACATCAAAAAGCTATAATGGTTTGCTTAGATTATTACATAATTTGTGAACGAGACGAGCGTTTCATTATACCCATTTCCGCACGAACGGACTCAAGTTTGGTTGACTACTTACTATCTATGCAAAAAGTAGTATTAACGAATCTTACCTACTTTATTCGGCCAATTCTACGTAACAGAGTTCTCGTTTTGTAAAAAGCAAGCCGTTCGTAAAATGAACATTTCGAACTGGATTCTGGCTGACAAGGTTCAAGATCCATTTGTGTACAGAAATACTCGATAGCGCTTATAACATTGAGTGGCTGGTCAGAACTCAGAAGCGCACAGGTATATCCTGTTAGATATATCTTATGTCACAGACGCCGCGACATGATTGCTGCCGCCGGCGTTTCAGATTAAAGATAGAACAGACAAATTCTCACAATATATTAATCTTCATACGTTTGACAGGCCACTCGGGTCTCTTATCCATCATCAATTAATACGTCAGCATTACAACCATGTTAATACACGCCTAAAATTCCTACCATAATTCACACAAAAAGTTATCAATTCATCTCAACCAAAATTTTATGCACTGATTGAGTGGTTTTTTTATATAGATAACGCTTTTAATCATCTAATTGAATCAAAGTGGTTGTTTCACCGGTGCAGAGTTAAGTAAAAATATTTCAAATAACCGCAAGGTTTTACAGTATGTAAATGTAGAATGCTCGGTAAAAATCAATGGCGTCACTTTAGGGCTGAGGCTGGCTGCATAATTTCCTTGTCACTTTTTATTGGACGGGGAATATGCAATGAGTTTCTGTATATATCGGCTGTATCGCGTCTACGCTATACGAACCACAAATAAGCCACCAATGAAAAGTCTTTTAAACTTGACGATGATTATTGCATTACGTAATTAAAATTATCCTTCAGAATTTTTGTTATACTTATTTATAATAGGAGAACATAGAGCTCTTTTGATATTGGGATCTGGATACGATATTTGTATAAAATTACGATTGTGTCTTTTGCTTCAATAAAGTTTTCCAAGATAAAATGTAAGTAAATCCCGTGGAGTTAAAGTTTAGATTGGAATCTTTCTAACTTTCCGTCGTTGCGATTTACCTATAAAACCCTTCTTTAAAATTGTGGGTTTTTAATGCTAATTCACTAGCTGATGATATATCAAGGTGTTTTTTTGCAAACAGACTTGTTTGCATTTAGGTTGTTTTTCAGGAGATAACCGTCAATTGCTAGGTACAGTTCGGATACCGTTGCCACGGACACTGCACCATCACTGTTATGCTAGAACTTGTGATTTAACGCTCGATTTCACGTTTTAGTGTGCGTACCGCGAAGAACAATAGACCTAGGTTTTTTAGCTGTCTTTGTTCAAACAGTACCAAATGTAAATCGAACCCCGGAGATGTTGGCGAGCGATTGCATTATCAAACGAACAACTTTTTGCTCCCTCCGCAAATTATGAGGGTTCGCTTAATGCTATTGCGAAATATACGTCTTTAATTGAGTATAAATTTATTACCAACTCTACTCGGGCACGCGGCACGAACAACAATAACGGTATGGTTATTGTTAGCTTTTTGCGATTGTACGGAAGCTCGCAAATGAATTTTTTTATCGACATTCGATGGATCCGTTGTTTGAAATTAATACTGGGCAGACGGTCGGTAATCTTTTAACGCTTGTTTTTCTTTTGTTTCAGTTACTGCCACTTTACCACCGCAGAGGCCTTGGATACCTTTGACGAGACCCAACAGAAGTCGTCCGACTTGTAAGTATTCTTATTTCACAACAAACTACCACCGGCGACGTTATTTCGTTACTAAAATTGCGTTTGAGCGATATCATCTCGGCCAACACATTTTAATTTGCAAAGTAATACCTTACACGATGTTATGGGATTCTTAGCGAGTGTGTCATTAATAAAGTGTCATAGTGGCACGAATGGGCGCGGCGCACGCGGCCCGTCCCATAAATATAATCAACCGCGGTCCGCCCCGCCATCACTATGGTAATGTTCCCATACGAGAACTTCGGGATACGGGATCGGTCCCGATCGTGACTCCGCACCATGAATCTTTCATACGTCGTATTCCCGTTATTCCGTTGAATTGATAACGTAATGTTTATAAACGACGCGTTACAAACTTTCTATTTGAAACTGGAATATAAAAAGTCCTACGTGGTCGCGTCATGGTTTAAGGATTGAATTGTGAAAGCTGCTTCCAAAACACATTGCAACCCCCGAAGTTTAAAACTTGTCTGGATTGCTTTTAGAAATGCCGGGAGCGTTATGAAAAGTCTGAAAGGTTTCGCTTCTAACACGTTACAAATTTTAAATATAAATTCCTGACAAATCCGTTCGAGTTTGCTATAAATATGGCTAGGAATCTAATGCTGGCGATGTTGACGTGATAGCAGCATGTTTTCTTTTATTTTATTAGGTGCTTATCCGATGCCATAATCGTTTCTAACGTCAAATAAAATGTTGGGAGAAAACTTCCACACCTGACCATTTTCATAAATAACCTCTTCGTTGATGTAACCCTAACGGACGTTAATGATGGTATCTAACCAATTTATATTCATTTACAACATTTCTCGTTATCATTATTCGTCTTATTATATAAAAAAAAGATTTTTAAATAAAATCGTTTATTCAAGGATCATGCTATTATAATCCAACAGTCACGGTCAAATGGTAGACAGAGGAAATACCCTTGGTCACCATCTGCGACCCAAACAATGCACAATGAAACGTCGGCTGCGGCCTCATTGCATCCGTGAACCTTTAATCGATCGATCGATCCAATAAATCTGAATGCCCTCCTCCGATACTAATCTTCGTGTCAACTCATGTGTCACGCCAATACCTGCCGTTATGAACGTGACCTTACAGACCCTCGATGCACTGCCAAAGGAACGGCTTGAAGTTTTCAAGTATCCACTTGCAACTTGAGCGTTTGTTTAGGACGGAATTTTTACAGCTCAATGCTTACGAAAGAGCGTATTGGAGATTCGAACCACTGAACACCAAAGCATACCTTCCATATTTAACGGTCTTAAAACCTGTCGCCATCAGTTCTTCAGGGTTTTTTAAAAATGTTTTGTTGGCCATAATTCTTGAACAAGAAGGAAAAATGCTAAAACTGTTTTGTAGTACTGACATAAAAATAGATAAGTAACTTGTCTGTTATGCGATACTTTTACGATTGTTCTCTTACTATATCAAAATGTCTCCCGCTTTACAGCCGAGTGTCACAATTCATGAGTTATGCGGTGGACACAAGACAAGTGTCGCTTTATTTATTTGACAATAAAATGTATTTATTTCATGTGACCGTCCATGATACCAATGCGATATAATATTCATGCTTACTGAACACAAATTGTTTTCAAATATGTCGTAAAACAATAAACCGGTTTCATGTATTTATCGATAGCTTTTCTGAAATATTATTAGCTATAAAGTCGGAGTAAGAGCGTGGGTTATCAAAATTCAACGCAAACGAGATCGTCTTTTTCGGCCCCTGCAAAAACTCATCTCGTGGCATACGCGATGTCTTTTTGCGATGTGAATTCTTGTTTATGTTTTTTTGTGTTTTCGAACCCTCGATATTAAACCGCAACCCCGCCGAGTGTCGGAACTCGTGGCTTTAACCCTAGGCTGGGGATTACGTTGATGACACTCCACGCTGCTAAAACTCAGTCGTAGCGCCGCATTTGCGAGAATTTTCAAGTGCATCGGCAAAGTTCGTTCCACTGAAGAATCCTAGTCTCTTACGATCAGTGACGTAATCTAGTATTGGTTCTTTTGTTTCTAGATACCTGTAAATCCGGACGATTCCTTTTATATATCTATTTTTAATATTCTGTGTCCGTCGTAGGCCCGTTCGCGTTCCGCTAGTCAAATATGACAATCTTTGGCAGCCGTTACAATACATCATAGATATGGTTGTATTACAACCTTGTCACATAATATACAAAGTGCCCACGTAATGGCATCGCCAATAAACCGACGGCTATGCGCCTCCCTCCATTGTATTCAGATGCCACAATACCACCACTTTTATTTATTTAATTTCTCTAATTTTGCGTTTAGTTTGCGTCTTGATCGATAAAACAAAAACTGATTCGAATTCTAAAAAGGCACTCGAGCTTTTGCATGCTATAAGTCATTCGCAGGTCTGATGCGGTTCTGGAGTTAACTGCAATTGCATTTACCCATTGCGCGTGATTAATGTGCCTTCATGAGTATAACGCGTTTCGTACTTCCCGCACACGCCCGACGTGTATCGTGTATTCCTCGCGTACAGGAATCCTCGTGACTCCTATTTGATTCGACACACACTGTACCGTTTCATAAGGTCCTGTTAGTAATTTGTCAGTTTAACCCTTTCCAATTGATGTATTTGACCCGTTTCACCTCTGTCGACTGGCCGTATTATTGATACCTAATATAAATTTACGGACATGTTTTTCTTTGCTGCTAACTTGTTAGTACGTACCTATATAATGGAATGTTTTTTTATGATTTCGCTGTCGCGAATGTAATTTATATATTCTAGAAGCTATTCTTTGTTACTTCAATTTATTCGCGACGTCTTACAATTACCTGATACATATAATTTAGAAGAATATTACATGTAATCAGACCAAATGCGTCAAGTATAATCACAGTGTACTGTCGTTTATTGTGATGTAACTATTGGCCAGTCACGCCATTATGATTCAACTTGTTTACTGTTTCTATTGTTTCATGTTTGTTTCAATTAGCCACGTGTGCTAATCACCGTACCCTCTTTAAATTACTCTATTAAAATAATAACTCATTAAGACCCTATTTTATACACAACTAGCTTCTGCCCGCGACTTCGTCCGCGTGGAACTCCTCCTTTTTTGCAGTCGGTTAAAAACTAGCCTATGTTCTTTCTCGGGCTCCAGACTTTCTTTGTACCAAATTTCATTAAAATCGGTCCAGTAGTTTTAGCGTGAAAGCGTAACAGACAGACAGACAGACAGAGTTACTTTCGCATTTATAATATTAGTAGGGATAGTAGTAAAAATGTCAGCCTGTATCATATAGCTACTACGCTATTAGTCACCAGGGACGCAACTTTAGAAAGTCTAAATTGTAGAAATACTGCAATTCATAAGCCAAGTATAATTTGCCAATAGAAACGTCTGCAAAGTAAGGTAATAATTAGAACAGATGTACGCTCCCATCAGACTCGAGCCATATGTTGCAGCTATCGTTGCTCCATGTTAGAAATAGGGCCTCGATTCACCGCAATTATAGGCTTTCTTATGCAAATTATTATGAACGACTACGGCTAGCACACTCTGCATGGAATGCAGCGCCGTGAAATGTTTTGCACCCACTCTATGATTAACATTGTTTGTTTTTGTTATTTTTAAAACCGCCTTACATCGTTAGTGTGAGCTAGTCAGAATCACAAATTAGGGGTTTACATGTTTTACAATTTAATTAGCTATAAATCGCATAATACCAACTCCATTAGCTAAACGTGAGCGACTCGGCAACAACCTCCGCTTTTACATTTGAACCCCCGCTAACAACGTCTTGTTAGCACCTATTGAGAGTTCTTACGTCATACCGCCGATTTGCGCCGCCGGAGTCTGCACGTACTGTGATCTAATGAGATCTTTACAACGCCAATTTGAAACGAGACCTTTTATTATTATTAAACTGTTTTTAATGAGCAGAGTGTTTACTCTGCACTAAAACGGTATCGACGGTACATGAACACGTTTAATATCGAAGATGTATTACGTCAGCAAGGCTCCAGTTAATGATTGATGCACATATCAGTCATTAATAGTATTTCCTGCAACTGTAATGCATTGACTATTTACTCTGTGAAATGCTTATTGGGTTAAAGGGTCCTTAACGTTGTCACGGAGCCTATCTGCGTATCACAGTGACAACGTTATTTGTCTCTTTGCTAGAATATGAGCAATTTTACGTGGGCTGCTGGAGCCGTGGATAAAAACCGGTGCTTTGCGGTGCGGCACGATCGCGGCAGACACACCCACACTCGTCGTGACATGCTTCACTTGCCGCCCGACATCCGCCGCCACCACGCCTTTTCCGATTGCTTCTTTTTGCTGCACGCACCACCAACCGAATGAGTCGCGTATGAAACATCACATATCTGATGTACCAGAGCACCGGAGCCCTTCGAAACACATTAAGATTGGACATACAATGGGTCTGTCTATCAAAAGTAATGCGCTCGAGTCGCAGCTATGTCACCTTCTCCCATTGTTCGTCGGCTGACACGACACGTTGGTAATAAGTATTTCGCCATCGGTGTATATTTATTTGGTATGACACGCGTCCACATGTTGGACAACGCTGCCATTTATTATTAAGTAGGCATCGAGCTTTCGTTTTGCTTCGATCTTAGTTCCTTATACAACATTTGAGTATCGATGCATGTATTGTTTCGTGTTGTTTGTCATGTGCGCCGCGTCTCGGCGCGTCGCATCGGGCATACAATAGACGCTGTTAAAGCACGTGCTGCGGGCCGTATTGATCGTCGTAGGGTGACATTGACTTCTTGACGATTAGCATGAATACGAGTGCGCCATACGATGGTTATCAATTTGTCCGCGCTACAGCTTCGCGCCCGATCTCCCGGCAATGTGCTGTCCTTCCAGCTGTCATTCTTCTGTCATGGCCGCTTTGTCTTAGAACCTGTGCAGCCGCTTCATTGTCTGTTGATTGACTGGGACCGGGCGCGGTTAAATCCATATAATTGCATCGGCAAGGTCTTCCACGAAGTCGACATTTAGACGAGCGGGCCTCATCCTCCGGTGCGCCTTTTGATCCGCGTAATGAGACGAGTGCGACTGCAAGCGCGCCGCGTCCGCATAAATCTGAGATAATGGCGTGCAGCGTGAGAGAGCACAGTCGTGCCACGTTAGTTTACGTAATAAGTGGATACGTCGAAACGGTCCGACCGGGGGACGCTCATGTCCAATTTCCTTACTTAGTTTCGAGGAGACCATTTCAGTCTTCCCGGTACACAATTTCAATGACCGGGCCCGTTGTATAACTCTATTTAGAAGCCTCATAATGTAAGATGCTTGTGAGCTGTCGATAACTCCTACTTAAATGCCGGTACATGCGATTTCCCCATCACCAACGACGATGTTAATATATTTTACACGAAAGGCCGGAGGGATCGTATGATGACGGTCGGAGTGGCTGCTAAACTGCTCATTTTCTATCCCCACGCAGAAGAATAGATGTGAAACCCATCATTGTTCCGCGCTGGGAATGGCCACAGAGTCACGATACGTCGGCGCGAATGTCTTAGATATACAATTATAAAAAACACTTGATATCGTGTCGCGTGCCGCGCGGGCTCGCGGGTGACGCGCAGCGGGGCCACCGGGAGATCGCGCCGCCGCTGCGATGTATGCAGAGCGCGTAATGCGACTCTCATTTTAATTGGAACACTTTTTATCTGCCACGCAACCTCCATTGTAACAAAGCGTCAGCGACTACTAATTGCTCTCCAAACGAGCACTTGACATGAAACTGTTACAGTAATTGAAGCAATTCCATGGCATTCTACCGAAGACGCAAATCGGATTGTAATGTTTGCGTTATTTTGTTTTCAGGTATTTTTACGGTGATGTGCTACAATGTTCTCTGCGACAAATATGCAACGAGACAGATGTACGGCTACTGTCCAAGTTGGGCGTTAGAGTGGGAATACCGCAAAAAGGGAATCCTGGATGAAATTAGACATTATTCTGCAGACATCATTAGCTTACAGGTTAGTATATTTAACCGATGCCTTTTGTTTCTTTATGGTTTATAATAAATAATTAATCCAACTAAAATTATTGTTTGCAGGAGGTAGAAACTGACCAATTTTACAACTTCTTTCTACCAGAGCTGAAGAGCGACGGTTACGATGGTATTTTCTCGCCGAAGTCAAGAGCGAAAACCATGTCCGAATCGGAGAGGAAATACGTCGACGGCTGCGCCATCTTCTTTAGATCTGCCAAGTATGTAAACTAAACATGCAACAACCGTATTTTTATTTAAACTATTGCGAATCCTGTATCCTATCCTATGGTCTAAGAAGGTCTAAGAACTCTAAGATATTATATATATTTACTTAAAGAGTGTGCATACCCGCTAACTTGGATAGGCGACCGATTCATAGATATAAATACATTAATAGTGTATAGTAGTAGTGCTGGCACTACTTTTTAATATAGATGATGATCAAAGTTTGATGGTATACTTTGTGTACTTAAGTATATATATTTTATTATAATACTAATAAGCCTTTCTGGCATTCTATTCACCTTAAAAAACCTTAAACGGTTTGCTGTCTATACATCTGTATAGACATACAAAGTGGCAAGGTGCTTGCTGCCTAGCTACATCGTATATAAGTTAAGATTTGCTATGGTGTCTATTCCTAATTTGTAACTACGCAACTAGACTTAATGTTTTATGTACCAATTGTGATTGCAAGGACTTTTGTCGATGTAAACCATTTTAAGAAACCTCCTATCAAAAGCTAGCTCGCCTTCGTTCCTTATCGTCATAAGTTTTCCGCCCGGCTTCGTACGCCTAAATTACTATTTTTATTCCCCACTAGCTTCTGCCCGCGACTTCGTTCGCGTGGAACTCCTCCTTTTTTGCAGTCGGTTAAAAAGTAGCCTATGTCCTTTCTCAGGCTCCAGACTTTCTTTGTACATTTCATTTAAATTGGTCCAGTAGTTTTAGCGTGAAAGCGTAACAGACAGACCGAGTTACTTTCGCTTTTATAATATTAGTAGGGATTTTCACTACTATTAAGTGTTGAATTACTAAACTATGTTGTATCCACATTATCAGTATACTGAAGGAGCAAAAATCATTATACTACCTACTTACATACTTTCTCCTGCATTCTTCTGCGGCTAAATTTCCGTAAACTTTTAATCACATATTTCATTATCTATGCTAATATTATAAAGAGGAAAAGTTTGTTTGTTTGTATTGAATAGGCTCCTAAACGACCGGACCGATTTGAAAAATTCTTTCACTGTTGGGAAGCTACACTATTCCCGAGTGACATAGGCTATAAAAAAGGGACAGCTAGTTACAAATAAAATAACTGTGCAAAAGTTATATTCAATCTATTAAAAGGTTAAAGAGTTAAACAAAATTTCACGACTTGTTTCTTCTCTACGGGGGTAGATATCCAAAAATCTCTCCTTTACGTCAAATAAGATACTTAAGGCATAATTCTAATCCCTTAGACCCAGCGGGACTGTACGGTAATAACAGACATTGAACAGCCTTTTCTATATAGCCTTATGAAATATTTATGAACACAATACACTTTTCAAATATTTACTATCATGATTTTTTTTTATGGTTTACTATTTTAAAATCGTAGCCAATTCGGAATTCCGATCGAGTATAGTATTTATAATT
The DNA here is from genome assembly GCA_038024825.1 of Polylopha cassiicola. Classification (NCBI taxonomy): domain Eukaryota; kingdom Metazoa; phylum Arthropoda; class Insecta; order Lepidoptera; family Tortricidae; genus Polylopha; species Polylopha cassiicola. The sequence goes on along the minus strand of CP149053.1, from coordinate 2,820,861 downwards.
TCTGATTCCGTCGCGATTATAACGCTGTAACGACTTAACTCGCGTACATAATAATTTTATGCCGACTGTTTGAGAAGTATACAGTTCCGATATTCGGTCATACCATGAAGATGAGATTAGCAATCAAAATCGATTATGTACCAGTACCTATGTACAAACATTGTTCTAAAATAAACGGACAATAAGTTATAAACAATTTAGCGCAGTGGTAGGGTTGAGCGGGGCTAGTTGAGCATAGGGGCATGTTGGGCAATCGAAATATCTCGCAAACTATTCACCATACGCATAGACATCCAAAAAACAAACAAACCTTTCCTCTTTATAATATTAGTATAGAAAACAAACTTATGCCTTTAAGGGATCTCTTTCAGTTAACCTTTAAGCGATACTTAATGCATACTTAACTTTCCTATGACGAGACTGAAACATTAATCAATAGTAACTGATCGACACTTTTCATCTGTTTTTTATTATCTTTATAATCATTTTTAATTGTATTGTTTTGTATTAGTTAAGCATAGAGCATCTTTTTTTTCTTTCACCAATGTCCCGAGGTGGGCGTAAACAGCTGCAACACAGTTTATACTAAGGCAGCTGCTTACGATCTAAACTGTTTAGTCTAAGTTTGTTACCTTATTCAATAAAATCTTTAAATATAATGTCCACATTTCTAGGTTCGCATTAGTAAAAGAGCACCTGATCGAGTTCAACCAGCTGGCGATGGCTAACAGCGAAGGGTCAGACAACATGCTCAACAGAGTCATGCCCAAGGACAACATAGGGCTGGCTGCGTTATTGAAGACCAAAGAAGCTGCTTGGGAGAACGGTCAGTGGATCTTATCTAATATACTTGTATATACCTATGTAGCACTCGGGTCGCGGTGTTTGTTGCCAAACTCCTCCGAAACTGTTGGATTTTTATGAGATTTTCTGTGCATATTGGGTAGGACTGGTTTTTCTTACCCCTAGGTATGAAAAATAGATGTTGACCGATTCTCTAATGTAAATATAATATAACTAGCTTCTGCCCTCGACTTCGTCCGCGTGAAACTCCTCCTTTTTTGCAGTCGGTTAAAAAGTAGCCTATGTCCTTTCCTAGTCTCCAGACTTTCTTTGTACCAAATTTCATTTAAATCGGTCCAGTAGTTTTAGCGTGAAAGCGTAACAGACAGACAGACAGTTACTATCGCATTTATAATATTAGTAAGGATGGGTATGAAAAATAGAGGTGGTCCGATTTTTTTTTTTATGATTCAGCAGTTTTCATATAGTACTAGATTATTACTAGGTTGGTAGCTTGGTATATATAGATATATCCGTTTTGTCTGCCTGTCAACTTCTTCACACTTAAACCGATGAACTGATTTAGATGAAATTTGGTGTATCGTTAAATAAATTAATGATATCTAGGTATAGAAGTGACGTAGTAAATATAACTTAACTATTATGTAAGGTTCGTCCTTATGTAAGTTACCTTATGTAAAACTTTAATAAAAAAAATGCCAGCGAGCCTATTATGAACTGTCGACAACATGTTGTCGACAAGCAAAAGGTTCGTCGTTATGATATTATTTTGATATCGACATGTAGAAATAAGAGACGACATCGACATGACAAGATTTCTCTTTGTCGACAACGTTGATTTTTGACAGATCATCGCGAGAATAAGACGATATCGAGATGACGAGATGTCGACTCGACAATTCATCATAGCCTCGCAGGCTAAGAATATTTCTCCAAGGGTGACATAAATTCTACCTAACTAAGAGATACCTTGAAGCAGCGCTCCAAAAAATCAGACGTTAATCTATTATTCATATCTTAAGGTGACATTTCAAGATTTTCCATTCAAGCTCTTTAATATTATATGCCCTAAGCATTTTTCCGAGGCTTGACTCGGCCAAAATTAAAGCAAACAAGATGCCTAGGGAATTCTAATTCGGCCAATATATTCTGTTAGACACGTAGGTCGTGATTCCCTTGTACTAGATTTACTAGAAATACCTAAACGGATTTGTTATTCAAATCTCGAAATCTCATCTACGGAATATAAAGCCGTGTTCCAAGGCTGTCCCTAATACGCGATCGACGTAATCGTAGACTTTTTTTTATTGTACTCTTGGCTTTATTACGTGCTACCTACGGGTCTTATATTAGGGTAGTATTAGGTTTTATGTTCGTCGCTTGTGCTGTATTAGATTTGACAGTGTTTTATGTGAAAATCTAGGAGGCCTTTATTCACACTACTTATATTACCGAAACAGTATTTAACTCATATCAAAAACCTTAGAATGATAATCATTTTCAAAAATAACTATTGTAAAAAAAGGTTTTTTATACTTTTTGCAATGACAGACGTGGACAGACGATTTCTTTAAACTTGTTGCGACGCTGAGTTTTTCGTAAATTATCGGATTTGAGAGATTTAGCAAAGACAAACAGATGTTTATTTATACATTTAAAGATTAATTTAATTTAATTTCTATATAAGGCTTTACTCGGTCCTTGGTCCCTACACAACTACCAATCGGTAATAGGAATCGATCGAAACCCATACTATGAGTAAATTGTATGAAATTAACAAACGCGAACGAAACGGCACGTGCCAAGTTTTCGTTCGAGTACCTAGGTAAGTAGATATTTCAGTTTCTTGCGATTCGGAATTCGTTTAGATTAGTTGCTATTATCAATTGGCAATTATTTAGGGGTCCATAAATATCCTAACGAACCTTTAAATTTCACCCGATCACTGATAATCAATCATATTTCCAGGCATTCCAACTGACTCGTCAATGCTCGGCCAACCTATACTCGTGTGCACCGCCCACATACATTGGGACCCTGAGTTCTGCGACGTGAAGCTCATACAAACGATGATGCTTAGCAACGAATTGCGCAGCATATTGGACGACTCGGCGCGCACGCTGCGTCTGGCCGGACAGAGGGACAACGTACAGTTGTTACTGTGTGGGGACTTCAACTCGTTGCCTGATAGCGGTTAGTATATGATTTATTGTGTTTTAAATAAGTGGTATGCGACGGTGCTTAGCAACAGATTACGCAGTTTGCTGGAAACTGGAGCGCAGGACAGACTGTACCAAACGGGTACATTACACTTAGTATTTTTTTCTTTACAAAATTTGTAAGGTTTAGGTAAGGCATGAAAAAAGACTTGCCGCAGCGATGGTTGCACAAAATGTATGAAGCCATTGCCATCTGATGCTGCGTGCTTCTGACGCCTAATACGGGATATATATAGGGTATATCATAGACCTGGGCGTCGCGGAAATAAATTAATAGGTTTCCGATGCAGCCCCAATTGACGTTACCGCACAGCCAATAAAAATTCTGGTGCTTCGCTGGTCGCTGTCGCGGCACGCTCGGCTCGCACACTATAGAGTTGCAGTTCCACGTAACGCTCCTCGCTACGCTCGTCGTCATACTTAACTAGATTTTTTTTTAATCCCAGTTACTGCAAACCTAATAAATATTCTTCTTTCTTTTAGAAAATATACAAGGTGATCCAGCAACTTGATTACTAGGTCGCAGTAAAGGACCACATAGACTTAAGTAGTTCCAGCGTCTTGTTAGTGGAAAATATTTATCATATAATCCATTCTTTTCTAGAATAGTGACACAACTCGAAATGTGTTACCACTTGAATTGAAATTTAGATGTGATGGTTTACAATCTAAAATGGAGTAACAAAATATTTCGGTTTGTGTCACTATTCAAGTAAAGCAACGATTAATGAAAACCTGGACTTACTAAATGTTTCACAATTACATTCCAGGCGTGGTGGAGTTCCTGTCTGCCGGGCGAGTGTCGTCCGAGCACCGCGACTTCAAGGCGCTCGGGTACGCCACCTCGCTGCGGCGCATGCCCGGCTCCGAGCACGAGTTCACGCACAACTTCAAACTGGCATCCGCCTACAGCGAGGACATCATGCCCTACACCAACTACACGTGAGTGTATTAAAATTTGACGGCCTATTGGTCTAGTGGTCAGAGGCTCTGACTACGGAACCGGAGGTTGCGGGTTCGAATCCCGCTAGGGGCAGATGTCAATGTGATGAGCACTGTACACGCATCTGTACCCGAGTCTTGGATGTTTTATATGTATTTATGTATGATTATCCGTTGTCTATAACCAATAGTACAAGCTTTGCTTAATTTGGGACTAGAATAATTGGTGTGAATTGTCCAAAGATATTTATTTAACTACGATCTATCAATCAAAATTCGGTCGATATTTTTGGTTCAATACGATTAATGGTAAATGTGTTACTATTAGTGTGTGCTAAATGCTGCAAAACATTTCACACAGATGGCGCTGAAGTGAACGACTCGCATAAAATGGTCCCTATGGTGTAATGATCAGCATGCTGCCGCTATATGCGCTGTCTCGATATAATACCTATATAAGTCATGTGTTTTATTAAATAAATATAATAGTAACAGTAGTAGTTCAATATTCGGCCGAATACCAATAAAAAGCGGCCGAATAGGCTGACTAGCGAATATTAGCATCTCTAATTGTTATGTCACGTAACACTATTTGTACCGAACTGCAAAAAAAATATATATGTTCTTAGCTGTTGCCTCTCTGAGCCACACAAGAGTGAATACTGAAGTGAGAGTGAAGCTGGTGGGCTTTTATTGCGAAACCAGACGGTTGGCGAGCTTCTAGAAGTTTGTAACTAACCTAATTTAACTAATTTTTTTTTTTTTTTTTGTGTCTCTTTTTTAAGTTGCTTAAGCATGATAAAGTGTTAACTATATTTCTCAATACCAAGTGAATTGTATTCTTTTTTTTTAAGAAATAAATGTCTTAAACCTAAACCTTCGAAGCGCCCCATGATACTAACAATACAATATCGTGTTACAGATTTGACTTCAAAGGTATAATCGACTACATATTCTACTCGAAGCAGTCCATGACGCCGCTCGGGCTGCTCGGCCCGCTGTCGCAGGACTGGTTCCGGGAGCACAAAGTAGTCGGCTGTCCGCATCCACACATACCATCAGGTAACGAACAAACATAAACAATAATTTTATATTAACCTACCTACAATTTGCTTTGAATTTTTTTATCCATCGACTAGCGGTTCGTCCTGGCTTCGCACGCATCCCTAATTTTTGTTTTTAATTATTTAATGGCCTATGTTACTCAGGGTGAACGTAGCTTCCCAACAGTGATAGAATTTTTTAAATATGCCCAGCCGTTTTGGAGCCTATTCAATCCAAACAAACATTTCATGTTTATTATATTAGTATAGACAATCTAAATTATTACAACATCGGAATAAAACGCTTAGACTGACCCAACTATAAAGTTATCCAAACGTCAGCGAACAAAGTTAAATCAGTACACAAATTAAATCCGTAATCAAAAGTATTTACAATTTTGACAAAAAAAATAATTGGAATGAAGCAACAACGGATATAAGTCGCGTATATTACTTTACTAAAATTTCGTTAATTTTACCCATATTCGTAGCACTATTGAGCTGACGATAGTCTAAAGCTAAAGTTTACGAAACGTCAGCAACGATTATCCGTTACAGTTGTTTCATTCCAATGTGTAATAACCGCGAAGGCATTAGCAATTGAAATTAAACTTTATTATCCCCCCACACAGATCACTTCCCCCTACTAGTGGAGCTGGAGATGTGCCCCGCGAGCGGTAACTCCAACGGTCTGATCGGGCGAAGGTAGCACGCGTCACCGCGCGGCCGCCGCCGTCGCGACACGTAACACACGCACACGCACACACACACACACACACACACACACACACACACACACACACACACACACACACACACACACTCATACACATACATACAAACACACAGACTGTAGGCGGATAAGCACCACGCACACACCGCCCTTTCACTTTACTACATGACTATGTAGTAGTGTAGCGGTCTCGAATGAAACTCGTGTGTCCGACGTTATAACGAATAATGAATTTATTTGACGAGTATGTAATGACGTGACGAGTCAGTATGGACCCGTGCAAGGTCGTATGTATGACTTTTTAGGTCATTACAACTACGTCGGAAGGAAAAATAATGTAGTTTTTCAATCCACGTAATTTGGATTTAGTTTAGAGCTGATTATACATTTAAGATCCTATTTTCTATTATTTACGGAATTAAATACGTTTAAATAATTTTCTGATATTAATAATGCCGATATATTTTGAATTGAATTATTTCTTATTTGATATTAATTAGATAAGTTCAGTTAAATATAGTGATTAAATTTCTTTTTATTAATTATGTCAAATGGGGGTCGCCGCGTGTTTTTAATGCGAAAAATGCGTGTCGTGTAGAATGTGGTCTAACTATCATGTTCCACCAATCACAGGCCAGTAGCTTGTCTCTGATTGGTGGAAAATGACAGCTGTCATTCTGTCATGTTCATCAAAGTCGAAAGGACGGTTTGTGTGGACGGTGTCTAATTCACCCATAGCTCCAATTATACACCTAATATAACATCAACACGGACAATTACAAATTATGTTGAATTTTAGGATCCTCCTAAATATTTTCTAAGGCCTACATGATTGTACTATTTTTTTTTTAATCACGACATCTCCAAACTAATGCATGGAAACATCTATCGTGGACCCTAAGCAATTTAATTGTTACTCCCCAAATCTATTTGGGTTTTAAAACAATTGAGATCTTATTAAAAAAAAACGATTTGCAAAACATTTATTGTCTACAAAAAGAGATATTTTGCGTCAGCCGTAAGTTTATAAAATTGTCTAGTTCCTGACGCTTGATTTAGTGAATCATGTATAATGAAATTTGTTCGACGGGAAATTATTTGAAAAGAATTAGGTACTGTAGTATACAATGAATATAAAATCAATACTAACATAAACTCATAAATACAGCATTATTTTCTGAACTAATGTACGCGTGGTATTGTCTGTCGAACATTTTTCAAATGTATGACTAAACGGCAAATGTTCGTTCGTCATTGGATTATACATTATACTAGTGTAAAGTACAGTCGGCAACGAATGTATCGTAGCAATCAAAGTGGTTAAACACATCGAAAGGTGTAACGCACTTTATAATAGAGACGTGAGGTTACTAAAATATATTTAGAGCCGATTGTACTGTAGTTGTGTAGCTGTGAGTTTTTTTTTTTTGCTTAGCGATGTAGTTCTGATGTTACAATACCAATAGGTCCCGGCAAATATTTTGGGATTGAAATAATTATTAATACGCAGAATTTTGGTACAAATATCAAAAGACATGAAGCGAATTAAGCTAAGATCTAACGAAGTATTTAGACCAAAGAGTACAGTCAAGAGCAATCGTGTATGTATAAAATTGCATCTAAATACTTATACTTAAAGTTCAAAATTGGATAAATATCTGTACTCGGGCGCGCATTGCTTTTAGGCACAATGTGGTAAATGAATGCAGTGACACTTACATTTAGTTTCCTCATTGCACTCGACTGTGTTTGATTGAATTTGTCATCATTTACAGTTAGGCAGCTGTCATGATGACAGTGACATCTTCTAAGGATGCCTCCTATAGAGGCCAAACACGTGTCGAGCATTATGCTACGTTGGATCTTTGCATAATTTTGCGTTGTTTTTTGTATAAATATAAAAGGATTATTTGTAGACAGACAGCTGTCAAGCTGTCAGCTGGTAAGCTCCCAAAATGTCTGCCGCGGACTAAACACAGTGATGAACGAACAAAACGTGCAATTTAGTTAAATGTGTATCAATTACACAGACGTTTAGCGAATATTATGTTTAGTGGTGTTTTTACTTTGTAGTGTAACCTCCCCTTTATCTACAAAACAGATATTAATTAATTAGTAATTATTTTGACGATTCTATTGTTAACATATTCAATGAAATGATTCTACGCTTATTGTGTCAATGATGGATTGATGTGAAACGGAAATAAATATTTTTTCAATAGTTTATATATTAGATTGTGACGGAATGCTTAATTTTTTCGATGTTACATATAATTATACAGTCGAGGAATGGTATTGGTGAATATGAGAAATTATAAACAGTTTCATTTCGTATGCGTGTGAGATGTGTAATTTTTTTATTTTCAATGTCTCGATTTTGGGCAGGTTTGTGCCGCGATCGGGCCTAACGTCCATTTACTGTCGTAAGTTGAAATTCCTCCACTGTATATTATTTAGGTATATTTCAAATCTGGGCATATTTTGCAATGTACTTGTTTATAATGTTAGTTCGGGTCGCGAGGAACAAAGCGAATTGGTTTTTTTTTCTCGCGACTCATTTATGACGTATCAGTGAGACATAGTTTTATGGAGTTATAATGATAATCTATTTTATAGATCGATATTTTGACGTCACCATCGATTCAAATTGAGCCGTACCTCTTTGAAATAGGGTTTATTGTGTATTGATATCTCTAACGTCCTTGTTAACACGCATTGCTTCTCTCATCTCCTAATTGTCTCACAAGTGTCTCAAATTTTTCGTAGGTCATGGCTTTAGCACTGCGTGTTTTAGTCGAATTTCAATCTTGAACCACACGTGATAGAGCTCATTTTTACACGGTTGGATTTTTTTTTTTTTTATTATACTGCATCAGGTAATTCTCAGCGCATATGTGAATATATGCATAGTATTATTAATACGAATAGTAGTTGCAATAAAAACTATTTTAGCGTTTAACACGTGGCTGATAAAAGTCACTAAACTTTCGATTTATATACAAAACAAATTCAACCTTATCGTTTAGGTATAAAGGAGAAATTGCAATAATGATGAAGACGCTTAATGTTGTCAAACCTTACACGGGACACTAAAAATAGAATAAGTACATTAGTTTATTATAACTGCCTTATAAAACTCAGCTTCCAAAATGGCTGCCATTTTTGTTTCAATAATTATAGTAATCAGTATAGTAATCATATTAGAGTAATCATTTATACACTTAAAAGGCTGTCTCACTGGTCGGTTAGCGTTATAGTGGTGTATAGGAGTTAGTCGACGTCTGTAAGCGGTGTAGCGAATCGAACAAAGCGGCGGAACATTAGGTTAATCGAACGGTGTGTACCAACAAATTACTCAGCGAGACAAATATTTTTATCCCTTACCCTTAGTCTTAGTAAGGCAAGCGCTATATATAAGTAGTTTTTTTTTTATACAAATCTCAACCGCTCGCCACCCGACACGCCCCCTTAGTTTTAAGTAGGTATTATTTTTTGACAAATTGCGACCCTCGCTCTTAAGTGGAATGGGATGTGTAATCAAAATTTTATTTACCGATTTGTATGTTTTTTTTTTATTAATTATAGTTGATTTAATTTGTCTCCTTCAGTCGTTGAAATAGACAGTGACGCTTTTCGCGCGATAAAAACGTTCCTGAGTAATCTTGTTCTCTGAAATGTAACTTTATAGTCTTTGAAATAAGGTTTAGTATTTGATTATAATTCCTAATTATTTAATAGGGTAATATCGATTTTGATTACATATCACAACCACGTATATCGACATTCACAAATATCATTAGTTCTTAAGCGATTCGTCCTGATTCTGCTCACGTCAGTATTCTAATTATGCCGAGTGGTCTTATACTAAAATTACAAGTTAGATGCATTTTCTTAGATTAAGTTGTTATGTTCGAAACAAATAGGGGCGTGGCGTGCGGCGACCGACCCTACATTTTTTAATATCCGTTAGCATACTGGCGTAGTACAAATGTATGTGTGAGTGTTTACTGTAGTTTGTGCCTCGTGTGTCTTTGTGTAACCCTTTCTGATTGGTCGCAATTCATCCTGAAAAGATTTTTTATCTTGAATCTTATTACATGAGTATAAAGGTTGAATTTTGAATAGAAGAATAATACATAACTGATTGAACTGTTACTATCATGGGACCGGTTTCTAATAATTCAATTTAAAGATACCGCAATTAGCCTTATATTTTTTTTTTATGTCGAATGTTAAATTGAAAATAAAATGGTTTACTTTTGTCATTAAAAAAGTTATAACACCATAAGATCTGCGAATATTTCACATCTGGAATATAAATTTGATTTGCTATATTTTCTTGAATAATTTATGAATTTATTTTGCTTTAATTTTTTTGTCATTATTGAATCGTGTTATTTGATTGGGTTACATCAACTGTATGAATGATTGTTATTCGGTCGGTAGCAATTTTAGCATTCTCACAGATCATTGAAATAGGTTATAACCGATTGTGACACTTGAGTAAAAACAAAATATGGCGTCAATGTCCCAATCAGCAGCCATGCAGACTACTCGTTGTGAGCTTTTAAAAATAATCTGACTAGTATACAAATAACAAATTTTGATACATAAAAAAAATACGGAGCAGTGTTATTGGTAATAACGCTTTTTTCAACGTTAATCAGCTAGAGGGCGCTTGTGTCGATGTCTATCTGTCATTTTCCACCAATGAGAGACAAGCTTGTCTGTGATTGGTGGAAATGAACAGGTAGGACAAATTCGAAGCGCGCGTAAGGTTTTAGGCGCGCGAAAAAACATCCGTTTCTGTCATACTTTTGCAATGAGTGAAAGAGTGTGACATGCTTCCTCACGCGAAATAAACCTTACGTGCTAGTTCTCTAGGTTGATTTTTAAACTCCACCTTTACCATGCAAACCCAACAATCGATTGTTAATATTTTTTTAACCAATTTATTATTATGTATATCAAACTTATAGGTGCTGTTGTATTTTAATTTTAAATAATACTAAACACAATTGTGATAGGGAAAGTCTCTCTTATTATATATCTGATGAATTGTAAAATTATGCCAAATCATGAAGAGGGTATATTGAATTACTTTTAGGATAAATGGCGTTCAAATGAAGTTTTATACGAATCAAATTTTTAATACTGACGCTATATAATTTTCTAAGTACATGTAGATTTAATGTCATATCAAGTTGACCTTGTTCTCGTGTATATTAATATATAGGATTTTTAATACGGAACCCTGCTGTTGAAGTCCTTCGACTTTGATTTACAATGAGCACAAAATCGATAAGAAATATAATTAATAAGTTTGCAAGAGTTCGACTCTCAGTCAATTCAAACTGGCCATATCATGCGTATTTTAAACCGAAGTTACATAATAATAATTATATATATGAGATACAGAAGTTTTAAACATCTTTTTCTAAACTACAACCTATTTAAAGATTGTGAAACGAAACGCCTGTATTTGCTATAGAAGTAGCGAAGGCCTTGAGTAATAGTCGTATCTTGAGAGTTAACTAGGGGTTAAAATGGCCGCAACAGTGGAAGGATTTCAACACCAGAATTCAATTTGCCTTCGCTATCTTATGCTCTTTGAAATCAAATCACACTTTTTTATAATAGTGAGTATTTTTGCATTTATGTATTTTGTCATTAAATTATTCAGTAACATCTCTTGTAAAGCATATTAAATATAAATAATCTCAGAATGATAAATAATACACTTTGTTAACGGTATATAAGTACATATATACAATACCGATATATTGCCTTAGAACTCCCGTCGTAGCGTTAGCACGAGACCTATATTTTCTAAATGATACATGCTATGGTCGTTGTTGAAACACATTTTTGATTCCGAGTTATACTTACGCGAGTAAATAAGTAAACAAACATACTTATGTATAGCACAGAACATATAACTTAAAGGTTGCATAGCTATAAAATTACTCTCTGCGTCATCTTTAAATTAACTATACAAATAGGCATGATACTAATTTTTTTTGTCCATCTGGTAGTATCAAAACGTGTTGGAGACGTATTTTTTCTTTTCTCAATCAATCAAAAAATGACAAATTTTAACATAATTTCGTTTACTTTTTACCCAGTCATCATCGCTATTGAATTTTATTTTGAGTGATGCTAAGCCGCCTCTATGTTGTTTGATCTGTGACTGCAACACAAAGTAAATACATACAAGCTACAGTATTTGAAAAATAAATATCGATCAGCGTAAGTATCCCTTGCGGATAACAAGAGCTTTATCGTAACAAGTCTATCTTATGTGTAATGGAACATATAATGATCTCTTTATTTTTAATAGAATTTTGATGGACATTTTTACTTAATAGTTTTAGCCGTGTAGTTGAAATAGAATTTATAAATATCGCACATGCACTTCGTTTGTATATCACTGTACATTGAAAACTGATGCCATCCAAAATTGTGAAGCTCATTTTTTTTTCTTTGAAGTTCCCCAGGAGGTTAATTTGTGTTTATTTAAGCATTATAATCTTAGTATTTCATAATTTTTGTATACAGAGAAAATGTTAATATTTTACAGTGACTTGTACATAATTGTATAAATTACACCTGATATTTTGTATTTGTAAATAATAGTCCCATTTTTGTACTCGACCCGGGACTGACTGGGAAGCTTCCACAATGATCATGTGCTTTGTATTATTTCTAATTTAACACGACAAGCCCTGTTGTCTGTACATTTAATTTGTAAATATGTAATTTCTATGACGATGTATGGTAAACGACGAGCGAGCCGTCGCGTTAACAGCCGTTCGGACTTCTGCGCACGCTGGCGCGTCACAGTGTAACTACATCCAGACATTCCATAGGCGCCCTATCGAATTAGCTCAAAACTAAAGACTGTTTGAGACTTTAAAAAATATCATTATAATGTGAAATATTTTCTGAAGCACCTTGGGGACTTTACAATGTGTTTATGGGTGATTTAATGATAGATCACGACCGCAGCTACTCACTAGAATGTAAGGGGAAATGCTTTATGTCACTGTGATAGACAATATAAATGAATCTTCCTCAGACACCATAAGAGAAATTGTCTTAAAAATCGTTATATTGTACTATATGTGGTATACATGTTACCTATTCTCAGTATTTGACACTCTGCTTGATATTGAAGTGAAATCCTCGATTTGGAGGTCTGTCAAAATCAAGCAGTGTTTCTTGAATTTTCATATGGATTTGTATATTAAAAAAAGTACAAAAGCGTATGTGCAGAAGTTCTGTCGCGGCCCGATATGAGCATGGGAGTGATTGTGAGGGCCGGCTCGGGTGAGTGAGGCCGCGCGGCCCGCGTCTCGCTGTGCTGTTTGTTGACACATTATGTATATTTGAATGAATCAAATTATAAGAGAATATGAATTTTATACCTGATTTTTATTTTATTACCACCCTTTGATATAAAAATAGGATACAAAATGTGTAGTGCAATTGGAAACACTGTTTAGATTTGATGTTTCTCATAGAAAATAGATGTGAAAAGAAAATTGCACGGAAAAATATGCAGTTCTTGATATACCCATTATATTATCATCCTAATGAAATTCAGAGTTTGGATGTGTTTTGTAAATGATAAATCAATAATAATTTATAAAGTATTTTAATAATTATATTCCTATTTACATTGACTACATAAAATTAAAAGACATTTAAATATATTTAAACACAACATCCTTGAAGCTGTCCACTGTTTGTAACTCCAATGTGACTGGGCACTGCAGCCAGTTGGCTAGCAGTTCTTCCGAGTAGCCCAAGAGGAAGTACATCTTTGTCGGTGAAACAGCCCGTCTTATGATTGCTGCTACTCTAATGTGATTGAACTGACGCTTTACAATGACCTGCAAGATTGTTAAAAACATTACAAATGGGATTTTAGGTTAAGCGATCTCGAAATATAAAACTATGAAGCGTTTGCCCACGAAAAGAGAAAAACTGATAATTTATGAACCTCATGGTTACTTCACATTGGAATGTCAACTGTCAATAATTTAGTAAAGAACTTTCTAACTATCAACAATTTAGTGAGACATGAAAAGATTTGTAAGTATATTTATATCTGTTCATTGTGTTAAAATTTGAGAAACACTGGACAAAGTTGGCTAAATTTGTATTAGAAAAATTTTAAGAAGGCCATGGAAGGTTTATATTATTATGTTACTAGCTTCTGCCCGCGACTTTGTCCGCGTGGAACTCCTCCTTTTTTGCAGTCGGTTAAAAAGTAGCCTATGTCCTTTCTCAGGCTCTAGACTATCTTTGTACCAAATTTCATTTAAATCGGTTCAGTAGTTTTATCGTGAAAGCGTAACAGACAGACAGAGTTACTTTCGCATTTATAATATTAGTAGGGATAGAAATTCATAGACAATTTAAAAAAAAAACAAGATACTCATTAAATAAATGCAGTACAAACTATTTTGGGTCAACTAGTAGTAAAATAAAATCTACCCCAACTTGTTACAAGTTATTCACACTACTGTGCAGCATTATGAGTCGAAATTTAGATCATCTTTGTAAAAGTTACTTGAACCGAGTTATAAAATATCTTACCTCACTGCATACAAGACCATGCCAAGTACCAGTCATGAATCGCCTAATAAACTCATCTTCTACTGCAGTCTCTGATCGCCTCAGACCATCCTTAAGATTGGCTAGAATAAGTCAAAGTTTTTATATGAAACATGCAATATTTGGTACTTAGTTCATAAACCTAACAATTTATCTTAAATATAACACCAAATTCAACTCACATGTGTTCCAAGAGTTCCATGTTTTTCGGTGAGCAATGTAATGTGGTGGATTGGCCATTTCGTAAGTAAGAGGCTTGTCTCGCTTCTTCGTGATTCTATATTTACCCGATACTACTCGACATAAAGCCGCCGATGTATGTAGCTGTGAGTCCAAAACCGCACATTGTGCTAACGATCCCAAAGTACCCAGCTTAGACTGCAAGCACGGTAAATAAAATATAAAATTAAAAAACCATTACGAACTTTACCTACTGAAATTTAAAACGAATTCGTAAAACAGTCTTGACTCCTTTCTGTTAGTAACTGTACCTGGGCCAGTTTAATTATGGAAGTATTCATGATTTCCACTCAATAGTCTGATTAAATAAATCTGTAATTGTCTTTATTTTTAATAGGAGAAATAAAAATAAATTAGTGATGATAAAGTGAGGTTATGTGTAATGTTTTTGACATTGACGTTTCTGACATTTTATTTATGTACAATATGGTCCGAACTACGGTTATTTTTTGCGCAGCATAAACCTATAATAAATTCCAAACCATTATCATAGTTATTCTAACTTGATGTTGGCACGACATACAATACCTAAGTCGAACGTATTTAATAAGTATCTCTGCAATTAATAAAAATATTACCTACTATGCAAAGTTCCTAAGTAGGTAGTTAATGAAAATAATCGCGAGCGTTATTTTTATGGTAGGTTCTTACCTAACTAATTTTAAGTTTGTAGCTACAACCATAATAAAAAAACAATAACCATAAAATATGTCTAAATTGGTCGTATATTTTCTTCGTATTTTACGCACAAAATTATGAAAGTACCTAGTTACAGCATTAACTTCCATAAATAATTTGAAAACAACATGAACACGAAGGGTATAACAGTTGCAAAAGTTTTATTTGTCAGTTTTGTTTTTCATTGTCATGGTAAAAAGTGTTATTCTATACCTACCTATTTAATTTACTTTTGTTTTTATTTTACCTATAGGTAACCTAGCTGGACTGGCTAGATATACACTTAAATGGGTCGTAGGTATTTTTAAAATTTCTCGCCACGCTATGAATTCTGTAATTGAAAAGTTTGCGCATGATTAAACGCTATGATATCGTTAGTTGTACCTACTTATATCTAATTCTCATTTTATTTATTTAAGCAAAAACACCAACTTCCGATTCAATAGAGGCCGCAAAAAGGCTAACAAAAGAAGAACGCTTAAAGAATATTCTGATTAAGAATATTGTACACAAAGTATGTAATTTGACTCAAAACTCCTTCGCCAAAGCGAATTCAGAAGAAAAGCAACATATGCTACAAAGTTTAAAAAGGAAACTTACTAAAGCTTCAAAATTCTTAGGGGAAAGTGGAGCCAAATACGTGGAACTTGTTTTAGAAGGTGTTCAAAACATAAACTGTGAGACAGATACGATTGAAACAGAAAACATAACTGATCAACCGCTACTTCGCTCTAACCGACACATAAAGGGCGAAACAGAGAATTCACAAAAACATAAATTAGTAACTTCAATCTCTAAAAAAATTGACGCTCTAGCAAAGATGGCGTACCGGGATGTTGATACACCAGAAGAACAAAAAGAAATGATGAGTGATATCAAACACAGAATCATGAAGTCTTCAAAGCATAATAAATTTACTATACGAACTCAAAACGATACAGAACCTTTTGCTGAATTAATAGTCAAGGGACTCGAATTGTCACTGCATAAATCTGATAGTAAAAATAGCGGTAGAAAGATGAATATCGAATTCCTTGGTGGTTTAGGATCAAAAAAGGGATCTTCTGAAGAAAAGAAATATAATAGTAACCCCATTTCCAACACTAACAGAAATATTATTAATCTAGATAATAGCGATGTAACTGATGCAGAAACTGAGGTCGAGATTGAAAAGCTTAATCCCATGAAGTCAAAAGAAACGAACGAAAATCTGGATTCGTGTGGATGTAATTGTGTTATTGAAAGAACATGCGGAAAAATTTACTCAATAACTAAATTTACATGCCGACAAGATAAAAAGATTATTTCACTGGAAAATTTGTGCAATGGCGTAAAGAACTGCAAGGATGGATCTGATGAAAAAAATTGCGCAAGGCAAGGTATAGTACCCACAAGCTGATATGCCTACGCATATAGGTAGGTACAGGTCGCTATTCAAGTTTTTTTTACATGATTTTCCTTTTTTTTCCAGCAATTAAAACCCTAAAGAATGCTAGCCACATAATATCCCAAATAGATGCAGATCTTCCAAAGCGCTGCTTCAGGACAAGAATTGACAGCTCCGTGTTCGTTGCTCAAAACTCGGTCTTGCACGGAGTTCTTCAAACCCAGCAGCAGTTTCTACAAAAATATGAACACATCAAACATCCTAAATTTCTAACTGTTAATAATGAACGTATAAAAGATGCAGTGAACGAAGTAGCAATGGTAGTGAGCTCTGTTGGTTATGCGCTTGATGGAGCCTTTTGTTCAGATGGGTTGGGACTCGCCAGCCCCGGTTATATGCGCCGAGATGCCGTCATACTAGATCAGGATCTAGAAGATTTAGTAAATGCTAAAACATGGGGTCCGTCCCAGTGTGGGTGTAACGGTCAATACTGCGCAAATGAAAAATGTTCCAAGGAATGCAAACACGTATGCTTAAGCAGGTATACCTTAGACAGGTGGTCCTGCCACGCTGTCAACAATCAGAAAAGTATTTCTTTGAATCTTATATGCGATGGCAAACTTGACTGTTTCGATGAAAGTGACGAGACTGGATGTAATTCAGGTGGGATAGCTACAAATGTCCTTTAACAAATCATTAAGTAGATAAGTCCTTAAGTAAGTCTAACTCTAAATTTACAGGTAAAGTTACGGGTCATTTCGAGGCCCGGGAAACGTATAATAAAATTACTAAACGTTTATTCTCCAAATCGGTATTAGTCGGACTTGCACCGATGCGAAATAAGATGCTTCGTTTGCAACAACACATTCAAAATTTAATAAAACACGGTACGAGAGCTGCGCCCGACCCAAGCGTAGTTAAGGAGTTGAGAGACAAAGTATTTGTCACTCTAGTTTCTGTCTATGACGATGTTGTAAGGTTAACCGATACAATGGATGAAGCCAATGAAGCATACTCGTTCTTGTTATCACTTAATAAAGAGCTAGTGGGTGCTATGAAGAAGTCTCAGACTGGTAATGAGATGATCGTCGCACCAAACGATTGTTACTGCAGAGATAATGAATGTGCTGTTTCTATATGCTCTAAGAGATGCCGCCGCGCGTGTGCTGTAAAACCCAAATTAACAAGGTACACTTGCAAAGGGAGTAATATCACTGTGGCCATCGACGCTATTTGCAATGGTATCCAAAATTGTGAAGAGAAAGATGACGAGACTTATTGTAGTAAAGGTAAATTTAATTTTGGAGGTAACTTTGATGTTTATAAAGAATGCCTGTTGGTTTCGTCATCATGATCATCATCAGCCTATCGCAGTCTACTGCTGGACATAGGCCTATTGGCTTAGTACCTAAATAATTTGTTCTCTACTTATATTTAATTACATATATCTATTATTCTTGTGGACATAACCACTGACTACGAAGTCGGAGCTTGCGGATTAGATTCCTGCTTGGGGTAAATATTAGTGTGATGAGCACAAACCGTTGTCTAGTAGGTAGACACTCATAGCAGAAGCTATGTTTAATTTATGACTAGATTAATTGGTATAGATTTTTCCAGGACTTTATTATTATGTAAGTACCTAGCTGATTGATAACTAATAGGTGCTTTGAATTTCTGCAGATATTTGTCGATCATATCATCTGGTGCTTCTGCGTAGTAGCATTATGAAAGCTACAAATAAACGTATGGGTAATGCTATGGGAGATATACTCAATTCATGGAAGAAAAAGGTAGGTACCTAAATTATACTAAGGTCTCGAAATGTCCGTACCTAAGTCAATACCTAGACAGATATATGAAAGGTAAGTTCGTTAACTACTCAAAGATTCAGAAAATATTTTGGGGTAAATTAAACATTTATCTTTTTAATTACACTGTTTTTACAAGTAGGTAGTTATGGTTTTCCCGAAGCACTAGTTGACTTAAATCTGACGTTCAAATACTATTTTTAACCGACTTCAAAAGGAGAAGGTTCTCAATTCGTAGGAATAATTTGAATAACCAATTGTATTCTAGACATCAGCAACTTTGACGATTGCGGAAAAGAAAGGTAGACCAACAAAATTGACGATGAGGAATATTGTCAACGAGATTCTTCATGACCTGATGATGGCGTACTCCACCCTAGGAGACTTCAGGAGAACCGACACAGACAGTCACTTGAAAGATTTCATTGAGTTATCTCAAATAGTAAAGGATTCATTAAAGTCTTGTGGAAAGTATCTTCGTTGTTTTTTTTTCAAATATCTGCTAGAATTGGGAACTAAACAAGTCTAGAAGTGGTCTTGAGACTAAATGAACCCTAACGGGGAATCTAGCACGAAAGGAAAGAAAAGTGAGTGTAGGTGAATTAAGATTAAAGGGATAGGCGTTAAAGGTTGTTCTTCCTGGTGGTTCGATGGCATAAGTTCCTACCTACTGTCAATATCTGACCGCTGACACATGTCGAGTTGTAGGTCCATTCCTTGCTGTTTTCCTTTATATCATCTCGGAAATAGGAACGTAGGGGAAGGTGAGGTATAATGATCCCCTTAAGGGAAAAAACTTAACTTCGGCTAAAAATGAAAGCAAAATCACAAGATTTCTATTATTAGAGCTAGTGAATTTACTTAACTTTGTAACTGCATACTTATTTTTTATTATATTTATATAGTTTTTTTGTACAAGTGGTTTTTGTAAAAGTTTAGTAAAGGATCATTTTATACACACTGGTGTACAAAATGATCCCTGGGGTAGGGGTAATATGATCCCAGGGAAATTTATACCATAAGTTACTCATTATCAGTTAAATAAAACACTCACCTGTTTATTTTAACCATATTATGTATTGTTCATAACAGTTTAAGTATTTAAGCAAGTTCCACAAAACTTTTCAGAGATCTCTTTTATAATTATCTTTTACTCTACTCTTTATGGTTTTATAAGGCATACCACCAAAATTGGCTGAAGAATCAACGCAAAAGGCATCTAAACCCTTTTGCATTGATTCTTTAGGCCAATTTTGGCGATTAGTCTTTTGTTTATAAATTCTCGGTACTATGATTCCAGGGATCATTTTGCCCCAAACATCAAATTCCAAGATATCGATCAAAACATAATCTTCAAATACCGCGTGCGGAGATCGGACATTGCTTAAATATTAGCTGACTGCTATTATTAATACCCGCAAATTAAACATTTCAATAAACACGAACATGTAATAAGTAATGAAAGTTCAAAAACAGACTTTCCTTAGATCAGAGCCACACTTTTTGATTATTTTTCAATAAAATCACGCCAAGCGCTTGCACCGCCTTGACTCTCGGAGAGGCAACTGGCAGGGGTGCGGGGCACATGTTTCAAGCGCATTTGGATATATGGAACTAGTTGTCTTAGATTTAAGCCGGGGGATCATTTGACCTCCAGGGATCGTATTACCACAAAGTCCCCTAGATATTTTGTCCTTTGACTTTTGGGTGATTTTGCGTGCGTTTCCATCCCCTTGCCCTGAATATTGAAGGAATAAGATACTATAAGATTGTATTAAACATGTACGAGCGCAGAATGTTGTTGCATCAAAACGAAATTCTTGGTGTAGGTAACTAGCTCATTTGTTATTTTTTTTAACTAGAGACCAACGGCGGTTGTAACTCCCATAACATCACCCTTTTCTAGATGATTAATATTCTTAGTATAAACACCAACGAATACGTATTTATTCAGTTGTTTTATCTATAATTAATAGAGAGAGAAAGCAGTATCCCACGTATACATTCGATATGACTAATGAGTCACGCGTTGGTTAAATATTTCGCCGCAGGCGCATCGGTATCAGTCAGTACACCGACTTCAAGATGGCAGGTGAGTGATAACAGTGATAAGTGATAAGGATCCACTGTGCTGTAAAATATGTAGTGATAGTACCAACACTGAATTCATGATATATGCTATTAAATTTAGCTACACACGTTTAACATTTTTGCTTGGTTTTAGGATTTTAATTGGGTAGGTATGAAAGTAAATTGCAAATGGATTATGTGATTACATAGGCCATTATTTTTTTATATAGAAGGATTATTATTTTGATTGATTCACAAGTGCCTGTAAGAGCCTAGCCTGAATAAATGATTATTTGAGTTTGAGTTTGAGTTATTAAATGTTCAATATGTAGGTACAAAGTTAGCTTAAATAGGTAAGTACCTAGAAAATGAAAATAAACTGAAACACTTGTTTAAACTTTCGTTTGACTCACTTTTAATTATAATATAAATAACGAGCAATTGTTTTCATTTAAAATTTGAATTAAACAAGAATTGTAGTGACGTAGGTGTATAGAAATGTATGGAAATATCTAGAAAACAGTGTTTATCTGATACCTGAGTATTATCATGCAAATTACGAAACTCACGCGCAGGTGTATGAACCGCATCTTTCATGGATGTTTATGGTTTTGCATAGGACATCTAGAACGTTCATCATTAGGCTATACTTAGGTAGTGAAAAAGAATTAGTGAAATCAATCCAAACGATCAAGTATTTGAAATAAAACAACAAGGTACCTACGAGTTAAACTCTGGAAGGTATATAGATAGATAGATATAAAAGTTTAGTTTAAACAAACACAAATAGTTGAGGTAGGTAGGTAGGTACAGTTTTATACAGCCAAAAGTAATCAATTTGTCGGTACGTAATCCAATTAAACTTTAGGAGAAAACATAAAATTATGTAGGGATAATTAATAAGCTGACGTTTCGAAAACTACAGTTCCTATATTCGTAGCGCATTTAACAAGTATTTTTTATCATAAGTTTGTAAAAAAATATCTTTATCAGCTGGCAAACATTTTTTTCCAAATAATTACTGATTAGTTCTTATTGGATTATCTACTTAGGTATTTCTATATAACTGTTCTAATCGATGTACCTTATTATCGAACTAAAAATAAATTGTTATCTTTGATAACTCTACCTTGTGTTCAAGTAGGTAGGTAATTTAAAACAACACTTAAGTAGGTAGGTTATAGGTACCTGTAACTTATATTATACTTATCACGTGAAATAAAAATAAAACCAAAAACCAAAGCCGAATTGGTAGGTAACGCAAATTAAATAATAAATAAACAGGCAAATTTCATCCTATCTAAGTAGGTAGATAAACGCCATAACAGCGTTAGCTAACTATTGTACATATTATTAAAAACAATCGCTTATGACCAACATTATTATAAACGCTTTGTTTAAAAGTAATAATTATAATTTGTATTTAACTAGGTGTGAAAATTCATAATTCAGTTCTCAAAAACGGCTCTTAACAATTCAACAAAACAAACTGTACACAGATTGTGTTCAGTGTTGTTATTTTATTGGACGAGGAATCGATCGATTAAATTAAATTTTATCAAAAAAATTCTTGTTGTTACAAATATATTAAAGTGCTATTATTATCCAGGACGTCCTGGGTATTATGGTTACGGCGCACCACCGCCGCCCGGCCACCCACCCGGCCCAATGGGGCACCCTCCACACATGTTCCCAGGACCCCCTGGGGTCATGTACTACCCCGTCCACCCAGCCTACTTCTACCCCTACCCTCCTCCTCCCGAACCGGTCCAAGTGGTCGACAGTCCGCCAGAGGAGATTGTGCCCGAACTACCCGGGGAAACTGTTGAGTTGCCGTGGAGTAAGTTTATCCAGGGACGAGGGATTTGTCTAGAGTCCGGGATGAGGAAAGATAACACCTTTCATTAGGGCCTGAAACAATAATCATGCTTATATCTGATGCCTTCGCGGTTATTATACATTGGAATGAAATTTTAAACGCATTTAATAAGCATGCTCTTTTAATAGTCCCAGTTTTTACTTAAGAATGGTATTTAGGTTATTTTTCGATTCACCATCAAAATTATCTAATCCGGCTAAACCTTGTCATTTTATCAGTAAACACCGATAATTCCAAAAAAACACGTGATTCGCAGAAATATTTAGTAATCGTTTATCAATCACGGTATCTCTTTTGTACTTCAGTTATCGATTAGGTACATCCTTTTGTCTTTTCTAAGACGATGTATCAGCAACAGAGGTTTGCTTTGTTCTTATCGGACAAGTAACACTGAATTCTCAGTAACGTGAAAGTAAATATTCGATACTAAGGTGTTATCTTTTCCCTTTAGCTTGGGTGTATTGTCTGCCATTGTTGGGCCAATCCTCTCTATGGATTCCTTTCATTCCTTCCGATCCTCTTCCTTAAGTCAAAAACTCGTATAAAATTTTATTATGATACTCCATATAGAGTTTTGGCCGTCGCTTCTATGTGTTTGTCTGCAGATTGGAAATTTGGAGTATATCTCATTATATCTCTACGTCATTGTCTAAATAGCTTTAATTAATGTCAAACACCTAATTGTTCTTTTGCATTTTCGTCACTAGATAAACCGCGTATTTAACTGGTTTACAAGCATATTACGGATAGTCACTTTTCCTCTGCACTCTAAATTGTGTTTAATACTGCCTAACAATTTTCCTGTTTGACTTAAAGTATTTTATTGTTATTAATTTATCACTTGTGTTAATTCTGATTAATGATACATTTTATCTATTTCCCTGTATGACTAAGCGGATACGTAGATACGTTTATTATCAATCACAAATTCCGTGGAGTACTATGAAGTAAATTTTGTTTTTATTGGGAATTCCTTCAGATTACCAAATCAATGGCATTAGGCATACAAAATAAGTAGGTAACAGATATATCTAAACTATACTATGTAGCTTATCAATGTATCAACAACTTCTATAACAAAGACTTCTAAATTATCGTCTATATTCTAGCCTACTTCAAACTCTTGTCATCATAGGTTTAAACATCACAAACAATTGGAATGAAACAACTTGAAATGGATTTAACTCACGTATAACTGACAATAGTCTTATACTAAAGTCTACTACTACTACTACTAGGACTATCACAGCACAGTCGTGCTACGATTATGGAATCTGTTTAGGCCGCGAAACGTCAGCGAATAAAATAAAACAAGCGAGTTAAATCCGTTTAAAGTTGTTTCATTCCAATGTATAATAACTGCTAAGGCATCAGTAATTATCATCACTAACCAATTATTAATAACCAGGTACATACCGTTGGGTTCCCGCATGTCTGAGCCAGCGCAGCATCCCCCCGGGCGCGCTGCGCGTGGGCACCGACGTCGATGGAGACGAGATCTACGCCGGGAGAGCCCCCCATGAGGGCGACATCTTGCCCGCTAAAGTCATCCCCTCTAAGAACGCGTGCTATGTCGCTCATGGTGGAGAGGAGATCTTGAAGGATCAGTTTGAGGTAAAGTGAAATATGACTTACCTACCTAATTCGGAACTGTGACTGATAATTTCTGATGCCTTCGCGGTTATTAGACTTTGGAATGAAACAACTATACCGGATTTAACTCGCGTTGCTGACGTTTCGAAAACTTAATAGTTTCCATATTCTTAGATAGATTAAAATGCCGATAGTCTAACATTATCGTGTTGTGTGTAATAACCGCGAAGGAAGAAATTTATAAAATAATAATTTTGTGAAAAACGAATTTCACATATTTTCAACCTAAAGGAAAACATTTCAGAATCAGATTAGGTCTATCACCAAAGATCAGAAAGATATATAGATTTGATCCAAGTCTCTTGGATTTTTCAAAGTCTGTGCTTAACAGTGGGACAAAAATTTACTGAAATGTATTTGTACTAATTTGTATTTTCTCTTTTTACATTTTAGGTCCTCGTTCCTGCTATGTTCTCGTGGCAGTTCTCCACGAACGGAGCAGTTCCTCCTGGAGCGGTGGAGGCTGGCGTCACCGCTGATGGCGAGAAGCTTTACTTCGGCAGGGTGACGCACGACGGCTGCGTCACTCCCGGCAAGGTGCGATTCATTCATATTAGGGTAGATTTGAGAGCGTTTGAGCTGTTAGTCGTCTCAGACCATGTTTAAGAGCAGAATGTGTAAAAAGGTTATGTGAAATTATTTACTGGGGCCAACTGGTACAAATGCTGTGTTAATTGATACTTAAATATAATTATTATTAGCAACCAATAGATAAGTAAGGCTAGAAAAGACAATGATGGCGTCTCAAATATTTAAAGCTCCCAATGATTAACATCAATTATTAGAGCTACCAAAATAGGTATATATATTTTTTAAAGCTTTTATTTAACATGCAATGTACGGATGAAATCTTGCAACTTAATTTTGAAGCAATTAACTTTTACCGATTCAGCTGAAATTAAGTACATACGCAAGTTTGGATGACAATGCATAGTTAACTGTGTGTCATTCTAAAACTAAATTAGGAAGTGCAAGGGATGACCTCAATTCCATGAAGCTTTGTGTACATCTTAATCTGTCTTTTTTTAAGAGTTTCGTATTTTTTTCTAGATCCATCCCAGCCACGAGACTTGCTACTACCCATTCGACGGCGAAGAGAGGAGCTCGGCCGAGTATGAGGTCCTCGTACTCATGTAAAATAAGACTACATTATTTATAAGTCAACATCCACACACTACAATACTAACAGAACAATTGACTAAAACATCTAGGTACCAAATCAAAATTAGAATCATTCAAATTGAAAAAAAAGCGCTAAATGTACTAACCTAAATTAAAAAAGTATAAAAAAATACACTTGCTGTAATAGTACTTGATATCATTTTATACATACTTCATCATATTATGAGATTGTAGTAAATAAGGAGTTTTGGGATTCCTTTGTATTTTGTATTCAAATACGCAGATAAATTATTTAGTATTGTTTTAAATAAATTATTATTTTTATTAAAACTTGCTTTTATTATCCTGAGTAATCATTGTAGGTATCTAAATATATGTTATTTAATAAATACGAAAGCTGGAGTGTGCGTTAATATCGACATAATTAGAGCTCGGAATAATTTAAATTTAATTATTTTCAGTGGTTTCGACCACTCTTAGTTATATCCACCCGCAAATTGTAGGTAATACCTTTAGTACAAGCTTTGTTACATTGGAGACAAAATTAATCGATATAATTTGTCCCAAAATGATTTAGTGATAAACCTGTCTAGTCTAGATTATATTTCAGGGTTAGTTCATTTATTTTCTTAGGTGTTACGTTGTACTATTTATTTGAAACTTGAGGTTGTATTATAAAACCCGCAGCGACTGTTAACTACCTAGTAGATATGCAATCCTTGTACAATGTTAAATGCTGAGCTCCTAACTAGTAATATTATAAAACGAAAGTAAATCTGTTTGTTTGCTTTGCTTTCACGCTAAAACTACTGAACCAATATAAATAAAATTTGGTACACAGATATTGTAGAGCCTGAGACATAGGCTAATTTTAATTGGGTTGTAGGGGGTTAAAGGTTGGGATAAAATGTTGTATGAAAGTATCATCATGTTATATGAAAGAATCGCGGGTAAAAGTTAGTAGTTACCTACACTATAAATGTGATATTAAAATTTGGGTTAAATAAGACCTCCGAGACAAATGTCATTCGGTAATAATCAATTACGAAATTAATGAAAAATATATGGGATCGTCGTAAGTTAAAGAAAACTAACTACTAACACGTTAACTCAAACTCAAACTCAAATAATCATTTATTCAGACTAGGCTCTTACAGGCACTTGTGAATGTCAACGTTAAAATTAATATTCTTTTTCGATAACGTCAATTCCATACATTTTGTGTTGATTCGTTTATCGATTACCTACGCAATATATCGCCTCGTCTAGCCAGCCTGGTAACAAATTGCACATCTAGATCTAAAGCGAGCTAACTCAAAATCTGAGGTTATGAGTTAAGTAGGTACCTATAGGTACACTCCATCGAATCCCTCACAGCAAAACCTACCTACCAATAAATCAGATTTAAGCTAACTCTTCCAGCTTCTTATAAAAATCATAATAATATATCTAAATAGAGAACTCCTTGCGAACATATGGATATATTAATCAGTTTTTCGCTTTTCCTGAAAAAATAAATTTTTGTGTTAGCTCCCTTTAGATCTAGGTGTGCAAAATGTAGGTCTCACCCGTATATTGCAAATTAGACAGCGAAATGAATTTATATATTACTTGGGCCGAGCGCTAAAAGGAAGCAACACCTTTGTAGTTGTATTTAGGTAATCCTACCGTATTCCTTATGGCATCTTTGCAAAGGTCAGGGGCTTTTATCTTGGTTGACCTTTGACCTTCATTTCTTCAGAAAAAAATAACGAGAAACATGAGTCTGAAACTGATAGTGTTTTCTCAGACCCTTAGTTATTGTGTAACTTCTCTTCCTACTTATTTGGTTACTACTTACGCAGGTATTGTAGCTAAATAGGTACCTACTTGCAGACGCGTGCAGTGGGGGAGCGTAAGTATGGCGCCAGAGTAGGCACTCCATATATTAGTGACGTTGTGCCTTTATGGAATGCACGCCCTTGCCTTCTTGTAAGAATTTTACAACTCTGTCAATTTTATAGTAAGTATATCTGTGTATGTAAATGTTGAATGACATTTTTTTCATTATTGACGTTTTATGTACCTACCTATAAGATCTGTAACTGTATAACCGTGGTTTGGCAAATAAATTATTTAGATTTAGATTTTTATATTTACAGAAATTAAATTCGAAAGCCCAACATTAAGAATTTCCAATATATATAGGTACCTTCTAGCTAACAATATAAATTAAGCGAGATTTTAATATTTTAAATCAGAATTGTTAGCTAAACCAGATTAATAATTATTAAAAAAAAACAAAATAGATTAATAAAGGTGAACCAGAGTATTAGGTACTAGGTACTTAGCAAATCTTTTAGTATACCTACTATTTAACAAGATAAATTACTTGCTTACTTTTAATCCTCAGTTTGCTATTAATTTAGGGACTATACACACTTACTTACTTACCTTCCACTTGTTTCATAATCAATGCAGTGTCACCTCCCAGGAAAGGACATGCGCCTACGCATCTTACGATGCAAAGTTTTGTTTATTCTCGCTCGGACTGTCGACGCGAGCGCACGTCTCTTCGTATCGATCTGTCTTCGAATAAAAACAGCGCGGAAATTCTTAGTGCTTTTTCAGTCGGAAGTGTCACTAATCGACCATGAAGGCTGTACTGTGTTTTGTGGTTGTCTGTAAGTATTTATTTGAATTAGTAAAATTTGTTAAGTAATTAAGAAAAATTTAATACTGTTTTTATAGTTACAGTTAGGTACTAATTTCTAATGCGTTCGTGGTTATGACACATTGGGTAAAAATACTTTAACGGATTTAATTTGTGTATATAATATATATGTATATTAATTTTATGGTGACGTTTCGAAACGTTTACAGTTCCCATATTCGTAGCAGACTAAGCTGTTTGTGCTGCGCTAAGAGATGTGTTTTACCATCGTCAGCTGTGGAAACTGTAAAGTTTTCGAAACGTAGGCATAAAATTAATATAAGTACCTACGTAAATTAACTCTGTTATGTTATTATTCTTACGTAGGTAAAACAAGCATATCTATATGCTTGTTTCTATAGGTTGGTATATACTTATTAAAAAAAACAATTTGCTAGTCGTATCATATTGTGTGGTTTTGTAACCACAACAGATATAATGCAATACAGTGCTATTAAATTACTTCAGTTACCTATTTAATAACCGCAATCAGGAACATTGATCAATCTGTAGGTCAATATCGATCAATAATATTTATACCGAGACAAACAGAAAAAAAATCAGACATCAATGGGACTTGAAAATAATGAACATAATTATAATATATTGATTCCAAATGACGAGCGAATTTTTATTATTTTTCAACGTTTGACCGGTATGAATATTAATATACTTACCAATTTTTTGTCTATCCAGTATATTATCAAAAAATATCGGAAAATATATATATATAATTATTTTTTTATTTTCTCAATCGAATATTAAATGACAGAGAAACTGACGGACTAAATATATTTTCGTTTTCTTTACCTATACGTAATAGTTATTCTTGTACATGTGTATTTTAATAGATATCATAGTGTATATCAGTGATATTAAGTTTTCTAGGCCAGTAGCGAAGACGTAACACTTACTAAACCCACTTCATTCCCTACTCCTTCTGAATAACATTATGTTGATTAGCGAATAGACTTACCATTTATATCATATAGCTTCTGCCCGCGACTTCGTCCGCGTGGAACTCCTCCTTTTTTGCAGTCGGTTAAAAAGTAGCCTATGTCCTTTCTCAGACTCCAGACTTTCTTTGTACCAAATTTCATTTAAATAGTTCCAGTAGTTTTGGCGTGAAAGCGTAACAGACAGACAGACAGACAGACAGACAGAGTTACTTCCGCATTTATAATATTAGTATGGAAGTAGGGATATTTTTCTTTGAAGGAAGTAGGGAAGTAGGGCTTTATTCGGTCGTTTCAAGGTAATACGCAAATTTCTTGTCAACAACTTACCCATTACCTATCCTAGAAAATAAATACCTACTTGATTTGAATTAAATTTTCTTCAAATTGCGTGCTAAAAGTAGGTAATAGGTACCTTATGTAATGTGTAGGTACTGAAACAACTATAACGGATTTAATAATTTCTGATGCCTTCGCGGTTATTATACATTGCAATTCATTAAAATGTACCACGGATTTAACTCGCGTATTTTATTTTGTTTGCATAGGTTCGTTTCGAAAACTTTACAACTTTTATATTTGTTGCCGACTGAAACGAACATAGTCTTATTGGTCTTTAGTGTTTTTTTATGTATTAAAAAATCCCTTATAATAGGTGTGACGATTGGGTTAAGAACACAAAATTCTATTTAGCCCGTCAATTAGATTATTAAGAAATATCGATCACGTATTTTTTTTTTCTCAAACAAACATAAGCGCTTATAAGTAACTAGCTTCTGCCCGCGACTTCGTCCGCGTGGAACTCTTCTTTTTTGCAGTCGGTTAAAAAGTAGTAGCCTTTGTCTTTTCTCAGGCTCCAGACTTTCTTTGTACCAACTTTCATTTAAATCGGTCCAGTAGTTTTAGCGTGAAAGCGTAACAGACAGACAGACAGACAGAGTTACTTTCGCATTTATAATATTAGTAAGGATTTCGGGAGTGGGGGACTCGTGACGTCACGTTAAAGTAAAATATATTCCACGCCATGACGTCACGAGCCCCCACACCCGAACTTCTGAAGCGCTTATCTTTTTAATTTATTGTTCCATTGAGAAAATATAAAATACGTTTCCAGTATTTTTTTTCATATACTTGATGGACAAAAGAAAAACTCAGTCGCCATGCCTATTGTTTCATTCCAACGCCAATATCTACTAGTCATTTTTTTTCTTAATAATTTCTGACTCGTTTCATTCCAATTTTTTTTCTTTTCAGTGCTAGACCTGACGATGGCAGATATGGTGGGAGAATGCAACATGGCCTCATTCTACCTAGAGCTAGGCTGTACTCCTGTACCCAGGACTGATAACAGCTCAGCCTGTCCCCAGGCTTTCACCTGCCCTGACCTACATCCTGACCGGACCATGTGCTATTACAAGTAAGAACCTATGCTATAATAGATTAGATTAGATTTATTTATTTCTCAAAATTCATACAGTATAATTATACTTTTATGTCAAATTACATGCACTCATATTGAGATCGTCAGAACAAATAAAGAATAAGTAATATGAACTAAATACATTATAAAAAAAAATACATTATTATGTCAAATTATATTCACTCATAATGAGATCGTCAAATATAATATCATTGTTGTGCTTGTGACATTAAGGTGCAAGTTTTTTTAAGTGTAAAAAATATTTTTTCTGTTCTCCGGCCAGAAAGCGCCAACTTTGTGGCCGCTGCGCTAAATGAAATTGCCGCTTTCTGGCTTCGTCGAACAGAAAAATAGTATACTGACCTCGGCCAGTAAATAAAAAAGCCTCAGATCACATTTTTGTCAACCTCGGCTTCGCCTCGGACGACAATTACATGACTGTGATCTGAGACATTTTTTATTTTACCGGCCTAGGTGCGTAATGTACTATTATTATTATTAGCTTACCTAAGGGAAAGACTGTTAAATAGGTAATTAATATTGTTATGATTAGTACGTAGACAGGTTTATAACGTGAAAGTTTGTAAGAATGTAGGTATAGATGTAAGGATGGATGTATGTTTGTTATTATTTTATGCACAAACTACTATATGGATTTTGATGAAACTTTACAATAATATTACTTATACATCAGAATAAGATATAAGATATATTTTGTAACAGTATTGTGTAAAGTGCAATCGTGCGCAGACGAAGCCGCGGACAGGAAAATAAATTATCATATTTTGAAAATGTCTACTAAATTACGGTGCCGTAAAGTAGGTACTTTGTATACTTACCTAACATTGGTTGCGTAGTTAAAGGATTTTATGCTGTAATGGACACAAAAGGCCAAGGTTCAAGTAAAAAAACATAAGTCTGACAAAATTTGCATACAATTTGCAATCAATGCAATACCTACGTTGTCGCCTCCAAGACTGACCGGCTGTTTTTGCAACCTTAACTGTGACCTCAGGGATTCCCGAGAAATTATCAACAAATAAGAATTAATTTTGACGACAAATAAAATTTGACCTTAACACGCTTGCAAAATAATGACCTCGACCCTGACTCTACAATGAATTTATTTATTTACTAGCTTACTCACTCAGAAATGAGGTTGATTTTTATTTTTACTATAGTTCCTAGACTTTTTTCAACTTTCTACAGAGGTCACATGATCCGTGACCAACATGTAGAAAAACGCTGTTCTATAATACTTAAATACCAATTCTGTCAATTTTAATATCATCACTATAAAACCAAGTCGATTTCCATTGAGAGTCTGTCCCTATGTATGCTTAGATTTATAAATATTACCTATGAGCGCAATAAGCATTCTCCCTAGGGATGAATTTTCAAAAATCCTTATTAGTCCTCTCCTACGGTATAATAGGAACCCCTGTGCAAAATTTCAAGTTTCTAAGTTCTAAGTTTAGGTCCTGCATTGTTGTTTTGATATGTCACTCATTACTTTAAGTCATCTTCTACATATGCATAATATAGTAGAGAATCAGTATCAGCATTGCAACTATGCAAAGCCAAAGCTGGTCGTTAGTTATCAATATTAAAAACAAACTACCTATTCACGATCTTCCTCCTGTATTCCAGGAACGAATCATACGCAGACAGAGCGACAATACCACAGAACCTCATCGAGAACCCGTGTTCCCAGCGCTGCACGTGCCAGGTGAACGAGGAACCTCGCTTCGAATGTGCAGTGTTCGACTGCGTTGAGTCCTTCGACAGTGACCTGCAGCAGTGCATCAGGACTTACGAGCTGGACGCGTGCTGCAGTACTGGAAATGTGTGCGGTGAGAATTGCCCAGTGTTGCCAATTTAGCGATTTTGTCACTAGAACTAGCGACTGTTGCTTAAGGCTTAGCGACCAAAAAAAAGTTTTGACGACATAAATAGTTTAGCGACTTATCTGGCGACTTTTGGAGTACAAATTAAAACAGCTCTAGAGCCAATAATAGATACATTTTTTCTCAAATCGACACACTATTATTCAATGCCAAGAGATACATAATATGGAAAACGACAAACGCGATAGCGCACCAAATTCAAACTTTATTTAATTGAAGTTCCATTTGTATATTATTATGAGGGAGGGGGGGGGGGGTCCCCCGAACTTTTTAGTTTTAGCGACTTTATGGCGACTTTTGACTTTGAGTTTAGCGACTCGAACTTCTAGGAGTTGGCAACACTGGAATTGCCTGCATTAAGAACTAGTTTGGATCTTCGAGCGTTTAAAACGCCGCCATTGTTGTCTTCACTACATAGTATAAGACAAAATCGCTTTTTCTGTCTCTATATTCATAATTATGTACTTACGCTTAAATCTTAAAAACTACGCAACGGATTTTGATGCGGTTTTATTTAATAGATAGAGTGATTCAAGAGGAAGGTTTATAGCACCCGTGTGAAGCCATCTTAAATATATATTTACACCAATTGAAGTGGAATGGCAGAGAAAAAAATGTGTTTTGAAAAGTTTGCAAAATCGTAGTAAATATATTAACTTAGTGTGTTAATTACAATTTATTCTCAATACAAAAATCAAAATCGGTCTAGCCGTTTCGGAGGAATGCAACGAACACCGTGACACGTATTATTTAGATTTACACATATAGATACTAATAGTTGACTTCTTGTGGCGCGACGAAGTTTCTCGCCCTCTTATATCTACTTTAGCAATGACAGTGACAGTTCATTTTCAAATACAGCCTTACGGCTTACATCGCGTTTTTTGCCCTCGACCATACTTCAATCAATCGATCATAACACACTTAACGACCACATTATCGACACTTTATAAACACACGAGACAATGGTTCATTTCCTTATAAGTACTAAATATAAGACGTATGACCGGAAATAATATCCATTATTATTGTTCCATGCAAGTTATTTTAAACGTATAATACGCATAGGCAATTTCCTTGTTAGATATAGGTTTAATTGCCTGGGCTAGGCCATTTTCCTTGATCTTGCATGGAATTAATACGTAGGTTTATGAGTATGTTGGCTTGAGTATTATTCAAATCATGCTGTTATAAATAAACAGGTAAGTACCTATAGCAAAGCTGAACTATGTACCAGATAAATAAATAAATAAATATCTTTTGGACAATTCACACCAATTATCTAGTTCCATTTTAAGCAAAGCTTGTGTTATGGGTACTAGACAACGGATAAATATACATAAATACATATATAAGACATCCAAGACTCAGGTACAGATACCAGTGCTCATCACATTGACATCTGCCCCTAGCGGGATTCGAACCCGCAACCTCCGGTTTCGTAGTCAGGGCCTCTGACCACTGGACCAACAGGCCGTCAGATGATGGGTAAACTTACATAAATATTTATCATATTTTAGACGGACTTAACTCGCGTATTATATTTTATTGGCTGACGTTTTGGAGCCTTTCCATAATGCACGACTATGGAATCTGTAAAGGCTCCGAAACGACAGTTAATAAAATATAATACGCGAGTTAAATTTGTCTAAAGTTGTTTCTTTCCAATGTATAATAACCGCGAGAGCATCAGAAATTATTATACTTATATAAGACATCCAAGACTCAGGTACAAATGCTCATGTTAATTACACTGCTCCTAGCAGGATTTGAACCCGCAACCTCCGGTGTCGTAGTCACGGACTCTGTCCAACAAACCGCCAACGACAAAACTCATGCATGTTATGTTTATTTATATTAACATTTGCATAATGTTCTAAAGCAGGTGAATTTTAATTTACATCTCAGTCAACTTCCTCGATTGTTGTATTGTTTATGTAACGGTAAGGGGCTTACAACATGTCAAATTTAAAATTAAAATACGTAACCAAGGATCGACACCCAAAAGTGTTTTCGAGGATATTGTTCGTGGTAAATTTTGCCTACTTATAATACTATTATATTACACTATTTGGTGTTAGTACGTTTTCGTCTCTCGTGTTAATATATATAAACCTTATGTAATTATCATTATTAAACGATCCGTTGGTCTAATTGGTATTATCTCCTGGCTAGACGCAAAATCTTTTTATATATATATATATATATATATATATATATATATATATATTGTTCAGGTAATAACGCATTTTTTTTAATATCTCTTTTATATATTCTTTCGGTAAAGACGCTAAATTTTTAAAATATAACATTATTCAGACAAAGACGCTAAAATCTTGAAATATCTTTTTGTAAGTATATTCTTTAGGCAAGACGCTAAATGCTTGAAACATATTTCTGTATATTCTTCAGATAAACACGCTAATTGTTTGAAACATAATAATTTCTAATACCTTCGCGGTTATTACACATTGGTTTGAAACATCTTTTTACATATTCCAGGTAAAGACGCCATTGCAAAATTGAAGACTTGCGAGGTCGACGGGAGGACCTATCGAGAAGGAGAGTCTTTTGAGCCAAAGAACACGATGAAGACTTGCATCTGCACGGCGCAGTGGGACGGTTCCACCGACAACCCGGCCTACTGTAGGGACATTAACTGTGGCATCGAGATACATTATCAGAATTATATCCTGGACAACTGTGCGCCGATGTTCTTTAGAGGAGCTACTGGTTGCCCTATTGGATTCAAATGCCGTGAGTTTCATGTTATTCATAGATCCCTACTAATATTATAAATACGAGAGTAACTCTGTCTGTCTGTTACGCTGTCCGTCCGTCGATTTATCACCAGGCTGTAGTTCATGAATCGTGATAGTTAGCCAGCAGAAATTTTTGCAGATGATGTAGGTATTTCTGGTGCCCCTATAACACCAACTACAAAAAAGGAGGAGTTCCACGCGGACGAAGTCGCGGGCAGAAGCTAGTATACTATAATTCCACGAATGGGCTCCACGCGCCTTTAATTTTAAAAGCTTAACTTTAGCATTTATTGGCAGAATTTAAAAAATCAAACTGCATTATAAAACTCATTATTTTGCAGTTATCCTTTGCTTAAAGTACAGAAAAGTCTTCAGTTTTGTAGAACGCGGCAGCCATCTTAATGACGTCATAACCTCCAGTTATCACTAAAATAGTAAACAGAATAAAATAAATATTGAGGGAGGTTTCTAAAACGTGATTTTACCGTTTTAACAGATAGTACGGAACCTTTCGTGCGCCATTCCGTCCCGCATTAAGCCAGTCTTTATAACAACGTCAAGCTTACTTATGAGAATGACTTAAATATTTCAAAATAAAACACTAACGGAACAAATTCAAAGAGAATGACTGTAAAACAAAACACTAACGGAACATATTCAATTTCAGCATCGGAAACGGCTAAGATCGTCCGTGGCCTGAACACCAAAGCCATCGACAATCAGTGCCTGTTCGGAAACCAGACCCTGGCCGTGGGTGACGAGGTGACAGCTGAAGAGAAATGCACCAGGTGCACTTGTGAAGTGCCACCCTTTGTCACTTGCACACAACAAAGCACCTGCAGTTAGACCTTGACATTTTGAAATCATAAGCACAATCTCTAATATTTTTGGACAATAACCAGAATAGAAAAATTTTAGACCCCCAGTGGGATTCGAACCAACGCCTATGCCTTTACTAGCGGCAGCGTGCTGAACCATTACACTATAGGAGACCACTGCAGGTCATCGAATTTCTCTACTCCTTTCAAAATAATAGAATCATCATTTTATTCTCTAAGTTGTTCTTTTGTTTTAATCATAAGCAAATTCTCTAGAAGAATCATCATTCTCTCAAACTCTCTGACTGTATTGTTCTTTTTTAAACTTCTCTATGTAGGTTTTAGTTTTTTAAGGAAATTTATAGGATGCCTCTTAGTATTATAGGATTTCCTTTGTTTTAAGTTTTTAGATAGTTTATGTGTTACTTTAGTAAGAAGAAGTGAACTCGTTAAAAATGTCGTACAGTTTATAGTAGTACCATAGTTACACCTGAATTAAATAACAATGATATGTGCCTAGATCTAAAGGGTTCTTTAACTCAAAAAAGTTATTTTTTCAGGAGAGGCGATTAGTAGTAGTATCCATATGCGTTGACTGTATAGATTGATGCATTTTATATGAAGCTTAAAGAGATAGCTTTAATCTGTTTGGTAGGTAGGTTTTGCTGTTATGAATTCGATGGTGTGCGTAGCACTAAGGAGCATTTTGCCTTCAAAACCGGACAAAAATATTTTGAGTAATTTTCAAGTTGGAAATAGATGAAAATGCATGGAAATGATTATTAAAAGTATATATTAGTAAAAAAAGTACATATTTAAAAAAAAATCATTTATTCTTCTTCATCCGTTAATGTATGATCGTTATTTGTTTCGGGCTTGAAAAGGTCTATTGTTTCCTTTAAAAACGGTTGGCTTTTCCTGTGTTTCCTTCTTCTTCCACAGCTTATTAATGGATCTGATGTGAGAAGAAGCCTATTTAAGACGTCTTCGTTACATTGTAACCGCGAAAACTTCCTTGCGAAATCTTGTCGGTAGGAGCGGTAATGCTTGTTCCGTGCCTCCGCAGCCTCTTCAGATAGCTGGCCGATAGGTAATATGGCATGATCCACTACGGTAGGGCCATGTACTAGAATTTTGTGCAGAGTGGGCGTCATAGGATGCCAACCGTAAAGCTCGACGTACATTTTAGCAGTACCCTTACAAAACTCTTCAAACTTTTTTGTATCGAGTTGGTGTCCAGAAGATATTGCTTCTAGGATAATTTTTAGTTTTGTAATAAAATCTTTATTAATGCCAGTGATATCAGCTGCTAAATCTGGGTCGGCGAAGAATCTTCGAGATGTATTGCCTGAATTCGAATTTCCAAACCCAGCTTTAGGCATATCTATAATGAGTCCCGTTCTTTCTCTGTATTCCTTCTGAATTATTATTTTCCTCTCCTTAACAACTGTCCGGATAACACAGTTTTTTTTGCATTTCTCATCAATGTGTAACACGGGTAAAGACTGCTATTAGAGTCGTGTAGTAATTCCCACTGTCGCTTCGTAAAATCACCTTCTATAAAAAGGTTTAAGGCTTCTTCGGGTGTGTATTTCTTCACTTTGGGTGTTTGAACAGAAGCGATTACTTTTCTATAACGTTTAGCTCTTGTCGGTGAGGATGTTGCATCTAAAATAAGTTTTGAAGCGGAAGCATTCCCGGAAGTTCGCTGACTCACGCTAGCGGCAAAGGTTAGCTCTTCTACAGGTACCTGCTCCCGGAGTTCTTTTGTTTTCCGTCGTTTACTGCGACCCGTTAAGTCTTGGAAGTCCTTACTTGGACGTCCAGGCTTATTAACACTTTGTGTCCAATCATGAATTAGTATCGAAACATCAAGCCATTCGGCGTTTTTCTGCAAAAATCTTTCTTCGATATAGTTGGCGGATGTCCACCTCTTCTTCAATTCCGATTTAAAGTACCGAAGATCTAGACTTAGGGTGTGATATTGATCTTCGGGGCAATTCATCATCTCTCGCAGTTTAAGTTCCACAAATGATGCTTTTTCGTCAATTTTTCTTGCTGGGCTTTCTTTAAAAAGCATAAAAAGCGATTTTCGAGACATCTCCACGACATTAGATGTCAAACCTGCGACAAAATGAAAATTGTTTAAAAAGTTAAAAAAATACCTATGCACTTTAAAGTCCTTTAATTCAAAGTCGTGGAAAGATGTGGAAAGTGTTTTTACGGTTATAGCAGGGTAATATCCTATAGAACACTATAAAAAAAAAATTTTTGCTCGATCTACCTCGACACTATAACATAAACCCCTTTTTTCTCAAAAATAACAAAGAAAAATCAATTTTTTACCCTTCTTTAGATGATGGACCTAAATGCTATAAAAAATTTAACAAAGTCTTAATGTTTTAGTTTTTAAATTATGTACATACCTTGATCTAAAGGATCCATAACTCAAACTTGTCACTTTAACTCCAAAAAACATATAACTCGTAATTAGAAGTTAACAAAAATAGAGCGTATCGAGAATGTAGGCGTGCGTACTGAACGATGTCTAGATTCCGACTACCTGTGCAGCGGAGGGGAGCGGAAAGGGTCTACTTCAATCCCTTTCCCGGATAGTCCGTTAACTCAGGTACAAAATAACTATGACCTTGGTGTCCTTAGCTACATTTTGATTTTTTTACTTTTAACCGGTTTTGAAGGCAAAATGCTCCTTAGTGCGTAGCTCAAAACTTCAGGTTTTTGAGTTAGCTCCCTTTAGATCTAGGTGTGATGTGTCTATGTGTTAGTTAACATTTAATATGATCTTTATGATTATGTTAACAATAAAGGCCCTGGTACTGAGTTTAGATCTTAAGGTCTAAAAGGAATATGTAATAAAATATCTATGTTCATTGAAAATTCGTATTTAATATAACTTCTTATTATAAAACAGTACTTATTTTTAATAAGGACGTATTTCTATTATGTACACAGCCTTAAATGGGACCTTTGTAAATTACTTATATATAAACATTGTGACGACTTACTTTTATTTATTTAAGTACTTATTTAAAAACTATTCTAAAAATAAAATGAGAAATAAAAACTTATGTATAATTTTCTTATTTTAAGTACCTAGTTACAGGGTATTCTATAATCCCCAGTGATTGACTATTAAATTCTAAACTTACTTATTTTTTGGTAACTCAAAGTAATAAAAATGGTTTATACTTATAATAGGAAACTCTTTGGTAGCTTAACTTATAATTACTAACTAAACTATTTTTATCAAATTATGAGATTTAAGATAAAAAAACATTACTATTTCATTTCTTACATTCTTCCACGAGAACGTAGAATAATAACACAAGCTGAGATATAATATAGGCATAGGTAATTATGTTTTTATACTTAATTTAAAATAGTTTGCTATCTCTTATAATGTCTATTTAGTTTTTTTTTCTATCATCTGGCATTCTGCAATATGTACGACAATATCGCTTCTGATACTCGTAACATAAAAATGCAGACAACAGAAACACATTGTCACCTAAACGTGTTTACATATTGCATTTCTTGAATATATCCTTGACACTTTCAATCCTTGGATATATGAAAAATAGGGACAATCGTTTTCTTGTCGCAGTTTTTATATGTAAGTAATACATTTAATCATAGGTATATATCAGCTATCATATTAAGTTGTTTAAATATGCTGAAAGTTACTTCAAAAAACTTTGCCTAGTACTTTTATCAACCACAAGTTTAAAACCCACAAATTAAAACCTCATTCGAACACTACCTAAAATTGTGTACGCAAGATGATCAAATGAACATTAAAGAATAAATTCTGATGCCTTCGCGGTTATCACACATTGGAATGAAAGTACGCGTAAATGAAGTACGCGGATTTAACTGGCGTACTTATTTTTATTTTATTTTATTAGCTGACGTTTCGGGTTCTTTACAGTTTCCATAATCGTAGCACGACTGAGCTGACAATAGTCTAACGCTAAAGCTTTAGCGTAAAATAAGTACGCGAGTTAAATCCGTTAATAGTTGTTTCATTCCAACATTAAAGAAGATTAAAATGTACGCGGAGAACTATAGCCATCTCTTTTTTTATGTTCATTTCATCTCTCCTAAAGTTGTGTACATGAGATGACGAAATGGACATTAAAGAAGATTAAATGTACGCAGAAAATTTGATATTCATTTAATCAAATTGCGTACGCAAGATGACGAAATGAACACTAAAGAAGATTGGATGTACGCGGAGAATTACCAACTCTTCTTTGATGTTCATTTTATCTCAGTCTGCACTGTCTTAAGTAAAGCAAGCGGTTCCAAGTTCAATCCTGAATGACTGATGCGGTCTGCCCACGTCCCTGACAGCCACGTCCAGTATCGGGAGGCGGCCTGACTTATCCGTCTCGTACTGGATTATTGTCTTGGCCCAGTCTTGTTTCTTGTACTGGAGAACAATGCTTGTTTAGTAAAAAATATAAGAGCCAAGTGCGGTCGAAGAAGAGAGTTATGTTGGTCACGATGAGGACAGTCTATTGGATGGGATGATTTGAGAAGAACATTACGTCCAATAAAGACGCCTTAAAGAATGTAATTTCTCTTTTCGGATATAACCCTTTCCTCAAAAGAAATTCCCAATAAAATCATTCTGAATAAATTTCAGGATGCTATTTATAACCTTACCCAACTGTACTACTAGTTGCTTATGTCCCGGAAAATCTGTGCCAGTTGACCTATAATGATATTTGCATCAAGACAAGAATAGAAAATATCGAGAACCCAGTGAGAACGAGACCTGAAGTGGACTCCTATGTCTCTACGCGTGGCACCTTTCTTTAAAAAGTCATAAAGCCTTTCTATGATTTTCCTCAAAGCTAACTTACCTGGCATTCATCCAGTAGTGCTGTGTATCTCAGTCTATTATTAGCCTTGGGTAGCACCTCAGCGTCATTGTAAGCCAATAGTTTCATTCCTCGGCGGTAGTTCTTGGAAGCAGGGTCAAAGTAGCCAACCGTGTTGCGACAGTGGAGGGTTACGTTCTGGACCGCCCTGGCGGATAGGAGCTGGAGGTAGGTCAACTGGCTGTGGTCTGCTTTGTATGTGATCTGTGAAGGCAATACTGTGTTCGTGAACAAAAGAATCAAAAGTCAAGAGAAACCACCGTTGTCGGAAAAACCTCACTTAAAAAGAAACGGCAAGAAATCGGATGAGGTTTTTTTAAAACACATAATAAGGCAAAATCACAAACTAAATAAATAAAAAAAAAACTGAAGATGTATAAGGTCTCCAGGTGTCAAAGGACTTAATCAAACAAGTAAACAATACAAATTAAACAAAATACATAAGAAAGACAGGTGCAGAGCAATAGGCCTAAGACACATTAGAAGATTTGAAGTGGGTACAGCTCTTATGGAATTGGCTAAGATAATAAATGACCAGGGGCCCTAGACAAGTGCCCAACGTTCAACGTTAACGTTAAACGTTAGGACCAAAATGTATGGGATTTGACATCCGCGAACGACTGTCACGTACGTCACAAATGTCAAATCCCATACATTTTGGTGCTAACTTTTAACGTTAACGTTGAACGTTGGGCACTTGTCTAGCCCCCCAGGACCCCAAACACAGGCGTTCGTGTTCTATCGTCCACATACACTTACAGTAAATCCTTCTTCTAACTCGCTAAGCCAAGCCTCCTTGTCACTTCCCTTGTAGGTTATTTCATTGGATTCTACAGGTTTCGGGTAAATGCAGCTACTGCCGGTTGTCATATCACAGTAGACTAAGATCGCATCGTTCATATTGCCGCCGTTAGGGTCGATCCAGTATTGACCTTTGAATAAAGTTCATAGTTTAGTACCTTTATTGTGATGGAGTTAAAACAAAATTTGAAATAATTGTCATCGAACATACCACTTTCAAATTCAGGGTGATGATACTTAATATCACCACAAGTCTTTCCAGGTGCTTCCTTAGAACCATCAGGGCGGAGGAATTTGTCGAGAGAAACCTTCAGTCTTTCATAAGCCTTGGTAATTAATTCCTTCCTTTCAGCAGCAGACATGTCCTTCTTGAAGAACCTCGCTGGTATCAGGTTAGGATCGTCTCCTAGTGGGTCTGGACCTTTAACATTGCCTGGAATAAAAGAATACAATGGTATAAAATACATGACCTGCATGACACAGTAGGTACATTCAATAATCACTTCGTGTTAATTAGCATCTTTAGAATCGGCAGCAATAAATACTCGTCGCTTACGCCATTATAGAATTGGAACTAAAATTGGGATGTAAAATTCGAACCGGTTTCAATGTACCTTGATGCAACATAGCAGCGATAGCAGCAGCATCATAAGCCAGTCCTTCGCCAGGCGGTCCCGGAGGCCCGGGCTGGCCAGGCGCGCCGGGGGGTCCGTGGCGACCTGTGTCTCCGGGGGGACCGCGCTGGCCGACCGGACCCACGGGGCCTTGAGGTCCAGGACTACCGTCACGACCGGGAGTACCTGTTGAAGTTATATCTTTGTTTTGTAATCAGCGTTACGAATATCAAAGTCATGTACATATATTATACACGATAGAATAGCAAGACCATTTTCATCACTAATGATCTGGAGAAGGTTATTACATTAGTAAAAATTACAAAATTAGCATAAATAAAGAAAGAATTTGCGAAAATATTAACGTAGTAAGTACAACTGTCAAATGTAGTGCTGTTTTGTCGGGCAGGACGACCTCTACTATGTCTATATATTTACCTCTCGGTCCAGCTTCACCATCCTTTCCTGGAGGTCCCATACCTCCTGGCAAACCTCTTTCTCCCAGCCGCCCAGGGGCACCAGCTAAACCAGGCAACCCAGGCAGACCACTGTGGCCCTTAGGGCCATCAGCTCCATTCTCCCCTCGCTCTCCCTTTACACCGTCCAAGCCGGGGGGTCCTTGTTTGCCTGATGGCCCTTGAGGTCCATCTTGGCCGGGAGGTCCAGCCTCGCCACGAGGTCCTCGTTCACCGGTAGGTCCTGAAGGTCCTGCTGGTCCCGGCGGGCCCTGATAATATAAATCAATATTTATTGAAATGCTTTTCTGCTGAAAATCATTTAAATAAATATAGGTCAAAGTAACTAAGCAGTAATTTCTTACCTGGAATCCTGGTGAGCCAGGTGGCCCAGAGGGGCCGGGTTGTCCAATAGGTCCCTTGTCTCCTGGTCGTCCAGGGATACCCGGTTGACCCAGTTTTCCTGGTCTTCCCTCTGGTCCCTGTTCACCCATGGGTCCGGGAGGACCTTGTGGCCCCGGGCTTCCCAAGGGACCTGGGGCTCCATCAGAACCAGGTTTGCCTGGTGACCCACTTTCTCCCTGAAATCATCAAGTTATAAGGTCTATTTAGTAATAAATTGTTTGATTGATTGATTGATTTCAGGTACACGTATAAAATGTCAATTTGCTCTAATAAATTTAACCTCCTGAGTTCCAGACGTACTTTTTTTGAGATATCTTTTCAAAACTTTGCATGTACTCTGTTTAATAGTTGCTAATTAAGAAAAAAATACCTAAAAAAATCAAACATTGGAAAATCGGATTTTTCACTATGTCCTTTTCAAAGAACAAGGGGATGCAACTAAGATGTCATTTGTAAAGGACATTAGATATTTTTCTTATTAATCCCGATGTAGATTAATGTTGAAAGTAACTAATCAATGGAAAATTAAAAATTCCTTGATAATATGTTCATGGAAGTTGCAAAATTACCAAAAACAATTTTATTTTTCAAGAAAACATAAAATCATTAAATTTGTCAACTTATTAGACGAAAAACATTTTTTTCTTACTATTATTGGACTTAAATACTTTAAATATTGTAACTATGGAGATAAATAAGATATATATAA
This sequence comes from Polylopha cassiicola, assembly GCA_038024825.1. Classification (NCBI taxonomy): domain Eukaryota; kingdom Metazoa; phylum Arthropoda; class Insecta; order Lepidoptera; family Tortricidae; genus Polylopha; species Polylopha cassiicola. Next base: position 2,777,212 of record CP149053.1, on the reverse strand, counting down.
CCGTAAAATATAAAAACCTTCGTAAGAAACTAAGAAACAATACGATTAGGCGTACATAACATAAGTAAAGATCAAAAAATAGCACATGTTCAGGAGCCAAACGTCCTGTTAACTGAATTATACAGCAGAAATTATTGACGGAACAAGTGTAGAAATGTAGTTTCTCTATCATAAATTACCATATTACCAACTACACCTTCTTTCTAGCTAAGGAAAAAAACTTTTAGACCAACAGGATTAGCATAAAAATTAGGAAAAAACGGCGCATCAGACGTCTCCATGTAAAGGGATAATCATTTTGTCAATACTAAGTTATTTATTTATACTTTATTGCATTAAACTAAACAGAAGTAAGTGTATAAAAGGCGGACTTAATACCTTGCGGCATTTTCTACCAGTCAATCTTAGAGTATTACAGAAAAAATGGTAGTTCATTTAGACGATCATATTCATGACGTCCAATTTCAATTAGATTTTTCTATTCTAATACGAGACATGCACAAAATATAACAGAATGCTAATTGATTGTCCATTGATTACATAAATATGAGAATTATTTTCATTTTTATTCAAAAAAACATGTAAATATATTATATAAATTCAGTCTAATAACTTATGGCCATTGTTTTTATTTACAATTTGTCTCTTTTTAGACTAGTAAATGGTTATTTTTGAGTACTATATTGCAGCCATAATCATATTGATACCAATAATATTTATAATTTATATATATTTAAAAGATATTTCAGAGTACGTCCCATAGAATTTCAAATAAATATGTGTTTCATTGGTAAATCTAACCATAGGGTTAGGAATATGGTTATCTGTGTATTGGTCAGAAAATTGGAACCACTGACATGCTTCTGTATTTTTTAATAATCAAATGCATAGTAATTTAAGTCTTTCGCGTTACTAATGCCTGTTAATGCTGAAAACAAGCAAGAAAACTACTAATGTACTTCACATAGTACAAGGGTACTCAATGTAAAAAAATATTAGTTAGATGCGGTTGTACTTTGCAAAGGACATAAATAGTAGAATCTACATTTCAAGTCAATAATTTATTAATCTTATGGAAATAATATCTCAAACTACTAGTGCGAAGCTTTGCTATATTATTTGAAACCAAATAATGATTCAATAATGAGTAAAAATTTGGATGAAATCGGATTAACTTAATGTAACGCAGACGCACACCATCACGTGTGCACATTAATGACATTCTTAATTATATAACAGGTGATAATTCTGACATCTAATGTCTTAACGTAACCGGCAAAGCCACTAGATGTCTCTAGTAAAATATTTCGGTGTTGCTATTTAAATTGGAGACTGCAGAATTTTTATTTGTTTATGTACTACGTAAAGTACAAATGTACCCAGGAGGATAATATATGTAATAACTGTAATAACTTTTTTCGAATAAAAATTACACTGTTGTACCAAAAATGTAAATACCTGAGCTCCTCTCAATCCTTGCGGTCCAGGTTGTCCAGTCATCCCAGGGAGACCACTTGGTCCCCTCTCACCAGCTGGTCCTGGAGGTCCACTTAGTCCCTGAGGCCCGGGCTCACCCTCACTGCCCCTTTCTCCTTTAACGCCATCGGGTCCCGCTGGTCCCGTGAGACCTTGGGGACCAGTCGGTCCCGGTCGCCCTGCATCCCCTGTTGCACCCTTACTTCCTGGTAAACCAGGAGTACCTGCTGGTCCAGGACTTCCTTGGGGACCCTAGAAAAAACAGTATTGCGATTGTTGATAATACTTTAAATTGTTACTAAAACTTTTTTGTTGTCGAAAGTCTACCTGAGCTCCCATATCTCCCGGCCGTCCAGGCAGACCAGAGCGGCCGGCTTCACCTTTGGGCCCGTGCTCTCCTCGCGCACCCTTCGCTCCACTTGCTCCTGGGATTCCCCGTAAACCCATTTCTCCAGGTATACCTAAAATAGCAATGTATATTTTACCCATGACGTACATCAAAATATTTTTATAAAGCTCTTTACTGTAATTCCAAAGATGAGATTGCGATTTGCTGTAATTCACCTGGAACACCCGGATTTCCCTGTTTTCCCTTTAATCCAGACACGCCCCTGTCACCCTTCAGCCCAGGCATGCCGGTTAGGCCTGGTGATCCGGGAAGGCCTTGAGAGCCCTGAGGTCCCGGTTGTCCCCTGTCTCCCGGAGAACCATGGGCGCCAGGTTCTCCTGGAGTGCCGGGAGCGCCTGGTTCTCCCCGCTCTGCTGGCTCACCGGGGGGACCCGCTGGACCTACAGGCCCTTGAAGACCTTGCTCTCCTTGGCGACCTAAAGAACAAATATTAATTTAGTAGGTACCTACTTAAGTAGTATTTACCAACTAGGTATCGTCTCTTGGCTAACAACAATGCTCGTCATCAATAATGAAAATTAACAATCCCCATACGCCAACATTGAATTAAGCAATGTTTTACCCGTCGTTATGCGGTGTTGTTAGATAAGCGACGGTATGTAATAGCTACATTATTTTAATTATCCATACCTGTAGGACCATCATTCCCAGCAGGCCCAATTGAGCCTCTCTCGCCCTTTTCGCCCGGAGATCCGGTCAGTCCTCGTGGTCCAGGTAGTCCCATTGCACCAGGATGTCCAATCAGACCTTTAGTTCCTCTCTGACCTTCCGGACCCTTAATAGACAATACATATTTGTAAGTACTCGCAAACTGGTAATCTGCTTAATAGAAGCCCCTAATATTTAAATATGTAATTATCAATATATTTATTCTAAGAATATCACCTGAGGACCGTCAGTTCCTTGAGCGCCAGTTTCGCCCTTTTCTCCCGCCACTCCCACGGGCCCTGGTAGACCTCTTTCTCCGTTAAAGCCTCTTTCGCCTCTCGGCCCAGCGGGGCCGGGGGGGCCAGCTGGCCCAGCTACTCCCGGCTCACCCTCTTTACCAGCCGAGCCTGGCAAACCTGCAGCACCTGGCATACCCTTAAACAAATGTAACGTAGCTGTCATAAGTGCAATCATTATGATGAACATTATTTTGTAGCAACTAAATATGGGATAACAACTTACAGGGAAACCGGTAGGGCCAGCGGGGCCAGGTGGTCCCCTGTCTCCGGAAGGTCCTGAAGGACCCTGCTGACCTTGAATGCCGGGGCTGCCATCACGCCCTGCGTCTCCTTTACGTCCTTCTGGTCCTGGTTGTCCCGGTTCTCCGTCTTTTCCGGGTTCACCCTACCAATCATACATACATTGAAAAAACAAAAATATTTATTTAAAATATGGCTAACTACTGACGATTATAGCTTACTTGCAATCCTCTTTCACCAGGGCTACCCATTTGTCCAGGGGGACCTTGCAGGCCCTGAGGTCCAAGTTCACCTGGCCTACCGTCAGCGCCAGGAATTCCCCGTTCACCGGGAGGTCCAGACTTTCCAGCAACACCAGGCCGGCCTACTAGGCCTCTAGGTCCTTGTAGTCCTTGAGGTCCCGGTCGCCCAGCATCACCAGTGCTTCCCTTTTCTCCAGGTAAACCGACGTTTCCTCTTTCACCTGGTTGACCTCGAGCACCCATAGGACCATCAGCTCCGGGCATTCCTCTCATTCCTGACGGCCCTCTTTCTCCCTGGGGTCCGACGTTTCCAGCGGGCCCTCTTAATCCTCGCTTGCCACGTTTTCCTTCAGGTCCTACGCTGCCTGGCAGACCACGAGGTCCAGGGGATCCAACCTCACCTCTGGAACCTGATTCTCCTCTTAGGCCTCTTTCTCCCATTTGTCCCTAAACCACATTTTTAAATTGTTATGTAACTCTTCCAACAGATAAATGAAATTTTAATAGCATTACAATTCATACCGGCTCTCCTTTAGCGCCATGAACTCCGGGATCACCAGCTATACCCGGTAGCCCTCTAGGTCCAGGAAAACCTTGCGGGCCAGAAGTACCCGCTTGACCTTGCATCCCCTTTTCTCCTGGAGAACCGTCTCTCCCCGCTGGTCCGGGAGCACCGACATCTCCCGGTTGTCCTGGACGACCAGATTCTCCCCTTAAGCCCTGTAGTCCCTGAGCGCCTGGTAGACCAACAGCACCTTGCTCGCCTTTAATCCCTGGGGAGCCAGGAAATCCGGGTGCACCTGGTTTGCCAACGTTACCCTAAAAACATAAACAAATTTATATAAATAATTTTCATAAAACCGTTTACTTATTTATTTTAATGTTACATACGACAGGTCCGGTAGGTCCAGCTACACCGTCAGCTCCTCGCATCCCGGGGGACCCTGGTGACCCTTCCCGGCCTCGTTCCCCACGAGGTCCCACTGGTCCCTAAACGAAAAAAGAAATACATAGATAGGTTATAAAAAATATACACATGGTGGATGCGTCACCATTTTCCTTTACAAACTTGGTTGACATATCACCCTGTGTTACATATAAATTTATATTTAACTAGCTGTTTTTTTTTATAGCCTATGTTACTCGGGAATAGTGTAGCTTTCCATCAGTGAAAGAATTTTTGAAATCAGTCCAGCCGTTCTAAAGCCTTTTCAATCCAAATAAACAAACCTTTCCTCTTTATAATATTAGTGTCGTGGCGTCTAACCTCTTTGACTGACAACGGACTGGCCACCGCGACCGTGGAATCTAGACTTGACATGACACCTTAACAATTGAGACCGACGACAGGACACGACAGGTCGCTTTTCTTTAATAAAAATGACGATATGAAAAGCCGGGTTTCAATTCTTAACAATTAGTATAGATATATCAAGAATATAAAATACTCACTATTGGTCCTGGAGGTCCCATTTGTCCCGCTAACCCAGTGGGCCCTTTTTCACCGGCAGGCCCTCGTTCGCCCTTAGCGCCATCTTTGCCGTCGTACCCTCGGTGTCCTTTCAGACCCTGGATTCCGGGCACTCCTGGAGCTCCTCGGGGCCCCGCCTGGCCTGCAGCACCGACCGGCCCTGGTTCACCATCTTCTCCTGGGGCTCCCTATATTTATTATTTAAATTAAAAAAAAAGTATGACGGCCTGTCGGTCTAGTGCAGTGGCCGGCAACCTGCGGCTCGCGAGCCATGATGTGAGGCTGCGGCTCTTTAGTTCCATTCGCAAATATTATTTCGTGAGTTTTGACAGTATAGAGGCTATTTATTGTTGGCAAGAAAAAGAATTGTGGCTCTTTAAAAACTTTAAAATTTTGTAAATAGTAATTTTTGGCTCTTCCGACTCAATAGGTTGCCGACCCCTGGTCTAGTGGTTCCCAGAGGCTACAATAGCCCTGGCCGAAACCGGAGGATGTGGGTTCGAATGGTATAAAGAGCAGATTTTAATGTGAGAAGAACAAATATCTGTTCCTGAGAATCGAACATCTTATATGTATTTATGTATGTTGATCTTGTATCTAGTAAGTACCCATAATTCATGCTTTACTGAGCTTGGGACTGAATCCGTCTTTAGGGTGAGCGCACCTCGGAGCGCTCCCCATTCGTCCGGTGGAGCAGTAACGGCCCCAGGGCCAATTGTAGGAGTCCATTCGAAAAAAAAAAATCCGTCTTTATTTCTTCATCGTCTTACGTCTTTTCCCGCCGGTCCCGGTGGTCCCCGCTCGCCGGGGGGTCCCTGTTGTCCCGGTTGTCCTGGTTCTCCCGTCTCTCCGCGAGGACCTTGAAAACCTTGAGGCCCTGGAGGTCCTTGAGGTCCTATAACAAATCCATTATGTCATTAGACTGTAATAATTTCTGATACCTTCACGGTTACTATACATAGCAATGAAACAACTATACCTAACGGATTTAACGCTATAGACACTTTAGTGTTAGACTATCGTCAGCTCAGTCGTGTTACGAATATGGGAACTGTAAAGTTTTTGGAACGTCGACAAATAAAATAAAATACGCTAGTTAAATCCGTTGTGCTTCTCTCATTCCAATCATTACATCTTAGCTTAGTATGCTTAATACTGACCTAATTTACTCATTTTTTTCAAGTGGCATATGTTTAAATTAAAAAGATGTACTGAAGCGTATAGAATCCTAACTAATCCTAACTAATATTATAAATGCGAAAGTAACTCTGTCTGTCTGTCTGTCTGTCTGTTACGCTTTCACGCTCAAACTACTGGACCGATTTAAATTAAATTTGGTACAAAGAAAGTCTGGAGCCTGGGAAAGGACATAGGCTACTTTTTAACCGACTGCAAAAAAGGAGGAGTTCTACGCGGACGAAGTCGCGGGCAGAAGCTAGTAATATATATATTTGGTTACCATGTATTCCTCTGATGCCAGGTTGACCGACCGAGGCTTGCACGTACTGGTAAGGGTCGAAGGCCGGGCCCTTGTCACCTCCAGTGGCGGCGAGTTGAGCCAAATAAGCGTTAACCTATTTAAAAACTCAGTAACTAGGTTTTAAGGCTTCTTTTTAATTCCTTAGTTAAAGCTAATTGATCTTCAAATGTAAAAACAACATTAACTTCATCTTTTTTATGTGTGTTTTTTAAACGAATCGATTCTTTCACTTAAAAACTGTCTTGTCTTTACATGAGATTGACAAATGAATATAGTTTACAATGGTTTGTATAAAGTAAAAGATCACGAAACAAAAAATCACTCTTCATTATTTAACGGGATATAAGGGTGCAATTGTTTAAATATTCTCACATCAGGTGAAGGTCCGGTAGGTCCGGGGAGACCCGGGGCGCCAGGAATGCCGCTGACCCCGGGAGCACCAGGTATACCAGGAGGCCCGTCTTCCCCGGGGTGGCCCGGCGCCCCCCGGACTGGGGTCACACCATGCCCAGCGTAGTAGTTTGGCCTGGATGTAGTAGCCGCTGTGGATTTAAAAATACAAATAATTGACTTCTTGACTATAATTAGGCAGTGCGTTTATAAGAGAAAATGCAGACAATTCAGTACAGCCGTTTATCTATACTACTATAATGAAGAGGAAAGGTTTGTTTATTTGTTTGTTTGTATTGAATAAGCTCCAAAACGGCTGACCGATTTTAAAAAATCTTTTACTGTCGGAAGTTGGGAAGCTACGTTCAGCCTGAGTAACATAGGCTAAAGAATATTTTGATAAAAATAATATAGGGATCCGTGCGAAACCGGAGCGAATCGATAGTAGTATAATATGTGATAATCGTGAAAGACCTGAAAAAACATGATAGATAGTGGGATTCATTGATTTATTTTCCCTTGGTGTATGGTCTCACCTCTCCAGAGAGAGGTCTCTGGAGAGGCCTATGTCCAGCAGTGGACTGCGACGGGCTGATGATGATGGTCTCACCTGCCATACACGCAGCCAGTCTGGAGCAGTTGACTCTAGCGCCGTAGCACTGGCAGATGGTACAATTGTCGCGTTGCCACTTCTCGCCCTCCGTCCATGTGCGCCCCATGTCAATACAACGCGGACTGCTGGATACTATTCAACATTTAAAGAAAGAAAGATAAGAAAAATTAATTTTGCAAATATTCCGTTGCTTAGGTACAATAAAAAAGGGACTTAAAACTATGTACCTAACTTAAAACTAACCTGTGCCAGCTTCAAACAAACTTGAGCACCTTAGTGAAGAGTTGTGAGTTAAGAGTTGAACAACAACGGTATTTATATTCATTTTTAAATAATAAGTTATCGAAATATGCTCCAAAACGAACATATAATTATTACATCTTTACTAGAAAAGTGTGACATCTCGAAATGTTTTGTTACTCCATTTAAAATTCTAAGTCTACCTACATTTGATTCTACCTACATTGAATGCATGATTTCGATTTGTGCCACTTTTCTAGTACCTAATATTATATTATTATGATTCTGTTACGTCAACCACCTAGAAAACAAAAGTCACATAATAATCCTTAGATTAACGAATTCCTCACGCACCACGATCTTAAGAGTATGACCTAAACAAATCAAAGACTATTTCAAAGTTTATGTAATGGAAAAGATGAATGGTTTCATACTTACATCGTGTAACAGGGATCGCTGCCGGCACTCGAGATCCAGGAATGTCTGCAATAATACAAATACTATTCAGTTATATACAATAAAAAGTCATATTTGAAGAAAGGCGAAAAAGGTGTACAAAATGCGAAAGACAAATGACCATATCTATGAATTTGCGAGAAAATAAGCTGTAATAATCTTCTATGAAATGTAAGAAAATAACTGCAATGAATTGTCTGTGCTACCTACTGCTTACCCAATTTCAAATAAAAAAGCAGATACAAAAGTAATTGATCTTCAAAAGATAAATCAAGATGAAGCTCCCAAAACGAACGAGATTGTTGCTTGTAGTGATAAGACTGAAAGGTAGAGATGTGTATAATAGTAAAGTAAAAACAACAAGATGAACTTTCTCGATAGTGTCATGAAGATAAAAGCATCCAGAATTAAGAACGTCGGTAAACTTACTAATCCCTAACTCTCGAAAATCACGCTCGGCCAATTCTTGCTCAGAGTCTAAAAACAAAACACGTATTATTGATAATCATTGTACCTAAGCATCATGAAAAAGAACAGTCATCTCATTTTTATAAAATTTTGGGTGCATCTCGGGTAGGTCTGAAACTCAATTAACATCTATTTATCATCTACCAGTAGGTAGATCTTAAGGTTTTTTTTTGTTTATGGTAAGTACAATTTTTTTTATTTTTTCAGGATTCAACATTGAAAAATACATAAGTACTTTACCTACATTTAACCCTAAATTTCCGCCCATCAATCCGTATTTTAATTCAAATTGTCTAAAAACACTACCTATACGAAGTTCCCTAGTTCTATGTTTTATGTATATTGTAAATAAACCAAACTGAACTATTTCGATTCTACCCTTTTTCGGTTTTAATATATAAATATAAGTTACCATAGTCGTAAGAGTCGTCGATAGTATTCGGGTCCTGCGCTTGCGCCAGTTCTTCCGTGACCTTCTCCAGGTCTTCAATGGGTTCCCGAAGGACTCCTTCACTCAGCTCCTTGGCCGAGACCTGGAGGCACAGCAGTGCCAACACTCCACACTGCCACATCATCCTGCCTGATATAAACAACATATTTTAAACTACGCGAGTGAAGTCCGTTTATAGTCGTTTTATTCCAATGTGTAATGACCGCGAAGGCATCAGAACAACTATAGCCGATTTAACTCGTATTTTAATTTATTTGCTGACGTTTTGAAAACTTTACAGTTTCCATATTCGTAACATGACTGAGTTGACGATAGTCTAACGGTAAAGTTCCATTATATAAATCCATTATAGGTACCTAGTTGTTTTATTCAAATGTGTAATAACCACAAAGTCATCAGAAATTTAAATGTAGTAAGTAGTAGGACTTGTAGGTAAGTATTAGTCGCATACCATATATTTGAAAAGTTTTATAATTATATCTGAATAAAGTATTTGATTCCGAAATTCAACCCTTAAGAAGGTAAAAAAATGGTGTAAAGTTTGTACGGGACAACATAATTCCTTGGTCCAATCTATTTCAAAAGCATAAATTATGCTTTAACAGAATTGACGGAAGTATTTAGTTTTGTATTGAAATTCACCTTTTAACGTGGTTAAAAAGTACACGGACCAAAAGCTAGTAACTACCTAAATAATTAACAAACTCAGTTGTTTCTTTAGACTCATTAACTAAACTAATGCTACCGCGGTGACAAACAGAAACAAAAATGCATTGAAATCATTGAACACCCGGTGAAGAAATCAGTGCACACTCTCAATGACTATCATTACGACTGTCCCAATGACCTCATACACATCACCACATTCATCTGTATTGAGACGACAGAATCAATTGGCGACTTGATAATTATTTTAGCAATGCATCTGTGAATGAACCAATTTGTTTATTGATCAATTGGGAGGACATTGTACACTTTCGTCTAACATTTTGGCAACTGAGTGTAATTTGGCGAGACTACTCTATTAATGTCTATTGATCTTAATAGGTGATTTAAAGACTTGATTCAATTTTTTTTTGTATGTATATATGTCGCAGTGATATGATGAAAACAGGGATTTGATCAACTCCCTCAGTAATATGATCAACTCCCGGTAGATGATAAAAATACCACGCGTTGTGTCATTTTCCTAGCGAAATTTAGTGATTTGATCAAATCTCCAAGTCATTTTAGGGAAATGAAAGAATCATTGAAATGGCTGCTAGATTTCTTCATTTCACTTAGTTATTTGATCAAATGCCTGAGCTGTTTTAGGGACATGATAAAACGAGTAATTAAGTCAACTCAGTTTTAACATTTCACTAAACACGTCTAGTGATTTGATCAACTCCCTAAACAGTTTTAGGGAAATAAAAGAATCACAGCAATAACTGGTGGAATTCTTCATTACCCTTAGTGATTTCATCAAATCTCTAAGCTAGTTCAGTGAAATGATAAAACAAGTCTTAGAAACATGATAATATCCTTTAGGAAATAGGTATTTCTTTCTCGGCTAACAAAATAATAAATTAGAGCCCAATTTTTTGTGTCATTGTCTATTAGCCAAGCAGCGGCAGCGGCCGGCGAAGCGTCAGAACTGATACTTTTAATAATAGTATATTTACGACATAACATAAACTAACCAGGTTTTGTCAACTAATAATAATAATCACTAAACTTTGACCGTGTTATGGCAAATAATTATTATGGTGATTGAGTTCTATGGCATAGGTATAATTTAAGCACATTTAATAATAGGGAAAATGAGATGTATAGCACACGTATAGCTATGACACTTAAAAGTTATGGCAAATGAAAATATTGCAAATGACCATTATGGCATAGAATATAAAATTATGGCAACTGAAGTTCGAGCATGTGAAATTATTGCACTGCGATAACGGCCGAGAGTTAGAGCAAAAAATATTGGCTATTTATTTATTGAGCTTGTTGTTTATTTTTTAGCCGAGAAATACCTACTTCCTAAAGGGTATTATCTTGTTTCTGAGACTAGTTTTATCATTTCCCTAAATTTGCTAAGAGATTTGATGAAATTACTAAGGGTAATGAAGAATTCCACCAGTTATTGCTGTGATTCTTTCATTTCCCTAAAACTGTTTAGGGAGTTGATCAAATCACTAGACGTGTTTAGTAAAATGTTAAAACCGAGTTGAATTAATTACTCGTTTTGTCATGTCCCTAAAACAGCTCAGGCATTTGATCAAATAACTACGTGAAATGATGAAATCTAGCAGCCATTTTTATGATTCTTTCATTTCCCTAAAATGACTTGGAGACTTGATCAAATCACTAAATTTCGCTAGGAAAATGACACAACGCGTGGCATTTTTATCATCTACCGGGAGTTGATCATATCACTGAGAAATTTGATCAAATCCCTGTTTTCATCATATCACTGCGACATATATATAGTCATTTGAAAGAGACAACTGTAACGGATTGAACTCGTGTACATTAGTTTCTTTGCTAAAATTTAAAAATAATCAGGTCATACTGAGCTGACGAAAGTCTAACCCTAAACCTATCTAACTTGAAATGAAAAAAATAACGGAAATATTCGGGTATACCATTTTTTATGCCAACGTTTGAAAGACTGAACAGTTCCCTGCAAATGTAGCCGACTGATTCACTGACTGTTATATTTTTAAATTTTGCAGCAAACGTATTCGTAGAATGTGTTTAAGGGTTAGATTTGTCGTCACAAAACTTTTACAGTTTATAATTTTGTTCTTAATTTTTCGATGTTATGAAAAATATCTACGAAATTATTGAATGTACCTCACTATCCACATAATAACTAACTACATATAACGGTCGTATATCATCCGAATAAAAGTAATATGATTTTCTGTCCTCCGGCCGGAAAGCGCCAACTTTGTGGCCGCTGCGCTAAGTGAAATTTCCGCTTTTTGGCTTCGTCGAACAGAAAAATAGTATACTGACCTCGGCCAGTAAAATATAAAAGCCTCAGATCACATTTTTGTCAACCTCGGCTTCGCCTCGGACGACAATTACATGTGATCTGAGACATTTTTTATTTTACTGGCCTCGGTGCGTAATGTACTATTATATACGTCATGAGAACCTAATGTGCGAAAAATTATTAATCCATTTATCACGCACTCTCAGGCGGGATTTTATTAACAGAGAATAGAGATTTGGAACTGTCTGGATTAATTTCCGTAAGCTATACAAATTAAGATTGATATTAAACAGATAATCTAGTGACATGTTCCTTTCTGTCGTTTGTATCGAACTTGACCCGTTTTCGACATTAGATAATACTAGCTTCTGCCCGCGACTTCGTCTGCGTATGATTAGTATTTTACACTATATCGTTATAAAATATAGCCTATATGTTATTCTGGTGTATAAGCTATATTGTGGTAAAGTTTCATTCAAATCTATTCAGTAGTTTTTACGTGAAAGAGTAACAAACATCCATACATACAAACTTTCGCCTTTATAATAGTAATAGGATGTTTTGGTGAGATAGGTACCTGTAAGCACTTTAAATTCTGATGCCTACGCGGTTATTTCAATAAACAATTTTTATACAGATACTGTCGACTCCAATATTATAATAACCCTTGCATGCTGTACGAGGGTGATCACTTAAGTATACTGCTAACCGTACTTTAGCCGTTTGTAATACAATGTTCAACTTATATTACCCACTTTTCTAAAAAGTAGAATCATCCCTTCAAATTAAAAATAGACAACTAATTATAATACAAATTCTACGGTACATGCTACGCGATTTCTAAATTCGTCTTTAACGCGTAGATCGCTACTAGTTTAGTTTCTTCTTTTATGTATTTTATAATGCCTTTGCATTTTACTGTGATGTTTTATTAGGCAATTTCCGATACGCTAGTGGACTCAATAATATCAAGTTATCACTAGGTACATCGTATAAAACAAAGTGGCTGTCGCTGTTTTTCCCTCCCTATGTACGCTTAAATCTTTAAAATTACGCAACCGATTTTGAAGGTTTTTTTAAATAGATAGAGTTATTCAAGAGGAAGGTTTATAGCCGTGTGAAGCTGGGGCGGATCGCTAGTTTACTAATAAATATTGATTTAAATTTATTTGAGTTTCCAATATTCATGCAAATTATGATAATACTAGCGGCCCCGGCAGACGTCGTCCTGCCCGTCCGATTGTGTCGTCAAAGATCTGTCAAAGTCTTCTAACTGTCACTTAATGAATAGTAATAGTAATTCTTCATAAGGCTTCATATTTTCCCCGTTTTTTACACATTTTCCACTGTTTCTTCGCTCCTATTGGTCGCAGCGTGATGTTATATAGCCTAAAGCCTTCCTCGATAAATGGTCTATCCAACAAAAAAAGAATTTTTCAAATCGAACCAGTAGTTCCTGAGATTAGCGCGTTCAAACAAACAAACAAACAAACTCTTCAGCTTTATAATATTAGTAAGTATAGATTAGTATAGATATGCAAAATATCTTACCTGATTGTTCTGTGAAGTAAGGCTGGCGCGGGCGACGGCCCGCGAGTAACCACTAGTGCGGCGACACCGCAATATATGCGCACACGCAAGGAGTGATCTAGGAAAGCAGGGGAGCTCAATCATAGACACGGGACCAATGGGATAAATTGTTCAGTTGTATTTTGTAGCTACCTATTTAAATTTATAATAATTTTAATTATTATTTAAATTATAATAATTTCTGATACCTACGCGGTTATTACACATGGTATGAAACAACTATTAACGGTTTTTACTTTAGCGTTACACTATTGTCAGCTCAGTCGTGCTACGTTTATGGAAACTGTAAAGAATCCGAAACATCATAAAATAACAAACAACATATAATAAAAATACGCGAGTTAAATCCGTTAACAGTTGTTTCATTCCAATATTATTTAAATTTATTTTGAGAATTTCCACCCTTGGATTTTTACCAGTTTTGCTATATTTAAATTGCTCGAAATAGCAATCGAAAAACTGGCTGTAGTAAATAAATAGTGATGGAATTTGCGAACAACATATACTTATGGCTATGTTATAACTAAACATCATCTTAAAACTAACTAAAATAAAATTACCTACTTATTCAGGAGTGGCGACAAAAATAAAACATGTATTTTAAATAACCTAATTCGTTTTGTATGTTTTGTAGGTATAGGTACCAATTGTGACGTGAATTCTGAAATGTCGCGCAGTGTTGTTTATCGTTACATATTTTTTTATTTTCCAGAACAAAGGGTCTCTCCGGATGCTCGTTAAATATGAATTGTAACTTGCTTTGTAATTTCAGAAGAAAAGGAAAGGCAACAGGTTTCATCAAATAAAGTACCCACGCAACAAGAATTCAGTCTTCACAAGGGAAATACTCGTTAAATGTTTATCCACTACACAGATGAAATAGATAATAGATTATTTTTTAACACAAAATGTTTAAGAATTCTTCCTTTTTTTAGAACGCATCCACTAAAGAATTTAATAAGTAAGTAGGTAAGTATGTACTTATATATGCGGTCAAAGCCAAAGAATTTGAGATTGAACAAGCTGATGACACTAGGTGTGAAAGCGGTCCCAATTGGTTTACTTCAAAACGTAATAGCCATCATTTCCATCCGTTACATACGCGTCGATTGTCTTCAAACCAATTGAATTGGTTTCATATCACAAATGTTATTGAATACGATCTGTAATGCCGTTTTAACTCAAGTACCAATTGGGATCATTATCAAACCAAGTGCATTACACAATCAAGGGGCAGAGGATTTTAAAGGTCATATATACCTACAACAATTCTCGAAATTTGCCTATTTTTAAAATTGTTTCTTCTGGAACTGTACGATTTTGGAAGGAATCATGACCTCTTGTAATTATTCTCTCATGTAATTAGTTTTATTTCATCTATAGATATATCTATAGATAGATAACGTATGTCTTAAACGTTGTACATTATTATAAATTCTAAGTAGCTAAAGGATTATTTATCTTTATAGAATGTATTTTTTTACCAAAAGCTACCCACATGCGTTATAAGTTGGGCACCCCATTTGCAGTCGATAATTAGGCCGCGTTCCAATATTCGGCGTGGTATAGCAATTGCAGTATCTTCAACGCACCAATTCTTTTGATAGTCCAGCTTTTCAATTGCCCGGGCGACGGGTCAAACGGTACCGATTTTTATTGCCATTCTAATTTAAGAAAGAAAGCTGACGTTATAATTCGTTATATATGAAACTTGGTGACCTTTGGTTCAATTTCATTGGAGTTTAAGGGGGATCGAGTGACACGGCTTATTAAGCTATCATGATAAAATTTGAAAGGAAACTTAACTTACTTCCTTCGTCCTTTTAAGGCAGAAAAGATCCGAATGGGTTGAAGTGCTACCGAAAGGACCCCACTGATAAGATAGGTCCTTTTATATTCAACTAGTTTCTGCCTGCGACGTCGTCCGCGTTAAACTCCTCTTTTTTGCAGTCGATTAAAAATTAGCCTTATGTCCTTTGTCAGGCTCCAGACTTTCTTTGTATCAAATTTCATTTAAATCGGTCCAGTAGTTTTAGCGTGAAAGCGTAACAGACAGTGCTATTCGCATTTATAATATTAGCAGGGATAGAAATCTTTTATAGGTAGGTACAACCGTTATAGCTACGTACTGGCATGTACTGGTACTACTTAGTAGTAGTAGGTTTTGTAATGGGTTTAAAAGTTCGATGGCTTCAAAACTCACTGAACCGAAAGAATGGAATTTAATATATAAAGTCCATATTTTATTCCTAATCTAGATTTACTTTGGTACAAAAAGTTGTGGTTAATTATTTTTCTGCCAATGGCTGTTCACAAGAAGTCTAAATGAAAAGGTAAAATCTAATTTTAAACCAATTCTAATATCAGCGAATTGTATAATAGAACACCTTATTAACAAACTTGGAGACTAAGAAAAGCTTGTTGATTCTTATGAAGACAGCTGTGTCTTGGTTAAAGCTCACTCCACGTATTTAATCCCCCTATTTGTTTCCATAAAGCTCAATTGGTAAACGGAATGAGATTTTCGATTGAGAAAGCGTTTTTTGTGTTTGTACGCCCAATTGGCTCTATGGCTATTGATTGGTGGCATTCTGTTTATTGTAAAAAAATGTCTATAGTTTTGTGGCTGTTTGAAATATTTTCAAATTGTATTAATTTATCTGAAAAACCGAGTCATGCTCAAAAAGTTTCTAAAATAGGGTTGCCATAAGTGTAAGGACTCGGACCGGGACATTTCAAGAAAAACTAGTAAAGGTAAAAAAAAAAAAAAAAAAACTTGACTAATCACGTTAATTTAGATAAAAAAAGAAAATAGGGGATAATTAATTTTTCACGCACTGATTGTATCGTATGACCAGACGTAACTTTTTACAGAGTAGTCCGATTTTGATAATTCTTTTTTTATTGGATAGGGCATACCTCAAACTTGATCCCATAAACATTTGGAAAAAAGAAACCTACCGTAAGGGTGGACAAATAGGGGTTATTTATTGTTTCACTAAAAGTTAATAGCAAAAACAAGGTAGGTAGCAATTTCAAAATTACAAATGAAGCATGTAATAATTTGTATAAATTATGGCCAAAGACAATTACAAAATAATAACTAAATAATAAATTTAACTGTCGAAAAAAACTACAAGGCAACAAAGAACAATACTTAACGCACTGAAAAGAATAAAAAAAATTTTTTTTTTCTATGTAGTGCGCTATTGTTTTTTGTTGCCTTTGAAGTTATTTTTTCGGTGGTAATTTTTTTTTATTTACATAATAATATTCGATTTTTTTTTAATTTTAACGCTTCTTAGGTCGAGTTTTCTCAAGAAGTCAGGTATCAACTGAATGTATAAAATCGATATAAAATATCAATGCATCAGAAAAAACGATCTTGTATCAAAGATCTCTAAGTCACATAGTGGGCTTGATAGCGTGCTATTGATGCGCTCTTGCTCTGTCAACGCTAAGAGTCTGCAATCTCGAAATGCGTTGACACTGTTAACGTAAATTCGTGAAACGTGAACGGACAATTGTCAGCGCTTACGTCGTTCTATCCACGTACGGCTAATCATACGCTAGTTAGAGCGCGTTTATTGGAGGTATATTATACTGTTTACCAAGTCCAGCCCTCTATTAAATAACTATGATTTTTAAACCGGGACAATTTGCTTATCGGCCGGGACGCCGGGACACCATGCTTCAAACCGGGACATGTCCCGGCGTACCGGGACGTATGGCAACCCTATTCTAAAACCATAAATTAAATTGTTCAAAAAGTTTGTGTAAAATATTGACAACGTTAAAAAATACCGCTGTATAATCTATGGAAAAAGTTACGGTCATAGAGATATTAGACTAGAGAAGGTGAGCCTTAGGACTGTCTATAAGTGGAAGCGTATCACGGTAAAGAGAGACAGAAACTCTAAATAGAGGCACTGTCCTTGTCTTGCCGCATGCGCAATGGCAACATGCTGCGCGCCGTCCGTTGCTATGGTACCGTTGACGACGCAATACGAAATGTTCTAACCTATTATTTCGCTTCAGTTCGTTTACGCGCGTGCAAATTTCTCACTTATGTTTATTATCGATATTATTAAAAATAAAATATGAAAAACAAAGATGGTAATTGCGTGCATTTTGTGCAAAAAGGAATCGACTACACAATATACATAACCACAAAATTTTGACAGTCGAATGCGGAAGGGTCAGTACAGTACTGGAGGCGAATCGTTTACTGCGCATGCGTCATCAGACAAGGAGAGCGACCACTATTCCAATGCTCTTTCTCTTTCTACCATTATAACGCGTTTCTGGCTGGCTCACCTCCTCTAGTCTAATATCTCTATGGTTACGGTATTGCGCCATCTTGATTAATACTGGATTCTATTTTTAAATTTCAATTAATCATTTTAGTACTTATTAAAACAGCTGGCGATTTTCTTTTGGAGTTTTTGCTTGCAGTGCCATTATTTTTATCCGAAACGCTAGTAAATAGTGGTTAGTATTATAAAAGTGACCCTTAGGTTCTATTTACTTAGGTACCTTATTATGATTTTCACTTATATTTTCATTGCTGTTCTGTATAATATTTTGGTCTAAATCCAAATATAACCAAAACCATACCCATATACCTAGGTAACTGTATATAATGCTAATAATCTTAAAGAACTTCAGACAGCAATATCCACATACCAGATGTAAGTAATGTATTTCAAGTAATGCAAGACTTTATGTTCTGTCTGCAAACTTGTAGTGAAACAAATAAAGGAAAGTTATTCTAAAACTTTCAATAAATAAAATGAAACGCAGAAGAACTTCAACTGAAAACTTTTCTTTATATAAGTAAACAAATAAGTGAGCTTGAATTTAAACGGTTGTAATTTCTACGGTTCTAGATGAAAACTGACAAACTGGACAAAAGCCAAATAATGCTAGAATTTTTTTAGTAAAAATGGAATGCATGAATGCTATTTTCTAATTTTTTCTCATTAACATTATCCTTAATCCATGATATTATTATTATTGGAGATTAGCGGATAAAAAATTACATCTAAAACTGACAAGCCTGTCCCCGGCAGGATTCGAAGGCGTAACCTCTTACTTCGAATGAGGACTGGACTGGGTAAAGAAAACGAAATTCCAGCCCGTCAGTTAGATTCCGGCTCGTGACGTCACATCCCTACTAGTATTATAAATGCGAAAGTAACTCTGTCTGTCTGTCTGTCTGTTACGCTTTCACACCAAAACTACTGGACCGATTTAAATGAAATTTGGCACAAAGAAAGTCTGGAGCCTGAGAAAGGACATAGGCTACTTTTTAACCGACTGCAAAAAAGGAGGAGTTCCACGCGGACGAAGTCGCGGGCAAAAGATAGTTTAATATAAATTGTACCTTAACGTGACGTCACGAGACTCACGAACTGTAGAAGCAATTATCTTTGTAATTTTTTATTTGAGAAAAAAAAACGTGACCAATTATTTTTAGTAATCTATGGACAAAAAAACACTCCTCTTGTCTATTAATGGATCTAACCACCAGAAACCTACCTAAAATAGAATTTCAACGACCACTTTCAAACGTCGAAAGCATCATCACCAACAATAAAACAATTATCCATTGTTTATAAACAAGCTATTTCTTCAATTACTCGAAGCGACACTTTACTTAATTAAGTTAATTAAGGAAATAAAGCTAGTGGACATTGTGTGTAAGGAGGGTGGCACACGAAACATGCAGTGTGACCTTTGATACGGAAGATGACGGTTGTGACTTAGTTTCGGAGCTAGAAATGTACGGGATATTGTTTGAAAACATACAGTACTTTGTTACAGTGAGTCACCAATTTTATTGTATTATGTAGGAAACTGGTTTCTACTCCGAGTCACTCCAGACTTATGTAATTTGGTGATTTTTTTAGGATCGGCAGTCTATACTTTTATACTAATATAATAAAGAGGAAAGGTTTGTTTGTTTGTTTGGATTGAATCGGCTCCAAAACAACTGGACCTATTTGAAAAATTCTTTCACTGTTCCCGAATGACATAGGCTATAAAAAAAGAGACAGCTAACTAGTACAAAATAAACTTAGAATGAAGAGCATACACATGAAAGCGGGGTCGTTTACAAATAGCATACTTTTTTCCACCGATCTGCTTTCATTTAAAATCCTACTACTATTATAAAGGCGAAAGTTTGTAAGTATGGATGTATGGATGTTTGTTACTCTTTCACGTAAAAACTACTGAATGGATTTGAATGAAACTTTACCACAATATAGCTTATACATCAGAATAACACATAGGCTACAATTTTTGACACTAGACTAGACGGGACGAACCTGAAGTCCACGCGAACGAAGTCGCGGGCAAAAGCTAGTTCTACATAATTATATTATACCTATGTTACAAAAAGCTAACAATTGATAGATATCCTTAGGTATTTATTTTGTGGATGTCTACGCCGTTATATCCTTACTTAATATTATAAATGCGAAAGTAACTCTGTCTGTCTGTCTGTTACGCTTTCACGCTAAAACTACTGGGCCGATTTAAATGAAATTTGGTACAAAGAAAGTCTGGAGCCTAAGAAAGAACATAGGCTACTTTTTAACCGACTGCAAAAAAGGAGGAGTTCCACGCGAACGCAGTCGCGGGCAGAAGCTAGTTTATAAATAAAGATTGAAAAACAACTATACCGGATTTAACTAGATTTAATTTTGTTTGTTGACGTATCGATAAAGATAAACACTAAAGTTCGGGAGTTGCAGCTCGTCACGTCACGTTATGGTATAACTTGTACCTTAACGTGACGTCACAAGCCTCCACTCCCGAACTTTAGAATTTTAAAAGAACTTTGTCTTCTTGTGTTTGTTGGACAAAAACTGTCATCGTGCCTATTCCTCTTATGAAAAAACCAATTTAAAATAATAATATTGTAGTAACAGACTTCTGTTAATTTAAAAATTTTGTCTTAAGTATTTTCAGCGTCTAGGTATTCAATATAATACAAAATGATGATACGAAATTATTTTAACAATAAAAAATTCCGAATGCTCTAAATGGTAGGTAACCTACCTTAGTACCTAATATTTCAAACTTCACTAAGTATATCTTATAAACCTTTTAAACCTTTTTTAAATAATTTCAAAATCTTTTCGTATTGCTCCTTCACTGTTTCTTCCATTTTTTTAATGAATGAGTCGGCATTTTTAACATCTTTTGATGCTTTATCAACTTCTTTTGCCATAATCTTGGCAATTGTATTGTTAGTCCATTCAGAGAGTCGATCCCATGCCTCTCGAACCGCAGATTTAGCATTGCAATCTATGGGACATACAAATCATTATTGGAATGAAACAACTATTAACGGATTTAACTCGCGCATTTTTATTTTATTTTATTTGCAGACGTTTCGTTTAGCGTTAGACTATTGTCAGCTCAGTCGTGCTACGATTATGGAAACTGTAAAGAATCCGAAACGTCAGCAAATAAAATAAAAATATGCGAGTTAAATCCGTTAATAGTTGTTTCATTCCAATGTGTAATAACCGTGAAGGTATTAGAAATTATTATACAAATCATTACATCATCATCGTGGAGGCATAAGTATGGCCAGGGTAGGCACTGCATACATTAGTGACATTGTGCCTGTATGCAATGCACGCCCATGTCATCATCTCATCAACCGAAAGACGTCCACTGCTGGACATAGGTTTCCCACATCGACATACAAATCAATATATGTAGGTACTTATTGTTTTATCAAGTTCTTAGTTTATTTTATTTTAAAACAGTGTAACTTTACAATAAAAATAATGAAAAAGAAACATTTCTTAAAAACAAGTATTTATTATTATTTTGTTAATAAAATGAACTAAAAAGTTAATAATAAATTATAAAGAGGAAAGATTTGTACCTATTTTTGTATGTTTGTAATGAATAGGCTCAAAAACTACTGGACGATTTTAATAATAAGCTACGTTCACCCTGACTAGCCTATGTAGGCTATAGAATATTTTGAAAAAAATAGGGATCCGTGCGAAGCCGGGGCGAACCGCTAGTAAATTATAAAAAGATATGTCAGTCATTAAGTCAGCTTTTCCCTTTATATATTATTATATAGGTATATATAGATTTAAAAGGGTAGGTAAATAATAATAATACACATATTTATCCTCTTTCTTATCATTACATAAAGACAAAAAAACATACCATAACAGAGAAAAGAGATAATTACAAACATAATACATATTCTCCAAATTATTTTCTTGTACATTTTTTTCTATTTACTGTTAATATTACGATAACTTATAAGAAAGTGACCATACATGCCTACATAAAACAAAAAACATTACATGCCTATTAACTTTTGATAAGGTTGTGAAAATAATTTCTTAATTAAAGTACTGCACGTGAATGTGCCTACCCACGCCATAGCGGAGAGTTTTACCAGGTGCGTGCAGTGTACCGAGCCTGGGTAGGCCCTCCGTACACATCACACTAATATTAAAAAGGCGAAAGTTTATGTATGTTTGTTACTCTTTCACGCGAAAACTATTTAAATTTAAACTTTGGATATATTATTAGATAACATATAGGATATATTTTGTAAGGATATTGTGTGAAGTACTTATCGTGCGTAGAAGTCGCGGACAGAAGTTAGTATTGTTATATCCGAAGACGTGTATCCCATATAGACACTATTAGCGATACTTTTTGTATGCTATTGTTATTTTTTATAATTTGTAAAAATATTATAGAATTAATTTATTAGGATTTTAAAGACAAATACCTCCCATCAAATTACCGGTAATAATAATTAATATTATGTCTATAATTAAATAATTTCACTAGCTCACCCAAAAACTTCGTACCTAACGACCCTTTTTTGAGATTTTTTTTTTTTATTTCTTTTCTAAAACCATGGTCAAATCGGTGCAACTGTTCTGGAGTTTTACCGAGACAAAAGAACATAATATACACACATGTATATACATATATATATACTCGTAGATAATAAATACGTTCCGTACCTATATATTATATGCGTTAAACTCAGGCGGCCAGTTAAACACATTAAAAATCCACAATACCAATCATTTACTAACAACTTCATAGTAAACGAGAGCTATAAACAACGTCAGGTCCCAATCAAGATATTATAACAGATGTAACCCGAATCGTAAATGCAAACAAACGTCCTTCAAAGGGCAGTATAACTGATACGTCCAATTGACCGCAATATGCGTTTCACCGAACTGATACGATTAATTTAATACTGGCAACATTCTAGATGACGTCACTGTTGCTAGGAGACGTGTGACGTCATATCTGTGGGTTTTGATTGATTGACGAAAACGGATTATGGAGTCAAGTGCGTTGATCATTTAGCGAATTTGCGGAAAAAACACTTTTAATACCTAGAAGAATTTCCGTTTTCTAAGAAAATAGTTAAGTATTATTTTATTATAAATGCCTACGGACAAAATTTTCAATAAAAATTTACCATAATTTTATGACTCTGTTATTCTCATAAAAAAATCGTATAATACGGGAATGTCATTTGAAAATATCAGAACACTTTTCAACTTCTTATGTGGCCAGCATCATTGCGGAATCGCAGTCACTAAGTACAGTACGTTCTTAAAAACCTATTATTTTTCATTGACATTTACGGATCATTAAGTAGTATTTGTAAAATATTCCGTACAAGTTACATTAAAAACCTTCTATTTCATTCCACACAATCCTAGCTACATTTCTATAAAACATTTACGAGTGGTGTTCAACTAAATCACAAGTTACAGGGTATTTTAATTATTTTCACTCCAACGAATGCCCCGCTTTATATTCATTTAAACTAAGCACACAAACAGTTGTGCTTTTTAATTTTATTATCTGTGGAAGGTGCATTGTTTTACTCTGTGGTCTATTTGCTCTGTTATTCAGGTTTTGAATTTTTGTGTTTGCAAAAAATGTGGATAGCTACGTAGATACCGCTTCTAGACTTAATTTTAATTTAAAAACGTGTTTTAAATAAATAAATCATAAAGAGGTCAATAATACTTTTGTTATTATTTAATTCATTTCCTGATTTTATATTGAATGCATAATAATATTTCAGTAAAAACTAAACTCATTACGAAGTTACACTACTTATTAAGACTAAGATACTATTAAATTGCCTTAGTTGTGTATCTTATTACGTAATACCTTTGTATATAAATCCATACTATATCTTATTAAATAATAAGTAGGTATGACTATGTAACAACTTAAGTATATCTTTTTCATTTTTTTTTATAATCCTAACTAATATTATAAATGCGAAAGTAACTCTGTCTGTCTGTCTGTCTGTCTGTCTGTCTGTCTGTCTGTCTGTTACGCTTTCACGCTAAAACTACTGGACCGATTTAAATGAAATTTGGTAAAAAGAAAGTCTGGAGCCTGAGAAAGAACATAGGCTACTTTTTAACCGACTCCAACAAAGGAGGGGTTCCACGCGGACGAAGTCGCGGGCAGAAGCTAGTTTATACATAGAGATCTTCAAAAGAACGTAAGTACTAGTAATTTTTCTTCTACATCTTGATTCATTGCTTTATTTATGTTCTAGTGTAAGTACCTAAGTTATAATGTTGTATTTTATTCTGTCTAGTTTCCTACGGCGTTTCTTCTTGCGGTGCTAAAATAATGTTTAGAAGCGCTAGTAAATATTGACGTATAAAAGTGTCTCTTGGGTCCTAATTTACTTAATAAAGACTTTAATTGTCTTTAAACTTAATCGTATTACGGAAAAGATTAGAGGCCCCGGGGAAGTTCATGGGATAGGTTTTATCCCGGAAATTATCTATAAGGGGGGTGAAAGAAAGTACAATAATAACTCCCCGTAAACGAAGTCGCAGATAAAAGCTAGTATATATATGTTACATTTATAAACAAGTTCTCGAAAATGGCTCTTACAATTCAACAATATTTACAATTGGAATGAAACAACTATAGACGGAATTAACTCGCGTATTTTATTTTATTGGCTGACGTTTCGAAGCCTTTAAAGATTCCATAATCGTAGCACGATTGAGCTGACAAGACTCTAATGCTAAAGTGACTAATTAGTAAGGAAAAGGCTCTGAAACGTCAGCCAATAAAATAAAATACGCGAGTTAAATCCGTTAAAGTTATTACATTCCAATGTATAATAACCGCGAAAGCATCAGAAATTATTAATATTAACAATATTGGATTTTACGATGGCGAGAAAGTTATCTCGCTAGGTCCTATCTTCAGGAAATATTTTCTTTGCATTTTAATCTTCGATTTGTAAGTGAAACTCGATCACCCAGATACAGCTAGTAAATATAGAACGGAGTAAAATTTTAATGATAATGAAATGTACCCTTACTTATTTGATTTTTGTTTTAAAGACACGAAGGGATTTAATGCTAAATTTATTTAGAGGCGACCGTGACTTTCCTTTTACAAAAACTTTTAAACTTACTTTAAAACTACCTACCAAATAGCTATCACAAACTATCAGGATAAAGTGTTATCATAATATTCGTTTCTTATATAGATTGGATTCTACCAAAATAGACCCATTTCGTAAGATTTCATTTATTTCTTACTAGCTTCTGCCCGCGACTTCGTCCGCGTGGAACTCCTCCTTTTTTGCAGTCGGTTAAAAAGTAGCCTATGTTCTTTCTCAGACTCCAGACATTCTTTGTACCAAATTTAATTTAAATCGGTCCAGTAGTTTTAGCGTGAAAGCGTAACAGACAGACAGACAGACAGACAGAGTTACTTTCGCATTTATAATATTAGTAAGGGATAGTAAGGGATATTGCTGACACAGCCAATCCTGAACATCTCTATATAATAATATTGGGTCCCTTTCACATCATATTATAATAATACGTACTACTTTATGTCTTCACAAACGTAAAGATTCGTTTTACCCCTTTCCACCCCCTTAAATATGTCCGTTCTTACACCCCTTATTTCATGTCGGCTTGGTCTAGTGGTCAAAGTCACTGACTACGAAACCGGAGGTTGCAGGTTCGAATCCAACTAAGGACACCCGGCGCGCGTCGGACTTATCCGCAGGGACCTTCTGTTCCCTTGCAACAAAATAGTCGTGTCAACACACCTCCTGACGGCCCGAGCCGAGGTGCGACCCCCACCTTGGGGGGCCCTCGGGTCGGTCAGGGTTAAAAACCCTAAACCCAACCCAAAAGGCTTAAGAGTCTCCTTTCAGGAGTCTCGCCACCCGTCCGGTTTTGCTGTAAAGGCCCATTAGCTGGCCAACTGCGCTTCAGTATTCAGTTCGAAAAAAAAAAAAAAGAAGTATTTAACGTTGGCAGGCGTCCGTATAAGAGGTATCAAGCAGATGGATAGACACACCTTGACAATTATAATATTAGTATAAATTATTTATGATAGTACCTACATAATAATATGTTAAATTATAAATGTAATATTTTTTTTATTAAATATTTTAACTTAGTAAATACTTCGAATTCAGACCATTTAAGTAGTCCTTTGATCATAAAAATCATTTTGCAATTAATCAGTTCTGTTACCAAAGTAAAAGCAATAATCTGGTCGTAAAAGGTTCTACATTAAAACAATGGATAGGTCTGAGAAGGAAGCCAGTACAAGCGCGAAAGCCTTACAGGCTGCACGTTTTCGCGAAGGCTGTATTTATCAGACCGTTCCAAAATACTTAGTTTTATTATATATACTTAGGTAATATCTTATTAGGAACGAGTGGAAAGTATAAAATCTTTCGTGCTAATCTTTTACAGTAAAAAAAATAATTTAATTATTTTTTAATTAAAAGATTAATCGGGGTCTGTTTTAAGGAACGTTTTTGGAACTGATGATTCAGATAGGACATCGTTTATAAATAGTCCGTCTGTTAACTTATAAATAATATAATAATATAAATTGGAATAAAACAACTATTAACGGATTTAACTCGCGTATTTTTATTTTATTTTATTAGCTGACGTTTCGGATTCTTTATCGATCGATTTTAAATCACTTCAGCGTTAGACTATTATCAGCTCAGTCGTGCTACGATTATGGAAACTGTAAAGAATCCGAAACGTCAGCTAATAAAATAAAATAAAAATACGCGAGTTAAATCCGTTACTTAATAGTTGTTTCATTCCAATGTGTAACAACCGCGAAGGCATCAGAAATTATTATAATAATATAAACTTTTAAGGATAGGTCAAACTAGATTTCGTTTAGAAGTAGGTACCTACCTCTTGTCATTTATATAGGTACTTACCTAGATATTTTAATTTACCTAATCACTTATTAATCACTCGAAAATCATTCCGGTACAAGATTTTTTGTTTTATTGTGTTAATTAATTTAAGTGTTCTTTCTTCCATTTGAATTTCCAAATAGCATTTTAACCTAAATTGTTTTACCGGCTAAAAGTAACCTAAATTGTTTTACTGGTTAAAAGTAATTAAACTGCGCAGATTGATGAGTTAAGGAAACTTTTACAAAATGTACGGGTGGCTGCTTGAAAGCGTCCAGCACTATATTGTGGTAAGCTTTTTATTCTTTTCATTATTAAATGAAAATAGCTTATATCAAAACATATATACTTACTTTATTGAAAGCCGATATAAAACGGACCAGTTTACGTCAGTTTTGCCTTTTCTTATATCGCTCTTAATAAAATACTGACATAAAATAATTTCTGATACCTCCACGGTTATTACACATGGGAATTAAACAATTATATCTGCCCGCGACTTCGTCCGCGTGGAACTCCTCTTTTTTTGCAGTCGGTTAAAAAGTAGCCATAATCGTAGCACGACTGAGCTGACAATAGTCTTATGCTAAAGCTCCGAAACGTCAGTCAATAAAAATAAAACACGCGAGTTAAATCCGTTAAAGTTGTTTCATTCCAATGTATAATAACCGCGAAGGCATCCGAAATTATTAGGTACCTAGGTACTTATAATTAGGTAAAGTAGGCTCTAAGTTAGCTGAGTTCTAAATATAATTAGGTAAACAGTTTCTTAGTTAACTCAGATACTCTAAAACGGTTTAGTTCAAGGTGAAGGTCGAACATGGGGAGGCCTAACTCAATTTAAGTACGTACTTACTCATTTCCTCTCAGCTGAGTGGAAAAGGGTGAGACAGGCGTGACAAATTATCCCTGTATGTATTTAAATATGGCTTTTATACGCATTTTATGGAGCCAGATTGTTCTGGAATTTTGGGACATTGGTTTAATACTCTCCATTAAACCAATGTCCCAAAATTCAAATTTACGTCAATTGTACCATAATAATAATATGATATCTTTAAAGAATTAGAAATAATTGATCTAGTCTCAAACTAAGCTAAACTTGTACTATGCGGACTAGACCAGGAATAAACATGCATAAATAAATATATAGGTAACGTCCAAAACACCAGATGATCATAATCATTACACTAACATCTGCCTCTAGCGGGATTCGAACCCGCAACCTCGTAGTGGACTCTAACCACTAGACCAATAGGACGTCGAACAAGAAGCTGTTTTAGATCTAGCATCTTATACCTAACCATTCCATATTATTTGAAGTCGATTCGCTTTGTCTTTCTTTTTGACAAAATATATAAAAATATCGACGAGTAATATTGTTTCTCAAATATTATGAAAGTAGGTAGGTATGTATAAATATAACGTCCCCGAAAAATGGTCAAAATACGAAACCTCTCTCCAATATAACACAATTTAATAAGCCACCGCTAATTATATGGTATTCTTTAACAAATAATTATAGGAGAAGGATATAACAGTAACGTGACCTAGAAGGATTGCGTAACGAGAAACTATTATCCCAGTTATAAATAGACTTCGTTTTGGAGCGTCACGTTGTCAACCTGCCGAAATTGTAGTGACACGAGCAGGTATTTGTGAGGTTACTTTCGCTTGTCAATTCGATAACAACTTAACAAAGAGATTCTGTTGACTACAAATATAAATATGCATTATAACTTTCAAGAATTCCAAGATTTGTACTTTGACATGAGAGACCAAAAATTTCTGCTTTAATTTGAGACATTTATGTTTATTGTGAAGATACGAAAATAATCAACAAGCCAAAGCAGAGAATAAACCTAATTATATTTAACTAGCTGTCCGCCCCGGCTTCGCACGGATCCCTCTTTTTATAGCCTATATCACTCGGCAATAGTAAGCTACACTATTGCCGAACAGTGAAAGAATTTTTCAAATCGTCCAGTCGTTTTGGAGCATATTGAATCCAAACAAACAAAAAATATTAGTATAGATGAACCTTGGTTCCCTTTTTATTAAAATTTTAGCACAGTCGAGTTTCGAGTTATCTGATGTCATTTAGACAGGTCTACTGTATAGCTATTGTGCTGCGGGACGTGACGTGGAAGACAACACCTTAATAATCTCTAATATAAAATTCTCGTGTCGTGGTGTTTGTTGCCAAACTCCTCCGAAGCGACTGGACAGTTTTTGTATCAAACTTTGTGTGCATATTGGGTAGATCTGAGAATCGGCCAACATCTATGTTCATACCCCGAAACCTCAGTTTTTTTTTTATTTTTGAACAACATGTTTCTGATTTTTTAAGGATTTTTATTTAAAAAATACTTATAGCCCTAAATTCTCACCTTACTGCCACCAACCCTTACCTATTATTTAACAAAAAAAAACGCGATACGAAGTTCAAGAAAACAGGACATTTGTGTTTTTAGTACCATATTATTATTTTTAATATCAAACTTAATATCGGTCAGCTCAAAGTAATTGCAACATTCCAGAGTAACCTAATTTATTTTGGGAGACAGAAACTACATTCCATAAACCAGATCCTACGAGTCCTACGACGCCTACGTCGTAGCTGCGTAGCAGGTACTTGTAAGGATAAAAAAGTCACTTATTTTTTTGCCTTCAGGAAGAATGTGGGGAAGAAATATGGGAGACCATACTTCGGGAGGCAGGTGCGAAAAACACGGTCTTCAGTGCTACGCAGGTATTTATCAATAGTAACAAATGTATATACCTTTCTATGATAATCGAGGAATCATGTCATCTTTGACAAATATAAGTGTATAAGGTGTACCCACAACACACTTTGTTTTTAGCAATACCCAGATGCTCTCATGCTTCGCCTTGCAAGCGCTCTAGCTCGTCTAGTGGGAGAAGAGACAAACGGACCTACAACTTCAACCCCCGGCAGTCCAGCTCCAAAGAAACCCTCCCTCAAATCCAAACCTAACTGGCGAAGTGCCTCTCTCCACACAGACGGCAGACAAACAAGTTTCAAATGTCCCTTCACAGCTACAAATGCCCTAACAGCAGTCACGAAGAAGGAAATTGATGCATACAACTCAACAGAAGAAATCTACAAATCTACAGATAGGATTCACGAAAGAAATGAATTTGCTAAAGTACACAAATCAACAGATAGGATTTATGAAAGAAATGAAATTGCTAAAGAAGATACAGAAGAATGCGAAAACAAAGACATAAAATTCAATAGACGTAGCTTAGGCTTCAAATTGGAGGATAATAAAACTTTCCCGGTCGCTTCAACGTCTTTTGACAAAAGTCCGGAACGCTCTTGTCCACAAAAGAAAACTGATTCTGCGCCGTCTACTCCTGTAGCGGAACCTAGCAAGAAGGTGCCTAAGACAATACGTAAGAACAGCGTCACTCTTGCTGTTGACGTTTTCAAAAGGAGAGGATCTGCCAATCCCACCAGACTGAACAGTCTCGGACTAATCAAAGAAGGACAGCTTACTGGATTAAAGGAAAAGTTCGGGACTCCCGAAAAAGTCATGCATTTCTTTGGCAGATGTTTCGTTAAATTCTTCAGCAAATACAAGTAAGTTCTCATGTTCATAATTTCTTAGCGAAAGGATTTCAATAGAAACTTGTTTTAACTTTTGAAGAATTTAATATTATCGAGACAGACGTGACGGAATGTTTAATACATATGTCCAGATCAGATAGCTTTCAGATAGATTCGAAAGATATTCAATTTATATTTGATTTATTTTATTCCCGTCTGTGCTTCTAAAGGTTTGAAATCGTACAAAAATAGAAATATCCTAAGATTATTTTTAAATATTTTGTTGGAGTAAATTTTCAAACTACCCTAAACTGTGATATGGTAGCAGATTATTGGAAAAAGTATTATACGGTGCGGATATAGAAACAATACTTTTGTTGGCTAACACAAGGCGAGGGGAAACATTCGATCATTTATCAACCCAATAACCGATCAGCTTCACGTGGTCATTGAGTCGAACATGATGTCGATAAACTATAGCAATTGGATCGAATCACAATAACTTTCCGTGACGATTTATACTTATAAAAATATTTACGAAAACCGCATATAGTTAGTTATTGGCTTTCGTCTGTCTATAAGAATCTTCTGTACGAAACATTTTCACACAAGTTGGCATGCGGTTTTACATAGAAATAACTATGCTAAATCCATCTTGTGTTTTGTTTTGATAATTGTAACTAGGTATACAATCCTATTACAAAATCCTTTATCCTGTTACAAAATCTTCTACAAATAATAAATAAGTACTGACGATTGACATAAATACGAATGTAACTATGTCATCTGTCTGTCTGTCTCGCTTTGACGCTAAAACTACTAAACCAATTTAAATGAAATTTTGTACAAAGATAGTCTAGAACCTGATAAAGGATATAGGCTACTTTTGATTGCGAAAAAAGGGTTGTAAAGGGTTAAAGGGGGGGATGAAATGTTGTAATAATAATAATAATAATAAGCCCATTGGAATGAAACAACTGTTAACGGATTTAACTCGCGTATTTTTATTTTATTTTATTCTCTGACGTTTCAGATTCTTTACAGTTTCCATAATCGTAGCACGACTGAGCTGACAATACTCTAACGCTAAAGCGAAACGTCAGCTAATAAAATAAAATAAAAATACGCGAGTTAAATCCGTTAACAGTTGTTTCATTCCAATGTGTAATAACCGCGAAGGCATCAGATATTAATAATTAGCCCTTTATTCAGACCAACTTAATATCTATTTACAAAGTTATTATGAACTAATTTATTTTATTTTCTTAAACTAATCTTAATCTATTTTCTAATATTTGATAACTTTTTGTAGGTCTGTTTGCCAATCGGCAAAGGCCTCCTCCAACCTTTCTAGAGAGGCCCTAGAATGTTATAATTACACTACTCTATTATAAATCTTCTGCAACAGGTACGACCAAATGATCCGCGCCACCGGTCGATACTTTTGCACATTTCTGCAGTCAGTAGACAACATTCATCAACGAATGCAGTTTACCTTTCCAAGAATGCGCTCGCCGAGTATGCAGCTGACTCGAGCGCACAGACACGGGGCAGAACTAGTCTACAGCAGCGGAAGGACCGGGTTCGCGCACTATCTTATGGGTACGTACTATGTAGCTATAGTGTAACTTCAAAATCACTTTTTCATCAATGCGCACCTTCGGTAAAACAAGGGCACAATTGTCAAAACATCCAATAAATGAGTTAAGTATACAGAAATGTTCCAAATGATTTTAGGAACATTTCTGTATACTTAACTCATTTTTGTTTTTTTTTACAATTGTGCCCTTGTTTTACCGAAGCGAAGGTGCGAATGGACTGTATTTAAAACAACATAACAAATTTTACACTATTTTCGCATCACACTTTTTGCCAAACCTAAAACTGTAAAATTTTAAAAGAAACGTAACTATAAACAGCCAGTAACAAATATACATAAACCAAAACGTTCCTAACGGCAACATTAGGTTCCTTCAATGTGATTTGACAATTTGGTCCAAGTCCGTGGTGGCTGTTTTTATGGGAGACCTTTGTCTGGTGTCTTCTGTGTTTATGTTTTCAGAAGGTGTTTTACACTTTGACTTGAAGAAATAAGAACTTTATTATATTTTATTTATACAGGTCAGCTGTATGAGATAGCGGAAGACATATTCTCGCTAAAGCTAAAAGTGTCAATCGTGAAGGAAAGTATGGAGGGAAACTACTATGTTGCAGTACTTAGACTTGAGTTCGATAACAGCGATTATGTAAGTGGATAGAGAATAATTAGTTTTGGAATTAAAAAAATGCTTTCATCCCACTTTCCGTTATGAAGATCAATACTACCTAACTACAAAGTGGTTTCTGAGTTAAGCATCCGGTGGCCAAAACCATCTTTTTCTAATATTTTTGAAAAAAAATTTTTAACTAGCTTCTGCCCGTGACTTTGTTTGCAAAAGTATTTTACATAATATCGTTATACAATATAGCCTCTATATGTTATTATAAGCTATTATTTTAAAGTTTTATCAAACTCCATTAAGTATTTTTTGCGTGAAAAAGGAACTAACATACCTACATCCAGAAAGCATTACATTCTTACAAACTTTCTCGTTTATAATACTAATAGGATATCTTTGGTAGGTAATGCAATACTTTGTGTATTAGAGTAAGTAATTTTATTTTTACTTACTCCTAACCCGAAGCCAATGGATATTGATTCTGAAGAATTTTCCCTTGAGACCTTTATAATATTTATGAAGTCTGTGCTTGTTTATTTCTTTCTAGAATATGAAACCCAGTTATAGCAAATCCCCTAGGTAACTAAGATAAAATTTCTGTGAGCTACATAGAGGGACGTAAAATAGATCATACAGAGTGCTTAATGATTCTGTGGCTGGCTTTTTAGTTTTTTTTTTTCAGATCAGACCTAAGTATATTTAAGGCCACCTACTTTCACATTGACAAAAAAATGGTTACAACTTAAAGGAGTCTGCCCTCTACACCGTATCATACCATGACCGTGCTATGAACGTGTCAGGCAAAAAAATATTCAGCATGCATCAGCATGATACTATGTCCACTAGACCGCTCCGTCACCGACTCGTACCGCCTTACGTATTACCTTCCGTGCTTGATACGTTCATAGCACGGTCATGGTATGATACGGTGTAGTGGGCAGACTCCTTAAGAGTATATATTGATATTTATATTGACTAAAAACATCTATCAAGCCAGTAAAAATGATTTGCCCAATTTTGAACACACACAATCTTTATTCGAGCAGTTACAATTCAAAACTTGATGTCAAATAAATTTCTGTATGTTGTTGACTACCTAATTGTACAGATCGCTTCAATTAATCCATTTATACAACTTTTTAAATAAACAATGTATTTGAATAGGCTAAATTACCTTCAAATTGTTTACTTTGCAAACAAGACAACCCTCTTTTATCCCGAAATTGTCTAATCTAAGCATAATATTGCTTTCCAATGGCAGTGAATAAATTTAACAAAGCCTTTTCTTCAATAATATATTTCTTCATAAACAGAGGAATTTAAACAACATGCTGGTGTAAATAACTTTGTGCTAATAGTAAATACCAATTTAAGCGAAATATTATTTGGTATTTTACATAAGTACTTACTTTACAAACTTACCGATTAAAAGAGATTTTTATTTGATAAGTACCTACCTAAATGTACATTTATAGACTGACATATTTATTAGTAGAGCTATAGAGAAAGGTTTCTTAATTTAATCGAAGTATTTCACCGATTTGGTCTTGAATATAAATTGAGTTCATTTGCATTCTACCTGAGTTAGGTGTACCTACAGTACCTACTATTAATTGAAACCTATTCAAAACAAACGGGCTGCGGTCCGAATTGAGCATAGGTACTAAATATGCCAATAGTCTTAATTATTGGGAGATGTTTTTTAAACATTTGCAATTAGAAAATAACACTAACTTAGTACTTTTTATTAATATTTGTTTCTAACAAAGGAAAGAAGGGATATTCGGTGGCTCAATTTTTTGTTTTTCTTCACAAACTATCTAGTTGTTAAAAGATTTATTTTGTAAATTGTTATCATTAGACATGAAAATCTTCATTATAAAATGTTAATGACAACAAAACACGTACCTACCTTAATAGGTATCTTGTAATAGTTACTTACTCAGTTAATACTGAGTAAGTAACTATTACAAGATAAAATATTTATTTATTTGTATGATAAGTCTGCTGAACCGATTTCATGGCAATATGTGTTGGACATGTGCCTACCCATTTATAAACGAAAAGATATTTTTAAAAATAAATTAAATGGCGCTCTTTTCCGACCTCTTTTTAGCAAAGTCGACAGAAAAAGTACCTACATAATGCAAAGAGATGTGTACATCACAAAATAATATATATACTTACGTCTGTCTTAGTGATTTCTGATGATAGTTAGTGAGGTAATTATAAGAGGAAACAGCAAATCAGGAAAAATAGGTGGTAGACAATTCTGTTTACAAATTAACAAAACGAACTAAAGATCCTTTTGAACACCTATGACTGTAGTCAAAATAATCGCTTCCTCTATACATAATTTAGTTCACCTTTTAAGGAACTAATGTGTCGTGTCCCATAGACAAATCAGTTATTGCACCATCGTCGCTATTGTTTAAAGAAAAACCTTGAACTTTATGAGCATCCTTATGTTTATGGTCGCCTTTCTGTCTACAGACTTTAATAGTTGCAAGAGTACATCGTAAACCGTATTATTATCTAAAATATTATAAAGGTAACGATGGCCTTAAACAAGACACCTTCGTCATAATAAGGTTGCGAAGGATTTGGGATAATTCCGCTTTTTCCTAGATATGGCCTCATTATTTTCACTTTTGGCAACAATATAAGATTTCATGCGGATTATTTTTGTGTTGTAAATTTATGTTTTCATTGTTATAAAAAGTATGTAGTGTTAGCTTTTAGAATAAATTTCTATTTATAAAATGTAAAATTTAATGAGTAGGTACTTAATTACGAAAAATTATTTTTATTATTCAAGTTAAACAAACGTTTACGGCTATATTTATCTGTAATAATAATAATACTGGCTGGATATAATAATTGTAAGATTTTAAAAAAAAACGAGGGTTCGAGACTTTTGAAATGAGAATGGGAAAAAAATAGTTGAGCGAGTTTTTAAAAAAAGATTAAAAAGGAAATTAACGATTGTAATTAGTTATCGAATTGAAACTTACAATATATTTGACTGTATTAAACCTACTTGGGTTTTATTTGAACCATTACCTACCAGAGAAGAGTAACAGTAGGTACCTACTTACAAAGCTTACGTAATTTTAATAAAAAATGTTTTTACAAATCTATGTCATGGATAAAGAAAGAAAACAATTAATTATCGTGCTTATTACGTAGGTAGGTACCTATCTAAGAAAGAACATTACATTATGTAGCTAAGATTAAAAATAAAAAAACGT
This sequence comes from Polylopha cassiicola, assembly GCA_038024825.1. Taxonomy (NCBI): domain Eukaryota; kingdom Metazoa; phylum Arthropoda; class Insecta; order Lepidoptera; family Tortricidae; genus Polylopha; species Polylopha cassiicola. The sequence goes on along the minus strand of CP149053.1, from coordinate 2,741,448 downwards.
ATTCGTTTTTGGAGACTAAAATCAGTCAGGTACCTTACTTCATTTTAGTCTTCGGAAATTATTTAGTTTATTATTTACCTATATAGAAGAAAGAGAAAACAAAGAAGTATAAAAACATTTTGATTGCCTGACTAAACCTATTTCCTGTTTAAAATATCACCCTCCCCCACTTTTTCAGTGAAACATAATAAATAAAATCACCAATATCGACATGCTCTACTTAATAGTTAATAGATAACTCTTACGATATGAGAGGGAGATCATGACTCCTAAGACCAAGGGCGTGCATTACATATAGGCACAATGGTATAAATGTATGGAGTGCCTACCCTAACGTGGTACATGCGACCCTCACTGCACGCGCCTGCTAGGCTAGGGCCTCTCACCCTCAAGCCCTCCTGGCACCCACAAACGTACAATTTAAGGGCAAGTACTCCCAGGGCCTCTCTCCCTCAAACTAGGCCTGCTATTTTTTTTCCAACTGAATACCGAAGCGCAGTTGGCCAGCTAATGGGTCTTTCCGGCAAAACCGGACGGGTGGCGAGCCTCCTGAGAGGCTTTCAAGCCTTTAAGGCCTGGTACCCATAAACTTGTTGTATACTGGTATCCAGGTCCAATCGCTGATGCTGCGCAAGTCCTTACCATGTCCTCTACCGCCGGTGCCAGTCGCTGTATTACTGCAACTCTTCCCCTTTGGAGTACTTCTCGATCGCAAAATGAAGACGATCAAAGCTGGAGAAAAGGTAAATTTTGGAGAAGGTATTTAGGCGGATTTTTAAAGCCGTTATTGTCGTTTAGCTTTATGTGTAATGGTTGCTAATAATATAGTGGTTTTATTTGTACTATTACCTACTAGCGACCCGTTAGGCTTCACACGGGTATAATATATACCTACCTAACTCTTCAATCACTTTATCTATTAAAAAACTTCGAAATTCATTGCGCAGTTTTAAAGATTTAAGCATACACAGGGACGGACAGACAGCGACAGCGACATTTTTTTATACTGTGTAGTGAAGTATATTAAATAGAAATTAAAACAGTATTTCTATAAGTACCAGAAGATATTTTAAGCTATTTTAACTTATTGATTGCGTTCTTAAATATGATCGACGGGTGTAAATTGTCCAAGATTATTATTATTAATTGATATTTATTAATTATTAGGATTAATAAGGTAGTAGGTAAATAAATATATTTTTTTTACAGCTAGTTGAAGCGTGGGGAGGGCCCTATAGCAGTATGCTCAAGACTTCTCTATCTGACATTCTCCGCTTGAGGAAGCCTAAAGTCGCCCCTTCTTGGGACAAGGTTAGTAAGCTACGGGGCTCGTGAATCACTCGCGATAATTTTATTTTATTCAGCGTGTACAATAAGACTAACCAAAAAGATAGTAAGAATAGAAATAAAAATGTCCAATTTATAAATAACCAAATAAAAAGTGACATTCTCCGCTTGAAGAAGCCTAAAGTCGCCCCTTCTTGGGACAAGGTTAGTAAGCTACGGGGCTAGTAAATTTTATTTTATTCAGCGTGTAAGTACAATAATAGACTACTTATATGGATTTAAAAAATATTATTTCTTATGCACTAGCAAGACCATCCAATTGGATTTCATATTTTTATCATTATCATTTGCTGTTTAAATATTCCGCTTAATAATTTGAATACTTAAGTAAATATAAATAAAATAGTTAAACATATTCGATTCGTTGTCATTTACAAATCCTCCTGACTTAGCCAAAACTATCCATAAAAAAGTGATTTTTAGTTTTTTCTAAAAACGTACTTCGTCATCGAATTTTTAGACAGTTTTCTTTGTTTACTCAAAATATATCTATAATTTCTGATGCCTTCGCGGTTATTACACATTGGAATGAAACAACTATTAACGGATTTAACTCGCGTATTTTTATTTTATTTTATTAGCTGACACTTTAGCGTTAGACTATTGTCAGCTCAGTCGTGCTACGATTATGGAAACTGTAAAGAATCCGAAACGTCAAAATTTCTATTTTCTTAAATTCCAGATAGTTTGTATGCAAACGGTGATGTTTGAGGTGGAACTGATCCGCTGGCGCGGGAAGTGCCCGGCGGACGCGCGGCGCGGCTCGCAGGGGGCGCGCGCCATCCTGCTGAAAGGACCAATCTACTTGCTGGAAGAAATAGACTGTTTAATCTTCCTCTGTAGTCCTATGTAAGTTCAAACTACGTGCATTCCATATAGGCACAATGGTATGTAATACCTACCCTAACGTGGTACACGTAAGATCTTCGCCTGGTTCAAAATGTACATTGATAACTATTTGTGATCTCTTAAGCAACACCTGAGTTAATAAACTGTAGAAGTCAGAACAAGTGTAGGTATACGTAGTCTTTTGCACAGCTTCTTTGGGTCATTCTTTTATACATACATAAAATAGCCTGTTCTTCTTAGAGTACCTATTGAATATTTGTTTAGTTAAAAAACTTGTATTTGATTTTTTGACGTTTAAAAAATTACCATTTTGAAGTAACTAGTAAGACATCCATGACTCAAGTACAAACGCTTGTGTTTATCACACTAATATTTGCCTCTAGTAGAATTCGAATCCGATCTTGCGGTCAGCTCTGAACACTAGACCAATAGGCTGTCCGCCAAAAATTTCAGTCTTACCTACGTACGGGAAATGTCTTTAAATTGTCCCAAAATAGATACAATACAACGTGAATTTGAAAATATTAAAAAACTATATTAATTTAGGTTTACTTTGCTAACACAATAGTCTCATACTTAGTTAAACCTCGGAATAACGATCATACTTTGTCTGTCCGAGAGTCGTCAATTTAATTTACTTCAAAACCCTAAATCTATTTATACAGATTTAACGACATAGAAGAATTAAAACAAGCAGATTTATACCTGGCAGACCTGAACGGCCACGGTCTATCAAAGGAAATGCTTTTAAAAGGTTGGCAGCACTTGTCCAAGTTAGAACTGCTCTTTGAAAAGGCTGAAAGCAGGAGTACCACCCTGGAGAAATCGATCCGACTATTGGATCAATGGAAGAAAAGAAGTGATCAACTCTTGTACTCTATGATTCCTAAAGCTATTGTAGATCATTTGAGAGCTGGGAAGGATTCTTTATCTGCTTGTCAGGTAAGGTTTTGATTGGTATAGTTTTTGATGTATTTTATATTTAAGATGTGTAGATTTGAAACTGCAGTATGAGATTGGGGACGTACGATGCACTTCAAAAGCTCGATCCTAGCCTGAGTAGACTGTTTGCAGTTTCACTGCTCGAGCGCTCCGAGGTGCGCTCACCCTAAAACGATCCTAGCTACATATAAAATTTCAGAAAAACTGTCATTGTTGTAGGTACTTATTACAGCAAAAAGTCAATAATTTTATCATCTAAAGTTAACACTCCTACTAGCAAATATTTAATATCCAAGACTAACTGTTGCCAATCGATTACTATTTATAAATTTATTCCGTTTTTTTTTATCTGTATGCTTAGTGTCCTAACCTAATTTAGGGGCCGTTGTAAATATTACGTACCTAAGCAGAATAATTACAATTTCAAACATAGACAATATATTATGTGGATTGTGAATATCAATAAAAATAAGCAAAACAAAGATCCCCCCACCCTACCTACCTCCTTGTAGTAAGCTAAGTGTAGAACCACTGATGTGGAAATAAACACCAACTTTGTGGTGTTGCCATCGTTAATAATCTTGATCTATATCTATACTAATATTATAAAGAGGAAAGATTTGTATTTTTGTATTTTTGTATGTTTGTAATGAATAGGCTCCGAAACTACTGGACCGATTTCAAAAAATCTTTCACCTTTGGAAAGCTACATTATCCCCGAGTAACATAGGCTATATAATATCACGCTAGGTCTTATAGTTGCGGAGCAGTAACCGAAAATGTTTCAAAAACGGGGGAAAAGTATAAACGTAAAACTATGAAAAAAATCTTAAGTCCCCCCGTGCGAAGCCGGGACGGGCCGCTAGTAATATTATAAAGAGGAAAAATTTGTACCTATTTTTGTATGTTTGTAATGAATAGGCTCAAAAACTACTGGACCGATTTTAATAATTCTTTCACTGTTGGGAAGCTACGTTCACCCTGAGTAACATAGGCTATATAATATTTTGAAAAAAATGAGGGATCCGTGCGAAGCCGGGGCGAACCGCTAGTCGTTAATAATATTGATTGGGAGGTAGTAATAATAATATTGCAAACAGTATTACACAGTACCTACGCGCAGATTTCGTCAGACGTCGCACATCATCTTTTACTAGTAAAAGGCTTAAGAGTCTCCTTTCAGGAGTCTCGCCACCCGTCCGGTTTTGCAGTAAAGGCCCATTAGCTGGCCAACTGCGCTTCAGTATTCAGTTCGAAAAAAAAAACTATTACTTGTTGTTTCCAGGCGTTTGAGTGCGTGACGATAATATTCTGCGGAGTGCAGTTGGCGGAGGCGGGCACGCGCGCCGACGTGATGCAGACGGTGGCTCACATGAACGACGTCTACTCCAAGATAGACCGGCTGCTGGACGCGCACCGGGTTTATAAGGTGAGTGCGTATCGCATATGTAGATCTAGGTGTTTGTGTATAATCTCCTTTACAAGATTTATAAATAAAATTATAACCGACTAGCATTCTTTTTGTCTTAATTGTATTGCAACCAAAATATTATATTACTAGCGGTCCCGGCAGACGTCATCCTGCCCGTTCGAAATTCAAATTAGGTAAGTTTAGTTAGACAACGTTTGTATGGGAAAAGAAAAGGGCTGTTTTTAGGGTTTTCCCGGCAATTATTCGATTTTTTCTCGCCGTAAGAACCATCCTTGGACTTCAACGAACATTTAAAAAAAAATTGGCCAAATCGGTCCAGGCGTTGTCGAGTTATGCGCTTACCAACACATTTTGCGATTCATTTTTATACTTATATAAGAAGATTATGTGCTGTCAGTGTAACTACAGCAAAAAATTCTTTGTAAAATTTCTATTCACCTGCAGGTAATTTAACCATAATAGGTATTGTAGAAAATGATTATGAGAAATATTGAGAGAAATATTTTAAGCTTCATATTTAAATAAGACTTTCTTTTGAAACTTTGCTCCTTGCGCTCCTGGTCGTTCTGTTTCTTGCAGTACCGGGTTCAGCTTTTTAGTCCGGGAGTACTAGGGGGGCACATAGCAGCAATACTTAAGTTTAGAAAAATATGTTACGGGCAAGGGCGTGCATTCCATATATGCACAATGGTATAAATGTATGCAGTGCCTACCCTGACGCAGTACATTCGCGACTCCACTGCACGCGCCTGGACTTACGGGACCTCCCTGGATCCGCCCTGGACTAAAGGCGTTATATTGGGTGCGTTCCACTAAGCGCCCGCAACGCTCGTGACACCCTCTGTATCGTTCCACTTAACGCCCGTGGTCGTTGCGAGCGATGGCTCGACGTCATAGATGACGTCACTGTTCGCGACCACATCGCGCCCACTTCGCCCACAAAATATTGGTGAGTCAGAGTGGGCTTTCGTCGCTCACGATGTGCGGAATCCACCTATAAACATTCGCTTACAACGCCCGCGGTGTTTTCTCGTTAGTGGAACGGCAATTTCGGCGGTCGTGGTCGACGGCGTTGCGAGCGTTAAGTGGAACGTACCCATTATGTGTGTCAGGTGGAGACGGTGGGCACGGTGTACATGCTGGTGTCGGGCGCGCCGGAGCGGCGCCGCCAGCACGCCGCCGCCGCCGCCGGCGCCGCGCTCGCCATCGCGCGCGCGCTGCCCCGGCTCACCATCGGTAACTACAACTGCCCTCTATAAAATATACTAGCGGTTGGCTCCGGCTTCGCATGGATCTTTTATTTTATAGCCTCTGTCACTTGGAAATAGTGTAGCTTCCCAACAGTGAAAGAATTTTCAAATCGGTCCAGTAGTTTTGAAGCCTATTCAAACCAAACAAACGAACCTTTCCTCTTTATTATATTAGTACCTATAGATAGACCCTTTGTCCTGAATGTCTACGGACTAAACCACTGATCGTAGAGACCTAAAACGTGGAGAGTGTTTTTTTGAATGAGCTATGCCTCATACCTATAAGAAATATTTTTTGGAAATTCATGTATTTCGTTATTTATTGTAATTCACCTATAACCGCCTAATGGGATTAAAAAGTACGCGGACGAAGTCGCGGGCAAAAGTTTATCTATATACCTATATTAAATTGTTACTGCTGCCTTTATAAAATATCTTGCTGTTATTGCAATAAAATATCTTTTATCCCATATACGAGTAGGCACAATGTCAAAAATATATTCATATAATGAGTGCCTACCCTAGTTTACATGCGCACTGCACGCACCTGGCTGTGAGATTGCTATACATTGTTGACAGGCGTACACTCAGGGCCCTGTGTGGCGGGAGTGCTTGGTCTGAAGCTGCCTCGGTACTGCCTGGTCGGAGACTCCGTGAACACTGCCAGCCGCATGCAAACCAGCTCTGAGGTAAGCCACAAACTGCACAAAAGTTATATAATCTAGCCTATCCATAAAACTTGGTAGGTACCCTTTACACGATACTCGAGTACTGATCCAAATACTTAAGTTATATAGATCGCCTGAAGAAGTTAGTTATCAACGGAAAAATGGCACATACATCTATACATTTATTGAAAACACAAATTTAGTGAAAACTAGCAGACCAGGTAAGTACTTAAGTTACAAATTAAAATTTTAATTATTATTTATTAGAAATTTGCAAATTGAGTAAGTGTGAAAGGAAAGTCAGACTCAATGTTAACCCAATTTACAGATATGGCATCTCTGTTCGTTTTAAAAAGTATTGCTTTATAAAACACATTATATATTTCAGCCTGGCCGCATACAGATATCGGCAGCCACAGCGGCGCAGCTGCCGGCAGGGAGATTCCGGCTAAGACGAAGGGGCCTTATCAAAGTAAAGGTACTACTTAATACTAAATGCTTACCTAGTGTATACTCGACTGAGTATAATTAAGTACTTATTTAACTTTGCTGGCAACACTTTATTCAAGGAAGCAGCGCCCTCTATTTAAGAACGCAAGACACTCTTTCCGACGCGGCTAACTACTATTTCTGTAATTTTCTAAATTAAAATAGGTACCTACTTAACTCTAATATTTCTAACGCGTTTGCAGTTATTACACATTGGAATGAAACAACTATAAACAATATTATAAAATACGCGAGTGACATAATAATCTCCTTGCAGATATTGTCTATGGTTATGACACCCGTATGACAAACATATATCTGTCGAATAACTTTTATTTCATTATATCCCTTAATTTTATTAGTTGATTAAAGCCAAGTTGTTATTTGGTATTTCATTCTAATACCTAACTTTAATATTTAAACTAGTCCTCTTCGAACCTGAGTACCTACTTACCCACCTACATTCAAATTTGCTTTAAAAGACGCTACTTAGTCTTGATTGTTATCGCATGAAAAAGGATGTTGTATAAAAAAATAGAAAAATTGCATTGTATGCTAAGTTGAGGGTATAAGCTGTATAATTTTTCTAATGTTTCAGGGTAAAGGCATGATGGAGACGTTCTGGCTAGAGGGTGAGGTGGAAGAAGACGAGCAACAGGAAGCACTCCAACTGTTCTCAGCACTTTGTGCTGAGGAATAAAGTATCTTACTTATATTGTATATGAAAATGAACTTTAAGTCATTGCTATAAAGTGCATTTTCTATTGACGTCTACAGAATATATTATTGATTGTTGTCATTACGTAAGTGTTAAAATTTCTCATAGTTATTAGATTCAACCAAATTATTAGTATTGTGCAGGCGAGTGCAGTGCTAGGTATGAAAGGGAACTCCTCCTTTTTTGCAGTCGGTTAAAAAGTAGCCTATGTCCTTTCTCAGGCTCCAGACTTTCTTTGTACCGAATTTCATTTAAATCGGTTCAGTAGTTTTAGCGTGAAAGCGTAACAGACATACAGACAGAGTTACTTTCGCATTTATAATATTAGTAGGGATACTGCTAAGCCGGCCTCTAATCTTAATAGATTACAAAAAATGAGACCCATAAATTATACATACTTACATACATACATATTTTTATATGTAGTTATTATCCTCATAAACAAAAAGTACATTAAAAGATAGACTTTAGTAATTGCAACTGACACTTTGGTAAATTGCAACCTTAAATAGCATGAAATAAGACACAAATTACAATAACATTCTAGTTTGATACATTTTTATCAAGTTTAAGTAGTAAGACCTTCGTGTAGTAAATCAAAAACATATTTGGTAAATAAATAATTTAATATCAACAAATGAGTTCGTACTTTTTTTATAATTTTGAATGACCTACAGCTGCCATATTATTATGTGCAGTTATTTTATGTATTCATAGACTTACATTTCTAAATAGAATAACAATTCACAAAACAATCGGAAAGTAATTTGAAAATGCACACATCAACAACAAAACCATATATTTAAGAATATATTCAATAAATAGTTATTTTACTTTTATTATATCTTCCATTATTTTATAGTACGTAATATTGTTACTGTGGACATTTTCATTCCATTAAAATGTGCTAGATTTACCTACAAAAACCGTGCAAAAATGTACTTATTAAAAAAAGACCGACTTGTAAAATATTTGAACGCATCTGTCAATGTCAGAACGCGACATAAATGAAAGGTTGTACAGGCGCGGTTAAGGGAGTAAGGGTGACATACGAAATTCTTCTCAAATCAAATCGACAAATAGATATACCTTCTTTCGAAAAAGTACATAATTAAAGGCAGATCCAGGGCCATGACACCCCTTCCCTTCCACCCACAGCAGCTAATATTATTCTAAACTTATTGCATGTACAATTTTCCTTTCAAATAGAATTAGATTGTGTGACCACTTGACTACAAAGCTGGTAGGCCATTGCAGCGTGCACTGAGGGTCGCGCATGTACTGCGTCAGGGTAGGCACACACATTTATACCATTATGCCTATATGGAATGCACGCCCTAGGCCATTGGGTATCTTTTGGAGAATTAACATTGATTCATTTACTTTAATTATTCAATGTCCTGTCAAAAAAATATTAATTTAAAATTTAGGGCCAGGATAGGATAAAATTTACTATTTGGTAGTACCTATAAACAAAAGTGCTTATAGGTGATTCCACAGGCGTTTCAACCGCCGTCAGTCCCTTGCCATAAATATTGAAGAATTAAGCTACAATAAGATTTAAACTCTATTAATTTTGACGACAAGTGCGAGCGCAGTATGTCGTCGCATCAAAACGTAATTCTTGTTGTAGCTCATTTCCTCAATATTCAGGACAACGGACTGACGGCGGTTGAAACGCCCGTGGAATCACCCATATGTAAGTAATCTATAAATCTTTCTATTTAGTGATCAACTCTTATCATCTAATTTCATTATTGGCACTAAAGTAGGGGAGATAGGGGAGGGACGGGCAGTCGGGAGACATAGGCACCCCCCTTTATTTCCAATTCTAATATATATATTTTTAATTCCCTATTTTGGTATATTAGTCTACCCACTGACCACAATGTTCATCCATAGAATACGTGTTATTTCGTTCATTTGTGAAATACAGGCGCATATTTAGTTTCGACACCGATCAATGTAACTATTTTGTTATGATTTTAAAGTAAATGAAAAAAATACCTGCTGAAGGTATGTTCTTTTTTAATATTTTTTTTAATTATGTATGTGCTAAGGTATAAATTAGTTTGCAAATCAGGCTAAAATATATAACCAATTTTTTTTACGAGAATATTAAAATCAATAAATATGCAGAGGGAGCAATGGCCACTTTTTTTGAGGGAGGTTTGGGCATGCCCAATGCAATATAAGAAAATATATAAAAATAAAATATTGTTGCTTTCACTTGCAAAGATATCGGAACCATGGATACAAAGAAGATTCTTCATTTAAATTTGTAACTTCACAATTTTTTACTTCGGAAGAAGAAAAAACTGTGAAGTACCCACATGATGTATTCTTCAAAACTTCATTATGTATTGAAAAAGCCGCAAGTTCGTAATTAGCCTATGTTGAGTACTTTTGTAATTACATATAAGTTGACATTATATATTTGACCATAATTTACTTTGTACCTTTTAATTACTTTATAAATTTTAAGTGTTTTATATGTCATGCCCAAACCTCCCATAGCCGGTGCCCGTGCCTCCCTACCATAGGGAGCTTTGGGCACATTTGACATGGTTCTGAAATCATGGTATAACTTAGAGACTGCTTATAATTTGTAAACTGTTGTTTGGAAAACATCTAGCCAAATATATTGCACAACTCACCTTGGAAGTAAATTTTGATTATATTGATAATTAAATTTTTAATAATTAGTTAAGTGAAAAAGTGCCCATCCCTCCCCTATCTCCCCTACTCTAGGACGGTGATAATATAATAAAAAAAAAACACACGTATTGTAGAAAGTAAAAGTCAAGGCACTGGAATAAAAACTTTAACAAATTATACAAACAGCACCGCATTCCCTTAAAAACATAAGTAAATTTTAAATTAAACTTTAATATCTATAAACCCTGATTAAGTGTAAATAATATCAAACGACTTACAACGAAATACAAAAAAGGCAAGATAAAATTTTCAAAATAATATAAAAACAGGATTGGTCCTCAAACCTTAGTGATAAAGTTTACGAAACTGTGATTAACAAAACAATTACGTAGAAAATTCTGAATAAGGATACACAAATTAGGTAATATTTTTTAAATTCAAATATAACAATTACCCTATTTATATAGATACAATATAATTTTAATAGTTATTTGCACGTTATTAATATTCACTTATATACATAGTTCAATCAACCTATCATGATAATTGTAGCTACCTAATAATTAATAAATATAGACGTAGACTTTTCCAGCATCTACAAAATTTACTCGAATAAGTACTTTTCGAAATATCAAGTAGGTACAAACATTACTATAAGTGAGGTGTTCAGTCTTCGTAATTTATGCGAAATCGATAAACAGACAGGCGAGACGATTCCATCGACTATCTAGCTCTAATCATTACCACCAGGTAGTTTAATAATTAGTTAATACAGTGGCTATCACATTTCGTAGTTCAAACTTATTGCAATATAATTTGGGTACTCTTACGGCTAAGGAATGTATCTTAACTCTACTCATCGAAGCTTATTTCTTGAAAAGAGCCGTCACCTCTTCGATGCTCTTATTCTTAGTTTCCGGCAATTTGAAGTACGTGAACAAGATAAATAGAATCAGGAATCCCGTGTACGGCAGGAACACGTAGTTGCCGAGAGCCTCCGCCATCTCGGAGAAAGTGATCGCAATGACAAAGTTAGCGAACCAGTTGACGCCCGCGCCGACACTGACGGCGGCACTGCGCGCGCTCTGCCCGAACAGCTCCGACATGATCATCCACGGGATCGAGCTCGGGCCCACGCCGAAGAAGCCCACGTAGAACAGCGTGAAGATCACCGCGAACACGCTCATCGTGGTGTTGTTCTCGTACGTGAAGAAAGCCACCGTCATCAGAATGGAGAACACCGCCATCCCTCCGAGCCCGGTGAGCTGCAGCGAGCGCCGCCCGAGCCGGTCCATCAGCGGGATCGAGACCAGCGCCATTACGAACAGCATGCTGCCGACGCCTATCGACGCGAGCTGAGCGTCCCGCAGCGCGAGACCGGCGCTCTGGAAGATCGTCGTCGAGTAATACAGCACGGCGTTGATCCCGCCCCACTGCTGCGACAGATGCATCACGATGCCGATCACGAGCGGCGTGCGCATCGCCTTGTCCGTCACCAGCCCCATCACCGTGAACTTCACCTCCTGCTTCTCGGCGCGGTCCTCGGCGTGCATGTCGTTGATCTCGTCGTCGATGTCGGTGCTGCCTCGGATCCTGCTCAGTTCGACTCTCGCCCTCTGCTCGTCTCGCTTCGTGAAAAGGAGGAACCGCGGAGTTTCGGGGACGAAGGGCAACATTAAGCACTGGACACCGGACGGTATCACGGCGAGTCCTAGTAGTAGCGGCCAGCCGTCGTCGCTGCCGAGGATGACGTCGATGCCGAGGATCTGCCCGCAGACCAGGCCGAAGGCGACGGCGAGCTGGTTGACCGTGCCGAACGCGCCTCGCAGGGACAACGGGGCCACCTCGGAGACGTAGGTGGGCGAGGCGGTGGTGGCGAACCCGCAGTTGACGCCGACTATGAGTCGGCCGATGATGAGCATCTCGATGGAGCCGGCGAGCCGGGAGAAGCCCATCAGGGCGGCGGCGACGAGACCGAGAACCGCGTTTATGAGAAGTGCGTTCTTGCGGCCTTGTTTCTCGGCGAGCCAGCTGGCGAGCGGGCAGCCGATCATGCCGCCGATGGAGAATATGGCGACGGTGACGCTGAAGAGGAAGGACGCGTTGGCGTCAGGGTTCTGCTCCCGTATGAAGGCCTCGATGGAGGTGCGCGGGGCGTTGATCACGCCGGTGTTGAACCCGAACTGCAGCATGCCCAGCACGGCCGCGCTCACCGCGTACAGCAGCGGCCCCGTTATACCGCCCGCCATTTTGGAGTCTGGTTACGACTCTGAAATTAAAATAAGGTAAATGTTAATAACTTCACAGAAATCAGAACAGCAGATAATTTTTCAATGGGACAAAAAACAAGACTTAGTGACGTAGAATTATGCAAGTTAGATAAAAAATCTATATCAGATCCTTTCGATCTATTCAAGAGATAAGATTCAAAGCTAAGTGCAAAAATAAGAAATTATTTTCTTTTCAGACTAAAACCTAACTACATATAACCTATTTTTTATGGAGTCATGTGGCATACCTTATGAATACCACAATGATAATAATATTATAAATTAGATAAGAAGTCGTACCTGCTGAATTACCGACTTAAATTTTCGGCACCTAACGCACAACTAAGCGGCGACTTAATCAAACATTTTTATTTGCATATCAGTGCGGCAACTACACTAGACGATAACACTGATTAAAGCAGACTATCAATTTTAATCCTATTGAACGATAATTGAGATTGTAATCACCTGACTACCAACTTGTTTGTGATGTATCACATATTTTGAAAGATTGTTATTTACGCGGTAATCTCAAAAGTGCGGCGAATTCATTTCAAATTCTATGAATTATACCTATTTTTTATTATAGTAATATACAACTACTGTATTCAATTAGATTTAAGATTACTTAACAAACTAAGACAGTACATTGGGATGGCTTTGTAATAGTTTTTCCAAATCCAACATTCATTTTCCTATTCTATTCTCAATTAATGGCTCCTCTAGGGCCAGTACCTATTGCCAGTATTTTAAAAGTAAAAACGTTAGTTAAAATAATAACTAAACTACGGCCAGATTTCCTTAATAACGAAAAACCATCTCAGTACAAAATCATATTGCTTTCCCAACTCAATACGGGTTTTGTTTTAATTCCCCTACATTTTAAGACTAAGATAACATCAAACAGCCATATTTGAAAACATTGAGAATTTGTACGACATTGAAAGAATACATCTTATTTATTAAAACGTAATGAAAGACAACCAGACTCGGGACAACCCTTTGTATTTATCCTTGAATTAGATATTTTTCCAAACATGAAAGACGTCGAACGAGCATAATTTTATGGTAAAACCAAAAGACATACAATAATCGCAGTCATAATAAAAAACCTATGTGGTGACAAGACTAACCAATAATGACTGCGGAATGACTGTATACTTTGTCGTAAGCGTAAAGAAAAACCATATCCGTCAAAAGAAAAACTATAGGTAGAGGAAAGTTTTAAAGCTACAAATACATTTTTCCGTCCTCCGGCCAGAAAGCGCCAACTTTGTGGCCGCTTCGCTAAATGAAATTTCCGCTTTCTGGCATCGTCGAACAGAAAAATAGTATACTGACCTCGGCCAGTAAAATAAAAAAGCCTCAGATCACATTTTTGTCAACCTCGGCTTCGCCTCGGACAACAATTACATGTGATCTGAGACATTTTTTATTTTACTGGCCTTGGTGCGTAATGTACTATTATTACGAGTATTATCGTGAAAGTTTGTGTAACAACATATTTCAGTGAAAAAAACATTAAACAGAATTGTATGAAATTATTAATTTACTCTTTATTGCACAACAAATCGAATGTACAAAAGGTGGACTTGATGCCATAAGGCATTCTATACCAGTCAACCTTTGAAGCAAACAGAGAGCATGTATAGGCGCAATAGAATATAACACAAATAATAGATACCTACAATGTAAAACACGAACAAATTAATAATAGTACATTACGCACCTAGGCCAGTAAAATAAAAAATGTCTCAGATCACATGTAATTGTCGTCCGAGGCGAAGCCGAGGTTGACAAAAATGTGATCTGAGGCTTTTTTATTTTACTAGCCGAGGTCAGTAAGTATATTATTTTTCTGTTCGACGAAGCCAGAAAGCGGAAATTTCACTTAGCGAAGCGGCCACAAAGTTGGCGCTTTCTGGCCGGAGGACGGAAAACATAATTATAACTTATTCCTTCAATATTCAGGACGATTGAATGACGCCAGTAGACTCACCCAAATAGTTATGAGTAAGTAAAATGTGACTAACTCCTGAACTGAAGTCGATAGCGCACAACCACAATTCTCAACTAATAACAACTTAATTAACCACGGTGATAATTTGAACGAGACCGTCACGGTACAGTCATACAAACTCCATACATTTAAAAACAATATATTTTAATATTTATTTTTCACTAGCTTCTAACCGCGATTTCATCTACACAAAATACCTAGAGATATTGTACCGACGATGCAACAACGTCACTTATACAATTTTTGTCAAAATTTATCTGAGTATGAGGAAACATTATTTATGTTTCCTTATACTCAGATTAATTAATTTATTGTTCCATTAAAATCAATTCAGTAGTTATTGCATAAAAGTGTAAGAAGCATCATCCATCCATACATACTTCAGGATTTTTAACATCAAAAAAATATGTCCATCAAATTCTATATCCCTACTAATATTATAAATGCAAAAGTAACTCTGTCTGTCTGTCTGTCTGTTACGCTTTCACGCTAAAACCACTGGACCGATTTAAATGAAATTTGGTACAAAGATAGTCTGGAGGCTGAGATAGGACATAGGCTACTTTTTAACCGACTGCAAAAAAGTAAAAGGAGTTCCACGCGGACGAAGTCGCGGGCAGAAGCTAGTTTCTTTTATTTTTAAAATAACAAAATTGCCGTTTCATGGTTTCCCCCGTGTTTAGATATTTAAGAAACTTAAGAACAATCCAAAGTAGGTACCTATCAAAACATTAATATATAAAAGTTATGACTATTTAAGTGTCAAAGAATACTCATAAAATCTTTACGTAAATCATAACCTTTAGGTACCTATTATTACAACAATGTTTTATATTACTTACAGAATAACAACAATAACCACAACCAACTTTGTAAGACTACTATCACATTACTACTTCTGTTACATCACTGTCACATTTATCAAATCATTCTGAGATATGATCCTATGATAAGAAACCCGTCTTAACCGAGCAGAGATTACATATTTTTAAGTAGGTGCCTGCAGTATGTGTAGTAGTTTAATGAACTTATTATACAACTAAAAAAATTCAATTGGCAATACCTGAATTTACCAGGCAGGGTAAACGGTGGGCAAAGTTTTTATATAATTAACTAGCGGTCCGCCCCGGCTTCGCACGGATCCCTATTTTTTAAAATTTAATATAGCCTATGTCACTCATGAACAATGTAGCTTCCCAACAGTGAAAGAATTTTTCAAATCGTTCATTCGTTTAGGAGCATTTTCAATCCAAACTAATAAACCTTTCCTCTTTATTATATTAGTATAGATATAGACATGCGATCCGCCCCAGCTTCACACAGGTGCTGTAAGCCTTCCTCTTGAATCACTCTAACTATTAAAAAAACCGCTTTAAAATCCGTTGCGTAGTTTTAAGGATTTAAGCATACAAAAGGACATACAGACAGCTACAGCTACTTTGTTTTATATGTACTATGTAGTGATGGGTGATTCCACGGGCATTTCAACCTTGAAGGAATGAGCTACAAAAAGATTTAAACTTGATTATTTCTGTCAACATGTGCGAGCGCAGTATGTCGTTGTATCCAAACTTAATTCTTGATGTAGCTCATTTCCTGAATATTCAGAACTAGGGACTGACGGCGGTTGAAATGCCCGTGGAATAACCTTGATATCAAGAAGGACAAAAAATGGCCTACTGCGACACACTAGAAATATAATTTAATTACATACCTATGTACCTACCTATGTACTTTTAGTAATTAGCAATGTCGCGATGAGTTTCTATGGCGTTTAAGCACGTAACTGCGTGTAACAAACCTACCTGTTCAGAGGCTTAAAAAACAAAGCGACGTAAGTAAATGATATATTTTAGGCAACAAAGTTTCTGTAGAAAACCAGCTTTTTACCATATATTTCTAGTAAGTATAAATTCCGAAACTCAAATAACTAACTTAACAAATAAAATCAAATATTGTTTGCATCTGTGAATTTTTTTCTGTATGACAAAGTATGAATTCGTGCATTAAAGTACAAATTAATTATAAATAAAATGTCCACCAGATAAGTCAAGTGGGAAGTTCTTCTCTGGGATTAATGTTTTTATTTGATGAAACAACTATAGACGGATTTACCAGGCGTATTTTATTTTATAGGCTTCCATGATCGTAGCACGACTGAGCTGACTATAGTCTTACGCTAAAGTGAAATTAAAATTATTGGTTATTTTTTTATTACTTTACTTCTCGTTGTATTACATTGTGGTACATAGAAACTCGTTTATTTCAGCATTTATAATGTAATTCTAAACATAATCAAGTAATTAAGTGTAATGGACAGTAAATCGCTAAGTAATTTATCACGAAAACACGAGAGTGACTAGTGCGAATATTAATGATCAGATTTAATATTAAAATAGACATTTTCACTTACAAAAAAAGTTATAGCGTTCTGTGTAGGTACTGCATAACATGACTCCAAAAAATATGTTAGAACCACAAAGTCTTCATTTTTAGAATATCTACGTAACTTCTTGGTACCAAAACCATATTGGACTTTAGCATAAGACTATTGTAAGAAATGATAACTATTAAGTTTATTTACTTGCATTTAAATAAAACTTTCTTAATAATTTCTGATGCCTTCGCGGTTATTACACATTGGAATTAAACAAGTGAATGAGTTTGCATAACTCTATAAATCACTTTAGCGTTAGACTATTGTCAGCTCACTCGTGCTACGGTTATGGAATCTGTAAAGGCTCCAAAACGTCAACCAATAAAATACGCGAGTTAAATCCGTTTAAATTTGTTTCATTCCAACAAATACCATTACTAAATACCAAACGCTTATTATAAACGTTAAGGCATAATTAACTCACACTACTTTGCTGATAAATTATATTTTCTAATTTCCCGGTCTGACACTATTAATGCAATCGATACTGGTGATAACGCGTGCTGAATTAATGATGTGAGAATATCATTGGACAAACCACATTCTCAAAATAATATGTGAAACAATAGTATAGGTAATAATATCTGATGATTTCGCGGTTATTGACGGCCTGCTGGTCTAGTGGTCAGAGCCCCTGACTACGAAACCGGAGGTTGCGGGTTCGAATCCTGCTAGGGGCAGATGTCAGTGTGATGAACACTGGCATCTGTACCTGAGTCTTGGATGTCTTATATGTATTTATGTATGTTTATCCGTTGTCTAGTACCCATAGTACAAGCTTTGCTTAGTTTGGGACTAGATCAATTGGTGTGAATGTGAAATGTCCAAAGATATTATTATTATATTATTATTACTTATTGTAATACAAAAATTAATTAACTAATTCGATGTAAACTGAGCTGAAGTTAGTCTAACACCAAGTGTTAAAAGACAGTTTTCTACGAATATGAAGCATTTTCGAAATGTTGTTTAGAATAAAACTTAACATACTTCATAACATCGAAAACATCAATAGTTATTATTTTTCTTTTTACCATTATATCACATTGGTCAATTAATAATTATACGACTAGTTTTAAGATTTCTCAATGTTTTTGTTTTTTTTTTAATGAGGAATAAGTCTTTTAACCTACAATTATTTTATTCCAACATATACATATATTAAAGTGGTTACTGCTAAATCATCTTTGTTCTGAAGTATCTTAAGATGAAACAATTAAATATTCCAACTTTTAAAGAAACTATATAAATAAACACATTTACATAATACGAGCATTGACGTGCATGTATAAACAGACAACTGAAGGCCAAACAGGTTCTGACAGACCTTCAACTCAAACCAAACACTTATTAAACATAAAATTAACACTAAACTTAAATGAATATAAAAATCCAGGTCAGTATAAATTCACTGGTCACTTGACAAAAAGCATTTGTAATCAAGTTAAGAAAATCGACAATACTACAGAGGCAATGGAGCGCAAACCCTGACTAGCAGTCTTTAAGGCCGAGGTACGTTAACTTAATACACGTCTGGCTTTTGATTGCGACTTGAACTGACTGACCATATAGCCTTAAGACAGTGCAAAGCGACTTGCATGGGGGAAGTAAATGCATACCTAGTTTTAGATATTACTAGCGACGGGCCATGGCTTCACACGGGTGCATAAACCTTCCCCTCGAATCACTCTATCTATTTAAAGATATCGCATCAAAATCCATCGCAGTTTTAAAGATTTAAGCATACATAGGGATTGACAGCGACAGACTTTGTTTTTTACTGTGTAGTGATTTGTTCGTACAAGGTAATCGAAACTGCTTTTAGCTAAGTTTCATGATGTTTATGTTGGCTTTTTTAACAGGTGTTCTGGTCAAAACCCCTAACTACGACACCAAGGGCGGATCCAGGGAAGAAGTGGTCATATGGTCCGTGTTATGCATTCGTGTGTCAACCCACACCGAGGTAGTTTTAAGATATTGGCGTTTAAAGTTTTTTGAAAACATTCTTCTTTTTCAGCTTATTTTAAGCAAAAAAATATTGTTATGTGGTATCATTTTTTTTTTGTTGAAGTGCATAGATTAAGGATATAAATGTATTTATTTCAATACATTTATAATTAAATAGAAAATTCAGAAAAATGGTTAATGCTTAACGGCTATAAGGTTTATTACATTTAGCATTTATGTGCTAAGCCACATAACACTAAGCAAAATTCTAATTTGTTCTTTTATAATGAATATATTTTACACTATTTTTTTGAAAATGTAAAATAATAAACATCTAACGTATTAAAACTTTAATGTAAGTACTTATTTATTTAGTTTTTATTGTTATAATATGTTTTAAATAACTAACTATTTAAATTATAAGTTCTGCTAAAAATGAGAAATAGGTAAGTACAACAAGTTAACACTTATATTAAGTCAATTACTTAAAAATCTTAACCAAATTGATTTATTATTATTATTTTATCATATTGAATTAAACCAATAATATATACTTCCGTACCTAAAAAGTTAATAAACCACCGAAAAACCATTTTTCGAAGAGTTGTTAAATTGTGGCGACAATTCGTACATTCTATAATATTATTGTGTGTAATATTCTAATTTTTATCACACACGTTCAAATCTAAAGATGTATATTATAAAAAAATATCGGGTAGGTTAGACTCGCGCACCAAGGGTTCCGTACTATAAATAACCTGTAGGTATATATGTAACGTTTTAATGATGTCATTAAAATGTATGGTTTTCGTATTTTTTTCTTTATCCGTGCTATATGACGTTACCTCGGACCTACTAAATTAATTCAAGATCTCAGGATCTTGAATTAATTTAGTAGGTCCGAGAACTCAGGTTCACGAGGAGTACCCTGTAGGTTTTGATTCTCTAGCGAGTGTTGAAAACTTTTGTCAGACGCGGCATAAACGGGGGTTCTTTTGATTGCGTTGGCGATTTTTTTGTGATTATGTTAAAATTTCAAGGGACGGTAGTCCTGAGTATTTGATATTACTATGAATTTTAGTTTGATACCTACCTCCACGCGTTACTGAGGTAAAGGATCACACAGACAACAAAGTAATCCTGTAAGGGTTATTTTTTTTTCCTTTTAAGATACGTAACCCTAAAATATTTTATTTAATATGATAAAAATAATAATAATAATATAAAAATAAGTTGGATAATATTTTTAAGTACTTAATTGAAATAGTATTTAAGTGTGAACTTGTACCTATTTCTCATTTTTAGCAGAACTTGTAATGTTATTTGATACATGTTATACAACAATAAAAACTTTAAATAAATAAGTACTTACATTAAAGTTTTAATGCGTTAATTGTTTATTTTATTACATTTTCTAAAAATTTGTGCATAATATGTATAGGTACTTACCTATTCGTTTTAAAACAACAAATTAGAATTTTGCATTAAAGTGTTAGGTATGTGGCTTAACACATTAATGCAAAAATACAAATCTGATATGGGAAATAAGCAATAATGTGTTATATGTGGCTTAGCACATTAATGCAAAAATACAAATCTGACATAGGAAAAAAGCAATAACCAATTTTGTGCTCTAGAATATTCTACGATTTTTTTACAACAAAATGGATTGCACTGCCGTATTCCTCATGATCCATTTAATAAAACTGCATTCATAACTCAAAACTCGATTTTTTGTGGGTTGACACACGAACGTTTAACACGGTCCATATGACCATAGCAGTAAATATTTTTCTTTTGATCTAATCACTACCTTTTGAATAGACTGACTGTGTGACCCCTGATGTCTGTGAATAACACGAGCATTTACACTTGATTCTTGGATGTCTTTATAGATACTATTTTTGTACGTTTATCCGTTATTTAGTGCCCATGGTATAAACTTTGCTTACTTTGAATTAAATTCAATCAACTAAAGCCAAACCAAACATTCCAATAAGGTATATACATTGACTTGAGACGCAAACCTTGTAGTTGTAGTCTACAATTTAACATTTATTTTCAAGTAGACATTCCACCAGTATGTCAAAGCCTTATAAATAATATGCTGGCTCGAATAACGAAGTCACGGTATAACGCAGAATCGCGATATCAACACTTTTATCACAATCAGCGTAGCTTCTCATTATAGTTTATCAAAGGCATGTGGACCATGGAATAGCACATAATTATAATTATAGATATGCATATATAAACAAGAATTCTTTAAAGGTTAAAAGTAGGTATGTATATGTATTTTGCTAAGTTTTTATTCAAGAAGTTTATTAATAACTAGCTTCTGCCCGCGACTTCGTCCGCGTGGAACTCCTCCTTTTTTGCAGTCGGTTAAAAAGTAGCCTATGTCCTTTCTCAGGCTCCAGACTTTCTTTGTACCAAATTTCATTTAAATCGGTCCAGTAGTTTTAGCGTGAAAGCGTAACAGACATACAGACAGAGTTACTTTCGCATTTATAATATTAGTACTTAAGGATTTTGAAAAAAAATCTATTATAATGAAACTAGCATTTTTGAGAATTTTTACATAAAAAGAAGTTGATGGTAGAAGGGCGAAAATTTAGTGTTTTATATATTTTTCAATGCTGAATCATAAAAAAATCCCCAAATATAAAAAAAAATGTTAAGGTTAAGGTGGACCCATTCTTAATATAATTTAGGGGTTAAGAAAAACATATAAAGAAGTATATTACATTAAAGAGTTAACTATATATAGTATTTAATATAGTGACCACTCAACATTGCTAAAAAAAGTGATGGCAGATTGGTCCGTAATTATAAATGCCGATAACAAATCAGTAGGTAAGTATTTATACTGCGTATTGGATGGCCATTACATTTGTATGTTTGAATACATAATGACCTTCATAATATGAACGAATAAATATATGCGGTACTGTACACCCGGATACAAAAACAACAGATGCTTATGGCGATCATAACAAAAAATATTCTCAGAATTGTTTTGGTCAAAATCGTACTAGCACTTATTACCCCAAAAATAACAAACCTGGACTGATAGACGATTATATTTAAGGAAACAAACCAAACACAATCATATATACCTTTTTTGTTTAAAATTTAAGTCACGAAACCAAAAATCCCCACTGCCTAATCATAATATTCTGCATATCTTTTAACATTAAACTGCTTTTCCTGTTGGGTTTTTCCTACCACAATCGTTTAATAGCAGAAGGGGTGCAAAAGAAAATTTCGTAACAGGATAGAAATTATTACCGAGGGTCTAATACCTACCTAGATATTTAAGTTAGCTCCCATTTCACTTTTGTTACAAGACCCTTATCGCCCTAGTAATAAGGTATAGTTATCGCAGAACTTCTATCGTAATCTGGTTTTGAAGTCTACTCGCCCTTATGTCATGAATTAGTGAAACAGGGGTGCTGCTTGCATGTGCATAATTTCACACGTGATGCACAATATAATTCAGGTAACAATTAAGAACCTAGGTGCTTATGCTGTATTTTGTCCATTCTTAAAAAAAAGAACGGACAAAATGATGAAGAGTTACTGTTTATTTAACGATTCGAACTTTGCTATTGATCAAAGATCTTAGAAAGAGCTTTACACAAGGAAATACACGTTTACAAAACACTTAATACTGAATTCATGAAGATTACAAAGACGTTGGGCGCCATGTTGTCAATGAAATGCGTCAAGCGTGAGATGAATCGGGATTATTGTATGACATTCCGTCAGGGACGTAGTGAGTGAAAAGAGGATGGTGATAAGAAGAATTAGAAACTAAACTTTACTAAAGCAACTTCCATACGACAACCAATAAATTAATTATTTGAAGACAACAATGCTGAAGTCATGTTGGTATAACTCAGTAATTGAATACTGCATAAGAAACTGGAGGTTGCAGGTTCGAAATCTACTAGAGATTTGTGTAATTGTTACAGTAGTATTTGAACCTGCTATCTGCACTTAAAGCATACCTTACAAACACCCAAACACCCAAAGGAAGAACCGTCAGAGAAATAAGTTTCAAAATCACATTAATTTAGAACGTATACAAGCAATATTGGTTTGTTGGATCAACCATGGTAGAATTAGGTCAAACATTGATTCGAAACGTCGAGGATATGGTTTCTAAACCCACAGAGCAGGTTTCTACTTTGTGTAACTAATTAACTCAAAACAATGTACACTTATGAATACGGATATCTGTTTTTGCAATAACTATTGTCAAAGTAATGAAATTTACTCCGCTAAACTTAACAATGCTATCCGTCCGAGCATAGCCAAAGCTGTTGTATTGTAAACGCATATTTAATAGCTGAGACCACGCGATTTAAACGCTGATGTCACCATATCATCCATGGACGTATAAAACACAAGGACAATGTGCAAAAAGCAGATTCAACGCAATAAAGTGGGAAACAAATCTAAGTACAGCAATTTTGGAAATTGTGCAAGAATTGTGTTGTGACTTAGGTATTCAAAATACAAGGCTTTATTGATAGAGACATACTGCGTGAATTATAAGGGTGAACTTAAATGTATCTTATCATAAATCACTTTAAAGCTGTAGGCCTGGTGGATTAAAAATTTAGAACAACAATCTGTGCATACCGGAGAGACCCAATATTAAAAGAACTCTTCCATGTTTAGATGCAAGTTTATATTTTTCAAATAGGTTGTACATGAGAAAAGCAAAACTAGGCTTACAACAGATAATGAACTGTGATAAAATGTCCCTGATAATTTTATTACAAGACGATATTAAAGGCTCCGGCGGCAGAGGAAGAAATGGCGTGAAATTCCAATAAATATTCCGAATGCCACGGCTGACCTACATTTACTATACGCATCAGATCAAATCTATATATTTAGATATAGAAATGCATGGGTGGATATAATATCAAGGAAAATAAAAAAGATGGTTATAAACATCATCATATAATAACTACTTACTATGCCGCCATAGACCGCAAAAACTGCAAAGTTTTATAAGAGAGCTATCTGTTACCAATAACGACTACAGAAACCTAGGTATAAGGAATTTCTACGGAGTAACTTCATTAGATTATTTCTGCAGTCATTAGCAATGCTGGCCCTACGTTAGAGCGAGACTATCGATCGCTCTATACACCGGTAATGAACGTCAGATAACAGCCAAAAATTTAAGTGAAATCCAAAAATTTGAGTGGGTCCACTGAAAATCAGTGTTGTGTTACTCCCTTGTGCACAACAAATGCTGAGGGGATACCCTTTTTCGTTGAAACATAATTTTGTATTTGTCACGTATGTTTCCATTTAATTAATTATCTACTATCTGTTTGTTTCTATATTTTTGTCTGAAAAGCTTAACCTACATCAATTGTTTTGTGTTGTAATGAAATAAACGTTTTATCTATCTATCTAAGTGAACTATTAGCGTCGACCATAAAGCGCTAATAGACAATCTCGCTCTACCCGAATCAAGGGCTAGGGCCGGCGCTTGTTGCCGCTAGGTTAACTAGTCACAAACGGCCAAATACAGGTAATTATTAGTTATTCAGTTTCCGTCAGTAGGTAAGTTGTGAGTCATTTTCAGAAATCAATAGTCACGATTGGAAAATGAATGCACGTGACGCCTATGCATCAGGTTCCAATGAGGAAAATATAAATTCTTATAGAAAATATTTTTATGTTAAAACGTGATAAAATAAAGAATGATTGTTTTTGAAGGAATTATTGTTATTATCTCAATTCTCGTAATATTTATTATATAATACGTATTATTGATATTTATTACATATTTTTAAGGTTCCGTATATCCAAATGAAAAATCAGAACCCTTACAGCATTATGTCTGTTTTTTTTTTGTTTTAGCCAATTTCCTCTGCAATTACATGAAAAAAATATTATCAGAAATATGTGCTACCCACTTAGGATGAATTTTATAATAAACTAGCTGACCCAGTGATCTTCATATCGTGTTTTTGAGAATCTTTTTATTCTTGCAATTTTTCCAAATTCCCTTAGCCTTCCTTGGACTATTTCAAGACCAAATTTAGCCAAATCAAGCTGCGTTACGCTGCCACCATGATCGCAGGTCGGGATGAATGGTAAAGCCGAAAAGAGGATTTTGTGTGTTACTCGAGCTCTTCAGTAAACCATATAGGGAGAAACCTTACACCAAGTGATGTAACCCTACCATATATGAATCCTTAAAATAGGGGCATGTGTTAAGTCCTCAGAAAAACTCGAGAGCGTTAGATTAAAACAAGAAAAGTTAAGTAGGTACTTACATGGAGAAAAGTATACATATTTCAATAATCTGACGATTTGAACGTGGCATAAAGTATTTTTTTTTTTACAACTTTATGACCCGCCCAGTCCCTTATAAAGGAAAGAAACGCGCATTTTCAAATTCGTTGCAACAAACGATCCCAATATTTGAAAATCGTAAAAGTTTAAATCAATATATTGAAAAAGCAACATACCCAACTATGTTGCAAAAAATATGAATTAACAACACACCAGATGCTAAAAAAACTGTTAAACCGCTGATAGCACAATCAATTGTTTATGTTACACCTACTTATTACAGTGTGTTGTACAATGACACAAATTGTATGCACAAACTAATTAAACTCAATTAGACGGTCATTAATAATTTCTAATGTTATCGCGATTACACGTTACAATTAAACAATACTCCTACCTACAACGCAGGGACATAGTAGAATACGTAAGTCACCCCCCACCTTGGGCCCACGGGTCGGTCAGGGCTAAAAACCCAAAACCCAACCTAAAGGCTTGAAAGCCTCCTCTCAGGAGGCTCGCCACCCTTCCGCTTCAGTATTAGTTCGAAAAAAAAAAACGTAAGTAAGTAATCTTGTGTCGCCTCAATGTGACTGTGCGGGCAGAAGCTGGTTTTTAGTGGGTAGGCTGGGGATTATGCTTAGGAGTCCCACATAAACCAATGCTCCTCCGAGCTAGGGTGGTATGTATGCGTAAGAGCATTTTACAGAAAAAAAAAACTTGTTGTAGGTGTTTAGCTCAGTCTGCTACAATTATAATGCAAAACTGCTGCATCACTATTACATGCAGTAAGTAATATCACGACCACATATTACCTATGTAGGTACCTAGGTACCTACCCATTTTTTTGCCTTTCCTGTGAACATTAATCTTAACCTTAAAACATATGCTTTTGATTTAAGTAGGTAGGTAGGTACTTATGTTCGTCTGATGATTAAGTATAAAAAACAATATTTTCCTTAGTCATCTGAAAAATAGGTAGGTATTTCAGAATGCTGTATTTTTTTATTTTTATAGTCATAATTATTACAATTCTTGTTCAATTTAAAAATAATAATAATTTTGCACTAGTTATACTATTAATTAGTATTTTTACTATTAATAGGTACAGTAAGGTGAATAAGTACCTATTTAAAATATTTTTTTAAAACGTAAGCAGATACTTCTTAAACTAAGACAAATATCAATAACATAAACAAATTAAGTACCTACCTAGTAGACATGTTTTAAAATATTACATTTAGCACAAAAAAATAAATTAAGTAGGTACTTTTTTATCTATTGTAGGGCCTAAACTAGGTATACTTACCTACCTATAAGGGTTAGACACAAGGAATTTTGCAGAGGTTCCTAGGTATATTAATAATGTAGGGGAGCACTAGGAAAGATCTTAAAAAAAACACCCCGTAAGGATAAATACCTAATACCTATCTTGGGTACTATTAGGTAGGTACTTACAATTATTTAAACAATTAAGTAAGTGATTTTGAACAATTTCACATTGCATATTAATATGCATAAATACTATGGTTGCAGTTAAGAAATTATGATTACCTATAGAAGCATTCTTTATTAAAAAATATACCTACTGAGCAAACAGTCAATCATCATCATCATCATCATCATCAGCCCGTCGCAGTCCACTGCTGGACATAGGCCTCTCCAATTGCACGCCACTTTGCTCTATCCTCGGCTGCTCGCATCCAGCTCCTGCCAGCCATCCTACGCAAATCGTCACTCCACCTTGCCTGAGGACGTCCTACACTACGCTTGCCGAGACGCGGTCTCCACTCTAGAACACGTTTACTCCAACGGTTATCGGTTCTTCGGCTAATATGGCCAGCCCACTGCCACTTTAGCTTGCTAATCCGGTGGGCTATGTCGATGACTCTGGTTCTCTGCCGAATCACCTCATTTTTGATTCGATCCCGCAGAGAAACGCCGAGCATAGCCCTTTCCATAGCCCGCTGAGCGACTTTAAATTTGTGAACCAGCCGTACCGTCAGTGTCCACGTTTCGGCTCCGTATGTCATGACGGGTAGGACGCACTGATTGTAGACTTTCGTCTTCAGGCACTGTGGGAGTGACGATATGAAGACTTGACGTAGTTTCCCAAACGCTGCCCAACCTAACTGAATTCTTCTATCCACCTCATCCTCGAAGTTGTTTCTACCTAACTGTAATGTCTGTCCAAGGTAGACATATTTTTGAACAACTTCGAGAACGGCGCCGTGTACCGCAATTGGTTCCGGTAGTACATGTTCATTGAACATGACCTTGGTTTTGTCCAAGTTCATCCGTAGGCCAATGCGTACAGAAGAGTCAGCCAGATCATTCAGCATCTGTTGTAGGTCCTGCAGCGTTTCTGCCACGATGACGATATCATCAGCAAATCGCAAGTGAGAGATGTACTCGCCATTTACTTTGATGCCACGTCCTTGCCAGTTCAGCGTTTTGAACATATCCTCCATTGCATTTGTGAACAATTTCGGGGAGATAACGTCCCCTTGTCTCACACCGCGATGCAATGGTATAGGCATTGTTTGCTGATTCTGGACTTGGACGGACATGGTAGCGGCTTCGTATAAACATCTCATCACTTGGATGTATCGCCAATCGACTTGGCATCGTTGCAGGGACTCCAGAACAGACCAGATCTCGATCGAGTCAAAGGCCTTCTCATAGTCCACAAATGCTAAACACAGGGGCTGATTATACTCTTCGGTCTTCTGTATAATCTGCCGCACTGTGTGGATGTGGTCTATGGTGCCGTATCCGCTCCGAAACCCAGCCTGCTCCGGTGGTTGGAATTCGTCAAATCTTCGCGCAAGACGGTTCGTGATTACTCTTGAGAACAGCTTAACACGCCACTACAGCGAAGACCTGCCAGAAGTCAGTATTGGCGAAATCGAGATCGCTCTTGGACAGCTCAAAAACGGAAAAGCCCCTGGAGAAGATGGCGTTACAACAGAGTTATTAAAAGCAGGAGGTAAACCTATACTTAGGGAGCTCCAAAAACTCTTTAACGCTGTCTTGTTTGAAGGGAGAACTCCAGAGATGTGGAGTAGAGGTGTGGTCGTCTTGTTCTTCAAAAAGGGAGATAAAACCCTGTTGAAGAACTATCGACCCATTTCCCTTCTAAGCCACGTCTATAAACAGTCAATACCATGCATGAATGCGTGACAATTTCAAGCAGTAGAATATTAAACAGCGCAATATTTAAGTAATACTTATTGTAAACATACCTTTCGAAATCAAAATTAGTAGTGTAGGTATCAAATTAAGCCTGCAGCACAATGAATATGTCACCTCAATAACATGTTTTGAAGCACAATTCATTAGAAATACTTTAGAAATTCATTTGAATACTATTGAGCAAGTATATTTCTTCACTTTCTCTTCACAACCGTGCTACACTAAGCATTAAGCAAAAACCAACTCAACAACCAAAGTAAACTCGCAACCAATTCAACCAACCAATCAAAATCAAATAATCCAGACAATCCAATCAATTGAGCGCAAATATCAAGTAGAGGATATTTGAATCATCTTACTGGGTCAGGCATTTTTCTTAAATAGAACACGCTAAATTAAACTTTACTAGGAATAATATACGGACCAGTTTTGCTTCAATCATGATAAATTTGTTTAGTATAGTCTATTTTTTTTGTATTAATAAGATTGTATAAAAGAAAATACTAACATGTGTACGTAGTGATTCTTTTTAAAAAAGGCAAAAATATACCTGGAAAAAATACTGATTTTATATTGTCTCTGCATAACTCTACAACATAGAGCTAGAATATAATTTAAAGTGTATGCGTAGCCTAACATCAACGAAACAAGCGACTGACATAAGATGTACGTTCGGAAACTGTGCTGTCGCGACTGTTTATTATCACGTTTACAATAATAGAAGTTTCTCATTATAATTATGTAGAATAGTGTTTATAAATGGTATGGTATTTTAAAAAGGCAAAGTTTAGTCAATATGATCCTAGTTTACTTCGCATCTCTTAAGTTCATAATATAATTCAGCCATCGTTATTTCTGAACGACTGTATTATAAATTAGTGTTGCACTGTTGCAAATGTAATGTACTAAATACTAATATGACTGAAACTGTCAACTTGTCATTGATATATTTTTGTTTGTTGCGCAATAAAACCCCGTACCCAAACCACTAAACAAACACATTCAATCCAGTTAATAGTAAATAAATCAGCAAGTACCACTCAATGGCCGGCAACCCGTTCATGGACAAGCTGCGGTCGTTCCTCGGGCTACAAGCTCCGAGTTTCGATCCACCTAGAAATGACTTTCGGAATCCCATTTGGGGCGATGATGACGATGACGACGGCGATGAGCTCTATACCCGAGACCACACGGAGGCATTCAGGGACCCGCTTGAATTCCACGAGTTTACAAGACAAATGAGCGACATGTTCAAAGTCTTTGGTTCCATATTCGGCGACATCCAAAAGTTTTACCAGGACTTCGACGATGAACGTATCGACTCCTTCACCAACACCGAGTCGGCCGCAGATCCGCAATTCTCTGACAGCAATGCCATTAGAGACTATTACCTCAAACCTGGCTACCATAATCGCAAGTATGAGAACCCGAAAGAAGACATAGATTTGGATGGTAAGATCTCGTCGCAAGAAATATCAGGTCTTCTGAAGCAACAAGATCAGGGTATTAAGGTTCCTGACACGCCATTTAATGGGCAGCTGGTGCCTGGTAGGTCATTTTGCAAAACTATTATCACTACCAGGTTTACTAAACCAGACGGTTCTATTGAGACGAAAAGAATAGTCAAGAATGGACATGATGTTGTAGAAGAGACCATCACCACTACCGAGCCAGATCCCCGTGCACCGAACTCCGCACTTGACTCTATCACTTCCTCTGGTTTAATTTACAGTAATGTATTTTCAAAACTTGGCTCATTATTTAAACAATTTTACTAGTACTTGCTGCTGGCTTGATCAGTCATAGCCCTAATTCCAAAAGCGTAAAAATGTTAGGTAGACTTATTCTTCACACTTACTTTTCACAAGTAACTGCACTAACTACTGAATCAACATGTACCTACTATATTTAGGAGTTCAAAGGAAACCAAGTATTGAATAATTGAATTAACTAAAAATGCATAATTATGTAATAAGAAAACAAATATTTCTCTTCAATACGCTCATGTTGCTGCTGGTGATTAAAATAAATAAATCTCATGTAATCACGAGTAGGTAGTCAGATGATTAAACAAAATCATTGCTTTGATAGTAAAATTAGGCTAAAATTTGATTGTTCTAACTACATTTTAGAAAAAAATATTTTGGATGATATTTTCAAATATTGTAAGCTGATACATTGATAAAATCCACTAAAATAACTAATTATTTTATCAATATGTTTTGAGATGTATCAAAATCAAATGCAATCAATGTTTGAGTAAACTTTAAAAGCTAAATTAATACATAATATATGTTTTATTCCTAGATAGTCTGTTTTAAATGTTAAGTGATTGGTGTGATAAATACTTGTGATTTTTTTTTTTCATTTAGTAATAAGAGTTCAAGTAGGTAATAGTTGCTACCTAAATATTGTCATTCTTTATCTTTATGATTCAAATTCTATGTACCTACCTCTATCCATACAATTGTGGGTACTACTTAGTATATGATTATTTATAAAATTTTAGTACTTACGATAAAATAATGTATCTAGGGGCGTAGATTCTTCATAATAAAGGTTTTAATTGAAAAATGCAAAATTACTGTCTTTTTTTACCAAATGTTACCAACCTACAGGCCTTGAACATAATAAGTACACCAAATAAATTCATCATTTATTTCTTACAAACTAGTTACATAAATAAATAAATCAGATGCTTTAGAAAGAATAATTTAGCCAGGTATATTACCTACCTACTTCAATTTCTTGTAATATGTAACACAGATAAAGTTAATAAAGTTTACTTTTAATATGTCTGTGCCAATAAAAGTAAAGTTGGCTGTGTTGCCAATTTGCATAGATTAAAAAATAAAGATCTATGAGATACGTTTTCTGAACACACAAATTGTTAAATACCGGAAGCATTTCGGATGTCTGCAAAATTTTAATAGCATTGCGCCCCGGACTGTTTTCTTATCTATAGCTTGTATGAAATAGCATTAACCACTGTGTACTGGGTCTTTAATGCGCGCTAATCTGTTTTTCATTCATAAAGTTGTATCTACACAAATGCATAATCAAGCTAGCTCCCAAAATGCCACGGAAATAAATTTTACTATTACAAGCGAAGATAGGACCTTGATCATAGGCTTATTGGGCTATCAAACACGTTATTGGCAATAGCAGGCGTCGCGCGTGTTGCTTTTCAGCCAAGTCATGTATCGGTTGACACGCGTGTACACGCCCGGGCGGTCTGGACGGGCGCAGCCTTCGCCCCATGATACTACACCTAAAAAAAAAATATGCATATTTATGGCAATAAGCGAGCAATATAGGTTAGAAAATATAATACCTACCTACGAGTTCTATTTATTATTTATTTTGAAGATTTAACAACAAAACGTTCTGATCCTAATATTGATTAGTTAGGTACAGTCAGCATCAGATATACCTAAATTGTAACAGTCAAGTTGCTCAAATATGCCTATCAGTAGGTTGGTACTTGCTCTGCAAGGCTAGTATGATGACTTGTCAAGTCGACTTCTTGTCATGTCGTTGTCGTCTCTTATTTGTTCATGTCGACAACGAAACAATATCGACACGACAAACCTTCTCGACAACGTTCTCAATATTATGTTGACAAAATATCGACTCGACATTTCAAGTGCATGTTCCGTTACATTTGACCACTTTGAGTACTATTTGATACTGATTATGAAATTTATAACGTACTAGCTTCTGCCCGCGACTTCGTCCGCGTGGAACTCTTCCTTTTTTGCAGTCGGTTAAAAAGTAGCCTATGTCCTTTCTCAAGCTCCAGACTTTCTTTATACCAAATTTCATTTAAATCGGTCGAGTAGTTTTAGCGTGAAAGCGTAACAGACAGACAGACAGTGTTACTTTCGCATTTATAATATTAGTAGGGAAGTAGGGATTAGTAGGGATTACAAAAATAACAGCACTAACAAGTTCTAACAGCTTCCAATCACTCACCGACTTCCTGATACGCGTTCGTCTCCTCGTTGATGATGTGCAGCGGTCCCCCGGAGTCCCCCTGGCAAGCATCCTTGCCGCCCTCGGGCTCCCCGGCGCACAGCATGTTGTCCGTGATGCGTTGTCTGTACGCAGTCTGTCGGCACTCGGCGTTGGAGATTATAGGTACGTACACCTGGAAATCAATTGATAGACCTGTTACCTACAGCCTAGCAGGCGCGTGCAGTGAGGGTCGCGCATGTACTATGTCAGGGTAGGCACTCCATACAAATATACCATTGCGCCTATATGGAATGCACGGCCTTGAAACCTAGTACTGGTACCTACTGTGACAAACATAATTACTAGGTAGGTATTTTAATTCCTACTTGCACTCCAATTGTTTACAGTTGATATTAGTTTTTAAAAATAAGGTCTGTGCCGAACATCGACACTAGGTACGCTATATTTTGTTTTTTCTATGAGCGACAGGTAGCGAACATTTTGAAGCATCGTAGTATCAGTGTTTGTCAAAAATCTCCAGGTTCTCTTTTCTCTTTAAATTCACAAATCACAAACACATCACTTAATCATGTAAGCAGGTACCAACACAATATTCGAAATCAGTAGGTCAATATAATCTATACCTACCAAAGTTATCAAAACTACACGCACAATTAGATTCTATTAACAGGTTCCTTAGAATTCAAAATCTTCTACACATGAACTTGAGCTTACCTCCTGCAAAGTGCTGGAAACAGATCCCCCCTCCTCAGTAGTTCCCCAGCCAGACACCATGGCTGTATAGTTGCTGTAGGACTTCCCAGCATCAGGCAGACACACCGGCCTGAGACCTACGTCTTCATCGTCATCAGTTTCACTGGAACCGCTGTCATCTCGAACTCGTTTTAGGGCTTTGCTTAGATCCACCTTGTGAATATAAATCAAATAAACCTTTGTGGCCAGGCTAGCGTGTAAGATTTATGACGCGCGAGAAAGCTTCTATCACACATCTCTCACACTTTAAAAATGAGTAAAAAAGTGAGACTGACTGATCTTTTCCTGACAGAAGGGCCGTAAGTACCTACGTAATGTTTTCTCCCACGAGAAAGTGTCTTATCACTATCGTTATTTCACTAATTTCAAATGTATGACAGTGATATAAGCTTTTTCATGCTACCTACCCGTATAATAGTCCGATAATGGAAGTTGTTAACTGCGCTTACTACCACAAAAACTTCTCGCAAACCAGGTAAGTTAGAACACAAAATTGGATATTTTTTTGCCACTTAAATATATGTACAGGCACAGTAGTTAGCTCACTTTATATACAGATCTATTTATTTAGACAAAAGAGCAGAAGGAAAACTATTTTTACGTAAGACGAGCTTTATTCGAACATTGTTTTATCGAATGAAGGTCAACTAGGTAACTAATTGCTTCCAGAGACTCATTTACCTACTCAAATTGTTAATTTACCCTTTTATCCAGTTTGAGTAGAGCGATATCATTGTCGTAAGTGCCAGGGTTATATCTGAGGTGACGG
Source organism: Polylopha cassiicola (assembly GCA_038024825.1). Taxonomy (NCBI): domain Eukaryota; kingdom Metazoa; phylum Arthropoda; class Insecta; order Lepidoptera; family Tortricidae; genus Polylopha; species Polylopha cassiicola. The sequence goes on along the minus strand of CP149053.1, from coordinate 2,707,399 downwards.
ATGATGGCTTGCACCTTCCTGTCGATGGTCTTCGTCTCGTTGGGCATGGAGCGGTCGTGCTCGAGGAAACGAACTGTCATCTTTTCTTTGCGGAAACTGAAAAACAATAGTACATTACGCACCAAGACCAGTAACATAAAAAATGTCTCAGATCACATATAATTGTCGTCCGAGGCGAAGCCGAGGTTGACAAAAATGTGATCCGAGGCTTTTTTTTACTGGCCGAGGTCATTATACTATTTTTCTGTTCGACGAAGCCAGAAAGCGGCAATTTCATTTAGCGCAGCGGCCACAAAGTTGGCGCTTTCTGGCCGGAGAACAGAAAAATATTTTGCTACTGCGTACACTTATGCAAGAAATGTGCCTACAGAAAACAGTAGCAACTCGAAATGGCAATCGAACTGGTGTCCTCTTGACCACGTATTGCCATTCTTCTATAGTAAGTATTAAATAAATAAGTAGTTACCTACTTATTAATAAAACGCCCGCCTCACGAAAAAATAGGTAATTGGTAGGGAGAGCTGTTTAAAAGCTGTTTTAATTATGTACTAAAAGTAACGTGTGACACATTATTCCAGGAATGCTTTAGTTTTGTAAACTCTCTTAATACTAATCTATACTATAATAATAATAATATCTATACTAATATTATAAAGAGGAAAGGTTTGTTTGTTTGTTTGGATTGAATAGGCTCCAAAACTCTCCTCCGGCTGTTGGGAAGCTACACTATTCCCGAGTGACATAGGCTTCAAAAAAAGGGATCCGTGCGAAGCCGGGGCAGACAGCTAGTATCATAATAAAGAGGAAAGGTTTGTTTGTTTGGATTGAATAGACTGCAAAACGCCTAGGCCGATTTGAAAAATTCTTTTACTGTTTGGAAGCTACACTATTTCCGAGTGACTTAGGCTATTTTATATTTTGAAAAAAATTAGGGATCGCTAGTATAAAAGTATAATTCACTTACCCAGACGTGCAATGAGCGGCGGTGAGTACATAAAAGTCATTTATGAGGGATCCTCCGCAGTAGAACCGACCGTTGTACATGAGAACTGCCATCCAGGGTATCTCTAGCTTTTTGGTCTCGTAGCCGCCTACGATGCGAGCACGAGCCACACCGCATTCTGTTAATATTAAAATTAATTTATTAATAAATAATTAATAGTCTTTTAAAAGAACTCTTACCAATTAAACGAGTCTACTAGTTAAAACAAATAAGTATTTATACTGTTTGTAAAAAAATAGAATCCAGTAAACCTTAATGTTGTTTTTGTAGTTACTTACCTATTCTGGTTTTTTATCTATCACTGTTTATATGTTTCGTTTTGAATAAATAAACAAGTACTGTAAGTAGCCTAATTGTCTGGTATATGATCCAATGCATACAGTTAATACTATAAAAAAATAGCTATCAACTATCATGCTATAAAAATTACATTATTAAGTTACATAGACAAAAGACTTTTCTTCTTTATCTATGGTACATAACTCTATTTACGCTATGGCTACTTACGGCAAGACGGACAGTCCTCTGGTGGGTCTTCAATAGGCCTCAGAGTGGTGGTGGTAGCGGAGCCCCCCACGAGGTTAGTGATCCAGTCGATGAAGCCTTTCTCCTTGGGAGCCTCCGAGGAAGGTCCGCTGGGGTGGCAGCTGACACCCACCAGGCAGAACAGGAGAACCCAGTTCATGATGAAACTGAGCACAAGAGTAGAGATTTTGAGAACATGCTGTATAAGTATAAAGGGCAGGTAGCAAGGTACAGTTATTATATTAAGTTATGTACTAAATGTACTTTAAAAAATTACCGACCACTTATTTCATTATCTTTGTCTTCATACGGGTCCTTATTATTATTATTTTATAATATTCTATAGCCCAGGGTTTCTTAACGTGGGGTCCATGGACCCCTTAGGGGTCCGTAGCTTGTGTGTCAGGGGTCCGCAGTAGGTCAGTCAGTCTAAACATATTTATTAGGAAATTGTGCAGTAAACTCATTAACATCGTAGTAAGTGTAATAAAAGTGCCTAGAAAAGAATTTTTGATTGATATAAATAAGACTTTTTTTATTTCCAAGACTATTTATAGGTGGGGTCCGTGGTATAGTTTAAATTGTAAAAGTGGTCCGTGACTGCAAAAAGGTTAAGAAACCCTGCTATAGCCTATGATACTTAGAGTGAATGTAGCTTTCCATTAAAAAAAGAAGTTTTGATATCGGCACAAAATATAAAAACAAAATAGTACCTACTAAACAAAATACTTGGTCAGTTTACGTTTACGAAAGCAATGTAAAGAATCCTATTACACGTTACTTGAATAACGGCGCAACATGTCTTTCTAGGCTAATTGAATATACCCAAAGTCGGATATTTACGAACTTGATCAAGGACATGTGAGGTCAAACCTCGTCGATTTCATCCATGTACCGCTACAACCGGTAACAAGGCATTTGCAATATTTGCATACATTAAACCGGACCGTTCTGCCAAAATATCAAGTCACGTGGTCACCCCAAATATTATCCAAGTCCAACCACTTATTACTTATTTAAAAAAATATGAAAGCTTTCAGCTATCGGTGAGAGTCTGTGAGCGATGATTGCTTTAGTATCTAACTTATTGATATAGGTAGATACACAATCTTATATCTATAGCAGTTAATGTGTTTAAGTACCAGCGCTATATTTAACCTCCTGAGAACCAGAGATTTTTTTTTGAGGAATCTCATTAAAAACTATCTGGACCTATTCGATATTGGACTAAATGTTGTGAAAAAATATATAAAAAATTATCCGTTGGGAAATCTGGATTTTCTCAATGTAGTATATATACAACATGAGTTCTGTACACCTACTATCAAAAATGTAGTATATTTACGACATAAGCAGAAAAATATCAAATGATGCTATTATTTATATACATTTGCTATATAAAGGTTATACATTTTATTCCCAGTATAAAACAAATTTAAAATTAAGTAACGAGGCATTTATTTACTAATATATTAGAAGGTAGTCTTACAAATCACAGTCAGCAAATTAGCTTAAGTAGGTACCTACTTTTTTGTATATTAAATCGCATTCAGCAGATTTGCTTTATTATTTTCAAAAAGTAGAAAATCTAATGTAAATCAATTATGATAACCTCCATATAAAATAGATAGGTATAGTTTAAAGAAAGTAATAATAAAATAGGTGTAATAGCAAAATAACTTATTAAAAGTTATGTTTGTGAAATTTTATGAAACATTTTTTTTGTACTGTGCGTAAATATATTTTATTTAGCACAGCATTCGATGGTATGATTGTTGCAATTAAATTTGGTTTATCTTTTCTGTGTATCAAAATGAGCAACTAAATGTTCTGCTTTGTGGTAGCGAGAGTGACTAGCCGGTATCATTTGAATTATAACCAATGCCTGTTTTGCTACCAATACATACCTACTTATAGATGAAAAAATATAATAATATGGGATACATTCAGGACTAGTTGAATGTTTTAGTCCTTTTAACAGCACTTTAGTCTCCTATCCTTGTTTCAAAAGATTTTATGTATGTTCTATTTGTGTCGTCAAGCTTCTGTTCAAGAATGCTGTCACTTATAAGTGTATTGTGTAATAGATTCTTCATCTTTTCTTGAATTCGTGTTCAGTAACGTATATCTCGGGTGATGAATAGGTTTGTCTAGGGGAGAAGTATTAACGGACCAAGTATTATCTGTAGTTGCCGATGATGGTAACGATACAGTTCTTTGTTCTCGACCACCTCTGGTTCTTGCACGACCTCCAAATCGACAACCACGCGTAGGTACGGGGCCTAATCTGATTTTGACACGACTACTACTATATGTGGGTATCAAAAATAGATAATCAAAAAGGATGTTCAGATTTTGAAAGGATTCTAGCTTCTATGACGAAGAATTAGAATAACCAGGGTCCGAGTTACTGATACTATCATTTCGCCTTGAGTGAACCCCTTGTAATGGGTTCCCTTAGTCTGTTAAATCAGTCTCTTATTATTCTTAGATGCCTGTTATACCGCAAACCGAACAAAAAAATTAAATATATGCGATTAATATAAACTAAATCAAGTGTAAATGTCTTATGTTGTACTGTTACTACACTGGTAACCTGGTTAACACGCACGTTGTTGAGAACCCCTGGATTACTGGTACAACATAAAACTTTTATTCGTGATTTCTCAGTTCTTTTGCATTGAAACTCATAAATGTAGGGAAATTAGAATAAATATAAATCTAAATAAACAAGCCGTAACTAGATTATTGACAAAAAACACAGTACTTTATCAAAAATGTAAACATCCTTACCGTGCCGACACAGTCTTGGAGCCATCGTCCACTTAAAATGAATAATTATAAAATCTGAGCAAACTTCCGCGGCCAATCACAACTCAGTATCGCAGATAGATACTTAGGCTATCCAATAAAAGTAAAAGTTTAAGCATATTTTGTTAGATGGCGGTGTAGGATATTTTTCTTTCTATGTTGTAAATATACTACAAATTCACCCAGGAGGTTAATTGCGAATTTTACAAAATTAATTACCTACAATAAATCAAAGACTTTCCTGTGTGTTCTCTCCTATAAACTAAAGTCGACAGTTTAAAAAAATATATAAGGCACAGTACACATCCATTTCATAGCCGATGGCTCACAAATTAGTACCTACCTGAAAGCTGTCTCAAACTGACTACTTTATGTACCTGGTCTAAGTTCGAATGAAGATATTAGAAGTATAATATAGTGGTCTATGGTTAGAGCCCTGAATTCAAAACTGGAGGTTACGTATTCGAATACCTACTGACAATACTGTTTTGGGCAGATGTCAAATATGAGCTCTTTTATGGGTCTTAGATGTATTAAATAATTATATTTATCTAATACCCAACATTTTTACCCAACGTACAAATTTTATTTTTTTATTTATAGATCATTTGGTATGATTTTTAAAAGACTAACTGATTCCGCGAACTCCGAACAGATCTGCATTTAGGTTTTTTGTTTCCCAAATTTTCTCACAGTAGGTATAAACCTGGACTTCAACACATATTTGAAAAACATTAGCGAAATCGTAGTCCTCGAGTTTTAGCGACCTAAACAAACAACTACCTACTTCTTCAATTACCCTTGAGTTTTAGCGACAATACAAACAGCTATTCCCCAGTTTTCTTTTTAGCGATAGCGTTAATAAGTACTAGTTTAAAACCTTATTTCCCTATCAATCATTCGCACGAATAGAAACTGTCCGGATGTGTATTGATATGCTCGTCTCGTACCGTATTACCGGCTACCGCGTGAGAGCTGCATTTACCTGTTCCCGTAATAAGTTTGTGGAAAAGAAAGTAGTGCACTGATATTAAATGCTTGCCTACCGTGGATATATCTAGGTAATAGGTAATACGTTAGGGTTTAAAGATCTGTTTTTGATTTCAAATTCAGTTTGACCTTCGTTAGTTCTTCGTTATCTTACCCTTATCATATTATTTGGGGTCAAGAACCTTAACGAATATTAAGGAACACGAAATTTAAATTATGTATTAATATATGTATTGGGAAATAAGCTATGTATCATCACTTGACAAATTCGTATTCATAATTTACCTAGTACTCTTTGAAGGATATGTTGTTACCAACTTTTAAATTGTTTTGTTTTTTTTTCTTTATTTCAGTTTAGGTAATTTAATTTTGCTGTTTTTTTTTTGTAACTCTTAACTGTTACTAGTAAAAATCTTCAAATAAATTTTATTTAAAATTGTCTGATAATTAAGTATATTATTTAACTATTGTATCTGTTTATTTAACCCACTAAATAAACTCTTAAACAACTACCAATAAAAAAAAAACATTGTAACAATATTTTGGACACATTTAAATTAAAAATAAAAACCTAATGACAGTTCTAATGACACGCACAAAACCACAAATTAAAAAAAGAACTCACACAGGCCAGTGACGGTTTAAAAAGAAAACGATATCCGCGACCGCGGCTCGCGAATCTATGGTCACACTGATTCAATACGGACCAAAGATCCGTCCACTTTCACTGAACCAAGCTTGGACATGCGAGTCCTGGCAGAATCAAATGTGACTTAAAATACCCGCACACCAGTTATAAGCCGCCTAGAATTACCGCCATAAATTCCATTAGGTAATTTAAGTAGAATTATTATCTGTGTAATGATATAATTGGTCTGCTTCATGTGGGATTCAAATCGGTTTCAGCGACATGCAAGGGAAATGTTACGCAATGATTTTGTGTTCAAACCTAATGATTCTGTAAATAATTTATTGGGTCGTGTCATCTGACCCAAGCACGTAGATATCTATATATTACTAATCTATACTAATATTATAAAGAGGAAAGATTTGTAAAAACTACTGGATAGTAATTCTTTCACTGTTAGGAAGCTACGTTCACCCTGACTAACATAGGCTATAGAATATTTTGAAAAAAATAGGGATCCGTGCGAAGCCGGGGCGAACCGCTAGTCTATTATAAGGAAGCCTTTAATAAAATTCACATTTGGATATATATTATCTTTAATCTTCCACTGCATAATATCATCTTGTTTAGGTATATAATATGACATCCTGTATTATTCTTTATTTATTTCATGACGGTTAGGTTAGGTTATATTCTTAGGTAACCTAGGTTTTATTCTTTAAAATGTAAGAATACTTTCAAAATTCATAATTCCAGCATCCTTACTGGATCGCTCCTACAGTACCAATTTACCTACTGCTAGACCAAAATATTATATTCGATAAACTACTGTGACCTGAAAACGCAAAAACCTTATTTTTTTAAGAACACTAATTGTGGGTAGTTTATATCATACTTGGTAAGGTTACTGTTATCTTACTGTAATAACACAGAAAGAATGAAGCCCGAATGAATATCGGATTTTTAAAAACGTGTAAAGTTACAAAACTATAGTCTATGGTAATCGGTGACAAAAATAATTTCAAAACTGTTTGTTGCCAGTTTGCGTGTGTATATAGATTTCGTTCTTATTTGATAACCGTCTTTATACAACTGTCTAAACCTAATGATAATTTTATAATGTAAGGTAAAAGAAAATTAAATGACGATTATTAAACAATATTTTTAAGCTTTAAACTGCTTGTAACTTAATTATGAATATGTAACGCCTGTCAATAATATTAATGCAACAATTCGTATTGCAAAACCTGATAATTGTTTAATTAAGGCGCTTAAAGATTAATTTACCTATATTTAACTACACATATATATTTATATATTATCGTTCTCAAGTTTATGGTCTTCAATATACTGTCATCGTAATTCTTATTCTTAAAAATAATTATCAAAATCGAACCACTCTGTAAAAAGTTATGCGTGGTCATACATTAAAAAAATATACGCGTCGAATTGAGAACTTCCTCCGTTTTTTTCGTCGGTTGAAAACTCAGAAGTATTGGTAACAAATTATCAGAACATTTTTTTGTTTCCACGAGTAGGTAATACACTACCCGATCTTTAGTAGTATACTTTGCTTAGTTCGGAAAAGAACAAATAATTCAAACTTACGAATTCAGTACAAGCCTGCAGACATACCTATCGACTGACATTTACCATTGAAATGTTCCATAAAATACGTCCATTTTAATTTTATTATTACATACGATTGCTCCAAAGCCACAGGTAGGAGTAATATGGTACAAGGGCGAAGTCAATAGTACAAGTACATGGTCAAAACTATGCAGGTCCGAATGACCTAATTAGTGGTGATAGTCGCCATACATTATGATACCACTAACAGCACCTACCTACACATAAATAAAACAAATGAAAAGTACTATTGGAATCTTAAAATTAATTTGAGCACACAAAACAAGGTCTGTGTTTAGATTGTTTACATGTTTCTGATTACGTTTGTTTGGCAGGAAGTAAAGTAAAGGAAGTAAAAAGAAATAATGAAAAAGGAAGTTTATGATAAATAACTTAGTGGTTTGTTTGATTATAGAACCTTCCTTATGACTCTATCTTAGTTAATAAACGTTATAACTACTCAACACCGAGGTTAATATTAAGTCATTTTTAAATAACTTACACTTTTCTGATTTTAACTTTGGCTTAGATAAATTGTGTCACGTCATATTTCATGTCATATTTACGGAAATCAAACTGTATTAGGTATATAGGTACTACCTATATTTTTTTCTGTAGGTACTTAAGTCATTTAGTTTGATGAAATTTAATATGCATGTTTGTGTTTATTTCTGGATATATTACATTTACCATACGTCCCAGTAGATGGCGCTGTGCGCAGGTTCCAAAGGCAGGACATTTGCCAGATCTGCTAGGGGCAAGACCTCTGCCGCATCATAAAAAAAAAACTCGAATCTAACTCGCCGCACCTAAGACAACAGTTATACAATAGTGATGCACCGCACGCATAGAAGGTTGCAGTGTTATCGATATACGGGCTGCGCCGGCGCCGGTGCCTTGGCCCACTTCCCGAGTTCTGATTCAAGCCGGCTGATTCCACGACACGCCCTCTATGCGCAAGGGCAGGAATTTGGCGGTTTCCACGCGGCTTCCACGCCCCCATTGGTAATGTTCCCAGCTCTCATGATTAGGTAATTGAATGGAAAATTGGATTCCATTGGAATATATGGAATATTCTACAGATGTAACTTATGTGGATAAAATAGGGGTTGTTATAAATATTTTGAATTTTAACTGTATCACCAGATAGGTATTTATTGACTGATATGTAAGTAATAAGAACGTCTTTCACCCTACCTTTTATTACGTAGGTATAGCTTATTTATATCAATTATAAATTATTCTATCCACTACCTATGCATGGATTTATCTATTGATATATATATATTTTTTAATAAAATATTTAGAATCCTGTGCATTGACAACGGCGTCATACTTATACCATTATACTCGATAATCGAATTGCCTCATGCATAATTACCTATTAAGTCTATCGCACGACCCGATTTCAAGTGACCATAACCTAAAACAAGCTCGTACCGTAGACGTCTTCAAGGCTTTTTATCACAACATTTTTTAAGTAAATTGATATTAAGTCTTTTATATAGGTACATTCAAATAAAATGCACATATAAAGAACCTATTCAAGATGATTTTATTATAGCTAATCTATACTAAAATATTAATATAATAAAGAATAAAAGTTTGTTTGTTTGTTTAAATTGAGTAGGCTCCAAAACGACAGGACGGATTTGAAAAATTCTTTTACTGTTGGAAAGCTACATTATTCCCGAGTGACATAGGCGATAAAAAAATGGATCCGGGCGAAGCTGGGGCGGGTCGCTAGTGCTTAGATAATTAAGATAATCTTTATTTTGCCGCCGCCCTGGCTCGATGAGATTTATCTGCCTGTAAATTAGGCTGCGTGACCCTGACCAACCCGAGAACCCCCGAAAGTGGGGATATCACCTCGACTAGAGCCGTCAGGAGGTGTGTTAACACAATGAGGGCCACCGCGTGTCAGAAATCCGCTAATTGCGCTAGTGTAGAATGAGGTCCAGCTGTCATGTACCACCAATCACAGGCCAGTAGCTTGCCTCTCATTGGTGGAACATGACAGCTAGACCTCATTCTACACTAGCGCATCTAGCGGATTTCTGACACGCGGTGGCCCTCATTATAATGCAGAATAATAATCTACCTGGACCATAAGAACTATTTTTATAGCACACTGAAGCTAGTAGGAAAGTTGACAAATCTCGATGGCATGTTCAAACCAAATACTTACCTACCACTAACCGGTCTATGTATCTTTGGCTTTACCTAGGTATTTGTATTTGGTTCGTATACAGAAATATTTCACTATTGCAAGGGCAGATTATGTCGACCTTTAATTTGTTTGGCACAGGAAATATCTACGCAATACTTCCATGAAACACGTCTCCATGCCCTTTAGATAATGGTGTTTATTGAAATTCTTCCGTTTTATTATCATTTTATTTACTAAGATTTAGATACTGATTAGTCATTGTTTACTAGAATTACGCATTAGGTAGGTATGTTTATTTATATGCTCTTGCCCAAAAGGGATGTCCTTTGATTTTAATTTACGAAGGTTGTTTGTGGTTTGTATTGTTAACTGTACAAAGAAGAAATGTTAAATTATGTTTGCTTAATACATCTTTGCACTAATTAGTTACACTTGACATGATTTTCGAGGCCTTGTTGTCTCGAATAGAATATTTAGTTCGACCCACAATTACCAAAATCGAAAGTGAGGTGCAAAAGTAAATTTAATACTTTGTTCCCAATAAATCACAATTAACAGACACATAATAAATATGAAAGTAGGATGGCGCCGTTGAGTTGTAGCTCTTATAATGCAGGTCATTTACCAACTTTATTCAGATATACGAGTCGATTTGTTAATAAAATATTACAAAACAATGTATGCACTGCGTTATCTCTTATCCTGAATACGTAACGCGTTGGGCAAGATTGTTTAAATGTTTAAATACATATAAGATTTAATTAAATTCGGTCCATCCGGTAGCGGTGAAATTACACGGGTTGCGTAAAACGGCCAAGAGTGAGTTGGACTCGTGGAAAGGATGCTATACCTTATAGCAAATAAGTCTTTTTCTTTTGTAACCGTTCTAGCTACTGTTATATGTCCCTCTTTACTTCTGACACAGGGTGATTACCTATAGTAATATTATAAAGAGGAAAAGTTTGTTTGTTTGGATTGAATAGGCTTTTACCGATTTGAAAAATTCTATCACTGTTGGGAAGCTACACTATTCCCGAATTACATCCCTACCAATATTATAAATGCGAAAGTAACTCTGTCTGTCTGTCTGTCTGTTACGCTTTCACGCTAAAACTACTGGACCGATTTAAATGAAATTTGGTACAAAGAAAGTCTGGAGCCTGAGAAAGGACATAGGCTACTTTTTAACCGACTGCAAAAAAGGAGGAGTTCCACGCGGACGAAGTTGCGGGCAAAAGCTAGTAAGATATAAAAAAAGATGATCCGTGCGAAGCCGGGGCGGACAGCTAGCATTATAATATAAAGACTGATGTATTGCTAAGTATGAAGAATAGTCGTACAAATTATGCACCCACTGGTGCCCGAAAAAACTCGCTTGCAACGTTCAACGTCTCTCATAATAATGACAAAGATCAATATGACACCAATTTGATAAGAAATGGATATCAAACATAGCTATGTACGAGTCGATTTGTCGATATAGATCTGTGACATAAGGAAAGTCGGATTGATTGGATCGTGTAAAAGACTTTGTAATAGGGTTCCTGTTAGTAACTTAGTAATCTTTGGGTACGGAACCCTAAAAAGCTCGATCGAAATGCAGGCGCGCCGCGCACTCGCGACTGCAGCCACACGACAACTTTAGAGAACTTTACGATTTGATCAAAATCCGTAAACATATAAGTGCATATTATTATACCTGCATCTGTAAAAAATATTGCATTTCACTTGCTGTGACACTGAACCTTTTCGCTTCTTCGACTTTCATTTGTTTCCTAATATGGATAACATTTATACAAAAATCATGGGTCATTTAGGAAGGGTCAAAGAAAAATTTTGATTAACAACAGCTATATTTCAATACAGTGGTTAAACACCCAATTACGAGTCGCTTTCATGCTTCTCCGCTTTATCTACCGAGCTGCGTTGTAATCGTTAAATCAATGAAAATCAGTGAAAGCAATTTCAAGGTATAATCGGCATGTCCAAAAAACAAGATGCTTTTCACAAATACCGATCGGAGGCGTATCTTCAAGTATTTTACACCGAATATGGTCGTTCTTAGCGAAACATTGTCCAATCGTCCATGAATGGGCAGCTTTCTTTCCGAATTTTAATAGTTGCATCTATAAATATGATAATCAACAGATAGGCTATACAAACTAAATAGCTGATTTAAGCTTCAAATTATCTAATCATATACTACGCTACATTTTGATCCAGTTTCGGATCAAAATATACTGAATATACAGGGTCAAGGCAGACGAAATCTGCCTTTCATCAAGCTTTTCCAAAGATTCGCGTGGTGGTAGCTGGTAGCGCGTGCGACGCCGCGAGCTGTGTCATTCGCTCGGTTGTCGCGTTGCCGTGAACTTGCTGATAGTGATACCCTGGCCCCGAGACAAGCTTATCGCCGGCCTATAATAGCCGGGCCGGCGACTCCTCTCCACTCCAGAGTGGATCGCACCGCCGCCCAACATGCTCCGTGCCTTAAACTTCCTCGCCGTCCTGGCCGCGGCTGCCGCCTGTAAACCTTGCAGTGAGTTCAGTGCTTCAGTGCTGTGATTTTACGATTTATGGTTTTAATGCTGATAGTTTAGGATGTTGGTAATGTATCGTAATTTTCTACGAGTACAAGTGTGAGACAAAGTTTTAAAAATAATTTGAGTTTTGTGGACGCGTTATGGACTCGTTATACTTATTGATTTAAAATTGATCAACTTTAAAATTTTACTTAGTTACCTATAAAATTTAACACATCAAAAGACTGGTACTTAGAAACAATTTATTAAGGCTTATTATACTGTCGTAATATTTTTTTAAGACATTATATTAATGAATTAATTATTGTTACTAAACCATAGACATCGATCGAATTTTGATCGATACATCTTTAGCGTTGTTTTAGACTTATAAATATCAAAACCACCGGTTTGAAACCAAATCTTTCGATGCCGTTTTAACTCTGTTATTGTTTACAAACGAGCATAACTAATATAACACCATCGCCCTTGCTTCCACAACGCGCAATATTTCATTACTATTCAACCGTTTACGATGACACTCGCCAACGAATTTCATTCAAGACAATTTCTATAAACAGCAGCTCAGACTCTCATTGTTACGTCACTGCAAATAACCTGAGTGTGCACTTAAACATGCCTCCAGTAATGCATTAAAATAAGTGTTAAAAACATGTTGAAGATTTTAGAAATTTGAACTTTCTGACATCCGCATTTATAATTAAGTAGCTGTCTGCCCCGGCTTCGCACGGATCCATTTTTTTTACAGCCTATGTCGTTGTAGCTTCCCAACAGTGAAAGAATTTTTGAAATCATTCGAGCCGTTTTGGAGCCTATTCAATCTAAACAAACAAACCTTTCCTCATTATTATATTAGTGTAGATATAACCTAATGATTTTTTTAGAATGTGAATTAAAATGTGCAATTTGTGAGATTTGAAAATGATAGAATGACGAGCTAACATATTGTATGTACTTACAGTTTATTTAATAACCTGAACTGTTTTGTGATCTTTGGTTTTCTGTGCCGAAGTTTGAATATGACAAAACGCGAAAGAAAGAAAGAAAAGAGATTTGGTACCTACCTCAGCCTGGTTTCCATTTAGCGTGTCTCATTGAAAAGGTTTAGATAAACCAAATCATAAAAAAATATTACCTATTAATAAATGTTAATCTTAATAAATCTTAATTAATAATCATTAGCAATAAATGTTAATAGATAACAAGAAGAAAAGCAATAAAGTGTATTTAGGAACCTATTCATTACCTATTATGTAGGGAATTTTTAGGTTATCTTTAATTACAAAATACAAATCTGTAAAATATATACAGACAGTCGATATTATGAAGCGTGTCACTTAAATCGTTATCAGACAATACAACTTAACCCACTTTTTTGACAGTAAATTATGAAATTGCGCGCCTTGAAATAACTCATCGGGGAATATGTGTCATCGCGTAATATTTATTACCCTCCATTGTAATTTAGAGTCAATTATGGAATCTGTAGTAACTATAGTATCAGTAGAATGGGTGCATCACTACATAGTATAAAACAAAGTCGTGTTTTCTGTCCCTATATCCCAATGTACGGTTAAATCTTTAACACAACACAACGGATTTTGATGTGGTTTTTTTAATAGATAGAGTGATTCAAGAGGAAGGTCACCCGAGTTAAGCCGGGGTGGGTCGCTAGTTACATATAAAGTGCACCTAGTAGGTACTTATTGGTTTTAATCTGGTGGAACCTTTTATATTAAAATATAATAATATCACTTTCTCTAAACAGTAAAGTCAATTAAAATAAGTTATTATCCAGAATACAATTCCAATGTTAGTAGCAGAATTGACTATTCTAACTGGGCTGCCCCATTCTCGCGAGAACGCGAGGAAAGTTTTATGCAGGGCATGCGTGTGGCCACCCCACTCGTCATGCCGCTCGTCCTGCTTCTCATCCTTCTGGGGTGGCCACACGCATGCCCTGCATAATTCCCTCGCGTACTCGTGAGCATGTGGCAGCCCAGTAACGTATACGATAATATGACGTCAGCATAAAATCTACAGAAATACGAGAGTCATATTATTATTACAACTACGTTACTTTTTTTAAATTATTAATGACCTGGATGCCAAACATCCATTAGTCGAAATAATAGATAACATTTTTTTTCCCTTACAATTAGGTACAATCTAAAATTATTCAAAATATTTTTTTTACTAAAGTAAGATAATAAATCCTGCACAAATACTTAGACCATTTTCCTTCACTACGTTACTTTAAAGTGAGTGTTGCCAGAATTAAAAATAAGAAAATAATGTTTCAGCTTGCGGGGTGGCACGAGGGGCACGGGTGATCGGGGGCTCGCCGACCTCGCCTGGAGAGTTCCCGTGGCTGGCTGCCCTTAAGAAAGACGGGAAGTTCATCTGCGGAGCGACTGTGGTGGCTAGAGATCATCTCATCACGGCCTCACACTGTGTTCAGGGGTAAGTGTCATAGGCGTAGCGAGGTAGTGCACCTAGAAGTACCGTCAGTTTTCATAGATATCTTGACCTGAAATTACGTATCACTGATTTAGATCAGCAGAAAGAGTTTAATTGGCTACACAAAGGGGCCCTAGACAAGTGCCCAACGTTCAACGTTTACGTTAAACGTTAGGACCAAAATGTATGGGATTTGACATCCGCGAACGACTGTCACGTACGTCAAAAATGTCAAATCCCATACATTTTGGTGCTAACGTTTAACGTTAACGTTGAACATTGGGCACTTGTCTAGCCCCCAAGAATAAGATGTAAAAAAAATATTTGCGCACTCGTACTGTTAAAACCCCGTTTTGCTCGGTGCGTCGATGAAGATTGCATTGCATTATGAAAGAGATTATTACAATTGTGCATTCTTTTGTTATTTTTAGGTATATTTGCTTTACGTCTTTGAAAAACTGTTCAATTTGCGCTTCAATGTATATTTTCCAAAACATGACCTACTGTAGCGAAAACGTTATAAAGAAAGTAAGATTAAATTTAAACAAAGACCGTACAGTTCTGAGTACCGAAACTAAACAATAGTATAGGTATTCATAAGATTGGCTTTGAATAAATTATCAGCCTAATAGGTAGGCAGGCTGTGATACTGTCTTGTAGTGAGAGAGCTGGTGACATTATAAAAGTCATTTTATACAACAATATACTTTTATACTATACCGACCGCTCCGGCTTCGTACGGAGAACTTTTTTTTATAGACTATGTCACTCGGGAATAGTGTAGCTTCCCAAGAGTGAAAGAATTTTTCCAAACCAGTCGTTTTGGAGCCTATTCAATCCAAACAAACAAACAAACCTTTCCTCTTTATAATATTAGTATAGACTATATCATCAGCATATATTTTTATATAAGCAAGGGGGGAAGGGCGCCATTGGTTGTTTTGGTTCGGGGAGGGGGAAAGAGCTTTGCCTACTTTACAGACGAAGGTCAGGGGAGGGGGGTAAATAATAGTTATAAATCTGCTTCTAATCTAACCTACTCATTGAGTACATTAAATTTTTTAAAGATTTTAATTTTAAAAGTGGGCTTAAAATAATGCCACCAGCTCTCAGACTATGGGACGGAGTTCCGTAAACAATACCCGAACATTAAGAGCAAATTGGTGAAAGTCATAATCATTGGCTGCAGAGGAGACAGCACTAGGCTTGATTTTCAAATTATTTGCTTTGTCACATTTTTTACTTTTTTGTACAAGTTCTTCAATTTTAATTTCGCTCTTTATATAAATCTAAGCTTTCTTTCTCCTTTTCTCCGCCACTTGGTATGAAATGTAAACCTATCTATCAATTAATTCTTTCGAACATAGTAATTGCTGCGGTCATTTTCAAATTTTGCGCAACAAATGGAAATTTCAAATTAGAAAAACAGCATTTCTTTCGATTTATTTAGTTATGAGGTCGTATCTACAGAAATAAAAATCGACTTCCCTTTGTAAAACTTTGACGCCATAACAATGTTTACCTGAGTTATATAATACAGTAGAACTCCAAGTATCCGAATTAATGGGGACCGGGACCCATTCGGATAATCAAATATTCGGATAAACGGATTTTTTTAAAAAAATTGCCATTGGAGAGAATAAAAGCTATGTTTTGATATTGCACTATTTTTTTATTTAATTAAATGAAAGAAACATGAAACTTGCACATGTTTTAAATATAAATAAAATGTACTTATGTACAAGTTTAGAAATAAAAATCATTGTTTTTTAAACATCTCCGTCAATGTAAGCTGTTTTGCGGTCTTCAACCGTTTTCGGGCAGCCTACACACAGTGCCTACACACGCGGGAGGAAGTCAGTGTAGGCACAACGGCAAGTTAAGACAAGTCAAGTCCAATTTTTTGTGATTCGGATAATCGGCGATTCGGATAGTCGGAGTTCGGATAATTGGAGTTCTACTGTAACTGTATCTGTTTTATAGCCTTTAAATCGAAGTTAATTTGCTCATAAGAACCACGATAAAGATTATTTTCACGCGACTTCAACTCCAAAATTGACTTTTTATTATCACCGCCTACTCTTGCACGAAGTAGGTTTAAGATTCTGCCAACATACAACTATGTACCTGTCCGAAGTTGCCTTCTTCCAACCTCTAAATGTTGGTACTATTGGATAGTGTCCCTATTATAACAATACCTATTTTAATTAATAATTAGGTACATAGTTACTTTCGTAATCAGATCGGAAAAAAAACTAACTAAGTAAATTGTATAATAATGAAAACACTACATGTTTAACAATTAATATGTTAATTAATATCCTTGCGCCCTTGAATAGCCCACTTTTGCTCGGCCTCTGCCCTGGCACACTTTCTTGTTGCGCAAAACGCACATGCAATCTGCATTCGCATTGTTCGAAGATTCATCTCCGGTGTCATAAAGTTTGCTTTTACAATTATCATGTTGCATGCGGTATTGTGACGTATGTACAACGCATTACAAATAAAAGCGAACTTTGACACATTTTTAAATACTGCCTTCGCGTTCCAATTTAAATTAGGTTACAAATGGCAACACTGCTCAAAGTTGCTATAGCTATATAGTACTACAGTGTTCTTCAGTGTTGCCATCCCTACTAATATTATAAATGCGAAAGTAACTCAGTCTGTCTGTTGTGCTTTCACGCTAAAACTACTGGACCCATTTAAATGAAATTTGGTACAAAGAAAATCTGGAGCCTGAGAAAGCTACTTTTTAACCGACTGTAAAAAAGGAGAAGTTCCACGCGGACGAATCGCGGACAGAAGCTAGTTTTTTATAAAACGAAGTAAATATTTCAAAGTTTTTTAATTTTTGTAGTTAGGAAACAAAAAATTGACGCTTACAAACGCGCTTATCATAATTTGAACAAATCCAAAATATTGATTTTTTCTTTATTGGTATACACCATTAAAGAAAAAAACAAAACACATGCTTGTAAAGTATCTACCAGTCATGAATATTATTTGTACAGATTCCTTGCACTCGTTTTCAAGGTGAACTATTGGGGCCAAGATCACTGGTTCATCTATATTCCATTCTATGGTGCGTAACGAATTGATTCCTTCGGTCCACGAGCTGAATGTTAATAGTTTCTTTATAGTAAAATAATTATGAATGCCTTCATGTGTCGGCGATCTTGGAAAAGAGTTGGCATGACATTGTTGCGTACGTCTACATATTTTTTCACATACCTGCTACTCTTTAGCTAGTACTTAGGTACTTTACATATTTTTAAATATTATACTAGCTTCTGCCCGCGACTTCGTCCGCGTGGAACTCCTCCTTTTTTGCAGTCGGTTAAAAAGTATCCTATGTTCTCTCCCAGGGTCCAGACTTTCTTTGTACCAAATTTCATTTAAATCAGTCCAGTAGTTGAAAGCGTAACAGACAGACAGAGTTACTTTCACATTTATAATAATAGTAGGGATTATAAACTTGCGGTTTGCCCCAGCTTCGCAAGGATCCCTTTTTTTATAGCCTACTCGGAAATAGTGTAGCTTCCCAACACTGAAATAATTTTGCAAATCGGCCCAGTCATTTTGGAGCCTGTTCAATCCAAACAAACAAACCTTTCCTCTTTATTATATTAGTATAGACTATAGATACCTAATTATAATAAGTAAATAAGTACGTAGTATACGATTAATATTTTTTTAAAGCTACTACTATGATAGAGGCTGCCCTGCCTAATAAAAATATTTGAATTAGGTAGGTAGGTACCTACTGTTTAAATATTATTACGAGTAGGTACAAAGAGTTTAGACAAATACCTACTTCGTCTAATAATGCAGTATGAATTTCTTTTTTTACGCATAAGAATCACAGATCAATTAAAATGTTACTTTGGTTACCTATCTCACTAATTTACATATATCTAATTAAAATTTTATGAGATGTATAAATATCCAAACATTTTGATGGGCCCTTCACAATATCGAATGGAAAGTGAAAAGCTGGCTTTAATTTAATAGCTTTTATTTAAATTTCGAATGTCCCAGATAACTTTCCTAATACCAAGTTCTTTTTTTTTCAGAGTCGAAGCATCGCGTCTAAACGTCCTAGTAGGAGAGTATGACGTGAACGACTCCAGGTCTGAAGGTTACAATATCCAACATGTCCTTCAGCATCCAGACTTTAACAGTTACTCTTATGACAACGATATTGCTGTTCTGCGACTGTTTGAACCTCTACCCGATCGGCTGTTTAGACCTGCTTGCTTGCCGGGTAAGTTTAAAAACAAAACAGTTGAAATAAGAACTACCAACTTAACAATATACAGACATGTTGAACTTTTTATAAAAAACCTTTTTTCCAAATTAGATATTGGCAATTATTGTTGAAAAAACCAATTCGAAAGCCTTTAGAGCGATTTAAAAATAAAAATAATTTCTTCTTAATTTTATTTATTGGTTTTGAAATGGTGTGTACAACATCCCAGGTTAAACTCCTTTTGAAAACTCTTTTCTTGAAAATAATATTGCCAGCCTAGTTCCATGAAAATAAAACAAAGGCAATTCGGAACATTTCAAGAAAGGTTTCTTTAAATTTTAATTATAATATTTTTTGTCAGACAAAGATGATGGTGACATGCTTAAAGGCGTGGAAGCCGTAGTATCTGGATGGGGCAGAACCGAGGAAAAGGGACCCATTTCAAATATACCATTGAAAGTAAGTTATTATGTCAATTGAATTATAATAACTGCTCTTAATCATATTACATTATGGTCTCTAGTATCAATTAAAAATAGGGAAGAAATAATACTAAATACCAAAAAATTTTACTCAAAAATTTAAAAATGGCAACATTTAAAAATGGCCCTTATACACATTGGGGCAATTTCTAGGTGTCAGTTCAAATCTGGGAGCAAGAGGAATGTTCAGCAGCAGGCTATGGTCGTCGTAAGGTGACTCCGCGCATGCTCTGCGCAAACGCACCCGCCAGGGATTCCTGTACAGGCGATTCTGGAGGCCCACTTCTGATGACGCAGCCATATCACACTCTTGTTGGTAAGTAACGAATAACGCGACTAGGGTGGATCCAGCTGTAGTCAAGACGGGGGGGTCACACAGTAGAAGGTACCTACTTAATTTGATAAAAGCAATAATTTTTGATTAATATCTACTTACAACATGACCCCTATGACCCCCTAGGATCTGCCCTTGTGGCGCAATCGCAGTCAAAAACTGCAGTCATAATGAAGAAAAATTATATAAATATAATATCTTTGGACAATTCACACCAATTATCTAGTCCCATTTTAAGCAAAGCTTGTGTTATGGGTACTAGACAACGGATAAATATACACAAATACATATAAGACATCCAAGACTCAGGTACAGATGCCAGTGCTCATCACATTGTCATCTGCCCCTAGCAGGATTCGAACCCGCAACCTCCGGTTTCGTAGTCAGGGCCTCTGACCACTAGACCAACAGGCCGTCATATTTTATTATAATTAACATACTTATTTGGAGTGTTTTCTATTTGATCAAGTACCCGCGCTATTTATAAATCATTAAGTACGTATAAGTACTGCGTTGGCATGGCAGTATGACGGGTCATGACACCTCTGTCTTCTGAGTGACGGAGTTGGACAAAATTATTCTATCTAGAAGTCGCTTTAACAAATATTAGATATCAACTTCTGATACTGCATATTAGGTATATTTTAAAACGAAATTGAAATACCTAAATCTTTTTTTCTAGGTATCGTTTCATGGGGCCGCGGCTGCGCTCGTCCTGGGTATCCGGGTGTGTACACACGAGTGCACAAGTTCCTACCCTGGCTGAAAATAGCTCTACGCCACGCCTGCATGTGCGATTCGCCTTCCCACTAAATTCTCTAAATACTTAGACATGGCGTTATAGTGCCAATTCATCAACCAATGTGTAAAGGGGCCACTGTAAATAATATTTTTGAACACGTCAGTGAAGTATGGCCACACTGTTGAACTATGTGTAGCGGAGGCATAAAAAACGGGCTGGGTTACAAATTTCGATTTTGAATTGCTTTTTAGTTTAATTTGGAGGTTCCAAATGCTATTTATTTCATTAGCAAAGTGTCAAGATTCAGTGTGAAGCTTTTATTAGGTATAATTAACTTACTAAAATTGGTATTATGTTAGATTAAAAATCGTATACTTACCTACTTACTTATTACGCACTCTTGCCATACCTAAATAAGTTATACCGTAATACCAAAAGTAAGTAAGTAAGTACAGTAATTCTTAGGCACTTAACTATAATGTTACCTTGAGTGTTCTGTTACCATTTTTTTTATAGGTGTCTACCAAGTACTAATCTACTCAATATTCCCCGTAGTTTTTACACATTTACAAAATACAACGTTTATAAATATTTATCATATTAATGGTAAAAACAATGTTTTAGCTAGGTTCCTATATATCCCTAACGATATTATATTATATCGATACCTCTGGGCTCAAAGGGCGTAAGCGCCATTTTGGCGAAAATGAGTTTTGAATGCAGTCGTACTTAGTTTTTTTTTCTCTATCGATCTGTATATTCAAAGTTTTCAGATTCGCAAAAAAATGGTGAATACGCCCCTAAAATTTTAGCTTGATTTGCAAAGATTTTGAAATTTTATGGTCGTATCAGAAATGTTTGTTATTAATGACAAAAAAATTGGGTGTAAGCGACATTCGAAAAAACCATATGGCGTTTACGACCCTTGCCTGTTTTGTATCATGAAAATAAATGACTTTTACACCCACAAATATTTATGTGGTATGAATTACAAAGACTCTTACGTCTACAAATATTTTCTATTTTTATAGTTAATGGACTTACACCCCCACAAGTTTTCCATAATTTATAGTATTACAGATAATATGATTCACTGTAATGCGCATATCTCGTTAAATTGTACATATTACTAAATTAAAATATACAAACATTGTCGTTAGTACGTCAAAGTAAAGCAAATGAAGAGAAATCGTGGAAACAAGCCAACAAATACCTCAAAATCTGGTAAATATTACTTAGAGAACTGGTGATTACTCCCTATTTTTTTGTCAAATTAGACATTTTTAGGGGGTAAGCGCCGGATCATTTAAATTTCAGAAGTGATAGGTTGGTGCTTACGCCCCTTAAGTAATATTTTTGAACTGAATAAATTGGTGAATACACCCCTATTTCAATCCTTTTTTAAACATAAGCAAGTTAATACGCCTAAGTAATTAAACTTTTAACCGTGTTTGTTGTTGAATACGCTTACTCTCATTGTACTTTCTTACTTTGAAATACTATTATTGTTTCATTTCTACACATGAATTAATTGAATAAGAAACACTTTGAAGATGGTTTGATGAATTTATTCCGATTATTGAGGTTTTTTTTTTAAATATAAGTAGGTAGAAATCAGAAAAAAATAACTGTTGGGAACTGGGCGGCGAAGTAAACACTTAATTTCAGTACACTCTTATTGTTAATTAAGAAAATAAAACTAATTTACAACTCAGACACATTATAGCAGGTGGAATTTTAAACACGTTGTGTCTTGTACAAAAAAGGACTCTAACCACAGACTAAAAAATATAGATACAAAACAATGCAAATTTGGAGAGTGATAATACGTGGGCACAGATTAAATATATATAAATTTACAAATAAATAATAATCGGTTGGCAATAATAACAAAATTATGATCAATTCTATGCACGCAGTCACCCAACTGTTTATGATTTAAGTAATTAGTTGTAGAATTGGATTTACTACAAGGTAATAGATAGTTAATTAGGTATGAAAAGTTTTGGGATGAAACAATTATAATGGAATAAACTCGCGTATTTTATTGTATTTGCTGACTTTTAGAAAACTTTACAGTTCCCTTATTCGTAGCCAACTGGGCAGACGAAAATCTAACACTAAAGTGATTTGACATTATGCAAAGTCCGTTATTTTACAAATTGCAAAGTGTAACTCCTACCCTGTTGTTGTTTGTGTCTGTTTCATTCCAATGAGTAATAACCGTGATGGCATCATAAATTATGTCAGCATTGATAAATTATTATTTCTAAAAATAGTAGAATTATACACATATTGTTTATATTTATATTATATTTAATTAAAAAGTAATTGTTATGATTAAACCAAGACTGGCGCGCATTGAGCGTCGGCCAATCAGTGCGCTGGAAATGCAGCGCTCTGATTGGCCGACTGTCATGCCACAATGTCACTTCACTTAATAAAACCATTATTGGGCAATATTGGCCAGACTTGCTTTGACTATCAAGGAGTGAACTACGAGAATTTGTGCTGTGAGTGTAATCTGGTAAATTGGTGATAATTAAACCGTAAGTAACCATTATATCTTGTTTTATTTAGTACTTTAATCTAACCACCTATAGTATTTTGAGGTTTAACAATAATTAGAGTATGATTTTCAAACTAAATTGAATACAACAATAACATTTCAGAAGTGGGATCATCTGACCCCCTAAGGATAGTTTTTTTTTTTATATTGATATAGATGATGGACCAAATAGTATTTATCAATAATTACAATAAATTTAAACTTCGTTTTCGGAATCTCATTTTTTTTTCTTGCACCACTTCAATCTGGAATACTTATTATGAGTTATCTATATAAATATAATTTTACTATGTAGGTAATACAAAATTCATTATCACACGCCCCGTTATTTCTTTTGTTGTTTCCATACTGTATTATCCGTATATTCGTAGTGGCACGTAAACATCTCTTTGTTTCTTTTGTCTTGTACAAATTTACACCATATAAGTTGAAAATGATTACATTTCAACAATGACTTTCGCAAATTTTCACGTGGGTTTCAGGATCCAATGGAGACTAACGCTCGTGGTAGATCTGTTTACACTCCTACGAGCCCCACAAGAGAAGCAACCGTTCAGCGGCGTTCACGTAGCCCCGTGCGACATCGAGCGAGCAGCAGAACTCGACGGTCACGCAGCCGATCCAGCCGACAGTCACGTGGGCGAGGCAGTCGCTGCACTGCGAGCAAGGAGCGGCCAAGGGAACGCGATCAACGACCGCGTGATCGAGCCAACAGCAACCGAAGTAGCCACGGAGTAAGGAGGGACCGCCATCACGTCAAGAGCGTCGTTCCGCCCGACAGACCAGGACACGGTTCGCACAGCAGCCGGTCACGTCGTCGGTCGCGCAGCCAGCACAGCCGCCGCTCCCGCAAACCCAGTTCGCGCAGCCGGGAGAGCCCACGTCCGGCACACAGCTCCAGTGTAAGAGAGACGAGGGATACGGGTGAGCTTTCTACTAATACTAATTTATCAGATCTTGTTGCAGCCTTAAAGGTATTGACGAATAGCAATAATAATAATTTGGAAAAATTTGGTTCGTTGAGTAATACTTTACCTGAATTCGACCCTTGCAAAAAGGAGCAGACCATGACAATGTGGCTGCATAAAGTGAACGAATGTGCCAGTATTTATGGGTGGACTGAGAAACAGGTCGTTCATTTTGCGCTGCCAAAATTAAAAGGTGTTGCACAGAGATGGTACGAAGGTCTCCCTTCTGTCCTCTTTTCTTGGGTCGAATGGCAGGAAAAACTTCTGTCTGCTTTCCCATCCGAGGAAAATTATGGTTCTATGCTAAGTGATATGTTGGCAAAGAGGGCTCGCTTTACGGATTCTCTAGAAGGATACTATTACGAGAAAATAGCTTTAATAAATAGGTGTGGTATCATAGGCAAGCGCGCGGTAGAATGTATTTTACACGGTATAGATGATCGTTCTGTAAGATTAGGCGCAGAAGCCGCTCAGTATGATGATCCTAATAAATTGTTACCTTATTTACGTAATGCTAGGAATTCGAAATTTAATTCCGACCGTAAATTTGTTAAAAATGGCCCACCAAACCAAAAGGGTCAAGAAGGTCAACCGCATCCCAGTCATAGATTATTACGCTGTTCAAATTGTAAGAAGGATGGTCATGTTACATCTCAATGTCAAGAACCAATAAAAAAATGTGGTAGGTGTTCAAGGGTAGGTCACGAGACTGCAAACTGTTATGCCAGGCTTCCAAATGAAAAGAGCTCGATGCGTGTTATAGAAACTAGTAACGAAAATGTTCTTTCGCGTGAATCTTCGGATAAACAAATTAGCACACTAAGCCCTAACGATAAATATTTTAAATCTGCTATAGTAGATGGGATAACTGTCCAATGTTACGTTGATTTCGGTAGCGAATGCTCAATGATGCGGATTTCTGAATTTGAGAGGCTGTTTAAGGTCAATATCCCTAGGGATGATGTTATCAGTGACTTGCCAGTACTCAGAGGATTTGGAAATTCTGTCGTCAAACCAATAGGCAAGAAAAGTGTTAGTATAGTTATTGACAATGTGAAAGCTAATGTAGATTTATTAATTGTTCCTGATTTTGCAATGCCATTCCAATTATTAATCGGGCAATCATTCACGGAACAGCCGCATGTTGTTATACAAAAGACAAGTACTCAGTTGGATATAGCTAATGTTGACGAATTAATAACAGTTAGCAGTAAGATTAAGTTATATTGCGATAATGATGTAGAGATTAAAGGTC
Organism: Polylopha cassiicola; assembly: GCA_038024825.1. Taxonomy (NCBI): domain Eukaryota; kingdom Metazoa; phylum Arthropoda; class Insecta; order Lepidoptera; family Tortricidae; genus Polylopha; species Polylopha cassiicola. The sequence goes on along the minus strand of CP149053.1, from coordinate 2,682,038 downwards.
CGACCACAATTGCGGTACGCGCAAGCCCTATGTACCAAGGTGATATTTTTGTGGAAGGAGGGCTTCGCATTCAGGATGATATAAAATACTCTGTTGCAACCGGTGTATTCCATATTGGTAGTGAGGGATTAGGTTATATAGCTGTGAATGGTTCGTCCCACACTCCTTTAAAAATAGACAAGGATGTTTTAATTGCTCGTGGTCGCATAGCCTTGGAAGAAGACACTTCCCAAGTTAGGAACGTTAGCTTATTAACAAACCAACATAAATTATCACTTATAGTTGAAGCTGATCTGAAATGTGGTGATGATATACCATCCCACGATAAGAATCAACTATTGACGCTATTGAATAAATATAGGGAATGTTTCGCTTTTGACTTGTCGGAGTTAGGTAGTACATCAGCAGGGGAGATGTCTATTCGGCTTCAAGACGATGACCCTGTAGTCTATAGACCTTACCGGTTAGCAGCGTCGGAAAAAGAAAAAGTTAGGAATATGATTTCAGAGTTATTAGATAATGATATAATACGCCAATCTACTTCTCCGTATGCTAGCCCAATTGTAATTGTTAGAAAAAAGACTGGTGATCTGCGCCTGTGCATTGACTTTAGGGCTCTTAATAAAAAGACTATAAAGGAAAATTATCCCATGCCCCTAATCGATGACCAACTAGATGTCCTAGCTGGAAATCAGTTCTACACTACCCTCGACCTGGCGTCAGGGTATTATCAAATACCTATACGCGAGGAGGATAAGCACAAGACTGGATTTATAACGCCAGATGGGCATTATGAATTTAATCGGATGCCTTTCGGTCTCGCTAATGCCCCGGCAACGTTCCAACGAATAATGAATCAGGTTTTAGGTTCCAATCGTCATAAAGAGGCCCTAGCATATTTAGATGACGTGATAATCCCGGCAAAAAGCATTTCTGAAGGCATGGCTAGGTTAGAGTCAATTTTAAGTTTGTTTAGCGGTGCAGGTCTTACTTTGAAACTTTCGAAATGTTTCTTTTTCGGTAGAGCAGTTGACTACTTGGGTTTTGAAGTGTCGGAAAATGGTATAAGGCCAGGTTCTAAGAAAGTAGAGGCTGTTGAACGATTCCCAGTCCCTGAAAACCAGCACAACGTTCGCCAGTTTCTTGGATTATCCAGTTTCTTTCGGAGGTTTGTCCCAAAGTTTTCTGTCATTGCTAGACCACTTACCCAACTCTTAAAGAAAGACGCGAAATGGTCTTGGGGTCCCGAACAAGAATCTGCTTTTAGGACATTACAACGTGAATTAGCTCAAAAGCCGACATTAGCGTTATATGATTCTCAGTTACCCACAGAGTTGCACACGGATGCGTCCAAGATAGGTGTGGCTGGCATCTTAATACAGAGAAATAGGGAAAACGTACTTAGACCTGTGGCATATTTTAGCAGGCAGACTACCCCTGAAGAACAAAACTATTCATCGTACGATCTTGAAACTCTGGCTGTGGTAGCATCTCTGCACAAGTTTAGAGTCTATTTGATAGGGATCCCTTTCAAAATCGTTACCGATTGTAACTCGCTTAGGGCTACTTTTCAGAAAAGGGATATGCTTCCGCGTGTTGCTAGATGGTGGGAACAAATGCAGGAATACAATTTTAGTATTGAATATAGACCAGGGAATTCGATGGCTCATGTCGACGCGCTAAGCCGCAATCCTGTCCCAAATTTGTCACCGTTATCTCAGGACACAAGAAACGTATTCTTGGGTACTAATTCGGACTCTGATTGGTTGGCTACGGTACAAAAAGCCGACAGCGAAATTCAGAGAATAATAGGAATTCTTAATGACCCCGAGTTAAACAATATTATTGATATCAAATCAAATTACAAATTAAAAAATGATAGACTCTTTCGAATAACAGCAGACGGTGACAGATGGGTAGTTCCTAAAGGTGTGCGTTGGCAGATAGTAAAACAGAACCATGATGACATTGGTCATTTCGGGGTAGATAAAACATTGGAAAAGATTAGGTCTACCTATTGGTTTCCAAAAATGCGTACGTTTGTTGCGAAATACGTTAATTCATGTCTAGAATGCGCTTACTCAAAATCATCTGGTGGTAAAAAGCCAGGGTACTTACATCCTATTGAAAAAGTAGACATGCCTTTCGACACTGTACATGCCGATCATGTCGGTCCGTTTGTGCGAAGTAGGAGAGGTAATACCCACGTACTTGTTTTAATAGATTCATTCACAAAATATATTTATCTAAAACCAGTTAAAAATACAAAGTCACAAACTTCTATTAAAGTTCTTTGCGAATACTTTGGTATTTTTAGTATACCGCGAAGAATCATTACTGACAGGGGATCGTCTTTTACTAGTAATTGTTTCATTAAATTTCTGAAGAAGAAAAATATCAAGCATGTTTTAAATGCAGTCTCTACACCCAGGGCCAACGGGCAAGTAGAACGTTATAACAAAACCTTACTAGATGCTCTAACTGCAAAATGTGTTGGCACCGCTGAAAACAAGTGGGACGATCACTTGCCCGATGTCCAATGGGGTCTCAACAATACATTTAATAAGGGCATTAATCGTACGCCATCGGAAGCACTGTTTGGGATCAGGTTGGTAGGACCTAGTGAAAGCCGCGTATTAGCAGACCTAAATGATGACGTTACGAATACGAGTAGTCTATCTATAGATGAAATCAGGGCAGATATAAACTCTCATGTTAAGGCTTCGCAGGAAACTCAAAAAACTTATTACGATACTAAACGCTGCAATCCTCATAAATATGAAGTAGGTGATTTAGTCCGCGTAGAAAGACAGGTACCAGCTACCGGAAATAGCAAAAAGCTTATTCCTAAGTTTCAGGGACCTTATAAAATAACAAAGATCTATGATTTTGATCGGTTTCTAATTGAAGACACTCCTATGACGCGAAAGGGTAAGCGATATTCTACCGTGGTTGCAATTGATAAAATTAAACCGTGGTTGAATTATAACAGACCACATGATGTTTCTTCTGGAGAAGACGAAGAGCAGAACAGTACTGATTAAGATACTTGGTTTATAGATTTAAATTGTACTGATAAATTTGTCATTAATTATGTTATTGTATTACTAGGCCATGAAATAACGCTTGTTATAAGATAATATGCTATGATACTTTCGGACCATGAAATAATGTTCGATAGTATTGTAATACATACTAAATTATTTATTGATTTATTCATCCAGGCCATGAAATAACGCTTGGTATGAAATATTATGCGATAATACCTTTCGGACCATGAAATAATGTTCGATGGTATTATTTATCGTTTTACTCATACAGGCCATGAAATAATGCCTAGTGTGAGATAATTAATACTTTTCGGACCATGAAATAATGTTCGATGGTATTATTTATTGTTTTACTCATACAGGCCATGAAATGATGCCTAGTGTGAGATAACTAATACTTTTCGGACCATGAAATAATGTTCGATGGTATTATTTATTGTTTTGCTCGTGCAGGCCATGAAATAATGCTTAGTACGAGATAATGTGAGACAATACTTTTCGGACCATGAAATAATGTTCGATAGTATTATATTATATAACATTATCATGCTTTGATTATTATTACTTTTCAGATCAATCTAATATATTTTGCTTATATTTTGTGGTACATTAAATAAAATTGTCACTTTTCAGACCATGAAATTATGTCTGTAATAATTTACATGAATTGTATATTTACTATTTTATTCTGTTATTTACATAAGGTTAAAATTATTACCTACTATGTTATCATACGAGGCCGTATTATTATATTCAGATGGCCGACTGTCAGCATTGATAAATTATTATTTCTAAAAATAGTAGAATTATACACATATTGTTTATATTTATATTATATTTAATTAAAAAGTAATTGTTATGATTAAACCAAGACTGGCGCGCATTGAGCGTCGGCCAATCAGTGCGCTGGAAATGCAGCGCTCTGATTGGCCGACTGTCATGCCACAATGTCACTTCACTTAATAAAACCATTATTGGGCAATATTGGCCAGACTTGCTTTGACTATCAAGGAGTGAACTACGAGAATTTGTGCTGTGAGTGTAATCTGGTAAATTGGTGATAATTAAACCGTAAGTAACCATTATATCTTGTTTTATTTAGTACTTTAATCTAACCACCTATAGTATTTTGAGGTTTAACAATAATTAGAGTATGATTTTCAAACTAAATTGAATACAACAATAACAATTATAACGAAGAGTTGTTTTCAAAATTATAATTAAGTTACTAAAGATGTTTAGTCAAAATAAAACGGTTACAAATACAGATAATCCTTATAAATCAATTTTTTATAGTAATACTGTGTACAATACCCGTATACCGACACTATACTGCACTTATCTTGGGAATTATTGCACGTTATTTTATTATTTCATCACAAATTATGACGTACTCATATAAAACAAAGAAAAACAAAAGAACTTATAGAAATAAACAACAAAACACAGTAAAAACTACTATTATTTAGTTAGTGTATAGGGGTGTAAGCCCATGATTTTTCAAATCAGCCATTTTTTAGGGGTGTAAGAGTCATATATATTCAATTTTCCGGGGCGTAACGCAAAGCTATTTTTGTTACTATACACTTTTCTTAGATTTTTATTATTTAATAAGTTGCATCACCGAATTTTAAGTCGACTTTGTCTTGGATTCGTTAATTTATTTATAAAAACAAAAAAGATATGAATTTTATTGTAAAAAAAAAACGTTTTTTTGCTCTCCTGTAAAGTCGTATTTTGGTGATTACGACCTTTGAGCCCAGAGGTATCGATATACTTACCTACTAAATATTATATCCCTAAAGGTAGATAGGATATACCTTCACTTGTACCAGGTACTTACCTACTTACTTAAATATTTCAGAATCAGTATTAAGTTTGATTTATTACTTAGTTTAATATAGGTAGCTACAGAAATTAGTTATTAATTATTAATATTATCATACATTTTATACCAGTTAGATTTACGTGGATACCTATACTATTGTTGTCATATTTTGTAAATAGTTTTTATGAAATGGCTGTGATTTTTTATTGATTTAAGCTGTAGCATTTTAGTTACCTATGTAGAATGTTGATATCTGTTACCACGGTCAATTTCATTGTGACTGAATAAAAAATGTTATTCCTTTATGTTTATTTAATTCCCACTTTCTATATCCCCTTAATATTCTGATTACCTAGTTGGTGTTAAAAATGTATATTTATATTTGTACATTGACATCCTAAAATGATGACTACCTACCAAGATGTACGCCACATGCAATTAATTTAATGAATAAAAATGGGTGGGTACCTATTTTTACGTTGAAATTAAGTACACCTAAAAATTTAAATTTACCGGCTCTTCTTAAATGGTGATGTTTGGTCCGAATAGAAATGAGATGTAAGTAAAAATATTACTTAATATAAGATATTTTTGCTTTATGTATCTTTCGATCATGATGCGTCATGAAAGTAATTTTGAAAAATAGAACGACTTTAAAATATGGAGTGTAAATATTTATATAACGGAGAAAACTTTATGGAACAGATAAATTACGTATTATCTTCTGGAAAACTTTACTTTATTTATTAAGGTTAACTAACGATTACTTAACGATTTACTTTAAAAACTTTGTTGATATACAACTCTTATAAGTGAAACCTTATTTCGGACCTCACTGGCAAAAGCCAACTGCTATTTCCGCCATTCCCGCGTAAATTTGACATTTGACGTTTAAGACGCCAGCTGATGGTTTACATTCACGAGTAGCAATAAAATTGATGCAAAAAGACTAGTTTAACGACAAAATACGCTGTTTCTTACTAAATCTGTGATATTAGGGATAAAATAATATGAATTTATCTGATAATGAAGCTGTGAGTACAAGATTATGTACATAAAACTTACGACGATGAGTCCTAATCAAGCAAAACAATTGTTTCTTGCAAAACCTTTTTTGAAATTTTTTATTACTTATGTCCTTCTGTGTTCTCGTGTAGGACGATACGTCTAGTGTGGATAGCACTTCAAATACAGACAACACATCACGCAGCGAGACTCCTACGAATTCGCGCGTGAAGAAACGAAGACGCGGAAAGAAGAAGGCGGCTACAAAACCTGTGAAGCCACCTTATAAATTTAAGTATGTATAGATGTGTTCTAAGATATTAAGTGTCCATGTAATAGTTGTAAACATGACAATGCATATTTTACGCCTTGTTTCGTCACATGCATACTTAATATTGGTCTTTAAAGATTTGTTTGTGCAATAAGTTAATGACCAGTTGACCTTCACAGAATCTTCAAAGTTAAATTTTCTACATACATAGGTACATACTACATAAGTATAGTCAGCTTTAGAGATTTTTGACCCTATCTAATAATCACATAACTTGTCATTCTAAAGGGTCGAAATCATGCTGCATTGTAAGATGCAGTTATTTTAAAAGTTTCAAATTATGGTAAAATTATTTGTAACTTAATAATTTACAATAACACAAATTAATAATGGTTCAGGAAACTATATGACCAAACATTTAGAAATACATCTGGAGGTCCACAAAATTTACTAACCCTTAAACTTGAACTTGAACTTTCATATCTGTAAATGGACAAAGAAATTAAATAAAAATGGATAAGCTATAGGAGGCTTATGCGTCACAGATTACATGCCAACATAAGCTAGATTTTTATTTTTAAAATGTGTGTAAGTATTGTTTTATAGCCTAAATAAAGAAACCTGTAATAAACAAACATGTTTTGAACAGTTGCAGTGCAAAGGAGGACCATGGTCAGCCATTGTTTGGCTGCCAGTTCAACCACCACCTTGGTGAAGGGGAGCCTCTGGTGTTCGCCGTGGTTGGTAGCAACCGGGTGTCCATCTACGAGTGCCCCGAGGGTGGTGGATTCAAGTTCTTGCAATGCTACGCTGACCCTGATGTAAGTTAATTTTCTTTAGGACTTAAGTATACAGAATTTTTAATGCTGGTGCTCTGATTATGCTCAAGGTTAATTTCCATTTTTATAATGACTTAGTAACCCATTAACATTCAACGGAAAAAGAAAGCTTTTTTTTTGATTAATAGGTCAAAACTGTCAGTATAAGGTCATTTTTTAAAAGTATTTCATGTTTTTAAAACTTTAAATAAAAACATATTTGCGATAGTAAATTCTTATACTTCATTAAGTATGTTAACCCTCCCAAAATAATTGATATAACGTTATAGTATCTCAGTTTTAGTTATGCAACTTTAAAATTATCATACATACTCGTATACTATACTAACTATAGTAGCAACTTTAACCTATTTCAGGTCGACGAAACATTCTACACATGTGCATGGTCATACGAGGAGGAAACAGGGCTGCCACTGCTCGCTGTAGCCGGCTCCCGCGGCGTGGTCCGCGTCTTCCAACCCTCGACCCAGACCTGCATCAAGCACTACGTCGGCCACGGTCACGCCATCAACGAGGTCAAGTTCCACCCTCGCGACCCGAACCTACTGCTATCAGCCAGCAAGGACCACGCTCTGAGGCTTTGGAACATTATGACTGATGTTTGCATCGCCATCTTTGGAGGTGTCGAGGGTCATAGGGATGAGGTATTGAGCGCCGATTTCGATCTCAAAGGCGAGAGGATCATGTCATGTGGGATGGATCATTCTCTCAAGCTATGGCGCCTCGACAAGCCCTCCATGCATGAAGCCATCAAACAGAGCTATAGTTTCAATCCTCACAGGGCTCTCAGGCCGTTCAATTCGTTGAAGGAACACTTCCCTGATTTCTCCACGCGCGACATTCACAGGAACTACGTGGATTGCGTAAGATGGATGGGTGATCTTATTTTGTCTAAGGTGATTTGATTTTTTTGTTGTTATGATAATATTCTTTACTTATTAGGAATATAAATAGTTTCGTGAGAAATATTTCAAGCGCGATGTTATCCGCAAACTATGTATACAAATAAAGATTAACACCTGTGTCGATATGTCAATAAACTGTGTGTATGTATAGTAATAGAGTGTACAGACACCATCGTACATCCACACACTGACACTGTGTGAAATAGCAAAATTCCGAGTATAGAGACAGCAGAGACTCTTTAAATTTCGTAGTTTCTTTGTGGTTTAGAATTTGTGTTCAAAGCGGACCTCAAATCTTACAATAAATTTTAATAGTATTATTGCAACAGCTATGTCCTTTCTCAGGCTCCAGACTTTTTTTGTACCAAATTTCATTTAAATCGGTTCAGTAGTTTTAGCGTGAAAGCGTAACAGACAGAGTTACTTCCGCATTTATAATATTAGTAGGGATTACAGATGGAATCGAATAACTAAGACACCAAGTATCATATAAGACTTTCCCACATAAATCAGTTCATGTTTGTCAAATTGAAACTACTCGATCTTCAGTGTGACGGCATACAAGACCATCTTATATAAAGTTTTGAGGTACCTAAATAAATATAAAATGACATGAAATAGAGTGTACCCATGTCACTTACCTGTAAGTCTGTTGTTAGTATTGTATTTTGTTTTTTTTTTTAATTATTTAAGATACCGACAGTACAAGATATGTTGTAACTTTCGGGTCCAGCTGAAAAACAGCGCTGTGACAATAAGTTGCAGCATTATGCTGAGCTGGTCGCCCTTTTGGTGCTGTCCTATTCACATCTCTTACAATGTCGACAGTATCTACGTCTTTTCTTTGTATGTAAATTGAAAGATGTACCTATGTTTGTTTTATAGCACTAAATAAACGTTTCTTATTATTTTGTTCACAGTCATGCGAGAACGCCATAATCTGCTGGAAGCCGGGCCGGCTCGAGGACCCGGAGCCGCGGCCCGGAGACAACTCCGTGACCATCGTGCACCGCTTCGACTATAAGGAGTGCGAGATATGGTTCATACGATTCGCTGTCGACTACAGCCAGAGGGTGAGAACTACACATATAGACATATACTATTAAGTGAAATCCGGAGTCAGTACGACTAATGAGAAAAACCATTTTTGTAACATTTGACAATTGAGTTTTAATTCTATAATCTTATTATTTTTGTATTGACGATCTCGGTATGATTAGTTTACATGTAATTTGACGTTTCAATGTTATATTGTGTGATTATTGTGAAAAAAAAATTCTAATCTAAAGTAGTCAGAAGAATTTGGAAAGTTGTGATGACACTCCGATCATCCATATTTGTCTATTATACCTAATGACCATTTGAATATAGATATTCAATAAAATCCATTGTAAATAGAGCCCTTAAAATAATAATGATTTAAGTTCATTGAAAATTCTGGATTACTGACTTCGGGAATGTAATCAATTAATATTTTAAGCCTGAAAGCATCACATCTTACCCATCGCTTGTCCTGAATATTGAAGGAATAAGCAACAATAAGATTTAAACTCAAAAGAACGCAAACTTAACTGTTCTTTCATTTCTTCAATATTTAATGCTAGTGACTGACGACGGTTTATATCTCTTTGTATCTCTCTCATAATAATACAATCTTTACTTATATCTCTACATTCGCCGTTGCTTATCTGAACCTCGATGTATAACAATAAAGCATATATCTCGAAATTTACTCTTGTTGCTTCTTAATTAAACCTTCGTTGTATAACAATAAAGCATAATTTCCAGGTGATAGCCCTCGGCAACCAGTGCGGCAAGACGATGGTGTGGGAGCTGGGCAGCGTGGCGGGCGGCTCGCGCGTCTCGCAGCTGCAGCACCCGCGATGTGTCGCCGCTGTTAGACAGGTCATTACACAAACAAGAATTTTGTTTTGGAATGAAGCAACTTTAACGGACTTAACTCGCGTATTTTATTTTTTTCCTATGTTGGCACTTTAGATCCATACGCAAATGAATATTAAACGGCTTATCAGATTTTCATCGAACATGGAAATTAATCAACTTTCAAGCTAAAAGGCAACAAAAAATAATAGCGCACTGAAAAAAAAAATTGTCTTCAGCGACTATTATTTTCGTAGTAACGTTTGTTATTTTCGCAGTCGGTGCCAGCTTCAAATAAACTTGAGCACAGTGAAGACTTGATTACACGAAAATAATAGTGGTTGTGAAGACAATTTTTTTTTTAATAGATCACAGAAATTTTAATATTATCAGGTTTTTACGTGTTAATTTATATTTTGCATATAGGCATACTACGTGTTCTCATATTCATTATCTAGGTATATCCATAATTAAACTGACAAATTGTCTGCCAGAAAAAAAATGGACCAAAAGACCTTACTTTGTTTCAGGTCACGTTGTCAAGGAACGGAAAGATTTTATTGGCTTGCTGCGACGACGGAACCATTTGGAGGTGGGATCGAGTCAACTATGCAAATACCTAATTAGTATAATTATCATTTTTACTAAAACGTTAAAGTTTATAATTAATAAAAATTTAACGTATCAGTTTTGTGACGTTACCCATACATTTATAAGGTTAATTTTCGTCACAAAATTGACAGATATTTTTTATCCCGTAATTAAATACACGCGTTTTAGTGAAAAATCCTAAGACTATAGTATAACAGCTAAGTAATTAATAACATGAACTATGTACATTTGAAGTCACCGCAATAATTAGATTTTTGTATCTTAGCACTTTTTCGATAGAATAATGATGTCCAGTTTAAAATTTAGTAATTAAAAAAAAAATGGATGGTAATCAGATATGTGAGAATAACTATGTTTTAAAAAGCAGTTGAGCTGCGATTACCCACTGAGTGGGGTTTGTAAGACTTATTGACATTTATGTTATTATAATTATGTTCTTAATAAATTAATTTCATTATAACGTAACAATAAAGACAAGACTGTTTTAGTCAAATTTATAAATGGTATTTTTATTTTCACTCATTGTAAAAGTGTACGGACTACGAAAACACAGTCTTGGGGGTTCGAATCCCGCTAGGGCCATATGTGCTAAGCACGAGCATCTGAACTTTTGATATCTATAAATATTTTTCCTTTATTTGTTACCAGTAATACAAGCTTTGTTTAGTTTGGGACTAGATCCGTTGGTGTTAACTGCCCTTATACAAAAGTAGGTAAAAAACAAATCAAGTCATTTATAACTTTTAGACCTTAAAAAAGTTCTTGCTGAGAAGAAACTGCAAAAAAAACTCAGCAGAAAGCACAAAACGTAACTGGAATGCCTTTTAAAATATCGTCAAATGTCAAAGAGAGAGAAAATAAAACCAACACAATTCTATGACAAATTTCATTTTAATGACTAACAAATTCTACATATAACAAAATGAATCACAGGGTCCAAGGTGTCATCTCGTGTTCTCTACTTGTAACATACATGTTGCTTCTATAACGTGTCCTAACAATTAACATACAACCACCTCTATATCTAAACATTGACAACCCTATTGTTCTATACAAATGACGTTATACCAAATGTGACATCTAATGAGGAGTATTGAAGGACTCTTTTGAAATCGTGTTTTATACAGCTACAAGCTTAAGCACATAAGCCTTTTGTCGCGTGTGAAACCACCTGTATTATTACAATAGTATTACTTATGGTATAACAGTGAGCGATGGTTTCTCGCGCGACAAAAAGCTTATATGCTAGCCTTGCGGGTGACAATTTTTTAATGGCAACACTGATGAATTGCCATTTTTGAAAATATGTAGCCATGACTATAAATATAAAATCATCACTTTCAAAAAATATATAAACAAATATTTATTAAACTTTCTTTTTTAGATTTATTCCTTTAACAGGAACTTGTATACTTTATAAAACACGATCCAGAATTAAATTTACATTATTGTGTAAATTGCTTTCTTATTCACCATTGTAATTGAATTATTGTTTATTTAAATAATTATTTATAGGAAGGCTGGCATTTTCCTAAATAATTCTACCCACCTTGGCAGTAAAGACGATATCGTTTAAATCGACCTTCCTATATTATTATTTATGATAATTATATTTCTTCATAATATTTAAACGAAAATTCCATACCCCTCAAAAGATACCGGACCACAATGCACACACATTTCACGACAGAATAATTGATTTTATTTCAATTTCATTTTAATTCAGTCTTTAATATTTATTTTAAAAGCAACAAAGACTGCCTTTAGAAACAATATACAAAAAATTTAAATTCATCAAAGTCAATAAATACACTTAAATTTAATATTTCATCAACATTTTAAACAAGAAAAAATAGATAAATATGAGTTACTGACCAGTCATGATTTTTCATCATTATGTAACAAATAAAAATACTTACGCTGTAAAAGAAAATCTACAGTAAAAAGAAACATATATTCGTAATTATAATTTAAATTTCTCATTATGATTTATATTTCAACACAGCGACATATCATTAATAAAAAAAATACCACGTAAAATATTGAACATACAAAAGTATACAAACCTACTTTTCGATCAACGATTAAACACCTAACAATAACAACTTAACATCAATCATACAATACAAAAGAGAAGTCATACAAAACATCAGTCACAAACACATTGAGCTTAACAATACAAAACATTCTGTTAAATTAAGAGCATTCGTGTTTATTTTCCTTTATTTTAATAATTCACAGCATTTAGAAAAAATGATACTAATTCCAATCAGAGACATTTCCTTATTGAAAACCGTAAGAACAAATTTCCATCGGATTTATCTGATTTTGTGTATAAATAAACGAAGCTTTGGCATGAATAATACATAGTGTTTTTATATAAAATCGTAGTAATAAGATTGATATATTAACATAGGCATTTAATACAAGAAAAAAACTATTAGTACAACTATTTGTAAAGTGTCAAATATTGATTAGACTCAATCCTATTTTTTGATCTGACGTCAATCATATATCAGAAATTTGAAAATTAAAATAATGTAAGGTTCATCCCTACTAATATTATAAATGCGAAAGTAACTCTGTTTGTCTGTCTGTCTGTTACGCTTTCACGCTTAAACTACTGGACCGATTTAAATGAAATTTGGTACAAAGAAAGTCTGGAGCCCGAGAAAGGACATAGGCTACTTTTTAACCGACTGCAAAAAAGGAGGAGTTCCATGCGGACGAAGTCGCGGGCAGAAGCTAGTTTCTAATAAATTTCTAGTTATTCTTTTCTAACTGCTGCGAAAATTTAAGATTCATTTACTAATACCACAGGGTATTTAATACTCCTTTGAGATCAATTAATAGGTTTGGTAAATACAATACAAACATAACAAATAACAGGTACAGGGTACATTAACGTTTAAAAAGGCACGTAACCATAAACAAACCATCCAAAACAATGGTCAATAATAGACAATAAATCTATACTTAAGTGGTTACACAGGCGATTTTTTTAATTACTGGCAACACTGAGCTAATTCGACATTACAACATAGAGATATAAGACTAGAGTACGTGAGCCATAGGACTGTCTATAAGTGGAAGCGTATCACGGTAAAGAGAGACTGAAACTCTAAATAGAGGCACTGTCCTTGTCTTGCCGCATGCGCAATGGCAACATGCTGCGCGCCGTCCGTTGCTATGGTACCGTTGACGTCGCAATCAGACAAAGACGCGACCACTATTCCAATGCTCTTTTCTCTTTCTACCATTATAACGCGTTTCTGGCTGGCTCACGTACTCTAGTCTTATATCTCTATGCATTACAACCATATCGATTTGTGTTAAATTTATCGATCAAGTTTTAAAATCGCCCGCATAACTACACCTAAATATTCTGTGCCTGTTGCAAGTAATATTGGGTGAATGGGACAAACAAGTGCTGCTATTAAGTATATTTTTTTTATTACGTATGTGATTAATATTATTAACAATACAAATGCAAATACGTATCTATATTGTGGGACTATGTTAGTAATTAGAAAAACAATGTAGTGTTACGATATTGACATAAAATTGTCGATAAAAAATTATATATATTTTAATTTTTAACTCTTACAGTTGGTGAACCAGAAATAATCTATGGCAAGTTTTATATTTGAAAATGTTTCCAGCAACGTTGCCCAGTAATTATATATTATTTTTTAAATAAAACTTCACGAAACTAAATCCAGGTCATCATAGATTCAAAATTAAATCAATCTTTAATTTTTTTATCAGATCATAATGTAAAACGCATTGAATATCTGAATTAGTGTTCGTGTAAGTTGGTAGCCATGTTTCAAATCCTTTTCAAACATTAACAATTTCAGTCATTATAATAATATATGTAACAACTACGACTAGATTTTTGCTAACTACTGTAGCAGGAAGAGTTGAGATCTCGAGTAGGTCTCGCAAAAAAAATCTATGCTAAGTGATATTAAGCTGTGAACACAACTATATATAAACGCATGTGTGCTCACAGCTTTATTGTTAAATTACCTTACATTATCTACGTTGGGGCGGTATTAGGAATTGCAAAATGCATTGAAACTTAAACTTAAAAATAAAAATCAACTGTTAAAACTTAAATACTACAATAAATAATCTCTGGAAAAATATTTTCAAAACATATATTATAACAAATATATTTACCCTGACTAGATATATGACTATATATTTAATTAAAATTCGATATCATTGTTTTAAAGACGAATGAGGGCCACCGCGTGTCAGAAATCCGCTAGATGCGCTAGTGTAGAATGAGGTCCAGCTGTCATGTCACCAATCACAGGCCAGTAGCTTGCCTCTCGTTGGTGGAACATGGCAGCTAGACCTCATTCTACACTAGTGAAACCGTTCATCGGTTCCATTGAATACGATTAAGCAATATTATAGAAACAATATAGCACCTGTACTAGAACAATGTGACAACTCGAAATGTGTCACATAAATTTAAATTTAAATATGCAGACTTAAAGTCTAAAATGGAGTAACAAAATATTTCGACATGTCACACTTTTCTAGTAAAGGTGCGTATGTAATAGCCGAATATAATTATAATAATATAAAATTTCATAGGAATAATAACTTAAAAATGATAAGGGGACAAAGTTTTATCATATCGCGACAACATATACCTACGTAAGTGCGAGCCGAACAGACGATATTCTGCTCTTTGCCATAAGATATACTGCTAAATAATTGAATTAATATTTTATAACAGTCCATTGGTAATTAGGAGTTTTACTTCACAACGTGATCATTTAACAAGTCACTTTATACTTTTCTTTTTTACTTCTGTGACAATTACGAGACTTAAGGCTGGCCTCACACAGTCTGAATCAGTAATATGAATTCATCGTCTGATTTCCGGTGCTTCGCTTTGCACTTATTTTATAAATTCAGATTAATCAGTGCGCTTCAGTATTCAGGTCGAAAGAAAAAAGATTCTAGTGATGCCTTACTTTTTTTCCGAATCGAACGTGTATAGAGCATAAAATTGTATGAATTAAGATTGTTAATTCTGATTGTGTAAGGCCGGACCTAACTAGTAACATAGGTACCACTTTCGCTAACGTATATTTAAAAAGTTATTAAATTTATATTTCATAACCACGCGAATTTGCTTTAAATGGTCAGTTTTAATCTACACACGTATGAACAGAACTTCTGCCGATATCATTATCGTTTCTACAGTCGTAAACGCTAGTAGAATGTAACCTTGTCTACCCATCATATATCACGAGCCAATCCTACGCTATTTCGCTACGTGTGGTCACAACATCAAGATTAGATATATTAAAGATATATATAAGAGATGAATAATCGAAGACTTAGGTGCATTTGTGATGTGATTCAATATGAGCATTAGGATCGAAGACACGAAGAGTTGCCAGATATACGTAATTAATCCCTACTTCCCTACTAATATTATAAATGCGTTAGTAACTCTGTCTGTCTGTCTGTCTGTTGCTATTTCACGCCTAAACGGCTGAACGGATTTTGATGAAATTTGGTATGGTAATAGATGATAACCTAGAAATGGACATAGGCTATAAATAATCACGCCATCGTTCTTAGGGGGTAGGCAGTAGGCAGATAACTAAATTGAGATAGTGATTTTTAGTCGTTTTGGTTGGGACTTTTGCTCTTTCACGTCTAAACGGCTTAACGGATTTTGATGAAATTTGGTATGGTAATAGATGATAACCTAGAAATGGACATAGGCTATAAATAATCACGCCATCGTTCTTAGGGGGTAGGCAGTAGGCAGATAACTAAATTGAGATAGTGATTTTTAGTCGTTTTGGTTGGGACTTTCGCTCTATTGCTCTATATATTATAAATGCGAAAGTAACTCTGTCTGTCTGTCTGTTACGCTTTCACGCTAAAACTACTGGACCGATTTAAATGAAATTTGGTACAAAGAAAGTCTGGAGCTTCAGAAAGGACATAGGCTTCTTTTTAACCGGCTGCAAAAAAGGACGAGTTCCACGCGGACGAAGTCGTGAACTTCATATGCCGCACGATACCCATATTTATAATTACAGTAAATAAACTTGGGGCAAACACTGATTGGTCCATTCTATACATTATACATTATATATGTTGTCAAATTATTTATATCTGGCAACCCTTCTCAATAAAATAGAGTCTAAAGCGAGCCAAACATCTGACAGAGATTTTCTATTAGAGATTCGCTATTTCCGACTTAAGGTCTATGAAAATTTCAACCAATCACAGATTAGCTGCTCGCCTCTCATTGGTGGACGAAAGATTGGAGACTAGCGACCTCTGGCGAAATTTAAACTTTACGATGCCACTATTGGTTTCTGCTTAGGCTAAGCGTTATATAGAATAGAATATTAATATGTTATAATTATAAATTCTGGCGTATCATGAGGTATTTATCGCGCGAGAGAGCACCTGTCAATGTTAAGCTTTTGCAATAAGAGGTGTAATAGTGACAGATGCAGTCTTGCGCGACATAATCAAACAAACCAGCCTAAGGTATTTATCATGAGTTGAAATAGCATTCAAGTAGGACGGACAGTCTATAATCTATGAAATATTGACAGAGTACTAGATTTTACAGCGAAGCCAATGAAAGTTCAAATATACCTCGTAAAAGTTACTTAGTATAGTAACCATGTTATAGTAAAGTAGAAACTGTATTATATATTTTTGGCCAGATATTATTGAGGTGTGTAATTGAACAATCAGTATTATGAGCGTAGTTTATAGATCTAAATTAATTGTTAATTACAGCGATATTACGAATTCCTTAGGTACCTTTGATGTTTAATAAAAGGACGGTCGTGGAGCATAGCGAAAAACGGACGCTGCCCTTTTTCTATTTGTCTCTGTCGCACGCGCGTAGTAATAGTGCCCTCACGCTCGCACAGTGACCTTGAACTTGTACTGTGACAAATAGAAAAAGGGCAACGTCCGTTTTTCGCTGTGCTCCGCGACCGTCCTTTAGCTATAATTATATACAAAACAAATAAATAGCATAATTTAAAACTGGGTGCTTATAGATGTCGTTTATCTATTTTACCATATTCATTAATCAATGACATATTAAAACTAAAAACGCCAGCTGTTAATTAAATGTGACATAAAATTACCTTCTATTGTGCATTGATCTACCACAGACTATTCTTGACATAGTTAATAAAACCGTAAGCCAATACATACACATAAAAATACATCGGTATAAGATTTATCTCCGTTACAGTTCTATTCCAATGTGTAATAACCGCGAAAGCATCAAATTATAACAATATTTTAACACCAAGTCGCTACACAATCAATAGATTAACTCTCACAACAAACCTTTACATTACCTCTCATACATTTTTGTATGATACATAATGACACATTCAAACGATTACATTTTCACGAATAGTCTTCATGTCAAATCCAGTTGAGTCACAAACGATATTGAACCTTACTAGGTTCCGTAAGAGTCGAAAGTCCAGCGCGAAATGCAAATTAAACGAAAGAAAAAGCACGCTGGGATATTTGTCGCATCATTGTTTGTATTGAGTTTTATATATATTAAAACATATATATACTAAATTATATATATAGTACATTATAGTGTAGGTAGGCGGATTTTCGAGCGTTTAAGACGCCGTCCTTGTCGTCTCTGAAGGACGGTCGCGGAGCACAGCGAAAAACGGACGTTGCCCTTTTTCTATTTGTCTCTGTCGCACGCGCGTAGTAATAATGCCCTCACGCTCGCACAGTAACCTTCAAGGTTACAAATTATAAATAGAAAAAGGGCAAAGTCCGTTTTTCCGTCCTTTAGCTATATCTATAATGCTTGCAAATATTATTAAGTACCTATCAATTGAAACAGTATTTTGTACAAATTCCAGGAGATTTTTACTTAAGTTTTATTGTACTTAATTATAGTCAAAGACATTGACGGCATTTCAAACGCTTGATGAACCCAGGTATATAAAATTCATGGTTTTTGTGTGTTATGTGAATTTAAAATAGCTTGCTATAATCATTGAAACTTCAATTCATATATCGCACACCAAGATCTAAAGGGAGCTCAAAAAGCTATTTTCTTAAGAAAGGCGAAAATCTGATTAATAAGTAAATCTGAAATCTGAAATAATAAGTCCATGTGCAGAAGGAGTTTCCTGTATAGATTTATGCTTTTTATACAAAGCTAAAATAGTTTGTTTTGTTTTTTGCTGTGAGGAATTTGACGGTGTGCACAACTCATACCTTCAGGTTTTCGAGTTAGCTCCCTTCATGTCTAAGTGTGCGATATACTTTTATTATTCTATTTAATAAACATATTTAAAAAAAATACTCACTTGACTGAAAACAACCAACGATGCGTCCACAATTCCCAACTAAACCACTTGACTGAAATACAGCTCAAACAACCAACGATGCGTCCACAATTCCCAACTAAACCACAAGTCGCAGAGTTCAAAGAGTTCAAGGCCGAGGGGCCGGAGAGGCCGAGGGGCCGGAGAGGCCTAGGGGCCGAAGAGGCCGGCGAGGCCTGAGAGGTGTTTACTCGAGCTCTGGCGGTCACCTGACGCGGCCGGACGGCGAGCGGAGGTGCGATCGTATGTAGCCAGTTCTAAAGTCCATAGCGTCGCGACTGCGGCCAGAGCCGTTGTTGCCGCGCTGCCGGCGACTCCAACTGTGGAGATGTGTTCATTATCACACGACTCGGTCGGAAATAGTACATTACGCACCTAGGCTATAAAAATAAAAAATGTCTCAGATCACACGTAATTGTCGTCCGAGGCGAAGCAGAGGTTGACAAAAATGCGATCTGAGGCTTTTTTATTTTACTGGCCGAGGTCAGTATACTATTTTTCTGTTCGACGAAGCCAGAAAGCGGCAATTTCATTTAGCGCAGCGGCCAGAAAGCTGGCACTTTCCGGCCCGAGGACAGTAAAACAAATATTTATTTATGTGGCGGTTTTGTCGCATCATTCCAATGCGATCGCCACATATTTTGTTGGGGCTGTGATAAAAATGGAAGTTAATTTGTTTTAATATTTAAGTTCTTAATATTTTTCTGATGCCTTCACGGTTACATTGTTACATTGGAATGATACTACTGTAAACGGATTTAACTTTATTTTGTTTATAAAATACGCAAAAAGTTTAATCTGTTCATAGTTGTTTAATTCCAAATATTGCAAGTTAAATTTTACCCTTTTCCCGGTTTACAATTGAGCTGTAATTTTAAACGCATGTATATATTTTATTTTCTGGGAATCTTTACGAGTTAAATCCGTTGGAACAAAACAACTGTAGACGGATTTAACTCCCGTATTTTATTTTATTGCTTGACATTTCGGAGCCTTTACAGATTCCATAATGTTTAATAACCGCGAAGGCATCGGAAATTATTTTGCAAGATTTTATTATGGACAGACAGAATACGGGCCAGGTGAAAGGAAATAAAGGCTTGTAATATGTCATACCGTAGCAGCCTCATGATGTAGTTGGGCCAGTTGTCAGGGAACATGACGAGGCCGAAACCGACCGCTATCAGGATGATACCGGATAGCTTCATGCCCTCGAACTCCACGCCGTACAACGCCACGTCCAACGCTGAAACAATATCAGTAACTTTAAGTTCATTGTAATTATTTCATAGTAGTACTATCCGTATTTTTTTTTTTTTAATCTGAATTTACAAATATAAATATGGTATACATACTAGCGGCCCGCCCCGACTTCGCAAGGTTTATTATATGGCGTTTGTCACTCGGGAATAGTAAAGCAGTCCAGTTTTGGAGCCCATTGAATCCAAACTAATAAAACTTTCCTCTTTATTATATTAGTATAGAAGTATAGATTATTATATTATTATTATTGGTATACATTATCAAACTATTCAAGCGATGGTTTCAGTATATTATAGTTTAATCGCAATTATATCTACCGCAAGTTGAATCTTCTTATATATAAAAATGAATCGCAAATTGTGTTGGTAAGCGCATAACTCGACAACGCCTGGATCAATTTGGCCAATTTTTTTTTAAATGTTTGTTGAAGTCCAAGGATGGTTCTTACGGCGAGAAAAAATCGAATGATTGCCGGGAAAACCCTAAAAACAGCCCTTTTCTTTTCCCATACAAATGTTGTCTAACTAAAGTTACCTAATTTGAATTTCGAACGGGCAGGATGACGTGTTTTTTTTTTTTCTGATTGACCCTTTGCAGTTGGCCCTAGGGCCGTTACTGCTCCACCGGATGAAAGGGGAGCGCTCCGAGGTGCGCTCACCCTGAATGACGTCTGCCGGGACCGCTAGTTTCATATATGGACCGTGTTAAACGTTCGTGTGTCAACCCACAAAAAATCGGGTTTTGAGTTATGAATGCAGTTTTATTAAATAGATCATGAGGAATACGGCAGTGCAATCCATTTTGTTAAAAAAAATCGTAGAATATTCTAGAGCACAAAATTGGTTATTGCTTTTTTCCTATGTCAGATTTGTATTTTTGCATTAATGTGTTAAGCCACATATAACACATTATTGCTTATTTCCCATGTCAGATTTGTATTTTTGCATTAATGTGTTAAGCCATATACCTATCACATTAATGCAAAATTCTAATTTGTTGTTTTAAAACGAATAGGTACCTATACATATTATGCACTAATTTTTAGAAAATGTAATAAAATAAACAACTAACGCATTAAAACTTTAATGTAAATACTTATTTATTTAAAGTTATTATTGTTGTATAACATGTATCAAATAACATTATAAGTTCTGCTAAAAATGAGAAATAGGTACAAGTTAACACTAACTTATTTTTTTATTACTTATTATTATTATTATCATATTAAATAAAATATTTTAGGGTTCCGTATCTAAAAGGAATAAAAATTAACCCTTACAGGATTACTTTGTCTGTGTGATCCTTTACCTCAGTAACGCGTGGAGGTAGGTATCAAACGAAAATTCATAGTAATATCAAATACTCAGGACTACCGTCCCTTGAAATTGTAACATAATTACAAAAAAATCGCCGACGCAATCAAAAGAGCCGCCGTTTATGCATAGATACAAACGTCATTAGATTTAAACGTGTGTGATAAAAATTAGAATATTATAATAAATAATAATATTAAAGAATGTACGAATTGTCGCCACAATTTATCAACTCTTCGAAAAATGGTTTTTAGGTGGTTTATTAACTTTTTAGGTACGGAAGTATATATTATTGGTTTAATTCAATATTATAAAATAATAATAATAAATCAATTTGGTTGAGCTTTTAAGTAATTGAAATAATATAAGTGTTAACTTGTTGTACTTATTTCTCATTTTTAGCAGAACTTGTAATGTTATTTAAAACATGTTATAACAATAAAAACTAAATAAATAAGTACTTAAATTAAAGTTTTAATACGCTAGTTGTTTATTATTTTACATTTTCAAAAAAATAGTGTAAAATATATTCATTATAAAAGAACAAATTAGAATTTTGCATAGTGTTATGTGGCTTAGCACATAAATGCTAAATGTAATAAACCTTATAGCCGATAAGCATTAACCATTTTTCTGCATTTTCTATTTAATTATGAATTTATTGAAATAAATACATTTATATCCTTAATCTATGCACTTCAACAAAAAAAATGATACCACATAACAATATTTTTTTGCTTAAAATAAGCGGAAAAAGAAGAATGTTCTCAAAAAACTTTAAGCGCCGATATCTCAAAACTAGCTTGGTGTGGGTTGAAACACTAATGCTAAACACGGACCATATATTCTACTCACCGGCAGACACAGGGACGGCCGTGATGAGCGCGAGCGAGACAAAGATGTTGTACGTCACTACGTTGCCGAATTGAAACACGAGGTGGAACACTGAAAACAAAACATGAATAAAGTTTTGAGAGATTACACACTTTCATACAATTACATACGTCATACACTATTTTCGTAGAACAATTTATTTATAACATAACGTGACTGAACTGAAGTGTTCTAGTTAGTTCTAACTTGTTCTGACGTCTCTAGCATGTACTAACGTGTCTTAGTGTGTTTTAGCATGTTCTAACGCGTTCTAGCTCGTTTTGACGTGTTCTAGCTTGTTTTGACGTGTTCTAACATGTTCTAGCATGTTCTGACGTGTTCCAGCATGTTCTGACGTGTTCTAGCTTGTTTTGACGTGTTCTAACATGTTCTAACGTGTTCTAGCTTGTTCTGACGTGTTCTAGCGTGTTCAGACGTGTTCTAGCATGTTCTGGCGTGTTCTAACATGTTCTGACGTGTTATAGTGTATTCTAGCATGTTCTGACGCGTCCTAGCGTGTTCAGACGTGTTCTAGCATGTTCTGGCGTGTTCTAACATGTTCTGACGTGTTATAGTGTATTCTAGCATGTTCTGACGCGTCCTAGCGTGTTCAGACGTGTTCTAGCATGTTCTGACGTGTTCTAGAACTTATTTGGTCATTTTTTTACTTTTATTGAAATTTAATTTAGTGTTTATAAACTATATAGTCACACATAGAACAGATATTGATAATAAGTGTTCATTTCATTAGTATTTCATAGAAATATTACTTTAAAATGTCCCTAGAACTTAGCACTATTTTTTTATACTCAGTACTCACCTAATAAAGCCAGGCTGGCGAGTAGAAGGTGTAGCCAGGGCATGCGGTGCGACGGCGAGGGCAGCGACTCTGTCCCGGTGAGGTAGAGAGCGAGACACACTGGCCACAGCAGCGACGCGCTCACTATGCCCAGGATAGAGAAGAAGAGTGCTCGCTGACCGGTGTTCACCTCACCCATCACTTTACGGAATAGTACCTGAGGAGATATAATAATATGTGTATTGTAATTTAAAAAAGAAACCTAAATAAAAGTATCTATACTAATATTATAAAGAGAAAAGGTTTGTTCAGATTGAAAAGACTCCAAAACGTATGAAGTATTTTTTCAAATCAAATTTTGATATTTGATTTGAAAAAATACTTCACTGTTGGGAAGCTACACCATTCCCGAGTGACATAGGCTATAAAAAAAGGCATCCGGGCGAAGCCGGGGCGGGCCGCTAGTATTTTATATTTAATATTAGCAGTTCACATAATGCATGCATTGTGATAAACAAATAAAACTATAAACTTTTGGGTCCCCCACCCTATACCTATCTTAATTTCGTTTTAGAATGACGTCACATAGTTAACCATGCATTGTCATCCAAACTGGATGTGTATACAAAATTTCAGCTCAATCGGTTAAACATTATCTGCTTCAAAATAGAGTTGAAAGATTTCACCCACACATATTTACATTGCAACTGAAATAAAAGCTTGTAATATTTAAAATGATTGGCTTTGGATAGTCATCTACTCTGCATAATATCGAAGAACTCAAAAAGTTCTATTCTTGATATATATTTATGGCGACATTTCGTACTTGGGTGGATCTTCGAGCGTTTGAGACGCCGTCATTGTCCTCTACATCTATATTTAAGAACAGAGTCAATAAGTAACAAAATTTTTAGTGATATTCTTCCCCGGTACTGTTACAAATACTATTTCAATCGATACTTAATAATATTATTTGCAAACATTATAGATATAGAGGTAGAGGACAATGACGGCGTCTCAAACGCTCGAAGATCCACCCACTTACCACACAGTTCAGTAAATAGTTTGTATTTTTATAACCACA
Organism: Polylopha cassiicola; assembly: GCA_038024825.1. Classification (NCBI taxonomy): domain Eukaryota; kingdom Metazoa; phylum Arthropoda; class Insecta; order Lepidoptera; family Tortricidae; genus Polylopha; species Polylopha cassiicola. The sequence goes on along the minus strand of CP149053.1, from coordinate 2,657,928 downwards.
CATCTATATAACTTATTTTTTTAATGGGTTTATTACCTTGAATATAGCAAACCCAGCCGCGGCACACGCCGCCAGCACCACTCCCCCCAGGGTGGAGCTGCCGGTGATTCCGTCCATGTACGCCAGCAGAGCTATTCCGGTGTCACACAGGATGGCTGCTACTATCTGTAAAAATTTTACATTTATTAACTACTAGCGGCCTACCCCGGCTTCGCCCGGATTCCTTTTTTTTTATAGCCTACTAGCTTCTGCCCGCGACTTCGTCCGCGTGGAGCTCCACCTTTTTTGCAGTCGGTTAAAAAGTAGCCTATGTCCTTTCTCAGGCTCTACACTTTCTTCTTACCAAATTTCATCTAAATCGGTCCAGTAGTTTTAGCGTGAAAGCGTAACAGACAGACAGACAGACAGAGTTACTTTCGCATTTATAATATTAGTATGGATAGTATGGATTTCATTGCACAAAACCTACTTAGTACAAAAAGGCGAACTTAATGCCTAGAGGTATTCTAAACCTTATATACTAGTTAACCTTAGAGTCATACAGAAAATAAATTTAAATAAAACAACTATAGACGGATTTAACTCGCGTATTTTATATTATTCGCTGACGTTTCGAAAACTTTACAGTTCCCATATTCGCGACGCAGCAGGAGTGAGCTGACGATAGTCTAACAAGTGATTTATGCATTATGCAAGCTAAAATACAAAAAGCTACTAACGCACAAAATGCGGTCTTAATGCCATACGGCATTCTCTACCAGACAACCTTTAAGGCAACAGAGAGCATGTGTCAGAGCTAATTAATAATACACATATTTAATAATAGACACACAAATATATTCAAATATAATAATATACACAAAAATACATAAATAACTACAAATAAATGTTCAACTTACCCTCACGCCAACAAACTGCTCATGCAGTATAACCCATGAAAGCAGATAGATGCAAGACACGTTGGTAGCGAAGAGGGCCACAACGTCAGTGGACAGTAGTATCTTGAGAGAGTACGTATACATGTATATTGTGACTACCCACAGCAGGCAGAATAACCCGCATCGGCTTATGAAGCGAGCTGTAAAGAAATTATCAATTAATTCTCTAGGATTTTATATAGGTAATGAAAAAGTTTGTCTCATTCGGTTTTTGGTTAATTACAATAATGACGATACTTTTGTATCTTGGTTCCTGTGTGTGTGAAAATGTTCAGATTTGGACATAATCTTCAAGATTGACCATAATGATATAAATTTAAATAGTGTAATAATAATAATCAGAGTGTAATTTATTTTAATCGAATATATATAAAAATACCTAAAAATTCCTACGTATTTTTTTTTAATTACAGTTTTGGTACTTTTGCACTTTTAAATTATTATGAAAAAAAAAATTCGAGATCCTAGAATCAAGCCCTTTCATTTGTTATTTCATAATAACACGGTACATTCGTTAAACATTTTTTCAACGTTTAAAAAACCAACTCTTCATAATTAAAATTCATTTATTTAGGTTGCAATCGCCATTTTTTACTACACATTTACAAGTTGGTATTTATACTAGCCACCCATTCCTATATAGAAAGTAAATTTATTTTAAAACTATTTTTTGAATATAAAACAAATGCAAATAGTACTTACCAAAAGTGAAACCCTTTTCTCTAAAGTCTCTGAATGCATCATATAGAATATCATTCGTTGATTTGCATTTGTTATGAATCAACATAACAATTATATAGATTGGATAGAAGAAGATAAGCCAATTGGTACAAAACCAGGCCGTGAAGAAAGGTGCATTGTAGAGATTCTGTAAAAAAAAGTATTTTTCTAATAAAGTGGTAATGAGAGATCTTTTAGTAAGTAAAGGATGGTCACCGAGCACACCTTCAAGGTCACTGTGCGAGCGTGAGGGCACTATTACTACGGCGCGTGCGACAGAGACAAATAGAAAAAGGGCATCGTCCGTTTTTCGCTGTGCTCCGCGACCGTCCTTTAGTCTTTGTAATGAGTATGAAATTTAATTGTTTTTTACTGGTGATTTATATCTGTAAATTTGTGCACATGGGATATTACAAAGCTTGATCATTGCTGTGTTTTATGTTTTACATATTGAATTTCATATAAAAGTGTTAAAAACTTAATGAGTTTCGTATTTGTCATTTGATGGTAAGTTATGACAGGTACCTACTAAAAGAGTTATATCTCCATGTAAGTCCCGAGTAAGCTATTAAAAACTTATCTAGCAGATAATGTCTAGGATATAAATAATAAATAGGGAGCTATTTGAATAAGTTTTCCTTTGAATACTGGATAATATTAGAAAACTTTTGAGATATAAAACATCATTTTTGTATTTTGTGTAATAGAAAGATTTTTGTAACATTTTGTAAAGCCTATAGCCATGTACCACCAATCACAGGCCAGTAGCTTGCCTCTCATTGGTGGAACATGACAGCTAGACCTCATTCTACACTAGCGCATCTAGCGGATTTCTGACACACGGTGGCCCTCATTGGCATGCTTGATGTTTACTTAATTTAATCAGCTAGATAAGTTGCAAATAGCGTAGAGATTTACTTGGACATTACAGCAGGTTCTAATATTAAAGGAAGGTTGCGGAGCACAGCGAACAACAGATGTTGCCCTTTTGACGTGCTCAGCAACCATCCTTTACTATGACAGTTTAAAAGTTTTTTTACATGAGTATGAAGTTTGGTAGTATAGTTGAAAGTCATTGAAGACTCTGTGCTGTAGAGTGCCCCGTGACTGCTTGGGGAGTACTCCTCCAGGTACATGTGTTTGATGCAGTGTGTCGTTGTCACCCACGAGGCGGTCAGCACCAGGGTGACGCAGAGTCCGTAGTAGATCTGAAGCAAAGTATGAGTCCAAATATGTTGTTTATAACATGTTCCGTAGTCACAAATCATACCAGCTGGTATGAAAGTAACTTGTTTGTTACCTCTTCACGGTACAATGGCTAAGTAAATTAAGATGATATTTAATATGGAGATTGTTTACATCCTAATGAAGGACAGGATAATATTTTTATTTCTGATGCTTTTGAAATATGAAATAATAAAAATCTGTTAGGATTAAACACATATTTTATTTTATTTGCTAACATATTGTAACTTTACTGTTCCCATATTCATAGCCGACAAGTGTTAGAATACCATTAGCTCAGTTGGCTGTGAATATGGGAACTGTAAAGTTTTCGATACATCATCAAATAAAATGAAAATTTGTACAAGGAAGTCTCAGGTAAAAGTTATTGTTATATAAAAAGAAGTTAAACCTTTAGTAACAGTGAAAGACCATAAGTAGTTTTACTAGAATAATAATGCAGCTTTAAAAGGTTTAACTCAAGCAGTAGGTTGCATAAATCATTACATCATAAGCTCATAGAGCGCCCGGAGTTACACTGATTTTTATACTTTGTGACATGACTATGTGTTATAGAATTACTGATGAAATTAATTGAAATAAAACCAGGTCTAGCATACTTAGGCCCTATTTACTATTGGATGGTCTGTGGAGATTATTCTTTTGTAGAACCTGACATTTTTGAGTTATAGTAATCAATTATTAGAGTTAAGCAATAAATTAACAACAATTATTGTACACAGTGTCCAGGATAAAAATGTTTTTCACTCAGATGTTCAAAAGAGTTTTTTAATTTGTGATTGAGCACTAGCAATTTACTTAAAGCTAGCTCTGAGATACAGTATATTCCATGAAGTTTTAAGTTACCTTTTTAGCAAACTTTGAGCAACAGGATCTGGGGCATTTCTTGTCACGCAGCTGCCGCTCTTCGTCCTGACTACTCGCCGCTGATTCGCTAAAAGCCTGCTGCAGTGAAGGCTGCGTAGTCAACGGGGGAGCTGAAGAAATGGAGGTCTGCGGTGTGAGGGGAGCCCGGGGGCTCAGGGGCGTCGGGGGCCCGTTAGGACGGTCCCTGTCACTCTCCACACCACGATCGGCCTCCACCTCCTCGCTCGTAATTATCACAGAAGGAGCGCGAACGCGCTTTGGGTTAAATATAGTGGGCAGGTCTCCGTCCCTTGCCATGTTGCTTGGTTACTCTACCTCCACATTATAAACAAACTTGACCACTTACGTAAATTCTTACAAAAACAGCAATAAAATAACAATAACTCGCGTAAATTAATTCATATTTAAAGTATTAGAGAATAATTTGTTACATCGTTCATGAAATTTGTATACATAATATTGTCGTGTATAAATTATTTTCTTTAACAATTTAATTTATGTAGAGAAGAAACAACCAAACTATCAAAACTTTGAAACATTATTGTTTCGATCCTTGCGACCTGATTTATTAAATTTATGATTCTCCCATCAATGTTTAGGTATTTTTCCGCCGTTCAGATTTATTTTATCACATAGTAATACTAATCAAACACCGCCTTCACACGTTCAAACGCACAGTACTGGACAAGCACAGTTTCATACAACAACATAAAATTGAAACAATATTTTTTATTCCTATTTCAATATTTACAAGATTATATCCTTTGTGTTGGTTCTTAAAAAGTAACATAAAAGTTGATGTTAGGATAAAAATAGATTATTAAATTAAAGTTTGTATTAAATGAAATGATGGGCTACTTAAACTTACCTATATATCTGGTCACACTAGCTCTATATTTGTATGATAAGGTGTGAAGAGGTTGTTTCAAAATGAAATGTGATAAAAATTGGACTATATATTGTTTTTTTTAAGTAAAAAAACCCTTAACAATCTTTAAGTAAGTAAAATCTTTCATTCACTTACTTATTTAAAGCTTAAAAACTCTTAATTTAATGAGTTTCACATAGTTAATGGCACATAAGCTTTCAACGTTAGTCTTATTTTATAAATTAAAAGCTTAACCCTTTCGACGCGAGAGCCTAGCGGCGCGCTGCACTACTCCTGTGCGCAGGCCTAGTTACGTTTTGCACCTCTCCCAGGCGCACATACATTTCTTTTCGTGCTAAAATCCATGATGCAACGTGTGCATCATTGCGCCCGCTGGGACCGTTCGAAAATCGGCCGAACAAACACCGCATGAATGGATGGTTCATACGCTTATTTTAATAACCAATCACTAAATGTTTTTCCTTTGGGTGAAATAAAAGACAATATTTTTTAATCATTCAATGTATTATTATTATAAATTAGTTATTTTTGTGGTTTCTGTAACAATCCCCTCCTCATTATCCCTGTTTACTTCTTGCTGTTTTGATACGTTTGATAATATTTATTCGACATTGCACATTAAATCCTGAAATATAATATAACCCTAGAATAAGATATTCCGTAATTATCGACATTTTGTCTAAACCTTATGCAATTAAAATCGTAATTATAATTTTAGCTACAAGACAAAGTACTTACCAAGCGGCATCGGCAGATCGCTTCTTGTTTGGCCAATAGATAAAACAGCAGATATCGGGTCCATAGGGTTTACCCCAGGTTCAATCGAAGGTGCAGTATCAGAGTCCAATGAGATAGCCGAGTCAATCGGAGAAGCATTTTTCAAGTCAGTAAAGAAAGTCGAGTCCATCACAGCTAGTGTCGTATCAGAGTCCATTGAGATTAGTATAAAAATCTTAATAACAACTGAAGGCACTTAGATGCGCAAAGACACGATGTGTACAGTCAGAGTCATAGACCAAGACTGTACGTTGTAATTGCATAGGAAGAATTATTACCCACCCCTGTATCCCTAAACTAGAACACGTGCAAAAATCAATTAAAACCAACAACTACCAACATCTATTGTTTGATTGTTATCTTCAAATATGGTCGTAAGTCAATGTCATTACGCCGAAAGAGTTTACTTTTGATGTCCAGGTAAAACCGACTACCTAATTCTAACGTCCATTGTTTAAGGGAGATAGGTATTGCGCACGACCCAGACTTCAGTCAGTTTTATTGCCTTTCTTTGTTCTTGTTTCCTTTTATATTTAACGACATTTTATAAAAATAACAACTAGTGCATTTGTCTGGAAATACCCAGCCGCGGCTATGTAGTCGATTGTGTCGCAGGTGTCGCCAAAGAGTGGATTACTTGGAATAGATAACGAAATTATAATTACTTACTGCATTGGAATGAAACAACTTTAACGGATTTAACTCGCGTATTTTATTTTTACCATATCATATGTATATGTACTATCACTTTAGCATAAGACTAATGTCAGCTCAGTCGTGCTACTATTATGGAATCTGTAAAGGCTCCGAAATGTCAGCCAATAAAAATAAAATACGCGAGTTAAATCCGTTAAAGTTGTTTTTCCGATGTATAATAACTGCAATCAGAAATTATTAATTACTGCAATTCGGCTCCTTTGTTTTGAAATACCCAGCCTTATTTTTATATATTTATTTGCAGCGTCGTTTAGCACTTTAGACCTACAATGCATAAATTATTTATAAAATACAAAGTAATTAAACTAAGAATTGGTTGACGTAAAATGGCGAAAACACCATCCAGTTGCGATCCCTTTTTGCTTGCCAAAGAAAAAAAAGCTTTAACACAAGTGTCATAACGTATAAACTTGCATTTAAAAAAAATACTTAAGACCTTTTAACTTCGTGTATTGACAAAAACGGTCCCCTGCGGCGCAATGATGCACCGTAGTTATCATGCCATTATAAGGTGAAAATATTGATGTTTTGTAAAAATAACTGTTTATATTTCCGTGATTATAACTAACCTTCAGATTTATCAAAACAAAAGAAAAAAATTTTTTATTAAATATACTGAAAACCAATGGTCAAAGTTTGAAGTGTTTTTTTCTGAACTTACAAGGAAATAATAACTTTAAAAAATTGTATTAGTTAGATTTCTTTGTCAACAACCCAATCCCACCCAAAAAAATATATGATTAAACAAAATACTATGGCAAAATCAATTTTTGTTATGTAGCACATGTGCATCATGCGCATGGCAGGTACTGTAAACCCATGATGCACATGTGCATCATGCGCCGCGGGGGTCTGCAATTCCATGATGCACATGTGCATCATGCGCACCCAAAGAGTTAAACAGTCTTTTGTACCAGTTTCACATATTTGTCTGAAGAGGGCGACACGAAAGAGTTTGTCGTTTTTTCGCCAGAGGGAGCCTCCTAATTGGTTAGCCTACTTGAAGCATCCGGGAGGAACTCGCCATAGTAAGTAGTAGACATGGCGGGTATCAACCTGGCTAAATGACGAAATAAATTTTGTTTGCTAATATAAGAACCTGTTAATTTCGTAGGAAAAGTGTTGATACTGAAAGACTAATTAAGTTATATTGGATTAGGACAAAAATGCAGAATGTTGGACAGTCTGAAAACCGTAATATCGATAAGGTGAATGTGCAACTTGATGTGGTAAAATCGTCCACTCCTCAGAGTTCGGCTTCGAGTCCGGCCAAATCTGAAACCGAAACGTATTCAGGTGCGCCTGCCAAATACATGACGGACTCTTCGGAAAGCGAGGATGACTCTGTATCCGAGGTAAAACGTGTTTTGTTTTCACAGAGGCGGTGGCAGTAGGGAATGTGACTATCTGTACCGCTCTAAACTGCAAGCAAGGGACATCTTGTACATGTCTGACCATCCAATTTCTTTTCTCTCCAAATGTACTTATCTCATAATAATATTTATTTGCAATCACGTGTAGCGTGTTACATTGATATAATCCATTTCATTTTCTCAATAGAGTCGTCGCTTGCCAAATATTCCGTAAAACGTCAGAAAGTTCTAAGTACATACGTACTACTGAGTAATGCATGAAATTATTTATGCCAGCCGCTCCTAGACACTATACAATTGATTCTGAGTAAATCTACAATATTAGCGAACTGTATCGTCGTAAGGTTCTTTTCATTGTCTATTTGTGTTTTGGAGGTTTGAAGTATGGTGGCCATGTTTCTCGAATCACATGCATTTATTCATTGTGAACGGCTCAATTTTGTGTTATTGTGACGTTATTTCGCTACGATTAGAGGAATTATATAATTTACGAATGAATCCGCTACAAACATCGATAATCATGGTGTGTTTTGTGTCGACACGCGTATACGTTTTGTACAGAACGCCTACTGGTATTCGCGCAAAAATAATGGTTATTGGTGAATTGCAAGGACCATCGACAGTAATTATTAGGTGTAAGCTCGTCCCTAAGCACCACATTGACAGTATGTCTCACATTTTTCTCATTGGTGTTATAGATCTTGCTGGCTTGTTTGTGCCTTAGCAGGCCAGACCTGTTGGTAAGTGGAAGACAACCTTACTGAGTGCAGCAGGCTTCGCCAACACAATGGCTGTTGCAGTTTGAGTGCCACTTACTGTTAACCTGCATAATGTGTGTGCGATGGACAGTTACATATAATTGATAATCAATGTTTTTGTTTTCATGTTGAATGGTCCTTGTGATTCTAACACAGTGTTTGTGGATTTGCATCAGTTTTAATGTTGCCAGTGGAGTGTCCTAACATTACTAATGCTGTACTCACCTGTGTCAAACTGTGTTCTGTGTGTTCGGGTCACATTAGATTTATGTATATATATCTCTGTTTTATAGTAAATACTACACTGTAAAATCTAACCTAACCTTACATGTTTTGTCTCAAACATTACTTTTTGTCTCATGAAACATGAAATTCAGACCAAGAATTAATATTTATTCACTTAGTTTAATCCCGGAAACTTATATGCTTTCAGTTTGTGTAGTGTTTTAAATTTTTCCGTTTCGCTCATTTTATAAATCTGAAGTATCATATCAGCTAACAAAGTGTTTACATTCATAAATGATGTATTGTTTATAATAAATTATACCTATTCAGGGACGTAATTAATTTTCGCACAAGGTCAATGACAAACTTGTAGCTTTACTCATTTTCACTTGCTTTTACCAAAAAATCTTTAATACATTCACAAAAACATATGTTTTAGCTGAAAATATTGTGTTGTATTATGTTTAATAGCATGACACCATTTTCTATGCTAGCTTGTAATCTTATTTGCAATCTAATTGATAGGTCTTTGAACTACATTTGAATCCAAATACTCAGTTTTATCAAGTAGTTGCTAACTAGAATGGTCTCATAAACTCAGATTATATTAAAATGTAGTCACAATACAGTCTGTGATACTAACTATGGATATTCCAGCAGAACAAATGAAAAGAAAGTGCAAAGTAAGTCTTCAATTCGCTGGCTCAACACCCCCAAATATAGACACAAGATTATTAAAAGCCAAGGTTCTCAGGTCATTGACATTATGTTTTGCCACATTGGTCTGTCTAAACATTGTTTAGGAGAAATAATTGACAGTAGACCTAGCTATAGTGGGTGAAAATGTATTTATAATCTAATGTATTGATTTTTATGTAATGAAAGACCCATAGAAAGCATTGTCTTCACACAATGTCACTTCAAAAGTATAAAGTTACTGGATATAATATTTCCTTTATACAGTTTGTCTTTTCAGTGCCTTAAGATATATAACATGACAGGTTAATGCATTTCTTAACCTTCTTGGGAGACTTTGTTGACCTATCGTATGTTGACAGGCGGAGATGGATGAAGAAGGAGGTGGCACGGAGTCATCAAAGTTTCGATTATCCCAGGACGACCAAGATCGGGCCGTTGACCCTGAGATGCAGGCGAGGCTGGAGGCTCTCCTCGAGGCAGCTGGTTTGTGCATTTTAATTTATTCAGTTTCATAAGTACTTATACATTCCAAAAAAAAATATAGCAAAATAATTTCTGATGCCTATACAGTAGTTACTGTTTTACAAATTCGCGAGTTAAATGAAGTTAAATCCATTATATAGTAGAACAGTTTTGTTTTGTACCAATATAGCAAAAGTTTTACAAAAACATCTAGAAGTATTTTTTTTTTCACTAGTTAGTCTCATCTTATTTAGGTAACTGCATTTAATTTGAGTTTAAAATTCATTAGGTAGGTATAGGAAACAAACAATTAACTTACAGCTAGATAGGTATACATAAATAAACAATTAATATGCCAATTGACAAAAAAAAACTTCCTCTGTAAAGTTTCCTTTACACCAAATTATTCATGACACAATTACCATAATAATATTTTTATCACCGATTGTTTTGCTTTTACCGCCCATAGAGTCACACTATATATAGATATTAAATAATATTTGTTGTTTACAAGCTTACCATCTAAATATTTTTTATCAGTTGGGTATTTTCTTTTTTAATTCATAGTAAATAACTTAGTCACATGTTAATCTGTCCCGCTGTATCTTAGCCAGGTTTTTTTTGTTTATGAAATGAAATTGTTGTGTTTGAGTATCTTAACTATATTTTATTTTAAAAAAGGTACATCTAATCTTGTCTATGGTCAAAATGGTCACAACTTAGCTGAATGACAGTAAATTATGTAAAGTACATTTCCTGGCGCTGGTTTTCAGTGTGACCAGGAATAAAACGTCTAATTAGGTAACAAGATAGATACAGACGAAAAAATAATAGCTTCATAGAAAATAATAAAAAAATGTATCTAAGATATTTTCCTGAAACATCATAGATCAGTCAATAAAATTAAATTTATAATAAGACCTTCATACAAAAATAATATATAATAAATAGTACAGTTCTACAATATTAAAATCTGTAATCATTTGTATTTTAAACTTTATGACGCTGGAGATGATGCTTACATGGTTCCATTCTTGTGACTAAAAAAAACATCACCTGACTCTACTTCTCCCTACAGACAGTTTATAATTAATATCTAGAACAAGTTTTCTATTTAAAAAAAAAAATTAACACGCGTAGTTAGCTCGGTGTACTACGAATATGGGAACTAAAGTTTTCAAAATGTCAATATAAAAAAAATAAAACATCCCGACGAATTGATAACCTCCTCCTTTTTTGAAGTCGGTTAAAAATTAACATACGCGAGTACATTTATTTCAATACTAGCGGCCCCGGCAGACGTTGTCCTGCCCGTCCGATTGTTTCGTCAAAGATCTGTCTTCTAACTGTCACTTCTTCATAAGGCTTCATATTTTCCCCGTTTTTTACACGTTTTCCACTGTTTCTTCGCTCCTATTGGTTGCAGCGTGATGTTATATAGCCTAAAGCCTTCCTCGATAAATGGTCTATTCAACAAAAAAAGAATTTTTGAATTCGAAGCAGTAGTTCCTGAGATTAGCGCGTTCAAACAAACAAACAAACTCTTCAGCTTTATAATATTAGTATACATGTAACAATCGATAAAGCTTCAGTAATTATAATGTATTTTTTTGTATATAGGTATTATTTTTTGTAGTTGTAATTTTTATTCTCTCACCAGCAACATAATTATCACATTTGCGATAATATTGTATGTTAGGAACCCGATTTAAATATGACCCAATTAAAAAATACTGTAGGAATGTGGGCTTAGTATTTTTTTATCTCAGTGAAATCAAAAGTTGGTATTAAACTTTATGTTTAATACCAACTAATTAATATCTAGATTTGACTGTATGTTGATCTATTAGTCTGACTACGAAGCCGGAAAGTGCGGGTTCGAATCCTGCTCGATATCAGTGTGATGAGTACCAGCTTTTGTACTTGAGTTTTAGACATCTCATATAATGTAAGCTTTGCTTAATATAGGACTATCCCAATCAGTATCATATATTTTTTTATTTAGTACTTCATTGCATCAAACTGAACAGAAGTGAGTAGAAAAGACGAATTTAATGCCCGAGGCATTTTCTACAGGCCAATCTTAGAGTCGTACTCAAAAAAAGTTAATAGTTTTAATTTAGCTGGTTTTGCACGGATCATCTTTTTTTATAGCCTATGTCACTCGGGAATAGTGTAGCTTCCCAACAGTGAAAGATTTTTTGAAATCGGTCCAGCTGTTCTGGAGCCTATTCAATCCAAACAAACAAACCTTTCCTCTTTATAATATTAGTATAGATTCATAAGGGCATAAGGAAGCGTAACTATTAACATTCTTACTATTGTACCTACCTGATTAGTAGCATGGTGAAGATAGGGATCTGGCGGTTTGTTAGAAACGTCTGACGTTACGATAAAGCGACGTCACAGACGCCACTGCAGACATCGGTTATTCGTCTATCCTGGATCCAAGTAACGAGAGTCGAGATTACTTGGTTGTTAAATTTTTTATTACTGGTTCCACCAATCACGGGCCAGTAGCGTGTCTCTTATTGGTGGAACATGACAGATACCGTTGTCTCCCGTGACGTTTTGCCAGGTTCGATGAGTAGACAAAACAAGTCGGGTTTGGGTTTTAATAACAAAAGTTGATTATTTGAATACTGACTGCTCTACAAAATATAATTTACCTACTTAATCGAAATTATATACTTTCCTTTTTTTTAAACAATATATTTGTAAGATTAATACTTAAATACCTACCGGGCTTTGATGTATACCGCTCATAGCCCCCATTGAAGCGATAAGAAAGGAATGTATAATTAAAAAGTTAACTATTTTATAATATGCGTTATAATGTTGCTTTTTCTACGTAACTGCATGCATTTCGACGATATTTTTTGTATATAATATGTATCTAGATACATAATTAAAAAAATATTAGAAACATAAAAATCAAACTAGCAGGCGCGTGCATTGAGGGTCGCGCATGTACTACGTCAGGGTAGGCACTCCATGCATTTATTTGTGCCTATATGGTATGCACGCCCTTGCAAACTAGGTAAATAGGTAACTGTATACTATTATTTGAAAAGCATTTATCTGATTCGCGTGTAGATATTTTTTAATTGGTCCGCCGCGTTTGTTACACTTGCGCCGCGGCCGCCCCATAGCAATTGATACCGAGCTTCTTACGACACTCACGTACTACCGCCCAGCCAGATGCGCGGTGCGTCGGCATCATCGGTAAACAACGTTTTATCACCACTACACAACGCCTAGGCAGCTTAAATAACACTAAACACGCCGAATTAACGGTTTAGCTGCCTAATGGCGCTGATTAAACGAAACGTTTGCCGTGCATAAAACTGACACGACCTTGACCTTTGTGTGCAAGTTGCATTCACTTCCAAATCAATATCTTACGGTATTACACACCGCGTGTGGAATAGATAATCCTATTAATATTATAAACGCGAAAGTTAGAATGTATGGATGGCTGAAAGTCTGGGTGTATGAGTATGATCGTTCCTCTTTCATGCCAAACTTTACAATAAATGTAGCTTATATATCATCATAACATATAGGCTATATTTTATAAAGATATTGTGTAAAATACTTATCGCATCTGACCTGACACAGCCGCGGGCTTTTGCCCAGTGTTTCATAAAGTACCTAAAAGTGAGGTTTTTGACGTATCTGTATTGTATGTACGTTGACCGTTTATCGATTCTCTGGCCAATCGTGTGTTCCGGTAAAACATATCGCTGTTGAAAATCAACAAAAATTTTACTTTCGAATTTTTCTCACTACAAATAGCGGTTGAAATGGGTAACGGCTAGAGTTGTCTAAAAACCGGTATTATTTGAAACATTTTCCCGATGCAAACATAAGCAATAAAGGAAGTGCGAATGGAATGTGACGTCTTACTATGTTGCATTACGGTACATAATCTTCGGCTATATAGTAATTTACTTACAAAATAGCTTATGTCGATATCTTGGATCAAGTTCTAACAGACTTTTGAATATGTTCAGGTGCTTTCGCGTCTGATTACATGATCGCGTATCGATCGATCGATATACAATGGTACAATCTATACACAGAGACATACATTATTTTTGACTTCTTTTGTCATGTTTTTTTTATACGAAATGATAAGAAACCCTGATATTCTTAACTATTTTTCCTAGGCTTCATTTCCCATCTATAAGTTACCATTCTAATAGTATTTCTGGTTTTTTTTTCTCTTTGATTTGTCCGGAATGACCTGTACATTGATTCCATTTTATTTAATGTATGTTGTTTTTAATGTAAAGGGTGTAGATCTTGCACATGTCGTATGATACTTATCCCTTTTTACACTAGAAGCCCAGATAACGTGACTTTATTATGAGACTGCGTAAAACACAGGTTATCTAATCTTAGCTAGATTAATAGATAAATAGATATTTTGTTATTGTGGTCCCTAAACTTTCATATTTTTACTTACGTCTATATATCTTCTGTTTTGTATAGCAATATAAATAAATCTATGTGGTTCCATACGTCAAGATTATATCGCCTGAATAAGCTTCTGTCTTGTTGATGTGATAGGTGCCTTCTTACACGACAAGAACCATTCGTGCTAGCGGCTAGCCCCTCTGATAATATGTGTGTGTGTGTGTTCGTGTGTGTGTGTGTGTGTAGATTAATCATTAAAGAATTTATTTCCTAATAAGTTTAACACAAACTTCGTCGTAAGCAACTAGATGTTAATATATTTTTTATGCTCTTTAAAAATACATGAGCTTTTTGCTTTACACAAGCGTTCCGATATAATTTGAACAAATAAAACAGTATTTTGACCTAGATACTGTGACAGTTGGCGAAATTAGATAACGCTAACAATATATACTTTCTCTTGATCAAACTCGATCTGTCTATAATCAAATACTCTAGATTCTCATTAATCTCTCTACATAACGTTCAAAATGTTTTCTAAAATCATTGATGAAACGAAAGCCATAATTTTATAAATTGTTTCAACTCAAATATGTATATAACAATGGTTCATATACTATATGTTTTGGAATACTTGACGTCACGGCGAGGCGTAGACGAAGCCAGAAAGAGTTACGTAAAGAGTTGAACCAAAAGTTCTCATTGTTTAGAATCCCCACATTTCCGAGCATTGTTTTTCACTGTTGAGCGCTTTTTAGTTTTTAAGGGTTCTTCCAGTTTGTATTGATGACGGCTTGTTTAAGTACTTATAGGGAATGGGGCCGAATCGCTTATTAAAAATCTGGTAAGTGGTCTAGTGTCCAGTATTGCCTTATAAGCCAGTAGATTGTCTCTCTTTGGCGGAATATGACAGTCAGCAAGGGCGTGCATTCCATACAGGCAGTGTCAGTGCCTATCCGTCTGCCATACTTACGCTACCCTCACTGCACGAGCCTGACAGTTAGACCTCCCTCACCCTACACTTGCATCATATCATACCATTCAGCTTAATAGAAAATGTGTTCCAATATACAAGTCAATCCCAAGATAGTTTTATACATTTTTCCATATACATAGATAAAAACACCCTTTAAGCTGAAAATAGTTCATCTTTCGGGTTATTTATAGTACAGCGTCTTGGTTTATTTTAAAATTATATAAATAACGCAAACTATGTTTATATGTGCTAAGTTATAACCAGCTTACTCGCATAAACTTTAAATTTAACTTCAAAATTTCGAGAATTTAAATAGTTTCGTAATTTTGCTTCCATTTTGCGTTTACTTCCCCGGTATGTGTAAGTTTGTTATTGTAATTACAAATTTTAACAATGTTCTTGAATGGTGGTTAAATAGTTGCCGTTGTATGAATCTTCCTTGTCTTGTAACGTGAATGAACTTTGATTGACCACCACAATAGAGTGTAATAACTGCACTAATTAACGCTGAATAATGTATCAATCGAGTCCAGTTTGACCCGTTGGCTTTCGTCGCGATCGCTCTACGAACAATTCCCCGATTTACATAAATACTTTTTCTTTTTATATATTTTTTGTTGCCGTTTAAATGACGATAGCTCGTCTGGAGTCGACGAAAACTAGAAAAGAGGGAAATAGCTTACCCGGACATTGTGAAACAGGGCCTGAGGAAGAGAAAAGCCTTGTGATTTAATTTATTAAGAGAATTGTCATAAATATTTCTCAATGACTAGATTATCTGTATATAGAGAATGTTTGTAGAACATGGGATATCCATAAACAAGGTGCTATAGTCCAACCCAAGCCAATCCCAAAAACAATGCCTGACTCATCAATAAACAGGAAATGAACTTAAAAGTCCATTTGGTTTTAATCGAAAGCATTTTGAGAAAATATGTAGCAGACGGTTAAAAAAAGTTACGATTTTTTCCCTTTTTACTTTCTAGAGAGATTAAACGCGAAAATAACGTCATATTAATTCTCTAAATGTCTCTGCCTCCATCCTTTGCCAAAGTAAACTCGACTAATGTGAATATAGTTTAAAAAAATATATGTTATATGAAACTTGGCCTTATCAGGCGCGTGCAGTGATGGCTCCATAAGTATGGCGCCAGGGTAGGCACTCTATACATTAGTGACACTGTGTCGGTATTTAATGCACGCCCTTGGCCTTACTTACTAGCTACTCTTATCACGTCCGACTTTAATTCTTTTTATTTTAACAATGATTTGCTAGAGAGCGCTCGCCGAGGCTTGTGACATTTGCGACTGGACAGGTAAATTGAATGTTACCTGCCCGTGTTTCATGCTATTTGGGTACAGCAGTGCGTGAAAATCAGAACAAATGGTATAACGTAATGGTAAAATAATATCTTGTTTTGCATTTAACCTACTATGCCTAGTCGGGGGTTATGAATTTTATTATTATCGTACCTAAAGGGTAAAAAGATTACCGAGACTACTATCCGTCCGTCTGTCACCTGCTGTATCTCAGGAATCGTGATAGTTAGACAGTTATATATCTATTTCGGCTATAACAACAAATACAAAAAATCTGAATAAAAGAAACATTTAAGGGGGCTTATACAACAAGGCTATGCGACAAAAGACTGTTATAAAGAATTCTGTAATACATTTCGGGTATAATATAGTTCCAGGTCCTAAGCTAGCTTAACCTGTGTTAGGAGTTTTAACGCGTATTCTTGTCCTTTGTGAAAATTAAAATAGCGAGGAAACAGTCGAGCGCAAGCAGAATCACGTGGGTTCCCACGGCCCCTAACATCTCAGTACGTGATCAACTTCAATTAAATCTATGAGAGCACAGGAATATGCTATTCTATGAGTTTTTAACTAAGAACGTATGTATATATCAAACTAAACAACCAACACACATTCACAGCCAAAACAGCTTTGGGTCTTGGTTAAAGGGTAGTGAGTAGATAAGTAACGATATTGAGTCTGCCAGTCAGGTTATATTTGTAAAAGTAGCTGTATAAAGTTCACAAAATAAGTATTATTTATAAATACTTTAAAATTTTCAACCAACCGAAAGTGAGTATTTAAATAATAAAGCAGTTCATTTGATTTGAGACAGTTGTAATATATTTAAGACTCTTCAGCTCAGTCTGCTCCATGGGCGGGTATTCCATTTAGGCACAATATCCTAAGAGTGTACAGTGCCTACCCTGGCGCCTTCACTGCACGCGCCTGGTATGCTCCGATCATGAGACCTAGGAATTTCTAGAAACATTAAATCATTGTACTCACCGGCCCTAGCTGCGAGTTTTCGCTACGTTTGTTTTATTCAAATGACTACTGGCATACAAGGTTACATATAGTATATGTATAATTTACATGTCTGTCTGGGTGGATACAGACGATGAAACTGTCTAACCCAATTTAAAAATGCATTGTGACCTAAATCTAAGTTTGTTATCGTCACACAAGCTGCGAGAATGAAAACAAAAATCATATTTTTTTTTATTTATACTCAAAATATAGAAAAAGTCCAACTTTATTTAATTCTAGCTTTTACATACCTACTTACTAGTAAATAGAAAAAATACATTGATGCCGTTATGTTTTTTTTTTTATTAAATTTCATTAAGGAACCCTTACATTGCACGTGGTCCACTTTTTTTAGGGTTTTGTACTCAAAGAGTAAAACGGGGACCCTATTACTTAGTATCCGCTGTGTACGGACGGACAGCTTAGGAAAAACGCGGTTTTTTTTTTTATAAATGTGATATTTATTTTGCTCGTATTTTACGGAACCCGTAGTGCCCGAGTCCGACTCGCACTTGGCCGGTTTTTGAAATCTATTTCAGCACAATGAAGTATTTAAATACATACACTCCTAAAGTGTTAAGCAAAAATATACAAGAATTTAGTTTTCAAAATATAACAAAAGATTCTCAGCTTGTGAGATGTAGTAAGTACGTGGGTGGATCAAAAAGTACCCGCGTTAAAACAGAAAAAACTTCTTTTTTAAAGATTTTTATTTTTATTTTTTAACATAATTTCCTTCGAGGTCTTTACACATAATCCCACTTTTTGGCCACTTTTTTAACCCCTCGAAAAATATGTTTTTTCAAACCCTTTAAAATACGCTTCTGATTCAGCAATCACCTCTTCATTTGAGCTGATTTTTTTAACCCCCGAGCCAAGTTTTCATGTTGAGGCACCAAAAGACGTCGTAGGACGTCAGATCAATCGAATATGGTGGGTGCAGCAATAATTCGTAGCGAAATTCTACTAATTTTACAGCGACAAACCTGGATGAATGTGCTGGTGCGTTATCGGGGCCGTACAGCATTTTTTCTTAGCCAAATGGGGCCGTGTATTCTTAAGTTTTTTATCGAATCGGTCCAATAATTTACTATAATATTGCCCTGTGATTGTTCTTCCTTTCTGTAAGATGTTAATAAGGAGTATTCTCTTCGAATCCCAAAAAAATCGTGGCCATGACTTTTCCGGCAGATGGGACCGTTTTCGCCTTCTTTGGAGGAGTTTCATATGGGAAAATCTATTGTTTGGACTCGCTTGGTCTCTAGCGTATAATAATAGACTCAGGTTTCGTTAACAGCCATAACTCGAGACAAAAACTCCATCGGGTTTCTCTTAAACAGATCCAAACATTGCTTTGACATTGACATTGAATCCGATTATTTTCATCTGTGAGTAAACGCGGCAGCCAAAGGGCGGACATCATTTTCTTGTGCAATTTATTACATAATATACTGAAAAATGTTTTGTACGATACGCCTACAATGTCAGCTAATTCACAAACTTTAGTTCGTCAATCTGCGATAATCATGTCATGAACTTTTTTAATGACCTCTTCGGAAAACACCTCTGTGGGGCGACCTGGCCGGTCTTCATCAAAAACAGTTGTGTGCCACGTTTAAATTCATGGAACCAATATCTGATGGTTGTTACAGAAGGCGAAAGGCCCCCATAGACAGCATCCAACTTTACTTTTATTCCATCGCATGTTTTTCCTTCTAAAAATAAAAACCGAATTACGAAACGATATTGATCTTTTTCCAAGTCACCGCGAAATACAACACTCTTGTGATAAAACTGGCCACTAAATAAAAGGTAATGTATTGTTTTTAAAAAAATATATTTTTTTAAATTTCTAAATACCTTAAGTACACGATGATAATAACATCATAGCTCAACGACATCATCTGTTTCCGAACGCGGGTACTTTTTGATCCACCCATGTAAATACAGTCGGAGCTGAAGTGACCTCTTTTGTGACGTCATTGTATCTCTTAAGAGCTTATAATCAATTCTTTCACAGAAATATATACTATGTTTCTTGTTATGTCTACGGCTACTTGTTTTTTAGCGAACATTTTCTATAATAATAAAGATGAAAAGTTTGGATTGAATAGGCTTCTGACTGGACCGATTTGAAAAAATATATCGTTCTATAGTATATACCTTGTATTTTAATT
The DNA here is from genome assembly GCA_038024825.1 of Polylopha cassiicola. Lineage (NCBI taxonomy): Eukaryota > Metazoa > Arthropoda > Insecta > Lepidoptera > Tortricidae > Polylopha > Polylopha cassiicola. The sequence continues at coordinate 2,638,355 of CP149053.1, read as the reverse complement.
TTACTATAATAAAATTATAATAACAAAATGTTAAGTAATTTACTGGTAAGTTTACTATTATAATGTCAGGTTATCTACACTAATATTATAAAGAGGAAAGATTTGTGACCTATTTTTGTAAGTTTGTTTGTTTTAATGAATAGGCTCAAAAACTACTGGACCGATTTTAATAATTATTTCACTGTTGGGAAGCTACGTTCACCCTGAGTAACATAAGCTATAGAATATTTTGAAAAAAAATAGGGATCCGTGCGATGCCGGGGCGAACCGCTAGTTATATATAAAATAACCCTCTGGGAAAGTCATCACGCAGCTGATGAGATCATTGTCCAAATACTAAACATATGTGCGGGTAGTGACGGATATATTGGTGTCAACGTCGTTGCAGTCGCGGGAGCCACTTCAGACTAATCACCCTCATATCGCATTTGAATGCATTTTATGAATACTTTCAATATATACCAGGCGCGTGCATTGAGGGTCGCCAGGGTAGGCACTCAATACATTTATACCATTGTGCCTATATGGAATGCACGCCCTTGATATATACAAATGTAAACCTATATTATCGGGTGCAATATTGTAAACTAACTTCTGCCCGCGATTGTCTCTGCTTCACTATATTTCTATGATAAAAACTATCATATGACGATATGGGAATTTTCATCTAAATCAGTTCAGCTCTTTAAGTATAAAGAAATTACGAACAGTTGCTTTCGCATTTTTAATATTAGTAGGTATATTAAGAAGTTTAATCAAAATCTGTCAAGTATCTGTTGCTTGATATGATTAGGAAACTAGCTTCTAATAAGAACTCCTTTTAGCTCTTTAGGGGGTGAATTTTCTAAAATCCTTTCCTTTATAAAATTTCAAGTTAGTTTAGGACCTGTTTTGATATGCCAGTCGTTAAGTTAGCTTCTCCATTTCTATATATTTCAGACATCCAACCGTACATTGTATACTAACAAAGTCTCAAATGTATGTTAGTGGGATAGGATTGTAAAATTTATAGTAACTATACGACAAGTCACACCATACCATGTATCATTATGAAGGTGCTAGGTGATGGCTTGGCAAAGGTCGTTGGAATCAGCTGATTGGGGGGGCGCAGGACCTGTCACTATGTAGGTCCTTGGGGTAGATCGCCGTTCCGCATTAGACGTTATTCAGTTGATATGATGATGATATTATGCCACCATCAATAAAAAGAAATAGAACACGTTCAATAAAAAAAAAAAGGATTTTTAAAATTGAACTACCCTGTAAAAAGTTATAAAAAAAAAAGATATATATGCGTTGACTTGAGAACCTCCTCCGTTTTTATAAATATGTAACTAAGTATCATTTTTACGTAAGCATGGGGTAGGGGGTAAGGTCAATTCTTACTTTTGCAAGGAGGGGGGGGGGGTGGTTAATCCTTACTAATATTATAAATGCGAAAGTAACTCTGTCTCTCTGTCTGTCTGTTACGCTTTCACGCTAAAACTACTGGAACGATTTAAGTGAAATTTCGTACAAAGAAAGTCTGGAGCCTGAGAAAGGACATAGGATACTTTTTAACCGACTGCAAAAAAGGAGGAGTTCCACGCGGACAAAGTCGCGGGCAGAAGCTAGTAACTAATAAATCTGCTTACGTAATACTTGAACGACACCATAAAAATAAATTTTGATTTCTTCCAAATTCGACATGATTAGATCCTTTGTGCGTTTCCGGGTAAGGATAAAATAGCTATTGTTACCGAATGCAATGATTTATATGCAACCAATCGGATGCGTGTCCCCTATGCACTTGAATTAACGCCCGGCCCCCTGGTTGTGTAGCGCTATTTGTATCAGAATCGCTTTCAGATTTGACTGGTTTTTTTATTAAATAACTTATGTTGCCCTCACGGTTATTACACATTTGAATGAAACAACTATAACTGATTTAACTCGCGTATTTTATTTTATTTGCTGGCGTTTTGAAAACTTTACAGTTCCCATATTCTTAGCACGACTGAGGTTACGATAGTCTAACGCTAAAACTAGTCTGTTTTGATTTTATTTATTTAATCTCTTGCTTGGCGCGTTTTTATGGGAAACTTTTATTTTTTAAGCATTTCTTTATGTTTCTGCGTTTTTAAATCTGACACCATTTTAAATTAAGACAGTAAATACATTATTAACGTTGTAAGTTTATTATTTAAACGTAGCGGAAAGGGACAGCTCTGGATTAATCATTTCCCGTGTTTTATACTGACAAAGTATCTTGTACTGACTTTTCTCTGCACATATCTATGTGTGGGAATTTCATATAGGCACAATGTCAAACACGGAGTCCTTACCTTTTTTTTTTTTTCTTTCTTTCTGACGTTATGTGGGACTCGCCCAGTCTCCCGGTCCTACAAGGTATAGGTGGCATAGGCATCGCTCCGAAAGTTCATTACGCAAATGACAAGTAGACACACTTCCTCCTCTGGTCTCATTCACAGTGCCTTTACACAGAGACACCCATCGGGTTATTCGTCATCTTCCATCAATATCTCTGAATGAGACGTTATTGCCCGATGCCCAGGGGCACCGGCCCAAGTGCTGGTTTTCTCCCCGCACCTCAAATCGCGTTTGGGAAACCGTAGCACCAGGGCATCCCATACAGGCACAGTGCCACTATGTATGGAGTGCACCCCACTGCACGAGCCTGGCACACGAGGACTTTGCCCGACATAGTACCCCGTTGAGTGCTTACCCTACTCCATATACGTTGCGTTGCGTCCGCGCCCTAAGACAAGTTACGTGATTTTTGGTATCCAAATGTCAAACCAAACCGATTTATATACAGATTCCGATGTCGATCGAGATATAAGATCCCCGCTTATATTATTAAGCGAGGACGCGTTATGAAGACAATTTGTTAAATCACACACACACACACACACACATACAAGGACAAGGGGCAACACGTACTCTACAAGCGATGCTTTCACGATGTCTTAGTTAATTACTATTTAAAGTTAATACGCTTCTCTTATCGAAGCCCGAATGTGACGTATTTACTAGCCAATGGATGGAACTTTGTCGGGAGTGTATGACTCCTTATGACGTTCAATTTCAGTAATTTTATAATAGAATAATACTTTGTTTTGTATTATAAGTTTTACGGTGCATTAGTTTAAGACTATTACCTACTGGAATTAAACAACTATTAACGGATTTAACTCGCGTATTTTTATTTTATTTTAGTTAAATCCGTTAATAGTTGTTTCATTCCAATGTGTAATAACCGCGAAGGCATCTCAAATTACTATTATCTACTGTACTGTAAAATTTTATCACTACATGTTATAAAAGAAAGTCGCTTTCGCTGTCTATCCGCCCCTATGTATGCTCAAATCTTTATAACTATGCAACGGATATTGAAGCGGCTTTTTTTAATAGATATGATTCAAGAGGAAGGTTTAAGGTCCCATGCGAAGCCGGAGCGAGTCGCTAGTATGAAATAAATAAATAAATACCTTTGTATATGCTGACCTTCCGTACTAATAATAATGTACCTATGTTAAAAAATTCACATAAAACACTAGTTTGATGTGGTATTTGTGAGTATACTGCCTTTATTAGGTATGGGATCGTAAAAAATATATTACTGTACACTTTTATACTTTATTCTGTACTGTAAGCTGCTTTAGTTTCTTATGTTGTGGTAGGCAACAAATAGCTATAAGTGGAATCCCACTTTGATAGTTTTTATCTTTTGTTTTAACATGTTATATATCTATAGAACTATGACAATAAACTTACCTTATGTTGTTATGATGACTCATTCGGTTTTTTGTACGCGTATATTATTTTACAGAATGATAATTTATTCATTTCTTTTATCATAAGTAACGGTGAAAAGTTTAAAACTTTTTTATTTTAAAATTATAGTCTTTTTTTTCATCTCTTACTAATGAGACTTCAAAAATAACAGACGTTACAACAAAAACAATAGTCGTTATTTAAGACAAAATTATATATTTTGTTTTCTTTTTAGTGCGCTATTGTTTTTTTTTCCTTTTAGTTTTTTTCGGCGGTTTTTTTTTTTATTATTTTACGAAATTCTAACAATAAAGTGATTTAGCGTCGGGCTCGTGTCAGCTAAATATGGGAACTGTACATTTTTCAAACAGACAATAAAATAATATAAAATGCGCGAGTTAAATCCGTTATAGTTGTTTCATTCCAATGTGTAATAACCGCGAAGGCATCAGACATTATTCTGTAGTAGCTTTTCTGTCACATTAAACTCTGACAGTGACATTTCTTTAATGCAAGTCAGTTCTGCTGTTTGAATCCTCTCACATTTAACTCGTACGGTGACAAGTCTATATGCGAGTCAGTATGGCAGGTTGAATCCTTTAAGGGTGAGCGCACCTCGGAGCGCTTTCCATTTTGTCCGGTGGAGCAGTAACGGCCCCAGGGCCTACTGTATAAAGTCACTACCGAAAAAAAAAAAAAGTTGAATCCATTAACTAACTGTCATTATCACGTGTCTGCAGGTATCGGCAAGCTGTCCGGCGAGGGCAAACACCTAGCGGACCCCGAGGTGCTCCGGCGGCTGACGTCGTCGGTGTCGTGTGCGCTGGACGAGGCGGCCGCGGCGCTCACGCGCATGCGCAGCGACCAGCCCCCCGCCCACCACCGCCACCACCACCAGGACAAGCCGTGAGTATATACCACCATCCCTACTTCCCTACTATCCCTACTAATATTATAAATGCGAAAGTAACTCTATCTGTCTGTCTGTTACGCTTTCACGCTAAAACTACTGGACCGATTTAAACAAAATTTGGTACAAAGAAAGTCTGGAGCCTGAGAATGGACATAGGCTACTTTTTAACCGACTTCAAAAAAGGAGGAGTTCCACGCGGACGAAATCGCGGGCGGGCCGCTAGTATAGTATAAAACAAAGTCGCTGTCTGTCTGTCCCTATATTTGCTTAAACCCCGCCGCATATGCCACGTACATTACACGTGAGAGCAAATGCGGAGTTTGCTACTGCGCCTTAGGTTTTTAAATACTGCCACTCGCACACGGCTCGTGACACCCGATGCGAGTGTGGGCATTATGCGGTGAGGTTAAATCTTTAAAACTGCGCAACGTATTTTGAAGCGGTTTTTGTAATAGATATAGTGATTCGAGAGGAAGGTTTATAGCCTAAGCAAAGCCGGGGCTGGTAGCTAGTGGTTGAACCTGGTACATTAGGGCGAGGGTTCGACGCGTTTCCAAAGGCTATTTTTGGAAAAAAGAAATCAAGCTGGTACGATTAAAAAATATATATTTACGCGTCGACTTGAAAAGCTCCTCCATTTTTTTCGTTTCGAAAAACATTCAACGTTAAAATTATTCATTACGTTAAAAAGTTAAATATTATACCCAATGAGATTTACCTATACGTAGCCAAATTTTGCTATGTCTGTTTATGTGCTAAATTTTATTGTGTCGCGTAGGTGTCAAAAATTACTGTTAAATAAAGTATACCTACTTACGATTAAAATTATATACTGATGGTAACATTATTTTCTACTTAACAATTTATTTCAGAAAGTACTAAATCTATTGCCACGACAAGAATTAACGGGGCACTGTTTTTTAAATGAAGACAATAAGTTAGAAAAAGTATATGGTTCCTAATATTTTAAGCTATAGGTACAGTTCACATATCACAGAAATATATCTCTAAAGTATTCAGTCTAATAAAAAATAAGCTTACTTAAGTATGGTCTGTGTTGCGAATTGTAAAACGCGAGAGCTTTAGTAACAGAGTCTAACATTTTAATGACCGATGTTGTAATGACAAGTGACAGAGGCCATATTGTTATACTAGCTTCTGCCCGCGACTTCGTCCGCGTTGAACACCTCTTTTTTTGCAGTCGGTTAAAAAGTAGCCTATGTCCTTTCTCAGGCTCCAGACTTTCTATGCACCCAATTTAATTTAAATCGGTCCAGTAGTTTTAGCGTGAAAGCGTAACAGACAGACAGACAGACAGAGTTACTTTCGCATTTATAATATTAGTAAGGATTAGTAAGGATATGTCACTTGTATAATGAACCTTTTGGTTTCTCTGTAAGTTCTAACGGCGTAACCGTCATATTAATACGCACGCACTGTTCAGTGTTTAATTTATTTATAAATAAATAATAATCTTATCAATGTTTATGTTTAAATTGGATTCACACAAACGTGACTGCCACGCGTTTCGCTACTTTCGTCTTGTTCCACTTAACATTACGATTTGATATAGATATTTTACGTATTTTTCGTCTAGCTTTAGACTAGCTTTTGCCCGCGTGGAATTAGTAATTACGGGAAGTAAAAGTAGCCCATGTCCTTTCTCAGGCTCAAGACTGTATAATTTCATTTAAATCGGTTCGGTAGTTTTGTTTCGTGAATTCGAGACAAAGTTACTTTCGCATTTATAATATTAGTTAGGATATGTTATATAGAATAAAATACCAATATTTCGTATAGAATAGCGTTCAGAACATAACTGTAAATAAATTTAAATTTCAATCATTAACTGGGCGGCATATATTATATGCGAATTGTTTAGTTATTTTTACATTACCTATATTTCACTTCATAATTAATATAACGGCTTCTTTTGTAATGTCCAAGTAACGTATTTGCAACTTTTTGAGTACACAAAAACATCGTTTCACCTCCAAATACTTAAATAAATTATCTACAGAATAAGCTGTTGTGTAATATTATTACCTGTTACTGAAATCTATATATATAAAAGAAAGTCGTGTTAGTTACACCGTTTATAACTCGAGAACGGCTGAACAGATTTGGCTGAAAATTGCTGGGGATGTAGCTCAGAGCCAGGAGAAGGACATAGGATACTTTTTATCACGTTCCAGTGAAAAAAAAAGAAAAAAATATTAAGCTGATTTGTTAAAAATATTATAACAAAACGCAACAATGACAACTGTCAAATCGACATTGCCGGGCGGGACGAAGTCTGCCAGGACCACTAGTTACAAATAAGTTACCTTGCATTTATTAAGACATCGTGAAACAGTCAGTATATGTCCTCCTATCACACTTAGTACAAATGATGACACTCCGAGATTGAGTCGACAAAATCTCGCCTCTCGTATCGATCGTGGTCGAGTTTCACTCTCCGATCGATCCGATCGAGGCGAGGTTCTCCCGACAATGATTCGTCAAGCTTTGATCTTATCTGATTAACTCATTCATAAATAACACACGAAGCAGTAGTGACAATTTTTGTTGATAATATTTTTTTTTTAGCACGCAATGCGGTTCTACCGCTACGGGCACGACTCCCACGGTAGCGTCGTCGGTAGGCGCGGACGGGGCGCCGTCGTTGGCCGAGGCGTGTTCGGACGGCGATGTGGGTACTGTCCGCAAACTCCTCACCGAGGGACGCTCCGTACACGAGACGACGGAGGAAGGCGAGTCCCTCCTGTCCCTCGCCTGCTCGGCGGGCTACTACGAGCTCGCTCAGGTGTTGCTCGCGATGCACGCCAGCGTCGAGGATCGCGGTATCAAGGTGGGTTTTGTTAAATTGAAGTTATATAGAACCTTGTGTTATAATAATTTCTGATGCCTTCGCGGTTATTACACATTGGAATGAAGCAACTATTAACGGATTTAACTCCCGTATTTTTATTTTATTTGCTGACGTTTCGGAGGCTTTACAGATTTCATAATCGTAGCACGACTGAGCTGACAATAGTCTAACGCTAAAGTCAATAAACCTTGTGTTTTTGAATAAGTTGTAGAATTTGAATGTGAAAGGTACAGCTTACAGATCGAAATGGACCAAGCTTCTGTCCGCTACTTCGTCTGCGCACGATGACCACTTTACTCAAGAAGATATAGGCTATATTCTGATGTATAAGCTATATTACTGTAAAGTTTCATCAAAATACATTCGGTAGTTTTTGAAGAAGTAACAAACTTTCGCTTTTGTATTAGTGTGATGATCTCCAGGATTTTTTAATCCGATAGAATAATAAGATATCATACATAGAGAACACTTATTTATAAACACAAACTGACGCTTATTAATAGTAATGAGTGAAATAGCTCATTTTGTTTTCTCACCAGTATTTATAATACACCGTTAATTATCGTAAACATATTCTAATTATGGTTAATTTTAGAAATACACCTTGTGTATACGTCATGTAATCAATCACATGTCATGAAACACCTTAATCGCAGAGAACCGTGAAATTTAATGATTTTTTTTGCATCTGTGACCGATTAAGTCTAGCTGTAGTTGTATTTTATCAGTGACGTAGGAACGCCTTATCTGTGACGTAAACGTACTTTCTCATTGTCACAGTCAAACGTGACAAGTAGAAAATGTCACGGTTCATGACATGAATACGTCTTAAAAATTGTGTATAAAAACCTAGTTTCACCAACATTTTTTTGATAAAATTGCTTAAGTCAATAAAACCAGGATAAGTGTTATTATTAATCATCGTTATTTACCGAAATCGTTTTTTACAGTAACTTAGTAGTTAAACTTCCTAGTATCACAATTCGATATTTTTTTCTATTGTCGATTCTCTAGAAAATATCTTCATACTTTTTCTATGTTCATTAATAATGCTATGATAAATTATTCGTGCTACGAATATGGGAACTGTAAAGTCTTCAAAAGGTCAGCAAATAAAATATAATATGCGAGATAAATCCGCTGTAATTGTTTTATTCCAATGTGTAATAACTGCAAAGGCATCAGAAATTAATCATTTCTCTATTGTCTATTCTTTGAAAATTATTTTCATAACAATAATTATGTTTCCTATGTTCTTTAATAATCGTACGATATTTTTCCCCAGGGCGACTGCACCCCCCTCATGGAGGCGGCGAGCGCCGGTCACGTGGACATAGTCCGCCTGTTGATAGCGCACGGCGCCGACGTGAACGCCGTGTCGGGCTCCGGCAACACCCCCCTCATGTACGCCTGCGCCGGCGGGCACGAGGACTGCGTGTCAGCGTTGCTGGAAAACGGTGCCAACGTCGAGGACCACAACGAGAATGGACACACGCCGCTCATGGAGGTGAGACTGGCTTTACTAACTATACAGCTTTAATCATTTGTGTTTCTACGTTAAAAGTACACCTTAAGTCAATGTGTGTAGGTGCATTATTCATTTTTAGAAATTTATGACTTGTGTACTCGTGTATGTTCTTAACTTAGTTATTTAAATACGTTTGTTGCAAATGTAGCTTACAAATATAATTTAGAAGTGACTGATTTTAAAGAATCTTAGAGTAAATTTAAATAGGTAGTCGTTCAATCACATAAAAGTCATTCTGTAAATTTAGCAGTTGTTCAGTAAGTATTAATCATTATAAATCAATTCATTTACATTACATTAGTCATTTAAAATTCAAATTCGTTACAAAACGCATTAATGATTAATAACCTTATCAGTATAAAAGTTTTTGTCAATTAGAAATTTAAATAACCTAGGTATGTATTCATTCAAGGATCTCACGGTGTTTAAATGTATACATACATCTTTTCTGATACTCCGCCCACCTGAGTGACCACATATTAAACAAAAGACTAGTTTCACTTGTTATTTTGTAACTATATTAAATTACTTTGTTCTTTTGTTCAGGCGGCGTCGGCGGGGCACGTGGGCGTGGCTAAGATCCTTCTCAAACACGGCGCCGGCATCAATACGCACTCCAACGAATTCAAAGAATCAGCCCTCACGCTCGCCTGCTATAAAGGTACGTACAGCCTGCTATATTTTATTAATTGCTATACTTGTTCTTATACAAAAGTGACAATTTTTTGTCACAGCCTCTGGTATTTAGATGTATTTACCTACTCTAAGGATGTTTATGTAACTTTTATTCGATCACACAAATGTATCTACTCTCAAACTAAGTAAACCTTGTACTATCGGTATTTATGCTATACTGTAGCGCTAAGCGCAAAGGCGATATCTCAAAAAGAAGTTATTTTATGGCATTGGAAAATTATATTATTAATTATATAAAAAAAAAATACCCATCCAATGGATAATTTTCTCCAAACCTGCATTTACTAAGATACCGCTTTTGCCCTTATAACAGTACAATTTTATTCCAATGTAAAATAACAGCGCCTGCGTATGTTTAGTATTTCATATTTATCTAGTATAATGTCCCTTATAGTATTTTGTTTTTAGTAGGTAAATGTTTGCGACGAACTATATTTTTTCTCTATGACTCTTAAGGTAGTGATTGCCTCAAATCAGCAAGGTATTAAGTTCGCCTTTTGTGCACTTACTTCCTTCTAAACTTTGTCCAATGAGCGTATAAATAAATATCTGATATAATGTCCTCCAGGTCACCTGGACATGGTCCGGTTCCTGCTGGCGGCGGGCGCGGACCGCGAGCACAAGACGGACGAGATGCACACCGCGCTCATGGAGGCCAGCATGGACGGACACGTCGAGGTCGCGCGGCTGCTGCTCGACTCCGGCGCACAGGTCAGTGCCGTGAGTCCGCCTGCTGCCTTCCCCGCACACAGCGCACACAAGCACACACAGCACACGGCGCACACGGCGCACACACAGCACACACAGCACACAGCTCACACAGCGCACACAGCTCACATAGCGCACACAGCACACACAGCGCACAGCACACACAGCGCACACGGCGCACAGCACACACAGCGCACACAGCTCACACAGCGCACACAGCGCACGAGTTCTATATGAGTTGTTAAAATATCCTTCGAGGATAAGTTCGACATGTCAGAGTATCACGCTAGAAAGGCTGGATCTATTTCGCTAATTCTTTTTTGTTGTTTGTTATGGACTAGGAATAGATTGTTATGTAAATAAAAGTTACGCAAAAATTCGAAAATTTTAGAGAACTGCTTAAATATTAACGTAGCACCATCTCAATGATAATTATCAAATCGATTGGTTAATGCAGCGCTGCTTTGCCGGGCAGAAATACATCTGCCGTGATCACTAGTATTCTGTAAATGTATTTATTATCTTCTTATTTGCAACTAGCGGCCCGTCCCGGCTTCGCACGGGGGGACTTAAGATTTTTTTCCCCCGTTTTTGAAACATTTTCGGTTACTGCTCCGCAACTATAAGACCTAGCGTGATATTATATAGCCTATGTTACTCAGAGTGAACGTAGCTTCCCAACAGTGAAAGAATTATTAAAATCGGTCCAGTAGTTTTTCAGCCTATTCATTACAAACATACACACACACAAAAATACAAATCTTTCCTCTTTATAATATTAGTATAGATAGGGTTGACATATATACGTACATAGGTTGCATAAGGATGTTAATTCATATTAATAATACAGCTTAATTGGAACTCGTGCGCTGGGTTGACAAGAACTTATCGTGAATCGACTTAGAGATAAAGTGTAAATAAAATTCTGACGAACCGCTTTGAAAATACTGTAGCTGGCGGTACTTAGCCCACTAACCTTATATATCTCCAAACTCGATCAGTACTCACTCGTATATTATGTCCAGGTGAACATGCCGACGGACAGCTTCGAGTCGCCCCTGACGCTGGCGGCGTGCGGCGGCCACGTGGACCTCGCCAACCTGCTGCTGGAGCGCGGCGCCAGCATCGAGGAGGTCAACGACGAGGGCTACACCCCCCTCATGGAGGCCGCGCGGGAAGGTACCGACACTATCAATAGTGTATTTAGTAGTTAGACAGGTTACTTACATACGCCGTTTCACTTGTAAAGCCATTACATAAGCTTTGGAACACTTTTGTGCGCCTAGTAACACATATACCCGAATATACCGGTGTTTTTATATCAATAGTACTCACAAATTACAAGAGGACCTTACACTGTTATGCCTAACATTAAAAAATTGAGCAAAATCAAATACATAGTTATTTTCGGGCTTAAACGATTGGAATCAAAACACTATAGCGGATTTAACTCGCGTATTGTATAATGTGTAATAACGTGAAGGTATACAGATATTATTAGTAGATGATTAGACGATGTTTTCATGCTAGAAATAGTGCAAATAGCCTACCAACCTTTCTCGAGTAATTTCAATTGAACACTGTAATTTTTGATAATAATTATATTGCGATTACTATCGACAGGAAATTTCTCTTTAAACAAGGTCATAATATGAAGCAGGTTATTGATATGTAATTGTCCCCGCAGGTCACGAGGAGATGGTAGCGCTGCTGCTGGCGCAGGGCGCTGCGATCAACGCGCAGACCGACGAGACGCAGGAGACGGCGCTCACGCTCGCCTGCTGCGGGGGCTTCCTAGAGGTCAGTGACATGTGTACAATGTCTCTAGTCACACTAACGTCTAATATTATGAAGGCGAAAGTTTGTAAGTAGGGATGGATGGGTGTTTGTTTCCATTTTACATATAAACTACTGATTTTGATGAAACTTTACTATATTTTATAACGATTAGGGCGAGTGTCTTTGTGGACAGGGGGATTGTTCCCTTTAACCACTAAATCAATTTCATTAAAGTCTCAAGAAAGATCTGTATGTAGAGTTTTTTTTTTTATTAACTACAATCTATCAATCGAAATTCGATTAATTTTTTTTTTTTTGGTTCATTAGCATTAGTTTTTATAGCAAAAAAAATCGCATATAAACAAAAGTACAAAGACCGAATTGAAAGGAGTAGACAAATTCGAAAACCTGTCAGTCGATTCTCATAGTGTAATGGTTAGCACGCTGCCGCTAGTAATGGCACATAAGCGTCGGTTCGAATCCCACTGGGGGTCTAAGATTTTTTCTACTCTTGTCTTAGTACAAAATATCATTATAATTAAAGTTTTTTTTATTATTCTAGGTGGCAGAGTTCCTAATCAAGGCCGGCGCTGACGTCGAGCTCGGTGCGTCCACGCCGCTGATGGAGGCCAGCCAAGAAGGACACTTGGAGCTTGTGCGGTGAGTTATAAACCTAGCTTTCGATCATCAGTATTTAACAGTAGTAATATATTAAAGACAAATTTATATTTTTCGTTTTGCCGTTGTTAGACACAAGAGAGATGGATGGAAAAACACCCTTATTTAAAAGAAAAACTGCCTACGTCAATATTATTTTTACATTATCCACGATAACGTTCGTGTTTGGATGCGACTATGATATCATTAGCAGAAAAACAGAGATATACAAAACATAACAAAATCTATACCGCATATATTATTTTTATGTCTCTTACGACGTGCGTTCCACTTATAACATTCGCCTACATCGCGTTTTTACTTTATTGGAACGGCAATTTCAGCGGTAGTTGTCGATAAGTGTGTAATACACTCCCTTGATTATTAATAATAATTATTATTATAATATAATACGGTCAGGTACCTCCTGAACGCGGGCGCGGACGTGCACGCGCAGACGCAGACGGGCGACACGGCGCTCACGTACGCCTGCGAGAACGGACACACCGACGTGGCCGACCTGCTGCTGCGCGCCGCCGCGCTGCTCGAGCACGAGAGCGAGGGCGGCCGCACGCCGCTCATGAAGGCCTGTCGCGCGGGGCACGTGTGCACCGTGCAGTTCCTCGTCGGCAAGGTAACACCACCACTACCACTCCGCACTCTGCTCCGTAGGATATAAGGGCTATGATTACGTGTTATGATGCTCGGTTCCTCGTTGGCAAGGGAATACACCGCAGTTACTGGTTCATAGGACACGAGGGCTAAGTTTACGTGTTATGATGCCCCCGATGCGTTCTTTTTGAGCGTGAGGTATGTATGTTAAGTTATGTTGGAAGGTGAAAAATCTATAATAAATTGAATGTTTCTGTTTTGTTACTTACGATTACTTTCCAATATATCGAGACAGCTCAAAATGCAAGATATATTTTATATCAAAAACCGTAACAATACAATGATCGATTTATACGACTAAAATGGATTTAACAAACTACATTTTCCATATTCTCAGCCGACTGAGTTGACGAAGTTGTTTTATTCCAATATGTTATAACTGCAAGAGCATCAGAAACTATTATTCTAAATACATATATAGAAAAATCTTAGTTCTAATAATTTCTGATGCCTTCGCGGTTATTACACATTGGAATGAAATAACTATTAACGGATTTAACTCGCGTATTTTTATTTTATTTTATTAGCTGACGTTTCGGATTCTTTACAGTTTCCATAATCGTAGCACGACTGAGCTGACAATAGTCTAACGCTAAATCTTAGTTCTAATTATGTAATTTGGTATCGGCAGGGCGCCGACGTGAACCGCATGACCGCGAACGGCGACCACACGCCGCTGTCGCTGGCGTGCGCCGGCGGGCACGCGGACGTGGTGAAGTTCCTGCTGGCGTGCGACGCCGACCCCTTCCGCAAGCTGAAGGACAACTCCACGACCCTCATCGAGGCGGCCAAGGGCGGCCACACGGCCGTCGTGCAGCTGCTGCTCGACTTCCCCCACTCGGTCATGCTGCCGAGAGGTCAGTCAGGTGAATGACCCTTTGTAGATCTGAAGTGTGGATATGTTTTTGAGTGATCATAAAATTGAGCGAATGAGCTACGTTAACTTAACTTCGTTTTGATGCGACAAGCGACAATATACATGTCGTTCGAATTAATCGAGTTTAAATCTTATTGCAACTTATTTCTTCATTATTCTCGGCTGGAGACCGACGGCGGTCGAAACGACCGTAAAATCACCATTTTAGTTGTATCTGTCGAGTGTGCGGCAGGGGTATTAGATGTCGTATCGCTGTTATCCCTGCCGCACACTCGTGCAGAGGTTAGAGCTGACCGTGTGGCGCTATGTGTCGTGACACAGCTACGTTTGTGTGTTACAGTAGCGGGCGCCGGGTGCGCGGAGGACGTCGGCGGCGGGAGCGGCAGCGGGGGCAGCGGCGGGCTGAGCGCGGCGCAGGCGGCGGCGCTGGGGCTGGCGCACGCGCCGGTGCCGGGCGCCGCCTCCTCCGCCTCCTCCGCCGCCTCCGCCTCGCGCGCGCTGCTGCCCGTCAACCCGGAGTTCGCGCAGGCGCTAGCCGTCTCGGAGAACCCCCAGGACCTCGTCGAGGGATATATTAAAGGTGAGAAAAAGCTTATATGTCAACGGAATACAACTTAATAATTGACAGTACCTTCAATATCATCGAAAATAAAATAATTTATTTTCATATAAAAAATAAATTACGTTTTCGTACATTTTTGGAATAATAATTAAATAGTGAAACACCAGTGAATCTGAATAAGATACCTACTAATGATGTGTATTCTAAAGGGTTGAACGACGGCCGGCGGTTGTACAACCTAAAAAATGCGGCCGGTGCGCCGGCGGGCTCGACGGGAGCGCCGGCGGGAGTGGCGCCGGTGGCGGCGGGAGCGGGAGCGGGCGCGGGCGCGGCGGCGGTGGCGGGAGCGGGCGCGGGGGCGGCGGCGCCGAAGCACAAGTGCGCGCGGAAGCAGCGCGCCGCCTCCGCGCACCCCGACCACCACCTGCCGCCGCCGCCGGACATACTAGACGACGCGGTATGTATTATACTCATCATATCAACCGAAACACCTCTACTCCCACGCCGAGCTCATCCATCTGTACCCAGGGACCTGAGCCAAGTTATATAGAGGGTGTTCCGATTCTCCTATATAGTAGCAACCACCAAGGTGGTCAAATATATCGAAAAGCTCCAATGATATTAAGAAACTAGTGTCTAACCGAAGTTTAGTAACTTTTATGACCATTGACATTTTATTCAACATTTTAATCTCGATAATTAAGGGTTCGGTTTTGGTCGAAAGTATGATCAAACCGTACCTTCGGTTTCGGCAGAAAAACATGTTTTGGCCGGAAACTATAAGAAACGTATACCGGTCTATTTGAGCACCTTGAATATTAGTATTATATCTGATACCTACATACTATAATAGAATAAATTGGTAAGCTTGTTTACTTTCGCTTACAATAGGTACCTGCACTTTGCTTACTTTTTTTTGCTACGTTGAACAGAAACCTTTAATTTTCTTTATTATTTCAATATGCTATTACTGTTGGATATGTGTGAACTATGTTCAAATTTAAAGCTAGTGGAAATTATCACTGGCTTCACTATATTGTCGGAAAATTTCGACATTAGTTTTTGACATATTGTGTAAAGCACTAGTCTCGACTGAGCTCTAGCTATCATGATCCACCAATGAGAGACAACCTACTGTGGGTGAATGTAGGTTCAAATACTACTGGGGTGTTTTGATTATATAATTAATAAATATTGACGATTTCCACTAGTTAATTCAGTCACAGACGAAGCAAATCTTTTGCTGTAGGTGCTAGACATTTTTGTAAACATTATATTATATACGAGGTTGACACTTTGTGCATCATAACTCTATGATTCACGGTTCATGATAAACATCATTGTATAAATACAAATAAAAAACCATGACACTTACCCCTAGCAGGATTCGAACCCACAACCTCCGCATTCGTTATCTCTTGACTATCAAGGGGTTAATTTCATTATTGTATCGTTCTGTTTGTGCTTGCTTGCCCGCGGTGTAGAAAAGCCAAGAGAACCTGGCCAATATGTCCCTACCGCCCGGCTTCACTTGGAAGGACGTTAACAAGAAATTTAAAAACAAAGACAACATTGAAAATAATTTCAATGTAAGTCGAAATTTATTCAGCAATGATCTCTCTCTCCAATCAGTCATTTTTGTTTTGTAGTAAAACTAAATGTAGCAATATCGATTAGAATGTTTGTGGTAATCAGGAGCGTGCATTGCATATAAGTTGATAAATAAAAATGCCTACCCTGATGTGGGTAATTTGCACGCGTCTGATGTTACCTTAAATATTGTTCCACTATGTATAAGATATTGTTGCAGGTCAGTTTATAAAAGCAACTGTAGCATCATCCGTAGATGTTTGGTTGTAGTTTGTAAATAGTTAGTATTCATAGATAATTTGTACTCATCTATAGTCGCTATATATTGTTCTAAAGTGTGCTTTTAACTTTGCGTGATCTCATCAGTAAAGTACTAAAACAGGGGCGTGCATTTCATGTAGTCAAAATGTAAAAAATCCGTAGATTGTCTACCCTGGTTACTCCCCGCGCCTGTACAAACGTAAATTATCCTCCATAATTATCGATATCTACCTTCGTTCGTAAATCGTTGTTATCGTTAAATAAAAAAAAATGGTGATATGAGAAATTGATTTAATTTTAGTACGTCAGATAATAATTTCTGATGTTGACGCGATTATAACACATTAAATAAAAATAAGCGAGATAAATCCTGTATAACGGATTTATCTCGCTTGTCGTTGGTTTACACCAATGTGAAATAACCGCGTCCCCATCGGAACTTTTTATCTAAAGTACAAGATTTCAAACAATTTCTCATATTGCAAAATCTTTCTGTACCGTCAGATGTTTATTTTTTAATTTAATTTACAGAGGGCTGAGGCGCTCGCGAGTCAGCCACGCAACGAATCACTGCCAGAGACTGAAAGAAACCTGCTCGAATTAGCCGATACTTATGGTTAGTATATAAAATTGTTGTACACATAAATCAGACATTTATTTTGATAGTAAATACTCCAGAGAGAAAAAGGTTTACTAATTGGCACCACACACGAAAAGAACGAAATTAAGCCAGTTAAATTAAAAAACAATGGTAAATTTCGGAATAATATCTAATATAATTATAATATACTAGCTGTCCGCCCCGGCTTCGCAGGGATCCCTTTTTTTTATAGCCTATGTCACTCGGGAATAGTGTAGCTTTCCAACAGTGAAATATTTTTTCAAATTGGACTAGTAGTTTCGGAGGCTATTCAATCCAAACAAACCTTTCCTCTTTATAATATTAGTAAAGATAAAAAAAGTCCTAAAGTTTAAGAGACAGTAGTATAAGTATGGTGTGTTGTTGCCAAGGTCCCCCCACGCTCGCCACGTCGGCACTGCACGCACTGGACTTGCAGTTCTGCGCGCAAGGCAAGTTCGCACCGCACTGATCTAACACGACAGCAATGTATCATTAACCAAAAAAAAAATGCATCTGGACTTTGACCTATTGTTAATCTTATAACACAAGATTTAACTCACACTATCTTGTATTGTTGACGCTTTTTTGTTTTGAAAAATGTGCTGTTTGCTTCACGTTTGTTTTTATAATTCGCTTATGTTAAATGGGGGCTACCGCGTGTCTTTCATCAGTTAGATACCTACGCGTCGTGTAGAATGTGGTCCAGCTGTCATGTTCCACCAATCACAGGCCAGTAGCTTGTCTCTGATTGGTAATATTGGAACATGACAGGTAAACCTCATTCTACATTAGCGAATTTAACGAATTCTTGGCGGCGTTCCACATTAAACTGCCATTGTTATAACAGGGAAGGATTTTTATCGATTCTCCATTATTCAAGATTTTGTGTTTTATGGTGTCACTGAACTATCTAAGGAGTTGCCATGTTTTTAATTAATACAACTAACAGAATTATTTCAAAGTTCTTGTCTGCGATAGGTATAAGCTTAAAATTAATATTTCTAAATGTTAATTAATCTCTTAAAGCTGATTGTTTAATTGTCCTTAATAAAAATATTAATGTGAAAACAAATTTACCCCATAACTTTGACACATATACTCCTGCTAGCTTAGTTTAATCCACATTGTCTATATAATATACTAGCGGCCCCGGCAGACGTCGTCCTGCCCGTCCGATTGTTTCGTCAAAGATCTGTCAAAGTCTTCTGTCACTTCTTCATAAGGCTTCATATTTTCCCCGTTTTTTACACATTTTCCACTGTTTCTTCGCTCCTATTGGTCGCAGCGTGATGTTATATAGCCTAAAGCCTTCCTCGATAAATGGTCTATCCAACAAAAAAAGAATTTTTGAATTCGAACCAGTAGTTCCTGAGATTAGCGCGTTCAAACAAACAAACAAACAAACAAACAAACTCTTCAGCTTTATAATATTAGTATAGATAGAGTGTCTTTTCAGTATATATGCACTCTTAGATGATAAACAAGTTCTATATAAGCGATACAAAGAAAGGAACATAATTTATCTGTCACACACCATACACAAAATTTAAAAAATAATCTTAAACAAAATCTAATAACATCGGACATTCTTATGCAACCACTGTACAACCTTTAATAGAACTTTTGTACAGCCTAAGCTTAACTGTATATGTTTGTTGTGTGCAGGCGTGACGACTATCTACCGGCCGACCACGCCGCCCTACCCCCCTCCGGAGCAGCTGTTCCCCGCCCAGCAACTGCCGCCCAACCAACTCCTCAACCAGGTCAGTACATTGTTTATATTAACTGGTAATATTATGTAGTTATTGGAAACCAGTTTAAACTCGTCCAAACTAGCGATCATGATACGCGCTGAGGCCACGCAACGGTTATACGATACATAGAAATGCTACATATGTGGACGCGGCTTACCTGATTATAATTATAATTGGAATAGCAATATATGCTATAGCTAGTGCTTCAGGCCGCGAATTTGTCTGTATAGTATTCGGATAGGTATTTTTATCACACTTTCATTGTAAATTTCACCTCCTTATGAGATGATTTTCACGATGGAAATTATTCTATATCCTTCTTTTGGTATCAAACTTTCTCTTTATTAAGTTTCTTTTTTTTTTTTTTCACATCGTCATCAAGTATGACCCTTATTAACTGGGGGTGGTTTCTACGAACCCATCGAATGTGCTTGATATATATTATACTAGTGACCCGCCCCGGCTTGACGCGGGTGCTATAAATCTTCCATTTGAATCACTACCTATCTATGAAAAAACCGCTTTATAATCCGTTGCATAGTTTTAAAGATTTAAGCATACATAGTGACGAACAGAGAGCGACATCGACTTAGTTTTATACTATGTAGTGATTTTTAATTTTCCCTTTGCTGAATTAGAACCTGCAACCTTTGTAGTAAGGGTTAATAACCGCTAAGCTATTCTGCGACCTCCGCTGATATTTCTAGACCTCTATACAAGACCGGCCCCGCGCGAAGCCCTCTCGCAAGTGCACTAAATTCGGATGCAAGTTTCGTGTGGAGGCTCTGAAGCGATTAGGACAGCAAATTGTCCAAGTAGGTGTGATCGCCGATGGACCTATTTCACAAACGTGACATTTAACAATGACAGACTACGCGACAGATATGTTGTAGTCGTCGAAGTGCTCAAACTTATTTACGACTCTATTGTCAAATGCGTTAGAGTGTGTTTTGGTTTGGCCGTTACGTATATTAAATTAAAAGATTTGATTTTTTAACTTGATTGTCATTGTTTTATGAAATAGACTCTGTCTAAGATCGCGTGGTTAACATCAGTATGATGAACTGCAGATTTAGTTTATAATAAATAATCTAGGTTAGTGTAGCCCTAAGTAGCATATAATTATGTAGTTAGATAATATTTTTTGACACGTAAGTAAATTACATATAATAAAAAATATAGATATGATGTAAAAACGTATATTTGGTTAAACAATAGAACAAGAAAAGAAAATACGAAGACTTACTGTGTCGACTTAATGTAGTAGTAATAAGTACGAAGATTAATTAAAATTTTAGATATATGCAAGTAGAAGTAGTATATCGCTGCTTCTCTGGAATAGTGTCACAACTCGAAATGTGTTACCATTCTGAATTGAAATTTATATGTGACGGTTCACAGTCTTAAATGGAGTAACAAATTATTTCGAGTTTTGACACTATTCTAGAAAAGCAGCGATATATGTATTTTTATAAGAAGATGGAGACTGTAATATATAATTATATTATTATAGTGTTTTAAACGCCCATGAAATGTTCTGGTCTTTACAGTTATTAGAGTTAGTATATCAAATTCAATCTTTTTTTTTTAATCTGTGTATGAGGAAACATAAATGATGTCATTATTAATGTTTCCTCATACTCAGATATTTTTTAAAAAAAAATTTGCACTAGTGACGTTATTGCAGAGTAGGTGCGATATACTCTAATGTTGATTTACATAAGTGACGTCTGAAACTTTAACCTTATTTGCTGGAAAAAGTTGATATTGCCATTCTCAAATATGTATATGTTTTATACAGCACCAACTGCAAGAACTGCAACAACAGCAGTTACAACAGTTGGCCGCGCAACAACAGCAAGTGCAGCAACAACAAGCGCAGCAGCAGCAACAACAACAACAAAAGAAAACAGCCCAGCAACAAACGCCTACGCAGCAACAATCCCAACAACAGTTTGCGCAAGACTTGCAGCAGAGGCCCGAAGGATTCGTTCCTCAGGTAAAAAACATAGGGCGATTTAATGATACTCTAAGCTTGAACCGAGCAAGCAACATTATAACATGCATTATTTTTTATTCATTAAAAACTTCGTATCGCCTAACAGTGGATAAATGTCGTGTTACATAATATATAAACCAGTTTATGCATTTCCTTATTTATCTCAAGAATTCACACATTCTGAATTCTGCTTAGTTGTTTCATTTTGCTTAGTTGTTTTATTGTATACTAGCGGTCCCGGCAGACGTCATCCTGCCCGTTCGAAATTCAAATTAGGTAACTTTAGTTAGACAACGTTTGTATGGGAAAAGAAAAGGGCTGTTTTTAGAGTTTTCCCGGCAAATTATTCGATTTTTTCTCGCCGTAAGAACCATCCTTGGACATCAACGAACATTTAAAAAAAAAATTTGGCCAAATTGGTCCAGGCGTTGTCGAGTTATGCGCTTACCAACACATTTTGCGATTCATTTTTATATATGGTCCGTGTTTAGCATTAGTGTTTCAACCCACACCAAGCTAGTTTTGAGATATCGGCGCTTAAAGTCTTTTGAGAACATTCTTCTTTTTCCGCTTATTTTAAGCAAAAAAATATTGTTATGTGGTATCATTTTTTTTGTTGAAGTGCATAGATTAAGGATATAAATGTATTTATTACAATAAATTCATAATTAAATAGAAAATGCAGAAAAATGGTTAATGCTTATCGGCTATAAGGTTTATTACATTTAGCATTTATGTGCTAAGCCACATAACACTATGCAAAATTCTAATTTGTTCTTTTATAATGAATATATTTTACACTATTTTTTTGAAAATGTAAAATAATAAACAACTAACGTATTAAAACTTTAATGTAAGTACTTATTTATTTAGTTTTTATTGGTATAACATGTTTTAAATAACATTACAAGTTCTGCTAAAAATGAGAAATAGGTACCTACAACAAGTTAACACTTATATTATTTCAATTACTTAAAAGCTCAACCAAATTGATTTATTATTATTATTTTATCATATTGAATTAAACCAATAATATATACTTCCGTACCTAAAAAGTTAATAAACCACCTAAATACCATTTTTCGAAGAGTTGATAAATTGTGGCGACAATTCGTACATTCTATAATATTATTGTGTGTAATATTCTAATTTTTATCACACACGTTCAAATCTAATGATGTATATTATAAAAAAATATCGGGTAAGTTAGACTCGCGCACCAAGGGTTCCGTACTATAAATAACCTGTAGGTAAGTATATATATTTTAATGATGTCATTAAAATGTATGGTTTTCGTATTTTTTTCTTTATCCGTGCTATATGACGTTACCTCGGACCTACTAAATTAATTCAAGATCCTGAGTTCACGAAGAGTACCCTATAGGTATTGATTCCCTAGCGAGTGTTGAAAACTTTTGTCAGACGCGGCATAAACGGCGGTTCTTTTGATTGCGTTGGCGATTTTTTTGTGATTATGTTACAATTTCAAGGGACGGTAGTCCTGAGTATTTGATATTACTATGAATTTTAGTTTGATACCTACCTCCACGCGTTACTGAGGTAAAGGATCACACAGACAATAAAGTAATCCTGTAAGGGTTATTTTTTTTTCCTTTTAAGATACGTAACCCTAAAATATTTTATTTAATATGATAAAAATAATAATAATATAAAAATAAGTTGGATAATATTTTTAAGTACTTAATTGAAATAGTATTTAAGTGTTAACTTGTACCTATTTCTCATTTTTAGCAGAACTTATAATGTTATTTGATACATGTTATACAACAATAAAAACTTTAAATAAATAAGTACTTACATTAAAGTTTTAATGCGTTAGTTGTTTATTTTATTACATTTTCTAAAAATTAGTGCATAATATGTATAGATACTTACCTATTCGTTTTAAAACAACAAATTAGAATTTTGCATTAATGTGTTAGGTATGTGGCTTAACACATTAATGCAAAAATACAAATCTGACATGGGAAATAAGCAATAATGTGTTATATGTGGCTTAACACATTAATGCAAAAATACAAATCTGACATAGGAAAAAAGCAATAACCAATTTTGTGCTCTAGAATATTCTACGATTTTTTTTTAACAAAATGGATTGCACTGCCGTATTCCTCATGATCTATTTAATAAAACTGCATTCATAACTCAAAACTCGATTTTTTGTGGGTTGACACACGAACGTTAAACACGGTCCATATAAGACATTTGCGATTCATTTTTATATATAAGATAAATGATTTCGTCAGTGGATCGATGACGGGTCCGGCGTGGGCGTGGAGGAGGCGCGCGAGCTGGGCGCGGTGCTCGCCTACCTGCAGCGGGAGGTGCCCTCCCTCGTCGCGCTGCCGCCCAACGAGCTGCGGTCACTCGTGCTACAGGTACACACACACACTCACACAGACACATTATACCCCTGCCACACGCTCGTGTAGTGCCGAGGAATGGAGGCGGAGCATCCCTGTGGCCACTACTCGTCATGCTTCTCTTTACGTTGGGCCATTATAGTAAGATGTAGCCAAAGGCGGCAACTGGCTGAGGCTTTGTACCTTATACACGCCTTTTGTAAATTGCCGAGGAGTTAATTTTTCTGGTTGATACTATTTGTGGGTCTTTTAACCTTTACTTAAGTAATTAATGTTGGTAACAATTAACATATTATTCAATACCTACTGTAGGACGGCGTTGCTTACCGATAAATTGACTAATCATTGGAGTTAAAAAATGTGAATAGGACCCTGGGAGAATAAGACCTTTAAGGCATCCGTGGCATCTTATTAATAGTATTAATATTATGGTATTAGTGGCATTGGTTCATTGCTGATCAAGAGCTCTCTTCCTTTACTGAGCGTTTTACTGTGTCAGGTGATGCAGCAGAAGTCCCACGAGATATTCTCGTCCAAGTGCCTCGAGTCGTCGCCGGCGGGCGGCGCGGGGGCTGCGAGCTCGGGGGCGGGCGGCGCGGGGGCCGCGGGTGCTCTCGGGGGCGCGGAAGGCGCGGAGCGAGGGGCGCGGCAGCTGATCGCCGTCGCGGAGGAGGCGCTCGCGGCCGACTGGCACCACCACCACCACCACGGCGACCACCAGGTATGCACCACTACTTGATATTACGAGTACCACGGTGAAGTTAAATACAGTGCTGCTTAGCCATGGATGTTTGTTAAAATTTTCAATTATGTGACTCGACCAAGATAAATACAATGGAACATTTAATTGAAACGTTAGCAGAAATCGATCAAGTCAATCGGTTAGCTGTTTTAATCAAATGTGTAGGTAATATTTCACAAGCGTTATTTTTCTCGGTTTCTTCGCTCATTACATGTTCTGTAAAATATAATTGTACGATTCCTATTAATATGAGCAATTAATTTATATGTAATATATTTAAGTTTGTATAAGTATATTAGAGGATTAAATCTCAAGAACGACACAACTAAATTTTACAAAAAATTAAAGAGATACCTTAACCATATTATTAAAATAGATTTTATCAGATAATTAATCGAAATTTGAAGCCAAATCCAAACATTACCGTGTCATATTTTTTTCTGACTATCTTTTAATGTAATTATGAATGTGTGGCAGGTGAACAACGGCTTCCAGTACCGCGTGCGCGGCATCTCGCCGATGGAGCCGCAGCCGGAGGACGGGTGCGAGCCGCAGTTCGCGCTGCCGCCGCACCACCCCGCGCACGCGACCCCCGCCGACGAGTACCGGTGAGACACACACACAAACAAACATATGCACATACTGCCATGAACCTGCATCATGTATATATGTGTGTGTTTATGCATGCATCATGTATAAAAATTCAAATTTGTTAATCAAGATAAAACACATCTCTCTCCGAGCGTTTTAAAAGTTCACTCTCTATACGAAGCTTAAAATTTTTAAATAGCTTTTATATAATTTTAAACCGGCAATGTAAATATATAAATTATCATAATTATTATAATATCATTGCTCTAAAATCTCTATTGAAAATATGTAATACTTTCCATTTCTTTTTATATGAAACCGTCTGTAATCTTTGTTTCCTCCATATAGGATAATTACAATCAGCTATTATAAGAAAGAATCTAGCTAAAGTCGTATGTGTAATTACTCAGTTCGGCGACTTTCGCACCTCCCCACACGCCGGCAACGGCGGCGGCGGGAGTGACGTCAGCGACGGGGGCGGGGGGAGTGGGGGGCGCGGCGCCGGCGCAGGCCGCGCAGCACGGCAGCAAGCGCGAGCAGAGCGCACCCGCCACCGGACAACTCAAGAAAAAGGTTAATATTGATCTCACTACTGTTACGAGAAGTTAATGTGATAATCAAATTTATCATTTTGTCCATTTATCTCGATTGTAATAGTTATCTAGGGTTATGTTAAAGTGTTTTTCAATGTAGCTGTATTTGAGATAAAAATAATATTTATGCGCCATTTACGAAAAATATAATAGAATCGAGTTTAGCCAATCAATATGTGTCATGTAACTTATGAAAGATTGTAGACGTAACTCAAGTGCTAAGTTTTTCTAGAATAGTAAAAGTAAAATAAATTGACTAATAAAAATAATGTGATCCAGGGTCGTTTCGGTGGCGCCCGGGGCGCGGGCGCGGGGGCGGGGGCTCGCGGGGCCGGCGGGGGCGCGGGCGCGGGCGCGGGGTGCGGCGCGGCGGAGGCGGCGGGCTGCGGGCCCGGCACGCCGCCGCAGCCCGCGCCGGCCGCCTACAGCGCCATGGACGTGGACGGCGAGACCGACTCCAACCACGACACCGCGCTCACGCTCGCCTGCGCCGGCGGACACGAGGACCTCGTCGAGCTGCTGCTGTCGCGCGGCGCCGACATCGAGCACCGGGACAAGAAGGTAGATACCGACTAGTACTCGCGTGACGTCACCGGCGGCTAAATGATTGGTTCTTATTCACGTGACACCGGCTAGAATCGAACTAGTGGTACTTAATCATTGGTTCGATGGTGACATCGAGCACCGGGACAAGAAGGTATATATCGCACCATGATGCATACTCTATGCCCATCGCGACTAGTACACGCGTGACGTCAGCGGCGGCTAAACCATTGGATCTTATTCAAGTGACACCGTCAGAGTCGAAACGGTGGTACTTGATCAATCAAAAAGGTAAATGATACATTGTACCTATCGCGTCTAGTACTCGCTCGGCAACACGTGACGTCACCGGAGGCTAAACCATTGGTCCTTATTCACGTAACGCCTCCAGAGTCCAAGCGATAGCGCTTGAATCATTGGTCTCTGGAAGCAAATGCGTTGCATTTCTTATAGATGTCAATATACGAAGCACCTCTACATTTATTTAATCTTTATTGCACGAAAGGCGGACGTAATGCCACGCTGCATTCTCCATCAATCAACCTTTAAAGTATACAGATAGCATGTCACAACTTACAATCTCACCATATAACCTTTCAATTGCAGGGCTTCACCCCCCTAATTCTCGCTGCGACGGCGGGTCACGAGAAAATAGTCGAAATCCTTCTCAACCACGGCGCCGACATAGAGGCGCAGTCGGAGCGCACCAAGGACACGCCGCTCTCGCTCGCGTGCAGCGGCGGCCGGTACGAGGTCGTCGAGCTCATCCTCAGCCGCGGCGCCAACAAGGAGCACCGGAACGTGTCCGACTACACGCCGCTGTCGCTCGCCGCGTCCGGCGGCTACGTCAATATCATCAGGCTGCTGTTACATCATCAGGTTTGTGTGCTTTGTTAAGGTCGGGGATGGAAGGTCATTGAACTCTTTGAATGTGTGAAATTTGGCTAGATTCTTATTTAGTTTGTTCATAATTCAGTTACGAAGATACACGTTCATGTAGGTACATTCATTGTGTAGATATAGTATCCTTTAAGATATACAGCTTAACATTTTGACATATACAATGTTATTGATAGCTGTGTATTCAGACAGTGATGGATTTATAGAATGGATTTTTAAGTTAAACTCTGTATGCAAGTCTTGTTCATATATTGTCAGTGGTCATGTTATTGTTAATTTTAGCATCAGTTAAAGTTGTTTTGTTTAATTATTAATTTATTTAAACTCTTGATTACAAGTAACCACGGGTCAACCATCATCCTTACTAATATTATAAATGCGAAAGTAACTCTGTCTGTCTGTCTGTCTGTTACGCTTTTACGCTAAAACTACTGGGCCGATTTAAATGAAATTTGGTACAAAGAAAGTCTGGAGCCTGAGAAAGAACATAGGCTACTTTTTAACCGCCTACAAAAAAGGAGGAGTTCCACGCGGACGAAGTCGCGGGCAGAAGCTAGTATTATATATTTTATGTCATAACAGGCGGAGATCAACTCTCGCACGGGTTCTAAACTCGGCATCTCCCCGCTGATGCTGGCGGCGATGAACGGGCACACGGCGGCGGTGAGGCTGCTCCTCGACTGCGGCTCGGACATCAACGCGCAGATAGAGACCAACAGGAACACGGCGCTCACGCTCGCATGCTTCCAAGGTACTTGATTACTGTTAGATTATAAAAAAGGATACAACTCGATTTTAAGGCGTTTTAAAAACTTTAAGGCTAAAAATGCGAGCTAATGATCGAGAGAGATTTCTTTTTAGCTATAAGATCGTTAATTTTACCTAATTTTGCATATATTCTTATTATACCTACAGATAAATAGTATTCCCATCATATTATAGACCTAGTGTTTGATTTGACAGCTTAGTATTGTACCTTTAATCAACGATAACTTGAGTATCGTGGATCTGATCTTCATGAAATTAAAAGTAGATGGACTTTATACCTTTTTTAAGTTTATACATGAACTAAATTGGGCGCAAGGATTTACTTTGTTGTTAAAAAAATACATAAGTCACTGTTTCGGAGCGAACAACGGTTCAAGGGTTCATATTTGATCCACTAAATAACATGATTGTGCAATAAATGATTACTGATTACTCAGGGCCCCGGGACCTTCTGCATTATAACGCAATAAACATAATATTAAGTAACCCTATATATTGAAATTCCATTCTATAACATACAATTTTCCAACACAGGTCGTCACGAAGTGGTATCCCTGCTGTTAGACCGCAAGGCGAACGTGGAGCACCGCGCTAAGACCGGGCTCACGCCGCTCATGGAGGCCGCCAGCGGGGGCTACGTGGAGGTGGGCCGGGTGCTCCTCGACAAGGGGGCTGACGTGAACGCCCCGCCCGTGCCCTCCTCCCGGGACACCGCCCTCACCATAGCCGCCGACAAGGGACACACGAAGTTCGTCGAGCTACTGTTGCAGCGGTGAGTGAAATAAAGAACTGTCCCTACTCTTAGCTTAAGACTGTAATACTGTAAAATTGTATTTGATAAATAAATAAATATAATGACTAAAATATTATTTTAAAATGTTTAAGATTTTTTTCTTAACAATGCCATGTTATTTGGCTGAGTTAGGTTGACAAATGTAACTTTTATTTATTTTTATTTACACTTTATTGCACAATAAAAAACAAATGTACAAAAGGCGGACTTAATGCCATACGGAATTCTCTACCAGGCGACCTTTATAAGTAACTTCTAAATTCTTAAGTTTGTTTATGCCGGTGTGACGTCACACAACCGCTAGATCGTGTTTTAGCAAAAAGAAGTACCGGTCAAGCGTCTATTTATTTAGCATGTATACTAACGTGATATGTTCTTCAACAGACGAGCGGCGGTGGAGGTGAAGAACAAGAAAGGCAACTCGCCGCTGTGGCTCGCGGCCAACGGTGGCCACCTCGCCGTGGTCGAGATGCTGTACGCCGCCGGCGCCGATATTGACTCGCAGGACAATAGAAAGGTATATTCATGGACTAAGTAAAAAAAAAAAACGGATTTAACTCTCATGTAAGGGATATAGGGTGAAATGGTCACACAAGCGGACCGATCACCCGACTGACGCTGCGCGGACGTTCCCTGTTTGAAATAATTATAATAATGGCTAGCTTTTGCTCACGACTTCGTCCGCGTAGAATTCTAATTTGAATGATTCTTATGTATTACTATTTTGCATCGTCAGGGCGAATTTCAATAAACCATGAAACACCTTTTCAATCAAATGTTTTTGAGAGCTTGCATATTGAAGTTTTATCAAAATGGTTAATAATTTTAAAAATAAATACATACAAACTCCCAACCCCTATTTTATCCTTTTTTTTTACCTTCATAGTGTGCGTTGACATTTTGAATTAAAACAACTGTTCTAATTTCGCTTTTCTTTTAGCGGTGTGTGCTTAGTCGTGTACATTTGTATGTACACATACGCATTTTTGTATAGCACAGCACATACGTAGTTTTGTTGTTGAACTGACAATGTTTTTTCTTCTAAAGGTATCGTGTCTGATGGCCGCCTTCCGCAAGGGTCACACGAAAGTTGTGAAATGGATGGTAGGAGTCGTCACGCAGTTCCCTTCGGACCAGGAAATGACGAGGTTTGTGATATTATGACGATTATAAATGAACGCGATGAATAATTTCGGCATATCTAAACCTTATGTGAAACAAATAAAAACAGGTCTATTTTACTGTACAAATCAGAATGTCACTTTTCTAGGAAATTATTTGAATTAATTTTATTTTCGTTGTAAATAAAATTAGTTTAATTTTAATTTAATAAATTTTCTACCATATAAGCGGTCTCGAATAATATTATTTAATCATATCATATTAATATAGACCTTAAACGATGTTTTATATAATTAAATATCTTAAAACAGTTAATGCCAATAGGTCTAGTATTAAATTAAGCAAAGGTTTTACTATGGATACTTGACAACAATTAAATATATATAAATACATATAAAATATTGAAGATTCTAGTTCAGATGCTCGTGTTTAGCACTCTGACATCTGCCCCTATCAATGTCAGGGGCTCTGAATAACTTTGTACATGCATTAATAATAGTTTTATATAAATCTATTTAACATTTTCAACTTTACATATTTTTTTTTACGTTTAATTTCCAGGTACATCTGCACAATATCAGACAAGGAGCTCCTGGAGAAGTGCCAGGACTGCGTGCGCGCCATCCGCGCGGCGAAGGAGACGCAGGCGGCGCGCGCCAACCAGAACGCCACCATCCTGCTGGAGGAGCTCGACGCCGAGCGCTGCCGCGAGGAGTCGCGCCGCCAGGCCGCCGCGCGCCGCCGCGAGCGCAAGAAGAAGAAGAAGATGGAGAAGAAGGTCACCATCATGGTGAGTCACGCCACGCCATCCGACATGTTACATAATAATATCGCACACCTAGATCTAAAGGGATCTAACTCGAAAACCGGAAGATTTGAGTTATGCACACCATCGGATTCCAGCAAAACCCACCTACACTAAAACAGATTGCAGCTAATATAACTCTGCTAGCTTTATTATAAAAAGTATAAATTTAAACAGAAAACTCATGCGTGCATATGGACATATTGATCAATTTCTCGCCTCTCCTGAAAAAGTACCCTTTTTGAGTTAGCTCTCTTTAGATCTAGGTGTGCGAATACCGACACTAAGGGCTTAGCTACGATTAGGGGGCGTAGACAAACTAAGATTATGTCTAAGGTGATTTTTGACACTCGCAAGGGAATCGAAACCTACAGGCTACTTCTAGCTACGCCCTTGACCGATACTGTCGTGAATGACTGATGAATGAATGATGAAATGATGGGCCTGTGAATACAATACACTGTATCTACAGTGTTTTAAATTAACTATGTTCATTAGCTTTTTTTAGACTCTTTGATGTCCCTGCCTGAACATATTTTAGTTCTTGTATTAGAATTACTGAGATATCGTAATGGTAACTTTTTTTAAACTTATGATTACTTAAATACAGTGTTTAGATAATCTTAACTTTTAAAAAAACTTTTTGCTCATTTACTCAAAATCTGTCTTTCGGAGTTACAGTGCATTGGACTCACAGCGTACCATATTTATTATTATGTAGTCTTTTTGCTTTTCATAATATTTCATCGGCGAGTTTATTTGGAGTCAGAATTGGTTCGAATTAAAACGTGTATAAAAAACTATTAAATCTAAAATCTAGTAGGTACTATATTCAAAACGCTTGCAAAACCATTTCTAATCGACCCATATGTCAAGTCAATGTAAATCCGATGTAAAGATACTCACGTAGACCCCCCTAAAAGTTTAAAAGGCGAGGCGTGTATGCGCGACGCGTGTATTGTAGGTAATGCGATGTGATGTGTACAGGAGGAGCGTCGCAAATTGCAGGCGGAGAACGACAAGAACTCGCTGTACTCGGAGAAGGCGCTCGGGGACTGCTCCGGCGGCGAACCCGACGACGAGCCGGCCGCGCGCGAGGAGGGCGACTCCGGCATAGACGCCAACTCACAGGTACATGTCACCTGTCACCTGTGTAGCTGTTTTACACGTGTATATTTGGGTTTTATTCCTCACTAGCGGCCCCGGCAGACGTCGTCCTGCCCGTCCGATTGTTTCGTCAAAGATCTGTCAGTCTTCTGTCACTTCTTCATAAGGTTTTATATTTTACCCGTTTTTTTACACATTTTCCACTGTTTCTTCGCTCCTATTGGTCGCAGCGTGATGTTATATAGCCTAAAGCCTTCCTCGATAAATGGTCTATCCAACAAAAAAAGAATTTTTCAATTCGAACCAGTAGTTACTGAGATTAGCGCGTTCAAACAAACAAACAAACTCTTCAGCTTTATAATATTAGTATAGATATAGATTTTCTTTTACAGGGAAATATCAGTACATTATAGCTAAAGTAAAAGTTGAGTTTTTGAAACGTCAGCTAGTTAAACTTGTTGTGGCGGAGCGTGACTACTCATCACATATGTATTATCTCGACATTATAGCTCCGCTACATTGATTTTTACAATAGCCGCGAAAGAAGTATTAAATTATAATACTCGATGGATCAAAGATAAGATGAGAAAGGAGAGATTTAAAAAAAAACCTTTGAAATACTTCCTACACTACGCACGTTTTCGTAACGTGCATTATATAAGACTGTGTACGTCAAATTTACCTCTCAGGGGTTAAATTTCCAAAAAATCAAGTTTCTAGATCCACTTAGTCTTGAAACTGGTCTTAAAAAAAAGTGAATAATTCCAGGGCTCATGCTCCTCCTCGGATGTGAAGGCGCCGCCCGCCTCCAGCGCCAAGAGCAAGAAGAAGAAGAACCAGGAGAAGACCCCGCCGCCGCCCCCCGCGCCCGCGCCCGCGCCCGCGCCCGCGCAGCCCAACAAGCAGCCGGACAAAGTAAGCACGAGCATTTTTCAAACCCCTAAATGAAGGGTTCCATTCCAGTGTTTTTTTTTAAGATTCGGCATTGGACACATACAACCCTTAATTTTCACTCGTCAAATCATCCCCTATTTTTATAGAAAAAATCTCAAAAAATGCGTTACGAAGTTTAAGTTTAAAATGATAACTTTTTATAATAATTTCTGATGCCTTCGCGGTTATTACACATTGGAATGAAACAACTGTTAACGGATTTAGCGTTAGACTATTGTCAGCTCAGTCGTGCTACGATAATGGAAACTGTAAAGAATCCGAAACGTCAGCTAATAAAATAAAATAAAAATACGCGAGTTAAATCCGTTAACAGTTGTTTCATTCCAACTTTTTATAATATAAATTTTAATGTACATACTATTTACATACATACATTTTACGCCAAGAACAGTTACTTGAATTCTGCGTGTCATTAATTATTTCCATTCGTCAACAGAACAAATCTAAACCGCTAGAGAGTAAATCCGAAAAGGAGACCACTCCGAAACCGGACAAGAAACAAGAGAAGGAGAACGTAGCGCCGAGCTCGCCCCCCGCCACGCCCGCCAAGCCCGCGCCGCCCGCCGCCAAGGAGAAGAAGGACAAGTGAGTTATATGCAGCCGACTGTACTTGATACCTTGTTTCTAGATCTAGGACGATATAGGGTACGTTCCACTTAACGCCCGCAAAGCCATTGACCACGACCGCTGAAATTGCCGTTCCATTAAAGTAAAAACGTTGCGAATGTTATTGGTGGAACGCACATCGTGAGCGACCAATATTTTGTGGGCGAATGGGCGCTATGTGGTCGCGAACAGTGACGTCATCTATAACGTCGAGCGATCGAACGATAGAGAGGGTGTTACGATCGTTGCTGGCGTTTAGTGGATCGTACCCATTATAAAAGATTGTCACTGAAAATATTCCGGTGAATCTTACATTAAATATAATAGTGATTTGGTGTAAAGATTGAGGCAATGTAGTGTCGTCAAGTAAGTATATTGTTGCGTCACGCGGTGTTGCCAGCTCAAGAGTATAGTTTTTTTTTTTAAGTATTACATAGACAATATTGATACTTTTGTATTTACTTTTATTGGTTTTACTTTTCTAACAAATAATGAGCCCAAGTTCTTTATAAACCGTATAAGGATAAAAGTGAACATCTATATAATTATGTCCTTTATACAACTTATACTTTAGTGATAAATTATTTTAAATGTTTGAGCTGACTAACGCCCTGTGACATAGAGTAGAATAATTTGAGAATTCAATTATTAACGTACTAAAAAGCAGCATT
This sequence comes from Polylopha cassiicola, assembly GCA_038024825.1. NCBI lineage: Eukaryota > Metazoa > Arthropoda > Insecta > Lepidoptera > Tortricidae > Polylopha > Polylopha cassiicola. Next base: position 2,604,509 of record CP149053.1, on the reverse strand, counting down.
GCAAATACTTGCGCCGCATAATAAGTATAGAATAATACACAATGGTTGGCCTAAATGCTGATAAAAAGTATTTAGCATTGCTTTGGTAGAAAGTTGGACTTGATTTGGCAAATAATGCAATTGTTTGAACAGTTTATGCCAATTTATTAATAATATGGTTGAGGTTTTAATTAAGACGAAAGAAGGTAACAAGTTTGCATGCTAGTAGATACCGTGAGAGTGGATTTTGGAGATTCAAAAAGTATTTGTAAGAAAACGGATTTCTAAATCGAATATTGATATAGAAATGCATGAATCAAATAAGTTCCGGTTGTTATATGTTAGGTCCTGGCGCGTGCAGTGAGATGTGCACATGTATCGGAGGGTAGGCACTGCGTAAATTTATCACGCTGTGCCTATATGGAACGCACGCCCCTGGTTAAATTTAAGATTACATCGGGGAACATCGTAGAGTGTTTTAAAACGGGGGGAAGTGTAAAAAAAAAACAATAAAAATTATTCTTGCAGAAAACCCGAGGAGGATAGCGCAAAAAGTATAACAGTACAGAGTGTTAGCAAATACGGGAACAATCCGCGAAAGAGCCAAGTGTTTGAGGCCACGCGGCTCACCCTTGACCGGGAGGATGACGTCACAGACAAAAACAAAAAACACACGCATCCGTAAGTTCATAGAAGATGCGGTATATATACAGTAACTACGAACATTCGTGGGGTTTGAATGTAAAGTGTTGTTTAGCGGAAATAGCTTAGTAATATGTATATGTAGGTACTTTATATCCTGGTAGACTGCTTTGAGACTGGAGTTAAGTGTTGATTTTTTTTTCTTGAAACTCGAGACTAATATTTAAAATAAAACTATAAGTAATTATTTTGCATTTAGCTAGATTAATAAAGCAATTACTAAACATATTTTAACGACACTTTTAAAGGAAAGCAAGCATGTCGCGCTAGAAAACACTATTGCTCTTCTGTTTATTGCAAAATAATGACAGTGACAGATACTTTCCCAGGCGACATAAACCTTACGTGCTAGCAAGGAAGAGAAACTAGTCAGGGTATAAATATTGACAAATCACAATGAAAAAAAAAAATATTTCTTTACGATCCCCGAATATTCGTAGTAACCAATCGGCGTCATCACATCCCACAAAAATCGAACATTAATCAGTGTCAAAGTATCATTACGATCGTAAGAATCAATCAATGTACGGATATAGTGGTGCTTGCATGTATCGTGTTTTGTTATATTGGCACATTGTTTTGTTTCGATGCATGTCTTTTTTTTTTCTTTTGTTTTGACAGTTGACATTGGTTTTATGCCGTTCATTTTGTAGTGGTGGAAGGTAGATGCAACTGCGATTGTTTTTAATGTTTTTTTTTTTAATACTGTTACGATAAATATATTTTGTAGTAATAATTTTATGTTTGTAACATGAAGTCGAATATATCTTCATTGTAAATGTTACTAAAACGTACACAATCATTTATTGAAATAGGGGTGACGACTGGGTAACTAAATTGAAATTCTATTTTGTCCGTCAGTTATATTTTTGAAAATTATCGGACACGTGTTTTTTCTTTTCTCAGGGAAAAAAAATACAAAGTTAAATGCGTCTAAAGTTCGGGAGTGGGAACGCGTGACGTCACGTTATGTTACAATTTATGCCATAATGAAAAAGTTTGGGGGCTTTTCTATGTAATTTATTGTGCGTTTGAGAAAAAAAATACGTGTCCAATCATTTTTGGTAATCTACTTAATGGACAAAGAAAAAAAACCAGTCGCCATGCCTATTTTTACACCACTTCATAAAGCTCATTTGATATATCTTTAAAAATAAAAGTTCCATCCATTAACGCCATATTACAAAATTATATATTAGAAAACCAAAATGTATGAATGAGGGCCACCGCGTGTCAGAAATCCGCTAGATGCGCTAGTGTAGAATGAGGTCTAGCTGTCATGTTCCACCAATGAGAGGCAAGCTACTGGCCTGTGATTGGTGGTACATGACAGCTGGACCTCATTCTACACTAGCGCATCTAGCGGATTTCTGACACGCGGTGGCCCTCATTGAGTTCTCATGGGTCATTCTTCGTTGGTACATACGCCATTATTCATTTCGTTATTACACCACAGCTATCTAAAAGTCATCATGAAACATATTACAAATACTAACGTATATATTATTTGATATCAGATGGGAGCTGGAAAGCAAGAGTACGTCTCCTAAAGGCGGGTGCGTCGGCGGCAGACGCGAGGAGGGATGGAAGGAGGTCGTGCGCAAGTCTAGTGTGCAAACACTCTCCACCGTCGAGCCTGGGTAAGATGCCTAATTATTATAAATCAAACATTATAATTTCTGATGCCTTCGCGGTTATTACACATTGGAATGAAACAACTGTTAACGGATTTAAGTCGCGTATTTTTATTTACCGTTGAATTGATGTATCACGAATCTTTTGTTCTGTAGTAGTTTGCATAACAGTTTTTTACTTCTTTAGCGTTAGACTATTGTCAGCTCAGTCGTGCTACGATTATGGAAACTGTAAAAAATCCGAAACGTCAGCTAATAAAATAAAATAAAAATACGCGAGTTAAATCTGATAACAGTTGTTTCATTCCAAATCAAAAATTATTTTGACTGCAACACGTCATTAAGGCCTCTCTCCAAGAGTCTTTTCACCAATGACTTAACTTGATAATGAAAGACAGACTGGGTTTAGCAAATTTCCTAATTTTCACTACTTACTCCTATTTTCTAGATTTGAGAATAGCACACAGTACTATATACAGCTGAGTTTGACAACCGAGGAAAATGTTGAAACACTATTTGGTTCTTGAATATTTTTTAAAATCTATTTTAAATTTAATGTATTAAGAATGTTGTAAATTAACATTCAAAACAAAATTCTACTTTTCTTTGAGCGCTATATTGTAGTTGTGTGACGTCACACCGCCACAAACAAGCTTAGACTGACAAAGTGATACATCTGTCATGTCTAATCAAAAGGAACTATTTATGCTTGCTATCGTGGCTGGGGATAAAAAAATCTTAAACTTAGTAAAATCATATTCATTTATTAAATCATTTTTATTGTAATGTTGTATTGAATGTGCTTATATCTTGGCAGAGGGGGAAAGTCAGTCGAAGCATACTTCAGTTGTTTATGCAAGTACCCCATCGTGGACGTCTAGTATACATACATTGTTAATTGAACTGTTATTACATTATTCGTTGACGGCCTGTTGGTCTAGTGGTCAGAGGCCCTGACTACGAAACCGGAGGTTGCGGGTTCGAATCCCGCTAGGGACAGATGTCAATGTGATGAGCACAGGCATCTGTACCTGAGTCTTGGATGTCTTATATGTATTTATGTATATTTATCCGTTGTCTAGTACCCATAACACAAGCTTTGCTTAAAATGGGACTAGATAATTGGTGTGAATTGTCCAAAGATATTTATTTATTTATTATTCGTAGATGCAAGAAGGTGTCGGTGGCGTCGCACGCGATCTCGCGCGTGATCGGCCGCGCCGGGAGCAACATCAACGCCATCCGCGCCGCCACCGGCGCGCACATCGAGGTCGACAAGCAGACCAAGGGGCAGGGCGAGAGGATCATCACCATCAAGTAATAATAACGACGACAAACGTTTATGCAGCGCTATACATAGTATACATAAGTGCTATTGTTTTCATAACGTAACAAGTGCTGTTGTTGCGAGTGAGTATATAATGTTTTCAGTCCTCCGGCCGGAAAGCGCCAACTTTGTGGCCGCTGCGCTAAATGACATTGCCGCTTTCTGGCTTCGTCGAACAGAAAAATAGTGTACTGACCTCGGCCAGTAAAATAAAAAAGCCTCAGATCACATTTTTGTCAACCTCGGCTTCGCCTCGGACGACAATTACATGTGATCTGAGACATTTTTTATTTTACTGGCCTCGGTGCGTAATGTACTAATGCAGCGCTATACATAGTATACATAAGTGCTATTGTTTTCATAACGTAACAACTGCTGTTGTTGCGAGTGAGTAATGCTAGTCTTGAAACATGGCCCTTTTGAGAGCACTTTGTTGACACACACAAATTTGTAAATTTATTAGGTTTCTTAGTGTAGAAGCGATTGAAAGGAAATTATATCTACTTACACCACAGAGCAAGATGCTTAATTACGCGTAACTGGCCTATTAAAATGTTTGTAATTAAAAAACAGATTTTTCTAAACGTATTCAAATGTTATTATTTATATATCGAGTGTGAAAGATCACCAGCAATTCTTTAAGCATCCTTTTTTGCAACTATTAAAAGTAATCTACAATAGAATACTAACGTGTGTTTGTTCTCAGGGGCTCGGCGGAGGCGACGAAGCAGGCCGGGCAGCTGATCGCGGCGATGATCCGCGACCCGGAGGCCGACATCGGCGCGCTGCTGCCGCGCGGCAAGCTGCCCGCGCCGCAGCCGCCGCCGCCGCAGCCCAAGGCGCCCAAGCAACCACCGCCCAAGGTACGCACACATACACACACACACACACACACACACACACACACACACACACACACACACACACACACACACACACCACACGCCATACACAAGGATCACATAATACACCATGAGATGTATGTACGTATACACAGGGACGAAATAACCAGATTTCAAAAAAGATCTACTGTTAACTCAAAACATCACAAGAAACTCGACAGCTAATTTTAATAATATGTTTTAGTATATATAAATATATAATAATATGTATTATCTGTCATGTCCAAATTCATTGTTTCATTTATATTTTAGTGTAAGTTGTACCTTTGCCGACTGACGAGTTTCTTGAGGTGTTTCTTCTCGCGATTCCATTATTTTTTATCTTAAGTAGTACACATTGAAAGCGCACACTATCACGTAAAAGTGCCCCTCGTGTCCTATTTGCTTAGTACAAAATATAATTTTGAACATAGGCGAGCCTGACCCCGCCGGCGCCGCGAGCCGCCGCCGCGCGCGCGCCCGCCAAGCACGCCGCCGCGCCGCGCCCGCTGCTGCCCCGCCTGCAGGCGCACGGTGAGACTACTAGTGCTACTACTGCTACTAGTGCTACTACTGCTTCTAGTGCTACTAGTGCTACTAATGCTACTAGTGCTAGGGGCTCCATACAGTTCCTGCACTGCTTACAGTGCTTGCAGTGCTTACTGTCTGACTGAATCACGATCATTATGGTGACAATGGAAAATTTTCGCTTTAAAATTGAGCCAGTTCGATTTCACAGCGATATCCCTTCTAATATTATAAATGCGAAAGTAACTCTGTCTGTCTGTCTGTTACGCTTTCACGCTAAAACTACTGAACCGATTTTAATGAAATTTGGTACAAAGAAACTTGGACCCTGAGAAAGAACATAGGCTACTTTTTAACCGACTGCAAAAAAGGAGGAGTTCTACGCGGACGAAGTCGCGGGCAGAAGCTAGTGATTCTATATTTTGTAATGCCGCCCGTCGAACCATTCATGAAACAATAAATCACATTCGATACGATTGCACGATTTCCTTCCAGGCGTGACTATAGCCGAGAAGCGGTTGCTGGCCGGCGCCGCCCCGGCCTCGTCGTCGACCGGCGTGAAGTCGGCTCTGTCCTACACGAGCGCCATCGTGGGCGCCCGCAGCGCGTCGTTCGCGGCTAAGTTAACGGCGGCCGCCCCGCCCGCGGGGTCGCCGGCCACGCCGGCCCCCGCCCCCGCCCCCGCGCCCTCGCCGGCCGCACCGGCCGCCCCGCAGGAGGCTAAGGCGCGACCCGCTAAGCACCAGGTAAATTTTCTTCCTTGCATAAATTTTCCGTATTTTCACAGGGGTCCATCTTTTGAATATTATTGCACTCAAACTATTTTATTAGGTAACATTGGATTTTTGTGTAATTCTTTTTGTTTAAAAAAATATTTGTAAAGTTTTAATAGATCTGTATTTTGTCACATGTACTAAATAACACAATAGTAATGTGATGAAAACGAATGTCGTTCCGAAATACTCGAACATTTATAATATATAATTCACTACAAAGAGATACAATCGCCTCGGAGTCCTATAATTAAGCTCTGAAAACAAAATTCGTAACGACATAAGATCGTGACTTCATCTCGAGACAAGATAAGTAATTTGTATTAACATTCTGCAGCCGAGCTCCGTGTCCGTGTGCGTGGGCTCTGTGGGCGCAGTGGGAGCGGTGGGCTCTGTGGGCGCAGTGGGCGCGCCGGCGCCGGCGGCGTCCCCGCTGCGCGGCGCGCGCGAGTCGCGCGAGTCGCCGCCCGACGACGACAAGCACCGCCTGCCCGACGCGCAGCCGCAGGTACGCACACACGCACACACGCACCGACACCACACGTACGCGCACGCACACAAACCAAATAAACAAATTCATTGGGTACGTTCCACTTAACGCTCGCAACGCCGTCGACCACGAGTCACGACTGCTGAAATTGCCGTTCCACTAACGAGAAAACACCGCGGGCGTTGTAAGCGAATGTTTATAGGTGGAACGCACATCGTGAGCGACTCAAGCCCACTCTGACCCACCAATATTTTGAGAGCGAAGTGGGCGCGATGTGGTCGCGAACAGTGACGTCATCTATGACGTCGAGCCATCGCTCGCAACGACCACGGGCGTTAAGTGGAACGATACAGAGGGTGTCACGAGCGTTGCGGGCGCTTAGTGGAACGCACCCATTGTATAAGTCTTCAAGTGCAGTATCACTTTCGTACCCTTTTTCATTTGGATCGTAAATATGAAAACAGCTATAACAAGGTACGACTTATGTTATAGAGCTATTTATCTTCAGCGTATAATACTTTTTTTAATTTATGAAATTATTACTTCATGATAAGACAATTTTATAGCTAGCTATATATTTGATCCTTGTACAGGCATATTAAATTAACATTGTCAAAACTTACGTAAATTGACAAAACGTCTTTTATAATATAGCTTGCAATATCTTAAATGTATTTTTTTCTTACAGCTAAGCCCCGAAACCCCGAATCAGTGGAGTGCAAACGAAGAAAACACTGCCAATCCCAACACTGCACTGCACATTAATACGACGCCACAGGTATATTTTGTTTAAACAAATTTTAATATTTGTTTTTAATGTAGGATGCTATAACTTGTTGATAAAACCGTACAGAGCCTTGATGCATAGAGATATAAACAGTTGTTGTTAACTTGTAGCCGAGCAGCGGCGGCAGTGGCGGCGGCGCGCAGGAGTACTCGCTGTTCAAGGACCTGTCCGTCGGCAACAGCGGCGGCATGTGGGGCGCCGGCGACGCGCACCACGCCGTCGAGCCGCCGCCGCAGGTACACGCACACACACGCACACGCGCACACACACACACACACACACACACACGACGCACCACACACATACACACACACACACACACGACACGACGCACCACACGGCAATACAAACGATACACGACGAATTTTATATAATACGTAAGCATAAAAGTATATAACGACTATGACTTTTCAACACTGTGTTTATATATCAGCTGCGTGATCTAGTTTGAGAGTAACAATAGGGTATTTGACATGTTTTTAAAATCCATTTTATATTATGTAGTAGAGTCTAAGGAACCCAGCAAAAGTTGTTTTTTTTTAAATCTGGTATGTATTAGCTGAAAAACATCGAATTAAAAATTCAATATTTAAATAGTGTGCCAAAACGCTACTTTGACAATATGGCGCCGCAATGAGGTCAGTGACGTTACATGCCTGTTTGACAGCTGGCATATGTATTTGTTTGTTGTAAACATAATATTAACAAAGTTTACGGGCATGTGACGTCAACGTTTTAAAATCATACTCATTTTTACACCGTTCGTGTCTTGCAATAATATATACGTAAACATAAGTATGTAATGACTATGATTAAATTTTTCAACATCAGTGGCGTATATAACAACAAATATAGCGATGACTAATTAATTTAGATATCAGACACAAAGTACATGTGCACATGGAGCCACTGTGTTTATATATCAGCTGCGTGATCTAGTTTGAAGATAATAATTGTGCGTAATTGCAGCTGTACCGCGAGCAAGTGGACGCGCACAAGGCGCCGGGCTACCGCGGCGCGCCGGGCGGCTCGCCCTGCTCGCGCACCTCCAGCCACGGCTCCACGCCGCCCCCGCCCTACCAGCCGCCCGCCCAGCCGCCGCCCTACCACCAGCCGCTCGGTGAGCACACCCACACACACACACACACACACACCATACTGTAGCAGCCGAGCCAGTCAAATATACTGAGACACGCTCTAAGGCCGTTGCCTTGACAACAGACGCCCGTGCCTATTGGTCCAAGATACCAGTGCCACCGAACCTTGCTTATTTTCTCACTACTGGACGGTCGCGGAGCATAGCGACAAACGGACGTTGCCCTTTTTCTATTTGTCTCTGTCGCACGCGCGTAGTAATAGTGCCCTAACGCTGTGTATGTGTATGGCATAAAATAGTGTTTTTTTTTTTTCTGGGGTTTACTTTAATACCTACTTTAAGGAATGATCAGAAATTAATCATTGACGAAAACTGTAATGTCAAATCTATTCTTATATATAATTAAGATAATAGGGATGATTTAGTTCGACAGTTAGATATATTGGAAAAAAATAATACAATTACACCATAATGTGACGTTATGAACATGAACCCCACTCCCGAACTTTATAATTATTTTTTTTGTTTGTTTGAGAAATGAAAAAATACGTGTCTAATATTTTTTACTGATCTACTTGATGGACACAAAACCACTGCCTACGTACCTATTCGTTTTAGTTCGTAGCATTAAAATCTTTAATCAGTACAGACGTGTTTTTAAATCCCTCCGGAACGCCAACTGAAAAACAATCTCATTTTTTTTTTATATAATAAACTATGTGTTTTTATTTCCAGGCAATAGCGTGAACGCTATGGACATGGGCGGGCTGTCTCGGAACGGCCCCATCTATCAAGACAACTCGCGCAACGGACACAATATGATGGTAAGCGATTATGTGCGTACCGACAATTTATTATTCACTCTTTCTAGTATATAGTTCTTCTATATTTAATGTATGTGATAAACAAACACGATGAAATTACCTATGTGTGTATGTTGGAAGGGGTTGTTATTGTTAGAATAATTGAACCGCGACACACGACTGTATGTATACTATTGTATACGACTTGAAAACATTTATAATTTTTTTATTGTTTAGTTCACTTAGCGAATTTCATACCTCGTTTTTTGAGATTTTTTTTTCATAGTTCCTCACCATATAAGCCACGAATATTTCAAAAACAAATCAGTCCAGTCATTCTCGAGTTTTAGTGAGACTAGATTCAGTTACACATGGTTTTGACAAGCATATAAATATTTATACGTCCAAGTTAAAGTAAGAATCAGTAGAATCAACCATTCCTATCAAACGATTGATAAACGCAAACCGATGTTACGATACTAAGTGTGAATAGCTCTATATATGTGTTTACTTGGGCATTATGATACAGGCTCTATGTTAATCTAGATTCTAGAAGGTAACCCCTTATAACACGATGTGTACTCTGCTACTCCCAGGTGTCGATGGCGGGCGGGCTGGGGCTGGTGGGCGTGAGCGTGGGCGCCGAGAGCGTGTCGCGGCTCAACCCGCGCGCGCCGGACTTCGCGCAGCGCCCCCCGCTGCTGCACCACGCGCACTCCGGACACTCCGGACACTCTGCCCACTCCGCACACACCGGACACGGCGGACACGCCGGACACGCCGGACACACCGCGCACGGCGGACACGCCAAGCACGCCGCGCAGGTAACACGCGTGATAGACTAAGATCCGGATAAGACCTTTTTTTAACAATATCATAAAACAAATTTTAATGTCCGAGTTGAATTTGTGAATTCTTTCTAAATACAAGCTACTCCCGATTGCGAGGAAGCTTAACTTAAACCGTGTGTTAAGACATAATATATTCGTCTTTTACGGAAATGTAATTTCGAAAACATACTTTTAGATACGCAATTTTCTCACGCGATATTTTAGTTTGAAAAACTTATTAGATAATAATTGAATTGCGTCTCCAGCAGCTATTCCCCGGCGCGAGCAGCGTGGGCGGCGTGAGCTCAGTGGGCGGAGTGAGCTCGGTGGGCGGCGTGAGCTCGGTGGGCGGCGGAGCCAACCTCAGCAACCTGCTCATGTACCAGCAGCCCGCGCCCAAGATGACGCACGCGCCGCAGCCGCACATGCCCTACCAGGTAACCTTACAATTTACATTTGACAAGAGAATTCTGCATTATTTCACATAAAAATGTGTCAAAGCCGTTGCCATGCCATTATGTTTGTTTTTTTTTTTAAGCTATTTGAAACTTAATTATCTGTACCTGCTGGCAAAGTTATGAATAGTTTGATAATTACTATACATAAGTAAATTACGAATCTATTTGAAAAATCATCCTTATTTAAACTGTGACTCGTGTCTCCAGTCCCTGCTGGAGCGCGGCGTGGGCGGAGTGGGCAGCGTGGGCTGGGGCGAGGAGGAGGAGCGCAAGCCGCGGCCCATCGGCACCGAGCGCGCTTGGAAGCTCACCGCCGCCGACGACTGGCACCACCACCACCACCTGTCCGACCACGACAGATACCAGGTACATACTCCACCGACAGGAACCAACCTACATAAAATACCTAATCGGCACGCTAGATAAAACTTTTAGCACTTCGAAAATGTTTTCTGCAAGCGAGGCCTAACTTTTTATTGAATACTCGCAGTCTTCTTGAATTTTAGATGTGAGTTGTCTATTATACTTAAATGAATCGTTATTATCAGGGAGTACCCGGCATGAGCTCAGTGGGCCACATGCACGCGGGCGGCCACCACGGGCTCGAGTACGGCGCGGGCGGTGTGGGCGGCATGGGCGGCGCAGGCGGTGTGGGCGCAGTGGGGGGTGTGGGCGGCGTGGGAGGAGTGGGCGGCGTGGGCGGCGTGACGGCGGCGGCGCTGTCGCTGATGCACGCGCTGCCGCTGCAGTACCTGCCGCCCGGGCCCGCGGCGCCGGACCCGCGGCCCTGGGACCACCCGCCGCCGCCGCAGCCCACGCCCGCCGACAAGCAGGTATAGAACCATCTTCCACTACGACACGATACGATTAACTCGCATGACTGTGATGTACACAAACAGGACTTAATCGCGTCTATAAATGCGACGTTGCATTCAGTCCATCTCAACGTCAGCGCAGTTGCAACGTCGGAGGGAATTTAATAATATTTAATACATACGCGATTAAGTTTCGTTTTTTACATTAATTTATTTTACACTGATGATTATTGACGTGTTGTTTGTTTGTCGGCAGACTTGGAGCAAGTGGACCCACTAGAGGCTGCCTGCCGCACGACGACTGCCTTAGCCGCGGCCGCGCGAGCCAGCACGAGCCGCGAGACCTATCCCACGAGGATTATATATAATTGTAACCCTTGGAAACGGTGTAGATATTAGTGAGAAAGAATTATATTATACAGATTATCTATATACATAATAGAGAAAATGTCCTATCGAGAAGAGAAATACTTATACTGTACGATCGACTGAAGTGAGCATTAAACGATTCATTATAATGAAACACGTGAGGGGTCGGTTGTAGTTTTATTTGTTACCGCCGCTCGCCGACGGCCGCGATGTTGTTTAGACGAATTATAGTTGTTGTAGAGCCGCGCCCGGGATGTGATCCCGGGCCGCCGTGCTGCAGTGCTGCACAGTGTCGCACAGTGTGGCACGGTGCTGCAGAGTGTGGCACAGTGCCGCACAGTGCCGCAGAGTGCCGCCGAGTGTTGCGTTGCCTTGCGCCAGCCACGCGCCGCCGACTGTTTACATATTTTACACTATATTATGGCATAATACGATATTAATTTCTATTATTGAATACTCTCGCGATTCGAGAACGATTATTGAACGTGTATTAATAAATTTGCTTGTACATGAAGATTAAATATCATATATTGATGCACTGTATCTACTGGTGTTTTTAATAATACCACCTGTTTTTCAAACGATTTTTTTTTTATAGGTTTATTTGGGTAATATGTATATTTATAAGTAAATTATTATTAATGATGACTCGCTTGTCTCGAATATTATTACGCAGGATATGCGGTGAGTTCCAGGCAAATAAACCGTTGTCTAAATACAATACGTGTGTTCTTGTTGGCACGCCAGTGTTCAAACGAAATGATTTGTATATAAAACATTTATTCATAAACATTTACATTGGTATTTTTTTAACACATTGAGATTCAATTACTTATACATACTCCCATTCACAAATAGAATAGCTGCTAATACTTAAATACAATAGATAAAGTTCGCGAGCAATCACTGGAATATAAATAGACATATTCTAGCCTAAATTTGCTATATCCTGCTTTGAAAATAATACTTGCTCGCGAACTATACTTAAATAGTGCGTTTTTCATAAATGCATTATCACAAGAAATATAAAAAAATATTCTTTACTATTATAGCGTTTAGCTATTTGTTCGTTATTCTATAAATTCATAATTAGAAAGGAATAAAATTAATAAAATATATTTTTTTGATAAATAATATAAAGTACAGTTTTTTAAATGTACATTTGATAATGCCCTAGAACTTTAATATTTCATACATGAAATATCTCTAGAGTCCATATTATTATTATTCTGATGTAAGTACAGGAAAGAAGCGTATAACTGAACAATGATATTATAAAATAGTACAATTTTATTCTTACAAAAAATGCAACTTTGACAATTAAACTTCAAGTTCAAATTACAATACCAATCGCCAAGAAGACTGGTATGAGCTTATTTTTTCTTATCTAACAGAAGAATAGAGTGATATCCCAGTCACCCTAGACTTAAGTGATTTTAAGAAAGATGATTTTATAGTAAAAAATAAACTTAGAAATGAATAGTTACTCGCTAAATTCCTTTCTAAGTTTATATAGTTCAATGAGGGCCACCGCGTGTCAGAAATCCGCTTGATGCGCTAGTGTAGAATGAGGTCCAGCTGTCATGTTCCACCAATGAGAGGCAAGCTACTGGCCTGTGATTGGTGGAACGTGACAGCTGGATCTCATTCTACACTAGCGCATCTGGCGGATTTCTGACACGCGGTGGCCCTCATTGAAAGTGGTGCCGTTCTTTCCTGAAATTACGTAAGTCTGAGGTGATTGAGGTGATCACGAGTAAGCTTTAGACATCTACATAATACCATCGATAGTCACTACTTTAACAAGATAGGTGAAGTTGTTATAACTTTGTAATTAAATTACGATAATAATTATGATTACAACGATCGAGCACAGTGACGTGCAATTGGAGAGGCCTATGTCCAGCAGTGGACTGCGATAGGCTGATGATGTAATGATGATTACAACTCGGAGTGTCTGGCGAGGATCCTGCCCTCGAGGTCGGCGTGCATCTTCTCTACCTTGCGCGAGTGTTTCTTGATGAGCTGCTGCTGCTCGTGGAAGTGGTCCGTCTTGTCACCGGTGCCGGCGATCTGTAATGTAGGCACTACATTAAAACACTAGCAACATGTGACTGGAAAAAAATACTAGTTTCTGCGCACGATGAGTACTTTACACAATATTTTTTTCTGTTCTCCGGCCGGAAAGCGCCAACTTTCTGGCCGCTGCCCTTAATGAAATTGCCGCTTTCTGGCTTCGTCGAATAGAAAAATAGTATACTGACCTCGGCCAGTAAATAAAATAGCCTCAGATCACATTTTTGTCAACCTCGTCTTCGCCTCGGACGACAATTACATGTGATCTGGGACATTTTTTATTTTATTGGCCTAGGTGCGTAATGTACTATTTTTTAATACAGCCTATATATTATTCTGATGATGAAAATTTCATTAACATCAAATTAGTATTTGCGTGAAAGAGTAACAAACATACATTCTTACAAACTTATACGATTATATTATAAGGATTACTTGGGCTAATTTTCTAGGATTTTTTTACTATTGTAACCAGAAATTCGTTATGGGTTCGATTCCCACTGATATAAAATAATGATAAAGGTTGATTTGAGATTGCTAAATTAGAGACGATACCGGATATTCCTCGACGATCTCTCCGGCGGAAAAGTCCACGCGTACGGGAAGCTTGCATTAAATGTTTACATTTGAGACCTTTGACCGTAAGAGTATACGCGGCGCGAGAAACCATCTGCCATAATCATTTTTATAAAAAAAAAGAAGAGCAACGGTGAAAGGAGTTTTCTCGCGTCGCAAAAACTCTCACCTGTGACAACCTCAAATATATTGGAAATATATCGCACATCTAGATCTAAAGGGATCTAACTCAAAAACCGGAAGATTTGAGTTATGCACACCATCGGATTCCAGCAAAACCCACCTACACTAAAACAGATTGCAGCTAATATAACTCTAGCTTTATTATAAAAAGTATAAATTTATACAGAAAACTCACGCATGCATATGGACATATTAATCAGTTTCTCGCCTCTCCTGAAAAAGTACCTTTTTTGAGTTAGCTCTCTGTAGATCTAGGTGTGCGATATGTAAATACAAAAAACTTATACGGACACATTATTTCCGCTACAAGTCGCTAACACATTATGCGAGCATAATTATGATGATTGTCGAGTACACATCTTGTCATATCGACAACGAAACGATATCGACACGACAAACATTCTCCTTGTCGACAACGTTTTCAATATCATGTCGAAAAAATTACGACTGGACAAGTTCATCATAGTTTCGCTGCTCTGAACAATAAAATCACAATTCACGACACAAAATAAAATGTTTCAACTTCTTACAGACTAAATAAACTACCAAAGAAGCGAAATCAAACCAGCAATTTATATGTATAGCGTATAAATATGCAAATAAAAATGTAACAACCTTGCTTCCATGCTTGTCGAGGTTGCTTACATGTTCCGCGTGAAGATTGCGCAGTTTCAGAAGACGGTTCTCATAGTGGAGTAGTTCAACCTACGAGATAAAATTAGATGTTAAAATTACAATTATTGTAAAAAATAAATTGGCACGTCGAGAACGAAAGTGACTCCATTCAATAGTACATTACGCACCAAGGCCAGTAAAATAAAAAATGACTCAGATCATGTAATTGTCGTCCGAGGCGAAGCCGAGGTTGACAAAAATGTGATCTGAGGCTTTTTTATTTTACTGGCCGAGGTCAGTATACTATTTTTCTGTTCGACGAAACCAGAAAGCGGCAATTTCATTTAGCGCAGCGGCCATAAAGTTGGCGCTTTATGGCCGGAGGACAGAAAAATATATTGTTATTCTAAGTGTAATATTTAAGTATAAATTCGCGTAGGGACATATTTTGAGTTAGGGTACTTTTATTCTCAACATTATTTTAATTATTCCACTATCAAATGACTCCTATTGATTTAAACTCAACTCCCAAGTCAAGTAAAGCTTGTAGGCACAATATGTACAGCGAGTGCTCAAGCAAACACCTGCCACGCGTCCGTCAACATAAAATAACTTAGATATAGAATATCGTATAAGACTTATTATAATAATTGTGTTATAAAGATCACCTTCAAAGATTCCAATTCGTCTACAGTAAAGTTAGAGGCTGCGGCCATCCTCCAGAGACCTTGCACTTTCGGTTCAATAAACTCTTTGTTGTTCGGACCTAAAAAAAACATCATAACAGTTAATGGCGTCATAAGTCATAAAATCTTATATATAAAGATCTCGTGCTAAACTCCTCCGGAACGGCTGGATCGATTTATATATAAAATTTACCATAAGTTTTTTTTTCGTTAGCTAAAGCTTTAGGTAGCGTTAGACTATCGTCAGCTCAGTCGTGCTACGATTATGGAAACTAATCCGAAACGTCAGTTAATAAAATAAAGTAAGTACGCGAATTAAATCCGTTCAAAGGTTGACCGGTAGAGAATGCCGTAGGGCATTAAGTCCAAGTAAAGAGCAAATAAATTAATAAACATAATGATTTCTGATGCCTCCACAGTTATTACACATTGGAATGAAACAACTATTAACGGATTTAACTCGCGTATTTTTATTTTATTTTATTTGCTGACGTTTCGGATTCTCTACAGTTTCCATAATCGTAGCACGACTGTGCTGACTATAGTCTAACGCTAAAGAATCCGAAACGTCAGCAAATAAAATCAAATAAAAATACGCGAGTTAAATCCGTTAATAGTTGTTTCATTCCAATGTTAAGATACATAGTTGTTTTATTCCAATCTTATTTCAGTTACCTCTGGCCGTGATCCTCTGGAGGCGGTCGTACCCGTCCCTTATGTTCCTATGCTGTTCCCGCACCAGGTTGGCGGCGTCCAGGTAGTCCTTCTTGGCGGGCACCTCGTTTGTGTCCAACTGGAACTCCACTTCGTTAAACTTCTCGTGTTCCTCTTCGTTTACGATATCTGGAATATAATCCATTGATTAATAAGTAATTCACGCTTTAAGCATTTGTGTTTGTAGGTATCTACTGCATATTCAAGACTTCCCATCTGTCAGTGGGACTTTTTCAGACTTTAGTATACATATTATAAGTCTTATCAGCTGTATCATTTGGACTAAGTATGTTGTGGATTACCTTATGTTTTGTTTTATTTTATTTTTAACGAAACTTTGGTGGATATCATGACGTTTATCTATATTTCTATACTAATATTATAAAGAGGAAAGATTTGTTTGTTTGGATTGAATAGGCTCCAGAATGGCTGGACCGATTTCAAAAATTCTTTCACTGTTGGGAAGCTACACTATTCCCGAGTGACATAGGCTATAAAAAAAGGATGATCCGTCCGAAGCCGGGGCGGAGAGCTAGAAATATATAATTAGGTAGTACTCAGATGACGAAACCTGCATAGTTGATTATCCTGCCTGTAAGTACTAATAAGTATATTGGAAATAAATATTTAGACTTTGCAATGCTAATGGTGATAAAATCAATAACTCACTTTTAAACCCATCATCCTTGGCACCGTCGAAGTTATTCAGCAGGTCGTAATACTGGTCGACCTTGTCCTGGTGATGCTGGAATTCCTCCTTGAGGGCCGCTAGCTCCTCGCTGGTGAAGCCGGAAGACTCTGCCTTCGACCACAGCATGTTCAACTTCTTGTCCTTGAAGAGGCTTCTGTTGATGTGATCGTCCATTGCAGAGTTGAATGCCTGAAAGTAATATTTTTTTTATAAAAATGATGCCAATATTCTAATTATCATTTTTGATTGAGAACAATTTCATAACTATGCATATTGTGTTTAAATTTTATGTGCTATACCTAAACCTTCATCTTTAATTACTCTATCTATTAAAAAAACCGCTTCAAAATCCGTTGCAGTTTTAAAGATTTAAGCTTACATAAGTGACGGACCGGGACTTTGTTTTATACTATGTAGTGATAGTGATATTTATTTGCGGCTACACATACTCTCTGTTTATTTTAAAGGTTGGATGGTAGAGAATTTCGTATGGCATTAAGATGGCCTTTTGTACATTCAAGTTGTTGTACAATAAAGAGTAAATAAGTAATTTCAATATACAAATCTTGTAACACCCCTTTTAGTGGCTGGAGACTCCTTTATTGAGTACTAGCTTCTGCCCGCGACTTCGTCCGCGTGGAACTCCTCCTTTTTTGCAGTCAGTTAAAAAGTAGCCTATGTCCTTTCTCAGGCTCCAGACTATCTTTGTACCAAATTTCATTTAATTAAATCGGTCTACTGGACTAAATCGGTCCAGTAGTTTTAGCGTGAAAGCGTAACAGACAGACAGACAGAGTTACTTTCGCATTTATAATATTAGTAGGGATTTTTAATTAATTATTTATCTCACACAGCAGACTCTGACCTATACTACACAAATATACATTACTAGCTTCTGCCCGCGACTTCGTCTGCGCACGACAACTTCACACTACTTCACACAATATCGTTATAAAATATAGCCTATAAGCTATATTGTGGTAAAGTTTCATTCAAATCCATTCAGTAGTTTTTACGTGAAAGAGTAACAAACATCCATACATCCATACTTACAAACTTTCGCCTTTATAATAGTAGTAGGATTATTAAAATTGTACAGAATTATACATAAATAATCACAATTATAATATAACCTCTTAATTTAGTAACATGGTAGGTACCATGCTATTAAAATAAGTGGTAATTGAACAAGCAGATCTGACACAGCGAGCATCACATCACTGAGAATTAGGTTAACAACCCTATTGTTTTTATCACTGAGGCCAGACTAAACAAGAACTGTTATTATCTCTTGTGGAAACTGAAACTGTTTTTAAACTATAAAAATATACCTAAATTAATTATTACTGCTCCAGGAGCTGCAGATATTTTAATTAATATGCTAACATGCAGAATTCAAATGTAGTAAGTATGTCTAAGTTTCTTACATACTTACTGCGTTTATTGTTAGCATGGCAGAATCCCTACTAATATTATAAATGCGAAAGTAACTCTGTCTGTCTGTCTGTTACGCTTTCACGCTAAAACTACTGGACCGATTTAGATGAAATTTGGTACAAAGAAAGTCTGGAGCCTGAGAAAGGACATAGGCTACTTTTTAACCGACTGCAAAAAAGGAGGATTTCCACGCGGACAATGTCGCGGGCAGAAGCTAGTAAATTAATAATTCAAAGTCAGAATAAAGGTTGATAAATTAAATTGCATATCAGAATTAATACAAAACAATATGAACAGATGAATGAGTATTATTTTATATCTTATATATGCATTGTTTATGATTTGGAGCTAGCTAATAAACAATTTTTATTACTGAATGTTCTTATCTTTTTAAGATAACATTTTTTTTATCAATAAAATAGTACAATACAAACTAGTAAGCAATGGTAAATTAATGTGAAAGTAGATAGAATAAGGGGCTACATTATAATCATTAAGAAGAAATGTATTAAATTGGTAATATAATATATTACCATATTTTATATTGTTGAAGGCACTGCGATCCCACATACCCAACAATACCTAATACTACATATTTAATTTTAAAGCTTTCATGTACAATTTGGCTATATACTTACCCAGCATTAGTAATCGGTTTGTGGATATATATAGTATCACTGACGATATATTAAAATCTAACAGAAATCTATTTAGAATTCTAGATAAAACTGAATACTTACCGGGTGTTCCTTCTGCTTCTTTCCGGAATGATCCTCAAAATGTTCCCGTATTCCGTAATTAGTCATGATTTGGGTCAGTTTTCTTCTCAGTTCTGCTTCTAGGAGCCCCTCTTTATCCTTTCCTTCACTCTTGACCCGTTTGTATGTAATTTCTTCCTTGTCTTGAAGCTGTAGGTCACTGTACAGTGATTGCAGTTTGATGTCTGTTAAGCGCTGTAATTTAAATTATAAATTGATAAAATTATGGCTCCAAACTAAACAAAGCATTTATGAGATAAAAATGATACAAATTCTTGGGCTAGTCACATTAAAAACTGCTAATAGAAGGATTTAGAAACAGAATTAATTACCTGTTGTGCTTTTATCCATAGAAGATTCAATTTGTTCATTCTGAAGGGCTTCGTCAGCGTTCGCAGATTAACCTTTTCCGAATTCTTTTCATTTGCACTTTTTGAGTATTTATTGCCACATAGAACGTGATCAAAAGAAATAATTAAGACGAGCAATGACAATGTTTTTATTGATAACATTCTCATATTGATCGAATTGCGTTGTTTATTTTTAGAATAAAAGTAATACCCAATACACTAATTTAGTAGCCTCCAAAAGTTAGAAAGGGCATGAGAATCATTAAGTAAATGATGCTAAATAATTATTTAATTATGCTTTGTGGTTACCGCTGATCACTTCACCAAGATAGATGAATAGAATTAAATTAAATAGATAATCTGACAGTTGGCCTGACATTACAGTGATGAAAATACTATTGAACCAATGAATGATTGCCATCGTTGCCATGAACGAAATTGATTGGTTGATGCTCAACCATAGATACTAAATTGACGTCTAGCCTATATGTGCTTTAGAGTTGCCAACAGCATTTAATTATTGTCACTATTCCGATCAGAATGATTGTTATAAATATAAGAAAAAAAAAACTGTTAACATATTAAGTATATAATTAAAAATATAAACTATGTATGAGCTCCCTATTTTTGTTCTCAATAATTATTTTTAATTAATCATAGTTTTATGGTAAGCATTTTAAGATACCAAACATTCTAACGACATACAGCATATGTCTGTATGAGGGCATGCTATTTTTGGTATCCTATATAAAAAAAAAGTCTAGGGAATTCCATTATTTGTTTTTATTTTTTTTATGATAACATGATTTTTTTAAACAAAAAATGTGATGTGTGGCCACACTGACTGGTTCGCTTTTGTGTTTGCAAACGTAGGGTAACATTATACACATTTGACAGCTGCTTGCTGCTCGTGCTATTCGTATCCGACTTTAACTCGTATTCGTTGCTTAACTAGTGTATTTTTTTATTAAGAATAAGTAGTAATATAGTTACAAATCAATCACATTAGTTTGCCGTTGTCTTACAATTCTTTACACCATAACTAACATATACGCGGAACGACCTGTGTACATGCAGAGTGCGCCCACTCAGCACAATGGGAATGGAAGTATTGGGACCTTAGCGTTACTTCCCCACCTTTTGGACCTGCATCTGCGACGAGCGCACGTTCGATCCGTCTGGTGGTCGGCACTTTCTCTCGCTGATGCGCCGCGAGTGCGCTCAACGTTCGGTATCGCTGCTTTAGTTGTGGTTTGCCAATGTTTGCTAACGGTCACTTCTGAGAGCGGTCGCGGTGTTGTGGCCAGTGACATTTGAAGACGTTGTGATTTGTGTAATGTGCTTATTGTGACGCGGTGGCGGGCGAGATGCGGCGCGGCAGCGGCAGCGGTGGCAGCGGCGGAGGCTGTGGCTGGGGCGGCGGCGGCGTGTTCGGCCGATGGTCTCTGCGGCGCTTGCTGCTCGACAGCCCCCTCGTGGGCCGAAGACTCCACACAGGTGAGAGCCGCGCCATAAACTGTGGCCCCTGCTATTGATTACCTAACAGAAAAGATCCAAAGTCTATGTCTACAACTACAAACTTATGTATACAAATATGAGTAAGTACACTAAAAAAGTGTGCAAATTTCATAAGGGAAATAATGTTATGGTAATAAAATTAATTTACATATTTTTTTATTTAAAGATAAGAATCATGAAAATTTGATTTATTTTGTTGTGCTTTGTCTTTACACATGTTATCAGTAATGTGTTACATTATAAATTATCATAATGACCAGAATGAGAATTTCTCTATCTTTACTACAATATCAAGTGGGGTATTCCACTGATAGCTAATAATAGGTAAATACATATTTCAACACGGTAAACTTTTGTACCATATTCATTGGATATTAATGACAAATTTCATGAGGGAGACTGCTGTTTGAAGACCTAGTTAGCAAATTTCATGATCAACAATGGACTACACCTAGTTTTATTACTTATTCCATTTCCAGTAGCATATATAAACTGAAAAAAGCAATTAAACTATAAAAAAAATAGCTCAATAATTCAGCACAAATCAAAACACTGTTAGTTTCAGTTTCATAATAATAATATTTCATCAGAGAATGACATGAAAATCAACTATACAATAACAGATTATAAGTCTGACTATCCCACTGCTCAACTCTGGCTTCACTAGAAATATTCTAATCTAATCTTCTAAAGAACATCATACTTAATCATGTTTTTCCAAAACAAATTGACTGATATCAAGTTTAGTACAAAAATACCTAAAGACCTTCCCGAGTAGATGTCCAAACTTTAAACAATCATCAATTAGTCATTGCCATCATGAAATTATTATGACCACAACCAATTGAAAGACATTGAAGCAATAAGGTCCCTGATCAAAGGGGTCAATGTTAGTGATTGTCTCAACTGTTTATTGCAAAATGACCTCTATTGATAATATTGTAAGATTCATGCTATTAATAGATGGAAACTGACCTATTCAACTATTACTATTCTAGACTAAGTAACATACTTCCTATAACAATAGTTTTCCTAATCCTATGTAACAAGGAAATTAGCAAATCTTCTTATTTGCGATATTTTATCATTGTGTAATTGTAGGTAAATATTAAACATCCAGTAATATTTAAGGTATAGCTAAAATTATTATAAAGTTAATAACAAACATATTTATTTTTCGGAAAACCCAAATTTGTTACTGGTACCTATTATTATTGTTTCCTCAATGAATATGGTAAATATATTTCTGCGCATAAAAAGAGTCTCTCTGATATCTTTAAATCATAAAAATAACACTTAAATTAAAAAAAAAAACATTTTTTAAAAAAAAGCACAAGATAATTATGTAGTTTTTGTTAACATAAAATAATATAAAGATAAGTATTTTTTTTATCTTAATTCAATAATTAGCACAATAAAAACTGAACTTCTACTTATCTATACTTTAATAAAAAACAAAAATTATTATTAAATTATTACCTTTTAAACACAATTTCTTAGATCTATGTTTATTACAATTACTAAGGTAAGGTAGTTTAAATAATTTCTGATGCCTTTACAGTTATTACACATTGGAATGAAACAACTATGAATGGATCAACGCGCATATTTTATTTTATTTGCTGACGGTTCGGAATGTCACGCTTTAGCATAAGACTTGTCAGCTCAGTCGTGCTATGATTATGGAATCTGTAAAGGTTCCGAAACATTAGCAAATAAAATAAAATACGCAAGTTAAATCCGTTCATAGTTGTTTCATTCCAATGTAGATCTATGTTTACAATTTAATATTTATTTATTCTACAAGTACTAAAGTTACGGGAAACCCAGATGTGTCATCCTAGGTAGTGTGCACGTAGCCCTGTGAACACTGCAGGTACGAACAATACCTGGCCTTATTGTTATCCTATTTCTTGAGACAGCTATTGGATCACAAATATGCATTGTATAAGAATAGTATAATGATAAGAATAGCTCCCATTAACTCTTTGTGTTGCAGACAGCCGTAGGATATTATTAAAGCCATGACTGTGTTATTGAAAACAAATAAAATATGAGTATAAGTTACTTTAAAATAACATTCATAGGTATATATGTAATGATGTGCCACAGTTTTGCTCGTATTATCTACGTATTTATAATCTTTTGGAGTACCTTTTTTGGAGAATTATATATATAATATTTGAAGATCTTAGGTAATTGTATTTATTTGTCATAATTATTAGCAATCATATCTATAGATGTAATCCACACGCAGGCTTCGTCAAAAATATAGGTTGAGACAACATTAAATTAGCAACAAGCTTCGTCAGAATGAATATACTTATACTAAACTAGCTTCTGCCCGCGACTTCGTCCGCGCGGAACTCCTCCTTTTTTTGAAGTCGGTTAAAAAGTAGCCTATGTCCTTTCTCAGGCTCCAGACTTTCTTTGTACCAAATTTCATTTAAATCGGTCCAGTAGTTTTATCGTGAAAGCGTAACAGACAGACAGACAGAGTTACTTTCGCATTTATAATATTAGTTAGGATACATAAACCATATTTTGAAGATGTAGTTAGCTGATTGTTTTATATACTATTCTAGCGTAAAATAAGGTTTTATAGTTTTTTTTTAAAGTAGTCTATAGCCTGTTACTCAGGGTGAATGTAGCTTTCCAATGGTGACAATTTTTTTTTGCGATACGGAGCTATTATAAGAAGGCTTTTAATAAAAAATACTTTGAGCTAATCTGTCAACTTTAATCGTCAGCCGCTCAGTTATAATTCCTGTTGTTTATTGACCCTGTATTATTTTTAAAATATAAGAATACTTTTAAACTTCTTATCTAGCAAATCTAAGCAGAGATGTACACGTGTGATAGGAACATTTATATTTACGTGAATGCTAATTAACGCTCATATAAACGTATGTTGCAATGACTCATGAACACATTCTCAAAAACGTGATTTTACAAAAATAATAACAATTTAAAATATGCACTGATGACGGTCCACAGTCGTTACGTTCAGTGACGCATCGCAGTGCATGTGGTGAAATTACGGATGTATCTCCGATACCTAACTGTAAGCAAGGGCGTGCATTCCATAGAGGCTCAGTGTCACTAATGTATGGAGTGCCTACCCTGACGCCATAGTCACGCTGGGAACACTACACGCGCCTGACAGTAAGATAGTACACAATTAACCTTGGAATAGGTATTGTATTAAGTACTTAAATGGAGTAATACCTAGTATGGATTAGGATAGTTCCTAGTATCGATATCTCAATTGATATGAATGATGAGTGGATTAATATTGACGGTAATAAAACATAAACTATTTTTTTTTTCACTTTCGAAGCACCAACAGCGTTAATAAATAATCGATTCAGTAGTTTTAGCGTGATAGCGAAACAGACAGACACAGTTACTTTCGCATTTATAATATTAGTTAGGATTTATCCTTAGTTGAAAAACAAATAGAAACTTTAACACTCTACCTAATAGGTTACCTATTTCGGTTAATTTTCATGATTAAGTTTTCGTTGAAATCTCATCTTTATCGTTATTAGAATTAGGTGCAATTGCAATCACAGTATATAAGCCTCACTCACTGAGTACTCAGTATGTTATTTACCTATTACAAAGTAAGGTATCGTTTAATCTGACAAGCTGTTATCACTTGCCGTAAATCTACCTCTTGTATATAATTTAATAGCTTTTAGGTACAAAGATTTATGTCCTCATTGTTTTGTTTGAGAATTCTGCTATTAACATATTGTTTTTATACGTATTCTTAATGAAAGAAGCAGTCATGCTTACCACTAATTCTTAAGGATCGTTTCTTACAAGGTAGTCCAATGAACTGCGATGATCTGGTGAAGATTGTTGGGTGCCAAATAAGTTGTCATAACTTCATATATCTATACTAATACTAATATTATATAACTGAAGAGTTTGTTTGTTTGTTTGAACGCGCTAATCTCAGGAACTACTGGTTCGAATTCAAAAAATATGTTTTTGTTTGATAGACCATTTATCGAGGAAGGCTTTAGGATATATAACATCACGCCGCGACTAATAGGAGCGATAAAACAGTGGAAAATGTGTAAAAAACGGGGAAAATATGAACCCTTATGAAGAATTACTGTTCCACGGGGACGAAGTCGCGGGCACAGCAAGTGTTAACATAAGAATGATGGAGTGGAATACGTTTCAATAAAAAAGACACCCTTCAAATAAAATGACCGATTTTAATCAATCAGCTAAGAACACTCTTGATTAACAAAAAAAAAACAATCACAGACACACGCACTCACACACACACAGAGACATACTTCCCGTCAAACATCCCGTCCTTTTTTACGTCGGGTTTAAAAAAAAAACATCTTAGATAGTCTCCTAAAGAACGTCTTTTAGTTTTAATTTAAAAAGAGGTATTCTTTTACTTGTAAAGGTATGCAAATGATGGCACCGTAATTCTATTTTACCAGTTCCTTATAAAGGCAATTAATATATTATATCCTTATATTCTTGGATTAATAGTACATTACGCACCAAGGCCAGTAAAATAAAAAATGTCTCAGATCACATGTAATTGTCGTCCGAGGCGAAGCCGAGGTTGACAAAAATGTGATCGGCGGAGGCTTTTTTATTTTACTGGTCGAGGTCAGTATACTATTTTTCTGTTCGACGAAGCCAGAAAGGGAAAATTTCATTTAGCGAAGCGGCCACAAAGTTGGCACTTTCTGGCCGGAGGACGGAAAAATATATTTTTATTTGGAATACCTACAGCGATTGAAATTTAAGATTTCAAACACCCACCCGCCTAATTCCTAATCAAGTATTTTACCTGCAACATATTTTGAGCTTTTTTTGGAATGAGTCACATCTGTAGGTATTTTTTCTTTTTAATATAAAAGTCGCATTCCGCGGGCGTTTCAACCTCCGTCATTCCCAAACCATGAATTAAATTTGATTAAACGATATAAAAATAAATCTACCACAAATCTTATCGAAGCTTACTCCTTCTAATAAGTTCTTACTTACTTCTTCGGGCAAAGGACTGACGGCGGTTGAAACGCCCTAAACGCAAACATCCCTACTAATATTATAAATGCGAAAGTAACTCTGTCTGTCTGTCTGTCTGTTACGCTTTCACGCTAAAACTACTGGACCGATTTTAATGAAATTTGGTACAAAGAAAGTCTGGACCCTGAGAAAGGACATAGGCTACTTTTTAACCGACTGCAAAAAAGGAGGAGTTCCATGCGGACGAAGTCGCGGGCAGAAGCTAGTGAATAATAAAACAAATAGATGGTTATAAAGGCAATAAAATTAAATGTAATAAATACACATTTAATCTCTAAATGTAGTATTTTCATGTTTCTAAATACTCGCTATTCGTGCACTAAAATCATAATAAGTGGTTGAAATTTTATAAAACTTGGCACACGTCAGGTATTAATTCAAGTTTACATTCATTTATATTGCATGTTTTTGGCCACTTTAGCCTAAAAATGGATATTAAATGACATTTTCCGTCCTCCGGCCAGAAAGCGCCAACTTTGTGGCCGCTTCGCTAAATGAAATTTCCGCTTTCTGGCTTCGTCGAACAGAAAAATAGTATACTGACCTCGGCCAGTAAAATAAAAAAAAATAGACTTGTGGGACTCTAAAACCACGAGTTTATGACAAAAAAAGTCGTATGGCGTATTAAGTGAGAGCTTAATTATAACAATACAAACCGATTATGTATATTTTTACTTTCAGATATTATTCTCGTGTAAATCTATTATTAAAATAACATTTTTATTGCGATCATCATGTCCTATTGTGTATCTCTTTCATTATCCTTCAGGCCTTCCTGACCTGACCAACCACGACCCAACCCTCTAAAGAGTCCTTCTCGTTATCTCTCTGGGTCTGCCGCGATTTGTGGATCCGCAATTTGCGGAACCCGTTTTGTGGCTATTTGCCCCCAGAGGTTGCTCGGTATCCTCTCTAACTATTATAGTTGATGTTGTGTGACTTGGCCGTTGAACATTCTTATAGGCTATTTTCTCGCTTAACAAATATAGGTAGGAAAAAATGTGCAACGGCCAAGTCACATAACATTAACTATAATAATAAAGAAATCGCAGTAAGGATAAGGTTCCTTATCCTTACTGGGTTTTCTATCCTTAGTGCAAGACTTGGCACGTCTTTGTCTAGATTTAATTACTTTTTAGAGATAAACAAGCAGCTTTGTCGAAGCTTGGCTAATTTTTTACAGAATGTTTTTGTTGGGATACGACTGACGCGACGTGTTACACTTGGGTATAATGTAATCTATTAAAGTTTACTTGTGCTGAGCCAGTGAGCACTTGTTTGCAAAGACAAACATTTCTTTACTTAATAATCAATGCTTGAAAGCCTCCTCTCAGGAGGCTCGCCACCCGTACGGTTTTGCAGTAAAGGCCCATTAGCTGGCCAACTGCGCTTCAGTATTCAGTTCGAAAAAAAAAGCTTAATAATCACTGATACGTACATTTGAGGGAAAAACAGTTAATGATATTTTTTATTGTAATTTTATGTGCCTTTGTTTGCCATGTTTTTTTATCTATAAATTATTCTATGGAATATTTTTATTAGCTCGTTAATTTATATGTTTACCACTAATTTGACATAGAATATAAAGTAGGTATAAAAATACTTATAAAAACAACGTGTTCGCAATTGAGTAGGTACACATTTTTTCGACTCTATTTTCTTTATCAGTATAATTGTTCCAGAAATGAACATACTTTTGACCTTTTTATATATGTATGTCTACTAATAGTGGTCAGAGATTTAATGCTGCTTCATTGTACTAGATTTTTACTAATTAAAGATTAAGAGCTGCCTTCAAACAGTATATACTTATTTCTCTATACTTACTTCTATATCTATACTAATATATTAAAGAGGAAAAGTTTGTTTGTTTTCTACTGAATAGGCTCCGAAACAATTGGACCGCTTTCAAAAATTCTTTAACTGTTGGAAAGCTACACTATTCCCGAGTGACATAGGCTATAGTATATTTAAAAAAATAGACATCCGTTCGAAGCCGGGACGGGCCGCTAGTTTACAATGTTTACTCGATTAGTAACGGTTGTGACCTCTTGTCGCGTAGGTACTCGTCATGAGACCTAGTGTTTCCCAATAGTCTATCTATCTAGGCATGTAGTTAAATGTTACGACAGAACTCTTTATTACTGTTCAAAGTTGCGTTTGTTCGTGTACCAGCACGTTGAAGCCTCTATAGTAGCTCGTTAGGAGTTTTATTAGATTGTGAATGTATATTTATGTTCAGAAGTATATTATTAAATATGTACACATTAAATAAAGTAGGTAGAGCTGGCAGGTGTCTTGGTTTTCCTGGGTTAAACCCAGTATGTTAAGGGTAATGAGTGGCGACGTTTTATGAGAGTTAAGCAATAAATTAATTTCAATAAGGTAAAAATATATTTTCAAAGAATTCAAGAAGAGTCTTTTTTAAGTGATAGGAACCCTACAAATAGTGGTGTGTCAATGTAGTCACAGTAATGTGTTTGGTTAAGTTACATTTTAGAATGAAACAACGATAAACGGATTTAATTCCTATTTTATTTTATTGGCTGACGTTTCGGAACCTTGACAGGTTCAATAATCGTGGCACGACTGAGCTGACAATAGTCTTATGGTAAAGTTATGGTCTTTAGCGAGTAATAACCGCGCCAGAAATTATGAAGTTACATTATCATACACGAAATCTTTCTTTCCCAAATATTGTTAGCGGTGCGCCGGCGCCGCGTCTCGGGCCGCGCAACATGCGCGAACGCAAGTCAAACCACACTGCAGAACGACGCGCGTTTATGTAACGCCTTAACCCAATTGCTAAGGCTAAACGAGTTATTACAATCGTAATCACCTTCTGATGTACCGCGATCGCTATCTCGATGGCGATCGCACAATAAAAATAATTGTTTATTGTTAATTAGATTTTTCTGCGCCAGTTATTTAAAAACACGTGTTAGGTTTAATCAGCAGTTGTGTCGAAATTCCAGGAATTGTACTGACACGGCACGTACAACGATAAAAAGTCCACTCCTGCATTCTATAATGCCGTGTAAGTCCGCATGTCGAGGTTCATGTTTCAGCATTATTTTTATACTTATTTATTGTACTAAGAAATATGTTGACGCCGCGCGATTGTGTAGTGTGCGTCGGTTTCGTAACGATTTACTTTCAGCCTTAATCTTAAAGAAAGCTGACTTAGTCATAAGAGCCAAATTGACTTAGACATAAGACTAAATGGATTTGACACTTAATGCAAAAATTGCCTTGAGGTGTTTTAGATTTTAGATGAAGGTGTTTTCTAGCACACATAATAAATGAGGTCTTTTTACAATTTAGGTAGGTATTTGTGTTTCGTTTTGAAACCGTGTCGTTTTAAAATGCGAACTATACGTTCCACTAAAACCTATGGTTTCGTAAAAGTACCGTTTGCAAATCCGAAAGTATAGAAATAAAAAACCTGTGTTTGAAATCGTGTTTATTTCAAATATTCGGTGTTAATTAATGTAGGTACAGTTCGAGTCAAATATAACGGAGCGGCCATGACGCTCTTATACATCGGACCATGCGCTATCCCTACTTAATTAAACTCTCTTTATCCTAACTTACTTCTCAGATTGTATTAATAGTTAATATATTCTTGGGCGAGTTCATTTCTCATACAAAACCAAGGAGGCTAGCACATAAAGTTTTTGTCGCAAAAAAGCATCTGTCGCACGATTTTTCACTCAGCAAAAGTATAGCAGTGACAGATAATGCTACTGGCACTCTAAACTTCATATCTAAGCACCTCGACTGCTGCCAAATATCTTACACAGACTGTACTCGAATATATTTGCGCTCGTTTAATAAACACACTTTTATTATGATATCAAAAGGAAGAGCACAAGGCTCTTGAGAGTTAATCATTTCTTGAATATCGTATCCTTCGCTACGGGAACTGGCCAATTTATATTTTCCCTAATGCACGCTCTTAAGATTTGAACGCTCGAGAAAACTTCAGGTCGTTTGATCTGCGTTGTTTACGCCAGACATCTTCGATTACACGCACTGATTATTGGGTAAGTGGATATGTGAATAACTAACTGCGCTTTTGAAACTGTCTCACGAATGTAACCATCTGTGACAAGGGGGAGGGGTCAACAATTCATGAAATTCGTGTGACGTAGGTTCTTTATGGATGCCCTTTGGTGACTATATGTTACTTAGTTGTGAATATTTATAGTAATATCGTCAGTTTTTCAGAATATACACTGTATTAGCTGAATGGCATATACATATATGTAATAGCAGTTTGCCCCGGATTCGCACGGATCCCAATTTTTTTTTTCCAAATATACTATAGCCTATATTTCTCGTGACTAATGTAGCTTACGAATGATGAAATAATTTTTAAAAACGGTCCCACAGTTTTTGAGCCTATTAATTACAACGAAACAAACAAAGTTTTCTGCTTTATAATATTAGTATAGATTAAACCTTGGCTACTATAAGTCTTTATAAAATTATTACGTTACAATGGCACATTGACAATATCGATCAAAGTTTTTGTACAGCTACGTGTATGTTAAAAAGTAATGCATGTAAACTTCCGCTCTCCGTTATCGGCTGCAGTTATTACGACATCGTATACAATATCCGTTAGAACGGTGACCTGGCCACATCTCTACTACGGCAGTGACAAGTGACTGCAATTTGAATTGTCTTAATGTAAAACAGAAATGTAACCTCTTTGAAGACACACTCGACTCTGCCTTCACTCAATGTTTCGCTTGATTCACAAATAAACTGTTTACTCGAGAAATTACCAGCCCATTCGCAGCTTTCGTGTCTCGTGTCGTGTTTCGGATACTTGTCGCAGATTTAGGATGCTGGTGAAAGTGTTCGAAAATCTTTTGTTTATTTTATCTTATGTGGGTTACCTTCATTTCGTTGGTGACTAAATAGAATTCCGCGTTTCGTGACTTACGACACAAATACATAACTACTTCATTACTGTTATGCTCTTAGTCATCATGCAAACTATACCTAATTGCCATTTATTTATTTTACGTAAGTGTGTTCGTGTTCTTCAAGCTTCTTATTAGGTATTAGACTGCAAAATGAAAGCAAATGTTTCCACGAGCCGTCAGACCCTAGTTCTATGTTCTATTGAGCCACACCAAGAATTACGTTTTGATGCGAGATACAGTACTTAACTGCCGTCAGAAATTATCGATTTCAAATCTTCTTGTAGCTTATTCAGTTATTCATTAGAAATTTAGGGCAAGGGACTGACCGCGGTTGAAACTCCCGTCGAAGCAAAACGAAACTAAGTACCTACTAGACCAATTTTAATAAATTAGTGAAGGTATACAAAGGGTCCTAGTCCATTACAAATATACCAAATGTGAACCACTAAGTAATAAGTCGGGTTTTTAATTCGATGACACAAAAAATGGACGTCAAAATGGATCATAATTAGACCTCAAGAGTTTTTTCCTTATTCCAAGCGTTATTGCGAAGATCTCAATATGTACCTATACGGCCAACGTTTCCTCATACGCGTTTGTTTGCATGGTTTTGTAGTCATTCGGGTTGACCGACATTTTGTTTGTTCAATACTGTGTTTACATGTTTTGGCGCAATCCGGTTTAACGCTCGAACGATCTCGCAGTTTTAAGTGCGCGTTTGATAATGCGAATTAATGACAAAATGACTTTAATACGGTTTTATCAGGTCGAAATGTAAATTGTAACTATATAAGTATGTAGTTGTTGCGTAGTCATGAAGTTTGGCGAGTGTGTAATAATATAAATATAACTAGCGGTCCCGGCAGACTTCGTCCCGCCCGGCAAAAAAATGTTAAAGGTGGACAACCCATCACTAAGGGGTATGAAATATAGATGTTGGCCGATTCTCAGACCTACTCAATGCGCTCACAAAATTTCATGAGAATCGGTCAAGCCGTTTTGGAGGAGTATGGGAGCAAAAACTGTGACACGAGAATTTTATTTATAAGATAATATGGTAGAGTCTTTATTTAATGACGGGATTGGATGGAATTCCGTTAAGCAAGCAGATATCCTAAGCTTGTGGAACCGGAAAGTGGGTCAAATTCAACTCGCCGGTAGCTACCTACATTGTAATTTAAATAAAATATTTCAAAAACCATCAATAGTTATTAATAAAATTACCCTAAAAGTGCGTAGAATCTAAAATGATCAAAATTAACTAATTCGAAGTTTAGTTATTTGTGACTATGTTCATTTGGGATCTAGGCTTATTTAATACACATTGATTGATGAGTGATTTTTGTTCTTTTTATTCTCTTGATATTTCTAAATTAAGAGAAAAAAATACGTGTCCAATATTTTTTTAAAATCTAACTGCAAGGCTAAATAGAATTTCGTTTTCTTTACCCACTCGTCATCCTTATTAAAATTGACGGTTTCGCGAAATTTTCAAATAACAATTACAAGGTGCTAGACTAATTAAAATAGTGTAACACGCGCGTAGACAAAGCGTAAGTACAAATCGGAACGCACCCGTTAGTAAATACCTCTGACTCGCTCCCCCACATCTCTCGCTCGCACCTAGCGGAAATTCCGCGACGCCATTAGCTATTACCGCCATTACGCGCGCCGCGGCAGCATCGCAACAGCGAGCCGCGATACCCTTTTAAGTAATTTTAAGACACCTATGTAACAATAAAACTATAAGTTTTTCCCACAATGGCGACCAACTTGCGGCCAAGAAGCACCACGCGTAACAACGAGCGCCGTGACCTTGGCGACCGCGCCGCCGCGCGCGAGTTCGCCGTAACGCCCGCCGCCGCTGGCGCAGCCCCGGGAGTTCCCGACCCGGCGCCCGAGTCGATTACGTCACACAGCCCTGATGCCACCGCCCCCATCTCGGAGCCGCACAGCCCGTCGAGACCGGCGAGCCCGCGCGAGCGCCCCGAGCACATGGTCACACTTTCGGAGGCACAACTGTCCAACCTACTATCCAGCGTCATGCGGAGCGCGCTGCAACACGCCGCGACTCCGTCCGGTCCGCTGCAACATGAACGCGAAGCGACGCCGTCGGCGCCCACGCCCACGTGTTCCGGATCTTATGGCAACCTGGCAAAATGTACAGCGCGTTTCGACGGAGAGGATTCCAACCCCGACGCGATCGAGGCATTCATCGATGCCGTGGAGATGTACGTGGAATGTACCAACGTGGCAGAAGACCACGCAGTTCGAGGCCTGCAGATGCTATTCACCGGCGCCGCCGCGACCTGGTGGAGAGGCATCAAACGCGAAGTGAAGACATGGGAGGAAGCCACCGCTCGCATGCGTGGCATGTACGGAGCCCCGCGTCCCGCTCACAAGTTGCTACGGGACATTTTTTCATCGGAGCAAGGAAGTGAACGTGCCGATGTGTTTATTTCGCGTATTCGGTCTATAATCTCGAAGTTTCCTTACAATATCGACAGTGTTTTACAAGTAGATATAATTTATGGATTGTTAAATCGTAAGTTACGTAAACATGTGTCGCGTAAGTCTATCGATAGTGTCGAAAGTTTATTGTTAAGAGCGAGAGATGTGGAGGAATCGATCTTAGAGGTAGATGATAACACCCGTAACGATAACAGGAGTTTTAAATTTCCCGCGCAAGCGACGCCACCCGCTTCTGTCAAACCGCGCGAGCCGCGCGACGCTACAGGCCCGCCCACTGTTATCACTACGAGCGCGAATACTACTACGAGTTCTCGATCGAATATCGTTCCGTCCGTTTCGAATGACAGTAAATTCAAATCGTCTCGCCCGCGTTGCACTTACTGCAAATCTTTCGGCCATAATTCTGACGAATGTCGTAAATTGCAAGATAAAAATAAAAGTAAAGCTACTATTGTCAATAACGAGAGTAACGCTTCTTCTATTCGTTGTTATGGTTGTAATAAACCCGGAGTAGTGAGATCGAGGTGTGATACTTGTAACAGCAAGCCTGCTACGTCAACGTCGACTGATTTTCACTCGCTATTTGCGTACGAGTGCGTCGATGGTTCACGTCCAGTTACGTCAAGTGTCAACGTGTCTATCGCGGGGCGGCACGGAGTCGCCGTCCTGGACACCGGAGCGACACAGAGTGTAGCGAGCCCGGAGCTGTACAGGATTCTGGTCGAATCTGGAGTGGAGTTTGCAGAGGTTCAGCGGACAGTGAGTTTAGCAGATGGATCACGCCAGGTACGTAACGTTCTGATTGCTAACGTTCCCGTTACTATCGGAGGCCGCACGGCCACAACCGACTTTCTTGTTTTTCCAAATAGTCAATGTAGAACACTTTTAGGTAACGATTTTATTATTAATGCGGGAATAATTGTAAACATTCCCCAAGCTTGTTGGAGTTTTCAAGATACTCCAAACCAGGTATTTTCGTTTGTTGAGTCATACAGTTTAGAATCAAATTGTACTTTAAACAGCCTAGAGCTGCGGAGTGATGAGGGTCACACTCTATCACCGGACCAAAGGACGACTCTTAACAATTTAATTTGTAACAGTGCGATGGAGCAGCAGTTTGCGACCGAGGGTCCGGCCACTGATTACGCTACTCACCACATCAGAGTCAGCGCGGATCAGCAGCCCATCGCCTGCCAGCCCTTCAGGATGTCCCAGAACAGAAGGACAGCGCTGAAGGACGAATTGGATAAGCTGCTCTCCGCCGGGGTGATAGAAGAATGTGAGTCTCCGTGGGCTGCAAACGTGGTCATGGTGCCTAAGAAGGATGGAGGTATGCGTCTTTGTATTGATTATCGTAAACTCAATGAGGTCACTGAGCCAGATCGGTACCCATTGCCGAGGATCGAAGACATACTTCATGCCGCCAAGACCAGTAACTATATGACCACCCTTGACTTGCGTTCTGGTTATTTTCAAGTCAATGTAAATCCAGCCGACCGAGACAAGACCTGTTTCATCACACCTATAGGGACTTATAGATTCATCCGCATGCCTATGGGACTCCGCAACTCCGGAACCACCTTCCAAAGGCTCATCGATCGGTTTAAGGCAAATCTTAGTCTCAAAAATAGTACAATATTGGCTTATCTGGACGATATCATATTATTGTCCCCGGACTTCCAGACACACATGGAAGATCTGCACGCCGTGTTCACCAGATTGGCTAAATTCAACCTAAGGGTGAACCGAGACAAGAGTTGTTTCGCATGCCAGTCTGTAAAGTTCCTCGGTCATGTTATAGTCCCCGGAGGCATTCACATGGATCCCCAGAAAACCACTGCTATCACAGCCATGGCCCCTCCTCAGAATTTGAAGCATCTGAAATGTTTTTTACAAACTTCCAGCTGGTTCCGGCGATTCATCCCCGGCTACGCCGACGTCGCCCGACCACTCACCGACTTGCTGAGGAAGGACAGCGCGTGGCGCTGGGACGAGCCACAGCGGCGCGCCTTCGAGCAGATCAAGACGTTGCTGACGACGGCACCAGTCCTGCGGCAGGCCGACGAGACGCAGCCCTACGTTCTGCGCACGGACAGTAGCGGCTACTGCCTCGGAGCTGTTCTAATGCAGGGGGAGGGACACGACGAGAGACCCATCGAATACGCCAGCCGGCAGCTCAACGCCGCCGAGAAGAACTACACTACCACCGAGCGCGAGGCGTTAGCGGTAGTGTGGGCCGTCAACAAGTTTCGTGGATACATAGAGGGCGCTCAAGTCGTCGTCAAGACCGACCATCAGCCCCTGCGGTGGTTGATGAACACGAAGTCGCCTAGCGGCCGACTCGCCAGGTGGGCGCTCACTCTCCAGGAGTTCGACCTGCGCATAGAGTACACGCCCGGCCGATCGAACGTGATCGCCGACACGCTGTCTCGCCCGCCCTGTTCACCGGAGACTCCGACGGAATGCGACCTATGCTTCGCAGTCGTCGATTTTCCGTCGCGCCACCCGAGCGACATCCGCGACAACCAGCTGAAGGATCCCGAACTTCGCAAGATCATCGAAGATCTCGAGGCCGACGACGCTCCATCTAGGGGGAGACCGTGGGCCGACCGCGGATACGTGATATCCGACGGTATTTTATACAGGTACGCTCCCGAGAGCGAAGACGACGATAACCCGTGTCGTATTATTCCAGAGCACGAGCGAACGCAGGTTTTGGCGGACTACCACGACGCCCCCACCGCCGGCCACTTCGGAGCCGAGCGCACCCTGCGGCGCATCGCACAGCGCCACTACTGGCCCGGCATGCGGACCTTCGTCACGGACTACGTGAAACGATGCGTCGAGTGCCAGCGCTACAAGGCGGACAACAGGAAGCCGGCCGGACTGGTGCAGTCCCCCGCCACTACTCGTCGATTCGAGGTAGTATCCGTCGACTTATTTGGACCGTTGCCCGAGACCGAGGACGGGAATAAGTGGATACTCATCGTCGAGGACGTCTGCTCGCGCTGGGTCGAACTGTTCGCGCTGAGGAACGCCACGAGCCTGGAATGCGCTAAGGTACTCACATCCGAAGTTTTCTTACGATACGGCGTCGCTCGACGCATGATCAGCGACAACGGCGTCCAGTTCGTCAGCGAGGTCATGCAGCAGGTCTGTCACGTCATGGGCGTCGAGCAGTCTCTGACCTCGTTCTATCATCCGGAAGCGAACCCTATCGAGAGGAAGAACCGCGACCTGAAACCCCAGCTGGCCATCCTGGTCGGTAACGACCACGGCACCTGGGACGCTCACTTACCCGCCGTGCGCTTCGCGATGAACTCCGCGACCACCGCCAGTACCGGTCACTCACCCGCTTTCCTTACGTTCGGCAGAGAGCTGCGCGCGCCCGCGGACGCGGCCGGCGACATGCGCGCGATCGTGGAGCGCGACAACTTCGTGCCGAGCGTCACGCCGCACCTGCGCCGCCTCGCGCACGCGCTGGCGGAGGCGCGCGACGTGCACGAGCGCGCGCAGGCGCGACAGAAGACGTACGCCGATGCTGGCCGCCGCCCGGCGCCAGACTACGATCCGGGGAGCCTCGTCTTGCTCAAGACGCAGGGCTCCAACGATGCCGATAGAGGGCAGACACCTAAGTTTATCCCTCGGAGGGACGGCCCCTACCGAGTCCGCGAGGCAGTCGGTTCGACCACGTACCTGCTGGAACGTGTAGGTGATGGGGGCTTGCTGGGGAAGTACCACACTTCCCAACTCACTCCATTTGTAGGTGAAGCCCAACCCGCTGTCAGAGAGAAGCGGAAACGTGGACGGCCACGCCGTTATCTATAGACCCGCGTTTTTTTTTGTTTTTGTCATTTTTTTTTTTCTCTTTTGCTATCACGGAAACGAGGGCGTTCTTCCGTGTTAGAGGGGGAGGCTGTAACACGCGCGTAGACAAAGCGTAAGTACAAATCGGAACGCACCCGTTATTAAACACCTCTGACTCGCTCCCCCACATCTCTCGCTCGCACCTAGCGGAAATTCCGCGACGCCATTAGCTATTACCGCCATTACGCGCGCCGCGGCAGCATCGCAACAGCGAGCCGCGATACCCTTTTAAGTAATTTTAAGACACCTATGTAACAATAAAACTATAAGTTTTTCCCACAATAGTAATTATTTACGTTACATTGTTACTTTATTGTCTCGGTCGTGAAGGTTGCATGTGTACATTCATTTTCACTAGCAATGCTAATTAAATTAAATGCTTTTTATGCCTATTCTAATTAATTAACACTTATCAAAGTCGTTAAATTGGAATGAGTTTGGTACCCTGGTATTATAGGGTAAAGAACCAGTTTTTAAAATGACTCCACCGCTTATTAGTTATCGTTGGAAACCACGCGAATCGTTATATTTGCATTTCGAATTAATTAATTTTATCCAACGGTATTGATCACTGGTTATTTTTAAATGTGTCGTCGAAAATAAAGTGTTTTGCAAGTAAACGATCGTAAACTTTTTATGTTATACATTATTTAATGATGTTGGATAAATAAAAATAGATCATACAAGTATTATGTACTTATGTATGTAAATAACACATATAGTTAGGTACAACAGATGCTAAAAAGTACTCAACAAACATGTAACTAAAGGTATTATGTACCGGCTTATAGTTATTAAACAGTTTTCCGATTCATAACAGGTTTGTCAATATAAACAATTGAACAAACAGAGCCCAGAGATATCTGTTGACTATAGCCGTGCAGCGTCGAGTCAAAACATTCTCTGTATCAACATTGACTGTTGCGGAACTTTATATTTCCGCTCAAATTGAAAATACGTAACGGTCCGGGGCCACGACATTTGCGATCACCGGCAGTGGTGAGCGGTGAGCGGTAAGCGCTTAATAATGAGCGATAAGCGGTGAAGACGTTCTGTCGCCGTTCGCCGCTTATCACTGCCGTGGCTAGGCCGTAAGATAATGCCTATGTACTTTAAGCGATCTGGCAATAACCATATTTTGTGACCTCTCATGTCATCTATAGCCAATCATGTATTTAAATTTGACACAGTGTCAAATAAATTTACAGTGTGTCTATCTTGCCGTGTTCCTATTTCTATGAACTAACCTAAGGTCTCGAACTTTAGTAACGTGTAACTCAATGACTCGTAAGGTCTTTCATTATCATATTTTAACGTCGAACTTCGTTATTATACGCTGTTGCAAACATTAAGACGTGTACTTACTCAAGATTGTGCCATGTGATTTATAGGCAATATATTGACGACCATACAGCTTATTGGTTAGTACCTCAGACTATGAAAGAGCAGGTAGTACTTGAGTAATGGGAATTCGAATCACACCAGAGGTAGATAACGCGATATCAAGATCCGACACACGTGATGTCTTGTTTTGCTGGCTTAGGATCGCAAAGATTGTAGTATAAAAATGTCGGTTCGACCGTTCACCGTTACCTTAAAATCCGGTTTATAAATGCACTCTCACTGCGTGACAGAACTGTCATTTATGCCACCTGTCAAATATTGACCCGTATATCAATGGCACACTTTTAGGCGAGGCGTCACATAGGTCCTATTATCAATGTTGAAAACACGGTGAACCGCGCCCTCCCGCGTCCCGTTTTGCACACGTGACGCCGGCAAAATGTCTCGCAAACAAGGCATATCGAACCGTGGATTCGCTTAAATATGGAACAGGTCATACATTATACATTCTTTAAGGCATAACACGTCAATTAGTCAAACACATAACGGAAACGGTCGCGAAAACACCGTACGAATTCAAAACCGGTGTGCATAATCTTTTGATTATCTGTGTTGTTGGTTTTTTTTTTTGAGAGTCTAATGGTCTTGTGTTCAGAGACCTCTGACTAGGAATCCAGAGATTGCGGGCTCGATCCTGTCATGGGTTGATTTCATTATGATGCAACATCTGTTTCTGAGTTTAGGGTGTCTCATAATTATGTAATAATGAAACACAAAAACAAGCGAACGGAGGACTTCGTCCTTCCCAAAGCAGATACACTAAAACACTTTTGCGTTTTTGGGTAACTTAGTACCTAAGGTAAAAAGAATTTAGTTCAGTCTAAGGTTAATTCAGGGTGTCAGCTATCTCCACACCAAATTTCATGGAAAATTATCCAGCCGCTCTTGAGTTATAAGTGGAGTAACTAATTGACTTTGTTTTATTTATGTATATATGACATTTGTCTAGTACCCATAGCACAAGCTCTGTTTGGGACTAGATCAATTGGTATGAATTGTCCAAGTAGGTATGTTATTATTGTATTAGCGATGTAAAACCGCAAGATGAGTATGTCAGAACACATCTAATGATCCGACATTTTCCGACAAGGTCCGGATCGGACGAGGTATCGTTTTTCTTGATTATCATTGTATGACTTTGCAAGGTTTCCACTATAGGTTTGTATCATTAACAGACTCTAGTACTAGAATCATTGTTATCGCGTATTTCATTAGTTTTCCTTTAGCATGAAAAGTAGTGATTGAATAATTAAATTCG
The DNA here is from genome assembly GCA_038024825.1 of Polylopha cassiicola. Lineage (NCBI taxonomy): Eukaryota > Metazoa > Arthropoda > Insecta > Lepidoptera > Tortricidae > Polylopha > Polylopha cassiicola. Next base: position 2,564,425 of record CP149053.1, on the reverse strand, counting down.
CATATACTCTAGATAATTGTGACACAACTGCCGAATATGTCACCACTTCAATTCATATTTAAATGTGACGACTTAAATTCTTAAATAGAGCAACTAAATATTTTGGGTTGTGTCATTTTTCTATTCAAGCCGCGATATTTTTACAAGTAACCCGGACTGATGATTTTTTTGTAAATAATAATTGCATGCCTTTATCTGTAAAGATAAATGGAAATTAAAATATATTTCCTACATTAAATTAGGGATATATTGTAACTTAATAAAGTTCCTCTATTATGAATTTATTTTGAAGATACCAAATAGTACTATGTTACTTAGGTTATATGCAAGTATCTAAGTTAAATTGTCTTTCACAGTTCACTGCGTTCTGTATAATTCACGGATTACTACTTGCATATAATAATATACATACTTACATACACCTCTGTGAAACAATAATGCTATGCTTCTATTCCATACTAGGATTATATGTCTTTATCTATATTGTAAACAAAATATATACACCTGCTTATAGATATATACCTTAAAAGTAATATCCTTGTAGGTACGATGCTATGTTAACCCGAAGCTAAGCTCGGTATATTCCTCACCGAGCTCACCCTGATGCGGTTGGATTACCGCAACTAACTGAAGGATTCATGCGAAATTGCTTCCAATATTTAAACGTTAGTAGATATAAATGTTGTCCATAGATTACGTATTTTCTGGTTTCTTAGATTTTGCTTTTTGGGATTAGCTGAAGCGAAATTTAGAATGCAGCAGTCACGACACGTTAAAGATTTGGTATTTTTGGGATCGAATCCCAACGACTGATCGATTTTTTGTGGTTCTTTTTGATATCACAACTCCTAAAGGTGTTTTGATCAGGATGTAACATGTAAAATGAACCGATTTTATTCGGTGTCGTTAGGGTGTTTATACTGGATTGAAGTGTTCTGCTAATAGAAACCCATTAACGGGCAATCGACACGCCAACATGGCCAGAAGCGCCTCTTAATATTATATTAACGAGGATATTTGTAGCATTATAGTTCGTAACGACCTTTTAGATGATGACGGAACTTGTGATGTATTTACACCACCGTAGTATTAAAACAATCACGATGGAGAAATATATCGCTGAATAAAGAAGTTTTAATTTCTGATGCCTTCGCGGTTATTACACATTAGAATGAAACAACTATTAACGGATTTAACTCGCGTATTTTTATTTTATTTTATTAGCTGACGTTTCGGATTCTTTACAGTTTCCATAATCGTAGCAACGACTGAGCTGACAATAGTCTAACGCTAAAGTGAATTATACAGTTATGCAAACTACCTTATATAAAGAAGTTTTGTTATTAAAAATTACTGCTGATCTTATTTGGCGCCCAACGTGGGGCTGAGTTACAAAGGACCATGTTAAAAACAGAAGTCGAATTAGGTTGTTAAGACAAAAGTGTGTTGAAAAGCCATTTTGTAAGAGTCGAGATGTGAAAATATATGTAAGAACTAAATTGTGTTTTGTAAGGAACGGTATGAGTTAAATAACGGCAGGCGACGATAATTGTCAGACCGTAACTCTTATCCGCGTATTTGTATAATTAGCAACTGTTATGTGAGTTACGTGGAACTAGGTGCCATGAAAATTACGGTCAGCAGTGATTATACCATATATGTCCAGTGATCAGTCATGTCATCACTGTTTGTAGGTTGTTTTAAAAGTAAACATTAAATCGGATTGATATACCACATATAAGCGCAGCTAGGATCCTAAAACTAACACCAAAACACAAATTTGTCAAATTTAAATTTTCTTAGATGTTAGCACCCAAATACCTAACTGATTCTAAGTCAAATTTATTCAACCTAATAGCATATGAGATGCTCTCTAAGACCTGCTTTAGCGTTTTAGGGACATTCTGTATGTGTAATATATTATTTCTCCTGTCTTGCCATAAATCACTGACTGTTCCGGAAAAACCTGACCGAAGTTTGTCTTGTTCACATTTCACTCGGTTTTTGTTTAATATAAATTAAATTACGTATTCAGATCACGTTTCTGTAATAAAGCAGAATATTTGAGGAAATCGAGTTCCAGACGAGTCTAAACTTTGTTTGATGATTGTTTAGCTTCAGAAAGTTATTATATAATTAACTGGATTCCTCGACTAATGGTTTTTTATTAGAAAATAACTCTGCTTAAAAAATTGCCCTAATAAAAATTTATTTCCAGAAACTGATGTCACGTTTCGTACGTAAATATTAATTAACTTTAATGATGATGACGTAGGAATAATTTCACAAATGTTTTTCATTTTCCTCCTTGATAAATATCTTTTGTTTTATGTTTCTGCTAGAGTCTCCGAAATCAAACATGGATGTTTTGAGTCAGAACTTAATTTGGGTCAAATGGATTTAGATACTTTAAGCTCGACCTTTGCAATGCATCGCTATTCGTATAAATTTTAATATATTACTAATGGCTTATAGACCTTCAGGCAGACGGAAGGCTGAGTATTTACACTCTCGATGGCTGTTTGCTCATCAATACAGATTTTAAAATGTTACGTAGGCGTCACTTTGTTCAGCTCTAGCGTAACAATCTGCGTCCCACGGCTCTTTTTCTCTTGTAATTAGTTACGTGAATTATTGTTTATTGAGTTTTTCTAACTCGTGCCCACGTAACATATGATGCTACAAGATTGTTTTGTTAACATGCTGTTTCTGACCTTTGCTTGAGCGTAGTTAAAGATGATGTGCCTTATAAGAAACCTGAGTACTAACCACAAGATCGTTTACTGTTAATAGTCGTATGTAATCGCAATTTTGCATTAACGTTAATAGTGCTTATAGTAGTTGCTTCGTGCATTTCTAAGTCGAAGGATGCACGGAGAACGTGTGCTCGGGGGAATTTGCATCACTGCCTGCATCGCGAGGCCGCTTAACCTTGCCATTATTGATCAGTTAGTCCAATTTTATATGACGACAAGACCTAAACCAAAAGTTATATTATTAAATACTAGTTTCTTCCTCCGACTTCATCAACGTACAATTAGTACTTCTGGTACCTCATGTTTTATCGTACCTACATAGTAGATTCACCAATATTCACTGTTAAGATTGTTTTACTGAGCTAAAAACTTTACTATATACTACAGTTATAATATTACTAAGGATTAAGCAATAAATATGTGAAGCCCTTAATCTGAATTCTAGTCATTCTTTTGTACCTTAAGATAATGTGCTTTAAGCGCACTTGTTTTTTCGAAATTCGATAACAAAACTCCTTGACACCTAACATTAAAAAACCTTTGCTTTTAAAATTACGTACTTACCTACTTACAGTTCTTTTTAATGTTTCGTGGTAAGCTTTAAAACATATGTCCAAGAAAGTTGGCTCACTAGGCATCTGCCATTAGCATTATCCAGCCGTTTTCTTGTATCTTACCAACTGCTTAGTATTCAAACAACTAACTCGTAACAAAGAACGAAGAGGAAAACGTGTGTGAACCTCGGTTGCGGCAAACATTAATAACGCTAGTAATAATTTATTACTATTCTAATCATATAACTTCCCGTACAATTAAATTGGGAGTAGGTACTTAACCAAAACTGTCTATTATCATTTCCTCGTGTTTCGTCTCAGACTTTCCTGTCTAAACCTGTTTAGTGAGAATTTTCGACAGTTTATTTGTTTGGAAATTGTTTTCAACGTCTACAAGGATAAACTTTTCTACATGTCATTGTTTTAAGGCGTACTAAAACTCCTTTACTGCGAACAATAGCGTGTTTAGAACTAAGTCGAAATAATAAAGATCTTACTACGAATTCTACTTTGGTCCTTACTGTTTTTTGTATGCATTTTGTTTCCACATCATATGGTTTCATTCTAGTCTATAACAACCAATGCAAATGGATTTCGCTGAATTTTAAAACGGTGGCCTATTTAACACGATCCCTGTTGGGGAATGCAATGTTGACCACAAGCGTTCGTCATGGTTTTCCTTAACCGTCTTGTGCAACACGTACCTACCTAATGAGCTTATTTTTCAAATGTAATTTCCCTTCCAACTAATTCATTACAACATTCACTAAGTGGTCTAGAACACTAACCTTAAACGGATTGCGTGGGACATTCAATAAACCAAGTCTATGTTTAGCTTTGCGCACTTAACTTCGCACAACAATGAAATGCGCTGGTCTTGCGCTGACAATCATACGGTTTGTGTAAACCCCGAAGGTTTTCAATAGAACTGTATTAAGTTGTTATTGTTTGTCAGAGTGGCTGTCGAAAACAGATGACAAGACCGACATTTGTAATGGGGGCGCAAACAGTTGCTTGTCTCTCATTGATGGAACATGACAGATAGGCTATTTAGGGCTAGCCCATCTTGCAGATTTTGGGCTCACGATTGGAAGTGTCCCTATTGAAGTGTGCTGAATCTCCTTAAACTGAGTCTCCTATCAATATGTAAACTTGTTTTGATGTTACCCTGTTTCTGTTTACCTGTTATTATTCCCGACGCAGGGATTTCCCGCTTAGATCAGTAAAATTGAAACGTTAGTTGTTTCTTTGATTTATAAATAGGTACCTACTCTCGTACCGATGTAGTCATGTGCGATGACAGATGTTGGAGTTTGTATATTTTCTGTGTTTTCGATGTCTGTCGTACAGCGGGGTTTTGTTATTGAAAAAAATAGTAAGCATTGATTTTTTGACAAAATTTTAAATAGAGTTACTACCGCATCGAATATTAAGAGATTTAAAAGGAAATATATACACATGAACCATTTTGATACGAATAAATAAATAAATATCTTTGGACAATTCACACCAATCGATCTAGTCCCAATTTAAACAAAGCTTGTACTATGGGTACTAGACAACGGATAAACATACATATAAGACATCCAAGACTCGGGTACAGATGCCAGTGCTCATCACATTGACATCTGCTCCTAGCAGGATTCGAACCCGCAACCTCCGGTTTCGTAGTCAGGGGCTCTGACCACTAGACCAACAGGCCGTCAAATATGAATAAGTTGTGTAGCTTATTAAAGCTAGAACTATGCAGCATGACTGTGGGCCTGATTTCTTTGAATAAAATACCGACCATGATACATGTAGGTATTTATTTATTGGAATTCTTAACACCGTACTATCTTGTATATGAATTATCGGACCCCATATAAAGACTGCCGTATATTTACTTTGTTCTGATTCGTCACAAAATCAGTTTAGCTGTGGACCCAATAAATGCCTAGCTCAGAATATTGGATAAGAGAGCCAGAGGGTCTAATAGGGAAAATTGTATTATGTTGTCGATATTCAGAATAGAATTTAGAATATAATGAAAATGTATTGTATTCAATTAACTTAACATGATCGCATGTGAGGTTTATGATAATCTATGTATACATATAAAAATTCATTGCTTTTCGTTAATCTCTCAAATACTCGAGAATGTCATAGTAATTTAAAGTTTAAAATATTTGTGGTACTTAATTAGTTCAGATCAGGTTTATATAGTTTGAAATTATTATAGACAAGCGGTTCGCCCCGGCTTCGCACGGATCCCTAATTTTTTTTTCAAAATATTCTATAGCCTATGTTACTCAGGGTGAACGTAGCTTCCCATCAGAGAAAGAATTATCAAAATCGGTCCAGTAGTTTTTGAACCTATTCATTACAAACATACAAAAATAGGTACAAATCTTTCCTCTTTATAATATTAGTATAGAAATAATTTGTCACAACACACGGTACGAAGTTCGCCGGGCAGCTAGTTTCCTAGCTGCTGGTCAATAAGTAGTAGGTACTTAACTGATCATTCTGTGTTATTTGCACCTTTTTTCAATACCGGGGTTACTACGTATTTGTCTGTAGTAAAGTAAAGTATGCAATGTTATCTGCTATTACCCGAAACCCAAACTTGTAAAAACTTCCGAATCATCTGGCATTGTTAACGCTAGACAAAAAAAGTAACGTTTAGTGGTATTTCCAAGAGTATATTTTTTTTGACAACTGTTTGTAAGTAATATTTTTAAACAGTGTACGGTGGCAGTGGGATTCCCAAATCGCAAACTCTTTTAATGTCTTCCTGAATACGTAATGATCGAAATCTCGCATACAAATATTTAGAGCAATTTAAATTCTTGTTATGAATTTTATATGAGGGGTAACGAACTCTTTAAAATGTTGGTGTGGATTTTTTAGCGCGTTGTTCTTTTGTTTTGGCAGTGTTGTGATTAAACGTGTTTTTTTGTTTTGCGGTCTTGTGACTAACGTGTTTTTCAAAGGGGTGGAATTCTGAAAATCTTTTATCGGATACCAAATTTATACAAAAACACACTCTCGGAGTCTCAGGTCTTTGATCAGCCGCTTAGGATGCGCGCGTATCCGTCTGTTAGTCATTCAGGTCAAATTATATCTATACTTATATAATAAAGATGAAAAGTTTCCTTGTTTGTTTGAATTGAATAGGCTCCTAAACGACCGGGCCGATTTGAAAAATTCTTACACTGTTGAATAGCTACACTATTCCAAAACGACATAGGCTATAAAAAAAAGGGATCCGGGTGAAGCCGGGGCGGGCCGCAAGTAGAAGATATATAGGATTATTTCAAAGTTCTTAAAAATCTTTGTATATAGTTAGGGCTGTCACTTCCCCTGTCTTGTCCAGTATTCTCCGCACGATTGACCTGTCAAGACTCCATCGTCAGATGGCTGTAAGTTCCATACGCAGCCTGTATCGCAGCTGTGATTATATTATGGTATTTACGTATTTTTAACCCCCGACGCAAAAACGACGGGGTGTTATAATTAACCCCCGACGCAAAAACGACGGGGTGTTATAAGTTTGACGTGTCTGTCTGTCTGTCTGTGTGTGTGTGTGTGTGTCTGTCTGTGGCATCATAGCTCCCTAACGCATGAACCGATTTTGATTCTGTTTTTTTTGTTTGAAAGGTGTATCTGTCGGGAGTGTTCTTAGCTATGTTTTATAAAAATCGGCTTAGTAGTTTAATAATTAGGGGGGGTTAAAGAGGGGATGTAAAAATAAATGTCTACAAATATACTCGAGTGGGGTATCCAATGAAAGAGGGTGACGAGTACAATACAAAATTGAAATCATAATGAAAATCGGTTGAGTTGTTCAAAAAATATTGGGAGTGAAAGTGGAGATGGAAAACCAAATGTCTACAAATATACCCGAGTGGGGTATCAAATGAAAGAGGATCGCGTGTACATTACAAAATTGAAATCACAATGAAAATCGGTTACGTAGTTCAAAAATTATGGGGAGTAATAGTGTAAATGGTAAGCCCAATGTCGACAAATATACCCGAGTGGGGTATCAAATGTAAGAGGATAACATGTACATTACGAAATTCCATGTGAAATGGAAATTAGTTAAAAATAACAATATGTAGTAGGTACCTACGTACCTACTTACAAAAAGTATGAAATAAAAAAATAAATTAAAAATTTAACAAACCCCCGACATGAAAACTAAAAGGCTCTCTAAAAAGTATAACAATAATAAAATCTTAATATTAGTTACCTAAGTATTAATATTTCTACAAAGAAAACGTCATGTCGGGGGGACCGTAGGTTTAGGTAGATTGTAAATATTAGGTACTTAATTAAGTAAGTACACCTAAATGAAAAGCGGTCCCCCCGACATGACGTTTTCTTTGTAGAAATATTAATACTTAGGTAACTAATATTAAGATTTTATTATTGTTATACTTTTTAGAGAGCCTTTTAGTTTTTAACCCCCGACGCAAAAACGACGGGGTGTTATAAGTTTGACGTGTCTGTGTGTGTGTGTGTGTATGTGTGTGTGTGTGTGTGTGTGTGTGTGTGTGTCTGTCTGTGGCATCATAGCTCCCTAACGCATGAACCGATTTTGATTCTGTTTTTTTTGTTTGAAAGGTGTATATGTCGGGAGTGTTCTTAGCTATGTTTTATAAAAATCGTCTCAGTAGTTTAATAATTAGGGGGGGTTAAAGAGGGGATGTAAAAATAAATGTCTACAAATATACTCGAGTGGGGTATCCAATGAAAGAGGGTGACGAGTACATTACAAAATTGAAATCATAATGAAAATCGGTTGAGTCGTTCAAAAAATATTGGGAGTGAAAGTGGGGATGGAAAACCAAATGTCTACAAATATACCCGTGTGGGGTATCAAATGAAAGAGGATTGCGTGTACATTACAAAATCATAATCAAAATCGGTTAAGTAGTTCAAAAATTATGGGGAGTAATAGTGTAAATGGTAAGCCCAATGTCGACAAATATACCCGAGTGGGGTATCAAATGGAAGAGGATAACATGTACATTAAGTACGAAATTCCATGTGAAATGGAAATTAGTTAAAATTAATAATATGTAGTAGGTACCTATGTACCTACTTACAAAAAGTATGAAATAAAAAAATAAATTAAAAATTTAACAAACCCCCGACATAAAAACTAAAAGGCCCTCTAAAAAGTGTAACAATAATAAAATCTTAATATTAGTTACCTAAATATTAATATTTCTACAAAGAAAACGTCATGTCGGGGGACCGCTTGTCATTTAGGTGTACTTACTTACCTAATATTTACAATCTACCTAAACCTGCCTTTTAGTTTTTATGTCGGGGGTTTGTTATATTAAGTAAATTTATGTGAAACGTAAAATAATTTTTCTCCGTAAACAATTGAATGCATCATTCTTCCTTTCGTCATACATTGGATAATAATTACGTAATGATGAGATCGTAAACTGCATTAATAGAATTTATTTAAATAATTAATAATATATATTGTTCGCGCTATGTAACATAAAATCAATACGCGTGCTAAATCCTTTACCAACAGTTATTCGGCCCAAGATATAATTAATCAAGATTTTTTTATTTAAATGATGTCCTCATTAACTGGTTTTAACGGAAACTATCCGGAACACTTAACGGTAATATTTATTTATTTTATATTTTGCAACTTGATTTTATTTTTGGTCATAAATTGATAACTGTTTCTATTCCATAATGAAACATTAACAAAATATGTAGATATAATTATCGGCCAATTATTTCCAGGGGATTTCCAAAAAAATATGATTATTTTTATCAAAATAACTCAGGCATAATATAGATAAGGGTACGGTGAAGGTTAATAGAATAAATAGAATTTCGTTTTAGTTACCCACTCGTCATTCCTGTTATTTGATTAATAATTATACACAATCAATAACATAGTTGATTAAACCGTTAGAAATAGTATAACTGTTTATTTTTTGGTTAAATTCTAGTTAAAACTTGTATTGAGAGTGACTATTTGTTTTATTTTGTGATATTCGCAATGTTCTTTTATGTGCCGGGTAAGATATTTGCAACTTTTCATTTAATATTTTTGATTGGACATACCTAACTATAACGGAATAATCTCGCGTATTTTATTTTATGTGCTGACGCTTCGACAACTTAGTTCACATATTCCAATGTAGTTATTTTTATAATTAAATACGCCCTTTATCTTTTAGTCGGAAATTGATGTTGACTCAACACATACTTATGTGCCTGCTGATGCAATTAAAATTATATTGTAAAGGTGCAAAATCCTGCAACCAAGGCCATAATATCTTTTAACCAATCACAATCTTATTCAGGTACACTTACAAGTTACAACTTGTCTATACTAATATTATAAAGAAGAAAGGTGTGTTTGTTTGTTTGAATTGAATAGGCTCCAGAACTGCTGGACCGATTTCAAAAATTCTTTCTTTGTTGGGAAGCTACACTATTCCCGAGTGACATAGGCTATAAAAAAAAGATGATCCGTGCGAAGCCTAATGCCCTTCCTTTTAACTTATGTCAATTACACTTAAGCAAAGATAAGTACTTAGTTATATCTATAGATCACCGAGATATATATCACTCTTATATCTTTGTATCTCTATGTATCACTAGGTTAATATCACCATGATCTATTTGCCTCTACTAGATGCGACAGATCTATGATATATTGATAGGATTAGTGGACGTACATTTGGATTTCGGATATGAAAGTGATTGATTGATACGGATACATATATATATATCTTTATTATTGATTAGTCCTGATTTACTCGTCTCTAAAATAAATGTATTCAGCCGATATAAGGGCAAAAACCTTATCTCGGTTAAGTTAGCGTAGAAAAATTAAGTACATTAGGTGCGTATTTTTTTAAGATATACATTAACATTAAAACATTTTTTTTTAATGTTGCACTTAGTACTTGCAATAATCGAAGTTAAACGAATCGCTTCGATAAATTATGTTGGTAATTGAACAGAATATCAAGTATTTTAATACTAATTATTAATTAATATTTAATAAACATAACTTAAAATAGGTACTTCGTACGTCAGACGGTTCTACAAGGACTTCCGAAAGTCCATATTGCTAAAGAAACTCGGCAGAAAGTCTTGTATATCTTGTATATACCTAAATTAATTCTGAAATATAAAATGACATACTAATAAAAATGTGTGTATATATTACAAAAAAAAAACAAGACTATTGATTTAAATACCGCTCAGCAATTATACAAACTGGATCATCGATTACGGTATCTGATTTCTTCAAACGATAGTTAATTATCGGTGACAGTAGTAAATAGAGATGTATATCATTATAAGTATATTTCTGTTTTTGATTGAACTGCTGTCACTCGGTGTGAAGGAGTCATCCGTCACGCATTCTGTGACAATCCAGTTGCATTCTGTCAGGGGCGCGCATGTCACGTATTCGACACTACGATTATAATACTATGTTAGAATCTAGTTCAAATCCAACTGAGACCTTCACTGTTGTTACCTTGTCTAAAACAAGCTGTCCGCCCCGGCTTCGCCCGGATCCCTTTTTTTTATAGCCTATGTCACTCGGGAAAAGTGTAGCTTCCCAACTGTGAAAAAATTTTTCAAATCGCCCAGTCGCTTAGGAGCCTATTCAATTCAAACAAACAAACTTTTCCTCTTTATTATATTAATATAGATATACAATTTTATAAAATTTATATTGTACTAGCTGACCCAAAGAATTTCGTACCTACAGCATTTTTGTAGATTCTTTTTATTAAAAAATAAACAGGGATTAATGGTCAAAGAGTGAACATTTAGGGTTTTTTTTATATTTTTAAATGCCGAATCATAAAAAATAAATAAAAATAAATGTGCGAAACGTTAATTAAAAAACATTTAGGGGTATGAAAAATAGTTGTTGGCTTTTGAATGTTCGTTTTATATTACAAAATTCTTAAAATAACCGTAAGGCGATTGCAATGTCAACAAAATCAATATAGCATGCATTATGCACTTTATATAAAGACGATATTAACATAATTATTGTTAACGAGTATAAGCGTAAATGTAGGTCGTATTTGTAATGGACTAATGAACCATACCATATCGTATTGTGTTTAAATGTTTTCTTTTTAAAATTGCTTAAAAACCCTTTTGTTGAGTCCGCTCATATATTAAAATTGGTGTAATATTAATCAAATATATATAACGTTTTTAATTTTGTGATTTGTTTTGACACTAGAGTTGCCACGAATAGTGATTTGGCCGAATACCGAATATTCGGCAACGCTGTCGTCCCATGCTTATCGAGCGCGTAAACAAGAAAAAGACAAGTTGCAACCCGTCTCCCTCGTTGCAGCGATGTAAAAAAAAGTGGCCGAATAGGTCGAATACCGAATAGTAGCCGAATATTTGTGGTATATACTTGACACTTTAAAATATATCTTCAAACAGCAAAGTTATTATGACAATTAAAATAATGTTTAACACTATTTTAATTATCATAATATCTGAACTAACATGAAAATATATTTGTACGGCACAAATATAGTTTCGTGTCTAATATAAAACATAATTATTACAATAACAATAATATATTTCATATTTGTTATAGTCGTGTCGCTAATTATACACTATTTCATTGTGCAATAAAACTTGTCACTAATTATATTAACAGATTAGTTAAGTATCGCTAATTTAGAATAAATAAAGTTAAATTTATTAAGTATTGTATTAAAAACTAGTTTTGAAAATGAAATTAAATAAAAAATCTGTTATGTTTCCGTGGGGCGTCACTTGTAATTATAATTCATATAAGTAAGTACATAATAATATATGCAATAAATACTTTGACTTTGACTTTTATATTTATTGTTTCAGTATTGGATCAAGCTGACACGCGACCCGTGAAACTGGGAGCGGTCGAACAGTCGCAGAGTCGACAACAAACCACTATAGAATTCATCGCCGAAGACGAAGAGGTACCTATCATAAGCTACTATTAAGGATAAATTTCGATCGTTAATTAACGAAGTTGAAACGTTAACTTCGTTTATTAACGCAAACAATGAGTTAACTTTTAAAGGTTACTTCGTAAATCACGGAATCGCCAACTTCCGTTAACTTCCCGTTAATCCGTTAAGCGTTAATTAATTGACTACTAATTGCCAGACAGAGTCGCGTCCCGAACAAGTTTTCTGAGAAGTCAATGTACCAGTGAGTTTTAAAAGAAATACGGCATTATTATAATTTTTAACAGTAGTTAACGTTAACTTTTATTATTCGTCTATTGTTAAGTTTTAACAAGTATCGTTGACTTTTTTAGCCAATTAATTGTTTGATTAACGGTGCCCGGATATGAAACAAAATACTTAGCTATAAAACATCTTAAAGGATCTCAGCAAGTAGGTATTAGTAGGTAAAAACACGAGTTATCTTATTTAATCTGACCTTGTCATAGCTTCGGCCAGCAAATCAAATCGAATTGTGCAAGCTAAGCTAACGCATGAAACTAATGGAATTGAAAAGTCTGTGTAAGATAAAGAAAAATACGTGTCCAATATTTTTTTAATCTTATCTGACTAAATAGAATTTCGTCTTCTTTATCCAGTCGTTGACCCCTTTTAACGTGCTGTTTTAGCCATAGAGGACACTGTCTCGCAACTGTATCAAAACTGTGCTGTAAATTGTAATATCGTTTCAATGTGTGACATTTTTGACCTACGTCAGATTCAGGTGGTCGACATACAGCTGAAACAATGCCGTTATAACAGCACTGTTCGTTTCGATGTGTGACATTTTTGACCTACGTCAGATTCAGGTGGTCGACATACAGCTGAAACAATGCTGTTATAACAGCACTGTTCGTTTCAATGTGTGACATTTTTGACCTACGTCAGATTCAGATGGTCGACATACAGATGTTCCTAATCGCTATGTGTCTCGCAACTCTATCAAAATAATGATGTTATAAGAGCACTGTTCGTTTCAATGTGTGACATTTTTGACCTGCGTCAGATTCAAATAGTCTACATATTCCTAATCGCTATGCATCACGCGTCACGCAGTTTATAAAGACGTCACTTTCTAGCCACTTTGAGCAGCCGACGCATGCTGAGCGAAATGAAATTGCCGAAGTTACGACACGTAACTACGCGATTATCGAATCGATTTCGTTTTCGATTTGCACTTTGAGTATCCTATCGAAATCGCGTAATGAATAGCCATCGCCATAATGATATGGTCGTAGATGAAGTTGTTTAGAAATATAATGCTTGTAGTCTCGATTGATGATTAAGTATTGGCGTGTCAGATTACAATTGTACTTTTTGATGAAACGCGAGAATTCTGCACGAAGTACTATAATATTAAGTAAGGAATGAGCAAAAATCGTGTATGTAATTTGTTGTATGTGAGCCCCCTTAAATATTCATTTTATTCTGTTCTTTAGTATTTGTTGTTGGAAGCAACAGAAATACGTCATCTTTGAATATTTCAATTGGTTAACTATCACTGTTCATGAGATACAGCCTAGTGACGACAGACTGATAGTAGTCTCAGTAATAGGGTTCCGTTCCTTTGGGTACGGAACAGACTTTAAATATATCTGCTTTGATTATGATTTGATTAGTGGTCAGAGCACCTGACCTCAAATCTGGTGGTTCAAATCCTGCAAGAGGCACAGGCGTACCTATACGTGTTTTTGTACGTTTACCCGTTGTCTAGTACCCATATACAGTGAAACCTGGTTAACTGGGTCTTCCAAGGGACCTGTAAATTAGTCTCACTTAAAGAGGTATTCCACTTACGCAGTGTCCCAGATATCTAGGTATAAAAAAATACCTGTCTCATTTACAGAGGGTTCCATTAACAGAGGTAAGAAAAGAGGTAATCTCTGTTATAATAGAGGTGTATTCAATAAAGCAACGTATTTATTTTGTAAACAATTCACTATTTTCCATAAAAAATATCAAAAATGTGGTTTAAAGACAGTTCTCCTGAAACTAATAATTTGTTGTTGACGTTTACAAAATTATTAAAAGTTGGAGGCAGATTATTTTACTGATTCGGGCACTGACGTTAATTTTAGTTTTTTTTCTTAATAATAAAGACTTTGTCCTCGTTTCGGTCTTTTTTAAATAAATACCCGATTAATAGAGAAACCGCATTAAAACTAAGTTATATAAGGGCCGATTTAGAGAAGTTCGAGTAAAAGAGAGAGGAGACATCCGAGGTCCGAGGTAGCCTATGTGTACCTACTGATTTTATCCTAGTTACAGAGATAAATACACGTGACTTCTCAATTATAGAGGTAATTATGACAAGAAAATAGAAATAACTTATCCCAGATAAAGAGGTTGCTTTTGTCTTACTAACAGAGGTAATTCATAGCCAAGGTGCCGGGACCTCAGCATGTGTTCCAGATATGGAGGTTTTTCACTTATCCAGGTCCCTCTTAAACAAGTTTCACTGTATTACAAGCTTTGCTTAGTTGAGGACTAGATAAATTAGTGTGAATTGTCTAAAAAATTATCTATATTACGTAGGTATATTTATATAAATTATATGTATATATATAATTATGAAATTGAAATTAACCCCGAATATGTGTAAAAAGATTGTAATCACATTATTAAATCTGCCATGTATAGTGAAAATAGTCTGTATTCCCCCAACAAGCAAAATCAGTACTTGTAGTGTTCTTGAAGCCTATTTTTATTAGACTTATAAGATACTCCAAGTATGCTACAAACAAGGATTTGGGCGCAGATATAGGAGCATTCTTTCTTATAACGATTTTATAATGAACTAGCGGAACGTCAATAGGCCCTATAATACGCTTACAATTGTTTTACCGTAGTACAATTGATCCTACAAAGTCCTGAGACTACCCATTTATAAGTACTATAACTCTTATTACTATCTGAGATGAGTATCATACTAGAGCAATTTTAGTTACAAAGTATCTCCTACGAATATACTTAGTTATTTTTTGTGGTCGTTTTCTTTTTAATTTATCTAATACAATTAGTAAGTAGTGAAGAGTATATCTAAGTATTGAAAATTACTATATGTTTAGTGTGTGAAATTACCGGGGAATTCATTTTTATTGTGAATGTCCACCATAATTTGTTGATTTTAACAATGCCCATGGAAAAAGCTCACATAATCATAGATGTTATTGAAATAATATTCGTACATTAATTGAGAACGTTCGCCATTTTCTAAAAGTACTCTGCATTGAGTATATTATAGGACAATTATAGGTAAAATTGCACCTATAGCAGTTTTGATCCAGAGCAATCGTCGCCATATTTAAACGTATTAGCGTTTCGTAACACAAATTCAAACAATGATTGAATGACATTTACTAGTAAGGTGTTTGGTCAAGTAATTTATAGGATTGTTTCATCTTATAAGGCTCTAACCAAGTACAATTTGGGTTATAAGAGCATTGGACAAGACTAATAGCGATGTACACTTGAAATAGTCTCAGCTTAGTATAATATAATGTCTTGTACTCTTACAAAATGCTACTATAAGATCAATATTATTCAGGACTGTTTGCTCTTTCTGCAAACTGTTATAGGAGACTAAATCCTATAACTATCTTATAAGACGCTCTTGTAGCTTACTACAAGCATGTAAAATAAAACCAAATGATCTTAAGACTATCTACGCTTGTATAATGTTACTATAAGTAAAAGTATCCTATAACTGTTCTGTGCTACAATCTTGTAGCATACTATAAGGATGAATTATAAACACTAATGCTTTTGAGTATGTTACCGCTTATCCAAAGCTATTATAAGTAAATGACTCTACGTCAATGCCTTTATAGGAACGTTATTAGCAAATTAGTACTTATAGTCTTTACTTATAGGAATACTTTGCTTGTTGGGGGCCACAGTCTCCGTGTTTACTCGAGATGTAAGATTGATATCAGAAAATTGCCTTGTTACATAAAGTTTCTCTTCCACTGCCTGGGTCTTGGATCTTGTTACGGAAAATAACGCTTAATCATCTCCCCGGCGCGTGTGTCTTCATTATTTATTGAATATAAAATTGCTACACAATGACATTCACTGTAAGCTTTCGTGCTAAATTACATTTTTTTAAGGAACGATACAATATCCTTGAATATTGTGTGTTAGCAAAGAATTCATACTTTTTAGAGTCCGTACCCAGAGGGTAGGTATAACGGGGCCCTATTAATGTGACTCTGATGTCCGTCGGTCCTTCCGTGTGTTACCAGATTGTATCTCATGAACCGTGAAGGGCAACTAAATTTTTTACTGATGATTTGTTTCTCTTGCCGCTATAACATCAAATACTAAATAGGTATCAATAAAATTAATATTTTTAAGGGGGCCCGCACACAAACGTGTTTTTTGGCCGATTTTATAGATAAGGTACGGACTCGCACTTGGCAGGTATTTATTATAAGGATTTGTTTATAATTTTAGTAATTTTTAAATTTGACATTTTGTAGTTGTCTAGTTGTTACGTGCTTTAATAAAATCCCTACTATCCCTACTAATATTATAAATGCGAAAGTAACTCTGTCTGTCTGTCTGTTACGCTTTCACGCTAAAACTACTGGACCGATTTAAATGAAATTTGGTACCTACAAAGAATGTCTGGCGCCTGAAAAAGAACATAGGCTACTTTTTAACCGACTGCAAAAAAGGAGGAACGCAAACGAAGTCGCGGGCAGAAGCTAGTCTGCTATAAAACTAGTGTTTTACCAGCTGTGAATATACAAAGCCTCTAGATTAATAAAACTATTTAGTGTTAATAGACATGCTTAAGCCGCAAATGGAAATGACGTCACATCATCTTTTAAAGGCCTTATGACCGTGTACATCCTCCTACATTAAATACCATCGATTTTATAAAAACATATTCAATAGTGATCTTGAATTCGCCTGCCTCTACTAAGGTCAAGTGTAATGTGTTTGTTTGTTGAGTTACAAACAGTTGTCTAACAAAAGCAATTTCGAATCCAATAAAACAACCTAACAGCCAAAACAAGCTCATATAGTCGAAGGGATGAAAAGGCTGGCCCGAGGCGAGCAGTCAAAACTTTAAACGAAATTTCAACAGATTAACGTAGTGCGGTTTGTTTAATTGAACACCCGTATACCGAATCTGACCAATCAGAGTCTTTCTGTGCTTTGTCTGCCGAAATTTGATTGGATCAATCTGGATATAGTTGTCGTGGATCTAGTCAGTTTCACAACTAATCGGGCGACTGGTTCGCCGTCGCGTGCGTGTTGTAACGACCAGTCGATACTACCTTTCTCCATATTCGGCATATGGAAGGCTTCTTGGAAGTTGCAAACGTATTTAAATTGCGGGCCATCTTTACTATGAATTCATAGGGGATCGATAATTCTTTCAATGAGAGCACAATGGTATTTAGCTTTGTGTTTACGGTAACGCTCACTTCATTAACTGTTGTTTGGTCGGTTGGTGAATGACGTCATTGGTCGGTTGGTGAATGACGTCATTGGTCAGGTGTAGAGGCCACCTGGTTAATCAAGCCTCACCCCGTTACTCCGACTCACGCTTGTCTGAAACCTTTGAACCTCATTGTTATTTTTTTTTTGCCAATTTCACGAAAGATCAATGAGCCGTTGTACCGTTCTTTGTGTTGACACGCCGTGTCACATTTTCGCGCATTTTTTATTTCACTTCCAAAGTTAATCTCTGGCATGTATGTAAATGGGACGATCCGATAATGTTATTATCGTTATCAGTAATGAACATTGAACAGTGTTAATCAATATCATATCTACTGCATCTCTGATATGCGCACGTTTGTTGCCAAGATTTAACCGGGTTTAACATATGTTTTCTCAAGTGCTGTTGAACTCTAGTGGAAATGTGTCAGCGAGCTGTCAGTGTCAGCCGGGGCGCTGCGGTCAGGTGCTAATGTAATTTACTGGTTTAATCCCGCGCCAGCTGCCGTCAACAATACTACAGCGATGGAAATATTATAGTAATTACTCCGTCGGTTAGCTCCATTATCAGAACGTGTTGGACATGTGTATTTTCTTTTGTAATTCAATCTAAACAGACATAGGCCCGTCAAAGTTTGGGAGTAGGAACTTGTGACGTCACTGCGCTTTAAAAAAATGTAACACGGTGTGACGTAACGTAGCACTACAACGGAGTGTATTTGATTTGATTGAGAAGAGTAAAAATATGTGTACTTACTGTATTTTTTTAAACTAAAGGACGGATTACTCGTCTTTATTTTTTTTTCAGTTAGCAAATAAATACTCCGATTAGTTTACAAGTTAAAATGTTCATATTGAAGAATCCGGCGCACGCGATCCCCGCTCACAAAGAAACCGCTGCGACTTAAATTTTAACTATCTTTCAAATCTATTTACAGATCGATAATAGCGTCGCGTGTTTACAAAACAAATATAAACCTGTTCGTTATTAAACAATAAAAAGTTTTCATTAGGAAAATTTTGTTTTTGTACAACAATATTTCAAAGTGGAACGTGTCAAGGCAACACTCAAAGATGTTACTAAATCGTTGTGCTTAGTAAACGCAGTCGATCGTAAATTATACATCGTTCGCTATGTTTTCTATGTTTTCTTTTTCACAGACGTTTTCGTAATATCGACCGTCAAGTCTCCAGACAGAGACGCCGTCGAAGGCGAAAGTTTGTAGACAATTTAAAATTCTAAACGCAACATCATTCTCATCTCTTGAACGTGTCTAGTCGTTCTAATTCTTTCATACATTTTATGAGTTCCAGCGAGACTCAAAGATATTATTCGGAGTCTCTAAGAAATCTGCTTCGTCATATAAATGTGCTTTCAAAATTTTCACATTACCACGAATTGGTGATAGACGCCCGAGATTGGAAGTGTCTATGCAGCCGTCTAGTCTAGCTTCTGCTGTTTTTTTTGTTTCGTCAGGTGAATGACCTTGTACGTTACAAGTTTTTACGACGAAATAAAATTAGTTTTGCTCGTCTACGAAATAGTCAATGAATCAGAACGGACTATCTATTGATTTTAGGTAGTATTCATTTTACAATTTCCAATCAACACGTCAGTTGTTTCACAAAGGGTTATTCCCTGTAGCAATCAAAGCGTCAAAGCTTTTGACTTCTCCGAACCAGCAATTGTAGTTGGCATTTTTATCTCCCGCTGGAACTGTATAGTTGGTCAAAGGGAACATCGTCAGAGAAAACTGCCTTTCATTAGCTATCCTGTGCGAGTGGATGTACGTGATCAAGGGCGTAGTCAGAATAGTTTTGAGAGGGGGGGGGAGGCAGACGTATACAAACTAAGAATATACAGACTGGAAATTTCAACACTCGCAAGGGTATCATAACCTACAGGTTTCTTCAAGTTTTTTTTTTTCAGTTGCCCCCCTTTGCCCGTACCTCGCTATGCCCATGTACGTGATTACTTCACGTCGGGTGAAATAATGTACTTTGACCAGTAGAGGGTCGACTAGTTTTTCGGTGCATTCGTCGATCTAATTACGAACAAAAATTTGCGCATCGCTTGAGTTGTTAACCAGGGCGGCAATTGCAATCTCTTCACGCCCGCCACACATACACCTCATCAGTTTTGTCTGTTTGTTTGTACACAATACATTGTAGTGACAAATGAGCCCGGGGAGATATAACAACAAACCAAGCGTTCATATATCTACGTATATAAAAATGAATCGCCGAAATTTATGTACGCACATAACTTCTGAACGACTGCACCAAATTGGATGATTCTTTCTTTTTATATGTTTCTATGGCTATGGCAAGGATTATATATATAAGAACATATATATAAATATAGTACGAGTAAATGTATAGAATTGATAAGAATTATTTTTTACAATCAAAAACAAAAAGTGATTGACGGTAATGTATATCTTTAACGAATAAATCGAACTGGCAGGACGACGTCAGCCGGAACCGCTAGTTATACAAATGAAAAAAAAAATAGTATGTAATATATCCTGGTTTTTCAGACACGGGCTCTGTATATTTTCTGGCACGTGGCGTGAACACGTGCCTCGATTAATATGGCAACTGTTATTGGCGTCATGACACATATAACCTATATGAAATTAGAGTTACAAAACTTGTGGGTATCAAAATCGATGCCCCTTATTCGTGATACGTTGGAATATAAACAGATATATATGTAATGGTTCTCGGAACACCCGAGTCTAATGGGTAGCGTCAAATTTCATTAGTCATGTTTAGAAATGAAGCTTTATTTGGTTGTCATTGAGGTAATGTGGTTTATGATTAGACGCGGTTGCTATTGTGTATCGGTTTTATAAATTTGCGAATGTTTGGTAAGTTTCACAACTGCCAGACTTTGACTGAAAGCATCTGTCGATGTTATACTTATAGGTACTTTTGCAAACAAGTAAACAGTGATCTCTCGTGCGACAAAAAACATTAAAAAGGTTTTGGTCGCTGAATATAAGCTATCAATTACCATGTCGATTAACTACTGTAGTC
This sequence comes from Polylopha cassiicola, assembly GCA_038024825.1. Lineage (NCBI taxonomy): Eukaryota > Metazoa > Arthropoda > Insecta > Lepidoptera > Tortricidae > Polylopha > Polylopha cassiicola. Next base: position 2,543,602 of record CP149053.1, on the reverse strand, counting down.
AGCCGGAATTTATCACATTGTTTGATAATTACACAAATGAGCGCAGTCATTTCGGATGTCTTTGCAATGTCATTTCGTGTTTCATACACTTTTGATTTGGTTTCGAATTGCAACTTCATTAGTTACCATTTCTTAATTAGAACTGCCATTAAATTGGAAACGAGTTTGAAAGAGGTGTGTCCTTCTGTATTTTAAACTCTAATTTCACTCTTAATCTTTGAGATCTTTTTTCTTTGTAGATAATTTGAAAGACGTCGCCGTCGTACTAATTAACGTCTAGGTGCCAGGGGGATGTTGACAATCGCTTACAGCTGTAATTAACTCCTTCGGTTTACGTTCCAAAGCGTACAAATTGACACTTTGACTTAAAGTTTAATGTAGCCGTCCATTGCTCTTAATTTACTTTCTTAATTGCGATGTAGTGATGGGGAACTTTAGAGTGATATAAAACAAAGATATATATCTGTCCCTTTTATATCACTTGAGTTTCAAATGTACTACTGAATATTACCTATTTCTCTGTTATTTAAGCCTGACGAGACTTCTTTTACTGTTAATGCTATAAATATATATTACTGATCTAATAGATCTACATACTTAAATAAATAATGTAGTCTTCATTGTGAACAACTACATTATTAAAAAAAAATACGGATTTGTATCACTCCTTTATATCTTTATATCCCTAAGTATCAATACTTATATACTTAGGGATATAAAGATATAAAGAAGTGATATAAATCCGTGTTTTTTTTTAAATTAATATCTTTGGACAATTCACAATTGGTGTAAGCTTAACTTGTAATATGGGTACTTCAAAACACACAAACATACATAAATACACATTAAACAAGGCTCAAGTACAGATGCTCGTGTTCATCACATTGACATCTGCCCCAGGCTCTAACCAAGCCCAACAAACTGTCAAGGATTGGAAGATACATTTTTCCCATCTCTACTTAAAAGAGTGTTTCTCTGGGGTTTATAAATCACGAGTCACGGCGTTCCCCGCCCCAGGTTGTGTTCTTAAGGATAATTAGAATTTAAGTTTCCTCTTCGGTCTTTAAAATGGCGGATCTTCGAGCGTTTGAGCCGTCATTGTCGTCTAACACTATATCTAAGAAAAATAAGTAACAAAAAATTTAGTGATATTATCCCCTGGTACTGGTACAAATACTATTACAATTGATAGTTGATCATATTAATTGCAACTACCTATATCTATACCAATATTATAAAGCTGGAGAGTTTGTTTGTTTGTTTGAACGCGCTAATCTCAGGAACCACTGGTTCGAATTGAAAAATCTTTTATTGTTGGATAGACCATTTATCGAGGAAGGCTTAAGGCTATATAACATCACGCTGCGACCAATAGGAGCGAAGAAACAGTGGAAAATGTGTAAAAAACGGGGAAAATATGAAGCTTTATGAAGAACTAGTGGTCCCGGCAGACTTCGTCCCGCCCGGCAATGTCGATTTGACAGTTGTCATTGTTGCGTTTTGTTATACTATTTTTAACAAATGAGCTAAATTTTTTTTTACTGGATCGGGATGAAAAGTATCCTATGTCCTTTTCCTGACTCTAAGCTACCTCCCCGCCAATTTTCAGCCAAATCAGTTCAGCCGTTCTCGAGTTATAAACAGGGTAACTAACACAACTTTCTTTTATATATATAGATAACTATTCCACGGGGACGAAGTCTAGCTGTGCCCTAGTTATAGATATAGATGACAATGACGGCGTCTTAAACGCTTTAAGATCCTCCCAAAAACGTTTGATGGTGATGATGTTTTACCTCGTTTCGTAAATCACTTAAGTTTATTGAATTTGTTTGCCTCTTGCAGTGCAACTAAATAGCCTAACTATTTATTATATTAGCCAATCCATTGTTATGTTGAATCGAATCGTCCTATTGTATTTTTTTTAGCGTTGACGTTAATGCTTTACGTCACCACAATTCTATATATGATTCAGATATAGGATCATTTATTTCCCTTTTTTTTTACAATATAATTACAAAATCAAACGAACTCATGAAATTAAAACGGTTGTAAGGATTTATTTTGATTTACAACAATTTCATTTACAATATCAAAGATTTACTACAAATCTGCAATGTAAAGTGAAAGGTACCTATACAACAAGTTGCAAGCAATTCTTTGCACACAAAAATGCAATATAAATCTCGGAGAACACAACGGTCTCAAACTGCATAATAAACCAACTGCAGTTACGTACAAACTGAATCGAGGACAAAATCTTGTATAACTGGCGGGTAACGAACTTGTCTCGGAGCCGGTGTGGCCACTTGCCTCTATTGGAGCAATTGTTTGAATTACAAAGCGTAATAATTAATTCGATCCAATTCGTACGCTCCTTGTACGTTTGCAACTATATAGGGTTATCATTTCTCCGAATTAGGAACTTTATATAAGTAAAATAATCGCCCGCCCGGGCTTCGCATGCTTGCTATAAACCATCCTCTTGCATCACTCTATCTCATCATCATCATCAGCCTATCGCAGTCCACTGCTGGACATAGGCCTCTCCAATTGCACGCCACTGTGCTCGATCTTCGGCTGCTCGCCTCCACCTCCTGCCAGCCATCTTATGCAAATCGTCACTCCACCTTGCCTGAGGACGTCCTACACTACGCTTGCGGAGACGCAGTCAGAACACGTTAACCCCGACGGTTATCGGTTCTTCGGCTAATATGGCCGGGCTGCCACTTCAGTCACTCTATCTATTTAAAACAAACCCCATCAAAATTCTAGAGATTGCTTCCTACCCTTCTTTTATTTGTATAATAGAAATAGATAATATAGTGGCAGTTACTCTTATACTTTGGTCTCTCAGAAACAGAGAGATAAGAGAAAAACATAGCTAGGCCCAGTTGGTTATTGACAGCGGCGTGCAGTGCATTCCTTTCGCAGGGTAGGCAGTTAAATATAAAAAACTTTCAGATGCTGGTAACCCTAAATGGCAAGTCTAATACTCGTAAATGTCAAACACACAAATTACGTTGTTTCGCCGCCAATGTAGTTTGAAATATATTACATTAGTTTTGGTGTAACTTGAACTAATGATTTTAATTAATATTCGGTCACGCTCGACGGTAAATGATTTTACTGTGTAAATTGACTATTAGTAAATTGGGTTTTAGTATTAAATAAAAGTAATAATGAGGGCGTTTATGAACAGTCGAATACATATAATGTTTTTATATTGTTACGAGACATTTCGAAGTCAGCCTAAATTCTTATTAAGATAACCTCTACTAAAGAGCTTAAGCTTTTTATCAAGTAGCAAGTTAAAGGTTTTTATTGAATGAGAAAACATTTGTCACTGTCATACTTTTGCAATGAGTGTAAGAGCGACAGTGACAGATGCTTCACGCGCCTGTAGGTTTTAAGGCAAAACTTTAGCAATTATTGATAATATCTAAAAAAATTAACTGCGTTATGAAGCTCATTTTTTTGCAGTTATTGCTTTAGAGTAAAGTTTTTAGTTTTGTAGAACGCGGCGGCCATCCTAATGAGTCCTATGTACCTCAGAGACAGTCCCTCAGTCATTTTGACGTCCTGGTGACATGCCTAACAATATACAAATACTCGGTGCTGGTATCTGGAAATAAATTATTCTGTGTGTATTTGACCTTAAGGCAGCGTACCAACGGTTCCCATAGTCGTAGCCGACCGAGCTGACGATAGTTTAACACTATTTTTATTTTTTTTGTTTCAGGGCGAGGTCCTAGAGTGTCCGCTATGCCTCTCGCCGTTCAACGCCCGGAGCATGGTGCGGCTGGCGTGGTGCTCGCACCGGTGCTGCGAGCCGTGCCTCAAGCAGTACCTCGCCATAGAGATATACGAGGCTCGGGTGCCGGTCAACTGCCCCGCGTGCCACGAGAACATGCATCCGCTAGGTGAGAGAGATGAGATGGGCAAACAGGGATATAGCTACGAATTAAACAACTTTAGACAGATTTAACTCGCGTATTTTATTTTTATTGGTTTACGTTTCGGTGCCTTGACATATTCAATAATATTAGCACGACTGAGCTGACAACAGTGTTATGCTAAAGTGATTAATTCAGTGAAGGCTCCGAAACGTCAGCCAATAAAAATAAAATATGCGAGTTAAATCCATCTATAATTGTTTTATTCCAATGTGTAATAAACGCGAAATCATCAGAAATTATTATGGATATTGCTATTATAGTTATCTACCAGGGGCGTGCTTTCCCTACAGGCATAATGGTGTGCCTACTGTAAAACATATCATTATTGTAATATATTAACCTTACATATGTATGTGTTACGTAGTAATGTAAATAATGTCAAATGCAATTGGTGATCAAACAGAAATAAAACTCCAGGTCCAGTCTATGCAACTTTTATTGAACACTAAATAATATGAGAGATGTAACTATGTAAGATGCATCACACTGCAGAATCTAGGCTACGTATGTAGCCTAAATTAATATGCAATCGTAATTGTAATTATACCTAAGTGTACTAAAACCATGTACAATTATATCATTAGAATGACGTTCAATATTTTAACTTTATTTATAAGCTTTTCATTCAAGCGTATTAAGACATAACTCATAATACCTGTACGGCATTTAAGTACATAATATTTGCATCATCGATTTGTTCTGGCGCCAGGAAACTATAAAATGCAACAATAGAATGTTAATAAGCGCCTGTGAAGTGGTCGTAAATTTATTGCTGAACATGCATACAGCATACCTTTATGTACATTCGATTGGCTATAAAGATGTATTCACGCCTTGCTACTCATTTATACATATATGTAAAATTGTTGTCATTTCTGTGTGATCAGCGTAATTACCTCAGAAATTATAATTGACAGCTCAGTCGTGCTACGATTATGGAAACTAAAGGTTCCGAAACGTCAGCCAATAAAATAAAAAACGCGAGTTAAACCCGTTTATAATTGTTTCATTCCAATTAAAGAAATTATTATAATTATTAAATTTAGGCTCTTACAAACTCTTATGAAGGTCAGAAGGTACCACTGTTTCCGAAAAAATATCACTTGAGATCAAGGGCGTGCATTCCATATAGGCACAATGTCCGTAATGTATGAAGTGCCTACCCTGGCCATTTTTAAGCTCTCCCCACTGCACGCGGCATGCGTGAGATGAAATGGCAAGAAACAATGAGGTATAAATGAGATCTTTCTGAAACGTTAGTAGACTCACCTAAATTATAAAAGTACTTGATTTACCAATAAATGATTTGTATTATATATGTACAATTGTGTTATATCGACAGATGTCCGTCGAATAGTGGACAACCCGGTGATCTACGATAAATACGAGGAGTTCTCCGTACGGCGCGCGCTCGCCGCCGACCCCGACACCAGGTGGTGTCCCGCGCCGGACTGCAAGTGAGTACATGTTTGGGGTTAGTAGTATCGAAGTTGCGTATAGATGGCGCTGTACCGGTCTGGGAGTTTTTCTGTATCGCGCTATAGAGATTTCCCTCAGTATACATATATAGGTTCTTTATATTTATTAAATGTGCTTCCAAAGTAACGAACGGGTTTTATTTTCAAGTGGGAATCAACATCAACACAGTGCCTCTTTTTGATGTAGGAAGTACACACAGTACATACTACATACACACCGCACAAATGCACCGCCTGCATTGGGTTAGGGCCGTTCAAGTATTGTGTTTTGAAGATTTTATACCATCCCTCACGTCGTGTTACGCGACGTAACTTTTTTCAGCACCCCCGCTTTCTCCTCTCTCAATGTTAAAAGTCAGAAATGTTTTAAAGCAAAGTACTGATAGAGAAATCGCTAAATTATCTTGGTTATTGTTTAAAATATGTTTGTGGTAGGTAATCTATAAACATATAAAATACTTTGTCTTGAATGACTGAAGGGTCAACGCCTAAACAGCTACGATCATTGGCCCAGAAACTTGAAGGATGTGTTTTTAGCATCATTTTGGGATGCGCCGGCATTAGCTCCTTACACAATTTAACATCGTATCTGTATCACCTGGAGCGAGTTGAAGCGCGAAGCTCAGGACGGACTGGGTTGGCGACTCATTGGGTGCGTTCCACTAAGCGCCCGCAACGCTCGTGACACCCTCTGTATCGTTCCACTTAACGCCCGTGGTCGTTGCGAGCGATTGCTCGACGTCATAGATGACGTCACTGTTCGCGACCACATCGCGCCCACTTCGCCCCCAAAATATTGGTGGGTCAGAGTGGGCTTTCGTCGCTCACGATGTGCGTTCCACCTATAAACATTCGCTTACAACGCCCGCGGTGTTTTCTGGTTAGTGGAACGGCAATTTCAGCGGTCGTGGTCGACGGCATTGCGAGCGTTAAGTGGAACGTACCCATTGTGGAGGCCCTTTGCCCCATCTAAGGGACACAGGATCATAAGTAAAGTACCCGTATTACAGTTTCGCTGTGGTCGCGACCGGGTGCGCGTCGTGCCCTAAGCTGACGTGCCTGGCGCCGGGCTGCGGCGCGTCGTTCTGCTACCACTGCAAGGCGGCGTGGCACCCCACGCAGACCTGCGACGCCGCGCGCCGCTCGCGCCAGCCGCCCCCGCGTGCGCCGCAGCCGCCGCACGTCGACGACACCGGTGAGACGACACTCAATATATTATACTAGCTTCCGCCCGCGACTTCGTCCGCGTGGAACTCCTTCTTTTTTGCAGTCGGTTAAAAAGTAGCCTATGTTCTTTCTCAGGCTCCAGACATTCTTTGTACCAAATTTCATTTCAATCGGTCCAGTAGTTTTGGCGTGAAAGCGTAACAGACAGACAGACAGAGTTACTTTCGCATTTATAACATTAGTAGGGATTATAGATATACATCGCACACCTAGGTCTAAATGGAGCCAATAGAGTTGCCGTCCGTCCGGTCCACTAAATAATAGATGTATAGATTTATGCTTTTTATATGAAGAAGAGTTAACTTAAATCTGTAAGGAACTCGATGATTTGTATTTATATACTAACTAACTACTACTACTAGCTAACTTAAAAAGTTATAACTCAATATTTCAGGTTTTTGAGTTAGCTCCGTTTAGAGTTCCGTGCCTCCATGTGCGGACAATCAAATATATTTTTAAGTTTCCCACACAGTGTTTCCCGGACAGTGTTTTTCTTTTGCCGTTTTTTATTAATCTGGCAAATACGAAATTTCAAACGCTATTGATTACTCGCATAGACATCAATAATACGATTAATCTATACTATGTAACCAGGCGCGTGCAGTGAGGGGAGCATAAGTATGACGCCAGGGTAGGCACTTCATACGTTAGTGACATTGTGCCTATATGGAATGCACGCCCATGTACGTAACTAATATCGATGTTGTGTATGTTGTGCAGGCGAGGTGAAGCCGTGCCCGCGGTGCTCGGTGCTGATCGTGAAGGTGGAGGACGGCTCCTGCAACCACATGGTGTGCTGCGTCTGCGGCGCCGAGTTCTGCTGGCTCTGCATGAAGGAGGTCTCCGACCTGCATTACCTCAGGTAATGTACATCATCATTAAAATTTATATATGGTTCCTGGGTTCTTAACTTGGGGCACAGAATATATAATATTACAAGTACAGAAGTTTCACTGCCTTAATGTTCACAAATGCCGACTTTTTATGTGCCTACATAATTATTATTAGCAAACGGACCGCAAGCGAGCAGCCGACATTGAGCTCTCTGGCGCCGCGCGAAGGTCGACATTATTCCGCACCTTGTCAGACGTTCTGAATAGGGTTGTCAGTACTGTAGCTGCGTAAGAAGCGCGCGCGTGCGTCACGGGCCACTGCGCGGCAACCACTGACGATTCGCCCTCAGCTGAGGGAAGCCCGGTACGCATTGTTAGCTCGGCGGCGGAACGGCGGAGTGACACCCCCCTGCTTGGGGGTAAAACTTGTATTTCGCGGGGGTAACCATCGGCTGGTAGACTGGTAGTTGTCTCGAAGCCGAATTGCAAAGTGACAAGTCTAAGCACAGCTAAGCGGCGACTAACGCGCAAGCTCGTCGTCGCGATTTGCGAGGACGGGTAAAATCAGTGCTCCTAGTTAGGTCATAAGGGTAACGGTCCTAAAAAGGCTAAAAACCACTGATTTGGACTTAGTTCGTAAGCGTCTATTAACTTAAGTAATTGCATTTTGTTCACCGAGAGTTGATAAAGTCAGGGCTTCTTAACGCGTTATAATGCGGACCGCTAATTATTTAAAAATTAATACAGACATAATATATTGTGACGAAGTTCGAACTGGGTGAATACGTCGATATAAGCACTAAGAAACTTTTATTTATTTACTGTACACAATACAGATAGCTACATTTATTCAGTACCTACCTATATATGTAGTATGTATAGTACCTATATATATATACTCGATTTTGTAACATTATTTCATATCGTCCATTTGTCGCGCGGACCGCAATTTTAAACATAAAGAAAGCGACGGCCGCCACAGAGTTTGCGACAGTTTAGCGACAGTCGCTATTCAGAGACGTCGACGAGATATTTATGAAGACATTGCGGTGTGATTCCAGCCCAAGCGGGTGCACGTTCTGGGGCAAGAAACCGTGGTCGCGCAAGAAGAAGCTGCTGTGGCAGCTGGGCACGCTGGCGGGGGCGCCGCTGGGCATCGCCGTGGTGGCCGGCGTGGCGCTGCCGGCGCTGCTGGTGGGGCTGCCGCTGTGGGCCGGCCGCCGCGCACACCGCCGCCTGCGCCGCGCGCCCGTCGCGCGCCGCTCCGCCGCCGTCGCCGCTGCCGTCGCCGCCGCGGTGAGACCACACCCTCGCACACCCTCGCACACCCTCACACACACTCACACACCCTCGCACACCCTCACACACCCTCACACTCACAAGCCCCCGACACGGCGCCGCCGGTGGGGCTGCCGCTGTGCCGTCTGTCTGTGGCATCGTAGCTCCCGAACAGACAAACCGATTTCGATTGTTTTTTTTTTTTTTAAGTTTAACGAGTATGTGTGCGTGTGCGTCTGTGGCATCGAAGATTCCAGACGGATGGATATTTTGATTCTGTTTTAATCGAGAGTGTTCTTTGTTGTGATCAAAATCGGTTCAGTCGTTTAATAGTTATCGAGAGTTCATCCCGATGATACTTAACTATTAAAGTGGAAATAGGATGTAATGATTCTGGCGGACGTGATTGTGGCAATCGCATCGAAACTACTAAACAAGGCCGTCACACGAAGTTTTCGAAACTACAGGTTCTGTCTTTCACTAAATTTTGAACACGTATGGGGTATAATACCATCGATATAATGTTTTAATTCCAATGTATGATAAATGAAACATGTTCTGAATCATTGTTTTAAGAATAAACTTAAAAATAGTACATTACGCACCGAGGCCAGTAAAATATAAAATGTCTCAGATCACATGTAATTGTCGTCCGAGGCGAAGCCGTGGTTGACAAAAATGTGATCTGAGGCTTTTTTATTTACTGACCGAGGTCAGTATACTATTTTTCTGTTCGACGAAGCCAGAAAGCGGCAATGTCATTTAGCGCAGCCGCCAGAAAGTTGGCGCTTTCCGGCCGGAGGACAGAAAAAACTATATTAATCATATATGTTGTTATTGGTGCTTGCAGCTGCTGGTCTCGCCGGTGGTGGCGGGCCTGGCGGTGGGCATCGGCGTGCCGATCCTGCTGTTCTACGTGTACGGCGTGGTGCCGGTGTCGCTGTGCCGCGCGGGCGGCTGCGGCGCCGGCGACCGCGAGCCCGACCACGAGCCGGACCGCGAGCGCGACCACGAGCGCGACCACGAGCGGCACGTCGACCCCAGCATCGGTGAGTACAGCTTGTGCCTACGGTCCTTGGTCACGTGCCGCCGTTACATAGAGCGATGTGTCTTCGGGCGGCTGCAATAGCGCAAATGAGACAATAATAGGCTCATGTGTCAATGGTTTTTTTTGGTGTTCGATTCTTAATAAATATTGAACTTTTTTGTCAGTTAAACAAATATACTCGTAAGTTTAGTGAAGTTCCACGTGACGTCACAGCCAGCTACACAGTAGTGACGTCACGAATTTCCATTTTTTTTACTACTTATTTATTTTTTATTTTACATATTCTTTTTACCTTCTTATCCATTTGAACTGTTTGTCAAACTACGTTTCAATAACAACAATTTATTTTATCCATTTAATTTATCGTAATTATGAAAGTAGTACTAATAAGTATACTATGACAAAATTTGCGATGAGCATGCAATTTCCTAGTGAATTAAGAGGATTGTGAACCTGTTAATTTTCATACAAAAGGCGATAACGTTTTACACCCAGTAAATATAGTTAGATTATTATAATTTTTGGATATGTTGTAGATATAATGAGAAACTACGTCTGTACGTTTTGATTTTTAAGAAATATTGCTTACGCTAAAATTTATTACCATCTAAAAATCTATATATAGATCTATATATGCTAATAAATTTTAGCGTAAGCAATATTTCTTAAAAATCAAAACGTACAGACGTAGTTTCTCATTATATCTACAACATATCCAAAAATTATAAAACTCTAACTATATTTACTGGGTGTAAAACGTTATCGCCTTTTGTATGAAAATTAACAGGTTCACAATCCTCTTAAGGCCTCGTTATTATTATTATTTGTGTATTGCGCAGGCGACGCGTCGCTGTCGGCGGGCTCAGCGGCCGGCGGGGTGACGGCTGGCGGCGGCGGCGGCGGGTCCGCTGGCGGCAGCGCGGGCGGCCCGGAGCGCGCGGCGTCGCTGGCGGCGCTGGCGGGCTCGCTGGCGGGCCGCGACCACGAGCCCGACCACGCCGCGCACCGGCTCGAGGTAACGCACCACCATCCTTAATCCCTACTAATCCCTACTAATATTATAAATGCGAAAGTAACTCTGTCTGTCTGTCTGTTACGCTTTCACGATAAAACTACTGGACCGATTTAAATGAAATTTGGTACAAAGACAGTCTGGAGCCTGAGAAAGGACATAGGCTACTTTTTAACCGACTACAAAAAAGGAGGAGTTCCATGCGGACGAAGTCGCGGGCAGAAGCTAGTTACTAATATAATAAACGAGAAATTCTGTAGGAGCACGTTGGTAGAACACGACAACTAGAACTGAACTAAGACTAGCGACATCTATCGGATTTTTGATGTAAATCTTTAAAATTAAAAGAGATCCGGTACGGATTCGCAACGGTCCATAATGACCATGTTTGAAATTCATTCTTTGAATATGTAGATCGATATTTTTGTTAGAATTAGCGATGTCGAATTTGTAAACATTTTTTTTTTAAGTATTTTTTTACATTCAAACTCAAACTCAAATAATCATTTATTCAGGCTAGGCTCTTATAGGCACTTATGAATGTCAACATTAAAATTATTTTATGACATATGTAATAATATGTATAAATTTGTTGCAGTATTAAAAAAAAACATTTTTTTTTTACATTTCGTTATAAAAAATAGTACCTATCACAAAACCTAAATTCTCTACACTTGTAAATTAAATAAAAAATGTGTGCCTATGCGCAGGTGACGGCGGACGTGGCGGCGCCGGACAGCGCGGCGGGCGGCTGGGGCGCCGAGGCGGACAACTCCTCGGCGCGCGCCGCCAGGCTCAAGAGCCTGTTCCTGTACGGCAGCGCCGCGCCGCCCCCCTCTCCCCCCGCGCCTCCCTCACCCTCGCCCCCGCGGGACCCCGAGGCCGCCTACCCCGCCGTCGGGGTCGTGCACCCCGTCGCCACGCTGCCCATTGTCGAGGTAACAGATTTTTTTTTTTTCACGTCTATGACCAGGATTCGAGTCCTTTAAGCCTTATCGTAATCCTTACTAATATTATAAATGCGATAGTAACTCTGTCTGTCTGTTACGCTTTCACGCTAAAACTACTGTAACGATTTTAATGAAATTTGGTACAAAGAAAGTCTGGAGCCTGAGAAAGGACATAGGCTACTTTTTAACCGACTGCAAAAAAGGAGTTCCACGCGGACGAAGTCGCAGGCAGAAGCTAGTCTGTTATAAAAGTGCATTTTCTTATTTGGAACAAAAATTGGCTAATATGATAGAGAGATAGCTTACGCGTAAAACCTCTTTAAACCTTCTTTATATCGTTGCTTTATTACAATGTTTACAGTGATGATGAACTGAAATACTTTCATACTCCGTTTAATATTCTAAGCCGTCAAATTTAAATTTAAAGCAGCGAATATAATTAGTGTATTGTTTCACCAGGTGACTACCATATGCGAGCGCGGCAGTCCGTCCCCGGGCGGGTCGTAACGAACGCGCCACGCCTGCCCCCCGCCCGCACTGCCGCCCGCACTACCGCCCGCACTACCGCCCGCACTGCCGCCCGCACTAGCGCCCGCGCGTCCGCTCCTCTGAGCCCGGCCCGCGTGCCCCGTGCACGCGCGAGCGAGGGAATACCTCATCTAGACGAGAAACGTTGTAGTGGGAATTATACGAGTATTAACCGCCAGCTATGAGTAAATCTATGATAAAAATATCAAGACTCACTACTCAGGCAAATTCCACTGTATAAAAGCTAACACCTTATACAGCTTGTATAGGACTCGTGACGTTTGTGTAGTCGCAAGGCAGATATCCGATAGATGTCTTAAGTAAATGTATAAAATTGCGTTTCCATTGATTTTGACTCAGCTGTAAGAGCGAGAAGTATGTATTTCCATCTCACTCTGAACGTCACAAGCTTATAGAATTCCGAATGAACTAAAATGTATTGTTTAAAATTAATCATAATTTTTCTGTGTTGTTTACATGACATTATCATAATATTCTTGACTATATTTGTTGACATGTTTGATTTTTTTTATAATTGTCAGTTATTTTGATTTTATTATTTCTTTATTCATCTAAATAAAACTTGATTAAAAATTGTCTCGATCAAGCTATTTTCACATGTATATTTCAGGTCTTATTTCACAATGTCGAAGTAAAGTTTCTAATTCTTAACAAATAAATAATTTATCTATTACGTGGCTGTCATATATCTGTCAGTCCTATTTTACGACCTCTATAACTGCTATATAACTTGCAAAGAGCTTATTCGGGACTTACTTGGACATTGTGAAACATACCTATATAAAAAAAAACATGAGCGTGCATTGTATACAAGCATAATAACATAAATGCAAACTCGGGCAGCGTTCAAATTCTGTATAATCTGTATAAAGTACTCCTATGCAGCTTATGTAGAACATGTGCTGCTTGGGACTGCCTACCCTGGTACACTACAAACGCACGCGCCTGGAAAATAAGTTTTTCATTAATAATTCCTACTACAAATCGGGTACGTCACGGCGAGGGCCGCAGTGTAATGAAATGATCGGACGGTATCGTGAAATGATCGGACAGTGTGGTGAAATGATTGGACTGTGACATTAGTGTAGTGGAAGTTTACGGACAGTGTATCAAAGTGATTGGACAATTTCGAGATTAGTGAATAAGTTATGCCAATTGTCTCCAATGCCAGGAGACATAGCTTCGCCCCGCGGGCCCGTATACACCCGCGGTGCGCTTTGTAAATGTCATATACAATGGTTCAACGATAATCTATATGTCTACCCACGAACCTATAGTACAGTCAACATCAAATATATGTTACCGCTACGATGTATTTGATGCTGACTGTACGTATACTTCGGTACGCAAGAGATACCATACTAAAGAAGAACAATGGGATTTTAAATATTTTTTTAGGATTGAATTTTTTAAATTGTTACCGTGTCGTAATCTTCACTAAGATAATTATCTGAAGATATATTAGTGACTAGTTTTGTATATCTTTAGATATGCCTCATTAATAATTTGTATATAAAACTTAGTGGGTTTTAGATCATAATAATATAAAAAATTCAAATATGTATAATTACTAACTGACAGACAATCTACTGCGTCAATTGGTAATAAAAGCTAAGTAGGTTCCCTTGATTTGAATCAATTAAAAAAATGATGAACTTATGAGTATTTGATTTATTTTTCAATCGTTATTTTGTTAATGATAAACCAGTACCTAGAGAAGTTGTATATGTGGGACAAGTTTCTTTACGCCAACGTCGCCAATATCAATCTAGATACACAATAAAAGACCTACATGCGTTCGCATAAAGTTGATTTTTAATTGAAAATGGTATCTCTTGGGGCCTGAAGTTAGATTACGCATAAGTTTCCCTTAAACGAGTCAGATATGATTAAGATAGAACTCCGGCGTCGACGCGCCTTGATAGATGCTTCGCGCTTTCAAAGCAGTGTTACTCTATCCAATATATGTGATACTCTGAATAATAATTACTATTAATGATCTAAATTATTTAATTTTTCACGTTTGTAGGCAAAACGTAAATGTAATCTACTATTACTATGTTACGTGAATCGTATACCTACAATGTAAACTATGATTAAATATGAATAAACTTATTCATTGTTTTATTATTTTTAGCGAGTTAACCCGAGTTAACGTCAACACTGAAATATTCTGCTCTTTAAGATTAGTTCAAAATAAAAAAAAAACAAGCCAAGTGTGAGTCGGACTAGCACACGAAGGATCCTGTACCATTATCTATGAAAACGGCAAAAAACACATTTGTTGTTTGGAAGCCTCCTTCAATATGTATTTTATTCTGTTTTCAAGTATTTATTATTACAACGGCAATATAAATACATAAACTGAAAAAATATCAACTGGCTAACTATCATGGTTCATAAGATACAGCCAATTTTCAATGTCCCATAATTATCTAAGTACTTATATATAAACCAAAATCTGTTTAGTAGTAAAAAGCTAAAGTGATATTCGCATTAATAACTATGTAAAAAAACTAAGGAAGTTTTAATTAAAATATAACAGTTTAATTAGGTTAACTTTTATTTCATCAATTTATCTACAATATAATTTTTAATTCATTATACAGAGGTACAGATTTAACATTCACTCGAAATTTTAAAAACAATCTTTAGAGCATTTTCACAATCGAAATAACAGTATAATTAGGGCTAGTTTAAATTGTTACAAGTAATTCTGCGCAGAACGTAATTTTTATGTCGCGCGACAAATCATTTGTCACTGTCATACTTTTCAACGAGCGAAAAAGCGACAGTGACAGATCTCGCGACAAAAACTACGTACTGCCACCGCCCAGTACAAACGGCTAAAGTCTTAAAATGGAACACCTTATAGGATAGTGAAAGAGTCTTTAAATTTTATGGAATGTTTCTTATTACGTAAAAGAATAATCTAATAGACTTAAAACGCGGTTCCAAAATATATGGACCCGTTTGACAATGTCCAGGAAAATATTTGCAAGTTCTCTAACAAATAAAAATATTATTTAATTTTATGCTTCATATAGTTATATATAATTAAATATCCACTGGACAGTATTTTCAACTTGAAACTTAAGCAATAAATATACATTTATCTGCTAGAGAAGTTACACGTGACTAACTTGGAAACTGTGAAACGAATTTAAAACTACTATTCATTTTAAAAGGTTAATGATAGACTAAATGAATTTTGGAATAAAACAATTATAACGGATTTAACTCGCGTATTTATAAATTTTATGCGGACTTTTTGAAAACTTATCAGTTCTTATTTTCTAACAGAGTTGATGACAATCTAACACATGACAGTGTAAAAAAAATTGTTGAATCTGTTATAATTGTTATATTCAAATGTACATAATTATAATAACCGCGAAATTAATTTTGAATCAAACTTTTTATCTAATGCTACAGGTAAATGACGGAAAAAAACTAGTTGCGTATTTAAAAGCAAGCCAATTTAAATGACGCATTATCGCGTCACAAAAATACAAAAAATCAATAAATAAATTATTATTTTACAAGCAAGCGATGAAAACATGTACTTCTGTTTATAGAATTGCGTTATAAATATAGATTTAATTTGTGCAAATGATTTACAGCAATAATATAAAATAAATAACGTACACAATCCATGTCATTTGATGTTTTTATCACAATATACTTACATCTAAAAAACATATATTACAAACTTCACTAGCTTGGAAGTAAAACGTAGTAACATTCCGATTTACAAAAAATAAGGAATGCTTGCGTGCTATATGCTGGTAGACAGTTGAAATCCGAGTTACTACATTACAAAGATGACTGACTAAAAAAAAGGATTTGGCATAAATTCAATATCTGTTATTTACAGTGGTTATAATGAGGACGCCGCGTATAAAAAAATCCGATTTTTGCGCGTCGTGTAGAATGAGGTCTAGCTGTCACTTTCCGCCAATGAGAGACAAGTTTGCCAGAGATCGGTGGAACATGACAGCTGGACCTCATTCTACGAGGTGCACTTAGCGAATTTTTGACTCGCAATTCATAATGCTATATAATTATAACCGATATTTAAAGACAATAAAGATAAGACTGCAATATCTTAGGCCTTCTAAATTCCAGCCTTTGCATATATAAATAAAACTTTACCAACAATATTTTAACATTTTCAATGACCAAAAATAAATGCGATCTTTCAATATATAATGGTCCAAGATCCCGATCACCCCAGACTTACGTGATTCAAGAACAGCGGAACGGATTTGGTTAAAAATTGGTGGGGAGGTAGCTTAGAGCCAGGAAAAGGACATAGGATACTTTCTATCCCGATTTCCGTGGGAAAAAAAGGCAGCATTATTTTTTTTCGACCTTTGATACCTGATAAACAGCCCCACTTTCAGCTTAGTTAGTATCTATTCCTTTCTAAGTTCATTTTATAATACCAATTATAGTATATAAGTGTTGTGTTTGATGAAATAAATATATTATTATCATAGCAGCAGTCAATACTCTTAGTGTCACTACATCGTACCATCAATTTCACCATGTCCCCGGAATCCGGAGACATGACATTCTACGCTGCCCGGCAAATATATATTATGTCATCTTTCCTAAAATCACGTAAGTCTAAGGTGACTGAGATCTCACTATATATATATATAAATATCAGTTCATTGCTAAATAGAAGTCATGTACGATCGACTACAGTTAACATCTCTACGGAACATTATCAATTAGATTTGGCTTATTCTTATTTGAAATAAATAAAATATATTTACAAAAAACATCGACTATACAGTGCTTAGCTAAGCTTAGGCCTATAACTCTAATAACACTCTAGCCCTTCTATCTCGTAAGGTTTTTGTCGCTAAAGAAAGCACATGGATTGATTGAAAAAGTGACAGTGACAGATACTTACTGGTACTTAGTAACACAACATAAACCTTATGTCTGTCACACACTCATGCAGAGGTGTAGGAAGTAGCTAGGGCGTGCATTACATATAGGCACAGTGTCACTAATGTATGGAGTGCCTACCCTGAAGACAAACCAACATAAACACTTTAGCAATTAAACAAGTATAATGTTACGAGCAAAAAATACACTTGATGACCATTTGTATGTCTTATATCTAATTGAGAACAAAAGATGTTTTCAAATCTCTATACTAATGTTATTTAATAGTAGGTATATAGAAGATATATACCTACTATTCAAATAACAATACGGTTAACGTTTTTCAAAATGAACAAGAATTGTAATTTTTCACATACATTTCACGGTTCATTACCCACAGCCAGACAACCACTCCGAACTACGTATATAATAAATACAATAAATTAATATAATGTACAGCCAGCTGAGCAATCATAGACAAATGAAGGTTATGCAATGTAGAAACTTCGCCATTTACCAGTAGGTAGGTAAACCGGGGGTAAAACTAATAATTTCTGATACCATTTCGCGGTTATCACACATTGGAATGAAACAACTATTAACAACTATAAACATTTCATTGTTCTTTCATTCCAATATGTTACGTAGTTATAAGTAAGTTAAGGGTCAGCTAGGAATTACATATAATTTTAACAAAAAAACGGCTCCATTTAAATAAGCGCGTGCTAGCAGGTATCCTAATGTGATTAGTGACATCAGGTTTTAGCATTGCAAAATCTTCAATGAATACCTTTCAAACTGTATCGAGAGAGCTCTAACTTTTTAAAAACATTAAAAGTACAGTACCAACCGATCACTCCCGAAAGCGGCATAGTACCATAATTTTGAAATAATCATAATAATACTATAAAGACAAACCTAAAAAAATCGGGACACAGCGAGATTGTCAAAAATCTTGATGTTAACTAGAAACACAGCAAAAATAAGCAGATTTTTGCTAACACCATACTATGGCGGTATTATATCACGTTTTTTATTCGCATCATAAGATCCCAATTTTCTATTTATTTTAATAATAAACGATAAAACTATTGAAATATAAACTTTATCGCCTCAGACTAAGGGCTCATAATTGCGCGGCAAAAACGTGCCTAATTCAAAGCTATGGTATTATTTTGTAACATCAACGTTAGCAATAAATTTTGTACTCAACTAAATTTAGACCGAAATAACTGTATTAAGGAAAACTTTTAAATTTGTATTTCTCGTAGATAAGCAAGTTGAAATAATAGACTATGGGCCCATGTTAAAAAAATGATGGGTCATTTGAACCACCAGATGACCTATGTAGAACGATATAAGAGCATAAAATAATAAGATTTAGCATTGTGCCGTCACTTGTAAGCTGTCCAACTGAGTGCAGGTGAGAATTCAAAAGTACAGGTAGAGTGAGTACATTTTGGTCATATATTTTTGAACGGCATTGTTACCATCGATAGATCCATGAAAAATAATACTAAAACGCGTAGTGCCGTAAAAAATGGTGATCCAAAAAGTCGGATTTTTTTTTAGATTTTCCGACAATTTCCAGGGTGAATTTGGTCATTTGATACAGTACGGCATCAGTTTCATACTATTTCAATACTGCTTCTAATCCATCATTCCGCAACGCCGTAAAAAAATCAAGCGACAAGGGGAAAAAACCGAAGGTTGCAACCCCCTCTCTTTCCGTGGTCCAGGGGGTGATTTGACACAACGTCAAATTAATTTATTTCGAAAGTATTTTATGCATAGATAATATTTTTTCATATGCCGTACATTTTCGTTGGTTCAAAAAGTCTGTGACATAACGGCACCGGATGAGGAACCGTTTCACTTCAGTTAGACGTCATAGTGATTTTATCATATTATCGATTGTTCTCTTCAAAAATATGTTAATGCCGTACTGTATCAGATGGCCATAAAGTACCCTTAAAATGGTAGCGTCATTTTCATGAACCTAAAAGATATGGTCTGCATTAAAATGTACTTACGGCATCATTTTTTCCTAATTTATTTATGTTAATACTATTTAAAACATGGGATACAATGTAGAAAACTGCTATATTTCATTAATATATGATATTTAAATTACTGCAATCATTTGCAAAATTTCAGTTTTTGTATTTCTCCATAATTTTTTTCAGAACAGTTTCTTTTGAACGGAAATACTATATAACAATTGTATTTTACAATATTATGTTAGAAAAATAGTTCCCGTACAGGATCAAATGATTTTACAGCTTTATAAATCAAGAATACGATGAAATTAAGATAATTATTGATATACATTCAAATGAACAATCATTTCTTGACGGCATTATTTTTAATAGTACTTTTAAGTGCTAGATAATGTTTTGGAACCGAAGCCGTACTTTATCAAATCACACCTGGACCACGGAAAGAGAGGTGGTTGCAACCTTCGGTTTTTTCCCCTTGTCGCTTGATTTTTTTACGGCGTTGCGGAATGATGGATTAGAAGCAGTATTGAAATAGTATGAAACTGATGCCGTACTGTATCAAATGACCAAATTCACCCTGGAAATTGTCGGAAAATCAAAAAAAAATTCCGACTTTTTGGATCACCATTTTTTTACGGCACTACGCGTTTTAGTATTATTTTTCATGGATCTATCGATGGTAACAATGCCGTTCAAAAATATATGACCAAAATGTACTCACTCTACCTGTACTTTTGAATTCTCACCTGCACTCAGTTGGACAGCTTACAAGTGACGGCACAATGCTAAATCTTATTATTTTATGCTCTTATATCGTTCTACATAGGTCATCTGGTGGTTCAAATGACCCATCATTTTTTTAACATGGGCCCATAGTCTATAACTGGTAGGCATATAAAATAATAAAATTGGAGAATATGAACATATCACCACAATCAACATTTAAACAGAAACTTTATTTCATAAGGAAAAATATATACAGAACAATATATTTTCCTTACCAGTTATCAACTTGTTATATCTACGACATTATTATTATAGCTGGATTCGTTGTGACGCTTTTTTTTCTGACGTCATCGAAATGTCTAGTTATTTTACGTTATTGTCTTTTATTATTGGCTGCGTGCTTAAATAAAATCCTCATATTTTCATGAAATAAAAAGTACCTATCTTTTTTTTTAATCATCAATATTAACAGTTGTTTGGGTATTAAATATAAAATAATTAACGCATATAATTATAATCTGTCCACAGCCCTCAAATACCAACTTTATTACATAGGGACCGTTCAAGTATTACGTAAGTTTTATCACACATATCCCCCCCCCCCCTCTATACTGCTTACGTAATAAGTACTTTAATAACTCCAATATCTGTAAATTTTATAACTACCATCAATAAATATCAAAGCATCTTACCAGCACGCAGCCATAACCTCCAAACACAAATCTTCATAAAATTCACGAAAACAAAAACGTCACATCAACCGCCCGAGATCAAAAAACCCCACATGCCAAAATACACTTTACACTTCACCACACAAAGTCGACAATCACACCGCGCACTCGGGTCCCGTGGACCATCACGGATCAGTACAGCTGGAAGTCGTACGTGGTTGATCCGTTGCGCCACGCGTGGCCGTCCTCGACGGTGGCGCGACAGAGAGGGCACGTGTGCTCTCTGTCGAACCACTCCGAGATGCACGGCTCGCAGAATATGTGCGAGCAGGACAGCCGTACTGGTGTCTTGAAGTCGTCGTGGCAGATGGAGCACGCGTCGCCGGCGGCTAGTATCTGCTCGCTGTTTGGTTTCGTGCCGAAGTTCTGGAAGTGAAGACGGTTGCTTTTGAAACTTTTGCTTTGCTTCTCGACAGTCAAGAAGCAAAATTAAAATTGTATCATTAAAAATGCCTTAAACAACTACTAGAGACTTTAGAAACAGTAAAGTAGCACTACTAAACCATATAGTACCTAATAATTGCCGATGCCTTCGCGGTTATTACACATTGGAATTAAATAACTATTACACTTGAGAATTGTTCGTGAGCTCAGTCGTGCTACGATTATGTAAACTGTAATGGTTCCGAATGCGTCAGCCAATAAAATAAAATACGCGTGTTAAATCCGTTTATACTTGTTTAATTCCAACATATAGTACATATAATATGTAATTATTATATTTTAGCAAGATCGTTAAATTTTTAATTTCTAATTAGTACATATTAAAATAGTTAAGATTAAGACTAAGTTATTCGCACGTTGGATGTTTCGGTTGTTACTTGACATGTGTTTTCATTCAGTAAGTAAATGAGTTTTTGAATAATGTTTTGGTGAAAAACAATACAAGTCCTTTAGTGATGAAACTCCTCGTATATTTCAATGAATAATTGAAATAATATTCTAAGATCGGAACATATTTTAAGAATTCATAAAACACTCACCACACTCTGCAGCATAGTCCAGGTGGCGTTCTTGAAGAGACGCACCCTCATCAGCAGTTCAATGAGCTTGGCGATGACGTAGATGGAGACGAGGAACATGCCGACCATCTTCTCCGAGCCCTCGTAGGACTGCATGAGGTAGAACAGCCAGGGCTGTATGGTCAGAAGGCACCGGTACAGCTGGGACACTGACTCTATGAAGAGGTATACCTTGCCCTGTAAAAGAAGCTTGATTTAGTATTTGGTGTCAAAATTTCATAATGAATTATTATTTGGTAACAAGCCTCCGCCCGCAACTTCGCACGAGGAGTATTTTACACGATATCGTTATATATATGTTCTGACGTATTTAACCAATATTATTGTAAATTGTCATCAAAATCCATTCAGTAGTTTTTGCGTGAAAGAGTAACATACACACTCATAAAATTTCCCCTCAAAAGCAGGGTCGAAGCTTTATTTTAATTGTGTGCAATTTGGAATTAAATAACTATAAACGGATTTAACTCGCGTATTTTTATTTTATTTGCTAACGTTCGATAATAAAAATACGCGAGTTAAATCCGTTAATAGATGTTTCATTCCAATGTGTAATAACCGCGAAGGCATGCATCAGAAATTATAGTATGCAAATATTTTTCCTTTGTGTGAAATCTTAACCCTTCCTAAGGGTCTCCAAACAATTTTTTACACGGGTCCTCGCCAATGCACGCTACGCTTCGGCCTGGTAGTTTTCCATAAAGTAGACAGTGCCTTCATACCTGTATAGAAAGCACGCCCCTGACATTATTCCTATACACGTCACATAACAAATTAAAAAAAAAACTCACCCGCTTCTGAAACGGCAGCACGAACGCTGGCAACATTGTGACAACAATTTTCAGGTTCACAGTGATTATCTTCACGATCAGATCGGTGAGTACGACCAGCCAGAGAAGCTCCCACACGTCTATGGGGTCAGTGTAGCCGGGGAACATCACCACGTTAGGCAGGAGCTTGCCCTCGCCGAACACGTAATGGACAGCCCATATGAAGCCTGAAGTCCAGAGCAATTCGAAGGCGAGCACTAATATACTTCTGTTGAGCTGTGCTGCATGCTCCCTGGAAATGGTGACACGTGTTTTAAGGTTGAAATGAATATTGCGTAAGGGGCCGTCCATTAATCACGTGATCTTTTTTAAGTATTTTAACCCCCCATTGGTGATACATGGTGAGGTTTAAGACTACCCCCCCATCCCCCACCCAACATCACGTGTATTGTTAGTATGTATCTACAAATAAACTTATTTTTTTTTAAATATTATCTTAAATACATGTACCTATGTTTAAAGTATAATTTCTGTATAATCTTATTTTATTCTGAAATTAAGGACCATGATAAAAATGTCTAGACAGAAAGGTTGCAGGTTGTTTTTGAATGGCATAAAAATAATAATAAACGAATGGTGTGTAATCATGCTATAAACATATATTGTACTTTAACTAACTCACATAGGCCTGAGATATACTTAATGTGAGTAAGAATACAAGTCCAAAACAGATACTATCTGCTACTGCTAAACTATACAAAAAATAAATAAAATTAATACACGTGATGTCTATCGAGACCCCCCCTCCCCCCTCGTGATGTTTTCCGTACCCCCCCCCTCACCCCTCCCCCTTTTGAGCGTCACGTGATTAATGGACTGCCCTTAAAGAGTCAGCTAGAGTTTTTGTTTAGCTTCTGTCTCTATCTGATTTTACTTTCATATCTTATACTAAGTTTTGTAGGATCTGGAAGTATATCTCTTGCTTATATTGAATTTCATTAGGTGTCTTTTAAAAATTACGTATCACATTTGGGGGGAGATGGTCTTATAAAAGGTTCAAATAATGTGTTAGGTAACATTTTTTATTTAATTTCTTGCGTTTATCTGTCAGTCATAACAAAGCATTTTATATGCATGTATGTATATATGTCGATGAGTACTTATCTAAATAAATAAATCCTACCTAGTTAATAAGATAATGTTTTATTATATTAAATATTATAATAATTATTATTATTTTTGTAATTTAATTCAATTTTATATAACGCAATTTTACTAATAAAATTTTAAATTAAGCTTTTTGAATTGTATACCTTAACTAGCAAGTAAGCGTATTGTTGACCTGTACTTTACTGTATTAAATATTTTGACTTTGACTTTGACTACCGTGCCTTAGGGCAAATCCGCCACTAAGTAATCTGTAATTTTTAATTGCATTAAATTATTTATTTAACCTAAATACACGATTACGACTTGCACTTGGCCGATTTTAAAATTGACAAAGAACTCATTCACTGTGCAGTTGACTAATTTACATTGATTACATGATTTAGGAGTGTGCAAATACGTCTTCTAATAAACTGGTTAAAATGTTTAATGAAAACTGGTTGTAACCGGATATTAAGATAGTATTCTTTTAATGAAATAGAGAACACAAAATCCTTTATATTACAATAGCTTCTGCCCGCGACTTCGTCTGCGCACTATAAGCACCCTGGTTTTACCCCCTCAGAGGGTGAAATTCGATCCTTTCTTAGTGCTCCCTTACTTTATAATAGAAAGCCACGTGGCAAAATTTAAAAAAAAAAAAAAAAAAATTCAATTTATTGTTTAGGCCCTACGTTGATATATCAGTGTATTGAATTTTGGTTGAATGGTCATGTTTTTTTTTTTAATATTAATTGCGATCAGTCATTTGACTAAGCAAATTTGTTGAATGGAATTGACTTACCTCTTCACCACATTGTTGCCATGTGAGAAGGTGAAGAAAAGCAGAAAGAATGTAAACAGGCCGGCGCGCGCGTCGTACAGGAACTTAATGAACAGGATGAAGTAAAATGGCGCATAACGTATCAGCAGGTTCAACGTGCCTCGTACATCCACCACCTGTAAAAAAAGGTATTTTTCTATACTAATATAATAAAGAGGAAAGGTTTGATTGTTTGTTTTGATTGAATAGGCTCCAAACGACTAGACCGATTTAAAAAAAAAAAAAAAAAAAAAAATCTTTCACTGTTGGGAAGCTACACTATTCCTGAGTTTCCTGACTGACATATAAAAAAAGGGAACTGTGCGATGCAGGGACAAATAGCTATTTAACATAAAACAGTCATACAAGGCTCCTGAGATCTTGCTATACTAAATAAATTACTTTGTTCATAAAAATAAACTTTTTAAAAAGTTCATTGTCTTCATCCATTACTAATGTTTGTTTATAATATAAACAAATTTAGCTTTTGGCAATTACCTTTCAGATAACTGACAGCTATGTATATTTTTTGAAGCCACAAAACGTCAATATAAAACATAGATGTGGAGGTCAAGCTAGTTTGGTTATTTAATAATATATTGTCCAAATACTGTCAAAAGATTAATTAAACAAACATGGTTGAAAACCATTTTCTTTTCATAGCCACAATATTATTAGAATCAAAACACATGCCCAATTGATTTGCTTTGCTTGTGACTTGATAACATCATGGTATGTACCCAGCCTCTTGTACTTCATTAAATATTGGATTTTTGAATTTTTAGAATTATCACCATACAATATAGACAATTTAAATCTGCTATATTTTATTATTCCATCAACGATTTAGCTACTACTATGTATATGGGTGATTCCAGGGGTGTTTCAACCGCCATCATAAATATTGAAGAATTAAGCTACAATAAGATTTAAACTCTATTAATTTTGACGACAAGTGCGAGCGCAGTATGTTGTCGCATCAGAACGTAATTCTTGTTGTACCTCATTTCTTCAATATTCAGGACAACGGACTGACGGCGGTTAAAACGCCCGTGGAATCACCCATATGAAACATCACTAAAATGCATTACCTGTTGAGTCCCGTCATCACTTTGGCTATCATTATCAACATTGTCATGTATGTTGTTGTTATTGGACGGATTCACCGACACATTGATGTCCTGGTGATCCTGGCTTGGCTCCGGAGGCTCGGGTTCACTTATTGCTATATTACTCATGGGATGGGTTGGAGACATGGGCATTGATCCCAACACCACTCTCTCATTGACTATAAACGTTTGAGCATTAGGTCCTAAATTAACATGTGCTATGGAACTCTGTGGTCGCTGCGGGCCATCTGGTGCTTGATGTGTGGCCGGTGGATTTCGTGGCAGCCACGTTGGAAGGGACAATCTTGCATTATTACCCTGTAACGTAAAATACAATATATTGTGTGAATTGTTTAATGAAACACAAAATTCTATAAATTTATTTATTTTTATTAATTTTAATTTAGATATATGAAATTTGTTTTTTAAATAAAATTTGAGATTTAATAATAAAAACTCATTATGAGCATAATCAACATACAAAATTACTTATATAATATAAGCATATTTAAGGAGCTAAATATAATTAATGATATAATTATTTGAAACTTGCAATAAAAATGTATCCAGTGATGAGTAATCACTGTAAATTGCATCATTATAATGATTGAATGATTCAGATAAAGTTAACAAAAAAATGGAGTTAGTTTACCATTCGAGCATGTTCCACAAGAGGCCTGATCTCTCTAAACACACTGCTGAGTCGATCCCCGAGGCCTACGTTATTTCTGTTGGTAGGTGAAGGCCTAGAAACTGAATCAAATCTGACCAAAACATTGTTTCTTGGTGCCCCTTCTGCGACTGGCAAATTTTCGATATCCACATTTACTTGATTCGGTTGCGTCATGGTTTCACTTTTATCTCATTATTAGGTTAGTATACACCACAAATTTAGATCGAACAGAAAGTCTAATAAAGAAAATAAGCGGATTTTGCAATTTTTTACGAAAAGTGACGAACTGAGAGCAATGACAGATTGGTTGACGTTAACTTGACATATGGGGCACGTTCAGAAATAAAACATGTGCACAGAAATAGTACGTACACCTTGCAGAGAGTTAAATTTAAAAAGATTTTTTTTGAATTACAAATAAATACAAGCTTAGAATGTCCCTTATTCTTTTTAAGTGATCGAAATTATCGATTGGTATTTAGGTACTACAAGGAAGCCTTCAATAAAAGTACCTAACCCTTTGAGCTGTACCTATTATTGTCAACTTTAATCGTCAGTCGCACAATTATATAAAAAAATACTCTTGTTTCATGGCCAGCCCGTATTATCTTTAAAATATGAGAACACTTCTACATAAAATTCATATGCGGCCAGCATCCTCTCTGGATCGCAACCATTAATGAATGACGAAATCCGCTGAAGCAAAGAAGGGATTGGTAGAAAGGAAAATCAGTTATAATGTTGATAATTTTTATTCGTTTTAAATTTTAAATCATAGTCAATAGACCGCAATCAATTTTCTAGCCTTCGATACAATGAGCAATAATATCCCCTACAACCTACAACACGTAACATCGAAGCACAACGTAGATACTTATTTTACATAAATTCAGTCTTTAAATAGGCATCGCGCCGAAACGCGGCGCGGCTTCCCAAACCGACCGGTAAACCATAAACAGAGACGAGTCTTCACAACACAGAGAAAGTGAATTTCGTGCTTCGAGGGTCCCCGACGAACTTAAACGGACAGAGAATTCGGATTCGGCGTCGGGGGCGGGTCTAGGTCTCGGTGTCGGGCTTGAGCTCGAGCACGCCCTGCGCGTGCAGGTCGCGCACCGCCTCCAGCAGCCGGCGCTCGGCGCGCGGCTCGCCCAGCGCCACGTCCACGCTGCCCGCGCACAGCAGCAGCGCCCGCAGCGCCGCGCGCGGCCAGTCCGCCGCCAGCCCGCGCCGCGCCGTCGCCCCCGCCGCCCGCGCGCCCAGCCGCGCGCTCTCCTCCTCCAGCCGCCGCCCGTACTCCGCCACCAGCGCCTCGCCGCGCGCGCGCCGCAGCTCCGGCGCCAGCGACGACAGCAGCAGCAGCGCCACGTCGTCCATCGGCCGCCCCAGCGACACCATCTGCCAGTCCAGCGCGATGCACTCGCACTCGTCCGCGTCCGCGTCGGTCTCTTTGTCCTTCGGTTCCGTCTCGCGGAACAGGAGGTTGCCGCTCCAGAAGTCGGCGTGGGCGAGGGGCGCGGGCTCGGCGGGGCGCAGCAGCGTGCCGAGCAGCGCGGGGGCGCGCGCCGCCAGCGCGGCCACGGCGGCCGCCTCCGCGACGCAGTCGGCGCGCCCGCGCAGGAACGCCTCCAGCTGCGGCAGGCCGCGGCGCACGAGCCGCAGGTAGCCGGCGGCGGCGCGCTCGCAGGGGAACAGGAAGTCGAAGCGCTGGTCGAGCGGGCCCTCGCGCTCGCGCAGCGCCAGCGAGAGCGCGTGCAGCCGCGCGGCGGCGTGCAGCGCGGACCGCGCGCGCTGCTCCGTCAGTCCGGCGGCGAAGTCTGCCGACTCGTATCCCGCGGCGGTCACGTCTTCTAGCACGAGTTCGCTGTCTCCGCCGATTTCGTCTACGAAATAATTATACATTTTAGTTGTTTGCTAAATCAAATAAATACTTATAGATAAGTCTCTAGCCGACATCTAGATGCATGCTTAATCACATCCCTAAATACATAAAATGTATGGGTAGGAACAGTCAGCGTCAGTGATGTCTGACCTCATCTAATAGCCGTGTACTAGATGTGCGGTTACTAGGTGGGGTCAGATAGGTATCTCTAACGCTGACTGTACCTACCTATATCTAAGGGCCGTGACCTACCCAACAAAGTAAGTACCTTTGTGTAAATACCGACAAAATCATAAAATATGCAGAAGCTTTATATTTAACTATAAAATAGTCTATTACTAAACGTCCAAGTAAAAGAAGACTAAAATCTAAACTTCCTCCGTATAGTGAATGAGTAGGAAGGTACGATAGGAAGGTATAGAAGGTACCTATAGAAAGTAGGCCGTCAACGACTCTTCGCGCCCTCTCCATTGAGCTAGGTGTAGAGGTGAAAATGTCAAGTGGTAAAATGAACAACGGGAATTTTTCAAGATTACTGCCTACTTGGATAAGTGGAGCGCAGTTTATTAGTGATTAAAATAAATGGACAAGTACATTATGTAGGTACATACTTATCGTCAGCTCTGCCGTGCCACGAATTTGGGAACTGTAAAGTTCTCGTAACGTCAGCAAAAAATATATATATACCATTAGGTATAACTATACCTATGAGATAATTACTGATGCGGTTATTAAACCGCTGTCGCGACGAGTGAAGTCGCGATGGTAAATAGGTATGTAAATAATAATCATATTAACACTAAATACTGATACTTTAGGGGAGGCCTTTATAAATAGTGAGTGGTAGCCTTTATGCTCTATCCATAGTAATTGTCTATGACCAACAAGTTAATACCGGCGCGTAATTCTCTGTCATATGAAAGAGAGTATTACTTTGAGTTTGTCGCGATAATAGTGTCGTCTCTTGGACATCTTGATTGCAAGCTAAGTATTCCTAATTATTCCTAAGTATTCCTAATTATTCCTAAGTATTCCTAATTATTCCTAAGTATTCCTAAGTATTCTAATTACTTATCCTAATTGATTATACCTTGGACACTGTTTCCTACATTGTGTATGTGACATGACTATAGAAGGACGACCTGACTTGTAACCGAATGCTTATGAAGAGAGGCACGTTGTGTCTAATAAGAGAGACGAAGACGTACTGTCTTGTCTGGGTACATGTTAGTACATATGAAGAGAGGCACGTGGTGTCTAATAAGAGAGACGAAGACGTACTGTCTTGTCTGGGTACATGTTAGTACATATGAAGAGAGGCACGTTGTGTCTAATAAGAGAGACGAAGACGTACTGTCTTGTCTGGGTACATGTTAGTACATATGAAGAGAGACGAGGTGTCTAATAAGAGAGATGAAGACTTCACAGTCTTATCTGGTTTCCTAATGTGGATTATAAGAGAGGAACTGATCATTCCTATAGTAAACAGGTAACATTGTATATAAGAGAGGCAAGGTTGATTGCTGCCTGTAATGTCCTAACTAAAGAGTCAATGAATATGGTAGTATTGACCATACATCTGGTATTATCTTATGTGACTTGACTATGAGACCGAGATGACTGATATATGCTAATGCTCTGATACTTTAGTAATATGTGATTTGCCCAGGAATATTATTCTACCCGTAAATACTGTTCTTGTGGGCAAGGGGCACCGATTCAGTCGGTGTCATCTATCTGTTATATTCTCAACAGGAGGTGGACCTATTCCAAACCATCAGGATATACAAAGCGAAGCCGATCACAGACTATCATATTCTCATTGCCCGGATCCAGGTATGATTCAGAATTTATTCTTATTTGCTAATCAATCGTGACGTTCTTGTGTAATATTCTGTACATCCTCTAATATATAATAGTTACAACTAAATACTAAAATAAGGGCGTCGCGACATGGTGGAGGTGCCGGAGATCTCTGAAGGCAATGAAAAGTGAAGTTGGAACAACCTGTTGGTTTGATGTTTTTTTTTCTACAAAGTTTACAGGCTTGTAACTTGTTTATTTGTGAATGTGTACATGTGATTTTAGTAACAAAAGCAGGTGCAGTTAATGAATAATATATTTTTGTGTGGAGATAACGTGACAACAAAGGATTTCATATTACTTTTGAGCATAATATATATTGAAATTGAATGAGCAAGGTTATAGGTAGACATTCATCGATAGATGGCGCTAAGATGCACTTTTGACGAAAGTATAGTGCGACTTTATTTCTTTAATTCGCCATGTATTTTTGCAAATATTGCTAAGATAAATCAGAATATGATTTATAATGACCATTTTTGCTAAAATTGATTATTTAAACGAAATATGTTGTATAATAAAACAATGTTTCGATCACGTTTATTTTCGTATCGCTAAGTTGGTAACATTGTCACTCTGACAATAGTAAAGGAAAGTGAGCCTTATGACAAAGAACTAAGGGTTGTTTTATTAAAAGTAACAGAACGGAAACTGAACGGTAACAAGTATCTAGACATTTTCATAAATTTGTTGTGCCCTGTTCACGAACATCTACTTTGAAGTCGTAATTATTATTGTTTTCCGTACATGTACTTAGTAAAACTTGTGATTTATATTGCGGTTTACATACGAATTAAAGTTAAGGTGTTAGTTTGTGTGGTAAACTACAAACGTAGTGATTTGGACAAATAACGTTGGAAACCCGGTATGTACATTCTATGAAAACTATTTATTTACGGCTGTATAGCTTATTGGAATACTTTTTACGTAGTCAAAGAAACAAATTCATACCAGTGATTTATCAGCTTGAGTATTTCATTAACATAAATGAGCTATTTTAATGAAAAAGTCTTATTTCATCAGCCATGTTTGTGCTAAGTACCTAAGCGTAACTTTTTATTTTACGAAAATTATACTAATCGAAAGTCATCGGGTGTTTATACGTTAAAATCCGTAATTTTCTTATTGGAAAATACTGGTAAAATATATTGGATACGGAAATATTATTTATTTCACGTAATATCATGTAAATTTCATAATGATATGATAGTTGTGATAATTATAAATTATGATGTAAGTATACCTCAGAATACATCTTGAATTAAAAACAATTTAGATTTTATTTACATTTTATGTCAATATAAATAACAATAACTATATCATAAATTTACATTTGAGAAAATCTATGGTGAGAATAGTAGGTACCTATCTATTAAATTATTTAATGATACTTATGTCACTCATATACAAAGGTGATTCAAGTTCACTTTGTATTTGCAATCTGATATATTTTGTGTCGGTTGTGTTATGTTTGTGTCTACCCGATACCAATCTTCATAGATTAAAAATAATTGTTGACATTGACTTCAAAGAGTTAGTTCAATTGATATATATATGATATGAAGCAGGTACTGTTACACTTAAGTTGAACATAAACAAAAAGTGTGTGTATGTTTCAGTGATTGATTACTAAAATGTAAACAAAAGTAGGTACACAGTTGAACAATATTACTTTAGCACTTAAATCATATAAGTAATTACTTAAATATATTACAAATTTTAAAAATTAACTAAATTGAACAAAATACTTATGGCAAATATAACTTGCATAAATTTTATGTTGATGTTTTGAGAACTTTACAGTTCCCACATATATGGCAGAACTAGCTGGCATTAGTCTGATACTGAATTGATTTTACATTATGAAAACTAAATATGAAATTTATTGTAGAATTTGCTTACCGGAATAGTTCATAATAATTATTCTAATGAAATAATTTCATTAATGGTATGTGTATATGAGGGGTTGTATAAATGGTATAATTATACGAGATTCAAAAGCAATACATAAGTATATTTAAAAAGGATAGTTCATATTTACTTAAGAATAAAAAAAAATATAATAGACACATCTTATTCTATGATAAATGATAGGTGATGTTAGGTATGTATTGGTTATAGTACAGGAGTCGATGGTATAATTAAACATATAGTGATTTATTAAATTTAAAATGAGTTAATATTGATAATTGAGTTTTGACAATCCAGCTATAGTCTAGTAACAATATATTATAGTCCAGTAGCCATATGGTACGATTTGTTAAAAAATAAGTACATGTGGTGTATGTTGTGTGTATAATATTACAGGCTAACAAAATGGATGAAAGCTTACTGTCAATTCTACATGTGGACATTAAGCGGATTAAAGAACTTAATGAAAAGGTGAAAATTTTAATCAAGTCCCTCGTACCTACCTCTGATGATGACGTGTTGTTGGAATGTTCATTAACTTCATCAAAGTTGGAAATTGGATTGAATAAACTAAAGGATGATATGAATAACTATTTTAGGATGGTTAATGACCCTGATGTTGACGAGATTTCAAACATATCTACTATCCAACTGGAGGCTGAAGAAAACTTAAGTGAATTGAAATTTAAAAGGAATCTAGCCAAAGCTCCGGAAAACGCAAAGGATAGAACTATTGAAGGAAAGCTACCTAAGTTGAGTTTACCAGAGTTTCATGGTAATATTTTGGAATGGCACCAATTTTGGGATCAGTTTGAATCAAATATTGGCAATCGTAACATTGCTGACGTAGACAAGCTGGCATACCTGAAGTCCTTACTGAAAGGTGATGCAGCTAAAGTTATTGATGGATTGGACATGACAAACAAGAATTATCAAATAGCAATTTCTATACTTAGGGATCGTTATGGCAGAAGTACCTTAGTAATTGATGCACATTATGCTGCACTGACCAACCTTACACTTGCAGATAATACAACGGCTGACTGCCGTCGAGTATTGAATGATATCGAAAGACACCTGAGAATACTTAAGTCTCTAGGAGAAGACACTAGCCACGGTTACCTGCGATACATTGTTATGGAAAAATTTCCCGAAGATATGGTTTATGAAGTTAAAAGAAAAATTGAAAACAAGACTATTGACGACATCCGATGTGAACTAGAAAACATCATTTCCGCAAAGGAGGATTCCGTTAGAAGAAATCAAAGTAAGGAAAGTAAAGACGAAGGTTACACTACCGGGGCGCTACATGTTAGAGAGAGAAGACCATATAGAGAATCTAGTAATTCCATGGAATCCAGACAAAGAAGGAGTTCTGATCGAAACTTTACACCTGTCAAGAGGACATACAACGAAATTATAGATTCACGAATTTCCTCAGGAAACGCTACAACGTCTATGGAAGTAAAGAGACAAAGAGTCAGATGCATTTTTTGCGGAGAGAATCATTACAATGATGAATGTAATAAATTTATAACATTTCAAGAAAGAAAATCTCAGCTACGAAACAGATGTTACAGTTGCCTGGGAAAAGGACATGGACTGAAGAATTGTCGAAGGAAGATGACATGCTTCTTTTGCAAGAAATACGGATTGCATAATAAATCTATATGTCCTGAGAAATTTAAAAGGAAGGAAGAGACAAATCAACTTCACATCAATAGTGCCGGTCTGACCGTTCTACAAACTGCAGTGGTTCATGCTCAAAAGGATAAAGATAATACAAAAAAGATAAAATGCAGGATATTGTTGGATTCTGGAAGTCAAAGATCATACATAGATCAAAAAATAGCTAAGGAACTAGAACTTAAGATTCATGAAGAATGCAGACTTACGATATTTACTTTTGGCTCTAAAATACCACAAGAAATTGAAAGCCCGATCACACGACTGCGGATTATATCGAGATTTGGAAAGACTATACCAATAGATGTCAATATAGTACCTATGATTACACAGAGTGTACCTCACCCGACTGAAGACATTGTCCACTGGAAAGATAAATTTGATCTAGCAGATGATGGATCTCTGTCAGATCGTGTTGACATACTTATTGGAAATGACTACTACTTTTCATTAATGTCTACTGAAAAGGTACAAATTAAAGAAAATTTATATTTGGTGAAATCAGATATAGGATGGATATTTAGTGGAAAAACGGACTCGAAATCTTTTAATGATCTTGAAATGATAACCTACGTTCAAACGAATCTAGATTTGAAATTTAACCAACCGGACTTACCTTTAAATGATGGAAATTTAAAAGAACTTTGGGATCTCGAATCTATAGGCATCAGAGATTCTCCGAAAGAAAATCGTGAAGATGAAGCCATACGACAATTCAATGAAACTACTGAGTATATAAACAAGCGATACTACGTATCATGGCCATGGATTGAATACCCGCCTTTGTTACCTACCAATTTTGGTTTGGCACTAGGACGTTTAATTAATATAATTAAAAGATTCCAAGATAACGACAATCTGACATCTTATGATAATACCTTGAAGGAACAAAGAGAGATGGGAATAATAGAACCAGTCCCCGATACAACCAAATTACCTGATCATCCTGTGCACTACCTTCCACACCACGGAATCAAGCAGAAAAACAAACCTATGCGAATAGTATATGATGCATCATCTAAAACAAAAGACAACAAGAGTCTGAATCAATGCTTGTACTGTGGACCAATGATGTTAGAAGATCTCACCGGCTTGTTATTAAAGTTTAGATGTCACTCTATTGGCATATGTGCAGATGTAGAGAAAGCTTTTCTACAAATTGGTCTGAAAGAAAAGGATCGCGATGTTACCAGATTCCTGTGGATTAGAGACATCAATAAACCAGCCAATGAAGAAAATCTTTTACATCTTAGATTTTGTAGAGTACCATTTGGTATTATATCTAGTCCATTCTTATTGAACGCCACCATCAAGTATCATCTCAAGAACTCCGATAGTAAACAAAT
Organism: Polylopha cassiicola; assembly: GCA_038024825.1. Taxonomy (NCBI): domain Eukaryota; kingdom Metazoa; phylum Arthropoda; class Insecta; order Lepidoptera; family Tortricidae; genus Polylopha; species Polylopha cassiicola. The sequence continues at coordinate 2,508,678 of CP149053.1, read as the reverse complement.
TCAAGATCTAGCTAACGATATCTATGTGGATAATTTAGTTACAGGTGTGCAATCTGAAGGAGAAGCAAAAGAGCTTTATAAGAATTCTAAAGAAATATTTCAAGAATTATCTATGAATCTTCGTGAATGGAGTTCGAACTCATCAGAATTAATAAAAGAAATTCCAGACTCTAGTAAAGATCGAATCGTTAAAGTTTTAGGATTGTCCTGGAACACGGAAAGAGACACTCTTCAATTAAGATTCACTAACACAAATGTAAGACCTAATTCCAAGAGAGAAGTACTGAAGATTGTTGCATCTGCATATGACCCTTGCGGCTTTGCAGTTCCTTCATTATTATCGGCAAAAGTATTTTTACAAGATCTCTGGAAAGAAAAACTTAAATGGGATACACCCTTACAAGAGACTATTATTGATAAATGGGAAAACGTTAATACAGATTTGGAAGACATTAAGAATATATTGATACCGAGATGTTATTTCAAAATTTTTCTGCATAAAGATTGCCGACTTCACTGTTTCACGGATTCTTCTACTTTGGCTTATGCAGCAGCTGTCTATATAACGAATGGAAAGGAAAAGAACTTTGTTATTGGAAAATCAAGACTTGTACCTATCAAAGACAGAGAGAAATTTACAATTCCACGGTTGGAATTATTGGGAGTATTAATTGGATGCAGACTTATAAATTATGTCGTCAGATTTCTTCAATTGGAAATAAGTACTCAGACATTATGGACCGATAGCCAGATAGTGATTGATTGGTGTAAATCCGATAAACTGTTACCTCCATTTGTGTCGAGAAGAGTAGAGGAAATCAAGAAGAATAAAAACTTAACTATCAGATATGTTCCAACTGAACTGAATCCGGCGGATGTTGCGACCAGATTAGCAAGGTCAGCAGAAGAAAAGGAGAGATGGTTAAATGGCCCACAATTTATATTGGAAGATCCAAGCTCTTGGCCTACGAGCACAAATGGGACTACTTCTCTACTAGTCTCTGGGGAGGGTCTCACGAGTGAGAATATGGAAATAGAAGAGCAAACCGCGAATGATACAGAACCGGAACACATACAACCTGAAGTATTATATACTACAATAGAAGAGATAAAAGAAATACAAAAGGAATATTTTCCCGAAGAACTGGAAGGAAAAACGACTTCATTGAAATTAAACTTAGGTCTATTTAAAGACACGCATGGAATTTTACGTTGTAAAGGAAGGTTTAAAAATTGTAATTGGTCTGTCAATAAGAAATACCCGATCTTGATTCCCAAGCAATCTGAACTTACCAATCATATAATTCAGAAGGTGCATGAAAACAACTACCACGTTGGAGTCTCACATACGCTCAGTATACTAAGAAACGATTATTGGATACCTCAAGGACGAGCTCAAGTGCAGAGGATACTCAAGAAATGTCCACATTGCGTGAAACATGGAGGCGGACCATACAAGCTTCCTCAGCCACCTGCTTTACCGTCTGAAAGAGTCAACTATAGTAAACCATTTACTTACACCGGATTGGACTATTTAGGACCTTTATTTGTACAAACTGAAAAGGGAAAAGAGAAACGTTGGATCTGTCTGTTTACATGTTTAGCAGTTCGTGCTATTCATTTAGAATTGGTTGAGAACCTGACTGCAGAGGAGTGTCTGCTTGCTTTACGACGTTTTACCGCAGCGAGAGGAATTCCTAACACTATCATTTCAGACAATGCTCTACAGTTTAAACTTACAGCCGAAGTACTTACTTATTGTCGAGAAAACCAAGTCCAATGGAAAAATATAATACAATTGGCACCGTGGAGGGGTGGATTTTATGAAAGACTGATGGCTCTCGTTAAAAATTGCTTAAAAAGAACTCTTGGTAAACATTTATTGAGAGATAGTCAAATGCAGACAGTATTGAAAGAGATAGAAGCGATACTAAACACAAGACCTCTTACTATTGTTGGTTCGGAATTAGAAGATGTATTGAAACCTTCTGACTTTCTATCTTTAGGAAAATGTTTAGAGTTAGATTTCGAAGAAGGTGATTTAAAAGGAACTACTACTAAAGTTGATCTTATATCTGGATGGAGAAGAGGTCAGCGTATACTAGAAGAATACAAAAATATGTTTATAAACCAATATTTGCCCAGTCTTCGTGAAAGGTACAGACATTCGCTTAAACAGCCACGTGTAACATGTAATAAAAAACCCGAAATTGGTGACATAGTTCAAATCAAGGATGACTCTAAGAATAGGATTGATTGGAAAGTAGGGAAAATAGTATGTCTCATAAAGGATCAAGATGGTGTATATCGCGCCGCAAAGGTAAAGGTTGATAAAAGGGAGTTTACAAGATCTATTGCTCATCTATATCCCTTGGAAATTGAAGAGTATGAAGGTGATAATCTAGAACCTGTACGTGCACCTGGAAAGGAACCCAACTATTCTTACCCGCTGCCTTTACACAGAGCAGACGGTAATTCAAGTGAAACCATGTCTTCTGACGAAGTAACTTTGCCGTCAGATAAATCTAATCAACTTGATCAAGCAATCTCGTCAGAAAACTTGAAAGAATTTACGTTACCAGGTTTAGACAATATAAGTGAACCCGCTAATGATGATGTCGGCGATGAAATATCTATGAGACAACATGCTCACACTGGTCCATCAGAGGTAGAGGGTGAAGAGGGAAATGTTAAACAAAGAAGACGTGCGGCCACAAAAGCTCTGGAGAAGATCCGGCAGTGGACACGCAACTTGTTCACACTTTTTTAATTCTCGTCGGGAGTGTCGCGACGAGTGAAGTCGCGATGGTAAATAGGTATGTAAATAATAATCATATTAACACTAAATACTGATACTTTAGGGGAGGCCTTTATAAATAGTGAGTGGTAGCCTTTATGCTCTATCCATAGTAATTGTCTATGACCAACAAGTTAATACCGGCGCGTAATTCTCTGTCATATGAAAGAGAGTATTACGAGTTTGTCGCGATAATAGTGTCGTCTCTTGGACATCTTGATTGCAAGCTAAGTATTCCTAATTATTCCTAAGTATTCCTAATTATTCCTAAGTATTCTAATTACTTATCCTAATTGATTATACCTTGGACACTGTTTCCTACATTGTGTATGTGACATGACTATAGAAGGACGACCTGACTTGTAACCGAATGCTTATGAAGAGAGGCACGTTGTGTCTAATAAGAGAGACGAAGACGTACTGTCTTGTCTGGGTACATGTTAGTACATATGAAGAGAGGCACGTGGTGTCTAATAAGAGAGACGAAGACGTACTGTCTTGTCTGGGTACATGTTAGTACATATGAAGAGAGGCACGTTGTGTCTAATAAGAGAGACGAAGACGTACTGTCTTGTCTGGGTACATGTTAGTACATATGAAGAGAGACGAGGTGTCTAATAAGAGAGATGAAGACTTCACAGTCTTATCTGGTTTCCTAATGTGGATTATAAGAGAGGAACTGATCATTCCTATAGTAAACAGGTAACATTGTATATAAGAGAGGCAAGGTTGATTGCTGCCTGTAATGTCCTAACTAAAGAGTCAATGAATATGGTAGTATTGACCATACATCTGGTATTATCTTATGTGACTTGACTATGAGACCGAGATGACTGATATATGCTAATGCTCTGATACTTTAGTAATATGTGATTTGCCCAGGAATATTATTCTACCCGTAAATACTGTTCTTGTGGGCAAGGGGCACCGATTCAGTCGGTGTCATCTATCTGTTATATTCTCAACAGGAGGTGGACCTATTCCAAACCATCAGGATATACAAAGCGAAGCCGATCACAGACTATCATATTCTCATTGCCCGGATCCAGGTATGATTCAGAATTTATTCTTATTTGCTAATCAATCGTGACGTTCTTGTGTAATATTCTGTACATCCTCTAATATATAATAGTTACAACTAAATACTAAAATAAGGGCGTCGCGACAACCGCATCAGTACCTAATTATCTCATAGGTATAGTTACTACTTACTCCACTATAAGTTATTACACATAACGTATTTAATTCGCGTATTTAATTTTATTTGCTGACGTTTCGAAAACTTTACAATTCGTTATATTCGTAGCACGGTTAAGCTGGCAAATAATCAAATAAAATGCCAGAATCTAATCCGTTATTATTGTTTCATTCCAATACCTTTACCTAGGTAAAAAATATGGTGACTCAAAAATATGGTCTCAAAAAATAATTATTGTCTTAACATGCTGAAATACTTTTCTACGACTTTTAAAGATCATGGGTACCTACAGTTCTGTTACATTTTTTAGACAACCTTGAAGTGGGTACGAAAATAAATCAGACAAGTCTAGACGGCTGGATACATACGCAATTTTTAGACGTCGTTATTTGCAAGGTGTTGCGTACTCCTTGCTGTGTGTATATAGTTTTATAGTTTTACTTTTATTGGCTATTGCCTTTTTTTATAAATCGATTGTTTTCTATTGTCACTTAGGTTTATTAGTTTGATTTGGTTGAGTTGTGTTGTGATATTGTGTTCGTTTGTAAAGTTACCTTATTAAATTCCTTTATCCTTACTAATATTATAAATGCGAAAGTAACTCTGTCTGTCTGTCTGTCTGTCTGTCTGTTACGCTTTCACGTTAAAACTACTGGACCGATTTAAATGAAATTTGGCACAAAGTAAGTCTAGAGCCTGCGAAAGGACATAGGCTACTTTTTAACCGACTGCAAAAAAGGAGGAGTTCCACGCGGACGAAGTCACGGGCAGAAGCTAGTTCTTCATAAACCTATTGCATTTTACAGTCCATTACTCACCAACACAAGGTGTTTGTTCGTTAACGTCTCTCTTGTAGGTAGGATGCGTTAGTAAGAAATACACTGGTTCTATAAGCCGCTATAGAGCTCTCTATAGCGCCAATTAGGCTCATATTATAACGATAGACTTTCCAAAATTCTCTACGCCCCTGAGCGCTATTATAGCAACGTATAACTCATTTTATATCCTTTTACTGATTATATTACCTACTATTATACAACTCACTTTAGCGACACTATTACTTATACCTATGCTCTCTTATTAATTTTGTTGCTACTAAACGGTTAAAATATGCTACTGTAAATCTTAAGGAAAATTGTAAAACTTCTGAAGTACTTTGGAATGAAACAACTATTAACGGATTTAACTTGCGTATTTTTATTTTATTTTATTAGCCTATTTGTTAGACTATTGTCAGCTCAGTCGGGCTACGATTATGGAAACTGTAAAGAATCCGAAACGTCAGCTAATAAAATAAAATAAAAATACGCGAGTTAAATCCGTTAATAGTTGTTCCATTCCAATGTGTAATAACCGCGAAGGCATCAGAAATTATTCTGAAGTACTTTTCTTGTAATCAGCTAGGTACTCCTATCGACATGCCCATCTTAATCCCAATTTGCCCCAACTTTTCCTTGATACAAACCTGGTAACCTGGCCTTTATACATTTAGGTATCGGCAACCCCATCCCTGGTCCCAGGGCTTCTTCTGCCAGTTTATTAAGAGCCGGCGCTAATTCAGTGTAGAACAATATCTCCCTGGTGTCGAACTGGGCTTCAGCTACGAAGAGTCTTCCAAAGGGATCTCGTGGGGGTAGTTTTACCACCAGGGGCATGGCGCTACGCTCGCCGGCGCTTTCGTAGCGGATTGTGACTGCCAGCACACGGCTGAGGGTCCCAGCTACTCCGGCCCGGGACTCCACTCGGACCTATGGCAAAAGGGGATTGGTAACGATCGTCCTTAGGTTAGGGGCCGTCCATTAATCACGTGATCTTTTTTGGTGATACATGGTGAGGTTTAAGACTACCCCTCCATCCCCCACTCAACATCACGTGTATTGTTAGTATCTACAAAAATCTTAATTTTTTTAGAATATTATCTTAAATACATGTATAAAGTATAATCTTATTTTATTCTGAAATTAAGGACCATGATAAAAATGTCTAGACAGAAAGGTTGCAGGTTGTTTTTGATTGGCATAAAAATAATAATAAACAAAAACCTAAATACAAGTGACATCTTACTACACCCCCCCTCCCCCCTCGTGACATTTCGTGATTTTTGTCAAACCCCTCCCCCCATTTCAAGCCTCACGTGATTAATGGATGGCCCCTTAGGTGGACCATGAGTCCATGAAAGGCCTTCCTTGAATGCCAACTATTAAAATCTCAGCTATTGTCGCGTGACGACACAAAAAAACACGATAAAATAAAGTAAATATTATTTAAAATGTTATTTCGTTCATTTATCCAGCAAAAAGTACACGAAATAAAACTGTTGATTCCTTATGAAGAAGGCCACCCTTCTATGGTCCACCACGGGACGTCTGGTCACGTCTTTACTAATATAATAAAGAGGAAAGATTTGTACCTACTTTTGTATGTTTGTAATGAATAGGCTCAAAAACTACTGGACCGATTTTAATAATTCTTTCACTGTAGGAAAGCTACGTTCACCCTGAGTAACATAGGCTATAGAATATTTTGAAAAAAATTAGGGATCCGTGCGAAGCCGGGGCGAACCGCTAGTTAGTTATAAATTAAGCTTATCTGACTAGAGGAATGTAAGACAAGAACGCACGAAGTAATTAGGTATGTAAGTACAGAAACTTATGCTTTTTAGATAGGTACGAGAACTTTGATAACATACGGACTTTTGTAATGAGTAACGTTCCTCATTAGGAGAATTTATTGCATTATCTTATTTGTAAAATTTGAAAATATTTAGGTAGCTAGTCTAGTATTTTACCTAAGTACCTACTCAAACTTTATTACAGTTCATATTCAATTTTACAAATGTAAAAATACATATTAACTTTTTCTCAAACATTATAATACTTATATTAGGTAAGTACATAGGCCTACACCCTGTCTACATGCTTACGAGGAACTTTTCATAAATTCATTAAATATTAAATTAATGCCGGTAGGGACGACTTTTAAAAAAAAAATATCGAAAGGTATTACCTCATGAGGTTGCATTACGCCCGATACACCCAGGATCTCCCGGGCCCACTCCTCAGTGAGCGCCGCATCCTGATCGGGCTCCGGTCCCGGCTCGCAGTCCGACTCACTACCGCTGCTGGGGGCCTCCGACACCGCCGTACTATCCGGCCCCCCGGCTTGCATATTGAACACTAATCACTACCAAAATCAATTAAGCAAATCATAACACACGCGCAAGTCCTTTTTACAGCGAAACTATTTTTAATGATTTTTGTTTTTTTTTTCGGCGATATGCAGTCGCAATGTGTCCCGGGTCGGGCGTGCGGTGCGGCGCGCAGGCGCGGTATCTCCCTCTCAATTATTCATCGGCGGAGCACTGACGTGTCGCACCGCTCAATCATGGTATCAAGATATCTAGGTTGCCTGGGAACTACCGAATGCATGCTACATCTATAACCCTTTAACATGTTGGTATGTAACTAGTATATATCGACAATGCACCCTCATCGCCCTCGATGACCTAGATATGCATTTTCGTTGACCTAGCTGTATCTGGGCGAAATGGAGCGATTAGTAAAATGAATGTGTAGGTACTCTTTTGTCCATGCTTACTAATTATGCCTAAGTGACCGTTAAGGATTACCTGTGACTATTAGATAGGTAGTTATACCTATTTATCTAGGTACCTAAATAATGAACATTAGAAAAGGATTACATACTATTTACTAGTAGGTAAACGACGTTAGGATTTTTACCTCAATAGAGCGGGAATATTTAATTGATACCTGTTGAAGATGCTCAAATTAAGCAAGTTAAAAAACTGTTTGCAAATGAAGATTTTATTTAGATACCTACTTAATTTATTTCGTTGCAAATTGTTTAACAACAATAAAACAATAATATTATTTCAAGTGTACCTAAGTATTTTAATTTCTCACGGATAACATCATTTTATTCCTTTATGTACGGAACCCTAAAACACTAAACAATTTAACAATTAAAAAAGACAACAATTTACAAAGTATAATACAGTTTACTACATTGAAATAAGATACAATTTCGTGTGAATTAATTTACGATTACTATAAAACTATACGGTTCGTATGTTTGGTGTCTACCTGAATATAAACGTCAATGTCAGTCCAAAATAATTGGATCGGCCGGTGGCCGGTGCTTTCTTATCGTTTTAATTATTTCTTGATTCAATAATTTTTCTTTAAAAATGGGTAAAGAAAAGTCTAAAAAACGACGCAGATCATCATCTACGTCTAGCTCTAGTTCAAGTAGTTCTGATTCGTCTCGCGAAAAAAAGAAACTCCGTAAATTAAAAAAGAAGTTAAAGAGGGAGCAAAAGAAGACTGAAAAGATTTTGAAAAAGAAATTAAAGGAAGAAAAGAGAAAGTTGAAGAAGAAGCATAGATCTAAGAGTAGTAGTCGGAGCCGTGATGACAGCAGCCAAAAACTTGAAGAGGTTTCTGCAGATATACCAATTGGTTAGTTTAATTTTATATCAAGCTATTTAAATTTGTAATAGTACTTTTTATTGCATAAAACAGGGTCAATTTTTAGACACAATCATTATTTAATCTTTTTTTCATTCATTATTGTGTCTTCCAGTCCAAAGTGGATTAATGATTATTAATTATGTCAAATCAGTTTAGTTAAGATGCCTTTTTTATTCATTATCCACTATATCTA